>OY039081.1:4006500-5342000 GCA_955850985.1 Elophila nymphaeata
TAATGTTCTTTCACAACTCCTTAACCCACCAGAGTCCACAAATCGAGCACATGTTCTAAATCACGCGAAACCTATTACAACTTTCTAATTCGGGGCGTATAACCGAAACAGATTGTCTGTCGTTTTTCAAACGGGAACGCAGCAAGATTAACAAGTGATCCGCGCAAAAAACTTCCCCCGATAAATTTTGGTGAAGCCAGAAACTCTGCAGTGACACGTTAAATTTTATTATGGCCCCTGGCGCTGCGTAGCCATTAAACTTGGAATATTATTGAAATGGCCTCAGACAAAGCTTGTTATTGCTAGAAAATATATGCCGAGTCGAAAGTGCGAAGTTTAAGTGCTCGATCGGGTTCTGCCGATAATGCCTCGGAAAAGTTCGGCGGTATTGCCTCTTATGAATTCTTTTCATAGTATTGTTGAGTTAATAAAACGATTTAAGAAACGTTACTTGCTTGTGTAAGCAATGGGTGTGAGTTTTACGAGGAAATTGCGATATGTTATGAATTTTTATGTTATTATTCTTTTACACATTATCCTAAAGGAATGCAAGGACTTCACAAAGTAATTACGACTCAATAAAAGGCGGATGCTTTTACAGCATAAAAATATAAGCTGATTGTCATGTCGATATACTAATAAAAATAATAATAATATCTATACAAAATACGATGTTTATTTATGTAAAACTCCAAAAACATAATGTCAATACAGATTTTTTAAAAACGCTCAAGCTTATTAAGTTTAGTAACGTCAAAGTATCAGACATAATCGATGTAAGAAAATAGTATTACAATTAGATAGAGAGAATATTATAGTCATCTAATGTTTAAGGAACAACGATACGGAATGTGCACTCGACGAATACACTACTTTACACAATAGCATTCATAATTTTTTCCTTCATCTCTGAATAACAGGAGTTTGTACCGTCGCTGTGTTTACTTGAAGCTGCCAGCATAACGCTTCTTAAACTCTTTAGCTCTGGAGGTTTGAGTTAAATATTAGACGTGCTATTCCATAAAGAAATCACTTTTCACTTCGCTTTCCCCTATCAAATTTGTCGGATAAATTGTAAACATAGTTTAATTGCGGCTGTTAGAGCAATTTATCAACTAGGTACACGAGACTCTCTCAGAGAAAAGTTCTGGAAAACTTACTGTATATAAAGAAAAATATTATGCATTTTTCTGAGAAATGTAATACGCATAATGTCAATACTAGGAAGAAACACGATCTGGTTGTATATAGCACTCTTCTCCACAAAATAAACAATTCCTTTGTGGGCCAATTGTTAAGTTTTTACAATAAGCTTCTGAAGAATATTACAGATTTGCCTATTAATAAATTAAAAAAAACTGTAATAATTAATTATATAAAAGAGCTAAATAATCCAAATGCGTCGGAGTAAAATCTGCCCAAAATCTGCGCATTTAAAATTGTAATTCATTCATTTTCATATATCTATTGACCTGTATTGATGTTTTGAAATCATTGTAAGTTGTGGAGTTTCTTTCGCCATCTCAGCATATTAATAATTATCTAAGTAAAGTAATTATTTGGTCCCGAAATGATGGTAGGTTTTTTGACGATTTAAAAGTACTAAGCAAAGTCCATTTAAATAAAGAGATTTTTCATTTCATTACAGTTTTCTATAACGACCTTAAATATAATTCGGTGAATCATAATGTTAAAAAATATTACTTTTTTGTGAAATATACTAGCGTTTGACTTGTAAATTCCTGTAACGTGATGAGCAGTGAATTCTTTAAAGATAACAATAACCGCTTACATCAAACCTAAGCTTATTGTCACCCCTCCTGTATAAAAAAAACCCTTTTAACTTTCGAATAATTCCACGAACAATCACGCTCGCGAAAATGTCTTTGTCATTCGCTATAAAAAAAATATGAAGCCAACAAACGCAGAAAAGCAGCTTGATGAAAACTGAGATACAAGATTAGTATAATTGTCTAACAACACGATAACATCCCAAGGAGGAGCAAAAGGAAATAATCATAACCCATTTAAAAAGTTATCTCTCTTCCCTTTCTAATTTTGCTGTCTCCCTTTTTTGATAGCAATCCGAGGGCTCTTTAATCATACCTTATCTGGGTAGCTTGAGATACCTAACCCTAAAATGCTCACGGTACACACGGTAACGAGGCGCATATTAATTACGGTCGTCTTTTGTAATGTCTTTACCTGTAATTTTGTGTGCTATGTGCACGAATTCAGTAGGAACAAATTGTTTTTTAAAGTTTAATATCTAGGAGGTTTTTTGTTAACTGGCTTAGCGGTATTAATTTATTTATTGAGATGACTAACAAGTTTGCATTAACACAGTTATTAGGAAAGACATCTAATATCACAGGATGCTAAATGCAAACTAAATTATAGGTGACTTTAATCTAATTGTAAAGTAAAATATTGCAAAAAAATGATTTTAAGGTATTCCAAAAAATATGATTTTATATAATTCCAAAAAAAATGATAGTTAACATTACAGTCAATAGGTTAGACATATTGACTGTAATGTTAACTATCAATGTTAAGATACGCATTTTTCGAATGACAGGGAAGGACAGGGAGGTCCAAAACTTATAAATCCGTCAAAATCTCGGGTCGAATTTTTTGACGATTACAAGACTTCCTCTAGTCTATACTATGTATACGAGAAAGTAAAAATATCTAAGCACCATTTGCCTGTACTGCCTCCAATTTTATTTTGTTTTTGGAGCAGTATAGGTGTGACATATAATTACATAAAGATTTAACTGAAAGTTTTACGAGCGGCCGCCTACCAGACGTAATCTATAGTACTTCCTACTAATATTACAAACGTGAAAGTTTGTATGGATCTATAGATGTATGTGTGTTTGTTCCTCTTTTACGCAAAAAATAATAAACGGATTTTAATGAAACTTTACAGTAGTATAGTTATCCGACATTAATGCGGGCGGCCACTAGTAATATTACAAACGTGAAAGGTTGTATGTATGGATGTGTGTTCGTTACTCTTTCACGCAAAAACCACTAGCATATTATTAGATTATTTTTTGTAAAGTGCATGCAGTTATATTCGCTGTCTAATTTACAACAGTTTTGTAAATGGTGTTTAATTAAATAAATAAATTAACGCATTGAAATACACAACTTTGATTCATGTCTAAAGATTTTTATTAAAAACATCCGAAATAATTATCCAAAATTTTTATCCAAGCAGTACCCAGACGTTTTAGATTGTAGTGTCTTCTCCTTATTCGCCATGTGATGCCGGCAAAGAAGGATAGCATCACCCCATATCCTCCTATAGGTGTCTTATAGGGCGACTAATGGATCAGCAAAGGGCTATTGATCACCTTAAACTCCGTCCACCAATCCGCATTGAGCAAGCGTGGTGGACTACTGCCTAAATCTCCTTCGATGACAAGGAGAGGTCTTGTGTCCCAACAGTGGGTCAAATTATAAAGGTAGGTATGATGAATATTACCTGAAGCTCTGTTTCACCCATTTCTAATGAGCGCGATACAATGTATATATGTAAACCGCACTAATATTTTGAAGACGATACAAAATCAGTTTATAACAGCGGTAGTCAAGCCACAGCGGTTAGCGGTGACATATAAAGAGAACAACGTCTTTATTTATAATTTTAAGGGGAACATATCAAGTTACTCATTTTTTCTTTGAAATGCTATACTTTCCTCAATAGAGCAAGGGTTCCGATAAGAGTCACCAAATAATCGAGGAGGTTGTCAAAAATATAAAGTAAAATTCTCTACCAATGAAAAGTATCTGCCGATCGAGGTTTTATAGAAGGTAATTTAAAGTAGGTAATAAATAGAAAGACTTATCTTCATGCAATTTTGATTACCTATTACTGACATTAACTCTTTACATCTACTCAATATACAGACTTTTTATATATACATATATCTATACTCATACTATAAATAGGAAATATTTTTATGTTTGTAATGAATAGACTCAATAACTACTAAGCTAATATTAATAATTCTTCCATCATCAGAATGCTACTTTTTCATTTAGTAACTTAGGATTTTTTATTGCAAAACAAATATACGCGGACAAAGTCGCAGGCGGAGCGCTAGTGGCAAATGTTTATATTAACATCACCGCTCGCCTACTGATGGTCCAATCAACATTTATTTAAACTTTATTTCAAATGCACATTACACTTTTTACAACCTATAAAAATAAGAACACGACGTCTTCAGATTTTAAGGCATATCACTTTATACGAATAATCGTGGAACTAAAATGGTGTATTTTCAGATGGACAAATGTGTGATTATTCTAAAAAAATTAAGACTTTACGATTTTGAGAATCTTGTATACGCTTGCGAAACCAAATTGACACCACATTTTATTCATATAATGAGTAGTTATTGCGGACATTTCTCCTGACTAGCTTCATCATCATCACAGCCTTTATAATTCGACCCACTCCTGGGACACAAGACCTCTCCTTTTCAACGAAGGAGGTATAGGCAGTAGACCACCACGCTTGCCCAATGCGGATTGGTGGACGGAGTATGAGGTAAACAATACCCTTTTGCTGACCCATTAGTCGCCTTCTACGACACCCATTGGAGGATATGGGGTGATGCTATTCTACTCTGCCGGCATCACGCGGCCATGACTAAGCTTAAAACGTAAAATTAGTTAAGCACTGTGCACTGCACTTGTGCACTGACGAGTAAAAAGATTCTAGTACGTCGACCGATATATTTGCCTTGTCGTTACTCCACTTAATATTATTTTGCGACCTTGTTCTGTTACTAGTGTTATTTGGAGAGCGAGCAACATGTACGTAAAATTCTCGATTTCACACTGGTTTGTTTATAAAACGAGCATAGATTTAGGACATCGTTTCATTGCACAACACCATAACAGCGAAACTACAGGATCGCATTTTAAATATGTGTCTGTAGTGACGTGAAAATGCTGTAAGTAGGATTAAGAGAGACGAAGAGAGACGAAATCCCATAGTATTACATAGATTCACAGGGAGGAAGTCGGGAGCAGTGCCTGGGAGTTGTGACCTGAACTTGTGAATTGATGTTAAAATACATATTCATAATTCACGGTGAGTTTTTTTTTCGGGTCAGTATGGGGAAATTCTAAACTATAAGAGATAGAGAAAAACTCTCTTAGGAACCGTAAAAATTAAAAAAAAATGGGTATACAGGATACATTCGACGCTGCTTTACGTGACCCAGCTGCCAATATTCTACGAAGGCAGAGGATATCGTAGAGTACATAAAAGTAAAGCCTAAGTTCCACATGAGGGTGAACGGTTGGAGTCTCGCCTTAGTGTGAATTTCAACTCATTTATGGTGAGAGTACCGACCGACCGTCTGTCGACCTTCATGATGGAAGAATTCTGGACGAAATGTGGTAAGGTTCCGGCGTTACCGAGGCCGTCTACCTGACACCACGAAGCGTCACACGTCGCGGTTCAATTGTGTTATCGCGTCTGTTTGCTAACATAATCTAAGTTTTATTTACTAACCAAAATAATATAATGCTATGTATGTTAGTTTATAAGGTATTTATTGTATGGACCCTTCTAACTTCAAATAAAAAGATTATTACTATTATTATAAATTTAAGAATTAAAATCAAATCAAATATTTGTTTTTGCCTTTCACAAATATTACAAAAATAGAGAAAAGGTAAAACCAAAAAGGCTGCCGCTCAGCAATGTTGCAGCATGCAAAACACATGCAACGCTGGTATTCTGTGGGAATCTACGTAAATGTATGTGTGCTGTCTAATAGTTTAACATCCATATAATATAACAAAACAGTCCATCCACAAATACTAACATAGTTTTTTAGAAATATTGTTACTAACAAACTGATTTTTACAAAATTACTTGAATAAATGAATATTATTATTAACATACAGGGCGTCCGGCACACGGTATAAGAAGCGGGCACGAGAAAGCATATACGACGAAAGATTATCTCGATGACAAAATTTATTTTGCAGTGGCCGTAAATTTTGTAAGACCAATTTATATACAACAACTGAATATCAATATATTATAATGATAAAATATAACAGTAAAGTTTATTATCAATTATTTAAAAGATAAATAGACATGCCCATGCCCATGATACAATGAAAACGGACCTTACCATTCAAATTCCTCGCGAAATAGGTAAACAGTTGACATGGACCTAAATACATATAACGGGAATTGAGGGCAAGTAGGACAACTTTAACATCTTAAGCAAACGTATAGTTAAATTTAAACAAGTCTATTCACAGCTATATCAACCGTAAAAATAGTTTGCTTTATTGGATATAGCGGTCACGTTCTGCGTTCTGTTTCTATAGGTTGACCGACGTGGTCTGTGTATATAGAATAGAATAGAATAGATCTTTATTTGGTACAAATTAAAAACGACATACAAAAACAGAAGCGTCGGTGGCGTAGTGCGTAAGAGCGAATTCATATGTACGTTTAATCGACGCTTTTAAGGTGAAAGAAAACATCGTGAGGAAACCTGTACACACCTATGAATAAATTCTTAGGTTGTGTGTGAAGTCGACCAACCCGCACTTGGCCAGCGTGGTTGACTAAGTCCTAATCACCCCTAATGTTGGGTAAGCTCGAGCTTAATATATGAGCTGAGCTGTTGATGATGATGATGAAAAACAACATGCCGTGTGATGCCGGCAGAGTAGAATAGCATCACTCCATATCCTCCAGTGGGTGTCGTAGAAGGCGACTAATGGACCAACAAAGGGGTATTGATCACCTTGTACTCCGTTAACTAATCCGCATTGGGCAAGCGTGGTGGACTGCTGCCTAAACCTCCTTCGATGACAGGGAGAGTTGCCTTGTGCGAATTATAAAGGCTGTTATGATGATTATGATGAAAAACAACATTACACACAGAACTTAAAATAGATTGTACCAAAGGGTCTCCGCACAGTATAAGCCGTGGCAAGGTGTACCACGACACTGGTTTTCTGCGGAAGCCTTTTCATGACAGACACGCGGCACCGCACACAAAAAAACAATACACCAGGCAAATTATAATAAAAACTTACATTATTTAACATTACAAAGAACATAGAATAGAATAGAAGAATAAAATAGAATATAACTTTATTGTACACATCAACCAATTTTACACAATTATGAGTGAACATAATGAGTAGTTTATTTTTATATAAACACATAACCCATGCAGACACATAAAAAACACCTCTATTGCACAGTTGAGTAGGTACCTAACTTTAAATATAAAAAATTACCTATCTATTTACCTACTAGCGTTTCTCAATTATTTTGTATAATTAAGTAAATGTTTTTTGAAATTTACCTTAAATGTGTAAATAGACGTATCTTAGTATTGCTATACAATACAGCGATCGCAAAACTGACTCCTTGAACGCTTAACCACGTGGCCGCCTCCTGTGTGATAGATCCCTAAATAAATAATGTATGAGAAGTTTCACATTAAATAAATATTTGTTGTATAATTGTCAGTTCTATTAAACAACTTCTTGTTTCAGTAAAGGGCGCTGTAGGCGACAGCTATAATGTATGTTTTTAATTAATTTGATTTTAATTTTTATATTATTTGTTATGTTGTTTTAAATGATTATTATGTAAAATGAAACGTATTACCGGCTATTTTTAAATATAATGTTAAAAGGTAGTTGTTAAACTTTGGTCAATATTTTGTATCGACGGTACACAACCGAGCTAATTTAGTCGCCATTCTTGATTGTCGCGCGCACTAACTTTTTTCCGAAATATTTTAATTGTGTCTACATTTTACTGTAATTTTGGCATTAAACGGTAAAATACGAACCCAAGTGACTCTTTTCAATCACCCGCAGCTATATACTTTACAATTTTTGGTCCTTCGAGCCGGATCGGATCATGATGAGGTCACCGGGTATTAAGACGCGAAAGTATTTGCGAGAGAAATATGAAAGCGCATCGGCACAAGTGGTGCAGTCAACGCCACTACTTGAGGAGCAACCACGTTGTGTGAGAAGTAACATCACAATAATCAAGAAATCAGTGCCATCCGTAAAATCGAGTGCCTCCTCTGTTGCTAAAAAGAAGCAGCTTGAGCTGGAAGCGGCTGAAGCACGCGCTAAAATTGCATTGGAGTTAATAGATAAAAAGCTTGAGGCGGATTTGGCAGCAGTAGACATGGAAGAAGCTCAAGAACGACAAGATGGCAGCCAGAGTAGTCGAGGAGTCCGAAAAGTTGAAGAGTGGCTCGAGAAAACCCACACGGAGGGCGACAACGCTAGCATAGCGCACCAAGGCCAAGACCGTCAGACGGCACCTACTGAAAACCCCGTGATTAATGAGTTGGCGCACACGTTGCAAGGTCTAATGAGACAAACCGCGTCCCATCACGAGGAACGTCTTCTGACGCGTCTGGCAACGCCGAGGGAACTACCAGCCTTCGACGGCGACTGTTTTGAGTGGCTACATTTCAAGAGTGCATACGACGAATCTACTCGGGTATGTAATTTCTCTGATACTGAAAATTTATGGAGACTTCGTAAAGCTTTGAGAGGACAGGCAAAGGAAGCAGTCACCGATTTATTAATAGGCCACTCGCCACCAAGCACTGTTATGGAGACGCTACATCTTCTATTTGGAAGGCCTGATATAATTATTCAGAACCTTATGAAGCAGTTAAGGAAGCTACCTAATTTACCGCCATTTTATCAAACAGATTTGATTAAATTTTCCGTAAAAGTTAATAACTGTGTGGCGACAGTGCAAGCATTAAAACAAAAGGATATCTTATGGAGCACGGAAATTACTAGTGTAATTATATCTAAATTCCCTAGTACGTTGTTATCAAAGTGGACGGAGTACGCATACACTAAACTTCAAGGGCAACACAATTCCAAACTTGAATTGCTAGCAGCGTTTTTAAAACTTGAAACTGAGATGCTATGCACTGTTGGAGTACCCCAGTTACCCGAGCGCAATCGTATAGACGAAATTCCGAAACTCCGTAATAATCGCCCTAATATATTTGCGACAACATCTACGAATGAACAACTAAAGTGCAAATTTTGTAAGAAATCTGTTCATATGTTGGCCGATTGCAGACTTTTTAGACGCGCCCTAAGAAAGGACAGGTGGCGTTTTATTAAAACGAATAGATTGTGCTTTTCCTGTTTGTCAGTACGACACGAAAAGGACGCATGCACAGCGCCGGTATGTGATGTCGAGGGTTGTGGGCTACAGCATCATCGTCTGCTGCATTGGTCACGAGGCTCGTCCCCGCCGCGGCGCGCCGAGATCCCGGTCCTGTCAGAGGAGTCGACGGCGTCGACAGTCGCGCATGTCACGGCGAGCGATAATGGAACGGCTTTATTAAAAATAGTGAAAGTGAAATTGTGCGGTCCCAAAGGTCATGTTATTACCCACGCTTTACTAGACGACGCAGCTTCAGTGTCCCTAATTAGCACAGATTTAGTTCAAACATTAGGCCTAAAGTGTGAACAGTCATCCCCAACCAAGTTTATCGATGCCTTTGGGCTAGAAGTGTATCACGCGGATGCCCCTATTGTGCGCGCTAGAATAAGCAGTGTACTTGAAAATTGTACTAGTGACATTAAGTTCCGTAAGTGTAACCTAAATTTACCGGCTCAGGATTTGTCCATAATCAAGCATTTGAAGTGTAAACATTTGTTACATATTAAGCATAAAGTGTGTGATAGTCGCATTGTTCCACAATTGTTAATAGGCGAAGATAATTATCATTTAATTGCGCCGCTCGAGATATTGCATGGAGGTAAAAACGACCCGTACGCTACCCGTTGTTGTTTAGGATGGTGTATTCATGGTTACTGCGCTCGCGCTCACACTCACGTTTTATTGAAAAAATTTGAACGAGACAGCGATTACAAAATAAAGTACAGTAAAGAGATTCAGAAGTTATTGGACGAGGGTTACGCTCGCACTGTTGAGGAGCACGAGATGGTGTGTAAGCACAAGCAGGCGTGGTACTTGCCTCATTTCGGAGTGCTTAATCCAAACAAACCCGGTAAACTAAGGCTTGTGTACGACGCTGCTGCCCGGGTAAGTGATGTTTCACTTAACGATTTGTTACTCACCGGGCCAGATTTATATAACTCATTATTTGGTATAATGTTGCAATTCCGTGAAGGAAAAATCGCCTTTACGGGAGATATTAAAGATATGTTTTTACGGATAAAGATACGCCATGAGGATCATAATTACATGAGATTTTTATGGCACAATGGTAAAGCAATTAATACGTATTGTATGCAAAATTTAATATTCGGAGCCACATGTTCACCTTTTGTAGCACAATATGTGAAAAATAAGAACGCCCTTAGGTTTGAAGATGTGCATCCGGAAGCTGTAAATGTAATAATAAATAGTCATTATATGGATGACTGCTTGTATACAACCGATAACGAAAACAAAGCTATCGAACTCATAAATCAAATAACAAATATTCATAAAAATGGTGGATTTGAGATTCGTAATTGGGCTAGCAACAGTAAAGCTGTCGTTGGCAGTCTACCCTCAAGCGCGCTCGCACCAAGCGCATTGTTGTTAAAACATGGAGCTACGAATATTAGTGAGCGCACTCTCGGTTTGATGTGGTATCCCGCCGATGATATGTTTGGGTTTCAAATTAATTTAACGCGCATTCCGCCTGAGATATTAAATGGTAATGAGGCACCTACTAAGGCTAAAATGCTTAGTATAATTATGTCTGTGTATGATATTCACGGATTTTTATCGCCGTTTTTAATAAAAAGTAAAATAATTTTACAAAACGTTCATAGAAGCGGTGTTGATTGGAGATGCCGCATCCATGATGCCGATCATATAGATTGGGTTTCGTGGCTCGATGAACTTAAGCAGCTAATATCTTTACGAATTCCAAGACATTACGTAAGTGCTACTACTTGGACTCCGTGCTACGATGTGTCACCGAGTGACAATAAAATTATTGTGCGCTCTGAGATGCATGTTTTTTGTGATGCGTCAATTAAAGCGTACGCCGCTGTTATTTATTTTCGTTTTATAGATTCCTTTGGTAATGTTTCCGTTTGTTTCGTTACCAGTAAATGCCGCGTCACTCCGTTACGTCCTGTATCAGTTCCAAGGCTTGAACTACAAGCAGCCATGATAGCTGCACGATTGGCCAGGACGGTTAATAGTGAGCACAAGCGAATAAAAATAAATAAGCGATATTTTTGGACAGATTCTCACACAGTACTACATTGGATTCGAAGTGACCCTAGGACATTTAAACCTTACGTCGCCCATAGGTTAGGGGAAATTGATGAGCTATCGAGCGTAAACGAATGGCGGTATGTGCCTTCTAGCTTGAACGCCGCTGATGTAGCTACTAAATCTAAATCTCCCCCGCTGAAATATGATCAAATGTGGTTTCAGGGACCCGATTTCCTAGGTCAGAATGAGTCGCAGTGGCCAAAGGATATGAGAAAGTTGAAGACTCCCGAAGAGGCGATTTGTGAACAGAGGGCAGTGCTTGTGCTGTCAGTGTCAGTAGCCGACTGGGGGTTACCAGAGGAAAATCGATTTTCATCATGGCTGAAACTCGTACGTACAACTGCACGAATATTATTTTTTATTAAAAAATGTCAACGTCAACATGTCGAGATGAATGTTGACTTAATTGAAAAATCACAGCAGTTGCTTATAAAAAAGTGTCAAGCAAATACTTTTCAAACTGAAATTAACTGCCTAAAGCAAGGCCAGCCACTACCATCAGACAGTAGACTACGCAGCTTGACCCCTTATGTCGATGACTCAGGTGTATTACGAGTAGGAGGTCGCATAGATAAGGTTGTTGGTGTCAGTGCTACTACCACACGTCCTATAATTTTGGATGGTAAACATCAATTATCGAGATTACTTGTAGAATATTACCACAGGCAAGCACTGCACGGAGCTAATGAACTTGTAGTTAACGAGCTACGACAGAAATTTTGGATAATAAAATTAAGACCTACCGTTCGAGGGATAGCTGCACGTTGTCTCTTTTGTAGATACCGACGTGCTAAACCACAGCCTCAACGCATGGCCGATTTACCTGACGCACGCCTGCAGCACAGCCGACGTCCGTTTACATATACTGGGCTTGATTACTTCGGACCCATGGAAGTGACGGTCGGCCGTCGGCGCGAGAAGAGGTATGGGGTCTTATTTACCTGCCTAACAATTAGAGCTATTCACATAGAAATCGCGGAAAGCCTAACTACTGATTCTGCTATTATGGCCCTGCAGCGTATGATAGCTCGAAGAGGAGCGCCTTCAGTTATATTTTCAGACAACGGCACAAATCTACGAGGCGCTGATGTTGAATTGAAAAATAGCATTAAAGAGTTGAACGCTGAAAGGATGAAAGAGGATGGATTATCACGTGGCATAGACTGGCGATTTATCCCACCAGGTGCACCCGAGATGGGAGGCTCGTGGGAGCGTATGATTCGCACAGTAAAGAGTGCTTTAAGAACAGTATTAAAGGAACGTGCTCCCCATCAAGAAACTCTTTATACACTGATGTCAGAAGTAGAAGCGCTAGTAAACAGCCGGCCAGTTACGCATGTGTCTGACGATCCATTTTACCCCGAAGCACTCACACCTAATCATTTTTTAATAGGTACATCATCCATAGGTCCAGCTGTGGGAACTTATTCCGACGCTGATCTTTGTTTGCGTCGCAGATGGCGTGTAGCTCAGCGTCTCACAGACTTATTTTGGAACCGCTGGCTTAAGGAGTACCTGCCTACACTGCTGCCTAGGCAGAAGTGGCACACAGAGGTGCGTTCGCTTAAGGTAGGTGACTACGTAGTTATTTGCGAACAAAACGTAGAACGCGGGTCGTGGCGTCACGGAGTTGTGAGTGCGACGCATGAGGGTTCTGACGGTCGCGTACGGGTCGTTGATGTGCGTACACGCACAGGGGTGCTGCGACGCCCTGTGACGCGTGTCGCCTTATTGTCACCAGTAGATTCTAGTGCTGACTAGTCAGCACTGAGGGGCGGGATTGTAGGCGACAGCTATAATGTATGTTTTTAATTAATTTGATTTTAATTTTTATATTATTTGTTATGTTGTTTTAAATGATTATTATGTAAAATGAAACGTATTACCGGCTATTTTTAAATATAATGTTAAAAGGTAGTTGTTAAACTTTGGTCAATATTTTGTATCGACGGTACACAACCGAGCTAATTTAGTCGCCATTCTTGATTGTCGCGCGCACTAACTTTTTTCCGAAATATTTTAATTGTGTCTACATTTTACTGTAATTTTGGCATTAAACGGTAAAATACGAACCCAAGTGACTCTTTTCAATCACCCGCAGCTATATACTTTACAGGCGCCTAAGTATAAAGTTCTTTTTATAACAATAACATCTGTACACACTTACAGCCTTATTCATTTTAAAAATTAAGAAAATACAGTAGGTGCGCTTCAGATCGAGCAACGCACACATAGGTAGGTACGTCTTACAGACACGGAATCTCAGAATATCCCAAAATTTATATTAGACGCGCGTGGCTCTACGTACATTTGTAATGTTACGTAAGTCTAAATTTTTCTTACGCTTCCGGTATGGGCAAATGTTTGTGATAATTTATTTAAGTTAATTTAAACAAAGGTTGTTTTTTATCAATTTATTTCTTATTTAACGCTTACCCAAGCTTCTTAGTAAATCCTTGCTTTTGATACCCGTAATCCATCTCAATCAATTGAGGATATTTAAAATTCAGTTGTATGATTTGACCTGCACATATAGTACATACAAACATTGCACGTAAATTAAATAAAGCCTTTAAAAATAAATTATAAAGAATAGTTCTGTCTAATCTACTAAGTATTATGAAAACAACTTCCTTAATTTATGCTAGATTATTGTGATAATTGTTAGCGAGGAAATATTATCATTACTATTATATTTTTGAACTTCGATGAAACACCTGTCGTCTCTTTCGCACGCAGTGCGCCTATCGCTTGTTCTATTTGCCCAAATAACATTTAAGTCTATAACTTGAGCTAAAGCGCCATGGAAAAGTTTCGTCAATTACCAACTTGGGCTTTCGGAGAACCCGATTCGGCGAGTCGATGATCGATTCTCTCTTCTGGGTAATTAAGATGAAAATTCCGTCAAAAACCAACTTGATAACAACAGGTGCGCTCTATGTGTTTGAGTTTATACTTTTTGTATAATTTCTTACGCCTGCCCGTTTTGTTTGTTAACGATGTTGAGTTGAGAGATATTGACTTTTGCGAGGGTACTTTCAAACAATTGTATCAATTGTTTCGATTTTGAGGTCTACGTAGGGACATTATTCACTAAATTTCACACTAGGTGAAGGTAAATCGAAGAAGAAGAGAAGTGATGTTCTGTGCTGTGATGATGAATTCCCTAAGATATGGTTGATGAAGCGATGGCTGGTTCGTATTTCAACCTATGAACAGGTGATGATTATGATCTGGATATCACTAGAAATCTCTATAAATATGTATTCAAATCACACCAAATAGCTCCTGTGTGTAATATGAGGCAAACACGAAGCTCGTGAACAAAATGTCTGTGTACACGTCATAAATCGGTCGGAGACTGGTTTCTGCTTATTTGACAAGTCAGCCTTCTAGCACGCTGCGTTATGATTCGTGTGTAAGCAAATATGAGCACATTCGTATCGCCCCGATCCGGGATATATACATATATCAAGCTTTCATCTTCAAAATCAATTACACTACTGAATCCACAACAGAACGTAAACAGCAACAAAGTATTATGCTCATAAATATAAACCGAGGGTTATTCATTACCATAAAACAAACATCTACAAAATGACCCGTTAATCCGGTATCGATGCCCAGTTTTATTACCCCGCCTGTTCATGCATAAAACACTGGGCGAAAACTAATAAGAGTTAGTCGGCACCTTGACAGCGACGCGTGATATTATGATAAATAGCCAACCCTCGTCACTTGGATAACTCCCTGTGGGTTCTAACACTCTGGTACAATGTGGGTGTTACGAGTGCGAAACAAATGTTGCAATCGCAGATATTGGTAGTCAGATCCAATGATCTTTATGCGTAAGCTTGCTAAACCTTCGTTAATGACAACCATTTGAATGTTCTGGCAGCCTGGTACCATTTTTGGTCTTAAGAGCGTGGAAAACATGTTGTAATCGCGGATATTTATCAGTTCCATTGAGACTTCATTCGTGATTATTTTGAATTTGGTGTGTTGCTAGTTAATAAGACTTTTGTAGATTTTACAAAATATTTATTTGGTTAAAAAGATATACAAATGTTTTTGTTGAGAGCAATCACAAGGAACGATTAGATTTAAAATTTTCATAAATCACATCAATCATTCTTTCATCTTCTGTCATACCAGCCAGTCAGTGACACAATTGCAAACCTCTTTCTAACACTCCTCCTCAATCGTTTCCATCTGACTCTCACTCCAGTGCATACTCCTGTTGACCTTCTCTCTTTTAAACTAATCCAAAACACCCATCTCTTTCACGCAAAATTCAAACTTCTTCCTCTGAAGTGGTTTGGTCATAATGTCAGCCACCATCTTGTCTGTTTCCAGATATTTTAAATTTATGACTTTATTCTCTAAAGTCTCTCTGACAAAATGATACCTGACATCAACATGCTTGGTTTGTTGGTGGTGTATCGGATTTTGAGCTATCGCCATAGCAGATTGACTGTCCGTATGAACTAAGATAGGCTCCTCCTTACCTGTTAATTCCTTTATAAAGCGGCCCAAGAAAATAGCTTCCTTAGCTGCTTCACTTAAGCTTACATATTCTGCCTCTGCTGTTGAAATGGCCACACTCCGTTGTTTGGTGCTCTGCCACGAAATTGCACCTCTGGCCATCTTAAACAAGATCCCAGAATATGATCTCCTATCTAGTAAATCACTTGCATGATCAGCATCTGCAAATCCTTCAATAGCTCCACTCTGGTCTTTTGAGTATACTATTCCTAGGCTCATTGTACCCTTTAGATATCTCAATATCCTTTTCGCAGCACACCAGTGAATTTCTTCGTAGAAGTTACAAAATTGACTCATGTAATTCACTGAATGAGCTATATCTGGTCTTGTGCACACCGAAAGATACATGAGAGTTCCTATTAGCTCTCTATATGGTATTCTCTCATCTGGCTCATGTGTACCTTCTGGTTTCACAAATCGTTGACCAGGTACGGCTGGAGTGGTAACTGGTTTACAGTCTTCCATATTGAATCTCCGCAATAACTTTTGAATGTACTCTGTTTGGTCCAATTTAATGCAACCTGGTTGTTGGCTCAATCTCATGCCTAGAAATAATTCAGCTTTTCCTAAGTCCTTCATTTCGAATTTTGACATGAGCTCAATCTTAACATTTTCCATCTCGTTAGGGTTGTTATAGAAGATCAAGATATCATCAACGTACACAGCTAGGATGATCAAGTCCTTGTCTCTGACTCTTGTATAGACACACGGTTCATTCTTGGATCGTTTGAAATTTAAGTTCTCTAACTCATTGTGCAACTTCAAATTCCATGAACGCGGGGCTTGCTTGAGTCCGTATAATGATTTCTTCAATAGGCATACGTGATCTTCTTTACCTTTCTCTTCAAACCCTGGTGGTTGTCTCATGTAGACTACTTCATCCAAGTTTCCATTTAACTCGTTAAGCCCCGTTCGCGCTCAGGAGCGCGAGAACACAATTAAAATCAATTGTGTCTGGATATTAATAATCGTCCAGGGATTAAGAATGCTGTCTTGACATCCATATGATCAACTCTTAGATCCTTTTGGGCTGCTAGGGCGAGTAAAAGCCTCAATGAACTATGACGCACTACTGGGGCAAAAGTCTCGTCGTAATCGATGCCTTTTCGCTGACTGAAACCTCGTGCAACTAGTCGAGCTTTGTATCTAGCATTATTTCCCGCCTCCTTTTTGATTCTAAAAATCCATTTTGAATCAACAATGTTGCACGCTTTTTCAGGCTTCACTAGTTCCCACGTACCATTCTTGTACAGTGCTTCCATCTCCTCCTGTATTGCAGCTCTCCACTGAATGGCATCTTTTCTGCTGAGTGCCTCTTCCACTGTCATTGGATCATCGCTCTCTGAAGTTACTTGGTATGTAACAAAATCAGGAAACTGGACAGGCTTCCTAGTTCTCAGTGGATATCTCCTTTCCGCCGGTACTGACTCATCAGGACGTTCAGCATCTTGCTGAGATGTAGATACCTCTTCACCTTCATTACTTAATGTATGCTCTATTTGCTCTCTTTGCTCAGACTCGTTCTGTGCAGTCACATTATCGTAATGAGCGTTGTGGTCAGCGTGATCCAAATTTATGCTTACCACTTGTTTCTCTTCTTCAACAATGGGTACTTTATGATAGAATTTATTCTCCATAAATACTACGTCTCTTGCAATATGAAGTTTATTGTTCTCAGGATCTATCAATCTGTATCCCTTTGATTCCTCTGAATATCCAATAAAAACTAATTGCTTACTCTTTGTATCCCATTTAGTTCTCTTTTGATCAGGAATGTGAATGTAACATATGCATCCAAAAACTTTAAGATTACTTAAATTTGTTTTTCTTCCAGTCCACGCTTCCTCTGGCGTCTTATCTCTTAATGCTAGAGTTGGACTTCTGTTCTTGAGGTAGACAGCCGTGTTCACAGCTTCTGCCCAGAGGCCAACCGGTAATCCTGCTTCTTGCAGCATTGCTCTTGCCTTCTCAGTGATGGTACGATTTGCTCTCTCTGCAACTCCATTCTGCTGAGGTGTATAGGCAACGGTCAATTGACGTTTAATACCATGAGTTTTTAAATATTCATCAATTCTCTTATTGACAAATTCACGGCCATTATCCGTCCTAAGCACCTTAAGCTTTCTCCCGGTTTGTGTTTCAGCAAAACTCTTAAACTCTTTTAACTTATCAAAAGCCTCACTCTTTTCTTTAAGAAAATAAATAAAAGTTTTTCTCGAAAAATCGTCAATAAACGTAATAAAATATCTAAAACCTTGTAGCGAGTTATCACTCATAGGTCCGCAAATATCAGAGTGCACTAACTCTAATAAATCAGTAGCTCTGGTCGCTTTGCCTCGTTCAAAAGGTTGCCTTGTTTGCTTGCCCATCAGGCATGCCACACAATCTAATTTACAAGTAGTAAAGTTAGGAAAACTTACCCCGGTTGCCAACTTATCTCTTAGTAGTAAAAGGTTACGTAGTCCAAGGTGTGCCAGTCGCTTGTGCCATAGCTCAATCTCATCATCCGATTTAGTTACCAAAACCGTCTCCTGTGAAGAAGATTTGAGTTTATAAACACCCTTATCAAGAACACCATTCACACACGATTTACCTTTCACTACACACTCATCTGCTTCATATATATCAAAGCCTTTTCGATTAAAGACAACCACTTTTCCCTTTTTAACAATATTACTCACGCTTAGCAAATTAGACGTAAGATTTGGTACATACATAACATTTCTCACTGTTACATTCAGAGACTCATTCTCTACCTTACCAAAACCTTCACCAAAAATCTTACCACCATTTGCACAAGATACCTCTATCTTATCATGCTTTACAAAGTCTTTTAACCAGTCTCTTCTATATGTCATATGAGAAGAAGCGCCTGAATCTAAAATCCAATCTTCATCTAAAGCTTGATGTGTCGTCGCAAGCACGGTAGCTGTAGCTAACTGAACAGTCTTTGATTCTTTCCTACTCTTAGGATTATCTGGACAATCATAAGCTTTATGTGGCTCTCCACAGATGAAGCATTTCAGCTTTGATTTCGTAAAGTTCCTCTTCTGAACTTTCTTTACATTAGATTTCAAATGAAGCGCAGAACTAGTTGATTCTCTCGTACCGACTTTGTCATCTTCTCTTTGAAATAGTTTTGATTTCACGTAGTCTGTGGTTAATGTTACGTTCGTGGTCTCCATGGCTAATCTCATAGGTGCGTACTCTTCTGGTAGTCCTTGTAACATCAGTGCCGCTAACATTTCGTCATCAACTTCCTTGCCGAGATCACTCAGTTGATTAGCTACTCGTATTAATTCAGTAACATACTCTGTCATCGAACTGAATTGAGACAATTTGAGACTTAATAGCTTTGATAGCAATCTACACCGATTGTTTACTCCCTTATCTTCGAAAGCTGCCTTTAAACTATGCCAGGCTTCATAAGCTGTTTTTGCTTTACGCACATGCACCTTACAATGGTTATTGATTAATAAGCATATCTTTACTCTAGCCTTTTGATCTGCTCTAGTGGCTGCTGCATCTTCAGGGTTGGGTGGACTTTCGACATGTTGCCACAAATCGTCGTGAATTAAAATACACTCCATATCGAATTTCCACATGTCGTAGTTACGACTACCGTCTAACTTTTCAATTGTTGGAATTGAACCAGACCCTGATCCTGCACTCATATTTAATAGTGTTGAACTATTTACCTCTCTTTGTGATGCTGTATTCTCTAACAATGTTGGGGTGCTCTCACCACTAAACATTATCCAATTCTTCAAGTGTATATCCACAACTTACTAACGTAGGTTCACGCAGTAGGCTTACGTAGCTGGGCCCATAACCTAATAAGACTTTTGTAGATTTTACAAAATATTTATTTGGTTAAAAAGATATACAAATGTTTTTGTTGAGAGCAATCACAAGGAACGATTAGATTTAAAATTTTCATAAATCACATCAATCATTCTTTCATCTTCTGTCATACCAGCCAGTCAGTGACACAATTGCAAACCTCTTTCTAACACTAGTAACAATTAGATGTAGATTATACCACTAATAATATAATACTATACTCTTAGATTAAAGCAAAAAATCGGGCGTGGTCTCCCCTTGATTTTCTCGTATAGCGGAAACGACTTAAAAGTTGATAGAAACCTTATATTTTAATGTCTCATACATGCATGTTAAATTTGGTTGCAATGAATTAAAGCATACTCAAGTTATCATGCTAACGCACAGACACACACAGACATGATTCCAAAAACGGTATTTTTGGACTCAAAGAGGTCCAAAACGTGTAAATCCGTCAAAATCTCGAGGTCGAATTTTTTGACGATTACATGACTTCCCCTGTACTACCTATAATCATCATCATCATCTAAACAGCCTTTATAATTCGACTCACTGCTGGGACACAAGGCCTCTCCTTGCTATCGAAGGAGGTTTAGGCAGTAGTCCACCACGTTTGCCGAATGCGGATTGGCGGACGGAGTATAAGGTGATCAATACCCCTTTCCTGATCCATTATTCGCCTTCTACGACACCCAATGGAGGATATGGGGTGATGCTATTCTACTTTGCCGGCATCACGCGGCCAATACGAGATATACTACCTATACGAGAAATTAAAAAGAGAAGATACGTTACCCGAGTCACGCGCATGTGCCTACAAAAGTGAGACCAATGGCCCTACTACATCTCAGCTGCATTGATAATCGAGCGAGATAAAAAATGCAAGAGTCGAGCGAGAGCGACACGTTCAGCATAGTTTGTGTATGTAGTTGACGAGGCCTGCTTTTTGAAAGATGCGATAAGGAGGATGCGGTATCTTCCTTTTAATTATATTAGGGGTTTAAGTATGAAATTGCCGTTTTGTATGGAGAATTTAACGAAAGGTAATTTTTCTATACAAATATATTTGCGATTTTTTAAGGAACCACCAATCTAAAGTTTCTGTAATTTTGTGGATATATTGAGACAACATTAAACTATAGGATACTTAGAGAAAAATTTTGAGAATTGATACCTGCAAAAAAATATTCATATTTTTATAACGGAGTCATCATTTCTAGTGAAACAAACAAAAATAAGAATAAAATTTTATACATAAATATAAGTCCTTGTAATGAAGTTTAAAATAAAAAAATAGGGGACATTGCTATTGTATTAAATGAATTATACACTAATGAATAATGAATAAAAAAAACGGCAATTTCATACTTTAACCCCTATTACTAAGGCCCGTATTACAGAATGACACTCAGAAGTCAAACATGTCTTGAGAATCGTCTGTCAATTTCTATCACGCATAAAGTGATAGAGATGGAGGACGCTCAAGTCGGCGTTCATTCTTGAAATTTATTCTATAATACGAACATAAGAGTATTCTGCGTGGTTCTGATCTGACGCCCTACAATACTTATGGCTGTGTGGTGGTACACTAAATGGTTAGAATTTTAAACATAGAATGAAAATCAAGGAAATTATTGGCTGTGTTATATAACAGATAAATTAAGTTTTTTGTTTCTGAGCGAATGAACATAGTGGTGTTATTTTAGAGCACAAGCATCTATATTAATGAGCAAATCCAAGAAATCATTGAAACAAAGACTTTTTTGTCGTTGAGAATTTTGTGGTTTTAACCAATGATATTATCATATTGGTTTTCGCCACTTCGACAGCCACCACGAAAATGTCTATTGCTATACAACTAAGTACACTGAAAATGCATTAAAATATGTGACATCCCTATTTTAATACATTATTTTGAAACTAAAATATAAACATAAAGTCTAGCTGAATTGCCATTCTTGAATGGACATAATTTTAAAAAGTCAGCAAAATTCATGTATTTTGAAACGCTCAAAAATGTTCATATCTTAATGGACTGTCAAAATTCTCACCATACAAAACTAACCAAAGTGTTTCTAAAATATTGCATTTGACGCTGAATGAAAAATGGCATAAGGAGGTCATAATGCACGTAATTCTAAGCGAGTATTGTATTCGTGCCAAGGTTTCCTCGAACTATTGAGACTAGAGATTAAAATTTGAATAATACATTGAGCTTTCATATCACTTCTAAGACTGCATTCATAGTGATGTTTGGTTGTACGGATTTATTTTGAGCCTTATTTTTAAATATACTAAAAATTCATTTAGTCTAGCACAGTAAAATCGTTGAATTTGTTTCTAATTACCCGACTACGGTGAAGTCAAAATGAAGGGTTATGATTTTAGCAGTCTATGTATGTATGTTTGTATTCACGTATGTTCCTCACGATTCATTATCATGGTCCAGGTAATGTAGGCTAAATTTTAACCCACTTTACCCTAGAACCGTACCCATCATAAACTTTCAGTAACAGTACCCTGTAAATTAATATTTTTTTACATAATTGTAAACATTTATCAATAATCAGCTTATACAGACTGTTATTGCCCTTATTTCACTCTTACTTAGTAGTATTAGGCCCTAACAAAAGTTACTTGTTTTAACTGTTTTGGCAATTTTTTGTTTAGGGCTCTAAACATAAGAAAGTTTGACATCAAAAAACAAAAAGCGAGATTTACAGTCTTTTCATCTAGGACAAAATTAAACATAGTCCAGATTTTGATTCTAAGGGACTGGAACATCAGATGACCGGTTTTTTCCCTATACTATATACCTCCAATTCTTACATGGATTTGCATAGGCAAAGGGCACTGGAGGACCTTACTCACATTTTGCCAGGACCACACACTAAGAGGACTGTCGCCCGACGGACGGCTTGACGCAACTACCCTGTACAAATAGGCGAAAGCGCAAAAAATCTGTTGTGAAACAAAAAAGTAATCGCAACAAAAACCACACCAACGAGGTCCAGGAATTTTATGTTTTTATAATTCTATCTATATATATAAAAATGAATACTGACTGACTGAATGACTGACTGACTCACTGACTGACATAATTATCAACGCATAGCCCAAACCGCTGGGTCTAGAGATTCCAAATCTGGCACGTAGGTTCCTTATGAAGTCTAGGGGTGTACTAAGTAAGGATTTTTCGAAATTCACCCTCTAAGGTGGTGAAAATGGGGTGCAAAGTTTGTATGCGAATCCGTCATTTTTAAAGTAAAATCCATAACAATTGGTACATGACCTTTCAGTTAGAAATCGAGGACGAACTCGTGGGCAAAAGCTAGTTAATTCATATGAGCAAAAAATAGTTACATTAACTTAAAACGACACCGAAATATGCAGTGTGCACCGAGTCTTAGCGTGTAACAGTATAATGTGTCAGTTTTCGACGAATATATGGACCTTCTGGAGACAACACTCAATGTGTCACGTTGTATGCATTCGCGAAACAACGGAATGAGATCGTGAATCCTTGAAAAGACGAATAAAATTTGAATAGCCTAGTTCTGATGCATATGTGGGGCACTGGATCTATCTTTTACTGACTTCAAATAAGGATTTTTTTTAAAGTAGTAATTTGGCAAACAACTTACGGCTTTTCATATGGTAAAGTATTTTTATCTCATGAACGTGGGTGAGCAATGACTCTTTGTGTCAATATGCACGCATATTTTCTGTGTGTGCGTCAGTGCACTAAGGTATGGACTCCACCAAAGCGAAGACGAAGCAAGCTGAGCGGAGATGTGTTTTCAACAATCAATAGAATTATTCACACATCTCGTCTCCTTATTGAGCGACTCTTCGTATTGAAACGTCATTTTCCATTACCAACTTTACTGGTAATATTAAAAAAATAGGGTAAATATTTCAATCAAATTCAATTATCCGCTTTTGACTCATTCTTTTGGTGACCGTGTGACTACACACTTTATGTAAAGTGTGTTAAAAGATAACTTGACAACTTAAAATAAATTACTTATATCTCAAAAAGTCAAAAAGTTACACATAGAGAAAACTCTAATATCGGCGGCTGCCCTGTAGCCCGAAGGCGTTTTAAATTGAATCCCGAACAAAATCCTATTCCAAGATATAAGCTGGACGGTTGTAACTCAAAAAGTTTGTCACTTATCATTCTTAATAACAAAACGCGCCTCCTTCGAAGGCAGTTAGAAAGAAGAATTTCATTAAACGTGCCATTACCGTAAATTATTTGCGTTGCTTGTTTCAAGAAATAAACAAAATTGCGTTCTGTTTTTGAATTTATTTTTTGAGTTTCTTACGAGTTTTATGAGTTACAATTCTATTAAGCAGGTCTATATTAATTTTAGCATGCAGAAAAAAATCATATCAATTAAAATCAATGAAAATCTTATTCTCATTTAGATTAGGTATATTTTGAGTAGTTCAGGAATATACATAGGTTTGAAGAAGTTTACTCTCAATTAAAATCTCTTTAACTTAAAATAGTTCACTTACGATGAGACGAACATTTATACATTAATTGTCTATATAGTATACCGGTATCTTTATACATCTAATAATGATCATAGTTCTATTCATTGATCAAATTTAAATATGCTTACCAGTAAGCACTTGAAATATATTTTTCGAGCATTGAAAAGGGCTATTGTCAAAGTTTGCTTCATGTTTTGCAGTATTGAGGTCTACGTGATAACTGTCCTGTTTAGCTTGTTTTAAACTAATTTGAGAATTGATTACGGTGCTCTCAATATTTGATGACAAAGGTGGGTGTCATCTACTAATATGGTATTCCAAAATCATTTTACTAACTCACATTTTTAGTTTGAAGATGTATTCTTTGTTTGATCAAGCGTAGCAATTAGTTGGTAGATAAAGATCACAAATTTATGTTTAATTAGAATTTTGGAAAGTACTTTGCTGACTGTCTAGATCTTGTTTAAAACCAGGGTACTCCGAGAGAACCGCAAGATTTTCATCACGTGATGGACTCCTGGCAGTCTCCATCGGATTCACTTTCAGATTTAATTTAATTTAATAATTTATTTTCGCTAAAAATGTTTAAGTTACATTATTTAGTGCACGGAGTACCCTTTTAAGAAAAAAATGCCTGCACCAGGAGACACCGCAAATTTATTAGGGTTAACTCTATCCAAGGCGATTGAAGAAAATCTTTCCGACGACTGCCGTGCTTCCTCATCATCATGAGTTTTGAGGTGTTGGTTATACTAACATCGTTTGTAAATTTTCACACACGTACGACATCTCATTTCCGTATCCGCGCCAGTGGAGTAATAAGAATTATCTACCGGTGGACAGTTCTTTCTATTTTTGGCTCTGTAGCTCTCCCCTTAGCACAACGCCTAAAGTTGATTCCGACACAATTCAGAGCCGTATAATACTAATTGACTCTTTGAAATTGAGTAAAAAAAGCAATTTCTTCCATCGTAAGAGCGGCCCGTATATTTCGACTGTCCCCGAAAAATTGTAGTCGTAATTCTGTGAGATTCAATTTAAAATCGCTCGAAGCCCAGAAAACGGGTTTTCCTAGTGGTCCGCCGTATAATTGGTGTGGTGCACGCGACGTTCAAAAATCGAGAATGCCCAGAACAAAATCCTGTATTTCAATCCCGCTGAAAATCTGTTTATTGTTTCACCGTTCGCTAGCAGTTTGTAAATAAAGTCCGAACAGGAATAGGGAAGATTGTAAACAAATGTAATTTGGAAATAAATCAAGTTTGAACATGGAACGATATTGTGCGTTGTTTTTTGTTTAAATGTTGACGTGCTAATTGCGTTTCGCTGCGAATGTAATTTATTGCAGTTGATTAATTAGCTGCGGTGTTATTAATTTGTAGTTAGCGTTGACGAGCCGTGACTTGTCCATGGCTACGTTAAGGACAATATTTTTGAGCAATTTATATTAAGTTTCTGTAGGTACTTGCTTTGAATGTTTATTTTTAAGATCAGAAAGTCTAGATTTTTTTCCAATGGATATTGTTTTATGTTGCCGAATGTGCTTTTTATACTTTAATATTTGGTTTTTCTTTTCTTCTTTTTCTCCCGTGCCTATGTCCCATATCTTTTGAGTCAGTCCTCCTTATCTTGTCACGCCATTCCGATCGTGTTTGCATCATATCAGGTAGTTCTATCGTCCACATATCCATTTGCACTGTCCTATTCTTACCTCGTCCTCGGTCTACCAAGTCCACGTTTCATTTTCTATACTTCAGATTTTCGTGTCATATTTTTATCGCTGCTTCAATGGTCATTCGACCATCGCTCTTGTGCAAACAATATAATATTTTAAATCACAAAGGTCGTATTTTTGTGTTTTTTTATATACTAGCGACCCGCCCCAGCTTCGCACGGGTGCAATGCTTCTGTAAATATGCATGTATTATACATATAAACCTTCTTTAAGAATCACTCTATCTATTAAAAAACCGCATCAAAATCCGTTGCGTAGTTTTAAAGATCTAAGCATACATAGGGACAGACAGACGGCGGAAGCGACTTTGTTTTATACTATGTAGTGATTACGAGATGGCAAACAAGCTTGCGGCCTACCTGGTGTTAAGTAGTTACCGTTGCATATATTCTTAACTCTGCAAATGTGTTGCTATCCTGAGGACTAAGATGATATACCTTCCATGGCCAGTAATTACATTTATTCACACCGAGCACAAGCTCATAAAATAATTATACGAATTGCGAACACAGGGCATATTTGTAAAAACTATTAGACAGTGATTCACCACTGTCTAATAGTTTAGCTAATTATAGCTCAGCATATCCAATCCAGATGCTGCGAGTAGACTAGCATCACCCCATATCCTCCAATAGGTGTCGTAGAAGGCGTCTAATGGATCATCAAAAGGGTATTATTCACCTTATACTCCGTCCACCAATCCGCATTGGGCAAACGTGGTGGACTACTGCCTAAACCTCCTTCGATGACAAGGATCCTTGTTCCCAGCAGTGGGTCGAATTATAAAGGTTGTTATATTGATGATGATGCCAAATGTAAGGTTAAATATTAAAATTCTAATAATTTTTTTTTTTTTACTTTCTCGTATACCTAGTATAGAGGAAGTCTTGTAATCGTCAAAAAATTCGACCTCGAGATTTTGACGGATTTACACGTTTTGGACCTCCCTGAGTCCATAAATACCGTTTTTGAAATTATGTCTGTGTGTGTGTGTTTGTGCGTTAGCTATCACGATAACTCGAGTATGCTTTGACTTATTGCAACCAAATTTAACATGCATGTATAAAATCAAAATATAAGGTTTCTATCAACTGTTGAGTCGTCGATCAGGAAAGTTAAGCAACCAAGTGCGCGGTCGGTATTCGGATGGGTGACCGAAAATTTAACATGCATGTATGACTAGTGTAGATTTAATTGAGCAAATTTTATTAGATGTAGACATAGATATATTAATATTATCAGAATTATGGAAAAATAAAAACTTTTGTGACAATATCATAATAACCAATTACAAAATAGCATCAATGTTTTGTAGAGAAAACTATGGAGGTGGGGGAATTTGTATATTACTCAAGAATACTATGGAATATACTGAAAGAAGGGACTTGGTAGGATTTTCAGTTGAATTCGTGGTAGAGTTTAGTGCCATAGAAATAACAAAATTAAATATAATTTTAATAGGTGTATATAGGGCAGACCGAGAAATTAACATATTTTACAAACAATTAAATAAACTATTAAATAGGCTAAGATTCAATGACAAAAATAAATATGTAATTATAGGTGGAGACTTCAACATCAATGTAAAGAAAAGAAGTAATTTGTCACAAGAACTGTTAAATTCAATGAGATCCCACAACTTAAAACAGCTGATTCGTGAACCCACAAGAGTAACAAAAACATCAGCAACGTGCATTGACCTAATCTTTACAAATTATCCAACAATAGTTAAGACATCTTATGTGCAGGACTATGGGCTTTCTGATCACAAAGCTACCATTTTAAAGTTACATTCATTTAATCATTTAAATAAAATATATTACACGAAAAAACGAATATTTACAAAATCTAAAATTAACCTATTTAAAAACTCACTTAGTAAAATAAGCTGGAGCTCATTAATAGATAACAATAAAAATATTAATGAAAATTATCATTCCTTTCACAAAATAATTATGGACAATTTGAATAAACACATACCTATAATAAGATTAAAAATAAAGGGAAATTCAAATAAGGGTTGGCTCACTACTGGCTTAAAAAAATCATGTATACATAAAAGAATCCTAAGAACATTGTTGAATGAGAGTAAAAATAGTATCATTAGAAACTATTACAAAATATTTAGTAAAACATTAAAGCGCAGTGTCCAAGTATCAAAGAGATTACAATACATTAAACAAATGAAGCAATCTGATAATAAAATAAAAACTATGTGGAACATAATAAACACGAAAACAGGAAAAACAAAGCGGTCCCTTTTTAAAAATATAGAACTCTACTTAAAAGACCAAATCGTTAAATGCCCTGAAACAATTTCAAATATATTCAACGAACACTTTGCTTCAGTTGGAGAGAGAGAAGGCAATAACACTAATAAAGCACATATGATAAAAAATTCGCCAATCGACACGATATATCTCAACCCAGTAGATCAAAAAGAAGTTTATACCATAATTAAACAAATTAAAAACAAGCATAGTTGTGGATTTGATTTTGTACCGCCGACTCTCCTGAAACAATGTGTTGAAGTCTTCTTGCAACCTTTGACCTTTCTCATCAACCAAAGTTTTGAAAATGGCCAGTTCCCTGACCTGCTTAAGATAGCATTAATTAAGCCCTTATATAAAAAAGACGACACCACTGATCCTAACAACTATAGACCGATTGCGCTGTTACCTACGTTTTCTAAAGTCTTTGAGAAGGCCATGTATAATAGGTTATATAAGTTTATCGAAAAATACGAAATACTTGATGATAGCCAAAATGGTTTTAGACGAACACGATCGACTACATCGGCGGTATACAAATACGTACAGAAGGCCCTTCAGCATCTGAATGATAAGGTATGCACGATCGGATTACTCCTGGATATGTCCAAGGCCTACGACAGAGTCCCGTATAAGTTACTGTTATCAAAATTATACGGATCTGGTATACGTGGGCCAGCTTATAGTTGGTTTAAATCATATTTAGACGGAAGAAAGCGAATAGTTCAGATAGAATATTGTAATGAAAAAAATAATGAAATAGAAAAAGTCCAATCCCGGGAGAGAACTCTCACGTGCTCTATTCCTCAGGGAAGTGTGTTGGGATGTATACTCTTCCTCATATTCATAAATGATCTTCCGAAATGCTTAAATGACAGAGAAACAACTTTACCGATATTATTTGCTGACGATATCTCAATATTAATTAAGTGCATGGATGAAACAACCCACAGTACACTAATCCACAACACGCTAAAAGACTTACATTGCTGGCTACAAGACCATAACCTGGAAATAAATCTGAAAAAAAGCAAAATTATAGAATTCCGCCCTTACAATAAAAAACCCCTAGATATAGATGCCAAATATCTTAACACACAACTAGAGACTGTAGAAACATTCAATTTGCTAGGCCTTAACATAGATACTAACCTAAATTGGAAATCCCATATCGAAAATATCAAATCTAAGCTTTCAAAATTTACATACGCACTCTATGAACTAAAACAAAGCACAAACTTAGAAACGGCCATTTCAGCGTACTACGCATATGCCTACTCATGGCTGAAATATGGTATAATACTATGGGGAAATAGCGTAAACGTCAACGAACTATTCCTATTACAAAAGAAATGTGTAAGAATTCTAGCACATATAGACAATACACAAAGTTGCAGACCATATTTCGTGAAATTTAACTTACTTACTTTGACATCGATATATATACATGATTTATGTGTTTTCATATTTAAAAACATAAAAGAATTTCAACAAGTAAAAGACACACACAACCTAAACACTAGACATAAAAATAGAATCAATCTACCTAAATCTCGAATAAAAATGCTAAGTAACAGTCCACAGTTCATGGCTATCAAAATATACAATAAAATACCAGCAGATATTAAAATCGAAACAAAATTAAATCCCTTTACAAAAAAACTAAAAAAATTCCTACTTTCAGGATGTTTCTACACACTTGATGAATTTTTTAAATTAAAACAAGGAATGTAATTTTCTATAATTATTAATTGTTATATTGTATGGCAAAGTAATGTAGGTAATATAGTAACTGATAGACAAATAATAATTGTAACATAATAGAAAAAAAAAGACTGACATTATAGTACTTATTTGAATAATTGCATGACATAAATTTTATAGTATTAGAGTTTGACATTATATTTCTTTACTAGCTGTGCCCGCGCGACTTCGTCCGCGTGGATTTCCCGTTTTTGCAACATTTTTCATTGATGCTCAACTCCTATTAGTCGTAGAGTGATGTTATGGACGTATATAAGCCTATATCACGGTTTCCTAAACTGTGCGTCGCGACGCCCTGGGGTGTCGCGGTTCTATCCCGGGGGCGGGCGTCGTGAGACGATCCACATAGAATGGCTGTCTAGCTAGCTTAGCGAGCTAGTCGAACGAAAATAAATGTAGACAAAGAAATGTAAGTCGCGATTTCTAAACTTGAACCCGGTTTTGAGATGCTCTGTTTTTAAAATAAGAAAATACACTGAAAAAAATCGACCGTCCAGCGCGGGCGAAAACATCGAATAAGCATCTTTACGCTACCGGGACATTGCTTTCGCCGTCGAAATTTGTCTGTGCTACTTTATGTTTTTATGGTAATTTTTTTTCAGTCTTTCTAATTTTAAAATATTTGCGCATTCGTTAACGCCTAAATAATTTAAAAAAATGCTATGTTTTTGTTTTTGTAGGTATGTACTTAACTTGGCTGTTACTATAAAGGGGGGAGGGCTCGTAAAAATTAGAAAATTCCTAAGGGCGTCACTATGAAAATAAGTTTGGGAAGCTCTGTCCTATAGTGTTCCTCGATAAATAGACAATCATAGAATTTTTCAGATCAGTAGTTCCCCTTTGTAGGATTATGTACCCAAAGGGTAAAACGGGATCCTATTACTAAGACTCATAAATAGAATAAAATAAATACTAATAAATAGAATAAAATAAATATTGAAGGGGCTCCCATAAAATAAGCGTGACTTTTTTTGGTCGATTTTGATAATGGCAACAGATAGACGCTTGAAGTATTCACAGAATATTTAGTTATATTATTCACTTTTAAAATACAACAACAAACGTGTTTTATTTCTCGGTCTTATTAACGATAATAACAGGTAGAAACTTGAAATATAAACAAAATATTTAATTTAAATTTCAAATAATTTTTTACAGGCTATCTCTGATGACCTTCTTGAAGTCACCAGGGCTTTTAGTAAAGGAGAGGACCTCGATGGGTCCTCAAGCTTTAAGGTCGAATCACTCCAAAGAGGATTCCTGACCGGTGAGCATCTCCCTCGGAGGAGTCTATGAACCTATTAGTCTCTAATGCGTCCGAATCTGACGGGATCAGTAGTTCCTGAGATAAGCGCGTTCATCTAAACAAAAAAACAACTCAGTATAGATGCGTGCGTAGTACTTGATCATTATTTGGCTGCGGAGTTATGTTAAAACTGTAATATCTCTGAAGATATTCATTGAAATCTAATGATGTAAAGAACAATTTTGGACAAAATTAAATACTTGTGATGAATAAAGTATAAATTTTGATAAGGAATAATATGATTTTTACAAAAATACCTTCGCATCTAATGCATTATTTTAGAACAAATTTTATTAACTAAAATAGGTTATAGCGAGTCAACCTTAAGAGATAGATAAATGCTGTCTGGAACTTTTTTTTAGAACTTTTAAAGGAAAATAATTCCGTGATACATGATTTTTGCGTAACTTTAACCGTTTACCCAGCGCACGCAACAAAAGCTCTGAAAATCAAAATTTATTATTTTCCGTTTATTTCAAACTATGATATATCTTAAGATATTCATTGAAATCAAATGAGGTCATTAACAATTTTGTTCAAAATTAAATGCTTGTGATAAATAATGTATTTATTTTGATAAGGAATAATATCATGCATACAAAAACACCATCGCAGATAAACTTTTGATTAAAAAAAAATTTGATTACCAAAAAGAAAGGTTATAGTGAGCCAACCATAAAAGATAAACATATGCTATCGCGAACTTTTTTTTAGAAAATTTAATGGAAAATAATATAGTCGTACATAATTTTTCCGTAACTTTAACCGTTTACGCAGCGCACGCAGGGAAAGCTTTGAAATGCAATATTTTTCTCCCGTTTTTGCAACATTCTTCATTAATGCTCAGCTCCTATTGGACGTACCGTGATGTTATATAGCCTATAGCCTTCCTAGATAAATGGACTATCCAACGAAAAAAGATTTTTTCAATTTGAGCCAGTAGTTGCTGAGATCTTAGGGTTCAACCAAACAAACAAACAAACAAACAAACAAACAAACAATCAAACAAACAAACAAACTCTTCAGCTTTATTATTAGTATAGAATAGATTTAATAATTTGTATTTAATGTATAACAATTTAAAAATTTGACATGAGTATGTAATTCGCAATTAACATAGAAAATTAATTAATGAATATTTATTTAACTAATGTATTAATTTTATTTTATATTACAAGTATTTTGCAGTACCCTTTTAATAGGGTTCTTGTTTTGGACCATAAATTTTGTAAGACCAATGTATGACAACAAGAAGGCAAATAAATGAATATGAATATGAATATGACATCAACATATAAGGTTTCTATCAACTTTTGAGAAAGTCAAGGGGAGACCACTCCCGATTTTTTTTCTTTGATGTGGAATCTCTTGGCCTTCATGTCAACTGGTAGTGATAAAAAGTTCAAAGATGGAGCCAAGCTTCACCTGGAACCCTCAACCACAGAGGGACTGTCTAAGAATTAGCTGTCGGAACACAATAACTTTTGTTATAGCGACAGACTTAGATATTTATTTTTTCCGATGGAAAATCCTTTACGGACATTTTTCGGTAAGCCGCGCTCTGGGCTAGACAGTGTGGCATGTGTGGGACTCTCCCGAGAATGCTGGTAATAGCCACTAAAAGTTCCTAGGAATGCAGTGGGCATTTCCAGGAACTTTCGGTACACTGAACGGTCGGTACCCTGAAACTATCGGTACACTCATAGCCCTTTGTACGGACTTTTTGGGAACAGCACAATGTACGCCTCGTCTCCGAAACGTCTACAGGCATAGACTTAAATTACCTGCCAAATTTTGTGTTCTTGATCAACAAAAATATTTTTGGTCTTTAAATATACATACACCTACTCGCTTTTTAAGGACTTTCGCGACACTCCAATTCAATTGAAACTGACAAATCGACATGCGCACTTCCGAGCTTAATATTTCTTAGAAAACACACATATATGTGCCATTCGCCAAACAATTTTCTATTTTTCGACAGGTTAATAAATACATGGGCTAATGTATCTGAGTATAAAACCCCTTTAAAAGTCAGCTTGACAGGTCAAATAAACGCACGAGTCAATATTAGAAATAGTTTTCCGGAATTAAAAGCTTTTCTTAACACATGGTCAGAACAGACGGAGCGAAGGCAATCATTTTCTATTCCATCAATTTAGATGAACGTGAGCTCCTGTGGCAATGAAGAAAAACTCTAAATCCTTGTTTTTTTTTTCATATCTAATTATATAACTCAAAGGTGACTGACTGACTGACATAGTGATCTATCAACGCACAGCCCAAACCACTTGACGGATTGGGCTGAAATTTGGCATGCAGGTAGATGTTATGACGTAGGCATCCGCTAAGAAAGGATTTTTGGAAATTCCACCCCTAAGGGGGTAAAATGTCCACGCGGACGAAGTCGCGGGGGGAAGCTAGTTACTATATATTATGTAGACACGAGAAGCCATTGAAAGGGAAGGAAAGAACGGATACATTCTAAGGACTTTACAAAAATTTTATCAAAAATGGACTATAACAAAAAAAATATATAATAGTGGTTGGTAACCATAAGACATGCATGTTAAATTTGGTTGCAATAAGTTAAAGCATACTCGAGTTATCGTGCTAATGCACAGACACAGAGACACACCAAGACATAATTCCAAAAACTTATATTTTTGGACTCAGGGAGGTCCAAAACGTGTAATTCCGTCAAAATCTCGAAGTCGAATTTTTAGACGATTACATGACTTCCTCTATACTATCTATGTGAGAAAGTAAAAAGGATATCTGATATCCTATATAAAATATTATGTCAAAATTCTACCGTTACCAAGGGAAACTATTGGTAGTTATGTTATTAAACCTCGTCATTAGTAGATAGCGTTTACGTATCATAGCACCACTACCACTAAAGCAATGGAAGGCTCTCATTTATAGAAGGATATGTGGGACTCGAGGTAAGGGCGTTCCCTCCATACCTACTAAACATCCTCCCCGGCCTGTCCTTCAGTGGGCTGTTACGGGACGGCTCGGGATCTGCACAGAGTTGCGCTAACAACTACACCGAGACCGTCCCATCCGTACTCGCTACCTAAACTATCTGGGTAGACTCTGGGATATAATCAGAGACCAAATGCTGGGAGACTTCGTGAAAGAGTTACGCTGGCTGAAATGATCACATCTCTCGCCATCCTATGCAAATCAGACGGCAGCATTGAGTTGCGGAAACATCCATAACCAAGAAGAAGATGTACTCCAACCACAAGCACACGAAGTACAAAACAATAAGGTTAGTCTCTGTCTTTTATCTTTCTAAAAATTTAATTAATCATAGCGTCACTCTCATCTCAGTCTCACTTGGCCCTTAGCGGAAAAATCGAAAAGATACCACAGCTAACAGTTCAGAGGACATGTAACAACACGTCATCTTCGTTGTACTGGGGCGTTAAAAATAAAATGTCGTGAAACGTTTCGAGAGCCAAAGAGGTGAAGTGTTGAAAGGAAAATTTTAGCTCCAATTTCAGCAGACACCCAACGCTAAAAGAAGTGCTTTTAGACTATGCTCATTTTTACGGCGACAGGAATATATTTTGTGTTGAATTTTGTTTTATTGTGATGGCGGTTTCCTTCATATTTAAGAAGGCAATGCCATTGGTCGATCCCCAAGCCTGTAGGTTGAATTTATCCCAGAAGCTTTCTACATGATATTATACTAATATCGTGGCCCGATCGTATAATTGGCTAGACCTTGAAATATCTGGACATATCGTCTACCTTTTTTTTGTTGACGGGGAGGTCAAAAGCATTTACGCATCGTACCTGCGGGGTGGTGCCAACCGCAGGGGATATGTAGGACTCGAGGTAAAGGCGTTCCCTCCATACCCACTAAACATCCTCCCCGGCCTGACCTCCAGTGTCCAGTATGCGCACGTGAGCGCAACTCCACCGAGACCGTCCCAACGCGGGCATATCGTCTAGCTACCGATCAGACAGATATGTAAATTCTGACTCTCCCACAATCAGTCTACCCCGTTTGGTCATAAAAAATAACCTTGAACTGATCACTCTGACCACTACTATTATTGGAAAATGGGTTACCCGAACAGTGGTCGAGATTTGTATGGTCTAGGAGCGTTTCATGATATGCCGCATACACGTTCATGACCCGATCTTTTCCTTCACCATAAAAGCGTTGATTAAACGGACATAATTAATTCAAATTTTGAAAACATTGGTACGTTCGATACACTCAATATCATCTTAGCAGTCCGGGTATTTCCAAGTCCAGAGGCGTTCTAGTCGACATTTATCATCTGCAACGGAGTCACTTCTAGCCTAGAGTCTAGCTACAACGTTCAAGGCGAATTGAGGCATGTTTCATACAAATTTTGGGAAACCGAGTCGAAATCTTGCAAGCAACGCAAAACAGATGTCTAAATTATAGAATGCAGGTTCATGGTAGAAATCCGCCACAATTCCCACTAAACAGTTCGCAAATAATTTTACAAAAATAATGTTGTAGATGTAACAATAATAATAGTTGGCTGCTTTATTCATAAGTCGCTGGTTCATATCCGGCTCGAAGGACTATATGTTGTGGACTGTAGGTGTTTGTAGGTGCTAGAGGGCCCCTGGCTTTGGGAAATTAAATAAAAAGCTGACTTTACCAACACGCGTTTACTCCCAATAATCCTAACAGAGAGAGAGAGAGAGAGATGGCGATATACAGTGTTCCACTTATTATAACTTAGATTTGCCAACAAGTATATAATCTATGATTAATTTTGCCATTCCAACAGTTTTGGTGCTTAATTGAAAGTCTAGTTAAAGCTTAATATGCTACTTTTTGACTTTGATGCTATTTTATGTAAGCAGATGAGGGCATGCCCTAATTTTGGTAATTAACTCTCCGTGTACCACTTTCATAAAAGTTACACCGCAAATCATGTGGGGTTTCTCAGACCCAAGAATTATAATGCTAGCGAAAGTGTTATTAGTAATTCTTTATTAAAACATTCTGTTTATGGTCTAGTTAGAGGTAATAATAAAGCAAAACCAATGAAATTAATCAACATTTTTAATTTTTACAATAAAGGAACAAAACAAAGTATTTATTTACAAACTAAAACTTATCACCGCTATAACCGGCCTAACTTCCGACCCTAAAAAAGTAATTAAAAACCTCTCATAAGTCTTGGTATATCTTAATAAATGATAAATAAGTCAAAATAATTACAAATATTATAGAAATATTTTACTACTTAATAAAATTACTACATAAAGTATGGAGTAATTTTGACGAAGTCCTGAACCAAGTGGGGTCTGTGGGGCCCGAACACACTTTGGGCATGACTGTTTTCTCCGTCGACGACGTGATTACTAAACCACTGTCACCACGTGTTATAGTAACGTTGCAACTCCAGCTATTCAAAGCAATGAAAACGCCGCGCTAATTTTTAAAGAGTTACAGCAATTTTTGTGTGACAAGGGTCTCTTAAACCCCACGTGGTGCACGGAGGGTTAAGTTTATAAAATATTTGAATCGACCTCCGAAGATAATAAATGAAATATTACCTACTAACCTTAACCAGCACCCTCACGAAGGCTTGCTCCGCACGGATTCCTTTTACTCCGCATTTTAGGATATCACAATAACAATTAGCGCCGCGTCGGTAGTCGTCAACACGAAGTCAGAAAGCATCGTCTGTCTGTCCCTATGTATGCTTAGATCTTTAAAACTACGCAACGGATTTTGATGCGTTTTTTTTTATTAGATAAGTGATTCTTAAGGAAGGTTTATATGTATAATACATGGATATTTACATAAGCATTGCACCCGTGCGAAGCCGGGGCGGGTCGCTAGTTGCCAATAAACCACACCGCGTCTCAGCAGAGCCATGCACATCGGACGTGGCGCGTGCGTTGTGCATTAGTGAAGAAATAAAAGTCACGAAAAATCAATGCAAGTGTGTTTCTCATACAGTATAATAACTTCAATACCCTATGGTTTAGGAGACAGATTTATTGAAAACGTTATGAGTTTAATAGAGTGAACTGATTTTTATACATTTCGGTATACTGGCTATTCTGGGTTTTTTATCTATGACTTTTTAGCCCTTTCGTGTCATGTTTGTATTGGTGATTATAGTGTTTACTAATAATTGCTGTGTATTAAAAAAGACACTGAGGATCGTGTATCCAAGAATAATGTCACCTCCATAAACCTACCCGGCATCACAATACAAAGACAGTAAAACCAGTCACCTAAATAGTCACAAATAACACCCAACTCACATTCCCGAGGACAGAATACGCCGATATCGACACGTATCCGATTCGAGGCAATACCCTCCGATTCTCTTGTAAATCAAATCAAGTTTTTGAATCTTTTATTGATCCCGTGAAGAGAACTCCATATTGTAATTCGAGCTTTTACAAAAATGTCGGCAGTTTATCTTCAGGGCAAAATGGGCTTTAGGCGCTTATGACAAGGCGCACTTTCATTTACCCTGCAATATTCATCTTAGTTTGGCAACGAAAACAGAAGTACCTTACGTCTTTTTAATAAAAATACTATCTAAGGGTGTAGTCTTGCATTTTATTTATTTTTCGTAGGCGCGTTAAATTTCATTGGAAGTCCGAAATTGATATCAACTTTTTAGAGCATAATTCTGCAATTTATAATTTATAATGACGTCCACTAAAATAACTACGTCTAAATTTTGTAAATGCAAATGATTTATAGGCTAATAAAGAATAATTTAATTATCTTTTATGTAAGATAAATAAAAAGATTCATTTGATAATATTTTATGTAAGATAAATGAAAAGATTCGTGCAACTAGGACAATAAGATTTCTCTACCTCTGACAAACACATGTGGGGAAATTCATATCCATACACACGCACAAAGCCATGCAAAAGCGCGTACACACAGACTCACGCTTGTCAGCATTCACAAATCGTTATTTTCTTTTTCTTTAAAAATCAGAAACTATTATACTAGAGGCAGCAGAATTCTCATTATAATCATTTCCTATTTACAATGTGGCTGAACTCATTTCATGCTATGTTGAAGATATAGCAAAATAGCTTAAGAGGCCTAACACCATCATCATGCTGGGTCCATGCGCATTCGTAGGTACTAAAGATCAAAATGAAACTGTCCATCGAAATGTCATGCAATTGCTGGCACCATAGTCTTACCTACATAATTAAAAGTTTCCGCTCTTCATACAACTGAATAACGATTTTACATGAACACAGTTTGCAAGGAGGAACTTATATCTGTTAGAAATAACATCTTGCAATCAACCCAAAATGTTAGTAAGATGTTACATTCAACACTGTAACTGAACCCCCCTTTAAACAAGATATTTTAATATATGAATATTTGAATACTCATATAAATTATACAAGACAGAATATAAGTAATTTGTTTTCAGGAATTAAGAATTTCCTAAGGCCAATATCGTCTAGTACCCATGTTGTGAAGTAGTAACCAAAATTCTTTTAGAATATAGAGAATGAAATATGGACAGCATAAGAGAACTTATAACGTCGAAATTTAATAACGTTCTTTAGTAATTGCATAAAAAATAAATAAGGAAGTTGAAGCTCCATCCTCGCTTCAATCGGTGAGTGACAAGGCCAATGTCAATCCACTCCCCCCTTCCAAAACCACAGGAAGTTCCTCATTAAGAAAACCTAAATTATAAATATAGAAACGCTTGCCAACACTTTGCCATGGATTGTGAATGTGGTGTGATTTTAAACCAAAATGTAAGGTTGCAATTGATTAAGATTGAGTTCACCAAACTTCTGACATCCTAAGTTTGAATGAAAATTATTCCAACCAAGAATATTTAAATTCTGAAAAGGAACTGAGTTGTGAATTCAGTCAGCGCTATTCGCAATGTATTGTTTGTGTTGCAATACATCCCTTCCTTAATCTAAATAGTTCCGTTTTTTTGTTTGAATTAGATCCATTCTGATCGTGTCGCGATCACCGTAATGTATCGTTCAGAGAACTCGCACAAAACAATCACTCGCTTAATTTTGGAGCATGTGGAGTGTATTTAGTCATAGTCTCAGCTGCGTGTAGAGTATTGGTTTTATTTTGGTACGCAAAGTCGTTCATTTAAACTGACTTATTTAACCTATGCCCAAACTAAAACCAGGTGTATATCCATAACGAAATGTCTCCAAACTGTCCCCATACTTACAATGTTATTAAAGAAAATATAAAATTACATAGTTTAACTTCGATTGTTATAATTTCTTGAAATATGAGTTTATTTGAAAGTTGTTCTTCATAAGAATATTAAGAATTTATAACTAACTATCATGAAGCACAGTCATAAAACAAATTCTCGAATGATCTGAAATTCATAGTAGATAAATTGGGTAATAATAGTTTAAGTATAGTTTTTAGAATAATCTGGAATTCACAGTAGGTAAATTGAGCTATAAAGGTTGAAGTATAGTTTTTAGAATAATCTGGATTTCACAGTAGGTAAATTGAGATATAAAGGTTTAAGTATAGATTTCAAATTATAGTTTAGATTATTTCAATATTAAAATAGTACAAGTTTTGGTGAAAATTCAAGTTAATAAGTTCTACTTTATTTTATTACAGGGTTAATGTATTCACAATTAATATCTTATTATATTTTATGTCGTTTAGATTTATCCTAACTGTCTCTTGTGGACATATGGAATTTCAATTGAAACTCAGTACTTGTAGTGAATTTAGTTTAATGTAGATGTTGTCACTATGACCGCAGTACAAGAAGTGAATTGACAGTTCGATTCAATAATCAAGTTTTAACACGCCTGTCACTTTAGAATAGCATCAACACTGATATGATGAATCACTGCCCTAACGAATCAGCGTGAAGCGCGAACATAGCTCCCCGCCGTTGAAGACACCGTTCTTCAACTTTCTTCTTCTGGCGTAGGCAGAAGTGGGCAGAGTCGCACGAAGGGGCGTCGATAAGTCCCTTTGGTGGTGGTCACATCAGCCACACGGGAAACATTGTCTGGACCTGGGAATAATTTAGCGACTCGTCCAACGCGCCAGCAAAGTGGTGGAAGTGAGTCTTCACGAAGTAGCACCAAATCGCCGATCTTTAGCTGTCCTGTGTTTTGTTTCCACTTCGTTCTGAGCTGAAGTTCCGAGATATATTCCCGCTGCCATCGTTGCCAAAAGTGCTGCCGTATTTGTTCTAGGCGAGCGTAGCGGGAGAGGCTGTGCTCCTTTTTGGTTTCCAGGTCAGGTGCAGGCAACGCATTTAGTGGTCGTCCTATCAGAAAGTGCCCTGGGGATAGGTATTGAAGGTCGTCGGGTGATGAGGAAAGGGGACACAAGGGCCGGCTGTTTAAAATACACTCCACTTGTGCAAATAGGGTGCTCAATTCCTCAAAGGTAAGATGGGTGTTACCCATTACGCGTTTTATGTGGTATTTGGCCGATTTTACCCCGGATTCCCAAATACCGCCGAAGTGAGGTGCGTAAGTTGGCGTAAAAATGAATTTAAAATTTTCCTGAGTTGCAAACTCAGAACAAGACTCAGCATTATTTTTTAGAAATAAACTTAGTTCTTTAGCAGACGATATAAAATTGCGTCCATTGTCTGAAAATAATTCCGTTGGCCTTCCGCGACGTGACACAAACCTTCGCAATGTCATAATGAATGCCTCTCTTGAAAGGTCACTTACGGCTTCTAGGTGTAAGCACTTGTACCTCAAGCATACAAAAATACACAAATAGCATTTCGTTAACTTAGCGCCGCGACCCTTGCGATTTAGAATATAGAATGGTCCAGCATAGTCCATACCTACAGATTTAAAAGGGAAGTCTGGACTAATTCTTTGGGTAGGTAGGTTTCCCATTTTAGGGTATAGAGTTTTACCCCGAGCGCGGCGGCAAAGCACACAGTTGTTTACTGTACGTCGGGCTAGGCGTCTACCGTTGAGCGGCCACACCGTTTCTCTAACTATAGCTAACAGCAGTTGTGGACCGGCATGCAAATTTTTTATATGTTCGTATTCAAATATTAGTTTTGTTAGATAATGCTTGGAGTCAAGAAGTATAGGATGACGTTTCTGATAAGAATAGTCTGAAGCATCTATTCTTCCTCCCACTCTAATTAAATTATCGGACTTGTCTATATAGGGCGATAAGGTTAAAATTTTAGATTTAGAATTAAGGACTTTATTTTCATTCAAACAATTAAATTCGCTATAAAATGTTTCTTGTTGAGCTATAAAACATATGAAATTAAATGCATTGGAAAGTTCATCGACCGTTAGGCAACCAGTAATTTTATTATTTTTATTTCTTGTATTGTGAACAAAACGTTTTACATAACATACCGTTCTTTTTAGTCTTATTAATTTGGAAAACCTTTTAAAATCGATAAATGAATTAAATTGGAATGTGGATAATGTATTAATTGTTAGTTTTATTTCGGGTAAATCGTCTGATATTGTATGTTTTAAAGAAGGCCATTTAGATTCGTCATTTAACAAGTATCGAGGACCGTGCCACCACAAAGCATTATTTACTAGCTGACTAGGGTTGACACCTCTTGAAATTAAATCGGCAGGGTTTTCATTGGTGGGGACGTATCTCCAAGATAGTGGATCAGTAGCTTCTAAGATTTCGCCTACTCTGTTGGCGCCAATGTTTTTAATTTAGTTGGACTACTTGCTAACCACCCCAGGACTACTGTAGAATCACTCCAGTGTACTATTTTATGTGGAGTATATTGTATGGAATCTGCGACACTTTTATATAAACGAGCAGCAAGTAACGCGGCGCATAGCTCGAGCCGAGGTATGGTAGTCGGCTTAAGGGGTGCGACTTTGGACTTGGAGCACAGCAACTTCACCATGACGTCACCATTGCTGTCAACTGAGCGCATATATACACAAGCCCCATAGCCTACCTGGGAGGCGTCACAGAATGTATGGAGCTGAATGGAATTTGGGGTGTCACACAATACATGTCGGGGAATTTGTAGGGTGGAAAGAGAATGGAACTCATTTGAAAAATTATACCATTGTTTTTTAATAGTATCTGGGACAGGTTGGTCCCAGTCAACCCTTTGCTGCCACAAACTTTGTAACATTAATTTAGGTATCATTATGCAAGGGCTCAGTAGGCCTAAGGGGTCGAATATTTTAAATGCATTAGACATAATGAACCGCTTAGTAATTATATTGTTTAGAGGACTTATAGACACGGGAAACTGTAGTGTATCTTCGTTAGGGTTCCAGTTAAGTCCGAGTGTGTTCGACGATTCACTCAGAGTTAATATTTCTTGAGGCTCAGCAGCTTTAAAAATAGATTTAGCATTAGTTTTATATTTGCGTAAATTAAAGCAACCCTTTTGGAGCTCCCTACTAACAGAATTTTGAATGTAGCATAATTGTTCTTCATTGTTCGACGATGTAATTAGGTCGTCAATGTAAAAATCTCTCTGTATTATAGTTTTAATTAGTGGATCGACACATTCCTCTCCTAGCTGCCAAAGACAGCGTGTGCTCAAATAACTGGCACTTGCGGTTCCGTAAGTGACCGTATTCAATTGCATTGTTTGGATAGGTAGTGACTCATCCTCTCTCCACAGGATCAGCTGCAAGTTTCTGTCACCGGGATGGACATCGATCTGACGGTACATCTTTTCAATGTCCCCGGTGAGCAGATACTTGTGCTGACGTGCGCGAATTAGTATGGAGAAAAGAGAGTCTTGCATATTTGGACCTACCTGCTGCAAATCATTGACAGAGTAGCCAGAAGAGGAAGGTGCGGACCCGTCGAACACAACACGGATCTTTGTAGACTCACTGGATTCCTTAAAAATAGCATGATGACAAAGAAAATATGATATTATAGGTAAGTGTTCTTTTGACTTTGAAAGATGGCCTAAGGCTTCGTATTCTTTAATAAATTGCACATATTGTTGTTTTAAATTTTGATTTTTCCTAAAACGTTTCTCCAAATTGAGAAATCGTTTTTTAGCTAGCATATACGTGTCACCTAAACAAAGAGGTGAGTCACGCAGTGGCAATCTAACACAAAATCTGCCTGATTCTAGTCTTGTTGTATTTTTTATAAAATGAATTTCACATGTTTTTTCAGATTCGCTTAGAAGTGATTTTCGGGGAAGCTCTTCTAACTCCCAAAAACGCTTGAGAAGATTATCTACCTGGGATTCTTTAGACAAATCCTGCTCGGACAAAACTACATGGTTGGTATGTATATTGTTATTTTTTAATGATTTATGTGACATTTGAATTAATGAATTATTGGTAGTGTTATTTTTTGTATTATAATTTTGTGTATTGTAACTGTTTGTGTTTGTATTTAGTTTATTTTTTGAGGAATATTGTATTGTTTTATTGTTATTCGATTTTAATAAAATTTGAGATGATTTATTGGCTTTTGTGTTTAATTTCTGTATGTTGAAAACGCCTCCGACTAGCCAACCAAATTGGGAATTATGTAATTTAGGATAGCATTCACCTAGTGATTTTTGTTCACAACCTATGACATCCCAAAATATGTCGGCTCCAATCAGGACATCTATTGGACCTGGTTGGTTAAAATGTGGGTCGGCCAAACGTATATTTTTTGGTATGTTAAAATGAGATGAATCTATAGGAAACTTTGGCAATTTTCCTGTAAGTTCATCTAAAACAAAACAAGAAAATGTAATTTGGAAATTGTTTATAAAATTGCGGGATCGTAATTGCACGACACATCTTTCGGTGACTGTGTTGGCGTGACAATTACCGATGCCGATCACATTTAGTGATGTGGGGAATATATTTAGACATATTCTCGCCTTTAATGATTTAGTGATGAACGATGACTGACTGCCTGAATCCAGTAAGGCACGCGCTAGAACTACCTCTTTAGTCACTGGATTCATAACCTCAATTAGGGCAGTAGACAAAAGAATCTGGCTAGAAATTTCTTTAGAGAAATTTACGATAGACTCAGGTTCATGAATTTCGATAGAATTTACTTTTGAATCGTTAGAATTTGTATGTAGTAATGAATTGTGGCGTTTTTTGCAATACCTACAAGGCCCCATACGACAATCGCTAAGAGCATGACCTTGTCTCAAACAATTTGAGCAAAGTTTATATTTTGAAACGTCAGCTAATTTTTCTTTAATTGGTTTTGATTTAAAAGTCGGACAGTCATAAATCCTATGGTTTTGATTACAAATAATGCAGAGAAATACAAAATTATTGTTTTGAACAACTGTATTTAATGACTTTGTACTTTGTCGATTACTACTAACGCCATCTACATTTCGGAACTGAAACTTATTGTAATTGCTGTCTTTGTTGCGATGTATGGATTCTAGGACGTGCGCACGATCAAGTAAAAATGACTTAAACTGTTCTAATGTAGGGATGTCGTTTAAATTGTTACGTTGCTCTTCCCATTTAGTTAATGTATTGTTATCTAGCTTGGATGTCAACATGAAAATAATTAATGTGTCCCAATGATCAGTTGGTTGACCAAGGTTGGAAAGGGCACGTAAGTTTTTAGTTATATGATCAACAAAAAAACGTAAAGAACTTTCTGATTCACGATTAATTGTTTGAATGTTAAATAAAGATTTTAGGTGATGATTTATTAATAATCTTTTATTACTGTATCGGTCACAAATCAACTGCCAAGCAGTAGCGTAGTTCGCAGATGAAACTTCAATGTTTGTGACTATGCGCTTTGCCTCGCCCTCAAGGTAAGACAACAAGTAGTGAAATTTTTGTATGTCTGAGATACGTGAGTTATTGTGAATTAAGTTAGAAAACGTATCGTGAAACTCAAGCCAACGGAAAAATGATCCGTCAAATTTAGCAATTTGAATTTGAGGCAATCTTACGCCGATTGATTCGTGATTGTGATCGAAAGAGCATTGAGCTTCCATAAACACAGAATCACGTTTTCTCTTCTCTTGTTCGAAAGATTTTAATTCATTTTGCTTCTCGATTAAACCCTTTGCTGTAGCTATGCATATAATTATGTCCTGCTCAATACGCTCACGCTCATCAATCTCAGAATCCAAGTTTACCGAATTTAAAATCTCAATCTGAGTCTGCAACTCATCAAATTTAGTGGATAGGCTCTCAAATCTGCTCAGTTTTAAAGACAACTCAGCAAATTCAACAGCTGAAAGTGTAGTTTGCGTTGTGATCTTATCAATATTGTTTTTGAATTTTGTAATTTGGCCTTTAATTGAACTTCTTTTCGTTAATAAATCTTTTAATTCAGATGAAGAAGAAGCACTTTCTGTTGATCGTACCTTCTTTTCATATTTATTTTGGCTTTCAGACATTGTTAATTAATAAAATTGGTAGTTAAATATGTAAAATACAAAATGTTATATGCAATTAAACAGCTGATCACAAATGAAACAGACAACGCAAAATATCAACTTTAGTTTAGAATTATAAAGAAATTGTTTGGCTCACGTTCCTCACACGGCGATACCTGGGACCGGGACTGCAACCGGAATGTGGCAAGCGTCACAGCAGCTCAGCAATCACGAGTCAGCTGATGACAACTCGCACCCTGGAATTAGTCGGCAAAATACCTCTAAATATCGCGTAATAACTGGTGCGAAGAAAGGAAATCTAATGAATTTGTTGTTATAATATTTAGTATTTATGAATATTTGACTATTGTTATCATTTAGTTAAAAAAGAAATGAAATTTTAAAATATTTTTGCTTGTAGGTAGATGACTATTTTATACTGCGAAACACAAGTGGAATTTATTTTAATAGGAGATTAAATGTATTTGGATTGTATTTAGGAGGGAATAAGGAATGAACCAAGGCACTTAACTGATGTATTCTGCTGCGAGGTGGTGCTTTAGATGCGTCACTGCCCGGCGATATCAGTATGGTGTCAGCTGGTGTTCGTCGTCCAAATTCCGTCGGTTGTATTTTGCTCGAAGAATGCGTATTTTGTAACTTGTAGATCACGTCGGGGTCACCATTTTATGTCTCTTGTGGACATATGGAATTTCAATTGAAACTCAGTACTTGTAGTGAATTTAGTTTAATGTAGATGTTGTCACTATGACCGCAGTACAAGAAGTGAATTGACAGTTCGATTCAATAATCAAGTTTTAACACGCCTGTCACTTTAGAATAGCATCAACACTGATATGATGAATCACTGCCCTAACGAATCAGCGTGAAGCGCGAACACTAACCATATTGTCCTTTTACGCGTAACGAATACTATCTACCTACACCCTAAACCAAATCAAATATTAATATTAAAGTTCGGTATGAAATAAACTCAAAACGTGAACCAACTGAACCGAATAACCTTTTGTTGGTTTATCACGACGGTACACATACGCCCATAAAACTACAAAACATCACATATTACGAAATTTATCGAATAATCCGGACTAACAAGACGAAAAAGAAACACATAATACTTCAAAGAAAAGACACGTCGAAACAATCAAAGCGGAAAAAAAATAATAATTATATAGTCATTTTAAATTGAGTAATTATATATTTACTATGTCATAAAACAAAACTCAAAATCACTCAATTTTGAAATGACCTGACTTGCTTGGTTCCGAATATAATTATATTTTATATTAATGTATATTTTCAAATGACAATCAAAATTGTCATTACAATTATGAAATAATAGAACTGCAATGTTTCAGACCAAGCTAGTCTAAATAAAAGGCACAAACCTACGTAGTCTTCTCGATCTTGGGTCTCCAGCTATTTCTGGAAGAAAATAGCTATAAAATACACCCCCAATTTAACTACCTAATAACCCATAAGCATGGAGACCCCAGATCTATCTGGATCATTCGGAACATTTCCTTAAATCGACGCCGGCCGCCAAATCACTAAACCACTTCACTTAAAAATCTCCTCCAGACTCCTCGCAGTACCCGTCTTGCCACCTGACCACTTAACTTAAAATTTCAAGACTGACTGTCCACTGTTTTCGAGTTTTTTTTTCTACCTCGTCTCGAATCATCGCCCTATTTCCCTAACTTATGGGCGTATGCATACATTATCATCTACAATTATAAATCTTAATGCTTGTTAAAACGAGAGAAATTTGCTAATCACATTCCTACTTACCTCAAACAAAACAACAACAAAAAAAACGACACGCGGGTTTTTCCCAAAAAAGGATTTTACCGTTCATATTCGTCCCTTACCTTTCAAGAATTTAAGGTTCATTTCTATTTAACCTGGCCTGAGACTAAATCACTGTGGGAATAGTAGTGTCATAAACGAACCGACCTATTGTCTTTTTTTTGTGGAATCTTCCAGATATAATTTCGTAGCTGACTACACTATCGAAATGAAATTAAAATATTATTTTCCTTAAACTTGTTAATTTACTTAATATTATGATTTTTATATGTATACAGTATTTTCTAATTGATTAATTTGATTATACCTACTATTAATATGATTATAACTACTCATAGAGGCTTGTCCGTTACAACACGTGGTCACTAAAGTGCATAAAAAAACATTTGCTATCCAAATTCTTCCTTCCTTATTTATATTTATAATTTCAGTCATTACCGTCTGTGGTCAACATTTTCTAATGCCTTATTTTGTCTCGAACTTTTCACAAAGTAACGTTCAAATTAAACCCAGTTGTAGCCAATTTAATTACACTAATTAAACAGTTTTTATGCCCCATCTTCGGAAAGTCTTTTTAAATTTAATCACTACTCAGACATTGCTGCACAGACTTGCACAGCGGTATGTTAAGCATCAAAAGTTTCCTCTTAAATAATAATAAATTTACTGTTACCAAGAAAAGTTAGGCGCATAAAATATTGTAACGACCTAGAGGAACCAGCCAAAATGTAATAAATACATAAACGGACACAAAGAGAACATGAATAATTCTAATAGCCTCAGAGGAGCTCGGTAGCGTAATGCCGAGGAAATTTCTTGTTCCGCGTTTTCTTCGGCGCTAATAGATGATCGATCAGTAGCGATGGGGAATAATGACGATTTAAAATGCTACCAAATCCAAGGCACTAGGTTCTATTTTCCCACCGCTCAGTCTGTTATGGTAGGCAGTGTCTAAGGAACCCTACGTGATAGGATTCAAATATACCTCACACTCGCTTTCTCGAGGTTCATTTATCTCTTCATTGCGCAGTTGCTATTTTCATATTTACATCAAACATGCACTGTTAAAAATCAGTGAATTCTTAGTAAGAGAATGTTAGCCTTAACTTTTATATACAGGTTAATTTTTTTCAAATTATAATGAAAAACTAAAAAAGAAATTATGTTAAAAAAAAAACTCTAAATGCCTACCTTTGCTGACTATGTTTTTTAACGTTTTTGGTGCTAAAGACAAATCTTAGTGATAACGTTTATTCCAAATATTAAGATTGGCACCGATCTACCAAAAAACATTAGTTGGACATTTCGATTTTTTTTTAAAACGTAACATTTTTATTTCTCTGTTCTTAGTTTTGAGGTGGTTTTTTATTTTAAAATAATTTAATTTTTGCTTCTTAGTGATGTAAGTATAATACTGCAGTTCTAAGCACTATAAAATTTTCAGAAAACTATCTCAAAACTTTGATTAAAAAAATAACTATCGACTATTGGTCAACAGCTTTCGCAGATGTTGACGTTTAGAGTTGGAAAAATTCATATCATGACTACGTATTTTCGCGATTCAAAAAAACTACTGAATTAAGTCATGTAAAATTTTCATGACAAAATTTTGAATGTCTCTTTCAAAAAAAAATTAAAGATGAATACGAATTGAGAACCTCCTCCTTTTTTGAAGTCGATTAAAAATCAGTGAATTCATAGTAAAATAATATTGGCCTTAACTTTGCACAAGCAGGTCATACTTTTGAATAAGTAGATAACATTAAAATTAAAATGAAAAAACGGCCTTATAAATATATTTTTAATCAGCATATAAATATTCGTCCCGAAATGGTGGTAGGGCTTTTGACGATTTAAAAGTACTTAGCAAAGTCCATTTAAATACAGAGATTTTTCATTTCATTAATATCGGTAATCTATCTGTCAACGTTTTATGACCGGTTTCAATATTCTGTCTGCTAGTAAAAGTAAGCTTACTGAAGATTGGTTGCATAGCAATTATTCTAAAATTCGGTCATTTTAGCAACCAAACTCTGGTACTGATATATAACTGAGAATTGAAGGAAACTGGCCAGTCCATCTGCCATCACTTTGCCTGGCAACATATCCAGCTCAATTCCATTTCAGAGAAGTGATGTCTTTTCCAACCTCCCGCCTTCGTGTGACGTTGGATTTCAACATTCCTCGCAACATTCTAACATTCCTCAAACTGTAATTTAAAAAAATGTTACTTTGCCGATCATACGTATCGAAAACAACGTTTACATGCCAAAAACAGCCATAATATAATTTGTCGCGCACGTTTCTGTAGCGTTCCTAAACAGTTTATCGGAACTTTGTGTTTATGTAAGAGCCATCCGATACTCTGTAACGTACTTATGTTGCTTTGAAACGTCGCACAGACACTCCGGAAGACGCCTCGCCGATTGGTCGTCAATTATTTACATAATTTTCTTAGCAAAACTGGTGAGATTGAGTTTTGGGAATTATTTATCGTAGTTTATAAAAAAAATGACACAAATAAAATAATACTAGAATATTATATTAGGTACGATAAGACAATTCAATATATGAATAAAAAAAATTTAAAAGTGACACTTTCTTATTACGGACCGACACTTGGAGAGACGAAAATTTTTACCATGGCTTAGTGACTGGCACTTAAGACCCTGGTGTAGGCTTAAGGGCACAATAAAATTAAAAGTTGAAAAAATTAGTAAAAAGTGTAAAATTGAGTGACAGATAACTGGTTATACAATAGCTCTAGTTCCTTTTTTATTTTATTATATAGGTGGGAAGACCAAAACTCAAACTGCACTCTACCAAATCCTGTTCTAACCTTGGGAATAGCTGCTACTTTGAATCGAACCTGAGAACTCTTAATGTGATGCTTGTGACCAAACAACTAGTATAGAGGCAGTTAAAAGTTAAAGGTAAAGTTTTCGTATAATAACGATTCGAGTATCCTTTTAATATTATTATGTTAATTGATATTTGAACTTAAATACGTTCTCACATACTTAAAAGATAAGGCGTCGAGACTTCTAAAGATAATATTTTCGACCAGAATATTGACTGCGGAATTTTGTGCTTTACCATTGCAAGCATAAGATATCATCTTAAATGCAGCATCGTAAAAGTAAGGCTGGGACGGTCCGCCGATAAATTTGCTGCTTCAATAATTAATTCTTCACTCCGTATGACCGTAGGGCTACGGGTCATTAGCAAAGGAAATAAGTGCAGCTCTTACTAGTTAAATCAATAGCCCAAACTTGCCAGATAAACATACCAAGCGGAGCCAAGTTTTGAAATTTTAATGATGCACAGACAAATAGTAATCACCGTGGAGATAGATGCAGTAGAACAACTTAAAAAAAAAACTCGTCGTGACCACCAAGGGTTTTTCGAAATTCGTTTAATTAAGCTGTGGTCAGTAATGATAATGAACATAATGAACAATCATTAATTTAAAAGACATAAAATTGACAATGTAGAAATGTTTAAAATCCAATGAAATTTCTTATAAATATAGTACCAAAAGCTACCAATAGACGGCGCTGAACCCGGCTTGCTTTAGTTTACATTACTATTTCCTGCTACATCATACATTTTGTATCATAGTTCAGTGTTAGTTAAATTGTTTCACTTTTTTAATATTGCCTGTCGTCCACATCTTCAAGGTTGTACACAACATAAACATGCAAAATTTCAATAATTTGTTCTATGAATAGAAAATAAAGAGCTAATAGTTATTAATCTGATTTTCGGTAGTTATGTTATTGAAACATGTTGAAACTCGTCATCGACAACAGCAGCAAATAATTATCTACACGATAATTATAGTTTCATTTCTTCTGAATAGTACGATATCTGACGAATAAAAAATACGAGATCAGCCGTAAAATTCTCAATATACTACCGGTAATGTTTTGTCACCTTTTTGCGTTTGAATTATTTCCAGAGGACCCAATGTTTGTTGTGGTCAATTGGAATTCTCGAAGGAATCGACCCCTAGCCAAGGGCATGTTGTCAGGTTAGTATATTAATTCTTGTCTGTCCTCATATTATTATTACATATGATAATTTATAAGTTGCAGGGAATTGAATAAGTATACCAGGAATTTCACGAAATCCCTAGGCATACCACGAAATCACGGCAGATTCCGAATATTCTTGTGTATTACTCTCTCTACTTACTAAATTTTTTTACTGATATTATGATAAAATACTATGATTATGTCGTTTCACTAAACTATATAATCTACAAAAATAAGAAAAGTTGTAAAGGTATATAAGTCAGTAGGCACTCCCAATAACAGTCCACCCTGCTTGGTCATAAAAAAATTAACATGAACTTACTAAACAGGCAGTATTTGTAAGTTCATTGTCAGTAATACAAATTGACTATTTTTTTGTGTATTATTCAATAACTTTGTCAAGTATTCATACTGCCAAAGTTAAATCTAGCAAGCCTAGATACTTTCAAAATCCTGTATTTTTTATCCTCCATCCAAATTAATAATTAGTTTTCTGCAAAAAAAAAAAACACAGACGGTTACCGTTCGTAGCTAAGCTTGCAGTGGGTAATGCTATCGATTCGACCTCATACATAATGTAGGAACTGTTCCTAGATTCCTGAACTTGAATTATGAGATCAGCTGTACCTAGAAATATTTCAGATTTACATTTTAAAATATTTCAAGGTGCATTTTACCTTCGAATGTGAACTTTTGAGATTTTATTCGAGTTTATACAAGGAAGAATTTTCTTTGAAGTTTTTAAGTCACTCTAATTTCAGAATTTGTATATTGCTTTTTTTAATTCAGTATGCGAGAGCTTGTCCAAAATGTTCTTGTGAACAACACGAACATTTCGGTCAAGTGTAGTAAATAATTAAATACAATCACTCTCATAATCCTAAAAGCGGTCGAGCACAGCCTTAGGTAACATTTACACATAGGTAAAGCCACGTCTGGCAGTATGGGCCCTACAGAGCTACCGAATAATGACAGTTTACCAGACAATTGCCTACTTAACAATATGTGTTCTTCTATATAAAAAAATGGAAAAGCACCTAATAAAATTTCATAACGATAGTACCTGAGTAGAAAAAAAATCAATTCTAATTCAAGTATATTCATCGAGAAATTCAGTAAAGGTATCTATTAACCATTTTATCTGTAACCCAAAGTAAACTTTAGCCGAGTTTCGTTAGATATTACTTTCCAATCAACCGCACCCATGTCCATCAAACGTCCTGAATTTTATTATCTTAAAAATACACGCTTTAAAGTAAAAATTTGCTTGTGTGAAAGCAGAGTTTAAGTACTTAATCCGACTGTCAGTAGGTTTGCTACGATAATCCTGCTTCCACATTACTCAGCTGACAAGGAAAGGCGGGGTCATTAATATGTATGTTCCTTCGTACTTTGTCAAATTTAAGCTTATTACGGAACTTAGCTTACCAAGATACGCGTGTCTAAGGGAATGAGATTGCGTGTGTACTAAAGTGCAACATTATACAATATAATATAGGTACAAGGAAGAGTGGCACGCGTGGTGCGTAGACTGTCTAATCCATGCTATGTGATGTTAATGAGGATAATTATAACTAATATTATAAATGCGAAAGTGACTTTGTTTGTTTGTTACGCCTTCACGCCTAAACCACTAAACAGATTTTAAAAATTATTTCACCAAAAGAAAGCTTCCTGAAATCCTGGGTCATTCAAAAGAGGCGTGAAGAAGCACCTTGCAGGTCGGTAAGGCGAGGTTGGCTGACGCAGCGGTTCATCTCTCACAACAGCTATCTTCGCATTTGGACTCCACTTCTGCTTACCATCAGGTGGAATGGACACATTTGCTTGACCTTTTTATATAAAAAATACAAAAAAAAGAGCTTGTCATTCCAGTCAACCCATGAATGTGTGTGAATATATACAAGGAACAATGAAATGCAACATAGTTGTAAAAAAAGGTATTATATACAAAAATTAAATAATCAAATCACAAAACACACACATTACATATTATACAGGATGTAAAAGACATGAATTGTCAAACGAGAACTATGTATTCTGCTCACCATCACAACATTTTTTCCTTGAGACTATAACTGGGAAATTTATAGCTACGATTTTATAAAGTGTCGTTATAAATATAATAATAATAATATATTTTTCTACGCTCACACCAATTATCTAGCCCAAATTAAGTATCTTTAAGAACTTGTGTTATGAATACTAGATAATGGACAAATATACTTAATAGTCTAGATATTTTTATAAATAAACTAAAATAAATATTTAAACAACCATGACTTATGAATAAACGATCGTGTTCATCACACTAACATTTGCCACTACCAGGACACGAACCCGGATCGCCTGATGTGTAGGCAGCGTTAATGACCACTCCACCACGGCGGCGTCATTGTCGGTGGTTCTCGTTTGACAATTCATGTCTTATACATCCTCTATAATATGTAATGTGTGTGTTTTGTGATTTGATTAAACACCCTGTATAAATACGAAAACATAAATTATAAAAATATATAAATCATAGATTTTGTGTAAAAAGCGCTTCTTCACTCTACTTTTGAATGTAGTGGCAGAAGGACTATCACATATTTAATTAGTTTAAAAAATCATGATATTTTTATGCTCTCTTTTTGCGAGCAATATCCGTATTGAATAACGCTTTATCTCCTTGATTTTTTTATTAACTACAGCCTTTCCGTAAAAAAGAAGCGTTCTATTGATGAAACAATTTTAAAATCTGGTCCAGTAGTTTTAGAGACTATCCTTACATACACATACACACAAATAGAGAAATGTTTTTCTATATTATACTATCGTAGAAAACGGCTGGCGTTTAATACCCGGTTTTGATACCAAATCATAGTTACAGATTGCCATAGGCACTTCCTACGCAATTAAACTTTAGTTAGCTTACTTCTATTCTATTCTTAATTAATGGCGTCGCGTCGCATTAAGCGTACGCATTTTAGCAATGTCAAGTGAAAATGTAACTAAAATAACAAAAATTGTACGGTTGATTTGGGTTAAGAATAGAGTCTCTCAACACGTGTTTTTACAACAAGAACTCGGGGAGAAACTCCTTCTAGTAAGCTTACTTTTACTAACGGGAAGAAAATTGAAATCAGAATGTAACAACTGTCTTTGTTGTTTTTTTTTTAATACTTCACCGGACTCATCGCCATAAACACTAGAATCAGCCCGTGGTCTTCCGTAAGTTGAAGGTTCCTTCTCATGTCGGACGTGTCTTAACTATAAATAAAAAATGAGTCATATGCGTCTATTTATACACAAAGTTGAAACAAACTATTACTTGGCAGCATAAAACTGATCTTTGGCTGGTCGCCAGCGAGTCTGTTGAAAAACCAACTCCTAAATTAAGTTGTGTTGTAACTACGAGACTGACTTGCTTCACTATGTTATAAATATTATTATGTTAAATATCAAAACGACGATAGAATTTTTAACTTAACAGATAAATAGCTGTTAACGCATATGGATACAGTAGGTATTCAATGACCTATTTGAAGTATTTTAGGTTAAATTTGATTTTGACTTGGTGCACCATATGACTTTGTTTCTTTAATATACCTTCTAAGGGTTTTTATGAAGGAATAATTCTGACCTAAAGGTATAAGGCTCTGGGTGTTCCCTAGACTGCTTAAAATTATTATAGTCTGACCGCTAGTGGCTAGCGCTGTGTCGCTCTGGTAGGGCTGTATAGCGGGGTGAGACAGGGGAGCAGAATTCATTCATCCCTCTGTAGCAAGCTGTGGCTACTCGTGTTTAAATGCACATGAGATGGTATACCCAAAAAATTGTCTCATGATATTTAAAACGTTATTTTTTAAGTGGCCGAAGATTTTAAATCTAAAAGACTAATATGAGCATGAGCTTGTTACAATTTAAAATTAGTTGTTAGGAAATGTGTTGTAAAAGCGTATACACTGCCCTATATAATATAATTGCTTATTCTGTCAAAACGAGTAGCAAGCACCAAAATGTTATGTTTACTATTAACATTATGAGTGATATATTTTTCGGAAAAAAAATGTTGGATTTTTGATTTTTTTTAATATAAATTTATTTCATTTTGCTTTAATTTTTAAAGTAAATTACAAACAATTATTTCAGAAATTAAAATACTAATATGCGGCGTTACCTAAATTGGGTCAAATTCTCATGAAGCAGAGCTCTTTCCGAGTAACGAAAGGTTCGGGGGTTCACGAACAACGTTAAGGGACAATAACAAATACAAACGAATCTACCTTGGTCTCCTGTGTCCAACTCCTCGCTTCCTGAGCCGGCCGGCTGCACATTATATGAAAATATAATGCTTTAGTATATAGGTAAAACAGCGAATTATTGATTGTTTATTTGAATCACTCAATAAATTATGACTTCACACGCGAACGTCACCACAGGTATTGTACACGGTAGAAAGTTTTGAAAAAGGATTTGAATTCGAGACAGATCTTCTCTTTTCCGCTCCGTCTCAGACAATCTCCCGCGCTAGTATTGTCTTCACCGGATTCGGGGTTTGCATACGTAGTTTTAGTTGCAAGTTTGCTAATGGCTAAACGAATCCACGAACCCTGAACGTTTGTATTATGGTTGCAAGTATTTGAAACTTAGAAAATAATTTACTAGGTGGTAGACCCAATATAGGGTCGTCTGGTAGGTACCACCGCCTATCTTATTTCTGCCGTGAAGCAGTTCGCTGCGTTTCGGATTGAAAGGAAAGGTAGCCAGTGTAATTACTGGGCATGGAAGGCATATCATCGTAGGCCCCAGGATAGCAACGCACTTGGAGTGCTAAGTGATTTACCCTTAATATTGCAAGTGTCTATAGGCGACGGTAACCACTTAACACCAGGTTGGCAGCATGTTTGTTTGCCATCTTGCAGTATAAAAAAAGAACTACTAAAGCTATAGACAGTATAATATCATGAAGCACAATTTTAAGATCAGTCCTATACTATCAATCTCGTGTGAATTTCCCGGAAACTTTGTTCCAAAAAGTTTTCTTCTCTTCCCCACTCACTCCTGACGTGCAGACGTAGCAGTCAAGTTATATTTATATAGCTAATACAAAATAAAATTGGCAACAAGTTCCCAACGACTTTAATTTCATCGTATTGACGACTATTTAGCTAAAAGATGTTGAAGAATTCAGATGTTAATCACGAAATTTTAATTTTATAAGAACATATTTTTCATAATCCGATATAATATAAGACAATTTTTTACACAGTTCACCACTTTGTCAATTTCAATGCTAAATCAATGGAACCCCAAATTTTGTTAATTGGCTTACTGCGATCCATCATAATATGTGACAAGGTTGAATCTATTTTCGCGATGGAAAAACCTGAGAGCCTTCAAAAAAGCCTAATATAAGAGACTGCGAAATTTCCAATTATTAAATCGCTTAGTAACATAAGTAGGTATGTAGGTATTATATAATTTTATAACCGCTGAAAATAATAATTATAGTTATTTGTTTACTTAACCCGAGAAGAAAATAAAATATACGCAACTTGCCTGATACTTCCTTCTTCTTCTTTATTAGAATGATTACGAATCCACTATTTGTACCTTCTTCTGAATCTTACAACAATCCAAGGTAAATGATCAAAGCTATTGGTCCCTAAATAGTGCTTCCTACGTAACTCACATACTCGTAGAAGTGCAGTTCCTGATAGTGAAAGGTCCCAAGTAAAAGTTTCAGACTTAAATAACGCTTTTGAAGTATTTTAAAATGAATTGGAATTCTTGTACTTTTATACGGCGAAGACTTTTTGGGAAATTTTTAAATTTAGAAAGTTTTAGTAATCGTCTTTAAAAAATGATACGTTAAATGATACATCAAAAACCATGCAACAACTGCAACGTAAAGCTTTTAGTGCCGTGACCGGAACGTGGTTCAATTTTGGACATAGGCTTTCTTCAATCGCCTCCAATTTTGACGGAGTTGGGACTCTGCCAGCCAATCTGAAGTACTTGGAATGGATTTTGTAATGTTCAATCAAAGCACATTCGTTATAATAATTCTAGGAAAATTATCCGTTGATTTTGGTTGATTTAATCGATGAACGGTCTTGGTCTTCCTCGTCCCGCATTCCCGATAGATTCCAGTAACTTGATAATTGTATAGATTTCGTCAGTCTAATTTCACTCATCATTTTTATATGACTAATATTTCAGCAACCCTTTATTACTTTCTCGTAACGTAGTATAGAGGAAGTCTTGTAATCGTCAAAATATTCGACCTCGAGATTTTGACGGATTTACACGTTTTGAACCTCCCTGAGTCCAAAAATATTTTTTTTTGGAATTATGTCTGTGTGTGTGTCTGTGCGTTAGCACGATAACTCGAGCTTGCTTTGAATAATTGCAACCAAATTTAACATACGTCGTACGACATCAAAATATAAGGTTTCTATCAAATTTTGAGCCGTCGATCACGAAAGTTAAGCAACCAAGTGTGCGGTCGGTACTTGGATGGGTGACCAAAATTTAACATGCATAAACGAAATCAAAATATAAGGTTTCTCTCAACCTTTGAGTCGTTTCCGGTATACGAGAAAGTCAAGGGGAGACCACTCCCGATTTTTTTTATTTTGTTATGAGAAATAGAGACAAACTGACATATGAGTCACCTGGTGATAAGTAATCAATATAATTGGCATTGCGGAAATTACTACCACATTGATCACTTAATACCAGTCGACTCATATGAGGTAACTTTGTTTTATATTTTCATATATTTCACTTATGCTGCCGACTGTCCTAAGGCCGCAATAGCGAGGATTTCTTAATTTCTCCCGACATCACCGGAGGCCACTTTTCAAAAGCAATAAATATAATAGCATTGGATATCCGAGCCGATGAAAGCGATTGCCTTTGCCATCCAATATTTGCTATTGAACGAACGAATTTTTCTTCAGAAAATTATTTAATGTACTATCGTATTTTTGTCGTTAAGTGTCATGTTATAAATCTATTTGGTTATTGTTAACCAATAGATGTATAAAAGGACAATTATTAGTTTAATTGTACAAGTCACCGATAAGTCGATATAAAGTGCCGTCTCTTTTAATCATGCATACATATTTATTGTTACACCTAATTTATTGTATTTTTACTTTCTCGTATACGTAGTATAGGGAAAGTATTGTAATCGTCAAAAATTCGACCTCGAGATTTTGACGGAATTACTCGTTTTGGACCTCCCCGAGTCCAAAATATCGTTTTTTGGTATTACGTCTGTGTATCTGTGTGTTAGCACGATAACTATAGTATGCTTTAACTTATCGCAACGAAATTTAACATGCATGTATGACATCAAAATATAAGGTTTCTATCAACTTTTGAGTCGTCCGGTATACGAGAAAGTCAAGGGGAGACCACTCCCGATTTTTTCTGCATTTCGTTGTACTTTAATTGCATTAAAGGTAGGACAGTGGACTAGTTGCTCGAATTCCGAGCAGCCCGAAGGTAGCCCCCATCTTTCAGAAGACGAATGTCACATAACACTACATTTCTGTGCTGTTGTGTTTCCGTTGGAAGCTTCCCGGAGTAGGGAAGGGGGCTGACAGCGCGCGAATGTCACATCTTACCTCCTGCTTCCTGGTGGCTGATTACCTCCAGGAAGGCCGTATGCTTGCCTACAAACCTCTCTACATAAAAATATGGTAATAATGATGTCACAGAAATCTCAACTATACAAATCATTAATATTGCTCTATCTTAACCAGGAAATAAAAACTTTTCTAATATACCTTTTATTACTGTCTTCAAGAATAATAAAACCAAATAAACCAGGGAAAAACCGAAATCACTAGTTTTATTCACGTTTCTCTGTTTATAGACCATTCTGGAATGCGGCACCTTTATACGCGGTACATTACGACAGACGCAGCACTTGCACTAACTTATGAAACATAATAGTTGTTGAGAATAGTTACACTCCACTTTAAAACTTTCACCATTTGTGTGTCTTCATTGTATTCCGCTGAAGGAATTCACGAATTTTGAATTAAGAAGTGTAAAATTACCTCAAGATAAGGAAGAGCATAGCAGACTCATCATGTGTATGCCCTGCTCCTAACTTTATTAATGGCCGTCGTAATATGTTTTCCCCTTCCAAACATATCAGTCAGTCATCATCTCAGTATTAACTCGTTTCTTTGCCATATCATCCCTCACACAATCTACTAATATTTCCTTCTCTTCATCATTATCATCATTTCAGCCGAGAGACTGTTGGACAAAGGCTTAACCTGTTCGGTTCTGCGCTGGCCACATGCTGATTCCCGCTGCCTTTATCTGACCTTCGTGTCTACCAATGCTGCGTCTCCCAGTATAACTCGAGGACCCTTCTGCCCTAACAGCCGCCAGCACCTCGGCAATGTGTCCTGTCCACTGCTACTTGAGGTCCACAATGCTATCGGCTATGTCGGTGACCTTAATTCTCCTGTGGGCGGATTTATGATCATCATCATCATATCAGCCTTTATAATTCGACCCACTGCTGGTACACAAGGTCTTTCCTTGTCGTCGAAGGAGGTTTAGGCAGTAGTCCACCACGCTTGCCCAATGCGGATTGGTGGATGGAGTATAAGGTGATCAATACCCCTTTGCTGATCCATTAGTCGCCTTCTACGACACCCATTGGAGGATATGGGGCGATGCTATTCTACTCTGCCGGCATCATACGGATTTATGATAATACAGATAAACTTCGAGCATAACCCTCTCCTCTCTATTGCCCTTCAGACTTCTTATTCCTTCTTCAGTTTTGCTCTTGTTCTTGAGTAACTTACTAAAAGTTTCTTTGTCACATGATTATGATAATATTGCATAACCGCTAATGAACTGCTTGTTTTGTAAGTCGCCTCCACCTCTCCTTCCAGAAGACCGATATAATAAAAATGTTCCTGTAGGGTTTTTTCTCTGTTGGAAAATAAGGAGTCGGGGATCAGGGCTTGCAGGATGCGCGTTAATTGTGTTATGCACCCTTATGGTACAAATGGATCGCAGCTCCCAGAAAAATCTAAATGATGTAAAATTAACTGTATCTATGTAAAAAATGCACGGAAAGTCGCTGGATGCGGGCAACGTAGCACTGATCGGATTGGAAAATTTTGAAGATCCTTTGACATCCGTGGACGTCTCTCGGTTGAAGCGATGACAATCAAATCCACATTCGAAGACAGATAACACACACAGTCTGTAGGTGAACAACTAGACCAAATAAACTACTATGAACCACTGGCCTTAGATCCATTAGTGTATTTTTTTAGTAAAATGTCATGTAATAAAGGTTAAAAAGCTTGTTATATCCTCCTGTCTAGATACCACTATCTCTTATTCGCCACTATGACAACAATTTTAATGTTGTTTTGCAGCATTTATAGGTATTTATTCTAATTCACGATTGCACGCTGCCTTTAATTTAGCTCAAGATATATTTTAATACGTTCGCGTGAAGCAAGGGTACGGACGCGATGATCGTTTTGCCTCGGGCACACACACTAATAATGTTCAATATGTTCATGTACTACATGTAAAGGCTCACGCTCCAGAATAGCAGCATCTATAGGATTGACAGTTCCTTGATTGATTGTCTCTGGCATCGCCTAGTCACTTTTGTAGATCCACAAACAGATATCCCCTATCGTAAAAAGGGTTTTTAATTAGGAGTGACAAATCGTTTTATTCCAAAGATTACTCTTACTCATTAAATTCAAGAATTTTCATCACAATGTGATAAACAAGCATTTCGTTCTTATGTCATGATATCGATATTGGATCTTGCTATATAGGTTTTGGCCTTATATTTGTACGGCCAGCTGCCTGACCGACACCAACCTTTCTAATTGGGAACCACTTCTACCTTTGTACATCAGCCTGGACCACCACTCTAAGGTGCCTTTCGAAGCCTAGCTGAAAATTGAGTTGAAAAATTTTCCATCATCCATCGAGTACCGTCCGCGCACTCAGTAGCTAAGCATTCATAATCGTCAATATAGGTCAATACCTGTAATGATGTTTTGAAATCATTACCAAATTGATAGATGTGGAGTTAATCAGCATAATAATAATTATTTCGTCCCGAATTGGTGCTAGGTTTTGATGATTTTAAAGTACTTAGCAAAGTCCACTTAAATAAAGAGCATTTTCATTTTCAGCAGGATGGAGTCACCAAAGTTGAAATTCTAATCATCATCATCATCATTTCAGCCGAGAGACGCCCACTGTTGGACATAGGCCTCCCCCAAGGATCTCCAAACCGGTCGGTCCTGCGCTGCCCGCATCCGCTGAAATTCTAATCCAATGTTAAAACAAAGACCAAAAACATTATGATATTTAGACATTCCTTATATTTGAAATTCATCCTAACCCACATTTTGGGAGTTCCTAATAATAAAGAGAAACCTATAACTTTAAAAACTGTATAAACTAAATCTTATTCACAAATGAAATAAGGCAGTGTTCCACTCGATGTGCTCCGAGTGGCGCATTTAAAGAACTAAGAATAACTAGTTAAGGCAACCGTTACTTCGGTCTAAAAGTTTGGTCCTTTGTGTAGTCCGATATTATATTATTTCCAATGCGGTCCGTTTAGCTGTGTAAGTTTTAAGTGGGACGTTTTAACATTCGGGAGTACAGGAAAAGTATTTTGTTTAAATTGTTGCAGATTTTTATTCGGATTGGACAAAGTTACGCATAATCGGTGCCAAGAACTGGATTGCGTTTCGGCTTTTATTTAGAATAGGTCTTGTATTTTCTTTACTTAAGCTCATAAAATAAGTTTCGTAAATAAAAACATTACAATTTTGGTGGATTTTTATATTTTCTGCTCTATTTTGAAACTAAATTTCTTTATACTTAACATATCACATCGTGCAATCAGGCAACATTGAATTTTATTTCTATTTTTTTTTGAATAATTTGAAAATCATCAAAAGACAGAAGACTACAAACAAGAAAATAACGACTATGATCAGATCAAATGCCAAGTCAGCATTGTTGATTCTGGTAGGATGATTTATGTTCTGTTTTCAATTTCATTTGGCACATTCAAATAAGGGATTTAATTAAAAATAAAGAAAAAAGCAATAGTCAAGATAGAGTTTTGGATTGAAAGACGACAAAGTGAGAATATTATCAAGAAAGATGTGTTTTCATGGTTTGGCAATGCTTGAAGAATGAATTCAAATAAATCGACGAAAAGGAAACAGTTAAGAGGGTATATAACATCGGTCCTGGTTGTCGGCTTTTGATCGTTAAATTAACTAAGGTTTAGTAAACTTTTCGGTTTAATATTCGTCATTAATTTGAGGCACTGAATAGATCAAACTATCAGATATAGCTATATGCGTCAAGCTTTTTTTGCGTATGAAGTTCATAATAGTATGTTTGTATCTGTTTGAAGTCATATACTAAAAAATCTTATCTAAATTAAGAATACGAGACTACATTACATATTATTATCTTCCAGGTAGATAGATAACGGTTTCCTCATTTTGTCAATCACCTTCAAGGATTCCTAACCCCCTATTGGTAAAAACCGCGTATTTATTGTCACCTACCTATAAGCTCCGTTAGTATTGTAATCCAGTAACATACTCTATATTTTGTGTTTAACTTTAATTTTGATAACGTGCATTACTGAAAATAAAAGTGATTTGTATTTACTAACATAGAATCCCTGAAAAAAATAAAAAGTTAGAAAATATAAGACAATTTCGCAGTGTTATATTTTAAGTACAACATAACAATGAAGTAACCATTATCTCAGAGCGTCGAAGCACGCGTAGCGCAATTGTAGTAGCTACGACGTAGCGATGTAGCAACTAAGAGTATTACGTGTGACTGCTCTTCACGCTACGAGTTTCTGTATTCATATTCCTTGTCAATAAACTTAAAATGCAGCAGCTTTAATAAACAGTATTGAGAATTGAATTTTTTAGTCTTCTAAGACATGCATAATTAATATTTTCAATGTATATTAAAACATTTGGTTTTCAACCCTCTGAGTGGAACATTCCAGAGTCTAGACATTGGAGTTCTTGTTGTAGGTAAATGCTTCCATAAAAAAATAACAGCAGTGGTTTAGATGGAAGGTTAGAGTACCACAAAGTCATCTTTCCCCTTAATCTTTTGCGAACATCAACTACACCACAAAAAGCACCTGCGAACAAGATGCATAGTAAGTCAAAAAAATTGGTCTCGTCACCTAATTTCAATATCTGTTTTATCGAACCCTACTTTCAATCAGCACTCATCTAACGCCGATATTATCCAGCGGGATCCCGACATCTAGATCGGTAATAGGAATATTAAGTTACCGTTTGCAAGCGAGTCGAATTGATTTCACAAATCAAATAAGAGGCTCCAATGCTGTGGCACGGCCGATCCCAGGTGGTTCGGTTTATTCCATTTCAGAGTTGATGATGTTAAAGTATTAACTAATTCAGGGTAGCAGGTTTGAGATCCAGCAAATAAAGACGGCCTTGACTGGGATCAAATTTATATTATAAAAAATCTAGTGTCACGATATTCGTCCACTCTAATACTAGAAACTAATTTATGTGAAATTTTCGTGAATGTGTTTCGCATGGTCCAACTTTGCTAGACTATGGGATATATTTGTCTCAATTATGTACCTGAATATGTTTTATAACAAAATAAATGTTCTCTTATATTTGCGCGAGCACTACACATTATAAATAAAACAACTTTTACGGATTTAACTCGCGTGTAATTAGATTTTACATGATGTTATTATTGTCCGACGTTTTGTAACACTTTTCAGCGTTCGTGGTCACGGGATGAAATGTCGGGCAATAATAACATCATGTAAAATCTAATTACACGCGAGTTAAGTCCGTAAAAGTTGTTTTATTTATAAAATAAATGTTATGATACCAGTTTGGAATTACCACAGAATCGCATGATCGGGTCAGCTAGCAGGTATGTTGCATAAATCATATTTTGTCTTGAAACCGTGGTAGGGTATTTGTAAAATTTTAAAAGTAATTAGCATAGTCCATATAAAGAAATTTTTTTTTATTGATTTCGATTTATTCTATATGTCTATCATTATTATGTTTTCATTGTAGTAATCACATCCATATTTTCTCACAAAATTTTCTCACGGTCTTCTGTAAGGTAGAGGAACTAACACATTTCGAGCTCTCCTAATTCGAGTGAAGAGTCCACTACTCATTCAAATTAATAATTTTAGTTACTGCACACATCAATCTTGGCGTACTCCACTGAGCCACGTGTCGTGATTAATTATTATAGACCCATTCAAATAAAAACCGTTATAGTTTCATAATTACGGTGTTTCTATCTCATAATGACGTAACGCAGAAATCCCTGGTTTAGTCATCCGGGACTCTACTCAGTCACAACCCTAATCATAAACAGACAGTCCTCGAGTGATAGTTGCTAATAAACTAGTTCCAAATTAATATAAGTAAAAACAATTGTAAACGGTTTAGACGCTGAGACAAAATTAGCATTTTTTGCAAATCTTATAGCAGAACTACCTGATGTCGACTAGGTCTGCCAAACGTTATTGTAGTTAATTTTGAAAAAAAAACTTAACTACTTAAAGATAAAGATAATCCTAATACCTCAAGTTAGACTAAGCAAAAGACTTTTCTTTTTAATTTGTGTAGAGAACACAGCTCCGTTCTCATTGCATAGCAACAGTTGTTTGTGTCACTTGTCAATATATTTTCGCTTTGTAATTATTTCAGTAAATGTTCCTAATTATTAAATTTTACTGCAATTTTCTCAATTTTTCTTTCCGTAAGAACCTTCTACAAAGTATTGAAGTTATGACGTGGCCAAGGGAAACAGGGATTAATACATATATAGATTATGCATATAATTCTTCATTCAATTATTTTGACGACTTGAAAATGTTTAAGGGGAAATATACGAAGCTTATAGCCTAAGAGCCAGTGGAAGGCTACCTGTATGTATTTGACCAGACTTGGGGTTTTGTACAGTGAGGCCCCTATACCTACCATATATGAGATGGGGGTTCACTAAGCCCCAAGTGGTGGACACGGCGCGCGCTCAAGCAAGACAGGTATCGATTTTTGGCGAATTTTTAATGCATTTGACGACGTCTGCCGTTTTTAAAATTTGATAATATATTATTATTATTATCTAAAAACAACAATGGCAGACCATTATCGCGCGGTTAACATTGTGGCAGACAGTTTTGAAAGTGCTGCAAAAAAAATTAAATTTTGAATTTATTTGAAGAGATCTGCCATTGATATATTTTATTTATTAGGGTCTTGAAAACTTATATTCATCACGGCAGACGACTTCATTGAGTACACACATCAGCAGACAACAAAATCTTTGCTACTATCCGGTCAGATGTATGTGTATTACGTTCCCTATTTTACATCAATATGATTTACTTTATCACTGTGATTAACTAAAATTGATAAGTTTGATGATTAATAAGTTTGATGATAAAAAAGTTAGTATATTTTGGAAGAATCTCAAATATTAAGGTATATTGCAGATAACAAATAATTATTCAAATATTTATTTAATTTTCTTCTTTTTATTTATTTAAGACATAATTAAAAAAAATGAATAACAAAATATGAAACGTGCATGCAATAAAAAAAATGTATGTTTTTTTTACTTATTTAAATCTTTATTCATCGTCATCGGAATCATGGTCGTCGTGGTGTGACTCGTCTTCATCATCCATAGAATCGGAATCTGTAAAAAAATAATTTCAAAATAAAAATAACTTGTAAAGTGATCCTATTCGGATCACTTTCACATCACGTTTTCCCTTTATTAAAGAAGGCCGGATTGAAGTCACATCCTGTGAATGCATGGAAGCCGATTAAGCTTTTGGCTAACAATTCACCAAGTTCCTGATAAATTTTTGTGACGTCAATATACCTTTCGTTATTTCCTGTTCCATTGAGCATCCAAATATTGGAATCAGAATTTTTTAATTGTGTCATATTACCAATCATTATAATTAAAATATCAGTATCAGAGGCTCTAATAACATTCTATAATTTTTATTCAAATGGTTCGAAGGTGATCAACTTCCAACTTCTGTGAGCGACTTAATCACCCAAGTCCATGGTAAGTTCATAATAACCAAATTTAATCGAATATATTCGGATCACTTTACAAATTATTTTTATTTTGAAATTATTTTTTTACAGATTCCGATTCTATGGATGATGAAGACGAGTCACACCACGACGACCATGATTCCGATGACGATGAATAAAGATTTAAATAAGTAAAAAAAACATACATTTTTTTTATTGCATGCACGTTTCATATTTTGTTATTCATTTTTTTTTAATTATGTCTTAAATAAATAAAAAGAAGAAAATTAAATAAATATTTGAATAATTATTTGTTATCTGCAATATACCTTAATATTTGAGATTCTTCCAAAATATACTAACTTTTTTATCATCAAACTTATTAATCATCAAACTTATCCATTTTAGTTAATCACAGTGATAAAGTAAATCATATTGATGTAAAATAGGGAACGTAATACACATACATCTGACCGGATAGTAGCAAAGATTTTGTTGTCTGCTGATGTGTGTACTCAATGAAGTCGTCTGCCGTGATGAATATAAGTTTTCAAGACCCTAATAAATAAAATATATCAATGGCAGATCTCTTCAAATAAATTCAAAATTTAATTTTTTTTGCAGCACTTTCAAAACTGTCTGCCACAATGTTAACCGCGCGATAATGGTCTGCCATTGTTGTTTTTAGATAATAATAATAATATATTATCAAATTTTAAAAACGGCAGACGTCGTCAAATGCATTAAAAATTCGCCAAAAATCGATACCTGTCTTGCTTGAGCGCGCGCCGTGTCCACCACTTGGGGCTTAGTGAACCCCCATCTCATATATGGTAGGTATAGGGGCCTCACTGTACAAAACCCCAAGTCTGGTCAAATACATACAGGTAGCCTTCCACTGGCTCTTAGGCTATTATTAGTACTAACGTAATGACTTTATCATTACGTCAGTACATAATATTCCAATGAGTGAAACAAAAATTAAGATACAAAATTATAATTTAAAATGTAGTCTTTCATTCATTTTCATTACGTCACGAGCTCACAAATTTAACGCATAACAATGTAAAAAAAAATATCTCCAACGTGCGATGAGATTCGAATACCATCGTTCAGTTAAGTTTGATATTTTCTTTTAAATAAATTATTTTTGTTGATAATATTTTCAATTTGCGTTATTTGAAATGCTTTTTCAAAACACATAATTATGGTACATTTTTGAAATATTCTTTATTATAGAAAATAAATAAATATAATAAATAAACCTCTGATTCAACGCCATTGGAAATTACGGGCGAAGTGGTGGAGACTGTTGATCGATTCTGTTACTTGGGTAGCATAGTGGACGCTAGTGGAGGTACAGAGGCAGATGTTGAGAATCGCATCAATAAAGCTAGAGCTGCATTTTGCCAATTAAAACCAGTTTGGAAATCGTGCACTATATCCAGGAGAACAAAACTGCGCATCTTCAACTCCAATGTCAAGTCGGTGTTGCTGTATGGTTGCGAGACATGGTTTATCCGGAAAGACCTGACCAATAAGCTACAAGTGTTTGTGAACAAAAGTCTAAGGCATATATTGAAGATCTTTTGGCCTAAAACTATCACAAACAGTGAGCTCTGGAGGCTGTGTGGTCAGTCCAGTATAGAGGATGAAATTCGCATACGTAAATGGCGGTGGATTGGCCATGTCCTGAGGAGACCCGAGAATCATCCTTCACGACAAGCTCTCACCTGGTGTATCAGTGGTAAACGAAAGAGGGGACGCCCCAAGGAGACCTGGCGACGCTCAGTTAACTGTGAGCTACGAGCACTGGGAATGTCGTGGCAACAGGCGTGTACAGCTGCACAGGATCGGAAAACATGGAAAGCTGTCCTTCGAGCCCTACATCCCAGCGGGGGATAACAGGAATTTAAGAAGAAGAAGAAGAAGATAGAAAATAAAAATATTAACAAAAATATCTAAACTAAATAATTATTTTACAAAAACTGAAAAGAATTCATCATATTACATTACCGTCATAAAAACTTATTATTATTGGACAAACCAGGACGGAAGTTTCTGAGAGTGTATTTTTTGTTTTTGAGGCATGCATTTAGAGCATGATATTTCTCATGTATAATTTGTGTTTTTATTAGTTTGATTAACAGTGGATTTCTAGCTACGACACATAAGAGAAAATTGTCTAAAATCCAAATGCTATAAAAGAGGTAACACAAGCGCATGTAGATTTTGAAATATTTTATAACTACCGCAACAAGTATCCAAAGGGATTTTCAATCAAGTTTTCGTTGCGCCATCAACAGCAATCTACATCGCCTGTAATATGTGACATTTCATAACATACACTTAAACTTTTAGCGATACAAGGATCCTAAAAGCATGTATGTGTATGGCAGAATCCAATCTGCAAGTGTACCAGGAAAGTGAAGGGTGGTCGTGAATTCTGCGTTTTATGGACTGGAAAGTGAAAACGATTTATATACTCAAGTGAAGCTTAAAGTTACGTAAAGGCAAAATTTCAAGCGCAAAATGTTGCTATACATGTATCTCAACAGATTGTGTGATGACGCAGAACGTTTGATTAGTAACATTGTCTGTACATACGTGATCTGTCAATACAGATTGGCGATTGAGGCTTGCCTGGGGAAGAAAACGAACTTTGATTTGTGCGCCATATGGCAACGTTGCCAAACATGTTGCGTTCCAATGATACATTTTTTGATGACGATGGCAAATCCATTTACGGACTATACCGCACGCTGGCTAGGCGGACGACGTGTGCGGGAATCCCCCAAGCGGAATAGCGCCGGTCCTACCCACTAAGAACCGGTACCCTTCTAAGCCCTTCTTGTGTTGTTTTGGGCTCGGCGTACATTATGTTTACATTCACCAAAACGTCCCCGAGTCCCAATGATACCTAGTGAAAACATAGCCGAACTACTTTTTGTAATTACAAATTTCAGTTGGCTGGCAGAAAAGCTTACGGCCTGCCTGCCTATAGACGCTTGCATTACTGACGTGACATTCACCCGCTGCCAACCCTAGTTCAAACCTCTACCCTGTGGAGATCTGCTAACTGTAGTACTTTGTACGGTGAAGATTTTACTGCTTATTTTTTGTGTTGTTATTATTTAATTTCTCATCATTAATACATGAGTTTATTTCACTTATGAAATATCCCTTTAAGAGTAAAGGGGATTTAATTTTTGAAATTGCGTTTTGATGTATTTTTTTTATTTTCTTTTGAATTGTTTTTTTTTTTCAGGCTTATTTTTATTTTATTTTATTTTTTTTTTTTTTAGCTTATTATTATTATCAACAGAACAGACACCCTTCTATAGATACTCTACAATATTTAGCGGCACATAATTTGATTCATTATTTTTACTCTTACAGGCATGATAATTTTTTTTTCATCTTTAGTTGGAATTTACAATAGTTTTAGTTATATTTTAGAACAGTTTTTCCACCTAATACATGTATAAACGTACACTAATGGAAGAGCGAGGTCTCCTGGCACAAGCACTCATAATATGCTTAAAAGGATACCCCGGCCACTAGTGATCTAATGTAAATTATTTGGAGAAATAAATTATTATTACTAATTATTAGTATTATTTTATATAATTTTATTTTTGTTTTCAATACGTATATATTTTTTAAAGTATAATAATAATGTGCTGTTAACACATTAATATTATATTAATCCTGTTAACCCATTAATATTATATTAATCCTGTTAACCCCTTCAATTAAGCTTATGCCCTGTGCTAGGAGTGGGTCCACGTCGGTAATAAAACGGCGGCCGGAGATCGATCTCCATTCACACAAAAACCGAGTCCACTCGCCTGCGTGCTTGGCTACCAACGCTTCTATCGATTATATTTACAGTTTCAGTATGCACAAAACAAACCTTCTTAATAACAAAATTATTTCTGTACCTTATCTCTAGGCTAAGGTAGGTTTCTAACATGAACGAGCCTACAATTTATATTTTAATATTAAGTTCTTCTTCTTCTTGTTTTAAATTAATGGCAATCGCGACACATTAAAGATTACGCATTTCGCCAGTGTCAAGTGAAAATGTACATAAAGTAACAGACGGTAGATTGACTTAGATGTTTTTTTATTTTAGGATATTGATATTGTAAACTGTAATTTGTGAAATAAACGTTATTATTTAAATGATATTCTAATAGTGGTGTTTAATCCCCATTTCTAAGCTACGACACAGCGATAAGGTTATTTTAAATTGCAAGGGTCGCCCCATTATAACGGACTGTAACTTTCTTTTCACCCAAAAGGGTTGCCCATGGTGTCCCTACTCATAAGCCTAGTAATGTTTGACAGCAGTGACGTTAACAGGCTTTGGATATAGGGGCTTTGAGGAGACTCCCGATGACGTAATGGTCCTGATTAAATCCCCCTTCTACCCATGGAGCTGAAAAATTAAATTGCATTAATCTCGATACTCGGTATGAGCGTTGAAACTAATGTAGGATCGTGAACACTGTAATAAGAATGTTGATATCACAACACGAAAAATATTTAAGGGTAAGGATATTTATTATATTAATAATAAATAGCAAATTAAGGTTTGAAGAAACACATAGTGACTGGAATGGAGAAAGGGATGTTCTTTTCAATTATATAACTATGTTGAAAGAATAGGTGTAAGTTGGTTGACGAAAACGATGCAAAAATCAGACGAAAGTGGGAGACGCGGGGCAGGGAAGACTTTAGTCAAACGTTCGTTCTTAAAATTTAAAAGGCCATGTTAAAAGTATTCAAACAGGTTAAGCATAAAAAAATGTATTGGACTGAGATGGGAGTAGATATAGTGAAAGAATATGTTAATAACGTAGCAAGTGGAAAGATGTGATCTGATGATGCCTATCTGTAAAAATGCGTGTGAAGACACGCATTTTTAATTTTAGTCATACATACATAAGATGCAGGTATTAAAATTAGTTAATGTGAGTTTGTGGTAGAACTTTTTTTAAGTCTCCATGGCTAGCTAATACCATTCTTTTCGACGCCGAAAATATATTAATTTCACCTGTATGTTTGCTTGTTTGTATGTATGTAACTGACTCGTTTGGACTCGATTTTGACCCACTTTAAGCGGTCAGATTTCATTTAAACTTTATAGACTTATCAAAGACCGACGAAATTACAATAATTCGATAAGATTATCCCATTATCCTAATCGATCCCATTATGAGAATCGCCAGGACTAATAAATTAAATGTTTGGAATGTTAGTTCAGCTATACGTCACTAGATGGCGTTGTCATTAAATAAGTACTTTCATCGGCGGTTATAATTCGCACAAAAAAGTGGATAATAAAATACTTAATAGTTTTAAAAAAATAAAAGAAACGCTTTTATGTTAAATAAAAAACTAAAATGTGAAGAATAACTTTTAAGTATAGAAACTAAATGATGAACAAAAAGTATAATTACTGTTTAGAGAAAAGCGTGGGGTGCTCAATTTAATTGTACCCATCGAATATTTTCAAGAACTAATGTAATTGAGCACCCCACGCTTTTCTCTTAATAGTATTTATACTTTTCGTTCATCATTTAGTTTCTCTAATAAAAAGTTATTTTTCACTTTTTAGTTTTTTATTTAACATTACAGCGTTTCTTTTATTTTTTTTAAATTATTAAGTATTTTATTTTCCACATTTTTGTGCGAATTATAACCATATATATACTACTTACTTTTCACTTTTTAGTTTTTTATCTAACATAAAAGCGGGTTTTTTAAGTTTTTTTTTTAATAATCTTAAATGTAACTCATCTTTAAAAATCTATAAAGCAACAAGATACTGAAATAATTTACTTTAACTTGTTATTTAAATAAAAAACAAGATTAACTAATAAGAGACTAAATTTATTTGTAAGCAAGACTTTACTAACAAATTACCTATATTGATGTATTAACATAAAGTAGGATAGCATCTAGAGCAAAACTTCAGTGTTCAGTCTGAGTGTTACCTGTTTGTATCGTTATCTGATTTGTTGACCGAATAAATAAAAAATAAATGTTAACTTTAACCGAAATCAAAGAAAATGTTTTAAATTTACTCAAGGTAGTATATAAAAATTTAATAAAAACTTTAGTGTTCATTTAACAGTTTTTGAACATAAACCAGTTTAATTATTAAAAGAAAATAAACTTTAATATGAGAGGATAAAGTTTAAAGTTAACTAAGAATGGACATAAACGTCCACTACTTTGTAATACATATTTACGTTTCTCTCGATTCACTAAACCTTTGCACTTTCCATTTCTGTAGTACTGGGCTCACATGAAAGTAAGTTCGAAGCAAACTGCACTTTAAAGAGGGAAACTTTATAGCTAAAATTCCAATGTCACATAACTTCGAACACTGTATGTTCTGTAATCAATTTACTTATTCGTCTCAAGAAATAATTTAGGAGAAGACTTGTGCTGAATGATGTGTTGATTACCAATTTATATTTTGATTGAAAACTGAAATTAAGAGACTCCTCGTTAGATATTTAGTAATTTAAAATTAATTCATAATTTGTAACATGGTTACAATGTACAGATATACGCACGAGAAGTATGGGTACAATTTTCAGTTTAAAGAATTTTATTCCAATTAAGACAAATGTCGCTTATATGAGAACTTCTAAACTAATAATTAAGATTTAAATCACATATTAAAAAAAATAAGTTATATTTATTTCAATAAATTTATTTTTCTATTATATTTTAAATTATTGCAGCCAGACATATCTTATTCACTGCTTAGTTGGAAAATGACATCCCCACAGACGAAGCAACTGGCAATAGCATGTACAGTTTATTTTCGGGCAAGCTCAGGAAAAAACACGCCCCGTGTACCCATTTTCCATGAAAACGTGTCGCTCATAACTGAACCGTTTACAACATCATAACTTTTTGAAAAACAAACAAGCGACGCACACTTGCGGAATAATAATAAGATTGCACCTCCGAACACACCTCTGCTTGTACTGACGACGACATATCAAGGGTAACACTTTTAAATGGAGATCGTACTTATTGTTACGTCGCTTTATCAGTTTTTGCGATTTTTCTGTTATTCTTAGCGCTGTGGCGATTGTACCTGCATACAAACTTTATGGGTTTCAAGAATATGTGTACGACACAAATTGATATATGGCAAGGAAACATGAAATATATATATGAGGATAGTAGACATAGGCTCACTTAATCTTTAGACTTACAGAACATAATATTATTCTGCCATGAACAAAAGTGGTTTTTTTTTCATGTCAATGTGGTTGGCAGAAAAGCATACGGTTTGCCTGGTCGACCCATTGATATGAAATTTTTTGTTTATGAGAATATGTCGTGAATTATATTTCATAACCCTAAAATGAAAAAGATATACATGGTAGAACATGTTTGTGGGGTCAGTTAGTAATATTATAATTTATATTAATACTATTTCTCACATAACCTTACGATTTTTAGGGTTCCGTACCTCAACAGGAAAAAACGGAACCCTTATAGGATCACTTTGTTGTCCGTCTGTCTGTCTGTCTGTCAAGACCCTTTATCTCAAGAACGCGTGGACGTATCAAGCTGAAATCACATGAAATACTCAGGTCTATTGTCGCTTTAAGCTGTGAAAAAATCAAACTTCTAAGCCAAGCCAATCAAAAGATACAGCCGATTATGTCGATATTTTCAACAAATTTCCGACACTTGCAAAGGAATCAAAACCTACAGGATACTTCCCGTAAACTCAGAATCTTGAAATTTGGCATGAAGCATTGTCATATAATGCAAATATAGGAAAAATTGCGAAAATCACATTTTTTTAGTTAGATAATATAATAAAAATATTTTAATAAAATGAAACTTACTACCTTATTTCTCACGAACGAATAAAGGTATCAAATTGAAATTTATACCAAATACCTAGGTCTATTGTTCCTTTAAGCAGTGAAAAAATCAAACTTCTAAGTTAACGCGATCAAAAGATACAGCAGTTTATACCGAGGAACCCTCGGTGTGCGAGTCCGACTCGCACTTGGCCAGTTTTTTATATAGGTACCTAGGCTCACCTGTCTTTTCGAAGGAATTTCCAAATCAAAACACCATGAAATATATACCACTATCGTCAACTACCCATAAACTAACTTAAAACATTCAAAACGGTTTACTCAAAAGTTGACATCGAATCAGAACTCATTGTCTTTTAAAATAGCTCGAACTCCATTCACGTTACGGTCGATTACACATCATCGATGCTACGTTCAACGTAGCGTCGCATGTACTTTTAATTACAGCATGTAATGGGACTACCGACTCATTCCGATCGGTCATTTGATTGCAATAATTATTATATGTGTTCTAACAGTTCAATGCAATTGCAGTAAACTTTAAATGTGGGCATTAAAATTATAATTTACAAGTTTGGAACTATCGGTAGCCAAATCGGAAATTGCAGCATTTAAACAGTACGAGTAATAATAGTCATTATTGTGAAATGACAGTTTATCTGTAATTTCTTTCAAAAATACGTAGCTATACTTAGTGATTGTAACTAGGTGGTAGACCCATATGTAGGGTCGTCTGGGACCACCGCCTTTCTTATTTGTGCCGTGAAGCAGTTCGCTGTATGCACTTCAAGACACATGAAAAAAAAAAGGATTTTTTCAGGAGAACTACCCATATAATTGATTGGTTGTGTGTGTATATGTGTGTGTGTGTGTTTTGTGTGTGTGAGCACATGGGTGTGTGAGTGTGCATTTCGATCGAGTCACGTATACCAGCCTATTGATTTGTGTAGTGTCCGTATTTATATCAGGTTCTCCTTACCAAAATGTCTCTCACGTCATCGGAACCAAGAGCAGACAGTCACTTTGTCAGAGTTTTTTTACATTCAAACAGTTGCATGGGGTTAATTTTAAGTGCACGATTTATTTTATTATATGCGTGAGGGGCTTGAGCTACACATTGGCGAGTGGCAAATACTCTACGTGCAGGGTATGTAGTAGCCACGATATCACACCGCCTTTTCCCAAGTTTGGTATGGTCAAGATATAACGTTTTGTCACATCTAAGTGTCATGTGTTGAATATAAAGTTTCCTAACGGAGTGCAACTTTGATATGTCGTAGTTTCGGTGAATGTACTCCTTTATTATATTATTTCGATTTCAGTAAATTATTATTCAAATGCATTTTATTATCTACGCGACAAGCTCAACCCGCATAGCTTAAGCCTTATCTTTAATAGTTCTACAGCGCTCTGTGGTGCAGCTAAATACTGGAGCTTCTTGCTTTCCAAAGTATACACAAGTTCTAATTTGAAACTAACGCTGAAGTTAATAAGAACTTTATTTGGTAAACACTTAGCGCCACACTATATGTACGTACACCCATAGATTTATGATGACGTGGAAGACATTTTGGTAAGCAGAACCTGATATAAATACGGACACAACACAAATCTATAGGTTGGTATACGTGATTCGATTCATACAAATGCACGCTCACACACATATGCTCACACACACACGCACACACACACACACACGTACACTCACACAGACACACTGACACAACACACACATACACTCTCTCTCTCACACACACACACACACACACACACACACACATACACACATACACACACACAACCAATCAGTTATATAGGTAATTCTTCTGAAAAATTCTTTTTATTAGTTTTTATTTGATTGTTATTTTTTTTTTCATGTGTCTTTATCAAAGGTATTAAAACAATAACTTACTTTGATAAAGATTTAAGCTGGTTTTAGACCTAAGTATTAGCTTGTTTGATATTTATTTTTATCCTTCATGTAAATCTGAATTGATATGATAACATAGGAAGAGCGAGGCTCTCCCAACACAAGTATCTTCGGATTACTTTCTGGGAAGCCCCGGAAACTTAATTGTAAAAGATTTACTGAAATAAAACACATTTTATTTTTATTCATTTTTTATTAATTATTACTGGTATCTGTGTGTACACCGTCATCTCTTGGTAATTGCTAAGTTCCTCAATTGGGTTCAGTTATTATTTTACAAGTTTTTGCAACTTGCACTATAAATAAAACAACTTTTACGGATTTAACTCGCGTGTAATTACATTTTACACGATGTTATTATTGCCCGACGTTTCGTAACACTTTTCAGCGTTCGTAACACTTTTTAGGTCTTGCTCTTAAACCACCACACAGCAAGACCTAATGACACCGTGAGCTCCGTTTGCGTGAAACGGAACACTCCAAATTAATAATTAAAGTGACGGTAGATTTAACTATTTCATAAAATATGACAACCTACATCTTTAGTCATCCCGTGACCACGAACGCTGAAAAGTGTTACGAAACGTCGGGCAATAATAACATCATGTAAAATCTAATTACACGCGAGTTAAATACGTAAAAGTTGTTTTATTTATAATGTGTAGTGCTCGTGCAAATCTAAGAGAACATTAACTTGCACTGTTCGTATGTATGTAAATGTAAGTTGTTTGTCAAACTTTGCAAACCATTTTTCGACCATTTTCTGGTATTCGATTGAGCTAAAATTTTTCGTACATGGTAGGTTTGGATGACAATGCATGCTTAGCCAAGTTGTGTCATTCTAAATCCAATATGGCGGATGGCCCAAGATGGCGGAATAGTTATTTTTTGTGCACTTGCATGATATAGGTACCAAGTGAAAGGGTTCGCTGGGAAAAAAAACAACGAAACTGTCTAAAAATAAATTTCTATAAAAATATTTTTTCAAATTAAGCTTTTATACAAATATGCTCTAAAAAGAAGACAATAAATTAAACTTTCAATTTAAATGTTATAAAAGCATTCGCGAGATGTAGTTGTATTGATAGTAATAATCGATTATCGAAGTGGGTGAATCTCGCGACAAGCCTATATATAATTAAACATCCTCATTTCACCTAATTTTAAATGACGACAAGGCCGACGGAGAGAACGAACTTTTCTTTTTCTTTTTTTTTCATAAAAAGGTCAGATTTTAAGCAGAAGTGGAGTCCAAATTCAGAGATGTAGAAGAAGCTAGTTACGCCTCTTTTGAATGACCCAGAATAAAGAAGGAGGGATACGTATGCTGACAGTGAATCCTGTCCAAAAAATGTTTTGTCACCCATCCGATTACCAACCAAGCTCTTAGTTGCTTTACTTCTATAACCATTACGAAGAACGCACGACTGCTTCGTTGAATTGTATTCTATTGATCAAAGTTTCTTTTAAGATGATTCAAAAACGACACCCAAATCTTTACTCAAAGACGAATAACGGTGTATCATACAAATCTTATTTCTTATTCAATCAAAGCTAGTTCGATTAAGTAAATATTTAACTTGCTATGGGATAGAAGAATAATGATCCCTATTGTTAACGCTTTATTTATAGACAGATAAAGGTTGCCCGTCCTCACAAACATTTCGAAAAGTAATCTTCGTCTTGCAAACTCTTTGACACGGCAATATCAACTGCTCTTCGCCTTCTGTTTTCTGCTCCAAACAATTTTCAACCCTATCCCCTATACTATCGTCAGGAACTCACGTGCACCGAGAAACGTCATAACAAAAATAGTAACATCGAGGAGACTCATGCAAAGCATTCAAACTGTTTCAATACAAGCGGTCTATATTCGTGACAAGTTAGCCACAAAAGAAAATAATTACTTAAAACTCGACTGCGTACTTTAAAATTTATATCAGGAAAAGTCTTGCGAAAGATTTCATTGCGTACGACGAAAATTGTGTTTTACGTGTCCAATGGGAATTTAAAATTAGGAGGTCGAAGAAATAAAAGTATCTACTTCTCCATATTTGAATAAATTTGCCCTGGCACGTCATTTAATATTTTATTAAGAAAATTCTCGTGCATTTTCTTTAGCGGCACACGCCGTTTCAATTTGTTACGTGCTCACGAACGCGGATAGTAAACAACGTGAACAGAAGCGTAATCACACAGGTTGTGTTGGGAATCGCTTCAATCCTTGGAGCGCTAAATCTGACTATTAATGCTGCAGCGCGATATGCTTATTATACAAAATAGTCCAGTTATCCTTAATTAAATGTAATTATTATAGGTTAGTGTCTTTGTTCGGCGAGTGGAGACGGGCTTATCGACTGGGCGGCGCCGGTCGCTCGCGCTCGGTCGCTCTCGGCGTTCAGCCGCTCGCTCTCACTCGGCGCCCGTCGGCGGCGCTCGGGACTTTCCACAAGAAATTTAAGGGCTGCGTTAGGGGTTTTCCGACAGGCGCGCTGCGTCTGTGGGAGCGCCATGGCAAACGCAAATACGCTTTCTCAATATATGATTTTATTTTTATAGCGTTAATATAAATAATTTTTACCCAAAATTTAACTAAAGCGACAAATTATGAACAAAATCATAGTCAATAAGAACCGCGCCTCTCTGCACTCCCGGTCAAAGCCAAAGACACCGCTCAAAGGAGCCTAAAGCACAGCCAATTGTCGTCACTACAAAAAGACGACAGTAGCAATTTCCCTTTGCCGACAACCCTTTGCGAGGCGAGAGGCTGAGCGCGCTCCGGGCACATGGCGGGTGGGGTGGCGCGGGCGGGTGTCGGCGGGGGCGGCACGCGGGAGGGGGGTCTGTCCCGGGCCGCCCCGCCTCAGTGGCGGCCTGCAGTGGCAACGACGCGCGTGTCGCCTCCGACACTTCCGCCCCGCGCACACCTAATCCGCTCATTTAGCAAGCAAACGCCGCATACGGTGTGGTGGTGGTGGCAGCCCTGCGGCGCCGAGCCCCCAGGGCTGATGCTCTGAGCGGGGCCCGTCCGCCGGCCCAAGCTCCTTCGATCCGCGTCCAACCGGCATGTGATATCGCGCCGCGGCACTCGACAAAATGATTGTGTGTTCAATTGTTTACGTTAACGGTAGTTGATAACCGGGAGGCCGACGCTGGCATGCTAATGTGAGTATCAAACCACCACTGAGTCCCGGTCACGCGGTCGCTGGCGCTCCGCGAAACCCTAACATTGGAGGCTAACCGGAGATTATAGAAGGGATCGCGTTAATGTTCCTCGTCACACCGCGTTAAAGCAAAAACGTAACGTTTTCCTGCATTGCGACAATGTGCGAACGCGTTTCGACAAAGTTTCCATACATTATTAAGTGTGACAGCGACCGCTTGCAATTTTGTAGCTTGAATATTAGAGGCGAGTTGGTTTTATAGTGGTTTTGTGGATTGTCGGCAGTCGGACTGTTGGTGGCGATACGTGGACTGCAAGCGGGGTCACGGCACGTGCGCTGGGGGCGCGCACGGTAGTTGCTGGTGCGGAGTGGGCGCGCGCGGGATTTGCTCGTGCGGAGTTGGCGCGCGCGGGATTAGCTCGTGCGAAGTGGGCGCGCGCGAGAGTAGCTCGTGCGAAGTGGGCGCGCGCGGGATTAGCTCGTGCGGAGTGGAAGCGTACGGTTCGGACGCGCGGGCTGGGCGCGCGCGGCGAGCTGGCGCCATGCGGCGGTAGCGCGGCGGCGCAGCCGAGCGGCGGGCGGGCTCTCGTACGCTCTCGGCTATGTGCCCCCTTTGCGCTAAACTGTAAGTATTTACTATAATTTACATTAACACAACACAAATGAAAAAATCGTAAACAAATACAAAAAAGTACCCATCCAAAAATGTTATGTTATTACCTTTAAAAAAAGACATTTCAATGATCATTAAATATAGAAATTAAACACTGTATTTGAGAGTTGCTATGAAAATATGTACTCGTCCTTGAAATCTATGTGCTTATTAGATATTTAAATATAATAGCAATAAACAAGCAACGAACAGAATATCAACGCAAGCTGCGACCTTCAGTCAAAAGATCGACCGTAAAGAACCGCTTGAATACATCGCTAGCTCTCTTAGGTGTCAATTAATTAGCCCAAAGGTTGAGGATCAATGAGATCAATCGACAGGCGGGATGGTGAACTTAAAGTTCGTACAGAAAATTCGTCATCATTTTTGTTTTCATTTAAAATTTCACAATTTAATATTTGATTGGGCCTCTAAAGTTCTGGAAAACGATGAATTTAGGTACTCTTCAAATGTTAATATTTATTATTCACACATAACTTCTAATATTATGATCAAATTATTATCATTTGAATAAAACAAGAGACATGTCCCACAGAAAAAGACTTTTAAATGCACACATATCTTGCTACAAATATCGAAAATTACTGTCAATGACAAAATTTTAGAGAAATAGTTATTTTATGTATTCTCAAACAACAAGTCTTTTAGTCCAAAGAGTCTCACTAGAATCACCTTATAACCAAAGTGCCTTTCAAACAAATTTACCTCAAAGTAATTTATAAAGTACAAAATTTCGGAGCGATCAAGTCGTTTCCTGTTACGTGAAGGTGTTTTGAGTTTTCCCGTGGGAATGTTGTACGCTGTAAAGCACCTTACTTTATGTCAAGATATCATGCTTAAAATACGGGGGAGGTAAATATACTGGGGCATAGGTAAAACGGCAAACGTAGTGGAAAGGACGGCAATGTACAGTTTGTTTATATATTTCACTTGTAATATACTAGTCTATTAGACTTCGTGAACCTAATTTTAGTGGTTATACAGACTTTAGTACAATTACATACTTTCTAGAATGGACGCCAAACCAAATGTTGACATTAAATTATGGAATATGTTACTAAAGGGTTTATATAAATATGTATGGAAGGCCATGTCATGCCGGCAGAGTACAATAGCATCATAGCATCACCCCATATGCAAGGCTGTCGTAGAAGGCGACTAATGGATCAGCAAATGGTATTTATCACCTTATACTCCATCCACCAATCTGCCTTGGGCAAGTGTGGTGGACTACCTAAACCTCTTTCGATGACAAGGAGAGGCCTTTTGTCCCAGCAGTGGGTCGAATTATAAGGGCTGTTATGATAAAACATATAAATGTACATACATGCATAGAGTTATACAGCTATTTCCGATAGGGTAGTCAGATTATTGTAGTTGCTACGATCCTTACAAATCCATTTCTGTCTCTTTATCCACTTCTTCACTAACTCGTCATTTAAAAAATGAGGACCTGTGCTTCCTTGAGACAAAAATTCAAAGACATCGGTATTCTGATGTAACCGCCTCTCTACATTTTTGAGAGCCTAATAATTTGAAAAGAAAAGTGACATTAGCAATTTTAATACCTTCTAGGTACAACAATAAATTAGTGGTCCCAAATATCAGTCTTGCTAAGACCAATAATTCTGTTGTGGGAAATACTTAAGGTACAATAGAGTAGCTGACGAACTGTTAACTTTGACAGACACACAGTTATTCAAAGAGAGAATAAACTGACTGCGAAAGGCAAAAGCATAACTTTGAGTCGAAGAATTCGCCGAATATAACCAATCATATCAATAAAAAGTTATGTTTAAGTGTCTAGTAATACTAACGTAGGTAACTCAAAGTCTCTTAGATTACAAGCTGGTAAAAATATATTTCTACTTAGTAGCTGTATTTAAAATTAATGTTTTCATTTTCACGTCAATAAGTGCTTTGAAAACCTACATTTACAAAAGCTATGATTTTACATGCTCAGCGATTTTGAATACTTTTAACCTGGCTCAACAGTTTGAGGACCAGTTCGTAGAGTTTCTTCATACTCCCTACGTTTTCCATTTTGTTACTTAGCAGTCTTTACTGAAGGTAGCCACTCTTTATATTATTAAGTAAAAAATACAAATTCTGATCTATAAATGATTTGTGACGTTAGTATCTCTCGAGGTCTTGTTGTAATAAAACGTGTTGAGAAATTCCATTTTTAACTCAATCTACTGTACAATTTACTACTTAGATATATTTTCACTTGACATTAGCAAAATGCGTAATCGTTGTGTCGCAAAGCCAGTAGTTAAGAATAGAATATTTGTGACGTCAATTCACATTCCTAGTATATGGTTAACACAACCGAATTGCCAGTAAAGTTTACAGTACTCCCAAAATCTGTTCCGAAACTAAGATTCGTGCGGTTTACTCACTTAATTAGCACCAACCGATGTTGCCATTTGCTCCTTTCCCTTGTGATTGATTGAAACTTGATTGATTTCTTCATTGACTCCTTCACTGTTCATGCAGTAAAGCTATGGAATGCACTACCGCCAGCAATACGTGAAATTTCGTCACTTCCTCTCTTCAAGAAAAGAGTTAAAGAGCACTACCTTTCTCTATGTTAGATTTATTTCGTATTTTTGTTTTATGTTTAACAATGTTTTATTAGGTATTTACAATGTTCATGTTATATATGTATGTATATATGTATATTTTTATGTATGTAGATATATATTGTATTATACCGTATTTATGGATAATGTATCGCATTATTATTAATGTATTTATATTATTTTTATTTATCTGTAGGTATATTTATATGTACACACGACATTCGCGTCTCGCATCACTTCTCCTTTCGTAGGTGGGTTGGAAGAGATTTCTATTAGAAATAAGCCACACCTTTTGTACTTTTTATACCAATATGTTCTCCATTTTTGTATCCGTGTACAATAAATTATTAAATAAATAAATAAATAAACTTGTACTTACAAACTTACAATTTTAATATTCATTTATTAGTTTCCTAGCGAAAAATGCTGTAAAGAGGTTTGAAAGGAAGTTTCGTTTTTTTGAATTTGATGTTAAAAATATGGTTTTGCTTAGAAGAAATGCATTCGAGTTTATTGAATCCGCCCCGTTTCGTAGTCATTGATTGTAAATTAATGTTTACCTATATCAAAATAACTTTGATTTATCTAGAATTTTAATGATGCATTCTGTTTTATCAAAATTACACGTTCTGTAGCTATCTTTATGGGAATCAAACCTCGTCATCATATCAGCCACTGTTGGACATAAGCCTGCCACAAGGATCTTCATACCGATTGGCCCCACGCTGCCCGTATCCAGCGGCTTCCCGCAACCTTTACCAGATCGTCGGACCATTTTGTGGGGGACCTACAAACGCTCGTCTCCCGGTACGCGGCCGCCATTCAACCTCGTTTTCGCACTGCGCAGTCTATAATGTAGTTATGTCATAAAAAAAACAATTCTTCATTAGGACCCAGTATAAGAAACAGTTTTTTTTTCTAATTCATAAAACTATCAGTAAAATGGCAAGGGTTTTCATGGTGGTAACTACATTATCTTGTAGACACACGCAATACCAAAGCGTTATTAAGCTAAATTCCTCATCCTTTGGAGCTACAGACTTTTTTTTATTATACTCGAAAAAGGTATCTCGTATTATTTTAAAGGGGTCTGTCTATAAAGTGGAGACAGGAGACACTTCGCAAACTACGTTCATATGCAAATATCACAACATAGATAAAAAACAGAACTGCTACTCGGTTAATACATTTCTTGGTAAATACCAAGACAGAATATTATCTTTTACGTTATTATAGATTAAAGTTGCGTTCGTAAGAACTCACACGATTAGAATTTAGGGTAATCCTCCAAGCTTATGGAACGTGTTTCAGGTTTTCAGGTGACTGGGATGTTATGACGTCAGTTCACCCACGCTCCGTTTGTAGTAAATATATGAAGGTTGTGTACTGTTATGTCAGACGTTTACGAGAGCGGGCGTAATGGCAAGGGTTTATATTTTTGTCAAAAAGAATATAAATGTTAACGATAACATTTTTATTTAAGAGCGATTAATGTTGTACTCTTTCGCAATTAACAATAACATATTCCTTAATCGTAAAACTATACGTTAAGAAACATACTCTTCCTTGACAATCGAAAATAATTTTAATTAAATTGAGATCGTGTATATGAAAAATTGTACTTAAACTTCTTTTTTACGAATTAGTTCAAAGTTTTGTGTAAAACTAAATATTATTATAATAACAATTATGTTAATGTACTCTTTCATAAATGTAGGATGCTATGTCTTATTTTATATGTACATGTTAAGAGTTTAAACCTAGTTTAAAGTTTTTTTTTTTACATCTCTGTATATTTTATGGCTGTAACTTGTCGTGTACATCTTATAGAATAATGAAAAGCCTCGTCAACTGTTGTTCCATCGCATAAATTGCTCTTAAAAATAATGACAATATTTCCTTCTGAAAAGTATTTTTAAATCTTTAGATATAAGAAGAAAGAAAACCGTTACCAACATTTTCCATTTTAATAGAACCTTTCTATTGCCTTTTTAATTTACATTCTTCAATTAGTAAATTCCTACCTCTTAAGTACGCAGAATACTAAAAATATGTCGTATCTCGAAGTGTGAAAAGGTGTCTGGGTTTTTTCCTGTTTCAATAAAGATAAATAAATTCTAAATAAAAATGATAACATATCTCAAAAACTGCTTTACCTCTCCCGAGCTTTTGGCAAAAAGAATTTAGTTAATTGCTCCATAATTTTTAATATTATTGAATCTGCTTAGATCAAAGCCTGCCTTAGCAAAACCAACTCTACTCCACTGAAGTCATTAAAAGAAACCCAAACTCCATCTCATAGAGCAAACTTAAAATCACACAAGGCACATTTTCCACTTGAGTTTTTCTAATCTGTTATTGGATGCAATAATGCCGATGCAGCCAGCGCAGCCAATCAACTCTCGGCCAATAAAGCTTCCAGAGAGCACTTGAGCTCGCTCCGAGGCGTATCTCCACGATGGGAAATGTTTTCTAGACATTTCACGTAGAGTTAATGGGAGATTTGAATCTTAAGTACTAGGCAAAAGAAATGCTTTTGCATTTCAACTCGTCTGTCTGAATTTTGTGAGAATTTTCATGGGAAGCAATAATATGTACAAAGAAAAAAATTTCCCAAATAAAAATCCAAAGTTCTATTTTCACGGTGATATTAAAAAAAACTATTTTCAGGACAAATAAAAATGTTAAAAAACGATATTTACATTTTATAAACAATTTCACGTTGCGAAATTTATAAGGCGATAATGTCCTGAATTATTTCTTCAATTTTTAATCTAACTTATCTCTTTATCAATCAAAAAATAATTAAAAACAATTCTTCATTCCTATATTTATCATTTGTTGTATTGTACACCATTATAGAAAAACTAAGAACTCTTTGCATTTTATTATGTGTCTCAGTACAAAATGTACCCTTTTGTCTGGTCTGACTACCCAAAGGTGTCGAATTTCTTACAAGTTTTTAACCTGATTTCATAATTGTAAACCTTAAAGTTCACTGAAGTAATTTATCAGTTTGTGATCATATCGCTCGAGGCTGCTGATTGTGTTTTTCTACAGATAATGCTCATAATATAGTCGCAAACGACTACTATAAAAGAAGTTAAGCCAAGTAACTTAAGATTCATTTTCAAAGGAGAATACTTTCTTCAGAAAAAAACATCACTATGATACTAAAAATAAAGACGCTGTATAACAAATCCAGTTAACAAACGTATGTAAACTATTTTCCGGTAAATATACGATAACGCTCATAATCCCACGAGGGATTAAGCGGAGCCTTAGGCAACATTTTGTTACACATAAAGCCACATCTAGCATTTGGGCCATGCAGTGCCTCTAAATAGTGACAGGTTGCCAGCCTACATAAAAGGGGCACCAATTCCAAATATTAACAATCGTTCAGCAAACACACCAATTAAATCCAAGGACAGATGTTACACTCAAAATCATCTGAGCATTCCGGTCAGCATTTTTAAATATTTTTAAAATTTCGCATATTGATTCCGAAAATATTTGTTTCTTTAAAAATTTACGTCGTTTTCAGAACACAGTCATATTCAGCGGAAAATTCCAAAGAGAATTACCAATGTATTTATCAAAAAATATTGTATTTCCGAAAAATTTCATTCGAAATCTGAGATATAATATCAGTATCAGATCGGTAGGTATATAAAAATACTCGTATTTTAAAATTTTCAGTTCTTCAACCAAGCGGACAATTTAAAAGATATACAAAAAGTATTCTCGAAATAAATTTGTAGACGTAAAAGATATTTTTATCTGTGAAAATAATTTACTATTATTATTTTATTTTACAATTAAAAAGGATGTCGATTAATGGTTACGATATATAAGTAGGTAGGTTTTTAATAAAAAAAATATAATCCCAGGTTCTCACCAATAATCTATCCCAAATAAAGTATCAAGTATTTGCTTAGGAGCTGCATGCCACAGACAGACACACAGACATACAGAAACACAGATACACAGACAGGTCAAACTTATAACACCTCCTCTTTTTGCGTCGGAAAAGAATAGTTCCGAAGTCTCGTAAGGAAGTAACTCTACATAAATTGTAGTCTATTAGACTATCCCTCCATCATGAGTGTCAGGTTATTGCCTATAGTAAGTTTTCCAGGGCGTTAGGATGTTACAACCGTAGCCTATATACGCTGTGATGATTTACTTCAAGCTGTTTACCACCCTCTTTAAATATAAAAAAAGTTATTGCATAAATAAAGCAAAGCAAAATATTATTGTTTCCACTTCATTGACAGTAACGTATAAACATCACCGTGAGATTTATTTAATAAAAGCGACAAGTGACAGGCGACAGGTGACAACCTACAATTTGACATTTCAAATTAACAGTTGGAAACGTTGGAAAGCCAGAAAAATATTTTGTGCATTGTTTTACGTATATTGTAGCTTGTTACATTTGTACGAATTATACAATTTTGGTTAGAATTTTGTTAGTAAAATTTTGTTATTATTTGTCACCCACTTTGTTGGAACTACTGAATTATCTAACAGTTAAAAATATTGATAAAAAATATGAACTGGCTTATTAAAAATATTAAAGAAAGTCTCTTTTATTTCTTGGAAATGGTTATCGTGATGTTGTTTCAGCGGAAAATTATTAAGATGTACTTATAAGAGTCCAACGTAAAGAGCATTCTAATTTAGAAAACGATAATAGCAGTTCAGTAGTGCGAACAAGAAGTTGTAGACTGACAAAATATCAATTAAATAAAACACAAAGTTCACCCCAGAGGTGCCAAATACATTATCCATACATCCAAGTGTTGCGGTCGCTGTACGGAAACTGTACATCAACACACAAAAAAAAAACACTTTACATCAATGAAACATTTTGCAATAACGTCAAATCCACGTAAACGAAGTCGCAGGCAGTAATAAATAATATCCTGTTAATTTTTCAACTTGCCTCAAACACATTTTTTTTAAATATATTTCTTAAAAGTTTTGGAATGATTTTGCGATAGCGAACGCGCAAAAGTTTTTAAAATAAGAAAATATACTGAAAACCCACAGCCATGCACGACACGATGCAGCCGATTCCCGCCCTGGACAGACGTTTTTTTCAGTGTATTTTCTAAGTTCTGCAAGCAAGTATCTGGTAAAGTGAAGGAACAGTCTAAATGTTCTGTTACTCTTTAAACATTTAATTTAAAGCTATAAAAATTTCAGATCGCCTCAAAGAATTTTTTTTGAAAAAAAAAGCAACTTTGGAGGTCTGTGGGTTGATCTAGCCCCGCTACTTCTCAGCTAGGTCTGCAGATTTGTGTTAGGGTATTAAAGTTTCAGCTTGCCTCAAGTTCCTACTCAAACTCACCAGCTCCTGGAACATAATGTCCTAACAAAATTTTCGTTGAAAATTTGTTCGTTCGTTGTTCAAAATTCGGAAGAAATTTTTGAAAGAACCATGGTATTTCGGCAACGTGTTTAAACGAATATTAATTTAAAACCACAGAAAGAAATCAAGATAGAACGGCGAACGCAATTGCATAGCTAAGGAATAGCTCGTGTCAATGTTTGCGCAAGCTACACCCCCAATGTAACGTCATTACTAATGAAATAGTGATGTGTGACTTTCGTACTTCTGTTTTTACAATTAGACACTGCACAATAAGGCATTTTTTTACAACCGCTACGGTGTGTTCAATTCGAGACATGCGCGCTGAGTGAATTAACGAGTCTTGCACTATAATGCAAGATCGAGCCACGCGTACCCCGCCCGCTTAACCGTTCTATCTTGACTTATTTCTGTGTTAAAAACTTATGACTATAAATCTTAAACTTAAATATCTTCAAATTTTGTTTGTAAGCATTAGTTTGGCCATAAGAAGCCTCTCGATCCCTTTTTCAGTTCATCGAACCTCTATAGGAATATTATGACCCCTTTTCACCCCATAATGTTTTGAACGCAAAATTTTTCCCCTTGCCCTAGAGTTGAAATGATTTCCGGGACTCTTAAATCACTTTGTGGAATATCTCGTTTTATTGGGTACTCTGAACTAATATAACTGGGAGGCGCGGAAATTATCAGTAGTTGATAATTTTTGCATTATAACAAAAGTTTGTAGAGTTTCTTTGATGATTTGACTCTTTTTATTGTTATAATAATTTTGTTTAAAACTTATAATTGTGACTGTTACACTATTAATAAGGAAGATTATTAATGGTGTCTTAGTTTTGACTGCACATGAAAAAAAAAAACATTTTTATCTCGCCAATTATTTGGATTTCGTTACTTATTCCCACCGTTTCGTAAATAAATATCAGTGTTTTTGATCACACTACCACACAGCAAAATCAAATTAGATGTCAGCAGTGTTTATGTAAATAGGAACACTCATAATTGTTAATAAATTGGCGGTAGTTCTAACTATATTGAAAAAGACAACCTACTTCGTAGTGGGAATTTCTCCCGAGTTCTTGTTGTAAAAACACGCGTTGAGAGACTCCATTATTAACTCAAATCAACCGTACAATTTTTGTTACTTTAGTTACATTTTCCTTGACATTGGCAAAATGCATACGTTGAATGTATCGCGTCGCCATTAATTAAGAATAGAATAAAATAGTACATCGTAGTGTTCCCGTGGCCATAAGCGCTATGACACCCAAATACATACAAACATATTATATAAAGGGTCTTTGGTAAATATTGTAACAACTGTGCACCTACCCATGCTGACATAATCATATAAATATTAAGATGTTATCAAAATTCTAAATTTTAGTCTGCTCGAGCTACAAACTGAACATGGACTCTGCAGATGTGTGGTCAGCAGCGAGAAAACAACCAGTATTCCACGGAGCTTCACTGTCGGCTACTTACACCTATGAGAGACATACAAAAACCTATCAATGTTTACATTAGAACAATAAAATTTATTACTTAACCGTAATCAAAAGCAACAATTTACAGATTTCAACGCTCCATGTTGCCTGCCAAGGCTACTCTGGGGCAATTCCTTATCATCATCATACTGCCTGTCAGGGATTCTTCCTGGGGCAACCGCTCAGCATCCTCGCCATGTGCTGACGCCCTACGAATGCAACCTCCACGACTTCGTTCATTAGTCAGTCGGCTTTTACAAGACATAATATCAGAATCATCATAATGACCTTTATAATTCGGCCTACTGCTGGGACACAAGGCCTGTCCTTGTCATCTAAGGAGGTTTAAGAGTAGTCCACCACGCATGCCCAATACGGATTGGTGGACGGAGTATAAGGTGACCAATTGCTGATGTTCTTTACTGATCCATTAGTCGCCTTCTACGACACCCATTGGAGGATATAGGGTGATGCTATTCTACTCTGCCGGCATCACACGGCCATGAAAATGTCAAGTCAAGTTAAATTCTAGAGATAACTAGATAAATAAGCGTCGTACGTCTCAATCATTTAGTGCTTGATAGAAAGTGACAAACGATTCTCAAGACATGATTGATTTCTGAGTGTCATTCTGTAGTACAGGCCTAAGACTTGTCCTGTATCTTAGGCGTAAAATCATAAAATATATGCGAGTATTATACAAACACATTTATATTTGGTAAAAGGGAACTGTTGGTAACACATTCATAGTAAATAAGCATAGTGGTAACTTTAATCAATAGCAGAAACTCGGAACAACAAAATGCTATATTATTTTGACTGCAGTTTTTATAGTATCTTCTTCGTACTCTAAAGAAACTACCGCGAAGAGCGCTCAGATATTCTGTCGTACCTTTCCTTTGTAAAAAAAGCTGTTAACACCATCTGTGACTAACATAAATTCTCAGTCGAAAATGATACGACAAAGTTGCTTTGCCTTTCAAATCAAAACCAACGCGGTCAAACTGTGCCAGCCGCTCTATACCTAGTAGCTACCAATACACGAACCTTTCAACTTTTCAGGCGTATTAAAATATTTACGTACGCATCGTCACACGCAGGGCTTGAACGAACATAGACTCTATACATCGGACATAAGTATTAGATTGTCACGCCTTTCCCCAAGCGAACCTATGTCAAAAGTTTTGATACGGCCTGAGCTTAATTTACAACGTTGAGGTTTAATGTTCATGAACTGAAAATGAAATGATTTTGAGTTATTCTTGGTGTTAAGTGGTAATACCTTATATTGATTGCCAGTTGAAAACTTTATCGAGTAAATTTTCTTGTTAAAAGTGTCATATTTGTTTTCATGATTAATATAACATACATACATTAATTACGCTCATAATCTCAAAATGGTCATGATGCAATGTCTAGCAATATGACCCAAGCAAAATAGTGACAGTTGCCAGCCTGTCGCTTACACTAAAAGGTCATCGAACCCAAAAGCAACTAAAACAAAACCTTGAGTGTACCACCAACTAAAGCTAACAACAGGAAAACTCTAAATTACTCAACAGTCCGGTTACTGGTATACGATTGTTTGGTATGAATGCAATATTAGATGTTTCATTTCAGTATTACTTAGATGAAGTATGAAAGTGACCAGTAACAGAATGATTGAGATGTTAGGACTATTAGTGGCATAAATATCCAATCGTATTTTCTCTACAGGGTGATTGGTACATAGGGCGGTAAATCGAGCGGGTATCTAGCCATGCTAACCTACTCATATGAATAATATGTGTTATCAAAATTTAAAAATTGTAACAATGATTTCGCCATACAAATATTTCGATCACAAAAAGAAAATGTACCTAAGTAAGAAAAATTAAAAAAATATTTTTACAATTTCTAAATTGTATCATTGACATAGTATTTATATGACTATGTGAGTGTGGGTAGGTGTTCGCTTGATACCCCAGGTACCAAACACACTGCATAATAAGTAGGAAAGAATAACCAACATCGGGTAGACTAAATTGTAAGTCACCGCTATATTTCTAACCAAGTAACCTATTCTTTAGACTTGTGATGCCGGCAGAGTAAAAGAACATCATGCCATATCCTACAATGGGTGTCGTAGAAGGCGAATAATGGCCCAGAAAAAGAGGTTGATCACCGTATACTCCGTCCACTAATCCGCATTGGGCAAGCGTGGTGGACTACTGCCTAGACCTCCTACAAGGAGAGGCCTTGTGTCCCAGCAGTTGGTCGAGTTATAAAGGCTGTTATGATGATGATGATAGGACTAGCATGACGTTAAGTCATCCAATGAATTGGAAGCAGATATATTAACCAAAGATTTACCAAAAGTAAAACCTGAATATTTTGAAAAGTGATTATGTTTAGTTTAATTCCTTTCTGTAGTGTATGTAACTCAATTACTCTCACATCGATTATGTTGAGTGATTATGAACCTATTTTGAATTGACTGCATAGCAACAGACTCACTACATCATCATCACTACATCAATCTTTGAAATTTGCACTTCTAAGATCTGAACAAAATATTTTTGCAAACCACCTGTAAGCCACGCGTTAACACAAAAACATAAAGAAAGAAATGTACTAGGAGAATCAAGAGATTTACGTTGGGGTTTGTAGGGTTTCTAAATCACAAGTACCCAATGCTACAGTTGTAAGCTGCAGCTCAATTTATTCTCAAGAAAAGTACATTAGATCTAAAGCAAAATTCTTAACATCGCCATCTAGTGACAGCCAAATGAACTAACAAGTATTAGTGTCCACACTTTTATTCACAATAACAACGCAAATAAGTAACACGTTAAACATCATCATCAAACAGCCTTTATAATTCGACCCACTGCTGGGACACAAGGCCTCTCCTTGTCATCGAAGGAGGTTTAGGAAGTAGTCTACCACGCGTACCCCATGCGGATTGGTGGATGGAGTATAAGGTGATCAAATTTTGCTGATCTATTAATCGCCGTCTACGACACCCGTTGGAGGATATGGGGTGATGCTATTCTACTCTGCCGGCATTACACAGCATTTTTTCTTTACTATTTATAAATGAAAATAGGACTAGAAAATAGGTTTTACCATAATAAAAACGTGACATAGCTATTTTCATAAAACTTTATTCATCTTGTAGTAAATATTAATGTCAGAAAAATTAGTATCTTATTAACAAAAACCAAATTCATTTTTCATTTTTTGTGTGTTTTGTTATGATTGAGTTCACCAACACGTAAAACAAGCGAACGTCAGCTTTTTAACCTTTACTCGCTTGTTTAATGAACCTAATCCTTAATGTGCCAGGCGTGGAATATTCCACTTAGATGCAAAAATAATTCACTTTATCGGTAATTTTCATTTTGGTTTTAAATTTCAATACTAAACTTACCAAACCAGAATTAATTTGGCACGTAACTTGAACTTCTTAAAGCGACTCGATGATTGTTTACTTTGGAACAATCCCGATACTTTTATTAATAATTCACTCTCCGCCTTTGTTTACACGATTATTACCGGAATCGAGACGCCGATTGATCGATGTCTCGCAAATTAGCGCCGGCAGAGCGTAAGGAAATGAACCGGATCCGCTCTATCCGAGCCGGGAAGTCGTAACCTAAGCGGAAGTTTCTCTCATTCGTACGCGGCGAACCAATTAGGCTGTACATCGATTACGCGATTAAATCGGAATCGATTTCTATCCGATTAATGCGAACTAAAGTTCTCTCTCGCCATTTTTAATCCGGAGATTTTTTCGAGAGCCTAGTTTACTTTGCGTAACGAATTTTGTTTGAAGGCTTCATCCAAATTTGTATGCACAGTCACGTATAGGTATTGAAATGATTTTTGTGAAGCTAGTTAAATAGAAATTCTCCTTATACTTATTATTTTCTTTGCGTGAAATATACAGTACGATTAATTGAGAGGTAATTTTGACTACCATGGTGTGTGGCAGGTGACAGGCAGGCAACCAGTTAATATTGCAAGGAACTGCATTGTCAGATGAGGTTTTATGTCTAACATTACTTTACGTAAAACTCTGCTCAACCAGGCTCAACCATTTTGTGGTGTTATATATATGATAGCATACATGTATGTTTAATAACATAAATGAGTAATGCCTCAACTTATTATTATACTAGGTTATAGACCCATATGTAGGGTCGTCTGGGTAGGTACCACCGCTTTTCTCATTTCTTCCGTGAAGCAGTTCGCTGTGTTTCAGATTGAAGGGAAAGGTAGCCAGTGTAATTACTGGGCATGGAAAGCATACCATCTTAGTCCCCAGGATGGCAACGCATTTGCAGTGTCAAGTGATTTACCCATAATATTGCAAGTGTCTAAAGGCGAAGGTAACCACTTAACACCAGGTGGGCCGCAAGCTTGTTTGCGATCTCGTAGTATAAAAAAATATATTGGTATTCATCAGAATAAAAAATACTAAACAGATATTTTTTATTGTAAATTATGTGATATTTTATATTTACTACAGAATTAAGCATTTTAAGTACACCGACGACTTTCCTCATTGGTATAAGTATTTCTTGTCCATTCAAAGGTTATCTGGAAGAGATCGCTTTTTTAGAGATAAGACCACTTTTTGACCACATTTATTTTTTTATTTAAGCTAACTTAAATTTTAATTAATTACTTTCTTGTGTACTATAGAGAATAATCTATTTATCTATCCACTTATGAGGTCCACTGTTAGTAGGTATTAGAAGAAGCAGGTATTTTTCAGAGGTAAATCACAGTTTTTGAACAGTTTTTTTTAAACTAACGGTTTAAGCATTTAATTTGTAAACTGATATATGTGTACCTAAAATATAATAACTATGCTTCCCAAAAGTACGGTGACACAATTGATTTGTAATATAACAAGTACATTAAATCGTAATTACGTCATGTTGTGTTATTACCGATTCAGTTGATATTAGGTAACTATTTATTAAGTTGGTGTAAAATTACCTAATTTATTTTAAGTCTTTGATATGATGATATAAGTAAATGCGCTATATATGGAAAGTTTTGTTCAATATTCAAACATAATGTCTGCTATTTTAGTATTTAATAAATAAAGACCATACTATATCCATTAATAATTTAAATAGATTGACAAACGAACATTCCAAGTACAAATTTTGTAAGAACATTGTGTTTTTGATATTAACATAATAGTATGAACAATGCTCTATATTACATTTCAAACCATCTTGATACATTAGCCAATATTCAGAAGCTCGAACCGCACCATTTTCACCTTATTGCTTTAAAACTAACGATTTTCAAAAGTGAGCGTCATGTGGTTTCGCTCCTTACCACTTCGTAATAAGTTACAATATTCGATATTTCATTGAAACATTGTTCAATGCGTAGTTTTTCAAACGAAGACAACACACTCCGAATCTCTATCATAAAACCACGGAACTCTCAGTTTTATAGTCCTATTGTAAATTTCATTCACAAACCCAACTCTCTCACTGTACAAGTGGATCCGTAACTCTTCAAAATTGGTGTTTTATCGTAAATATTTATCGGGGCCATCAAAATTATGGTCGAGTGTACATCGCGTGTTAGTACTTCAATTGGAGGTATGATTTACATTGTATAATGTTATTCAAATCTGTAAGCAGTGGTTTAATATGTTGACAATACTTCATGAATGAATTATAATAAAGTAATAGCCCAAATAAAGAACAAAAACTATAATTTAGGGCGACACGGTAGTGCATACGGTGTAACGATCACCAAAGCTAAGCTACAAAGTGTGCGGTCGGTACTCGGATGGGTGACCGAAAATTTTTAACTCGATTTTCCTCCATGCTCCGGAAGGCACATTAAGCTGGTGGGCCTGACTGCTATGGCAAGACAGCAGTCGTAAACATATCACGTCAGAGGCCAGGACAGTGACTTGTAAATCTCTGACACCAGACTAATCCGTACGGATGTAAATCTGCAACATTGTTAGGCATACATCAGCTTGATGACGTAATCAAAAAACGAAAGACATGGCTAAATTCGTCGTGGTCAAACAGTCCTGTGTAGCTCAGTTGGAAGAGCAGTCGCCGGATAGCGAAAGGTCGCGGGTTCAAGTCCCGTCTCAGCACTTATCCATGACAGGAATTTTTTCCATGTTTTTCGTTTTCTATTTAATTTGGTATAAATTTCAATCATAATCTGTACGGGTTAAAGAAGATCAAACAGGCTGGCCTAAGAATCTAATGCCAAAGACTTTAGCAGTATTGTCGATATCAAGACATACTGCACCGACACCAAATAAATAGGAATCGGGGTAGAAGAAACAAGAGAATGTAGAAAGTTACTTTTATTTAACAAAAAAATCGGGGGTGGTCTTCCCTTAACTTTCTCGTATACCGGAAAGGACTCAAAAGTTGATAGAAACCTTATATTTTGATGTCATACATGCATGTTAAATTTGATTGTAATTAGTTAAATCATACTCGAATTATCGCGCTAACGCACAGACACACAGGCACACACACAGTCATAATTCCAAAAACAATATTTTTGGACTCAGGGAGGTCCAAAAGTGTAAATCCGTCAAAATCTCGAGATCGATTTTATTTTAGGATTACAAGACTTCCTCTATACTACGTATACGAGAAAGTCAAAAGTCGCATTCGAGCACCGCCCGCCATGAACGCAGGCCAAAGCCAATGGAAATATTTAAAAATATCTGTTAACAATTTAAAATACAAGGCAACAAAGCAGATCTACGAGAATTTAAATTGTTCATAGTTCAAATAGTTTCGCACAACAAACAAAAGACCGGACACGGTCCGAATCGCGAATACCGCGCGAATAACTTTCGGAAAGCGCCACGAAATTAAAAGTTTAAATCTGCGACCTCAAGGCATCCTGTAAAATGTGGTTTACCTGAAAAAGTTTCAGGCACGTCCTGTAAGTCTGGAGTGTGCTCTTCGACTTTCCGACGGGAATTATAGATCATTTGTCTCTAAGTTTTCAGGAGATTTTCTAAGAGTTTGACAGTTTTACGATTTCCTATTGTAATTCCAATAACGCTTTTCTGATAGAGTCGAAGTGATCGTGAGTTTAAGAAACTCTAAAATAAAATTAATATGAAATGTTTAAAAAAATATTTAATTAAATAATAATAGGGACTTAAAAGAAGGAAATACTGATTTTGTGATTGAGAGCTCACGAGACGCTACCTAATTACAAGTTTATAGTGTGTAGAGCTCCTAATAATCTCTTCTACAAGAGGTTACAATGTGATTACTACTTAAAACGATGTAAAACTAGCCTAATAGAATATGGAATATAACGTTCAACATATTTCATATAACTTACAAAGGTTTTATATTATTTAATTTAAAGTAAAAAAAAATATATAGGGAATAAAAAGATGAGCTCTAAGCGGTGACTTTGTACCGCGGCACGTTGCGGTGTGTCGACTCACTGTGCGAACGTTGGACAGTGTTTCCCTGCCGCTAAGTTCGCACGTGTGTATGAACAAGATGGCTGATAATATCCATGTTGATTTGCAACAATAACAGGACAAAATACGTATTTCGCAGTCCATATCTAGACAAAACCTGCAATTACAGTACAGTACACGTTAGAACTGTCATGTCATGGTTACTGTCGTGGGCTGAGACGGCGCACCGTACACGACACCGTGCCACAGTATAACAACCCATTCATATGCATCAAGTTGACTTTTACGTTACTTTTTGCAAATTGTAAAACGTAAAATTTGGTGCAACTGGCCGTTAGTGTCAAGACACACTGATTAAACAGCCTTTCGCAATATTGCCAATGGAAAGTACCTTATCCATTATTACACTATACCGATCGACTGCTTACGTAGTCACTCGGGCGCGTTCGCACACGTAAGTAGTTACACTTGTAAGTACACTTCTTCGTACCGTAGTAATAGTATAATTCATATTGTACTTTAGTATTATTACATACTTATTAAAATAATTCTGTTGCAAACACTGTTTTTTGTACAATTTGGCAACTCGTTGCCGCCATAATCAAGAAATGGAATTCACTGTCAGTACAGTGATTCCTCTTTACACTCCTAGGTCTTTCAAAAGAGGCGTGCAGAAGCGTGCAACCATCTAGGCATTGCAGGTCGGCAAGGCGTGGGTGTCTAGAGCGGTGGTTTATCTCTCGTTATAGCTAGAGCTTGGATTCCGCTCCAGTTTATCACCAGGTGAAATGGAGTCGTTTGCTTAAGCTTTTTATACATATAAAAACTGTGTTGCTTATCTTCGATGCATGAAGTTATGGTTATATTTTTCGCTGACGACTGAGCGCGTCGTTGCCTACTGCTTCTCGTTCTATTGTACTGTTTTGTATGAACATACCGTCGACGGGTGAATCGTCTACCGATGATCTTTAAATTACTGTACGAAGAAAAAACATTGCATCCCTTTTCAAGCATATAACGTGTATGGAGTTCGATATTTCGCATAATAACTAAAGATCATATAGAGAAAAAGTACAGAAAAATTAAACGTAATATTATGTTTTGTAGTTAAAATATCGGCACATTTTTCGACCAATTTCTCGTAGTGTACAGCTAAGATAACAATGTTATAGGTAAACATCTTATATCAACCATTATGGTCTCTTAAGCGAGGTTAAAATCCCTTGCAACATGTCATTGTTATTTTCGCAGGCATAAATTCTTACAGTGAATTGTCAGAACTGTCTTCCTTTCCCTCGATTGAGAAGCACAACCATTCTGCTCGCCCAGATCAACTATTTGTCACAAGGTATTTTGTTGTATTTGTATCTCCACCAAAGAGCTTGTAACACTTCTCCGGATGATAAAATTATACGTTATTGGTTATTAGGAGAAATAGTAGCATACAAGTTTAATAATAATTATTGTCAGAAAATGGAATGTTGATTTTAATTATATAAGAGCTGTAAATCACGTATTGAAAATATAGTGAAACAAATAAAGAAGTCCTAAAAAATCATTTAAATAAACAATCAACTACAAATAATAATAGTATATTATGGTGTAAGTGAGATAATCAGCTGATTACATACGAGGCTGTCGGTTGCAGCACGAGCCAAAGGCGAGTACGTAACTCAGACGTGTATGAATTGAGAAGAGCTCAGGAGTGTCATATGACGGTTTTCAACACATCTGAAGAGACTTTCACTATAGCACATTTAGCCTCGCCGGCTGAGGATCTCAGGCGGTTACAGCATAGATATATTTTAACAAACGCGTCGCGTATATTTTTACGAAAATAGGAACTTATCAAAATGGAAATCTATTTACGAACGTAAAATCGAATCCGAAATTGTTAATAACGTCCTTCTGTATATTAACATGTAAGCATTGTCAATATACTAGTATTGTAAAATTGTATATGGTTGGAAACTCTCAGCGAGGCAGAAGTACCTTAACCGTAGAAGCTACACGAAAATGATCTTAAGAGATTATCTATATTGTTAGCAGAAATGAAGAATGAATCGTTGCGAATCATGACGTCACCACAACGCCGCCATAAAAGCAATCGTTAGTTCGCTCTCAGCCCATTTGCTTGTCGGACGTTGAAGAGCGAGGTCGGTTGGAAAGGTATACGCCGTAATGGCGGTGACGGCTCGGTTGAGTCAGTCGTGTTCCGACCGCCGGACCGAGCGGACGTCTGCCACCACAGTGTATAGTGAATCATAGAGTGACTTAGTGTTATAGCACAACCCTCTCCCGACATTCCGGAGGACACCACAGTGGTGATCGATGTGATTTGCATTGAGTCATTTATTTCATCCTTATTATTCGGTTATTGTGTAAAGAGTGGTTTTCTGTGCATTTACTTGTTATTTATGGTGAAAATCTAATTGAAAGTAAAATTGTTTTAAGTTACGATGATAATTCTTTATTTTTATTTTATTCCATTCCTGATTCCTAAAATCAGAATTGGGATAAAGTTCCTACGCCTACATTAGAGGTTTTTTTAGTTTAAAAAAGAAAATAACAAGCAGTTGCAGGGATTCGATTTATTATGCCGCTACCGTCACAAAATCGGAAAATACGCCACCGCGCCATGAGATTAAGCGTGGTATATACAAGCAAATCACATCGATACCATCATAGATCTCGTTCTTGTAGTCGTGCGTCGCGCTCACGGTTGTCTAGGAGTGAAAATCTTTCACGGTTCCGTAGGAGTGATACTCTTGTGTCTACTCGGCACGTAGAATGTAGTTCGCGGTCTCAATGTAGCGTGTCTCGATACAGTAGATTCCGTACTCATTCGCGACTTCGTCACAACAGAACCGATTTACAACATCATCATAGTGACCGTCGCGGGTCACGTGTAACGATTCGATGGCGGAGATGTTAAGCGCGATAGTGTCTACACTAAATGCCATTGGGGAAAATACGGCGAGTGTAACGTCGACCCCGTCTGACCATGCTCTTGTTAGAAATATTGCGAGTGTACCGCCAAAACCGCTGACCGTGACCGTGCTCGTTTTAGAAATATTGCGAGTGTACCGCCAAACCCGTCTGATCGTGTTCGGGTAAGAAATACTGCGAGTGTACCGCCAAAACCCGCCTGACCGTGTTCATGTTGGAAGTATTGCGAGCGTAATGCCAAACCCGTCTAACCGTGTTTGTGTTAGAAATACTGCGAATGTAACGCCAACCCCGTCTAACCGTGTTGGTGTTAGAAATACGGCGAGTGTAACGCCAACCCCGTCTAACCGTGTTCGTGTTAGAAATACTGTGAGTGTACCGCTAAACACGTCTGCACGTGTTCGTGTTAGAAATACTAAGAATGTAACGCCAAACTCGTCTGATCGTGTTAGTGTTAGTCCTACCCCCGATGCGAGGACAGCAACCTAATCGCAGCGCAGGTGCTTGCCGATGCTAGCATTAAATAAAGCAAGGTGTCACAGTAACTTTGTATCTAACTTTGATCTATCGTCTATCAATAACTTTGATGCGAGGGGGTAGAACGCGCAAAATTGGCTAACCGTTGGAATGATTTAGTGTCTTGCTGGAGTTTCTCATTGTCTAAAACGAGACTCCAAAACCTAGTTAGGTGAATGGTCAACCAACGACCACATAATGGTAAAATTTCGTGAGAGTTTAAGTCTATGTGCCATAAAATTGTACAGGCGCAAATACTTTTTAGGGTTATGAACACAACGTCCGACAAATTTCCGACATACGCCGAGTACGCGCGTCGATATCTGCTTTGTTTGCGTATGGTTCGGGGTTTGAGTGAGGATCTGATGGTTCAAGTGGTGATGCGTGGCGTTAATAACGCCCAGGTGGGGGTGGCGGCCGCAGGTGCCGGCTTGGCTGCGGAAGGCATAGTTTCGTTTCTGGCCATTTGTGTCAAGCCTAGCCACAGCAACTTGGTCTGCCATGGACCAGCTAGTGCTTTTGGGCAGCGCCACACTACGCCACTAGATTTCGAGTGCAACTGCGATCAGACTGGATATGTAACCTGGGCCGAGTTAGGCCGAGTGTCAGGTTAGGCCGAGTGTCAGTTTAGGCCGAGTTAGGCCGAGTTAGGCCGAGTGTCAGGTTAGGCCGAGCGTCTGACAGACTGAGGCGCAATGCGGGCGCTCCAATTTCTGGACCTGGCCTGTTGTTTCCGCTGTTGCATCGTGTGAAACGTGTTGGTGTATATTTAATGGGGTCTCCCTGGGCGCGGACGGCCGATGCTGCTCATATGGGTTGGAGACGCTGGTGGTTGTCATAGCGTTGCGAAGTTTTGGGCATTATTTGATTGGGATGGCTTTCTAAGTCGTAACCGATTGCAATGCTCTGGGGGCCGCCGAGGGCAAGAGAGATCTTCTGCCAAGGGTTGCACGCTGGATGATTTATCTACGGGATTTTGTTTTAATATCGAATATAGAAAGGGAAATGGTGTCCCGAGAGTTGTGCAGCATTTTTTTGAAAGTAAAGTTGTGAAGAAGGTCTCTGTGTGCGTGTGTGTGTATGGGAGCGTTACCCCAGGCGCACGCGAAAGGTGCTGTGCAGAGACGTCTGTGGATATGTATTGGGCTCCGGCCTTGCAGACATATCTTACGATATGTGTTGGGCTCCGGCCTTGCAGACATATCTTACGATATGTGTTGGGCTCCGGCCTTGCAGACATATCTTACGATATGTGTTGGGCTCCGGCCTTGCAGACATATCTTACGATATGTGTTGGGCTCCGGCCTTGCAGACATATCTTACGATATGTGTTGGGCTTCGGCCTTGCAGACATGTCTTACGATATGTGTTGGGCTCCGGCCTTGCAGACATATCTTACGATATGTGTTGGGCTTCGGCCTTGCAGACATATCTTACGATATGTGTTGGGCTGCGGCCTTGCAGACATATCTTACGATATGTGTTGGGCTCCGGCCTTGCAGACATATCTTACGATATGTGTTGGGCTTCGGCCTTGCAGACATATCTTACGATATGTGTTGGGCTCCGGCCTTGCAGTACCTTCCTAACTACCGACGTAGAGTACCTGGGCCGAGTAAGGCCAAGCGTCAGGTTAGGCCGAGCGTCTGACAGATGGAGGCACCGAGCGGGTGTGCCAGTTCCTGAGCTGCGTGGCCGGGTCCGTCGCAGTCTGCGTGCTGACCTACCCGGCAGTCGCGCACCATCCACGTGCGTGCCTCTGCCTGCGCGCCCTGCTTGCGCGCCCTACCTGCGCGCCCTGCATGCGCGCCCTGCTTGCGCGCCCTACCTGCGTGCCCCTGCCTGCGTGCCCTGCTTGCGCACCCTACCTGCGCGCACTGCTGCGCGCCCTGATTGCGCGCACTACCTTACAGACATATCTTTCGATATATGTTGGGTTTCAAATTTGTATCCATATCCATTGATATGTGTTGGACTTTGGTCCTGCAATCTCGTATGGCTTAGCCTTGTACGTAGAATAGTGAGAATAAGCGATGTGTGTGGTCGATGAAGCTTGTAATACGATGATTGTTAGTGAAGTAGAAGAAGTTAAGAAATAACATCGTGTGTATCATTGAAAGAGGGCCTTGATTGTGTGAGGAATGAAAGAATAGGCAACTTTACAAAAAAGTTTTGTTTTTGTGTTCATGTTGTTTCTCATCGACAGATTCTGAAGCTGAAGACAATGATGACACCGGTGCTGAGCCGTGGTCTGCTCAGGTTGACCCTGTTGAGGTCTTCCATGACGATATCTTGTGAAATGCGGCCGAGGACGGCGCATGATCAGGATAGGCCGTGTTAGCAGAAATGAAGAATGAATCGTTGCGAATCATGACGTCACCACAACGCCGCCATAAAAGCAATCGTTAGTTCGCTCTCAGCCCATTTGCTTGTCGGACGTTGAAGAGCGAGGTCGGTTGGAAAGGTATACGCCGTAATGGCGGTGACGGCTCGGTTGAGTCAGTCGTGTTCCGACCGCCGGACCGAGCGGACGTCTGCCACCACAGTGTATAGTGAATCATAGAGTGACTTAGTGTTATAGCACAACCCTCTCCCGACATTCCGGAGGACACCACAGTGGTGATCGATGTGATTTGCATTGAGTCATTTATTTCATCCTTATTATTCGGTTATTGTGTAAAGAGTGGTTTTCTGTGCATTTACTTGTTATTTATGGTGAAAATCTAATTGAAAGTAAAATTGTTTTAAGTTACGATGATAATTCTTTATTTTTATTTTATTCCATTCCTGATTCCTAAAAATATATTTTTGGAAAATTTCGATCCCTATTCACACATTATTGTAAGGTAACAGCTTTTTTTTTTGCAATTTCTGACTTTTTTAGTACTCCCACCTAGGTTGGTCCCATAAAAGTTTTTGATCTGTATTAGAAACAGGATTGATTGGCATCAAAAATAATTGATTGGTAATTTGCAATTTTTTTGAAAAATTTCACAAAAAATATAGATAGAATACAAACGTATAAAAATATGGTACTAATTAAAAACAACATTACACACGAAATTTAACATAAAACAGATTGTACCAAAAGGGTCTCCGCTCAGTATAAGCCGTGAAAAGGTGTACCACGACACTGGTTTTATGCGGAAGCCTTTTCGTGACAGACACGCGGCGCCGTGCAAACAAATGATAATAATAAATAATCTCTTTCGATCATTTTCGTGTAGATGCTATGGTTAAAGTACTTTCCCTTACTGCCCCTCTGAAAGTTTCCATTCTGTATATGGGGATGAAAATGTTTTGGATGTAGTTAATATGTCGTAATTAGCGCGTTAGTCGTGTTAGGACCAAGACTAGTTAAGTCACTAGAATGAGCAATAATTTTAAGTATTTTTAATTTATTTTAACTTGACACTGCACTGGCTATGTTGTATACTACCACTCCAAGCTATGGGAGACTGGTTTTCCCTGGCACAAGTGTTTTCACACTTAAAAGGGGAATCCAACCTCTGTTTTGTAATACCCATAAGTTGCTAAATAATAAAATATTTTTCATTTTTTTTTCATTTTTTCATTTTCATTTTCACTATAGTTTTTGCCACGTCGTGTGGGTCTGTGTATGACTGATATTAATTTTTCTTACTATATTTATATCCTCGTTGTTGACTTTAAATTGTAGGTTTACTGATGGTATGTTATTTTTTGGGTGACAGGCTGGCAACCTGTCACTATTTTGTGGTGCTTCATGGCTCATACTAACAGATGTGACTTTATGTGTAACTAAATGTAACCAAAGTTACATATTTATAATTACGTCAGTGTATTACTTGATATGTTTTTCTGATCCAGCAAAAATATTTACAAAGAATATTTTGTTTCTTTTGTTTTTATTTACTTTAATGGAACACATAAAAGATATTCCTGTCGGATCACGTAGACCTTCTCTTTCATAAATAATGAGATCATTGGTATGCTTGCATGGTACGCAACAATAATCCTCAAGTACGATTCAAGACTACTAACCTTAATTTCATTATCGCGTAAATTACTTTTTATCAATATTACGGTTTAAGTAAATGGGTCTGACATTGGTTTAATCTTGCTCTGTATTCTTATATGTAATGTGTCGCAGGGATACGATTATAACAGGGAATTGTACAAACCCAAAGTGATTTGATTAAATGAAACAATTTTACTATCGTTGTTGCTACTTTAAGATCTCCTATGTGTAATGTTTGGTTAAAGTAAAAAAATATGGTGTTTTGTAAGCAAAAACTCTCATGTGCTTATGAAGTTTTAATCGTATTTTTTTATGGTTCCAAACATCTCCTATGTTACAACTCATTTAAACTAAGTATTAAAATATTCTATGTGTTACTACAATCACTATTTATTTTTTAAGTATAAAGGAAAAATGTAGGAAAGTATACAGGTACCTATATTTTAATTTTAATTATATTTTTTACAGTAGATGGCTTTAAATGATTTTCCAAAAATTGTTATTTATACACATAGGAGATCTTAAAATGTTATGAATCATAAAAAAATATCTTAACCTACCATTCGAATATTCATTCTAATTTAAATGCCGATAGAACCAATTATGGATTATATTTTTATTTTAACATCCTTTGTGATTTAATCAATACTTTGTTTTTTTTTGTATGTAAGCATTATTGGGCTGAAAAGTGTATTTCAGTCAAACAGCGGTTTTACTATAACAGTCTTCAAATTCAAAGCGTCTTGAGACAATTTCATTGTTCATTTTTAATACCATAGCATGACCAATTTACCACACTGGCGAAATGCGAATTGTTGGGTAGAAACAGTTGCAATAACAAACTAAGATAATCTAATAAAAATTACCTTAATTTTAAGCATTGAGAAGCTTGAGATTGAAAAAATTTAACCTTTGATTAAGCTAATGTCGCTTCGTTTTGCACATCGGTTCATTATTTAACTATCGATAACAAGGCCAAGGCAAGCAACCTCAAACCATAGACAAAGTGAATTACCTACAGGCTGGCGATAACACGATTTGAATTAATAATAGAAACTGAACTAAAAAGAAAAGATAAATTGAAAAAATCAGTACCACCCTCCGACAGAGAATACTTGTAATTTTTTATGTTTTACCCAGGCTTCTGTGGAGTAAACAAGGGTAGGACTTTAATATTTGAGGTTATGTCAGACGTATTGGGCATCGGACCCTACTGCTGTTTAGTGATGCGGTGTAAGTGGTAATCGATAGCGATTAATTTGAATTATAATTAAAAAACAAGTTTTATTCATGTCATAGCTGGTCAGCAAATAAAAACATATCTTTTGTATTCTTAAAAAGTGGAAAGAACTTTTGCCACACAAGCTGATTGCTTTGTTATCTACATTAACTTCTAATATTTTAGTTACTTATAACCAATTAAGTATTCGGTATTATCTAAGAACTATTTTTATTGAACTATTTCGAAGTCGTTTTTGCTGTTATATTTTTTTAAATAAATAATAATATTTTTTATGGTCATTACTGAAATAAAACTTATGAACTTTATATGTTCATATTTTTTTTATAAAAGTAAGTTTTTAAATGCAGTCACTATCCAGCATAGCATCAAGCTTTAAAAACGTCACGTTTAAGAAAATGAACGTTATAAAAGACTTTTAAAATATCATGTTGTCTAGAAAATGTTTACAAAAATTCCAAGAGACGTATTTCTTTGTTGTTTTATGTTTTGCCTTCTTCAGAACTTATAAGTAAGAGGCTTTAACGGATGCTCTATATAACTTTGCTTAGACTTAGTATTTACAATTAATTTATCTCTTATGCCTTGCACCACAGGCCAGATGTGGCACTACAAAGGCCCTGCCCCCGCCGCTCACCCACCGATGGAGGAACGAAATGGCTACAATAAACGCGAGAGCGGATAAATTTTGTGTTTCACAGGCGCCACGTACAGTTTTTAACCGGATGCGAGTGTAATGAACCATTCCAATTCTGTGTAAGATCAGTCGTCGGAATTCATGAATGGAATTTGAAGGCAAATGATTACACGTTTTCGTCTTGGTAACCGTTTTCTAATCGAAAGCGACTATGAAATACAGTGAAATGCCTGTTTGCTTTGAACTGGGTGGATTGAATTTACAGCAGTAATTTAAGTAAGTTTTTAAGAATGAAAATATATTTTTTTAACTAAATGAGAGTGTAAGATTATGTCAAACGTCGTTATCGTAATAGTTAAGATATTAAATACTTAGTTGAGAATAGGCCTTATTTTCGCTAATTTTATTCATGCCACGGAAGGCAAAATATGCCTTTCTATCAGTTATTTCATTTAAATTCACGCGATTTAAATGCATTTGAAAAGAGCAAAGCGATGGCTTAATAATGAAAAGAGCTTTATTTTATAATTATTTTACGTTGGCGTTTCATTACAATGATTGTTCATATATTTGTTTTTATAATAATATCGATAACTAAACTGAAAATTAGCATCACTTCACTAGTTCATTTGCCAAGACGCAATATTCAAAATGCAATGCAAGTGCATACTTTTAAAATATACGCTGGTTTGAATCCCACTAGTTATTTTTTATTTAACATTTGACTCACTGCGAATGTAATATACAATCCCGTCAATGGTATTCGGCAATGGAATTTAGGGAGCCGTAGGTAAGGGCGATTAATCTCACACGATATAAATTGACTGCATGGGTGATAATACGACTGTAATGCAGGTTTTAATGCAGCGCCAAGTGAAAAATAAAACTTGTTTGCAGTGACATTAAATTGAAATTCGTTTCACATACAGCGAGTCAATCTGGAATAAGGAATGAGTACATTAGAGGAAGTTTGAAAGTAGCAACAGTGGCAGGAAGACTGAGAGGTAACAAATTGGCATGGTTTTTCTTAATGAAATTTAATTCAAGGACTTTTGTCTATGTGTCTGCTCTGCATACAGTCCTAGTAAGTCGAAGTAAACAAAGTAGCAAATCTAGGATTATAAACTACTAATTGACAAGTATATCATTCTCGCCGCGTCTGACAATGGTTCGGCACGAATGCTTTAATAAGTACCATCATTTACACAATTTAATTTTAAATTACTTAATACAAATTTTCATTAGATAAGCAAATTTGTTTGCCGGATAGTGTCCGGATCTAAACCATAAAATCTTCGAAAACAAGGAGTTCGAAGAGGCTGATTTTGTATAGCGAATAGTCGACTCTGACATTCATTTATACATTCAGGTATGGAATTGTAGTATTTTATATTTCAATTAATTTATACTCAAAATTTACATAATTGATTATTATAACTACTAACTGCACCCGGTATGCGTTGCAATGCCACATAAAAAATATAGTTTTTTTTTGTGCGAGAAACGCCCGCTGGTATTTTCAGAACACCCTACTAAAGTTTCATCACAATCTAATCAGTGTTTTTGGAGCGCATAGAGGCAAACATTGATTTTTTTTATCTAGATAGATTGTATAATATTACTCTCATATTATATTTGCATGTTCACATTATGCCATGAATGTTATTGGTAACTTCGAGAAAAACACAGAGGATAAAGCTTCAAGGTATATTATGAGAGAGACATGACACGAGAGGAGAGAATGAGTGATGTGACATACAAAAATATAATGTTTATAAATTTAAAAGTAATTCAAAAAAGTGCCAGGGTGTTAATATTAAAAAGATATAAAAAAACGTTTGGTCCAACAAATGTTGTCTAATGATTTGAATCACTACTTTGTATACATGAAATAGGCATAAGTTACCGCTTATTATTATCATAGCTCTTTATTGCATTGAAAAAAAAAATATAAAAACTTGTGTCACACAGTTTGAAAGGACGAAATTATCTCTGAAAGGGATACCTTGCAGTAAATCCGCAAATATTAGTGATAATATTGACTGTTACAGGTGAATAACAAAACGCAATTTAATTAATACTCGTAGATATACTGACACACAATATACAAACACTTAAATTTGTTAGTCAATATTGTAAAGTTATGTTCACACCGAGTAAGCCACGGCCTGCTTAAAAGCAATTCCTTTTTAAAATTTCCATTTTATTCCACAAAATAAGGCCTAACACATAAACAAACCTAACCTAGTTCTGTACGGGCGCACTCATAAAGCAACCTTTCCTAACAGAAACCATATGAGCATAAAATGTGTACTTCCCTTACCACCTTATTCCGTATTCCCATAGGGATAAAGATCGGAATTGCTTGAGCTACTCCTGATAGTATTTTAGTCGCAAGTATTTTACATACACTAAAAAGGAATGCTTTGTGCGTGAGTTTTTGAAGGAATTCACACAAATAGTGATCGTGTGATAAGAATAAAAGATAATTCTAAAAATATCATTGTTCATCTTGGAGTGTCGCCGATAATTCTTTTTTTTTGTTTATTTATACCGAACCTCAACAGCTTTTATAAGCAATGATATATTTTGTTACCTAATTAATTTTTTCCTTAAATCTAAGCCAATAACAGTGTTCCCTAGCATTCTCGTTAGGGCCCATAAGCGAACGATGCGTAATTTATTTTGTAAAATGAAGTTATACACAAATAATGTTAAATATATAATACAACATAAATATGTTACAGTTATTCGCCAAACTAGTCACTGATTATTCGGCAAAAAAGCCGAATTTTTTTATTCAATCATATTTACTATTACACTTATTATACTTCAATTATTTCTCTATATTTGAACTTTAATTATGCCAAAAAACACTGCTCCGTACGCACCGTGCATCCGCTTAAAGGGTACAGAGGTTTTTCTCCGCGTTTTTATTATTATAGATAGACCCATCCGAGGCCTCGTGAACGAATGATTGTCACCCAAACTTTTGTCCTTATCAGGCTTCGAACAGAAACATCTTCGCACTTAAGCTTTGTATTAATTATTGATTAAAAATATCTTTTATCTTTTAACCGACATTAAAAAAGAAAGAGGTTCATAGTTCGTTGGGTATTTTTTAATTTAAAACATCAAGGTTTATTTTACTCTGCTTCTCTACTTTATATTGCTAATAATAAGTATAACAAACCATCATTAGATTTACTACTAATAAAAATTTGTGTACGAGGATTTTTTAATGATTTGTCTATTTAAATAAATTGTCATATGATTATTATTCCGACGAAAATATGTTTCAATATTAAGTCTAATAAAAATGATTTTAAGTAAAAATATTTAAAATGTAATTTACAACAATTTGGCTACATTATTTCGCACAAAGTTCGAATTTCGCCAAATCTTTAGACCAGTCAGTGGTACTAACTTCTCGCCAATCTGACAAAATCAACGGCCCGAAATTAAAGCTGTTAAGTGGGTTTGTATGCAGGTCACAAGTTACTGTTCTTTCTTGTTAATTGATGAAAATATCTCTGTCTTGGGTGTGTATGTTAAATGGCGGTTTACCAGCTAAATCTCTTTATACATTACAAAACGACCTCCATTGTCTAGAACTTCCGTAGGACCTGTCGTGGAACGCGTATATTATTTCAATTTCAAACAATACTAACCCTTTTTACAAGCCCAGAAAATTTATTCGCAATATTTTACAGAATTCGGTTCCTAGGTTTCATTTCCCATTGCTTAGACGAATGAGAATGTTTCAAAACTTGCACCTTATCCCCCTGTAATAAAGATTAAGTTTGCACAGCTAGTCGAGAATAAAAAATACACATTCGCGCTCATTTATTTACGAGTGGTGCCTTTGGCTCGGCTAGGCCATTACGAGGATATATCTATCCTTTTCTGTCTACAACAGTGTTATATTAAGCTGTCTCGGGCAGATTTTCTAGCTCGCGGATCAAGAAATTTTAGCGCACGGTAATGTTTCAGAGAAAATTCTTTACTTATATATACATTTTCGTGAGTTGAAGTTAACCTTTGCGTGTGTTAATTTTGGTTCTTCTACTTGATTAGCTCAGAGTTAAAAATTGTGTATTAGACTTTGTTAATTTAATAGAAAATAGAATACAATTGGAGTAAAGCTATAGCACTTATATAACGTAAAACTATATCACAGGTACAGTCAACAAAGTGGATGATCAAAATCAAAACTAATTCACTATTTCATTCAACGGGTTTCAATAAATTAAGTAACGACAGTTTCTCTTGGTAACGGTAGAATTTTATATGTAGTATATCTGTCAAAATCGAACCCAGGTATGCCTAGTAAGTAAAAACATACGTACATATAATAACGCTCACAATCCCATAAGGGATCGAGCAGAGCTTTAGGTAACATCCATTTACACACAAAATAGTGACTGGTTACAAGCCTATCGCCTACATTAAAACCAAACCCAAAAATTAACTATCCTTCAGTAAACAAACCAATTAAGCCAACAACCAGAACGAGAAACAGGATATGTTACACTCAAATTTATCTCAGCAGTCGAAGTAAGCAAAAGCACAAAGGAAATAATTAAACTACTCTATGGCAAAAGTCTTGGTATTAAAGTATTCGCGTAATGCCGGCAGAGTAGAATAGCATCACCCCATATCCTCCAATGGGTGTCGTAGAAGGCGACTAATGGACCAGCCAAGTATTGATAACCTTAAACTCCGTCCACCAATCCGCATTGGGCAAGCGTGCTGGACTACTCCCTAAACCTCCTTCGGTGACAAGGTCTGGTGTCCCAGCAGTGTGTCGAATTATAAAGGCTGTGATGATGATGATTCTAAACATGGTATTAGCTGATCATTAAGTCACAGGGCGGAAAACCTGTGATAAATCAACTACAAAATGGCTATGCCATGAAGATGAAATCATCGGTAATTTTGGTCTATTGGAGTTAGAGTTCCCTCTTATTATTATTCTTCACAGGGAAGCTCTTAGTCTTCATCGCACCTGAATGGAATTGAGCTTTACAGGGAACCCTTAACCACAGAGAGACTGGTTCTCTTATCATTAATTGTCGGAACACAATAATGATGTTAACATTATGATTATGGCAACAGATTTTGATAAGATGTTGGACTAGCCAGGCTGTCTTGAAAAAAGTCCTACCAACCAATCCGAGTGCAAATTTGTACTCCCGTGTGGACCAAACCCTTTCCACTTTCATAAACGCCCAAATCGGCCGATGAAGACGAAACTCAACATTTACACTAAACGAATAAAGAAATGTTGAGTTCGGAGTTCACTGGTCACTTATTTCTTAATGAGGATCAGCCTTATTGCTTTATCCGAAGGATCTCAAAACGATTAAGCGTAAGGGACATTACTGACCAAAGTCCCAAGGGCTGAAAAGACTGCACATTATACGAATAATGTAGTTTGGAAGATAATTCGATCGGTAGAATAGTTAGAGACCCAATATTATAACTATTGGACGCGTGGGAGGCTCAAGAGTCAGTCATTTGAAATTTATGCTGAATAATCCTTTTTTCTGAATTAAATATTTTGAATTTTTATATTTTGATATAAATTTCCTATGTATTTAACTACAGTGTAGCAATAGGGATGTTTACAAGATTAATTGTAAGGTAGTAAATGCGTAAGAGCATAACATTTATATGCCACAAAATCTCCTTTGCTTCAAGTTCTTCAAAATCGTTTAATTATCAGTCAGTTGGCTATACAGAGAAGAAATAGAGGAGATTTTATTTTGTTCAAAAATAATTCTGCTAAATACGTAGAAAGACTGGACTTCGAGCTTATCGAGCTCATAGAGATCTGTAAATATGACAAGTTTCCACATTGTTAATCGAGTTATCGAGGCTTGTACATCACTAGCACGCACCGATTATTACTTATCTTCATCATTTTCGCTGGCTCAATACATCCTCGAAATGTCAAACCTTTTTACTCCAACCTCAAACAGTTTCACATTTTAAATCAACAGCGTTGCGAAGCAAAAGCTTTTACATTGTTCAAAGAGTTTCGTTCAAAAACATTCGTGAGTTTGACATGTTTTAAATACTATTGTAATCCAGAGCACAAATTGGTTGTGTGTCCCAAAATTGCCAAGTCTAGAGTGGCCATGCCAAAATATTTATTGGCCGAGAATTCTAATTCATAGGAAATGTTTTTACGTAGCCACCTTGCGAGGCTGCAGTTTATGGGTCAAACCACACTTATCAACTCGGTAAGGAAACGCTTTTTTTTTACTGCGAAAGCTATAGAACAACGGATATGGAACGGCTATGTAACGTAGCGTATCGCCTATTTTTCATAGTAAAAGGAGGCGATACGATTCCATTCCCATTCCGGTCTGATAAGTGTGCTACGACCTTAAGTATTATTATAACGGCTCTATTATTTTCTAAAAGAAAGGTCAAATAAATAATGTATTCAGATCAAAATAATTTAATAAACATCGTCGGTTAATAGATAAGTTCTAAAAAATATTATGCAAAGTACTGTAATTCCATTTGTTGCTAAGTACTCTATGATTTGTTTCTTTTCATTATAAAATCACACAACAAGTGTGACACAAAAAAATCGGGAGTAGTCTCCCCTTGACTTTCTCGTATACCGGAAACGACTCAAAGATTGATAGAAACCTTATATTTTGAGGTCATACATGCATGTTAAATTTTGTTTACCCATCCAAGTACCGACCGCGCACTTGGTTGCTTAACTTTTGTGATCGACGGCTCAAAACTTGATAGAAACCTTATATTTTGATGTCATACACGCATGTTAAATTTGGTTGCAATAAGTTAAAGCATGCTCGAGTTATCGTGCTAACGCTCAGACACACACAGACAATTCCAAAAACGGTATTTTTGGACTCAGGGAGGTCCAAAACGTGTAAATCCGTCAAAATCTCGAGGTCGAATTTTTTGACGATTACAAGAGAAAACGAGACGTAACGAGAAAGTAAAAAGTAGTATTTTTATGCCTTATTTTCTTATTTCTATAATATATTATCTTATTTCTATAATCTAAGAAGATTAACACTTTGGCATGTCCTAATAAGGCCCTTTACAGTAATTATTGTCACAACCACCACTATTTATTATGTATATACTCTCTTTGTGTGTACAATAAAGTTGATAGTTAACTATCTATGTGAATAATTAAAATGCAAAAGTGCTAAAGTATTTAGATGATTCAGAAGCTGTTCATACGTGCAATCAATACTCTTTTTAACTATTAGAAATAACAAACTTACTACATCAGAACTCTTCAATGATGTTCCTTCGCTAAAATAGCAACTACACCCACGCAGTCCACAGATTAGATAGAGATTGAAATAGCTAGCGACGCGACCTACGCGAGTGTTGTTCGTCTAACAGTTGTATGGTATTTAAAGTAGGTGGAACCTTATTTTGTAGCTTGTTACCGAAACAGTATTATAGGGTTAAAATAAGTTATGTATTATGTTATGGAAAACAATACCCGTGTTATTGTGAACGTAATTGCACAGGCTTTAAAGTCAAGATACTTGCAGTACAAAATCGAAGCAGTCATTATTTCCGTAATCGCGCCAAACTACGCAGGTCACAATTGAAAACCCGATCCCTTAATTTGATTGCCAATTTGAGAGACTAGCGAAATGCTCCTGACAAAATAGATTCGAATTCACCGTCGTCCAATTAGAGAAAAGTGATCCCAGTGAAATGATTTGAAAGTGAAGCGGATATAGTTCCGGAAGACACTATTAGAGAAGCGCATTGGAATCAAATACACAGATTATTTTTAATCATAATTGATTTCACTTTATTACTTATAACCGAACATATTTAATTCTAACTAACATATACATAATGAAGCTAGACCAATAAAGCAAGCAAAGTTTAGTGAACAACATTAACTAGAGTTCAAAAAGCGAAAATTAATAAACACAAAACATCTATCAAAAATTATGTATATAAAAGTCGCAGAAACGTGGCACGCTATATCAGAGCATATCAAAAACAATGTAAAGACGTGTATTGTTGCAGTAAATCTTAAAAGGAACAATATTTAACACATAAATAATTATTAGTGTTCCTTACTCAAATATTTATAAACATTATTCATCATCAACAGCTCATATAATGTCCACCAAGGTGCTCGAGCCTAACCCACATTAGGGGCGATTAAGCCTTAGTCAACCACGCTGGCCAACTGCGGATTGGTCGACTTCACACACAACCTAAGAATTTCTTCATTGTGCAGGTTTCCTCACGATGTTTTCCTTCACCGTAAAACCGTCGATTAAACGTACATACGAATTCAAAATTTAAAAACACATTGGTACGTGGCGTGGTTCGAACCGGTGCCTCCCGGGTGGAAGATAACGCTCTCCCGCACTACCCCACCGACGCTTCAAACATTGCTCGTGGAAAATGATACATCCCATTAAAACGTCATTTAAACAATAGTGGAAAACGTCGGCCGGGAAAGATGGTTAGCTATGTGTATCATACACAGTCAAATAAACTTCAGCCCTGCATTTGCATTTTCCAAGATGATGTATTTTATACGCGGTTACTTTTTTATCACTCCGAAATTACATTTAAACAACTCTTGTCATGAGACTAACATCGAAATCGCGAAAAAAAATCAGTTGTTCCATTGCACTTTTGTATGAAACAACAGACTACGGCGAAACTTAAAGGAAGAGTTATTATTTTAGCAGTCGTATATAATTATAAAATAAATGTTTGTATTTTCCTCCGTAGCGCCTACACTAATCATCTGATTTTAATGAATAACGTGTCAATCTCAGATCATATTTAACTAATATGATTTGTTTTTATAGTCCGGGTCTCATCTATAGTCTACATTTTAACCGACTTTAATAACAGGAGGAGTCGAATTTACCTTTTAAACTCGGTTTTAATAAATTTCATTCCTTTCTTTGTTCCGTAGTCGGATTACAGTTTTTTTTAACATTTTGCTTGTTATATTTCGAAAAGGGATTAGACTTGAATATGTATATAAACATGCACATAAATAAACTAAAAACAGCAGGGGAGGATTACTATTCCTCGATTTAAAAAAAACGTCCGAACACTGTTTTATACTAACACTAGTTTATAAGTCATTAATTTGTTACTAACACTACTATGGATTAATTCTGGTCCGAAATAAACGAATTATTATTATTTTGTATTATTATAATAAATATGTGCATTGTACATCTACTCAATAGCTCACCCGCTAAATGAAATAAAAATCCAATATCAAACATTCTGAGATAAAATTCATTTTGTTTTCACAATATTTCTACCTAAAACATTGTTACTAATGTCTGTTTGCCGTGATTACAAAGATACAAGTAAGAAAACAATTATTAAAACACGACATTGATAAATGAGGGTACTTCTAAATAAATCAAGTAACACAACTGAGTTTGGACTTTTAAACGTATTATAAATAAGAGATACTTTTTTAATGTAAGTAATTAATAAAACCTTTTCTGAAAAGTGTAGGATGAAATCTCTATGATCAAAATTGATAAATGTCTTATTAGGCAATAAAATTTAGTAAGACTTAAGTATATTTCATTCAAGGGGGAAGCTTGCAAAAATACTAATATTATGAAGAGGACAGATTTGTATGTTTATAATGAATAAACTCAAAAACTATTAGACTGATTTTGATGAAATTTAGCACAAATATAGATTAGATGTTGAGAAACTATATAGGTTACCTTTTCATCCCTCATTACATCCGAAACAGGATTCATTACCTGTTTTATCCCGACACAGGTCAACGTTTCAAGAACGCTAAAACAAATATTTAATTATTTCTTATTGAGTGTAAATTCTAAGTTTCATGGATTTATCTTCACAAATGACGAACTTCCATACAAACTTTCATACTTTATTTCCACCACTTCAAGCCTTTTTTTTTCAGGGTAAAGGGTCTGTTTCTTTTTCAGTACAAAGAAAAGTCTATGACTTTTCCTAATTTTTAATCAATATTTGTACCAAATTTGATCAAAATAAGTCCTGTAATTTTTGAATTTATTCGTTACAAACAAATTCTTACCAAATATAAAAATGAAAGATTCTCTCTACGCTTACCAAGACGTTTATAAAATAACATTACTGGAATAGTAACTTATGTCACCTTGTTAATTTTTGTAGTGTACTTAATTTTTTACTAATCATACACCTGTTTATTTTATTTATTTCCTATCAAGTGACAAAATGCAAAGTTTCGTCTTTGATAATGACGAAAAAATACCTATTTTGATTTTCAGATATTGTCAACCCATTTCCACCTTTTAGGGGTTGAATTTTGAAAAAATGTTTTACTCATTTATCAACAGGAGTACTCCTGTTAAGTTTCGAATAAAATAGTCTTACTAATATTGTTTCCCCATACAAACTTTGATTCCCTATTTTACCTCTTTAGGAGCTGAATTTCTAAAAATCATATCAACATAAAAGAAAAACTTCAGCTATATAGCTCTAAGGGTATGGGCTGGGCGTTGATCAGTCAGTCAGTAAGTCATGACTTTTTTTGGTATGCATTAGATTTGTCCGTTATCTAGTAGATTTGTCCATAACACAAGTTCTTAATGATACTTCATTTGTGATAGATAAGATTACTGGCTTGAATACGGAAATATATTACTATTGTGTTCTATACAAAAAGCGTCGGTGGCGTAGTGCGTAAGAACGTCGCCTTCCGCACGGGGGGCACTGGTTCGAACCCCGCCACGTACCAATGTGTTTTCAAATTTTGAATTCATATGTACGTTTAATCGACGCTTTTACGGTGAAGGAAAACATCGTGAGGAAACCTGCACACACCTATGAATAAATTCTTAGGTTGTGTGTGAAGTCGACCAACCCGCACTTGGCCAGCGTGGTTGACTAAGGCCTAATCGCCCCTAATGTGGGGTAGGCTCGAGCCCCTCGGTGGGGACATTATATGAGCTGTTGAAGAAGAAGAAGAAGTGTTCTATACCACATGTAAACTAAATAACCAACACCCTGAATACAGGTGGTTTGGGATCAGCTTCCGAGTTGATTTCAATAATTTTTATTTGAAAAAAAAAACGATTTTTTTTAACAAAAAACAAAAAAAGGACCTAGAAAATGTTGTACAATATTTACTGGATACTTTTTGTTTTTAAAAAAAAGTCGTTTTTTTTTTAAATTATTGAAATCAACTCGGAAGCCGATCCCAAACCACCCGTATTCAGGGTGTTGGTTATTTAGTTTACATGTTGTATAACTGTAAATTTGACCAAAGCTATGCTTCTTTTTACCACTAGACTAGACACACAATACTTATAGCTTGCTTACTATTAAACAGCACTCCTTCCAGCTCAAACGCCCCAGAGACTGTCATCGGTCGAGACTCCCGCGGGATAGGCTCGTCCACTAGAATTCCTCTAGGGATATTTGCTTTACAGGATTAAGAACCCAATAAGGTCCTCTTAAAAACCCGGTCACGCTGTATAAGTCGTAGGAAAACAAAGTCAATACTCCGCCAAAAATTGTCTTATTTTAAGATAAATATTGTGATTTTAATTTAAAAAAAGAGGAGGTTCTCAATTCAAATGTTTTTTTGTGTGTTACCTCATAACTTTTTATATTAATAATTATTCTTTTTATTTTGGAATGTTGGTAATTGTTATGTCATCCGTGATCACATTTTAAAATTGAGTGAGATCGGACGAGTAAGTTTTGATTTATCTCTAATAATGCTTATTTAATTTACTTCCATTACGCTGAGGATATTCTCACTTTATACTTACCCCACTTCTACCAGCTTAAAATATACTAATTTTGAATAAAACAAAAACTGTCTTAAAACTAAATACAGATAAATAACAGTTTTATGTAAAAATATCTAAAAGTAAATATGTATCACATAACAATAAGGGTCTTAAACATAGGCTGTAGTTCCTGTGATACCTTTACCTCAATATTTGTAATAAATGTTGTCGCTTGTCATTAGCACTGACTTCAAAAAATGGCATATTTAGGTACTTTTAGATTTTTTATTAGTTATAAAGGCAGTTTTTTATTTAAAATTATTTTTTAGAAATAAATATTTTCTAGTCGCCGATTAGTAAACAAAAAGTGCCGACTCCTTTATTCAACCATATTATGGTTTAAGATGTTTATTCCCATTAAGATTTTTTTTTATGGTTTAAGATATTTATTCTCATTAATTTTTACAACATTAATATACATAAATATATTGGATAGATGAATTGGAACAAAATGAAATATAATTTCGTTTCAGTGCAAAAGAACGAATTGTAACATTCAATTTAGGTAGAGAAAAAAATGACGACTTTTAATTGGTTCCTTAAAAAATTAAAACGAGAGATAGGATAAATTATTCTTCAAAAGCCATTAAAGTTCATTTAGAAAAATCCTCATCTAGACAAAGACGTAGAAATCCGTTACGAAGGAGCCTGCGAGCGGTCAGATCAAAGGATTTCCGCAGCAAGAATAAATCTATGGAAGTTTTATCGAGATGAGGGTCATACGGGGTAACAAGGTAGGGGAGGTAGCGGAAATTTAACTTTTTAATACAACTTTAAAATACTTTTTAGGGCTCCGTACCTCAGAAGGAAAATAAAAAGATAATTAAATTAAAAAAAAAATAGCTTTATTTCAGACATAAAAATATCCATATTATATTAGTAGTAGTATAACTCCAAATAACCCCAATGTCTTAACATTAACATCTATTCAAAATTCCACAAATAAGGAACCGTCGTCGTTCGGCAGAGGACTCCTCATTAGTGCACCTGGCTGGTTTTTCAATAAATACTTTCTACTGGAAAATAGTGTTATCAAAATAATGTAAGTTAAATTTAGATTTTTTAAATCGCAAACTTAAACAAATTATTGTTATGAAAATGTAAGAGATGTTTGATCGTTTTAATTAATATTTTTTGTAATTTAATTTCTCTCAAAATAATAAATAATTTTTCATCCCTTCTATTCGAAAAGTGTCGCTTTGTTCCTCTATAAGTGGGAACAAAATAGCTCTTTTCCGATAAGAACTTTTCAGAGGGCGTAAAAGAGATTTGAATTTAGAACATATATCATTCATAGAAATCGAACGCAAATTGTGTGAATTACTGGCTGGTACGTGTTGGCCGCACTTACTAAAAAAAACAAAAGCGCGCGAATTACTTTTCTGTTCTTGTTACCTCAGTACATATTTTATTGTATTTTGCAAAAATAATGAGTTCTACTACCTCGAGTTATGAAAGTGATAATGCATTAACTCCTGAAACAATAACTATAGAAGCTAACAACGTCGTACAAATACTCAAAATGTAAATGAATCGACAACAATATCGATCCCAAATAAAACAGTGACAATAACTTTTAATAATTGCGCTAGCTTATCCAATATATATTAAATATAAATTTGTAATTATTTTTACTTCATTTCACATGTCTTCTTTTAATTAAATATATTCATTAATTACATACCAGCGTCTCATTTATTTTCTCATAGAAAGGGGATGAAAAGTAGAGTATACAACTCGAGAGCAAATTATTTTTTCCTCTGGCGATGTACTTTGAATCCTTCGCTTCGCTCGTGCTTCAAAGTAGCGCCCTCGCCATAAAAATACTATTTTGCTCCCTTGTTATACAATCTACTATTAATACAACTTTACTATAACTTTGCCGCGATTTTTAGACCTTTTTAAGCGTTTTCCAAACTATAATGGTTTTAGGGGTCGACAAATTTAAGCAAGTACGAAAGTGAATAGTTATCAGACGAGTAGCCAAAATTATCACAATCACAAGTGATAATTATGTAAATAGTATTCTTTTGTGACTTGGACTCCAAGAAAGAGCTCATGGTTTAGACTTTCGCGCGTAACTCCATAACGCTGATTCTTTAGTAGGCTTTCGCGGATATAATAAATCTCTGACCCGGCGCTAGTTGGACATAATTACGAACGAATAAATACCTTTTAAAATGCTTTGCTGTTTGAATTTTGTTCTTTAAAAAAGAAGACAAAATCGAAATTCTTTAGAAGTTTATCACTCGTCTAAAAAGATCGAATTGTTGTTGTTGAAAAAGATAATTGAAATATCAAAAAGCAATTATTTTTGTACAATCTTTTTATAATAACAAAGCTTTTTTATAAAGGAAGTGAAAAAAAATCAGATAGTAATTAAAATTTTATTTTTAATGATTTAATATTATATAATTTTGGACTTCCTCTATACTACGTATACGAGAAAGTAAAAATATATAAAAGTTTTTTTACGTAGCATTGTAATGCATGATGGGTGCAGCCAGTTTAACAATAATTGTTAGTCAACCGAATTTCAGTAAACTTACTTTTGCTAGCGCGTAGTATAAATGAACTCGATCGTGAATCATCAGGGGGCTATCCGGGATTTTTAACCTATTTGCTCTGAATTTAACACTTCGCTAAATTCTACTCAAAACCTGTCCTAACATGTGCATACAATTTCTTTGACCGTGTGTTGTTTTGAAACATCTGTATTTCAATATTCGCTACAAATCGGTCTACAAAAGCTTCCCAGTGAATCCCTCCGGGTGTTTCCCTGATCATTACAAGGGCTTGTCAAGGGTAGTCCCTGGAGTGACTTCTCTACAGGATTCCCATCGTTGCCCGGGATTACACCTTACCCCTATTCATTTACCATGGGAAGTAACATTTACCAAATTTATTACTTTATCGACTACGTTGAAGAGGTTTGTAAGTTTATATTTTAAACGTCAAGTTAATATTATTTATATCAGTAAGATGTTGATTGTGTTGTTTTAAGACCGTAAATACAGTCGTTGAGTCATAAAATAAAATGATAAAATTAAATTTATTGCGAGTTCAGATTATAGTGTCATAAAAAATACTTTTAAATTACACAGTCACATTTTTAGTTATGACTATGACTCTTTATTATGTCAATGTTGTGATTCTCCCCACCCAACGAATTAGGAATGATAGCCCGATCCTACCTGACTTTGATATTAAAGTCATTATGCAGGTTTGTCTTCGCATAATTGTATACAAAATAATATTTTTGTACAAAATATCATATAATTGCAATATAAGTGGAATTGTGGCGTGCTGTCCTATGATGTGTCTGTGGTGATGATTGATAAAATGTTCAAATTCTATTTTATAATAAAACTAGCGACCCGCCCCGGCTTCGCACGGGTGCAGTGCTTATGTCAATATGCATGTATTATACATATAAACCTTCCTTAAGAATCACTCTATCTATTAAAAAAAACGCATCAAAATCCGTTGCGTAGTTTTAAAGATCTAAGCATACATAGGGACAGACAGACGGCGGATAGCGACTTTGTTTTATACTATGTAGTGATGATGATTTATAAGTAACTTTATTCAGTTCAAGAGTAGACTCCCGGACAGCGAAAGCTTGCGGGTCTAAGTTGAAGATTTTCGTTTGGAACATTTTTTAAAAATACCTAATCATTCCAAATTTAAGTGTTGACAAATGGGGCAGTATTTTTTATTTATTTAATTAGGTACACAAAACAGAATTACAATCACGACAAGTTAAGCAATGAATAATGTAAAAAAAACACAATGGTCGACTGCAACTCCACAGACATGTGTACACAGCATGTTAAGCGAACATCGAGCAAGAATCAAAAATTAACATATTAGTATATTATAAAAAAAAAATTTACATGTTATTACATTAATAAAAAATTAAAATTATAATATTATTAAAAGTTAAGATAAGTTTTATTATATTATTAATAATTGAAATATATATTTTTTAATTAACATTGAAACAGTAAAAAGTTACTTTACAATTTTATATAAAGAGGATTTCCATTTACAGAGGGATGAGTTGTGGATATCAGGCACATCGTCTCGTTCATTCAATAATGCGTTGAACTCACGACTCATTCTAAATATGGGGTTATGGGAAGACACATTATTATTAAAACACAGAACACTAAAGGGACGATCAAGCCTCGGAGACCTCGTGGGGACTCTAAGGTGTACATCGGAAATAAGTGTAGTGGATAGCAAACCATTCAAGATTTTATGAAAGCAAGTTAGATCGTGTAATTTGCGTCGACTCTAGTAGCATCGATAGTAGGATAAATAATTATTTATTACTATTAATTTAACTTTACGAATACGTAACATTCTTCGCAACAAACGAGAGGCCGCATCCCATACGACGATTTGTTCGTACAGCTCTCGTAAACAAGCACCCTTCTACACCATTTCAAGGCACGCTTATACATTAATATATTTACAGTAAAACAAACCCAACAAACCCGTCGGCAAAACATCGACAAACAACAAAAAACGGTACTAAATCTTATTTATTCCACCGTAATCTGACATCAGGGGTGAGGCTCCATAAATATTGGCCGAGGACACGTCATATAAAATTCATTGCTAACAAGAGGCCATTTATAATTACCGAAGAGTCCGCGTCAAACCGGGTTTTGTGTGAAGAAATAAGTCTACACGGTGTCGACCTCAAGATTCCCTAGGGATAATACGCACTGCGCCACTTAAATAATAAATTCAAAGTTTCAAGGTTTAAAGTTCTCGAGCTCATTTAGGGTGCAGTCAACCTTGAATTGATTTGGGACATTCCTGTTATATTTTGAAATTTATAAAACTGTCTTAAATATCAAATAATAAAAACAAAATCGCAAAGAGGATTACATAAGCGCAACACACTTAGAATCCCAAAATGGGTTTGAGAAAAATCTGGGCTACTTTTCGGCTAGTATCCTGTGCATCCTCTATGCAACAGTGAGACTGCTTTTCAGTAGATACCTGTCGAATAGAAACCATCTAAAGGAATCCGTCCAATAGGCTAGAAGTACCACTAAGGTCCTTAAAATCTCCAGTAACCTCTGTGACCAATTGGAAAAGTCATTAAAAATTTTAAAATGTCAAATGAAAATAATGTTAACCATTTTAAAAATGAACAAATTTATATAAAAACCGAAGAACTGTAAATTTAAAATGTCTAGAAGTTAGTGAGATTACATGAAAAATACATTTAAAGGAAGATATTTTGCCACTGAATTCTGCGCTGTGCTCCTGAAAAATAGTCTTTCTTCAAATAATTTTTATCAACATTAATGTGATAGAGCAAGTATATTATGGATATTTCACCGATTCCGGTGGCTTGACATGAAGCCTTTGCGTAATGTTTATAAATAAATGATGATTTTTTATATTACGAGATGGCAAACAAGCTTGCGGCCCACCTAGTGTTAAGTGGCTACCGTCGCCTATAGACACTTGCAATATTAAGGGTAAATCACTTAACACTGCAAGTGCGTTGCCATCCTGGGGACTAAGATCATTCTTTGCTCAGTAATTACACTGGCTACCTTTCCCATCAATCCAAAACACAGCGAACTGCTTTGCGGCAGAAATAAGAAATGCGGTGGTACCTACCCAGCTGACCCTACATATAGGTCTACCACCTAGTTTACGCACACTACGGAACCAAATTTATATAGTTACATTACATGGCCAGTTAAATTGCCCAATATTGAACAGTGGTTGAACCAAAGCTGTGTAACACAGTTCGAAAACAGTAATTCAGTTTATTTTACTTTCAAAAGCGGACTGACAGTGCCCTAGTTTCTAAACTACAATACAATGGTGCTCTTCTGGCAAAGACCTACTAGTTTTTGCCATAGGATTTACATTTCTCTGTAAGTGGGGCAAGGGTGGTATAACACTTCTGTATATAAATTAAGCCAATCAAGTTAGTGGAGGACTTTCGGGTACATCGATAGTGAAGTCGTTTCTTTGGCTCTTTAACTCTAATATTTTACTTGTCACCTTGAGGAGGGAGGAAGAGGATTATTTTATTATTGATTTAAGTATTGCAGTGCCCTAATCAATAATAACGATAATATGAACATATTAAAGGATGTTTACAAATGTAGTGTACTTTGTAAGTACCTACATTAAAACTTTCACCAACATTGTGCGGCTCTCCTACACAGATAAACCTCTAAAGGTTTTCGTGGTAGGTATTTGTATTTTTTTTTCTGTTATTGTCATGTAAAAATAAATAAAAAAGACTAAAATCTGACTGACAGACTGTAAATTAAAAAGTGGTTATACTTTATAAGTCTTCTATTTGTACATTTAGGGTTAATTTCAAGAAAAATATACTTAGTTTACAAAAGGCACTATAAAATGACTGAGAAACGCTAGTAAGTAAATTGATAGGTATATGTTTATATTTAAAGTTACTCAACTGTGCAATAGACTTAGGTGTTTTTATACGTGTCTGCAGGGGTTAAGTGTTTATTTATAAAGTGTTATAAAAAAATAAATTACTCATTTATGTTCTTTGTATGTTTTTGCAATGTTAAATAATGTAAGTATTCGTTTATAATTTGTTTGGTGTTGTATGCGCCGTGTGTCTCTCGTGGTCTTGTTTGGTTTTAACCTAAGGTCGTGGTGCATCTTGCCACGGCTTATACTGAGCGGAGACTCTTGTGCTACAATTTGTTTTATGTTAAGTTTTGTGTGTAATGTTGTTTTTAATTTGAACCAAATAAAGATCTATTCTATTCTATTATATTCTAGTTAAAATTAAATGAAATTCAGTAACTAAATTTTCTCTAATACTCTTGGCAAAAGGAATTCTATGTTCCATACGTGCTCCAGCTCTTGCTCCAAACTCTGCAGCGTACGTAGGCTGCTGATAACCTGGCACTATTTTAGGGTCCTCTCCAAGGTACTCGTACGTCTCCAAATTACATGTCACATTGTTTGTCCGCGATGGACTCCTAAACTACTAAACCGATTTTAATCAAATTTGTACGCCGTGTGCAGTTTGATCCAACTTGAGAGATAGGATAGTTTTTGTCTTGTTAAGTAGTCATATTTTTTTACTGCAAATACAATGTTATATGTCAGTAGTATGAAATTACCACACAACGCGTGGCCGGGACAGCTAGTATTTATTTAATTATACGTGCTCCTTCTTATAATCCGGTATTCACTTTAAGAGATGTTGTGTAAGTTGACGGCCGATAAGGTTCTAGTGGCAGGAGCAGCACTCTTCCTCTATCGTATCAGATACATTCGCTACATCACTTGCTTGACATGAGGTAATTTCCCAGGACTCTATAAAAAATAGCATTACTAATAACTCTTTTACAATTCCAATCACAATCTAAAACAACACACTATTACAACTACAGAACGAACACCACTGAGCTAAATCGAAATGCAGACTCAAAATAACAATATCACCTGCTCCCAATCAAGTAGAGATACGACAGCACCGTGTATATTGCATATCGATAAAGTTGACTTTGTAAATCGCATACAATATCGAACCTGAACTATAGAGAAAATCAGATCGCCGAGCTTTGATGTGGTTTGTGAATGTAGACGTATTGTGAACAGACTGTGCAAAATGGAATCGAAGAGACAAACGATCTTGTATTAGTGCGGGCGACAGCACATCGGTTGCATTCAGACTGAAGTTCAAATTGTTACGATTGATGAACTCTCGTGTGTGCTAACGAACCGAGTGCTTACAAAGTGACTTAAGTATTGAGTTACAAATTAAGGAAACTGAATAATTTGAATAACGTTACTTGACTTGAATAACGTCACAGCTAGATAAACTTGAATAACTTTACTTGACTTAAATAACGTCACAACTAAATAAACTTGAATAACGTCACTTCGTAACCGCTTTAAATTAAAGTTTGTAATTTTTTAACCGACTTCAAAAAAGGAGGAGGTTCTCAATTCAAAACATGTTCATAACTCTTTACTGGGTGTACCGATTTTGAAGATTCTTTTAATGTTTGGAAGCTGCTGCTTGTCATGTGGCCCCATTCAAATTGATCGACATCTGACGAGTAGTTTTTTGAGTTATCTCTGATAATGCCTATTTAATTGATATCGTTATCATTTTATTACTTGTTTGTCTAAAAGATCTGGAGATAGATAGTTTCCTGAAATTTTCTCTACTTGCAACACTAAAAAGCAAAAAATAAATTATTTTTAAATGAATAAAAAAACGCCTTCAAAACTAAAAACAAGGAAATAAAAAATTATGTTCAAAAATGTTTTTCTGAGGTCGGTGCCAACCTCAACATTTGCAATAGAAACGTAGTTATTAGTCTTTAACCGACCGCAAAAAAATTTTTTGGCCATAACTTGTATTTCTCCGCTTTTTATTAAAGAAATATCTCATGGACCTCATTCCACATGATGGTAAGCAGAAGCGTCCAAATGCGAAGATAGCTAGTGCGATAGTATATACGCCCCACTAGGAACACTCGCCTTGCCGACCTGCATGGTACTTCTTCAAACCTCTTTTGAATAACCCAGGATTGTAAGGCGGGACCACGTGTATCGTGGATCGATCCATTTGGCACGCTGTCGATCAAATTTGAATGTGACTGCACTGTTGATCTAAATGGATTGGCTCGGCACGATGGAATTCCTACTGCGCCAAGATCCATCGCGCTTAGTCAATTGTCACACTCGTGAATGCGGAACACCAACCGGCCGGTCGGTCTGAGCCGTCGCGCCGTACGTTTTGCTCGTTCGTGAATGGTGTTACTCCCGAGCCAAAGACACCATTTTGTTTTTAGATTGATTAGATTTTTTTAACACTAGATTAAATCGTTCATCTTCTGAATCGAATTCCATTATGAACACGTCCGGTGCTGTCGACGCGAACACTCAATATCATTCAAATGGAACGGCTCGCTGGCGCGTTCGTGCATGCCATGAATTTGGCTCGGCGCGACGTCAAGTATCGAGCCAATGGTGCAAAAGCCATATGGCTCGCTCGTGAATAGTGACCTTTAGTTCACGTTAGATGTAAGATACAGTTTGTCGGTGACACCGTAACCCAGCACACGTAGTCCTTAAAAGGAAGGGAGATAGTGGGATTAGGGAAAATAACACATCAGAACACACGCCGTGTACTCTCTTTGATAAATAAAACGGTAATTTAAATACGACATTGAGTCTCACAGGCTTCTGTATTAGGAAGTGAAGTGCTTTGTATTGAATGATTCCAAATTGCTTCCAATGTCTTTGTTTCTCAAAGTAAGGGTTATTAATAACAACATTTTTATTTGAAATCTTTTTATGGATATTTTGGCTTTGACTAAGATTTTATCGTTTTAAGGGCCTGCTTCTCAATTTATCATAAAGGTATGGTAAATAAAGTGACAGATTTGTATGAACTACCTTCAAAGGAAACGGTTGTGAAAGAGATCCCACAGATATTAAGTTTTTGCATACCTTGTTTTCTTAATGTTATTTGGTTCGCAGACAAGCATATGGTCTGCCTGGTGGTAAGCAGTGACCGTAGCCTATAGACGCTTGCAGCACTGACGTGAAAATCACGCGCTGCTAGACCTAGTCCCCTTCCTTACCTCGTGGAGCTCTGGCGACCTTACTCTCCATCAGAAACACAACACCACAAATATAAACAAAAAAAAACCATGAAACTTTGAATTTAGGCAATTGATAAGAAATAAATAAAATTTAGCATTTTTGAAAATTTGACCCGCGTGTGGATGAAATCGCAAGAAAATCCAAAAAAGGCGTGAAGGGGTTGATATAAAAGATGAAATTTGTATTGGAGCTCGTTATAATCGAAAATAAAGCCATAAAACGCGTGCATTAGTATTTATTTGTATTATCTATAAGTTTATTTACTATGTATTTCTATATTTTTATGCATATATAGTATTATATTCACTTATATATATTTATATATCTTTATACATATAGATATAGTATTATTAATATTTATAAGTCTTATGTATTAGACCTTACACCAACAACTTCCATTATTTTAGTTAGTCTTTCCTGTCCATCCAAAGGTTGTCTAGAAGAGATCGCTCATTAGTGATAAGACCGACCATTGTACATTTTATTTTGTATTATTCATATTTAACTGTTACAGTTTTTTTTTACTGGTAATAAAAATTATTCTATTCTATTCTAAAACTTTGAATTGAAAAAAATAAATATTTGCTCTAGCGTTTTTGAAATTGTGGCCTGTGTGAGGTTAAAGTAGGAGATGAAACGTCGTAACGAAACTCAAACAAAGTCTAAAACTGCTCGACAAAATAAACATTCCAAACAGACAAAGTCGCAGGTAAAAGCTAGTTTACCAAAAACTCAGTTTCAATTTACAATCAGCACTCAATACCGTTATCATGAGACATTCATTAGAAATTTTCGTCATAAATTACAACTTTCATAATAGTGTTACTATCGATACCTCCCATCGATAGATTCCCATCACTCTATTACGAATTCGGAATGAAATAGCTCGCGCCTAACTCACCGATTATAATTATATCCGACAACCGTAATTTAACATCGGAATTAGGTTGAAATTAATAGGGTTGTTTGCGTATATTGTTTCCGTTTTATAGATAAATGAATCGTTATTTCGTATGGTTTTAAATAACTACTTATTTTATTTTATCTCAAAACTAAAAGCGGCTAGTACATCGGTCCAGCGTTGCTCGCATTCAGCGGCTTCCTGTACCAGATCGTGTTAGAAATCATTGGGGGAGGCCTATGCCCAACAGTGGGCATCTCTCGGCTGAAAGGATGATGATGAATACTACTTTTTAAACCTCAAGGACAAAGAAGTACGTGAGGTTCGCCCAAAATCTTCAGACACTGGCTATCTGTATACATAGTATACTATACATATAAATAAGTATTAAAAAAAGATTTATTACCTATTTTTCGGGATCTCTTTGACTCCATAATTTCCCCACGGTTATGTCATCAAAATAATAATTTGTATGTAAATAAGATATTAAAAAATAATTGGTATTTATGGGTCAACAGCAAATTTTTATGTAATCTTCTTTTTTTGGCCCAGTAACAGACGACAAGCAAATAATGATAACCTTGAATATCGTAGTGTGTAAATTTCAACAAAGAAAATGAAAATTGAGCTTCAATAAATATTTTGGTTTGTTGACATTGCTATCGCTTACTACGAGAATGTATTTTAAAAAAACTTTGGCTCCGAAACTGCTTACTTACAGGCATATGTATTTAAATAGCATATGTAAACCATCCAAGTTTATGGGGTTATGAAACCTTCGGAAAAATTAATCATAAATAGGTATTGTACGCCTTCCAATTAATTCTTTAACTTCACTAAATACCGGCAATGCATTTCTATACAAAACATCCGCTGAATTTAACAATGCATTAATTTCAGTCCCATGGGCCAGCCAACTACCTGACATACTATGTTTTTGGCGCCACATCGGCCATTTTGAAACATTGCCAAGGCGTTACCCTACTACGCAATACCATGCGATATATTTTGTAGCCGAGATGGGAATAAGTTTTTCTATGATCCGGCGTTCGGAGATCGCGGTATTATTGTAAATATTGAGAACTACGAAATCATTCTACATGAAATCACTAACTTGCTAATTAATAAAATAGCGTTTTGTTTTATTAACGAATCTTTGAATCAATTATTTACGGACTGCATTGAAAAGTATTTGTAACAATGCTTTAATTAAATTTTATTGTATGTTTGAGCGATTGTGAATCGGGAAATTGTTGTCCAATCCGTTGTGTGCATCTGCTTTATTTAATTTTATAGAGTACCGTTTGAGTTAATTAATTAAAAAATCGGGAGTGGTCTCCCCTTGACTTTCTCGTATACCGGAAATGACTCAAAAGTTGATAAAAACCTTATATTTTTAAGTCATATATGCATGTTAAATTTTGGACATCCATCCGAGTAAAGACCACGCACTTGGTTGCTTAACTTTCGTGATCAACGACTCAAAAATTGATAGAAACCTTATATTTTGATGTTATACATGCATATTAAATTTGGTTGCAATAAGTTAAAGCATACTCGAGTTATCGTGCTAACGCACAGACACACAGACATAATTCCAAAAACGGTATTTTGGACTCCTGAGTCCAAAATGTGTAAATCCGTCAAAATCTCGAGGTCGAATTTTTTGACGATTACAAGACTTCCTCTATACTACGTATACTAGAAAGTAAAAATATATTGTTTCTTTAAAATGGTAATTTTGCTTTACTTGCAAGAGACACATAAAACACTTATTCATTATCGGCTTTCGGTTGGTTTCAAAATTCTATTCGCTTGTAAATGTAGCCTTAAGTTAATTATTCTTAAATTACTAAAAATAACAGCGCCGCTTTTAGCAACCAAACTCTGGTAGGACGATCTCTAATGTGAATTGCATATTGAAGCTGGCCATTAGTATTCGGATCTAAAATCAGAAATCTGATTTAGTTAAAACGCAGATTGTGCTGACATTATCCGCGTTTTTGGCTTAATTTAATGCCAGTAATTTCGCCTTTCCGTATTTAAAGATGACAAAAGCACTGAGAAAGGATATTTAAATTCAGCAAGAATAAAAACTCACGTTCAAAGGTCCCATTGAAGCTATCTTCTCTCATTCTTCCGCAGATCCCGAAAAGCATACTCAATTCAACAGAAACCATTTGAGTCTAATGTATACGGGTCGCGCTCCACGCATCTCCATTCGGTTTTTTTCCTTTTGCTTTTGTGTAGGTGTTTTATTTTTACGGCCCTGTCTTTTCGAATATTCCCAACGCCTCGCCCCTCCCATAATTCTCGGGAATTCCCAAATACTTGGCAGCGTTTCCTAAATAGTTGTATATATATTGAACATTCTCCTCAGTTTGCGTGTTTCAGTTTGGTAGAGGATAGTTGTTCTGCCCAACGATTCAAACACCTTAAACTATTAAGTAAAAACGATTGCATTGAAAAATAGTTATAGGTTTCATTATATTAGAATACCGGCATAATACAATTAATTAATAAAATTAAAAAAAATCGAATGAAACTGCTTATACCATCAATTGATAATGGTTAGTACCTATAGTTACTACAATCTGATATGATGATAAATATTAAAATATTCTCACAATTGAATAGTAAATTCCAATACCGTAATAGTAAAATAGAGATTATTTCAATAATAAAATTAAACTGAAATCAATGTTAAACTATAGATATTTTTTCACCAAAATCTCTTCAAACAGAAACATCAAATTGATGATCAAAATTTGTTTATTGAATATACCATTTTGTACAAAGATAGTTTTAAATGTTCAAGGTACTACTTTCCAAAATGCTTGACAGTGTGCACCGATTGTGTGGGAAATCCACGTTCCTCATAACCGCTTTTAGCTGTTCTCTAAGCTCATTTGCAAAAATAATAGTTTCATAGGATATTGACCTTTTCACCCGAAGTAGATTAGGTAGAATATTCTCCGATAGACCCAAAACTTTTTTCCCCAATTTCACATCTGATTGGATCATTAGACTATCGCTTCGGTTATCCGTTAACGCCACAAGATTCGCAGCGTAAGACAGCAAACCTCGAACGCCGTACATTACCACGACCAGGAAAAGGGAAAATCCAGCAATGATGTAATTCTTCTCAATCCTGCCAAGCAATACTACCTTCTCATATTCACTGAGAACTTTAGAGAAAATCAAAGTGTGGATGTTTTGCAATGGGATATACATGCCCAAGTAGATGACTGATACGAAATAAGTCAGGACAGAACTGTAGTACACGAAACGGTGCGTCTTCGTCGCAGTGTTGAGGTATTGCGTAATCTTTCTTATGTCGTAAACAGGGTTGAGCGTTATCAGGATGATGGCCATTTGGGTGAGTAGAAGGAAAGTTAGAAATATACAGCTCCCGTCCATGCTCTTGGTCTTGATAACTTCGGCGTAGGTTCCAACACGCTTATGACATTTTTCGTGAAAGTAGTAAAACGGTTATGACTACGTGAAGCTATTTATATTTACACCATTTTCTGAATTTCGATCGATCAACTGACAATTTAGAGACAATACGTTGACAGGCATACGTTTTGTGGAATAGGACTTTTTTATTTCTTTTTTGGGGTGCGTTTTGTCAGTTGGCAACTTGATTGGACTTTTTATAGATTGAAAACTTCGCTGAAACATGGCTATTTTCCAATTGAGCCGCTCTGTGAATAGGCCCATGTTTTAACTGGAAAGTTTAGTCCGCAATAGATATAACTTTTACAAATACTTAGTAATTCTAAAAATTAAAAAAAAATGCATTTATCAGTCTTTAAACATAATAAACGTTCGCCATATTTTTAAAGCCCTCTATGCTTATGCCTCTATGTCTAATTGTACAAGTCATTTTATTATTTGTTTTATTTTCAATATTGTCCCGTGACGTCATTGACATACCTATACCTGACATCAGTAAGGGCATATACGAGCCCTTACACTAATAAACTTCTTAATTTGTAGTTACCTGAACATCTGCCTATCTTTCCAAAATATTCAATACTTTTTTAATTTAATGTGTCTGATTTAGTCTTTAATGAAAATATCATACACACATGCATGAAATCACGCTTACAATCCCAAAATGGGTCATGCAGACCTTCAGGTCACATTCGGTTACACACAAAGCCACATCTGGCTGTACGAGCCATACAGTATCACAAAGCAGTGACAGGTTGCCAGTCTGTCGCCTTAACCCAATGATAATATTAAATTTAAAATATAATATCATTGCTTTAATGAAATTTGATTAAAGAAATTTTATAATCTTACCCACTTAGCCACGACATCATTTAAGAATATTGACAAAACAATAATAAAATAAGCAGCTTCAGCTAAGCGACTTAATGATCACAATGGTAGTATTCCGCATTCATGTGTGTAGATCCGGTAGAGCGAACGATTACTGTAGGACCGCCAAATAATATTGATTTTCTAATTTTGCTTTCCTGCCAGTTCTTGCTATGTGAATACGATTGGTATCTCGTCGGGGAAAGTTTTGTATGTATGGCTGGTTCAATACTGTCTCTTCGTTAATATTTTCAATATAATTCTATTTCTTGAAATAAGATTTTGATAATTTCATTGAGTATTTCCAAGTTTTTAAAAAATACATATTATTTAAAGCTATGAATAAATAACCATATTGTAAAGTTCACTAAAAGGCGATAAAAATGGCGGACGTGTATTTTATATTTATACATAAAACAAAGTCGGATTAGTTACACATCAATAATTATGCAATGGTTACACCATTTATAATCATAACTCAAGAACGGCTGGTCCGATTCTTATGATTATTTTTTATTTATTTCATTTTATAGTATTAAATAATGATTCTTTTGAATCAAGGGTCATGAAAAATTTTAGGATAAAATTTATTCTATTCTTAATTAATGGCGTCCAGCTGGCGTCGCGTCGCATTAAACGTACGCATTTTTGCCAATATCAAGTGAAAATGTAACTGAAGTAATAAAAATTATACGGTTGATTGGGGTTAAAAATGGACTCTCTCAACACGTGTTTTTACAACAAGAACTCGGGGAAAACTCAGGATAAAATTTAGTATCCAAAACAGAAAAAAATAAATAGTGATATTACTTTTAAAAATAAATGAACTAATCATATTGTTTAAAGTAATAGGGAAGTTTTATGAAAACTAATAACTCCATTTACCATTATAATTGTATTTATAAATCTAATCCGTCCTGTGTCGTAGCCTCTCTAGTCGTAGTAACAATCTCATACTCATTTATTAACATAAAAATTGTACGTATTATTTGGGTAGCGTTTTCTCTCGTCAGTATTGCGTGTCTGCACATCAATTCGAATTCCAGTAATCTCGCAATCATGCATAAAGTCTGAATTGTCCTCTCAATCAAAACAAAAAAGAAGAGCACCATAATAAATAACAAGTAAATTAAAGATATTTACTTAAATAGAATCAAGAACAAGGTTTTTATCGTGCACTCACATTCAAAGATCTCTGTGATTAGAACTTTCCCAAGACATATCCAAAACAGTGTTCACAAAAGCAAATTATTAAAGTCAACAATAATTTAGAGGCAGTAAAAGAATTGTCCTGTAATTTTTCTTATGTAATACGGTTCTTTAACTGGCTTCGGAAGTGCCACGAGTAAAAGTAATTCAACAAAAAGAATTAGTCCAACAAAAACGCTAAATACATATATTCATCATTTTTGAAAATCATCTTTTCACTGGTCGTGGGCTGCACAGTCTTGCAGAACTTTAGTGGGCTCAATTAATCCAAAAAGAGCTATACCTAATACATGCAAAACTAGTGCAGAAATTGCCACTAGATTTTTCTTTAGAATGTTTGTGATTATTCTAATGTGTTGTACTACATCAAAAACTTGTAATATTATTTTAAATTTAAATACCATTTCAATTGATTATTTTAAAAATGTAAATATAAACACATTAAAAAAAATTAAAAAAGGTTAATAGATAGATGTATTTTATAGTGTAAGAGATTTTTTAAAATATAAAGAATAGTTGTTAAAATTTGTTACTTTATATATAAGTTTAGTGTGTTAATTTCTATTTCTTATTTTTCTGTTCATTATAAATATTTTTAAAACATGTAGATACACCTGAAAAGGTATAATTATGTTGTTCTTTATACGTATCAAGCAAATCTTAAATTTTATTTCATTTCATTTCATGAAATTTACTACCATCAATGCACTCGTAGAAAAATCCAAGAATATTATAATGATTTACAAAAATTCTGACACAAAAGCAATACAAAAAATGACTTGACAGTGTTACCAATAACTGACGTTGATAATATATTTATGACATTTTTATAGCTCATGGTATGAAAAATAAACGCCTTTTTTCGCTGGTTATGTTAAGAAAAAGAGCAAAATCGTTTTATGGTATACGCGCCAAGAGCGTGCGAAATTGCGTCCTCCACTTTTCCATGATTGAATTCGTTATCAACAATACCCGTCAATGGCGTATTGAAAACGAAACTTGAAACAAGGTACCTACTTACATTGAACTCTCGTTGCGAAACAAAATAAAAGGCTCTCTGAGGGTGTATATTTGTCTTTCAGCATACGATCGCCCTCGCTACCTGAACGCGAGTACCTAACCATACGTATGCCATTAGCATAAGGGAGAGGGCAATATTGTCACCCCTCTCACTCTTTTCCTCTTAGTCCCTGTACTGTACCCTAGCTCTATCACGACCATTACCTATGTCGATTCAATTATGCTGAATTGTTGACTTTGTACACACCAATATTTTCAGAGCTTGCGGTAGTTCAACGAGCCAGGCCAGAAAAGGCCAATCGAATTCAGATGGTAATCTTTTAATTAATGACGGCACTGGGATGCAGTAACTTGGATTGGAAATATTTAGTAAACCGTTCATGAAGTTTCGTGCAAGACTTTCTATTGAGATTAATTCACAAAACTGATGAAGCGTCAAATTTGGAATAACACTCTTTGTATCCATCGCATATTTTTAGAATTTCGATTAACGAATAATTGAACGAGTTTCCTTACATTTCTCGTTTTGGGGGCGTTGTGATTTACATAGTAGCGCAGGATGTAGAAATTTACATTTTTTTTCCAACAAACATGGCTTTGCATACAAATTAATAATGCTTTTTGTGAGAATGGCAGACATTATTAAATAAATAATAGCCATTTTCTTTTCCATTGCCATTGCAATTTGTAGCCAATTGTTAATGTAATGAAATTTTTAAGTGATTTGTTTTTAAACATTTTAAAACTTAAAAAGTTTAGGTAACTAAGGTTTTTTATGATGATGAAACAATGTTGTGCTTCTGTAGTGAACAAAGTCTCTCGAATTACTTTTCTAGCGGCAAAATAATTTGGTATTAAAGGACTATAACTCATAAAAGTGTTCAGCCTGTGCGTGATAAAGTTCTTTCATCCCTTAGAATAAAATCTTCTGTTAAATTGTCTCTTTCATAGATCTAATAACAAAATCTTCTCTCTATAAGTTTTGTACCTGTTTGTCGATGGGCATTATACCTACCCTAGATATAGGAAACTGTAGATTGGCAATGTGAAAGAGAACGAGCATACTAACGCGTATATCAGAGCGAGATAGATAGACGAGACCATTTCACGTACACGCAGGCGGCCTAAGTCGGCCTGTCAGTCACTTAAAAAGACAGCAACTGTCAGACTGCAGTACTCTTTTTCATGCACAAATGAACAATTGCGCATTAGTCACACATTGCTGCATTTTTACTTTCTCCTATTACGTAGCATAGAGGAAGTCTTGTAATCGTCAAAAAATTCGACCTCGAGATTTTGACGGACTTACACGTTTTGGACTCCGTTTTTGGAATGATGTCCGTATGTCTGTGTGTCTGTGCGTTAGCACGATAATTCCAGTACGCTTTAACTAATTGCAACCAAATTAAACATGCATCAAAATATAAGGTTTCTATCAACTTTTGAGTCGTTTCCGGTATACGAAAAAGTTAAGGGGAGACCACTCCCGATTTTTTGATCTCGCCTTAGTCGTTCATTGCCAATCTATTAACGTCTGTAGTTATAAATCTATGATACCTACATAAGCGTCTGCCTTTTCTTCTCATTTAAGTATATCTGACAATTATAACTTTTAAAGAAAGAGTTCGACAATAGGCTGTAAGAAACACATTAATTTAACGGTAATTTACAATGAATATACAAAACTTTTCCATTTAACCATCTTTACTGTATGGCACGACAAAATACTAATTTTGAATGAGCACGAGCCCAAAAACAATGACGATTGTAACCCTATTATCGTTTCAGTTTTTAAGCGCTACCGCAAGAAAAAAATTGTCAACCTTACATAGATACCGTCATGAATTTTATATTATACAGCTCTTAAGCCACTTAAACCCATTTCGGGGAATGCGCGGGCTCCTTTGTCTAAGCACATTATTATTCTTGCATATTACTTTCATTCGCATGCTTTGAAGAAACCGTGCGTGACGTCATTACATACGAAACGTGACTAAAAAGCGTTGTCTTTTCGCTAAATCTGTGTTATAAATGCTGTTTTTGTATTATTATAATTTTTCTGAGTGTGGGTTTGGGCATTGTGCCCTTTTTTTGGTTAAAGTGTAATTGTAAATTGTTCTCCAGCCCCTGAACACTGGGTTGGTTTTCCCTTGAGACCTTCTATGATTGTGTTTAATCCGGTTGTGTTTTTTGTTATGTATAAAAGAACTTTACAAAATTAATCCCGATAGTATTCTGTACAGGCTGCAGGTTAGAACACCAAAACATGATACATTTCTTCAGTATTTTGAATCGTTTTGACGCCGTCGTGATGAAGTAGTCAATAACGTTGACAGGCGCATCAAGCGGTCCGGGTTTCAATCCTGCCAAGGATAAATGGTTGTTTATACTTTATACTTTTAATATTATTTCATTAGTACGAAAAATACGGAAATAACAATTTTGATATAGCTTTTCGACGAATAGACGTTCTATTCTATTCGTAATTAATGGCGTCACGTGGCATTAAACGTACGCATTTTGCCCATGTCAAGTGCAAATGTAACTAAAGTAACAAAAATTGTACGGTTGGTTTTGGTTAAAAATGTAGTCTCTCAACACGTGTTTTTACAACATGAACTCGGGAGAAACTCCGAAGAGATGTTATATCTTTGAGAGTAGACGAAACAGACGAAATGACAGATGAGAAAACTCCACAATACCTGCCTTACTACACTGACATCAGACTGCGTCTCCACTTGTCAATTTGCATGAAAAATTATCGACTATAGCTTGACTATAGTCTACAGGTGAATTTGAATTACTCATATAGAAGATTTGGTAAAATGAATGAAATGAAAATGAAACAGTTCTTTATTTAAATGGACTTTCCTAAGTACTTTTACATCGTCAAAAGTCCTACTACCATTTCGGGACGAAATAATTATTTTACTTAAATAATTATTAGTATGCTGAGACGGAGAAGAAATGACGAAAGTAACTCCACATCTTACAATTTCGTAATGATTTCAAAACATCATATCAACAGATATATCAATATGAATAAATTAAATTAAAGTCTTCTTTATTTCATACATTCCTCAAACTACAATAATTGATTTGCATAATTAAGCAATAATACGTACCTGCGACACAATTTCGTGTTCATCACACGAACTTCTTCAAATACCCGAAATCAGTTCAGTAAGTTATTCTGATTTTAATTACATTGAGATCAGGATAACGTTCGTTGACCCCATTGATTTTCAATAGCATTTGTGTTCTCGCAGTTCTGTAATACACTGTTCTTTCTGTTACAGGTAAGTAGATTGGGGCGTTTACAAAAGGGACAAACTACTCGCATCAATTTGGTACGATATTACATCTACAAGTAGTATTTAAGGAGCTTGCATAAGAAATGAACGTGTCCTGTACGAGAGGGTCCGGGATGTTAAACACGTTAGAATTTCCGCATTAGATTCCTTGATTAATGGGATTGTGAGGGATAATTAAAATCTGGCTGGTATAATGGAGGGCTCAGCTGGGTCAGTTTCGACTTTCCGTCTTTAATGTTAAGAGCGGTGTTTGTACAAAAATTGAAGGCAGATTAGTAAAAAGTTAATCAGGTTTAAACTGCTGAAATTGTCACAATTATATGCGAATTTGAGAGCTTTCTGTAGATGTGCAAAAGCTTACATAATCAGTGCTTTTATTATTTTCATAGTCTAATTTTTGTGCGTCCTGGAATGGAATGTTGATGTTATTCTATGTTGTATTTCATAAGCTCGTTAAGATTTCTTTTTAGCTTGCTTGTAGGTTATTAATTTTTATTTTGTTGGATTTTATTGTACTAATTTGATATATTTTACGTTCCAAATGTTCCGTGTTCCGATATGAAATCCTTGAGTTACACGTCCATATGTATCTAGTATAGTACGAAGCACAATTTTAAAGAAAATAGACTGTAAAGGACTCGCTAGTTACTTACCTTACTTTATTATTACTGTTACTGATTCAAATTGCAAGAGTTTTAAAATGGAAACGACGGACAAGTAAAATTCTATAGAGACATTGGAAACATTACATTGCTTCTACATAATTTCTGTTAAACATTTCTTATCGTTTGAGCGCTTAACTTGAAGCGAGAAGTTAGTTGAATATACGCAGATTTGCACATCTTGTCACAATTGGAGAGTTTTGCATTAGACGAAAAGTATAAAAGTATTTAACACGTTGACTGTCCAGGCCAAATCGAATTAACTCCTACTCCCCCCTTGCGTCACATGTGATGCATGAACGTGGGATTGGGTGATGATACAATTATATGTATCATATGTGATGCAGGGACAGTTGACGTGTTAATTTATCAATTTTAATATTCTTTACAAGAAGATTTTGTTCGAATAATGTAAATAGATTGACAAAACCTATTTGCCAAATTGTAAATTTATTTATCGAAAAGTAATCCAGACTTTAGTAATTCAAAATTATCAAAAATAAAAGTAACAACGCAAATTAAAGTTCCACAAAGTTTCAGTTCGTTACTGTCAAATGTTATTCAATGTAAGGAACCACTGAACATTTTTACCTCAATAAAAAAACGAAAAGCGGAAAATAATAATAGCTACAATATTTATTTTCTTTGAATACGCGAAGAGCGGTCCGTGTGTTACGTGAATAGTTCTTGTGCTTTGTGATTCAAATTCGCCTCAGGGGTCCTAGTTTATTGCCCAAGATAAGGCCTTTTGCACTGCATATCTATGCATATTCATATACGATTGTTGTTTCCGCGATTCCATATCTGAGACGTAAATCATAAACAAAGATATTAGCGACAATTTAACGTTAATGCTCGTGTAATTATTAAGCTTATAATAACGAAGTTTAACCAACTATGTGTGTTTATAGGGAGACTTTTGGTACTCTTGGAGACCAAAAAAATGGTTCTAAGTTAATTTTCCTTGATGCATCTTAGGGTGTATCATGCTGCTGTTGGAAAAAACAGTCGTACAAACGTGGTACAAATCACTCACGTTTTTATTCACAGCAGCTTGAAAAGGCTAACTGTGAAATTGTTATATCAGGTTAATCTCTACAGACAGATATTTTACAGCTCGTACCTCTTATTACTTTTTCGTTGCTCGTATACGTAGTATAGAGGAAGTCTTGTAACGTCAAAAAATTCGACCTCGAGATTTTGACGGTTTTAAAAATACCGTTTTTGGAATTATGTCTACATGTGTGTTTGTGTGTGTGTGTGTGTGTGTGTGTGTGTGTGTGTATCTGTGCGAGTATGCTTTAACTTATTGCAACCAAAATTACCATGCATGTATGACATCAAAATATAAGGTTTCTGTCAACTTTTGAGTCGTCGATCACGAAAGTTAAGCAACCAAGTGCGCGGTCGGTACTCGGATGGGTGACCGAAAATTTAACATGCATGAGACCACTCCAGATTTTTGCGTAGGTAAAGATGCTGAACTCGTTGAAATGTATGCTGAGGCGGGATGTCTTTCGTCTTTCATTGCGTGACAAGCTGACGTATGCCTAACAATGTCGAAGATTCATCTTCAATTCATTATATAAAATATTTTTAATTATATGTTTTAATCGCCTTCAAAAAAAGGAGCAGGTTCTCAGATCGACTGTGTGTTTTTTTTTTTCATAAAATATCAAGCGAATGACTCAATTCCAACTGATAGTTAGCAGAAGTGGAATGGAAGTAGTGAATACATCCCCACTACTACCAAGCTCACTTAGACCGTAGCTAAACTTCTCTCTTAATTTACTCTTCATTTCCACTTAACATACAATAAAATTCGAACCACTGTTGCAAATCAGTTCCGGTCCCCCATTCAAATATCAACATAGTATTTTTTTGGATCGTCTCATAAAAAGTACCACCATAGCAATATAAGCTGATGATTATGATAAATATCTGAAAACGTGAATACTGTGAATCATGGTAGCCTTAGCCAGTTGACATCAGAGCGATTTCAGCGGTTCAATCACAAGCTTGCTCAAAGTATAAACCAGCTATGTATATCTACGGCCAGTTACCAAGTTTCATGAGGTAAGTTTTAGCCAATGTTTTGCAACATGACCAAACTTTCCTGTTTTAGCTTCAGCTTCTTCGTAACGGGTCAATCTCTTGAGTTTTTGCGGAATGCATACTGTATATAACTTAGAATATTGCGAATTGTGGGCTGCAATTGCAACATATTCAGAACAATTTGCAGGCTGTTATTTTTTTTTAATATATACTATAGTGATACTAGTATATATTTTTAAAAAATAACAGCCTCGTTCCTTAATAAAATTTGAAGTGAAATTGACCTTCGATCTTGAAAAATACATTGTTATTTTATAGACGCGAATTCGTCCGCGTGGATTTTATCCCCTTAGGAGTGGAATTTCCAAAAATCCTTTTTTAGTAGATGCCTACACTGCATAAGGTATCTATGTGCAAAATTTCAAGTCTTTAGGTTGAGTGGTTTAGGCTGTGCTCAATATCTCAGTAAATTAGCTTCGTAGAATTACAGATAACTTTACAATTTATCAATTGCGTTCATCTTTAAGACACATAATATTCTTCGGCTTCATCATACAAAGCGTCCGTCGGTATCCAAGCGTGCAAGCGGGTGGACTTGGTTTCAATGTGAACGGGGATCGATTGTCGGTTGCCGTTAGACTACACCGACGTGAATCCACTTATAGCACAAGCGCATGAGCTTAGTTGAAGAGGTTAAAAGGATTTATTATTTAATGTGTCATCAGCACATAATATTATTCTTTAAAAAATATCTACCCCAACCGGTAATTGACATGGGGCTTGTGAATAACTAGTGTTTACTAAGACTTTGTTAGTAAACCACGGATTTTAAACAAATTAGTTGACTGCGTGAATTTGATTACAAAACTTTAATCAAATGAATGTTGGAAATGATTCTGTATTCTGAGACAAGCATTCGAACAAAAAAAAATCACGTGTGTACAATAAAATACTTTGCTTAACAAAATACTGAAATAATAAAAGTTCATATTTAATTCTTCGAGTAATTAAAAAAGTTTTTCTTTTATATGTAACGAGTAATTGGAACAAAACATAACATGTGAAAATATTTGTGTTCGATATATTTAAACTACATAAAGTACTCTATCGATCTTCTGAATTGTATATTATAATGTTGGTAGAAGTAAATTATGAAATAAATAATAATATCAGTCATGTATTTTAGCCAGGTAATGCCAGCAGAGTAGAATAGCATCACCCCATAGACTCCAATGGGTGTCGTAGAAGACGACTAATGGATCAGCAAAGGGGTATTGATCACTTTATACTCCGTCCACCAATCCGCACTGGGCAAGCGTGCTGTACTACTGTCTAAACCTCCTTCGATGGCAAGGAGAGGCCCTGTGTCCCAGCAGTGGATCGAGTTATAAAGACTGTTATGATAATGAAGAAAAGTTATATGCAGCAGTGAGTCGAATTATGAGGACTGTTGTGATGATGTTGCATAGTCATATTTAAAGTTAGCTTACGAAGACTCTCTCGATTCATAGTAAATTGAATAATATTTATCTATTTTGGCACATTTAATATTACTATTGAACTAATTACTGTTATTATAATTATAAATGTAACATACTAGTCACCATTATTTGTCTGCACATTTCCCATTTTTTTTTGGATTCGAGTAACATATTTTCCTCTTTGATTCTTTTTAATCAATGTTCATCAAAAAAATATCACTTTTATTTACCCTATCATCTTTTGCTACCAACCTTTTTTGCGGTTCCCTCCTTCCCATCCCATCATCATCATCTCTTCCTCTTATTCATTACTACAATAATCTCTTACCTCGTATTCTCTCCGTCATTTTTATTTTCAATTTTCCACCTATGTAATAATTCTTTACTTTGTTAAGTCTTGTTATTCGACACATCCAACAGTACACGCATCAAGTCACTTGCATTCGGTTTTCATCAATCTACGATTTAGTTATCGTGTGTCTATGATTCCACACACACATGTCATTTAATAGTCTTATAAATTTGACTTTATAGAACTTTATAAATATTACATTTATCCAGGTAGCGGGCGATGCACTGCTCTGGCATATTATGTAAGTATCTATAGTAATTAAACATACATACAAAATATTATTCATAAACAAGAAACAATAAAATATTAAAACTTAGATAATACAAAAAAATAAAAATCGGTTGTCCAGAGTGGGACAATGAATTCTACCATTTGGTAGACGCTATAGCTGGCGCAATGCTTATTATGAAACAAAATCTTGTATTTACAATTTTCTTCCAAATAATTGGCATTAGGCCATTATGGTGTTGTTTCATGTTTCACATAGATTATAACCTATGTGGGTGTCATCAATGATAATTAAAAAATATGAAGTGATCCTTAAACTTTCTGGTCTATGTTATCGTAGTAAGTAATTTTTGAAAGCATTTGGAGACCTACTTGAGGTTTTGCTGGTACCTAAACAAAAAGTTTTTGATAAATTATTTAGAAAAAGTCGATTTCATAGATAAGAAATTTAAATTAGCATACAACATACGAAAATAACAACTATACCGACTATGATATTGACGCCGCCGTGGTGGAGTGGTCAGTAACGCTGCCTACTCATCGGGCGGTCTGGGTTCGAGTCCTGGTAGTGGCAAATGTTAGTGTGATGAACACTATCATTTGTTCATGAGTCATGGTTGTTTTTATATTTATTTAAGTTTATTTATAAAAAAATATCTAGATTATTAAGTATATTTGTCCGTTAACTAGTATCCATAACACAAGTTCTTAAAGATACTTATTTGGGCTAGATAATTGGTGTGAGCGTAGAAATATATTATTATTATTATTATATTATTATACCACGCAACGAAAAAGACAGGGTTTTTTTGGATTTCAGTTTGTAAAATCAAGAAACCAAAACAGTCACAGTATAAACTGGTCCAATGTAAGCTTACATTCTTGTTTAACAAACAACATTAAAAGTTATTATTTAATAATAGCAGATTATGATTTGTCGAGCATTGAACAAAAGCGTACAGGTGGGTCGATTTCATGTCACGTAAGTGTTATTAGTAAAAAAATTAAATCCCAAATTTTTATTTTAGTATCATTTATAAATTGCAAAAGATAGGCAATCAAGTCCCATCAACAGATGGACGTTTTTCTGATGACAGTATTAAAAGAAAGAATCCAAAGCGTGGCGCTAAATTTCCCGCTATCAATTTCATTTCGAAAACTTTTCTTGCTTGTTACAAATTTATCTGATTCCAGACCTCTTTAGCTTACAAGACTTTTTAAACACCGAACCCTTTCCTCATAGCCCGAGATGAAAGTAAATTCTTAACAATCGTCATTCCACCCGGTGGCTCAGCCAAGCAAATCTGGTTCTTAACCCGCTGTCACAACGGCGTAATAAAATAACTGCTTGCAGGGAAAGTTGTCGCGGCCTGATTTTATACGAAAACTTTTTTCAGTTTCTGATTATTGGAAGTTGAAATTTTCTTTTTGTTGTTCGAGGCGTGATTTGCAAGAAAAGGGCTAAATTTCGTACACAGTTTTATTATGTATCACGAATTTTGTGACCAACTTTCCTTTCTAAGGAGAAGAAGTGAAATATTAGCGAGAATAAAAGTTGTACAAGGGAAAAAGTTAACGCATTTTTATCCCGTATCAAAAATATTGTACTGCGGATAACAACCGGGGTTTTGTTTATGAATTTTTATTTTTACCGCTGATGCAGTTATATTTTGGAAACAATTACTAAGCAAACGTACAATTAACAACTTGAATTCTAATTTAATTAGTCGGGGTAGAGTACACTGCACTAGCTGTTCAAATTTGTACAAACTTTCTACATATTTGAGGTAATCCTCCACCTTACAGAAGACCATAGTCGAATACCACTACATTTTTAAATTGTAAATTTTTACACTACATTGTAAACATTGTTTCATCAAATCTTCGAAATTTGCACTTCTAAGATCCGAACGAACTATTTTTGCAAATATTTACAGCGAAAAGCAGAGTCTCGGCGTAATGGTCAACGCAGCCGCCCGGATTGCGGAAGATGCGGGTTCGATTCCCGCCTGAGGCAAGTCGATTTTTTTCAGTGCATTTTCCTAGTATTAAGTCAAGTAATTAATAAACCGGAGTGCAATTTGTTTTGGAATTATAACTTTTGGTAAGAGTTTATCAGTTTTTGAAATGTTAGACAAGCTTTGAGGCACTAATAAGTAGTTACTAAAACCCCAACATTACTCATTTTTGCCGTAAAAAGGAACTAAGATAATTTTAACTGCCGTAACAATATCTGTCAACATAGGAGCGCTCTGAGAAGCCCTGCAGCATCGTCCCTTCCTTTTAAGGACTACGCGTGCTGGTTTACGGTGCCACCGACAAACTGTGGCTACCATTCCAACGCGTACTAAGAAATTTGCCATTTTTATGTCGCACAATCAAGAAATGGAATTCACTGCCTGCACACGTGTCCCCTCCTTTTTACAATCCCGTGTCAATCAAAAGAGGCGTGAAGAAGCACCTTGCAGGTTGGCAAGACGAGGGTGGCTCACGCACTAGGCATATTTGTATTTAGACTCGACTTCTGCTTACCATTAGGTAGAATAGAGGCATTTGGTAGACTTTTTTATGAAACAAAGAAGGTATCTACCAACAATAGCATTTCCCACGAGGTTTGATGCCTGGTAGGCAGCTGCTCGTAAAAGCTTAATGAAAATGAAAATGAAAAAGCTCTTCATTTAAATGGTCTTTGCTAAGTACTTTTAAATCGTGAAAACCCTACCACCATTTCAGGACGAAATAATTATTTTACTTAAATTATTATTTAATTATTGGCCGCGTGATGCCGACAAAGTACAATAGCATCACCCCATACCCTCCATTGGGTGTCGTAGAAGGCGACTAATGGATCAGCAAAGGGGTATTGCTCACTTTATTCTCCGTCCGCCAATCCGCACTTGACACCGTGGTGGACTACTGCCTAAACCTCTTTCGATAGCAAGGAGAGGCCTTGTGTCCTAGCAGTGGGTCGAATTATAAAGGCTGTTGTGATGATTATTATTATTCTGAGATGGAGAAGAAATGGCGAAAGAAACTCCACAGCTTACAATTTCGTAATGATTTGAAAACATCAAAACAGGTCACTAAATAACAATATAATTAAAATTAAAAGTTTTACATGCGTAAATTTATAGTTTTACATGCGTTAATTTTGGGCAGTTATTTCTTCCACGCATTTGGATCATTTACATAATAATTTATCTTGTAAAAACTTTTCTATATAATTAAATTAATCACATTAATTAACTAAGTAATTTAACTTTCGATACCCACCACCATTCCCCTGGTTAACAAATATATAAGAATACAATGTGTGTGTATACTAAAAATTAATCCAATATTACATTAGTTATTTACACAAAATTATACACGAACAAAATTGTCCTATTATTTGCATAGGTCATACAATTATCCATCCAAAAATAAACATTTTTTTTATCTTTTTCTTATCAATATCCATTACACGTGGAATCTCTATAATTGCATGACCCCCAATATCCTCCAATGGCCTCCAAAGCTTATGGATCAGCAAAGGAGTATTCATTACCTTATACTCCGTCAACCAATCCGCATTGGGCAAGCGTGGTGGACTACTGCCTAAACAGTGAGTCCAATTATAAAGCCTATATCTTGAAGAATTACAAATCGATATCAGATCTGTCCCTTCACTGACTTTGTTACTTTCCATCTACAGATTCCTCGTAGAAATTTCTGCCACGTAGTAGGATACAACAGATAGCCGAAAATATGTCGATGAAAAAATAGTGACATTCTCATCTCCTACAATCACCATGCCAACTTCACGTACTTAACGAGTTTTACGTCCGTCACGTCCAAACTGAATTTCGTCGCGGAGTTTACAGCCCCGCGGAGTAATTCACTTTGCGCTGGGGCCTTTTGCCTTTGAATTTTGATCATGTTCTTCCAAGACATTCTTTTGTAACCTAACGTAGAACAATGGAGCCAAGAAACTTTTTACGATACAAGAAAACGTAAGCAATAACCCTTTTTAGACAGTAGTTTGTTTTCTATAGATATGTATAAAATTTTATATTGTTATAATCAAAATATGAGATCTGAAATTTCACAATACTTTCATATTGTTTTAAAAAAACCCGCCTTCAAAACTAAAATTCGTGAGTGGTCTCCCCTCGACTTTCTCATATACCGGAAAGGACTCAAAAGTTGATAGAAACCTTACATTTTGATATCATACATGTATGTTAAATTTGGTTGCAATAAGTTAAGCATATTCGAGTTATTGTGCTAACTCACAGACATATTTCCAAAAACTATATTTTTGGACTCAAGGAGGTTCAAAACGTGTAAATCCGTCAAAATCTCAAGGTCGATTTTCTACGATTACAAGACTTCCTCTATACTACGTATGCGAGAAAGTAAAAATCTAAATGTTTTTTTGAGGTCGGTACCAAATACTAGTGACAACGTTTATTCCAAATATTGAAGTTGGGACCTCAAACAAATATTTAGAATTTTTAAACATTTTTTTTTCTCTGTATTTAGTTTTGACGGCGGCTTTTTTAATTAATTTTTTGCTTTTTAGTGTTTAAAGTATAGAAATCTAGGGATGTTTAAGATAAACAAGTAATAAGATTAAATATCATCGATCTCAATTAAATGGGCGAGTAAGATGTCGATGAAATTTAAATGGGACCACATGACAAGTACCAGCTTCCAAAAGTTGAAAGAATCTTCAAAATCGGCACAAACAGTAAAGGGTAACACACATAAAAAAATATACATTCGAATTGAGAACCTCCTCCTTTTTTGAAGTCGGTTAAAAATGAAGTTCTGATAAAGGTCGCTGGAAGCCATTGAATGCAAGCAGGGCAGAACCGATCGGGTCCGAGATCCTTGGGGGATACCTATTGTACAATTTATAGTAAAAACTATGGTGAAAATGTATATACAATAACTGTATGTATAACAAAAACAAAAGACTAGGAAGAGTGCAGATAGGCTACTAAAAACTTTCAAATAGCTTCAATAATTGTTAACCTTATTCCATAATGATAGCGTTCAAAGTCAGAACACACGAAAAATGACACACATCCCAGAGCCAGCATACTAACGACTCGTTTGCATTAAGTAACGTAAATAATAATAATATAATATATTTTTACGCTCACTAAGAATTGATGTTGTGGACGCTATAGATAACGGACAATTTTTTACAATACATAATTATTTTTAGACATTTTTATAAATAAGCATAAGAACCATGACTCCTCAACAAATATTCGTGTTCGTCACACAAACATTTGCCGCTACCAAGTCTCGAAGCCGACATGTGAACTTAATTCTTATAAATGGGTTGTTCATTTAATATAATTAGGTATGTTATATTTTACGAAATAGGAACAATTATAACTTGGTGCAACAGGTTGTAGCGGACTGTTGTACCTAATTAAAGTCGTGGCACACTTATCAGCTCGGAAAGGAATCGTGACCGTATTGCCTTTTTTACTATGAAAAAAAAAGCGATGCGCTACGATGCGTAGCCGCCGTTTTGTAGCGTTCATATTAAAAGGAGGCAATATGGTTACTTTAAAGTAACCGAAAAGTCAACTTAGCTGACTTTTCGGTCAAGTTAGTCAACTTAGTTGACTTTTCGGTTACTTTAACGTAGCCATATTGCATCCTTTTAATATGAACGCTACAGATGTTCATCGGAATTGGTTGTTCCATTTTTAAATATATGTTAATTTTTTACGAAAGTATAAAAGTATTACTTAGTGCAACCGGTCGTAAGACTCCCCTTCGCAATCATTGTAATACAACTGCTCATAATGAACTTAAACCCCATAAAATTTCAAAGGACTCAGTCCGCCAATATATCCCATTGTGTTTTCTCGTCTTCTCTGCTAAAGGTAACAAATGGACTCTCCATTACAAAACATTTTATGGCGTAATAAGTAAACCTATTTACATAGAAATATCGGTGTTCCGTGTCTCAATGGCTTATCTTGATTAGCATAAGGTTAAAACATTTACAAATGAATAGAGATTGTCAACCTTTTCAACATAACTGCCTTATCAGTACTGCCTTATATTAGACAAGGGTTGTAAACCTTTAACACTTCGTTAGCGTTCTTCAACGCTAACGGCTTTCGCGCTCAACGCGACGAGGTAGCCGACTTCCTCGTCGAACACGCGGTGGACATCCTACTAGTGCAGGAAACATTCCTTAAACCATCCATCCGCACCCCACGAATTAGTGGCTATAACGTTGTCCGAAACGATAGGGAAGGCCGCCTAGGTGGCACCCTCATCTACTACAAGCGGGCACTTCATTGCGTCCCATTAGACCCTCCTCCGCTTGAGCACCTTGAAGTCTCCCTCTGTCGGCTGGCCATGACCGGCCACCAGTCCATAGTCATAGGGTCGACATACCTATCACCTACCAAGTCCCTCACCAAAAATGATCTGGAAGCGCTGTTCGCTATTGGAGACGCCGTCATACTTGCCGGCGACTTCAATAGCAGACACACGCGGTGGAGTTGCGTATCGACGAACCGTAATGGGACGGCGATGTGCCAACTCTCCGACGAGCTGCTCTTCGACATCATTAATCCCCTTACTCCTACCCACTACCCTCCCGACCCACAACATGCTCCGAGCTACTTGGACATGGCGCTTCTACGGAACATAGCCTTACCGCTGCGTTCCGTAGAAACGATCCACGCCTTGAGCTCGGACCATCGCCCCGTAATCCTCCACCTAGGCCCCCTCACGGACCCCACCCCCTCCACGAGGACGGTGACGGACTGGGAGAAGCTTGGGAACCTACTCGAGTCCCCGAACAGCCCGGCACTCGACTCAATTCCCGACCAACTCACCTCAGCCCAAGACGCGGAGAATGCGATCGGGGCCCTCACCAGCCACCTCCAGACCGCCGTGAGCGAGGCGTCCAGGGAGGCTCCAGCGATGGACAACCATCGATGGAGGCTCCCTGACGACATGAGGAGGCTGCTGAGGGCCAAGAACGCGGCCACCCGCGCCTACGACTCCCGTCCCACCGGCGACAACCGGTCTCGCATGCGGGCTTTACAACGTGAAGACCCATCCCATGTACAGCATGTAGACGAAGAGGTCGAAAGACTCTCCTCCCTACCGCTTACATCTCCTCCACTCAGTCCAGTTACCCTCGATGAGGTGCAAACATTAGTTAAAGACCTGCGTCCCCGCAAGTCCCCAGGACAAGACGGCATCTCTAATAGGGTCCTTAAGATCCTACCTGCCCAGCTTCTCATGCTTTTAGTCACGATTTTTAACGCGGCCATGACGAACGGTATCTTTCCCTCAGCGTGGAAGGACGCCGACGTTATCGGCATTCGTAAGCCCAGCAAAGACCCTACTATTCCGTCTAGCTATAGACCCATTAGCCTCCTCAGCTCCCTAGGAAAGCTATACGAGCGAATCCTACTTTCGAGACTCAAAGAGTTTATTACCTCTTCTAATGTCCTCATCAACGAGCAATTCGGCTTCCGAGCTCGTCATTCATGCATCAACCAAGTGCACCGCCTAACGGAGCACATTCTCGAGGGCCTTAGTGCCCGACGACCGATAGGCACCGGAGCGATTTTCTTCGACGTGGCAAAGGCGTTTGACAAGGTCTGGCACAATGGCTTAATTTATAAGCTATACAAACTCAACGTGCCGGACAGACTCGTGCTCATCATACGAGATTTCCTGTCAAACCGTTCCTTTCACTACCGCGTCGAGGGAACGCGCTCCCTTCCTCGCCCAGCCAGAGCCGGTGTCCCCCAAGGGTCCGTGCTCTCTCCTCTGCTCTTCTCACTCTATGTGAACGACATCCCCAAAACACGAGGCACTGAGCTCGCTCTATTCGCGGACGACACTGCCATATACTACTCCCATAGGAACCGCTCCGGGGTGGGGCGGAAGCTCCAAGCCGCCGCCTCCACTCTAGGTGACTGGTTTCGCAAGTGGCGAATTGAGGTGAACCCCGACAAAAGTGCTGCCATCTACTTTAGTCGGGGTTCATCACAGGGCCGCTCGCTACCTACCATCTCCATGTTTGATAGACCAATACCTCTGGTATCCAAGGTCAAATACCTGGGAGTTACGCTAGACCGTCAGCTAACGTTTGCACCTCACATCAAGGAAGTCCGTGATAAGGCCTACTTCGTGCTAGGTCGCTTATACCATCTCCTAGGGAAGCGGAGTAAAATGTCCCTTAGAAATAAGAGAACACTTTACAAAGCTTGTGTACGCCCTATTATGAACTACGCTAGCGTTGTCTTTGCACACGCCGCTCATACCAACATTAACAAACTTCAGGTTATCCAAAACCGATTCTTGCGCATGGCAACAGGTTGTCCCTGGTACGTGCGCAACGTAGATCTCCATAAAGATTTCGATCTCCCCAGCATAGCCGGATTCATGAAGGAAGCGTCCAGGCGCTACTTCGATAAGGCTCCTCACCATCCCAATCCTTTAGTAGTCCAAGCTTCCGATTACTGCGCTAGTAGGAATGTCGCACGTAAACAACGCCGTCCGAAAAACATTCTCTTGGACCCAGACGATCCAATTTCGAGCGCAAACGCTCCGTTCACTCCAATCCGTTCGAGTAACTTACAGTCAGACACTGCACACTCAAGCACTAGACACACTTTTGTCATACACCGCACTCGTCGAACAAGGGTGCGTAGACCCGGTCTACATACGACGCGCTATACCCGGTACAGACATGTACCGGGGCGCTTTTCCCCGCCTCCACCACGACACGATGTGCCCGAGCCGAGGTCCGAGCCTTTAGAGGCACCCTCGGGCATGTCGCTCCCTACCGACACGGACGCCCTAGGGACGCTAGGCGGTCGAGAGACTCCCCACGGGGGAGATGCTCGGTCGCCCAGTAATCCCCTAGGAACGTCCGACCTACAGGCTTGAGGACCCCCCAAGGTCTTCGCCTTCTTAAAACCCGGTGACGCAGAAAATGTCATCAGAGACAATCTGCAATAGTATTCAAAAAAAAAAAAAAAACCTTTAACACTATTTTTGTCTGATATTAAAATTATTTTGGTGTAACTAAAATTCTATACGTATGATAAAGTTATATTTTTGATTTTTTACAACATTCAGTTCCACATAAAAATAAGTCTCGCAATATAAGCCCTTCAGCACCTCAAAATAGTGGACATATTGCCAACCTGTCATACATAACTCATGATATTCATCAAATTAAAGTGTTATACATAATTATAAAATAAACAATGTTGGAATTCATTTAACATACCATGCTTTAACACAAACATGTTTAAAGTAACGAAATTAATCTAAAACAAAATGTCTTTTAATATTAACGTTTCATTTGCACGGCGAAAAAATAACAGAAATTTGATTTAGCACCGAATAAATTACCCTAAAATCACCGGCAAAAATGGCTTTGATAAATTCCAGGCTTCGCTTTACTCTGGACCCGGACCATTGGAATTGAAACAAACTCGGCAATTTAAAACCAACGATATATTCAACTGAATTCCTAATTCCAGATGAGTTATAGCTTATGATTAGCAAGTGGACGGATTTGGTGTTTGGTGGATAGTTTAGAAGACTATATGAACTCAAAGAAATCGTTTTTACCCGACTATGTGAAGCCAAAAGGAAGGGATATGATTTTAGCAGTGAATGTATTATGTATGTTTGTATTGTACGTATGTTCCTCCATACCGCTTAAACTATTCATCCGATTGTGATAAATAAGGTGTTAAACGATTTGCTATTATAGTCCAGGTAACATAGGTTACATTTTAACTGACGTTAAAAATATGAGGAGTCGACTTTACCTTGTAAAGCCCGATTTTTAGCTGATTTCATTGCTTTCTTTTTTCTGTAGTCGGGTTACAGTGTTTAAAGCGTTTGCGATGTAATTGTTGTTAGAAAAGCAAACACATGTAGGCCATTAAATTATTTGATCCCCAATAAACAGATTAAGATCCCAGAGCTGTCAGATGTACTTTTTTTCTGCAAAATGAAATGTGTGTAATACAGTACTGTTTCTATGTACGTAATACGTTAAAAGCACGCATACTTGTTAAGTCGGTAGGCGGGCAATCACCAGAAAAATCAGTGTTAAAGGTGAGTAAAAATTGGAATCGCTTTACTTAAATTCTGAAGGCTCTGTTTTTTATATATTATTGAGATTACTATTTCAAAACTATTATACAATCAGCCAGACAAATCTTATGAGTTATACATCCTCCTCTTACACATCCCATACATACTCTTTAATCCCAAATCACCATCTTATCTTAAGAATCGCTTTAAGTATTTGACTGATACACACGAAAAAACTTTGCGATCATCTAGTAACCTTAGGCTAGAGACTCCTATGCATTTTACCAAATTTTTTATTAAATCTTTCACAGTACAAGCTATTCGGCTGTGGAATGAATTGCCAGTAACAATCCGTCGGGCACAGACACAGGAAACATTCAAAAGACTTGTCAAACGTCATTATTTGTCACAGTAACTATATTTATGTATATTATATGTAGGTGTATAATATATATAAGTATATATATATGTATATGTATATATATGTGTATTATACGTATTTATTTATTTATTTATTTTATTGTAATAGCATATCGGTATTATAAAATTATTTATGTATTATTATGTAGTGTTACGTAGTTTTAAAATATATTAGTACATCGCCAAACCCTCTTTTCGTTTTCTTTGTTTCCTATCCATCCAAAGGTTGTCTGGAAGAGATCGCTTTTCGCGATAAGACCGCCCATTGTACAATTTGAATTACATAATTTCACTAGTTATAAGTTTTATATGTCGATGTACAATAAAGAATATTCTATTCTATTCTATTCTATTCTATCCCCGCGTAAATGCTCAAACTGTGTATCGCTAAGGTTGGCTGGAAGATATTTCTTTTAGAGATAAGCACTCTGTTGTACATGTTCTTTGCTGTTTATATTGTCCTTTTTTGCATATACAATAAAATGTATTCTGCTCTATAATCTGATTTCACCTTGTTTTCGCAATCATTAATTTCCTCCGTAAATTTCACAGCGACAATAAGGGCACTTCAACCGAATCGTACACTATACCAACAATAATTTATCCCATTCATAATCCCGGATACGCAAGAAAAATAAAATTCCGAGTATAAAATCATTTGCTGGATTTGCTTGTTTTCCTAACAAAGAGGAAGGACAAAAAGTCGGAGGAAAACGTCCAAAGCAATGTATTCCGCCCCACTAGTTATATTCTGATAAATGATTTCTCGTGATAAACTGCTCGCGAAAAGCTAACCTTTTTTGTTTCTGCGCTTTTCTAGAAAGTTAGACAAAAACCGACGATACACTACGACGAATATGTGTTGGTTGGATTAGAGTAACATGAATGGATGTGATGGCTTTGTTTAATGCGGGGCAAGCTTTTTATCTAAAGTGGAAGGTAAATGACATTGCTGAAAGTGGAAGCGAGGTTCATACGGAATCCTTAACCACTGTCCGACTTAATCACGAACTTTCGGAACGCAATAACGCTATCAACATTATTGATAAAGTGACAGACTTTGGAAAGATGGTTCCAGCTGGACAAGAAGACTTAAAACGATGCTTAAAGCAAATGAACTGCAATGATTAATGTAAAATGTATAACAAGAAATTGTCTATTAAACTGTTCACAAGAATGAACAAAGTGATGAATGAGAACATTAGAAATACTTTGAAAGTAGCACCAGTTGCAGAAAAACAGAGAAGTAACAAATTGGCATGGTATGAGCATATGATGTAAAGAGATGATGAGCATCTAACATAGAGAGTAATGAGAATGAATATGGATGAATATAGAGGGAGAGGAAGACCGAAGAAAAGATGGATAGAATGATGATATAGCAAAAAAGGGTGTTAATGTTGAGATGACGACTGATCGAGGAGATGGTTGACGGATCAATTTTAAATCGTCCTGTATCAAACCCAGACTTCTGAATTTGATAACAATTGGATAACACAGTTCATCGTCATCATCATCGTAACAGCGTTTAGGATTCGACCCGCTGGGACACAAGGCCTCTCCTTGCCATCGAAGAAAGTTTAGATGGCAAGGAGAGGCGGGATTGATGGATGGAGTAAAAGGTGATCAATATATTTGCTGATCCATTAGTCGCCTTCTACGACACCTATTCGAGGATATAGGGTGATGCTATTCTACTCTGCTACCGGCATCAAATGGCCCAGATTTCCGATTTTGATATCAATTGGATAACACATTTGTAGTTTGCGAAAAATGTTTTGCTGGTATTCGCGTTACTAATAATATCATCTTGATACATCTAGTCTTAATGTCTAGGAAACACTGAGCAGCATGACTTGATACTCAAGAACGAGATCTATTACTGTACTGTACGGCTTTATTACAAGAAGTCAAAGTCATGCGTCGAGCCATAGATCAATACTTTATATACTCTTTCAAACCTAATCAATAGTTTATTTTGAAGCAAAATGATAAGTAAATTTATATCACAAAATCTACGGAACAAGTTGCCAGTTAGTGATAAATATTTTCATTATTAACATCGCTAGGTGAGATGAAGAAATGTTTCAACTAGCTCCATTTTCCTAATTGAATTGTAAATATCATAGAATTTTGATTCTGATTTTGAATTTATTGGAAAAGGATTTTTTTTATTGGCTATTGCTGGTGACCGCAGATGAGATTGACCAAAATTATTACGACTTTATTATTCACCAACATCGCCTTGATGGTGTGGACAGTATTGATACATCAAAATAATGCATTATGCGATGAAAAAGAAAAATACGTGATTATTGCATTACTTATACAGAATACATGTATTAAACCAGTGTGCCCACTATAAGTAACCATAACAAACTGCATATTAAAACCTGCGAAAGACGTCGATGACCTTAAAATTGTCATTGAATTACAATTAAGACTACTTAAACCCCTGTCTTTATAAGAACATTATCTCAAACTGTACCCACACCACGAAAATTCCGAAACATCTAAAACTTCGACAACTTACACTAAAGACTTAACATATTCCTACTTCTAATCGCTTATATCCAACATAAACTTTAAGGTCTTTGAGCTCACGCAGTGCTGGACAAGTTCTGGAGCGCTTAACAAATTGAATTTACTCTGTCTGCATCAGAAAAAGTGTGTAACTACTTTGAATAATGTCGTAACTAGCGTTTGAGTTGGTATTCCAAGTTGGAATTTACGTTTGCATAGTTTATCGGTACAAGTTTCCAGTATAAGTTTGGGATGGCACTAAAAATTTGTTTGTACCTACGAGTATGTAGGTTTACTGAAATTGCGTTGATAATCTCAATGTTCCAGAACTTATTTTGTGTTGTTAGAATACTAGGTAGGTACAGCGGAGTAGTTGATTGAATTTTGAACGCCAATCCTGAGAAAGTTATTACTACAATACAAAAGAAGCAGTCAGATATCACTGTTTATTGGTAGTTCTGTGCTAGCATTGTGCGTGTAAATAATACCTTTAAGTCCACCAATATCACAAAAGTTTATTATTATGCTAGTCGTAAGACGTTATTCTAATAAGCTGTAAAAAATAAGTTAAGCTCTAAATTTGATGACTATGGTGCCTTAAGTTAAAGTTTAGAAATTAATAAGTTGCTTTCAATAAAATTCCTTAGTAGACACTAGTAGCTTCTGACGTGGTCTTTCAAATTAAAACGGTGTCTCCTTCGGTTACAATTAATCAATGACTAACAGTTTCATTCCCTCTTGTCACTAAACTCTCCCTTTTTGCGCCTGCTAGCGCCATCTCTTCGTACAGCGAGTGAATACCCCTGCATAATTGGGATTTGCTATAAAATTACAGGAGACGAAAAACATTCAAAGCCCTGTGTTTAAATTGCTCAAATATTTCTTAAATAAAATTAAACAAAGTAGATATTGCAGTGAATCTGCTTAACCAAGCGCTAATGAATCATGAGTCATCTTATTTTAAAAGGATGCCAATACCTTCCCATTCACCGTATACTGTGCTAATATACACGTATAATCAATTTAGTACGAAAGCATCATACGCTTGAATACTCAAAGACTTAATTTCAAAGACCAAAAATACTCCCAAAACTGGAAGAACTTCTATGAGCAGTAGAAAGTTCAATATAAACAATACTCCCAATCAAAAAGTTGCAAATGAGTATAAAAGCTTATTAATGTAGACAAACATCCTGAGCCGGAACATATCGCAAATGTTTCAAATACAAAATGTATATTTTCATTAATTTGTTTACTTGGCATGCCAATCCAAAACGAAGTAATTTGCTCCCGAGAACGTAAAGTTTCTTCGTTCGTACACTTTGTTGAGCAAGCAGATGGAATGAAAGGAGAACTCACAGACCCAAAGTTTGGTAAGCTAAATTTCTTGCTGTTAATGAATGGTTATGTTGAAAATTTAATAACAAACATTTGTGTTTTCCATGTGGTACACCATCAAAATAAAATTCTAAAATTTACACTATATTTATAAGTGTAAGTGTGTGGAAATAGCTTTTCACTAGGTGGTAGACCCATGGTAGGTACCACCGCCTTTTCTTATATCTGCCGTGAAGCAGTTCCCTGTGTTTCGGATTGAAGCGAAAGGTAGCCAGTGTAATTACTGGGCATGGAAGGCATATCATCTTAGTCCCCAGGATGGCAACACACTTACAATGTTAAGTGATTTACCCTTAATATTGCAAGTACCTATAGGCTACGGTAACCACTGGGCCGCAAGCTTGTTTGCCATCTCGTAGTATATAAAAAAGCTGAATTGATATACCGGTCACGAATAGAACCACCCCTTCTCATTCCGTGGATGTAGCAAAAGCCGACTGGAGATCTGAACACGTGCAGACAATCACACCAAAGAGTTACTCGTACGACGCAGGCGAGTAAACTACCCACAATAGATTTCCTAGGAGGTTTGGTGTAGCGGCTACAAAAATGAAAATGAAAAAAAAAAATGCCAAAACACACAGCAATATAGTTACATATTGCACAGACCCTTTTTTATCGGAGTGGAATCCGCTTACGGACGACACCGTTAACCGCTGGCTAGTGGACCAGCGGACCGTTGGCTAGACGTGGGCCTGTGCAGGGGTCGCCCAGCGCCTGAGACAGCACTGGGAATACCTGCTAAACCACTCCGGTTCCCCCATGCCCTTACTGGAGACGACCCGGGGTTTGCCGAAGCATTTCACCGAGCCACAATATTGCACTGACCCTAAATAAATGTGGAAAAGGGTAGGAAGAAGTGCGGAAATAGTTAACAATAATAATTCGACGTAAAAGTATAATATGTATTTTAACCAACTGTAGATGGCTAATGTGAGAGAGAAAGAGCACACTAACACGTATATTAGAACGAGATAGATAGACGAGGCCATTTTACGTACACGCAGGTGGCCTAGGTCGGCCTGTCAGTCACGTAGAAAAGACGGCAACTGTCAGACTGCAGTACTATTTTTCACGCACACATGCGCATTACTCACACACTGGTTAATCTTTTTGGTCTCGCCCTTGTCAATTCATTGCCAATCTATAAGCGTTACTAATCTTAATAAGTATATATAAATTACGTGTCACGTTGTTTGTCCGCGATGGACTCCTAAACTAGTTAACCGATTTTAATTAAATTTGTACACCGTGTGCAGTTTGATCAAACTTGAGAGAAAGGATAGTTTTTATCTTGATAAGTAGTCATATTTTTTTACTGCAGATACAATGTTATAGGTCAGTAGTATGAAAATACCACAGCAACGCGTGGCCAGGACAGCTAGTTAATTATAAATCTTTATGATTTTATATATAAAACATCATTATAATAGAAATTAGAACATATTTGTTTCGGCTAACCTGCTTCGCGATTTTTTTTTGGGGTCAGTTCAGAATGTATTATTATTAACAATACTGCTCAAGGATTTGGCATTCGATTTTTACGGCCGGCCGTCTGCCTCACACCAACCCTCCTTGGGAACAACTGCTATCCTTCTACAGCAACGGGGACCACCAGCTTAACGTACCTTCTGAAGCAACGAGGAAAATGTGGTTGAAAAATTTTCGGACACCCATCCGGGTACTGACCACGCACTTGCTAGCTTAACTTTCGTGATCGTTACTAAAAGCGCACGATGTTCAAAACGTACATCTGTTGTAATAAAATTAAAAAAGTTGTATAGTTTTTATTGTCAAAATTGTGACAATATTTTTAATAAAGACCATCAACAGAATTACTCCTAGGTACACGACAAACCACATCACAATAACGTTAATCCGTTCAATTAGTCCGACGGCACGATAGTTACAAAAATGTTGTATGGGTTTTCTGCTGTGAAGATTTTTATTCTGGATTATTCGTTCGATACTCGTGACCTCGTCGCAACTTGAAATTGAATGCATAGGTGTAATTTAAATCTCTGCTACTCAGAAAACTCACAGATATTTGCTTATTTTGATGAGACTACTTGTTTGTACGATTAACGAATGTCAATGATATTTCTATACCTATCGCAACTACAATATTGCTGCTTTGAATATTTGGAAATATACCCCCATTTCTCAAGCCTGATTTATAAGCTTAGCTCCCGTTGTTTTTATCTCGTCGACAGATTTTGAATCTTATTTCCGAAACCCATAGTCTACTTTACATCTAAATCCATTTGAAAAAAAGCCATCAGAGACAAGCAATTTTTCATTAATACGAATCCGAGTGAAAACGAGTGCTAAACAGGATTTCACCATCCATCACGTCTTTCTTTAGGCCCGTATGTCACTGATTCCATCAATTAGGGGGTGATTCGTCAATTAATTTCTGTCGTACGTCGACAAAGAAGGCTATTGTAATAAGAGGGACGCATAGAGGGCCCTTACTGTAATGGATCTTATGCTCGTAACAGGTAGCGACCGTGTCTTCGAACTGATAATTATATTAAGTGTCGCCTTAATAATTACTATGGATGATTTAGTTATTTGGCAAGGATCTTGTTTCACTGTTGATTATACCTAAACAGTGAGTCGAAAATTGCACACAGAGCTTCAATATTGTGTACACAAATGTAACTCCGTCGTATTGACGTACCGTGCTAAAGTATTTTTGTAGACACTATTGCCAAGTAGATAGATATATAATGAGAAGTTTTCTTTTCTCAGTTGTGACTTTTCCGTTTCTGTGTAGATAACATTAGACGTAGTTATTTTAGAAAATATTTTTAACTTAATTTCATTCGTGTCCTAACAATGACTATCTGTAAATCGCTACGCACATATAGATCCATAAAGCCACACTATACGTACTAAGCTTAGAGCTAAGCTGGGTACTACGCTTTTGTACAAGATCTTAGTGCTCACATTCAAAGCCTTAAATGTCACCCTCAAAAGTAAAGAAATTAATATGATTGATAACTTAGTGCTTCAATTTAATACATTTTATAATGCAAGGTGTTGAATACAAGTAATTAACTTTTCAAGATCTTGACATGGAAAATTTGAACGTTTATACAAAGAATTGAAGCTATATTAGGAACGTTTTTGTCCCCTTTTCGAAAACCGCGGTAATTAAAACTTTTTCCACTGTCGAATTACATAGTCATTGTGCGACTAACAAAAATAACCAACGCTTCGTGACAAGCCAGGCACATAGCTAGGCGCGTCCGTCGCTCGCAATCTGGCCGGTTGCTATAGTATGCGACGTATTGCATACTTAGATCAATCGCTTAGCGATTTCTTGGCTTATTAGCACTAATCGAAGTTTGGACATTAGCACTAATCGAAGCTCTTTGTAGTGTGACCTTAGCTTAAAGGTTAGTCAAGGACCAATCAGCAGCCCGGACCACCGTCGCGTTAATGCGGCGTCTACGCTGCGCTGACGTTTATTAAACGCCGACGACGCTGGACAAACGCTAGTGTGAAGGGGCTCTACATGCGATTATAGTTGTAAAAGAGCTTTGATATCGATATCACCTATTCTTAAACTAATAGCAAAATTGGAAGCAGCTTTACTTAGGAATAAATATAATATTTTTGTTAAGGTAATATTTATTATGAATTATTTTATTGAGTAACATACTCGAAGACACATCGCAACTGTCAAGTGCAAAAAGGCTACGGGTGTGTTCGGTTAAACCTTTTTGGCTCTTTGTACTTACCCAAGCGAAGGTTCTAGATGTGAATTTAGACCAACACAAAATAATATGAGTACGTTTAATAATACAGTTAAGAGACAAAGTATTTTGTCTCCCATTGGTAGTTCAATGATTATTTCGAGGCTAGACTAGACACTCACTGTATGAACAATATTATGTATTGAAATACCTAAGTAATAAGGTAAATTACTGGGCATGGCAGGCATATCATGTTATTCCCCAGGATGGCAACGCACTTGCAGTGTTAAGTGATCTACCCCTAATATTGCAAGTAATATAGGCTACGCGGTAACCACTTAACACCAGGTGGACCGCAAGCTTGTTTGCCAATAAAAATAATAGTTTTTTAAAAACATTAAAAACACGCTTTTATGTTCAATCGGACTAAAAAGTGAAAAATAACTTTTTAGCATAAAAACTAAATGATCGAAAACTATAATTATTATTTAGAAAAAAGCGAGAGGCCCTAAGGAATAACATAAGTTTTTGAAAATATTCGATCGGTACCATTAAATTGAGCACCGCTTTTCTCTAAATAATAAAAATATACTTTTCGTTCATTTAGTTTCTATGCCAAAAAGTTATTATACAAAACACTCGTTACTATTATGAAACTCGCTGCACTCGTTTCATAAACTCACACTCGTGTTTTAATACCCGTGTTATATGCAGTTGCATACACTACTTTATCTACACTCATACATAAATTCAAATAAAACAACAGAAAAGACAAATATTACGTTTTCCAAAACAAGTGCTTTTTTCTCATTTCCTATTTGAATATGCTTGTTCGCACCGTATTGGAAACACAGATTTGTTTATTTTTTACTAATCACCAAGCGCTCCGCCAGAACTGTCTAATCTGAAGCGCCCCGCCCGCCCGCCGCCGTGACGCGTTATGCAGCGAACCAATAAGAGGGATTTCTTAACGCGACCAATCGAGCCATAGAATTACACACTAAAAACAATAACATTAGGGCTCGTCAATTTTCCATTTAATTATTTTAAATCCTAATTAACCTTTGTTTGTTTGTTCCCTTTCTGTAAAATTATTTTTCTCTAAATAATAAAAATATACTTTTCGTTCATTTAGTTTCTATGCCAAAAAGTTATTATTCACTTTTTAGTCCGATTTAACATAAAAGCGTGTTTGTTTACTATTATTTTATTTTCCACTTTTTAGTGCGTATTATAATCGCCGATGAAAGACTTATATTATTTTAAAAAAAACTCTTAACACCGCCAACTTAACAATGACAACGCCATCTAGTGACGTATAACTGAACTAACATTCAAAACGTATTAATTTATCAGTCCTGGCGATTCTAATCAGGATAATGGGATATTCTTTTCGAATTATTGTAATGTCATCGGTCTTTGATAAGTCTATGAGGTTTAAATGAAATCTGACCGTTTAAAATGGGTCAAAATTGCATACAAAAGAGTCGGTAACATACAAACGTACAGGTGAAGGTTATATAAGCTAGTTAAAAACCTACCTACCGTGACGACCTGTGTAAAAATAATAAAATTATCGAAATAAACAATAAACAAATTAAATGTATCTGTAGTTTTCGACTGCATTCCCAAAGTGGGAACGACTGTCGTGGCGACAGACTATCGTGTCGCTTAAAGTTTTGTGACTAATATATTTAAAAGGAGGTTCACATATAAGACGACATGATTAACTATCGATCATGACTTTTTGCAGTGACGGCAGATTGTCGACTTTGTGAACGACAGTCGTCCAACGATAAATTAATCGTCACGACATAGGGGGAACGCGCCCTTATGGTTTTTCCAGGGGAACTTTTGTTATAGAGTCAAATAATTCAAACGAACATTCGTTTTCCTGCTTAATTTAAACTAAAAATTGGTTGTTTGTAAAGTCGGTTTACTGACGATAGTTGAACGTGCCAACGTCTTATGAAAATACTGATGGAATGGTAGCATTTTTCAAAAGAAAAATTTAATTTCATTTGTTTAATAGATTTCGCATTATAGTATGAATAAACTTGTAATAAAATCTCTTTGGCTATACTATTTGTATCTGGCTGGTTTTGGTATCATTGAAAGTTTAAATTTTAAAGAACATAATTCCAAATTCAAATTAGAGAATTAGATTCAGAGCGAGGTAACGCCGCATGACGTCATGTTTTTTCGTGCGTGCAGCCGGCTCTATCGAATTATAAGACGTTGTCACGTCAAAAATGTAAGTTTAAGTTTAAATGCATTAAATGTGTGATTAAAGCAATTTGTGCGTAAAAACTAGTACTGCAGTCTGAGAATTACTGTCTTTTTTACGTGACTGCCAGGCCGACTTAGGCCGCCTGCTTGTACGTGAAATGGTGTCGTCTGTCTATCTCGCTCTAATATACGCGTTAGTATACTCTGTCTCTTTCACATTACCGATCTAGAGTTTCCTATGTCTATGATGGTGACATATTGCGACGACCCCAAATAATCCCAATTTATTTGCGGCAGAGAAGGTAGAAAAAGGAGTTCTAGAAGTTCAATATGCGACTAAAACCTCATTTTTACTTAGAAATTTACAGTTGAGTGAATCCCCGCGTAGAAATGCAAATAAAACTTAAATTGCGCAAATACAGGAAAATTATTCTTATTCACGTACTACTAAGTGCTATTCGAGAACCGCCGTTCTATCAAATGCATTTAAAACCACGGAGCTTAGGATTACTTGTTGAATATTTATATACTAGGTGGTAGGTATTTATATTACTAGGTGGTAGACCCATATGTAAGGTCGTCTGGGTAGGTACCACCGCCATTCTTATTTCTGCCGTGAAGCAGTTCGCTGTGTTTCGGATTGAAGGTAAAGGTAGCCAGTGTAATTACTGGACATGGAAGGCATATAATTTTAGTTCCCAGGATGGCGACGCACTTGCAGTGTTACGTGTGTTACACTTAATATTGCAAGTGTCTATAGGCGACGGTAACTACTTAACACCAGGTGGGCCGCAAGCTTGTTTGCCATCTCGTAGTATAAATAATACTAATAATTATTTTCACAGAGTCGACTTCAGAATACAGACATTGTGACGATCATGAAAGCTAAGCTACCAAGTTCGTGGCCGGTACTCGGATGGGTGACCGAAAATTTGTCACTCGGTTTTCCTCCGTGCTTTGAATGAAACGTTAAGTTGGTGGCGTCAGCTGCTGTTGAAAGATAGTAGTCGTTCCCAAGGGTTGAGAAGCATTAGATTTTTTAAGGGGCTGGCACAAAAAATGTAATGCCAAAAGCTACAGCAGATATTACATTGATCCTAAATTGGAGCAGGGTTGGAAAAAAAGACAGTCATCTTCAGAAGTAATTAACACTTTAGTACTATGTCATAGCAACGGCAGCACTTTTACAGTACCTATCTATCTATCTCTTTAATGGCGTCGCAATACATAAACGTACACATTTTGCCAATGTCAAGTAAATATGTCACTAAAATAACAAAAAATGTACGTAGATTTAAATTAAAAATGGAGTCTCTCAACACGTGTTTTTACAAGAAGAACTCGGGAGAAACTCTACAGTACCTAAAATATCTTACGTATGAACAATTATTATGAGACCACACTTTTTAAACTGTACATTGTTAAAAATGTAGTCGAAAGGCTGGCATCCTGTCACTATTCTGAGGCACTGCATAGCTCATACTGCCAGATGTGGCTTTTATATTTCCACAGCTCAACCCAGACCTTGCGATTATGGTCATGCTAATATGTTTATGTAATACAAAAACTGTTTTGTAATGTAAAGCACCAAGATGTAGAGACAATTCCCAAATGAAAGTTGAGCAATTGTTTTGCGTTTCAAACATAACGCCTCCCTTCTCAAGCCCCAAGACGTCGTCAAGATGTTCATTTTAATTTAGTTAATGGCAGCCCGAATAAGCAGACACGTTTCACGTTTTCAACACATGAAGTATTCCATGCAGTCACACAAGACAAATATCTCTGCCGGAAACTGCTTCGGAATCCATGAAAATGTTGCGACACATAATATATTACTCTGGAGGTTGCTATCTATATATATCATAGATGTATGTTAAGTTGGCTCATATGAAAGATAAATTTATTTCTATATGAGATGATTGCTACAGTGTATGCCAAAATGGACAGCAGTGCAACATATCTGATACAAGTTATTGTATATAAGGCAAAACAATTGTTGCTACTGATAAACGCATTTGTGTGAATCTCGGTTCCTGAAAATCACTTCACTGTTTTTGCTAAAACTATGTCTATTATTTTATGAAAGGACCTAAGCCTTATGAACGTGTTAAATTTAATATTTAATAAGAAGTTGATATTGGTTCCAGCGGAAGACCAGCGCTAGTCGCGAGGCTAGCAATATGCTGAGCTGGGACCATTTGAGACATAATTATAATATATGATATTTCTTTTTGTCTGTTGTATTGTCTCAATAAATGTTTCTTTCTTTCTTCTTCTTCTTTCTTATGAACTTTTGACCAAAATAATCTTTTCAAGTTACTGCTACTGACTAAATTGCGTGCGTACAATTACGTGCATCATTGGTATTTTTTAATGCTCTATCAGAATTTTGTGGGAAAGTCTGAAATTACTACTCGTAAGTAGGTATTTTCTAACTAATTTATTTACACCGTAAGTAATTCATTCGGCCAACCTTAATATAGGAAGTTTATTCGATGAACTGTTCAATGGGCTTAAATTCTTTTGAAGAACCGTATAATACTACATTGCTACCTACTTATCTAAACAGGTTGTTTAAAATAAATATGATTCGTATATATCGCTATCAAACATCAAATGCATCAATATAGATTCTACAAATTTTCATAACACAATAGTTTAGTTACCAACTCTACATTTATCCATCAAAACCTTAATACATAGCGAGATATACACTTATAACACAATATTGATTAACCGTTCTACCCTAACTTCAAAGTAAACATTCAAATGTCGACCTTTTGCCGCTAACTAAAGATTGACTTTACAATGAGAGTGTTATTAAAATTTTTTAAGTCAATCGCGATATTTTTTTCTAAAAAGCATCTCCGTTAGTGTGTGAGGTTGAGGTCACCAAGAAATTTATAGGTAAAACTGGAAGCCACGACTCGAACAAAAATTGAAGACAAAAAATTTGACCTTGAAACTTCTTATTTCCTATTTGTCTCTTTTTAACCCCTAGAGCACGTGTCTCTTGACCTTCTAATGGGTACCTATCAAAATACAGATTTTTTTGTCATCGAATTTCATTTCACCGAAAACTATTCCACGATTTTCAATATCTATTTTTCTTGATTGATCGACTAGCTAATGATCACCGTTTCATATTATCGAATAAACTTTCATAAAAAAAATGTTTCAAAGTTGTGTTGCTTACCAGAATAACGGTCTATCGAACTAACATTTCATATAAACTATTAAGTTATCGATAACACCATATATAAAAACATGTTTCAATATTTAACGTTACACATTGTAATGTTTCGTTTAACAACTTTCCATCGCAGTAACCACGCAGTAACGTTTCATCGAACGTTACATTTGCCTGAACGTTACGTTTGACGATAAAAACTGTTGAGGTTAGTTCTTAATTTAAAAATTAATTCTTAATTTGCAAGTAGGTACATGCCATGCAAGCAAGTATACAGCATGCAAGCAAGCATGCAGCATGCAAACAAGCATGCAGTATGCAAACAAGCATGCAGCATGCAAACAAGCATGCAGCATGCAAACAAGCATGCAACATGCAAGCAAACATGCAGCAAGCAATATAATGCTCCGCTCGCTTCGCTCGCTCCGCTATGCTTGGTCACAAGTCTAACCTAACCTAACCTAGGTTTATTTTCGTATGGATGGTTTTTCTTTATAGCGGGGGGCCTCAGGCCCCCCGACCCCCCCGAGCAGGGGGGCCAGCCCCCCTGCACCCCCCGGCAAGCATCTTGCAGGCATGCATGCAGCATGCAATGCAAGCATGCATACATTATGCAATGCAAGCATGCATACAGCATGCAATGCAAGCATGCAGGTAGCATGCCAGAATACAACAAGCAATCTCCGTTAGCTTCGGTTGCACCGCTGCTGACTGCCTGTTGTTCTAAATCTAACCTAACTTAATCCATAGGTTTTCTTTACAGAGAGAGGAACAAAAATGATTACGAATAATTACATAAAAAAAAGTATTTTCGATGTACACTAACTTTAGTGTAGTAAAAATTGATGTTTCAACTATTCTGCAAACTGAAACTTACGTGGAAACAAAATTATGGGTAACAAAACATCGATTTAACATTATTTCGATAAAATAAATAAAATAGGAAAAGAATTAACGACGGAATGAGCTTGTAGATAACAACTATTCGAGGAAATGAAATTGCGATGTAACCTGATTCTAGGAGTTGTTAAGTATTGTATAAAAAGATCTGCGAATAGTTTTATGGGGAATGAAAATCGATGAAGTTAATTGCGATAAAGTGATGGGTTCCCCCTTCTAATACGTCATATGTGCGTACTACATCATATTAATTGTGACGAGAGTTAGAAAGAGACAGGTAGGAAACGAAAACATTCAAAGGTTACTTGGGGTCAAAAAAGATGTCTTCACTTTTTTACTGTCAGTGTGGCTTCCGGTTTTACCTATAAATTTCTTAGATGCCACAGACGTAGACTCATATACAGATACGTCAAAGTTAAAAAGGAAAATGCCTTTATTTGAAATGTGTTTTGGGTGGGTACACAAAACTGTAGGGTAGTAATAATAAATCAGCCGTTGCGAATTTACTGGAAGTGTCATCTAAAACATCGTCAAAATAAACACTCCACGAAACAACCAAGCTAACGAACTTCTGTCGATCCTTGTTCGAAACAGTTGAAAGTGCTTGCTTGTTACTTGAGATTTAAACCTTCTTGTTATACAAATATTCGAATTGATCACGACTTCTCAAAGTTGTAGTCAGTTAGTTTCGCTTCATACTATTAATATATTCATGTTGATTGTATGTAGTTATAATGTATAGACAGATTAGTTGATCTTTGGAGGAGATGCGAGAATTATTACGAACTTTTATTAGTATTAATAATATAGTAACCTAATTAATTAATAATTGTTATTACTTAATATTATATAAGGCACACATTTCCGAACATAATATCTTGTTAGATAATTCTTTGGGCGATGTTTCTGAACGTGTGCTTTCTACTGACTCTCTAATTGAGGCTCTCTTACTTTTTGTGTAAATTCACACTTCGTGTGTTTGTGCAAATACATTAATTTAATAATAATTAACGGGGTTTATTATTATTACGATGTCATAGGGGCCCCTATGACATCGTAAGAAGAGTCTTTGTGATGCTAAGAAAAATCTTAAAATTAAACAACAAAAATCTTCCTCCTCAAATTAAAAATTATCCAAAGTTACGGCAGTCAAGCTATACCGAAATTCGCAAATAAAAGTGATGACATGGAACACGAACATAATATATTATACTCGTAGTATAAGTATAAACAAAATAACTTTATTAAAACTTCTCTTCTTAAAGTAATTAAATTCCACGAAAACAGTGTACAAGACATGTCATAAAATCTCTTTACAAAATTGAGTTATTTATTATTAAAGCCATTCGCCTTGTTCCTAATTAACTTAGCCTCCCTTTTACTCTTATAACAACGAACGAGGATAAAAATTTAATCTCTCAAAAATGTCATCTCCAAGTGCTTCTTAGAAATTTAAACGGCCTGCAAATACAAAATGGGCATTCAAAATTACAATGCCTGACAGTTTTCAAGTTAAATTCTATCGTCTGTTCTTTGTCAGGTTGTTTGACTCGAATCCGCGTCACCGCTGTTTTAAAGCTACAAGAAATGTTCTTTAACTTTGACATGCCCTTGTTTGATAACGTTGAGAGGTAGGCGTGTGAATTATTAACGTTTTCATTAGAACTTCCCCACCCTACTTGTCCCGGATTACATTGCTAATCATATTTGTATGATAAAGGAACTCGCAGTCCTATTCTCTAATTTTACTTTCTGATTTTCCTTTTGAGGCTTTTAAATATCTTTTTGCGTAACGAAGGTGGGATGGGGCAAACGTTTCGCCTGGCGATTATTGAGGACTAGGCGGACTCCCCTCGAAAATATTACGTTTAACTTTGCCATCATCATAAATGTTCTGGGAGATGTTCCGAGAATTCAAAAGTATACCCAAATAGAACTTATGCCAGCGTGTAACGTTCCTACAGTGTAGTTATTGTGTATCCCATCCTGTACCAAATGGGGTGTGATATACCCCAATCAGACAAAAAACGCAATAATTTTAAGACTCTGAAAGCGCTGAGTAGCTGGAATTACAATGTTGCTGCTCGAACAGTGTTGGTAAGTCAGTCAAAGGGTTCCTGTGGCCCCGTCCGGCAGTGACACATCCGCGGCCGCTGCGTTCTCCTCGTCGAATGATGGGGAGGAGGTGGCAGCCGTTGATGTTTTTGCGCCAAGGTACATGTGAGGGACATCGTTGGGTTTTAGTGGGTAGGCCCTGGTTCCCTAGGGAGAGCCCCACATAACGCTCACGCCTCCCCAGGCATGACGTATGCGTAACGCATGTCCCAACGTTAAAAAAGGGGGTCACCACCAAGAGAGCAGTAGGACCATAAAGCGCTCGTGGGCGTCTCATATCCCACCACAAACGGCGCATTCATAGAAATTTCTGATTAATATTTGAAGGTTTTTATTTTAATTTATTTATGTCAAGTATTTTTAAACGGAATAAACTAATTGCCATTAATATTTTATGTGATTAATGTCTCAAATGAAGAATTGTGTAATAATTAACGCATACGCAACACATTGTTGGTTCTTTGTTTTTAATTAATAAAAATGTTTTAATACATACTTACTTGCAGTTCAAAATTTTACTTAAACTTAATTATTACTGTGTATATATAATTACTAAATACTTAATTTTCTCTAAAAAGATAATCTGCCATTTTTGTCACTTTTATAATTTGGGGTATGACAAACCCCACCTATAGTACGAGACGTGATTTTTTAGTCACCTAGTACACGGGTATAAATCCTTTTTATCTCACACACATCGCAAAAGTTTGCGTTCACTAGTAAAACAACAGATAAAACCTGTTTCACAAGGCAAAGGCACTGCGCCTGGCTCCTTCCTCGGCAACACTATGAACGCGTAATCGTACGGGGAATCCATGAAATGCTAAGAGATTCTAGTTTTCATTACGCTTTAAAAAAAAAAAACAATTCACAAAAAAACATTATAATGAATAGAAACGGGAATTAACGACGCGACCTTTTAAATTACTGGCGTTTCAGCCGTGTAATCTGGCTGAAACGTCAGGTATTGGTATTTTACACAAACTATTAATGATGTGTATTTGATTTGAGGGTATTGACATTCATGTTCTTAAGTTATTCTTAAGGCATTTCACGACTATTACAAGGTTAGAACACTTTGTAAGATCCAATGCAATATTATTTTGGTAGAATTCCAAAATCTACGTTATATATGAAGCACCCAGTTCTTGTGTACCGAAGCCGGTAAATCAGTCCTGTTCATCCATTATTTTTTGGCATCCGAATGAGATAGATCAGTTTAATCTTTGCTAAAAGCTTCAAATGTTTCCCGTTGTTAATGTACCTTTATTGTATTTTGAATATCTTCAGCGTTTAAACTCAACAGTATCATTATACTGTGCAACAAGATACATTTTTCCATTTAGGCCCGGACTTCACCAAAGCGAAGAGATGTTTTTCAACAAAGGTGTATCCATCAAAGCTGAGCGGAGATGCGTACTGACTGGACTGTAGCGGAGATCTGTGCGATGTTTGTTAAGATTGCAGTTTAGTTCGATCTGACACGTAAGTCGCCGTTAGCGGCGTCGCTCACTACACGCCGCTCGCATCTCTTCTCGTCTCCGCTGCGTTCAGTCCGTCGACACCAGCTTGCGAGGCACAGCTCACATCTCCGCTAGCTCGATCGCGCCATACAAATATGATTCATCTCCGCTTAGTGGTATTCACTGAAGCTGAGCGAAGACGAGATGTGTAAATAACGAATTGCTATTGGTTGCTTAAAACACAGCTCTTCTCTTCTCGTCTCGTCTACGCTTTGGTGGAGTCCAGGCCTATGCTTGGGGTATACGAGCATTAATAAAAATACTCTTTATTGCATTTCATTTGTGTTATATAACGAATTTACAGTAAGAAAGTTTACAGGGGTAAACTTATTTCTGCATGAGATCTCTTCTCGCCAACCCAGAATGTGTGACACAAAGTACACCTTACAAAATATAGAGTGATGAGTTTGGACTACTATATACCGTATACATTACAGCATCTTTATTTACTACTGTTAGCTGAAGAGGAGTTCTATTGCGAAGATAGCTAATAGCTTCCAATACTTCTTCTTCAAAATATCGCCAGAAATGCTAAGTCTTACTAATTAAATACTTATTCCAATCTGAAACAATCAGTAACAGTAATTGAATACCGAAAACAAAGCCAGCACATTTCCAAGCAATAAACAACGAAATATTAATGAAACAAATCAGTAATATTTCAATAAATTCAATCTGCTCGCTAAATTTTCGAGTGGAACGTATCACGTTTCAAAGCTCTCAGACGTCGAAGTCAAATCCGATCGTTGTCCACTAGAACACGTACAAGTTACGAATCGATCACTAAATATGACAGCTGTATTGCTGAAGGTCTTTTGAGAATTTAGTTTCGTTATTCTATATTTTGTTGAACTGGATTAGGCAGTTCTAAGTAGATTAAATATTTTTAATCAAATTTGTACGCGAAATTCAAATTCTAAGCTGAGGCTACAAGGAGCACAATACGTACTTATGAATAGATAGAACTATTAATGTTTCAATAACAGTAACTTATCTATATACACTTTAGCTTAGTAAGCATAAGATTTTGAGAGACATGCTATAGTAAGTCCTAAATTCTACCAACACCAAGGAGATTTGTCGAGTTTCTCACGAGTTCTTGTTGTAAAAACACGTGTTGAGAGACTCCAGTTTTAACCCAAATCAACCGTACAATTTTTGTTACTATAGATACATATTCACTTGACATTGGCAAAATGCGTACGTTTAATGCGTCGCGACGCCATTAATTAAGAATAGAATAGAGATTTGTCGGTAGTTTTGTTATTGAAACCCCGTCATAAATCTTCTATTCAATAGCGTGTGTTCTGATGACCTTTTTTCCTACTTTCACCCTCTAGAATAGTAGTCTAGGAACGAGTCTAGGATCGGTAGTCTTGGAACGAGCTACAGTCCAGAGAAAGAAGGATTCTTTCTCTGCAATTTGGCTATTGTTCCAAAGCAAACAAAAACAGCAGTTCATTTCTATGTCACACAACCACGAATTGAAATTCTCTGTCAACATACCTACTTGTTTCCAGCTTCTTACAATCATGGGTAAAAAGAGATGAATCAAGCATTGTAATTCGGCGAGGTGAGTGTAGCTTGTCATCATTTGCCTGGCCTGCAGCCGGACTACCCGATTACGAGCGCTAATTCTCCGTTCCCATCCGAGTCCTCACAGTAACACTACACACTTAAGAACTAGACACACGTTTGTTATACACCGCACTCGTCGAACAAGGGTGGAAGACACTATATGGCAGTATCGTCATACTGCACTGACTCCAAATATTGGGAGCGGGGTAGGAAAATTATGTATGGGGTGACTTATGGCGACAAGTGCTACGTAAGGTCAAAATTATTCTCTTCTTTACAGCCGCTACCTTACAACACGATAGCGAGATTAATGCGTCGCATACGGTTATTCCTTTAATCCCTTCCAACTTGCCCCATTAATGGGGGATTGTGAACTTTGACAAGTAAGACAGTTGAAATCCTCACAAAATTTGTGAGAATTTCAACTAGTATATAGTTAGACACTATCATTTAATGATTGCATTTCTGTTGCCGCATTAACAACTAATACTAATAAATAGAATAAAACAATTTTTTGAGGGGGGGAGACAAAGTAAATATATTTTTCGCTCGATTTTGCACGATATTGATAACGGCATCAGATAGACACTTGAAATATTCACAGAATATTGAGTTCTTATATTCACTTTAAAAATAAGTAAATAAATTAAAATAAAATTAATATTAAGAGAACCCCCCATATACAAACGTGATTTTTTCCCAATTTTTGATAAAGTCTTTTTTAATTACAAGTCTTTTTTTATTATAATAGTTTTTTTAAATTACTACCAAGCGTAGCCGACCGTACGGAGAGCATCTAATGTGTCTAAGTGCCTAGATGTCGGTGTGGTCATTTCCCTATTATCAATTAGATTAGTACCTACTGAATGGGGATTTGTGGGAGAAAAGTTCACAATCGCCCATTGGTGGGGCGAATCGATGGGGATTACTAGAATAACTCGGCGCATAAATAACAGCTCTTATAATTCGACTCAGTGCTGGCCTCTCCTTGTCATCGAAGGAGGTTTACGCAGTAGTCCACCACGCTTGCCTAATGCGGATTTGTGGACGGAGTATAATAATCAATATCCTTTTTCTGATGCAGTAGGGCGCTTTCTACGACACACTTTGGAGGATATAGGGCGATGCTATTCTCCTAACTCTGGTTTCCCTTCAATACGCATAAATCTTTCGCCTTTACTATACCGGCATCACATGGCTAACTATTATCACTCGGCGCATTTATATTATCAGCAATCAACTTTCCGTCTTGACACCACCTGTGCTCATTAGGTGGAATGAAGTTATTTACCTTACATTTTACATAAAAAGTCATACCATCTAAATCCTACGATACTATTGCTTGCCAACTAAAAGAATCAAACTATTGTAACTGGCAGCTTTAGAAAACATTCCAACCGATCAATGTTACAAAACTTTTTGTCTGAAACTTTATTAATTCCAGGTTGATTCTATGCATTTGATCCGGCAGCTGTGAACTAAAAATAAGCACGTGTAGCGTACGAATCAATTGCTTTCGGCCAATATTTGCACGAGAGCTTAAAATAAAATCCAATGGTGTTCGTTTACTTTGTTTCGTAATTTAAGCTTTTGGGACTTTGATGGAACTTTGTATAAGCTGCTTTGCTATTTCTATTTGATTTTGTTGTGGCTGTTTCTGTGTTTTATTTTTTTGATTCGCGTTTTTGGTAGAAGACCAAAACTGTGGTTAAATTAATTGGTTTCTATAATTTACATAGCCATGTGATGACTGCAGAGTAGAATAACATCACCCCATATCCTCCAATGGGTGTCGTAGAAGGCGACTAATTGATCAGCAAAGGGGTATTGATCACTTTAGACTCCGTCCACCAATTCGCATTGGTTAAGCGTGGTGGACTACTGCCTAAACCTCCTTCGATATCAAGGTCTCATCAGTGGGTCGAATTATAAAGGTTGTCATGATGATTATGATATCGTTTACTATCCCTAGTGCTCATAATTTTTCTCTACCATAATTGAAATATTTATATGTATACGTCAAACTTATACATGATTGAACAGAGCCCCTGGTAAAATTTTGTTACTCATAAAGCGACATCTGGAAAAATGGGCTATGTAGTGATTCAATAGTGATAGGTTGCCAGCCTGTCGCTTACACAAAAGCGGCATGAAACCCAAAAAGTAACGAATCCTCAGTGAACCAACCAAGAAGCCAACAACCAAGGCAGATAAACTTCAAATCATCTCAGCAGTTAGGGTATATCAAACTCGTTGATGCGAGTTGATACTTCTAAGAAAATAGAATCGATTTCGAAGAAAGCCAAAGTAGAATACGTGAATATAATATTATGCCAATATTTACCACACAAATTAACTTTAACTTAGGTATAATTATAAATTAGTTTCAACTTTTTGCCTAACAAATTTTCAACCTTATTTATTCCCTAATTATAGACTATTATTCAATTCGTATTCAATTCTATAGTAAGAACTATTTTACTTAAATTATGATTGATGGCCAAAGACACTATGCTGGCCAGAAACGGGAAACAGAAATGACAAAAAATCAATTTTTTAATAACCTATTATCTAATGGAAGTGTTATAAAAGAAAGCTTTTAAAAGGCAAAGTGTATTTTTAATAACTTTCTACAAGATAATGTACTTTATTGCATATATTATAAATAACGAATGCCTCAAAGTGCAGAAAACTTTTAAAGTTGCCATTTACTTATAACACACCATGCGACGCAGTCGGGTTTAAAGAGTAAATATTATAAATACTGGAGGTTTGCATTAGAGGCTAGAGAGAGAGAAAAAACCTCACCAACTTTCTCAACAACCCTGTGAAGCTGAAAAGGGCTCTGGAGCCAGCATTAGTCATTAAAAAGTAACCAGGCAGTGTTTTCCAACAATTAATCATTGCATCCCATGTGGTTAACGATGCTGCTCCAGATATAAAGTCACAACTGTGTCAAGGACACGGTGTCCCTAATCCTGCCTCGTATCTCCTTGTTTTTGCACAACTTTATGTTTGTTTCATTATGGTTTTATCTTGAATGAATGCGATAAATAAATCTCGTCGGTTAAGTAGATCGAGAATAATTTCAATGAAATATACTAAGGAAGGAAAAGGAGGTATTAAAGTGGAGGTCGATGGTCAATTTCATTCTATTCCATTACATTCCATTCCATTCTATATAAAACACAATAAAACTGTATGAGATCAGGTGTAAGTGGTGTCGTTTTCTAAATTTAATGGGTTCTTACGTGAGTGTGTGTATGTGTTTGCGTGATTGAGTGCGTATATACCTGAAGCAAAAGCGCAATTCATGACCTAAAAATTAATTCACTTTAGACATGAGATTACGGATAACTTAGTGTCTGTGCTACTGTTTAAGTAGCACAAACACCAACATTTAATTTAAACTGTAAATAGTACACTTATTAGCTAGTGCGCTAAAACAAAGAACGCCTCAGTTGGCAGATATTTGACGAATGATATGCGATTTGAAGCTTTCTTTTTACCGCCCGAGAAAAGTACAAAACTTCATAACAAGCCCTTATCAGAGGGCCTAGACAAATGGCAAACGATACAAATCGTTTCTACGAGTACCAACGTCAACACTTTGAAATGATGGTCGCCATGGCTTTTTCTCAGTATTATGTCTGTGTCATTAAAAAAAATATATAGTTTCTTTGCACGAAGTAGATTCAAGTGAAAATATCACTACATTGTCAGCTTAACAATTTTGCTCGATTCTCAACAAAAATGTAAGTTCTCAGTAACCTAACATGATCGATAGGTATCACGTAATCATAACGTTTTTTCTTCTTATAAAAGTATGTTATTGTGATTTCACAATACAAATAAAAAGCATTCATTTTCAATTCTAATCATGCTCCAGTAAAAAGAGAAGACCTTAAATCACTTGATTCTTGATCACTTGTGTACAAATAAATCAAAAACTCGAACGGAACAATGGTCAAATATTACTGGAAATTCGAGTAGGTAATCATTTCGGACCGGTTAAAGGTCGTAAGGTTTCGAGAGGTATTATTACGAAGATTGAAATGTTATGAAAAAATAATATTGACCAACGTAAGTTGTTGATATTTTTCTAATGTAAACCATGATAACTCTTATGAGTTATTTAGAGTTCCATCTGCCGTTGTTGGCTTTTCTTTGTTAGTTTACTGAAAGTTTAGTTGCTTCTGAGTATGCTGCATTTATGTAGCCAACAGGCTACACAAAAGGAGCAACCTGTCTCTAGTTTTGGGGTACTGCATGGCCCATTGCGGCCCAATGTGGCTTTAGGAGTAACTAAATGTTTTTTGACTAAAAAAGACAGTTTGTTTTTTTCAACAGTACTGAATATGTCTCTCGCATATTTCCGATATTGAGAGAGTGAGATGGCTCATATTAGGGGCGGGGCCAACGCCTGTATTCAAAATAATATTGGATATAGTACTAACATTTTATGGACCAGAACTTATAAATCAAATAATTGTTACATAATATTGTTATCCTAAAAAGTATCGTCGTCACTTCCTTCTTATGAACATTCTGCAGACACGTGAAGAATAAACTGCTTTAACGATATTTGTTGGAGTTTCTCCCGAGTTCTTGTTGTAAAAACACGTGTTGAGAGACTCCATTTTTAACCTCAATCAATCGTACAATTTTTGTTACTTTAGTTACATTTTCACTTGACATTGGCAAAATGCGTACGCTGAATGCGACGCCATTAATTAAGAATAGAATAGAATAGAACGATATTTGTTCATGGCACATTTATCATACAAGCCGGTCTTTTGTGCCGTTTGTGTGAAACGACCTTTTTGTTGAATACGTGGACCAATAGCAACGTAGTTTAAATTTTCGGTACTCGTTTCTTCAAAAAATTTACTGTAGCCACACATAGCTGGAATTGAAAGCCAAATATAAGTATAGAAGCCGTACTATATAGTCACTTACTTTGCCAACATGTAAGGTAAGGTGGTTTTTCGTGTGTTTGATTAAGAACTTCAACACAAATGTGCTAGTAAAGAATGCCATTTCCGAATCGTGCGATAAAAAATAAGAGGCCAATTATTTTGTTCAATTTACAGCGGCCACAGTAAATTAGGATTTTTGGAGGGTCTATTTGAAGGTGTGTTTTTACTCGCTGAAATAGAAAGATTTGGGCTAAGAAACGACATTTGGACCAAACTTTAATGAAAAAAGACGTTCAGAATACATTGCTGATAAAAACGCAAGCACACGTTTAAAAAATACTTAACTTAGCTAATATAATTATTAGCTCTGACGTAGATTAGCTATGGGTCTTGAACTCGTTAAAAGCGAGAGATGCGAGCTTTAATAAAAATGAATAAGCGAATACATACATACATATATATTAACAAATTATAATTAAAATAACCATAGAAACACCAATAGTAATATCGCACGCTTAATAATAAACCGGAATAAGTCAAAAAATAAGGATTTCCACTTTTGTTAATAAAACGAACTAACTCCGAATGGAGAATAGGTACAATCTCATCGCCGTGTGAAACAAACCAAAATGGCCGATTTGGTAGATCACCTCTCTTTCTATTAGAAAAGCGCGCGGCAATGCATTTCATGCGATAGTGATCCATTCAGTAATACGGCGACCACGATGTGAGATAGTACTAATTATTTTGTGACTAAGGTGGAGTAACTTGAGATAATTCGGTTTATTTGCAAACGCAGGCGAAATTATTTCACTTTATTTTTTTTCTAAACTAGCATGTTTTCTTTTTATTTCAGTTAAGTTGAAAACGGTGATAACATACAGCATGTACTATTTAGAGTTGTTGCGGTTTATCATTAAATTATGTTTGTATAGTTATAAAAGATTGCTTTTTAGTGCGTTTTAGTATAAAATTATAACTTAAATTCGGGAAGCAATTCATTTTATATCACTTTATTACCAAAACTATCGGCACATTTAAATAATACTTGTGTTTATTTCGGTTTACATTTTAAATGCTCCTTAAGTCTAAATGTCCTCTAGCAATTACTGCAGTTTATTAAAAAATGTCTTTTTAATTTATTATAATTATCTATTCATAAAAAAGTAATAAATTACCAATTCCATAGTTTTGACCTGAAGATTACGTCTCTAAATAGGAAGCAGCGGTGCCTAAAACTTCTTATGATGAGTATTGATACTGGATGTACGTACTTGCATATACGGATACGTATACACGTTCAGGAACAAATTGTAATTCAGTCGAAATAAGAGTAAGTAAATAACATCTTTGTAGTGAGATTGAAATATACCATTATAAATTTTCACAGTCATGTTTAATTCATACGAAAATTGGTGTAGTTAGTTTAATGATGCCCCGAAAACATGGTAACTTTACCTGATGCTGCAGGGTCACTAGGATTCCGCAAAACCAATACCTCAACAACTAACAGCAGAGGTATCGTGTTTGGACTCAGTAAGTAGGTTATATAAAGATAGATAGATGTTGGACATTAGATGTTTCGATATTATTATTTAAATTTTGATTTGAAATCATCTGCTATTCTCTTAATTAATTGAGGGTTTTATTTTTGTTTGTGTGTTATTTATTTTAGGGTTTAGTCAAAGAAAAAGAATATCTAACGACGAATGAACCAACTGACGATCCGTGTCTCACCATACTAGGAGTCAAAGTCACTAAGTAGTAAATCCAGGGCACCACCATTCAAACAGAAAGTCCATCTCGCCACCACGCAGGAAGTCTAGCTTATCTTCAAGTAGACCTTGAGGTTATCGTCATCGTCTTCTTCAGACTCGTCTTCCTCTGACTCGTCTACCGCGGGTTCGTCTTCCTCAGACTCATGTTCCCAGGCTGTGATGATAACTCACGTATACCCAAAGAACCGTCTCCGAAACTGTATAATGATGACGAGTCTGACAGAAATTAATTAATTGAAGTCCACGACTTCAAAATACCAACGTGCTATTCTTATCATCATCAAAAAAGCAACGTGCTATTCTTATAATAAAGTTGTTTTTAATTTTAAGTACCCACAATCAATTGTTTGGGATATAAAGAAAAATTATCACACTTGCTTAGTGTCATATTATCAAGGTTCTGACGAGTGCGACTGAAACTAGCTAGCCAGAAAACTGTTAATTTTCCTAATAAAGAGGTAAATGACATGAGAATCGTGAATCCGGAAGACCTGGAAATTTCAGTAAACATACATTCATAAATATATCAATAAATACTATATAATGTAAAATAAAATAATTATTAATGTATTTTAAAATACTCTAATAAATAAACATAATGTAATGTCAGCACTCAGCATTGAAACAGTATTATTTATATTTTGTTTTATTATTTTTTGGATCCATCCACGAGAAAATCTCAAGTCCATGCCAAATTACGAGTTTTCTCCGGTATATACCGACGAGAGCGACGTCTATCTGAGTGAAGATGATCCTAGTTAGGTATGTGTAATCAAATAACTTATTTATTCCACCATATGGATCGTCATGAAGTTCCTGTGACTCTGATAGTTCCAGTATTGAGTTAAAAAGATACCTACCAAAAACCTAAAACTTCAAAAGGTGAACAAAATAAAGCCAAACATTTACGTAAAAGTGTTTAGTCGTACACATCTGTATCAAAAAAGAAATAAAATCCAAGTCGCTTTAACCACCTTATACGGACAAAATAATGTTCTGTACCTGGGTGACTGGCTTCCTGCATGAGCGTATAGCCCTCTCTGACGGATGTAGTTCAAAGTTCATGTCAGTGAATACCAGTTTTCCCCAGGGCTCCGTTATATCCCGTACACTGTTTCTTCTGCTTATGATATGATGACGTCAATTGCTATGTAGACGATAGTACAGTCCATGCGGGCTATTTGCATGCAATGGACATGCAATGGCTGGATGAACGGAAGCCGTGGAGAATCTTGTCATTGAAGTCAACCGGGAGCTGAACCTTGTTTCCAAATGTGGTCAAACAAATTAGGTTGGGTTCAATGCCAAGAAAATTCAGGTGTGTGTGTGTTTACGGTGAAAACGTTATCATTCCTTTCCCTTCCCTCTCTTCAGGGCACAATACTGACACTACTGACAGTATGAGCTTCCTAGCTATGGAGGTTCACAGCGACTTAAATCTGAAAGATAATATCGAAAGCGTGATATAAACAGCTTCATGGAAACTCAAAGTCCTGAACTTGGAACGGCGTTTTTTTACGCCAGATCAACTGTGCTTGCTACATTAGACGCAAGTATGGTCCTGCGTAAAGTATTGCTCGCACCTGTGGAATGGGTCCGCCAAGTACTTACTCGATGCTTTCTGATTCCCTTCTGACTCTCTACTGATCTCCCTTCCTTTTAAGGACCATGCGTGCTGGTATACGATGCCACTAACAAACTGTGGCTGCCTTTCCAACGCACACTGAGAAATTTGACAACTCATTCCTATGTCACACAATCAAGAAATGGAATTCACTGCCAGCATACATGTTTTCTCCTTTTTACAATCCTGGGCGAGTCAAAAGAGGCATAAAGAAGCATCTTTCAGGTCAGAAATGCCAGGGTAGCTAGCTCAGTCGTTTATTTCTCGCGCTAGCTATATTCGCATTTGGACTCCACTTCTGCTTACCTGGTGGAATAGAGTCATTTGTTCGACCTTTTCATAACAGTGGTTGTCTGGTTACTCTAAAAAGCCTATAACTATAGATAGGTTATTGAATGTCTGTAAGACTAATTACAATTTGACAATATTAATTCTTAAATTTTATAAATATGACGATATAGTCTCATAGACTTTTTAATTACGTTACTAATATAATACGAACCCACATCCGATAAAAGCCAAGAAGGCACATAGTGATTTTTTTTTATATATTTTGAACTACATTTTTATTGTTGATTAACATAATTGCGTAAAGCTAAATCTCTAAACTAAAAGCATTTGTTGAAGACTGAAATTTTAATTTCTATTCTGTGATTGTTAAGAAATTACGTTTATTATTAAGTACAAATTATAATAAGTTCCCATTACGACTGTTTACTATAGTTATAATTGTTATCAGGTTAAGAAAGCAGTTTATTATAAAACTCAAATGTAAACTGTTAACTTACATTGACAAATATAAAGATGTTTTGCAAAATATTTCTGTACTTTTATTTCCGTTTTACTTTTAAAGTGTAATAAGTTATAAAGGTCTAAATAGATTATATTATTTATTAATACTAAACCGAATTATTAAATATTATTTGTCAAACATTTTGTTAATTTATCATTAATTTTTATACTAAACTGACGTAAGTCGAAACTTAAAAAAAGAAACTCCATTTATTAATTTGATATAAATAATATAATTAAACTATTACGTCAGTTAAATTTGCTATACATCTCTCTACAATTTAAAACCAAGAAAATAAAAATCGCACCATAAACACGTGAAAACCATCAAAATATTTACAACAAGGTAGAGACTCAAAACTTTGACAGCGATTTCCCAAAAAAGTGAAATTTTGACTTATTCCGGTTTATTATTAAGCGTGCGATATGCTCCACACTGAACTATAGACTTACAAGATTCCTTTTAAGTTAATGAAAGGGTGGCTGCGTAAAACGTGACTTTAAAAAGCATAAAATTTGTCCCCAATTGAATATATAACGTTTTGAGTTTTAATTTGTTAAAATGTTTAATAGCATCTTCAGCTTCTAGGTACAATTAGCACTTCGTATTACATTTGCCTCTTTGAATCACTTAAGAGCGTGCATTCATCGAAAAACCAATAATATTTTTTACGCTGTATTGTTGTTAGATACACATGTCTATGTGATCCCATACATACATAGACATTGCTCGCAGAGCGATAAGTCCACTAGCTAGGAAACCCCGGGGTGTACGATCGAAAAATGCCCACAAGCTCGAATTTGGACCATTTTTCATTAAATTATTAAAAATATCTGAGTGCATTTAATAATGTGAAAATATCATTATCGTGTCATATCTAGCATTATATGTATTTCTATGTAATAAGTACATTCATTAAGTAGAATTTCAAATACACTGTAAAAATCTTCATTAAAAATTACCAATTTATAAATATTTTTGGTATCCTTTTTTGATATGTTATCTTAATTTTTTACTTATTTGGGCTTAGAATAGTATATTTTCTTTTTTCGGAAAAACAATTTTCGAAGAGTATTGTTTGCCATTAGTTATAGATATAGGAAACTGTAGACGGAAATGTGAAAGAGAAACGGCATACTAACACGTATATCGCCGGGTTAGTGCAAAAACCAACTAACTGTCACTGTTATTTTTCGGATTTACGATGAATTTATCTGCCTTTATTCTACATAATTAAAAACATAAATATATGAGAATGCAGATGATCATTACATAAATTACAAAATCTTCTATCTAGCAGAAGTTTAAGATTCCCAAACTTTAAAATCGCAATAACTCAAAACTATAATTCCATGGGTTAGTTGGTATTTGCATTAAACCGGCGATATTAGAGCGAGATAGATAGACGAGACTATTTGCCATCCTGGGGACTAAGATAATATGCCCTCCATGCCCAGTAATTACACTGGCTACCTTTCCCTTCAATCCGAAACACAGCGAACTGCTTCACGGCAGAAATAAGAAAGGCGGTGATACCTACCCAGACGACCCTACATATGGGTGTCTACTACCTAGTGTAGTGGTCTCAACATTACCTAATAAAAATACCAAATAAAAAAGTGCGCTCTTAAAACTTTGAATATAATAAAGAGGGACACAAACGTTCCGTTTACCGCACGATAAAAATATTATAAGAAAGTATAATGCTCCTTGTGTATAAAATAAACAATGGTTGTAAACGGTGGAGATATTTAGGCCCGTACCCAGTTTATGGGTAATGTCGTTTTTTCTCATGATTGTGAGTGGAATTGCCTTTTATGGGATGGTTAGTTCCTATGCAAGGTCTGTTTCCCTCCGTCTCGAGGTACGTTGGCAAGAATTATTAGTCGGAGCTTGGGAAATGTGAGGGACAAAAACTGTCCTCCTATTTCATTATTCTTTATTAAAGTGCTTATGTACTGCGCCTTGTATGGTTGTTTAGAATATACTAATAGCTATTGCTTTCCCATTTTCGACTATAAAACATTAAGTGTTAAGTGCAAAAATATATGCCTACACATCAAGCGGTCCGGTTTCGAATCCTGATAGCGGCAAATGTTTGTGTGATAAACACGAATATTTGTTTGCGAGTCATGGTTGTTTAAATTATTATTATGTATATTAAAAAAGTCCGTTATCTAGTATCCGTAACACAAGTTCTTAATGATACTTACTTTGGGTTGGATAATTGGTGTGAGTGTGGAAATATATATTATTATAGCTCTCCCGGCCTCTCGTTGCTGTGATAATTTCATACTACTGACCTATATCTTGCAGTACAAAAAATATGACTAGGTACTTATCAAGATAAAAACTCTCAAGTTGGATCAAACTGCACACGGTGTACAAATTTGATTAAAATCGGTTAAGTCGTTTAGGAGTCCGTCGCGGACAAACAATGTGACACGTAATAATTTATATATATATATATATTAAGATTGTTATATTATGATATATGGGAGATCAGTATAAAGCGCACCAATTTGTATATTATGTATATTTGTATAATATAAAAATCTCATATTATGGTCTTTGTGTTCGTACGCCTCCGAAACGGCTCGAACAATTTTTATACAAAAAATGTGTACATTGTTTGTATGAAAATAGGTAGTATAGTATTGTCTACGCACGGGTGTCGTGCAATGCATGACGTTGCGTGGGCGGAGGAGCGAGTGCGTGCACGCAACTGACTGGTTGACCATTCCGCTTAGACCCACGTTTGCGAGAGATCGGTCTCCCATTAATTGTAGTTGCATTTAGTAAACCACTTAAACCATAATACAGTCCACTTATTAACAACATCACCACCATCGAAGCCCCAGCATACGGTCCTGTGCCGTACAACGTTTGCTAGTCGGATAAAACAGCTAAATCAGGTCAATAAATTTTAAAAGAGTTTTTTTTTATCCAGCCTTTATGAAAGTTGGTAAATATAATCACAACCCTAAATCTATTATTAAAATCAAATTTCACAATATTTACCGTTGAAACTTCATTTCCATTTGCGGTAGGATGAGGGCATGAACTTCAATCATTCATCAAAAATGCGGTCAGCAAATTGCAAAATCATATTTTTTCAGCCAATATAAATCGTAAACAATTTCGATACAGCGGTAGCAGACGATACGCTCAAAATTATTACTAATGGAAAACGACAAGGCTTCCGTGCCGCGCCTATTTTATTATAATAGAAATTGGGATGTCTTATTATAGCCATTTTCCTTCTTATGTTATTTGTTTATTTATTTGTATTCGTAGTTAGACGGTAGGTAATGGTGTTTTTACTTTCCCCTACGTAGTATCTCGACCTCGAGATTTTGACGGATTTACACGTTTTGGACATCCCTGAGACCAAATTTTTTTTTTGGAGTAATGTCTGTGTGTGTCTGTGCGTTAGCACGATAACTCGAGCATGCTTTAACTTATTGCAACCAAATTTAACATGCGTGTATGACATCAAAATATAAGGTTTCTATCAACTTTTGAGCCGTCGATCACGAAAGTTAAACAACAAAGTGCGCGGTCGGTATTCGGATGGGTGACCAAAATTTAACATGCATGTATGATATCAAAATATAAGGATTTTATCAACCTTTGAGTCGTTTTCTGTACCCGTAGTGTAAGTTTTCCCGTATAAAATACGGAACTATCGTAGTTGCGTTAAGAGCTCGATTTGTATAGGAAACGTGAACAGCGCCCCTAGCGGAAAGGAGCGTAAATCGTGTTTCCCATACAAATTGAGCTCTTATCGCAACTACAATAGTTGCGTATATTATACTAAAAAACATATACTACAGGTACTGTATACGAGAAAGTCAAGTGGAGACCACTGCCGATGATTTTTTTTCGTTATATTTCGTTTTACAAATAAATACTAAGGGCGTTTGTGCACCACCAGGAATTTTACTGTCCGGCGCTCCAATTTTTCACGGTCTCCAGTGGCATGAAAAAACGGATGAAACCTAATTCAGGCGTGCCGGAAGTAATTATGCGCCCAATTTAATAAAAAAGGCCTTGACAGATAAGGGGTTACCACCTTCTTTATAAAAGCTATTCAAATTCCACACGGTTGTGTATAGGTTTGTAAACTGCATCAAAGTGTTTCATTAATTTCGTACCATCATCTTCACATTACTGATTCGCGTTGGCATCGAAAGAATAAATGAAAGTTGTCGCTGGTCTGTTATGGAGTGAAAAAGTGGAGTGGAGTGGTTTTTCAAAGATCAAGTAAATTAATTATTTCTAATCAGTGTTAGTTTACCATTTCCAATCGATATATATATTTTTTAATATTTAACTCAAAATTAAACAAAATTCACATCAAAACGCACGTAGCTTTAAATGAATGATTTAAGAAATGCTTAAAATGACAGATGAGCGTGTCATTTTAGGTTATTTATGAAGGTATGGATTCTTCATACAAATTGAATGAACGATATTGCATTGGCGATTCAACTCTGAACTGAATACGAATTAACGATTCTATACAGTTTAGGTCTTAAATTGGGTCGCGATAAAAGATGGTGGTATTGGTGGTGTAGCTGGACTACCAGTTCAAATCTTAAATTAAACGTTCTTCAGATGTGTACCGCTCCATGGCCTATGTCAACTAATTCTGTATCGTCTACAACATCTATGTCAAAACACAATAATATTTGAATCCATTTGCAAAAATTATAGCACATTCACATAATGATATTCATTTCATTTCATTTTCATTTTCATTTTCATTTCATTTCATTTCACTGAATTGTCTGGCTACCTCACGGGTGACAATGATTCGACTCAGCTTGCTTATAAAAAAAACCTGAACCTACTAATAATAAGCGAACACGTTTCGATTATACAGACAACTATCGATAGAATCTCCTACGGATTTATCGACGAATGGTTTAATTCGATTAACCACTGCGACGTTTTTAAATCCGGCGGCGCGCCCTTTGGTAATACAGCGTGGTGCGTTAAACGATATGGCTGTGGCATTGATAATATGACAAATATCTACAAATAGTTGTGTAATTTGTTCTATTACTCTCGATTAATGTTTACAGAACTACATTATTATTATTTTTATGACTTATGTCCACCCATTTCTGGGGAGTTCAACGTAGTCGCGGGCTTATGATTATTATTATTATTCTTAAATAAGGGTCTGAGACCGTATCTCAGAGCACTTCGACCCTATGGATATTTTGTGCTTCCCCTTTCCTTATCACCTGTGATGTCTAACTAAATATGTGGGTAGTTGAGGAATAGACAATAAAGGTATACGCCGTAATGGCGGTGACGGCTCGGTTGAGTCAGTCGTGTTCCGACCGCCGCGCCGGACCGAGCGGACGTTTGCCACCACAGTGTACAGTAAATCATAGAGTGACTAAGTGTTATAGCACAACCCTCTCCGGACACTCTGGAGGACACCACATCACCCATCCCCGCCAACATCGAAAACATTTTGTATGAGTTTCACAATGTTGGCGGGAATAAGGTCTATAAAGTCCTCTGGTTTAGGGTAAGCTAAACCTAGGACCCTTAGTCGCCTGCTGGATAGTGCATCGCAGTCACATAGTATGTGCTCTATGCTTTCTTCCTCTTCACCACACATTCTACAGATGGGGTCATCAGCTTTGCCTATTGTGCACAGGTGTTTTCTAGTGGCAAAGTGGCCAGTGAGAGCACCGGAGAGGATTTGGGTTCTGCTGATTCTTCCCATTCTTTTAAGGTAGTCTATGTGTGAGGATCCAAAAAAATTCTTTGAGTGTGTCAGTCGGGGAGTGGATAACCATTCCCTGAGGTTTCTCTTTTGACAATACTCCTTTAGTGCCATTTTTATGGTGCTTCTAGATAATCCTACAAAAGAACTACATTAAAGACATTGTTGTCATCTGCCTCTATTATACGTAGTTGTGAGCTACGGTGACTACTTACTTTCAGCTGAAGTTGCTCTAAACATCCATATCAAACAAGTTTAAAGAAAATCCGAAATTTTACGAGAATGAAGACGAAAAATTTGGGCACCTCTACACATTATTACGGAAAAAATGTCATCTGTTTATTAAAATGACACTAATACCACAGAGATAATAATGTTAATATTCTTTAGAAACCAGGGGTGCTAAACCATTAAAAAAATGTAAACTTATTAATCTCATTACCGTTGACATTCGCTCGTTCCTAAAATAGATGTATTCATTACAATCCTAAATAGAAACGAAAAAGTTCTACACAAAAAACGGGATTCATCACAAAAAAGCAATGCGGTCAGCTCGAAGTTTATAACAAGAAGTGATTTATTAAAAGGTTTGCAAAGACTCCGGCGCTGTATAAAAAAGTAGCAACTGTTTCTGAACAAAGTTTCTTGTAAACTCGGTCTCTTGTTCGATGTTGTCAATCGTTCGACCATCAATCTATCGTTGTGACAATATAAGGGCTACATTTTTCGTGTTATGCTAAACGGGAAACTTTGGGGTTAGTAATTAATGAATTTGCAAGTTGCGAACTTTACGCTAGGGATTCTGTGATAAATTTAATTAAAAATATGCCTTAACTCTACCAGCGAGATGATAGTAATTATGATGGCACCCTTGAGATTTATTTCCTAATCATTGACGTTTACCCTTTTGATGAATAAGCAAATTGAATAATAAGCGTCTTGCCAAAACGGGAAAGGAAATAAAATTTATAAAAGTAGATAATTAGAAACCAAAATTTTAATTGACTTGTTTTATTAATCCATTATACTTTAAGCATGATTTTGTGCAATCACAATCAATATTCAGATTTGTCAATGAAAATTAACAATTTGTATTAATTATTTATTTGATTCATGGTAACTTACTATTCTTTTCTCAATGTTAAGTATAAAATATTCACCAAAAAACAAATAAAAATAAAATAGATACATAAGTAATAATAATATATTTCCACGTTTAAACAATTATATAGCCCAAATTAATTATCATTACGAACTCATGTTATTGATACTAGATAGGGATGATACAAACATTATTAAAGATAATATGATGCCTTCGTGGTGGAGTGGTCAGTATAGCTGCCTACACATCAAGCGGTCTGGATTCGAATCCTGGTCACTACCAGGATTCGTGTGATGAACACGAATATTTGCAGAAATATATTATATATTACCTGTATGTAGAAATATATTTTATATTATATGTAGGTAGAGCTTAGAAATATGTCATATTATATATGATTAAACGATATAATACAGAAGGGGACGTCAAACATCGCTTTTGCCAAGATTCGAAACCGGTCAGCTTGATTAGCAAGGAGCGTTACGGAACACTCTACTACGACGACGTCAATTACAATAATTATTATGATTGAGATTAAGAACTAAACGTATCTAAAATATTTTGTTAACATCATATTTCTGTTATGGACTGCCTACTGTACGAATAATGTAATAAATGTATTCGAAATGATAACTAAATTTCTATTTTCCTTTCAGGTAAGTCTCGATCCGTCGATGACACATCCAAGGAGGACCCATGTCTTACTGGTAGGCCTCATTTTTTTATTATGATACAAAGAAATTGTAATCTTATTTGGCTCATTTAAGTTTCATTTTCATAATAATAACGATTGTTTTGTATCATAGCCTATTGTGTAAATAATTTATTTAAACCTTCATTGGACAGAGAAGAGTATTTTATTGTCTTTCAACTTTATCTACACGTGATAAAGTTCAAACTAGTGAACTTTAATGTTGTGGGAAGTTATTTGAAATTCAATAATCATACACATGTTCACAATAAGATCGAGCATCTACTGTTGATGTCAGTATTTTTCCAAGAAACTTTGGGTGCGATGGTGAAGGGTTAAAAAATGTATATTGAAGAAATTCTTTCCGGCTGCCAGCATCTGAGGTCTGTAGGCATCGTTTCCCGGAGTTGAAGAGGAACATTCTAAGAAACATTCTAATCACTGAGAATAAAACAAGATTGTAGAACAGTTAGCGTAAGGAGAATTATTTCCAGTATACACTTTGCATTTCGAAAACGAAAATTCTGCAATACTATAATCAACACAGCGATGCGAATTTCCGGGTATTTTTAAAATAGTAAAATGACAAAGTTACAAGTCAAGAGTGCTTCGTGTCTTACCCTTATTTGCCTCTACTAAATTTGTTCATCATTAATAAATTAGGTCGTTAATTTGCTGTAATAGAGACTTCCAGCGAATCGCGCACCGAGCAAACTCGAGTTGTAAAAAGTGTACTCGAGATGACTCGTTTGCTATTTAATTCAGAGAAACGAGTCGTCCCGTTTCATTTTTAATTGAAGGCAACTTAAATGTACATAATTATAAAAAATAGGTACCTATACAAGCAATATATCTTGTATGTATTGATTTGTTACACACGTAGTGTAGTTAAAAAATATATTTTTCTTTTGATTCACGGAACGAATGTCAAAGTATTTTTAGAGTCAAACATGCTTATGTTTATAGAATAAAAAAAACTTTTTTCTTAAAGAATTAATGTGCTGCTAATTCATTAATATTAATCCTGTTAACTCTTCCAACTAAGTTAATGCACTTGTGCTAGCAGTGGGTCCATGTCGGTGGTCTAAAGCTGCCGATCCACTCCGCACGAAGAGGCTACGCGCGTGTGTCAAACTTCGCTTTGTATGAAAATAGTAGTGATAACATCCAATAGAACTAACGGACACGCTATGCATCAAATGACGTCACCCACGTGCGTACTGATCGGATTTGTCACGCAGCTCAACGCTGCACACACTCACTCTGCATAGGACATGCACACAGAGGCATTTAAAACACCCCACGGCTACTCGAAGTGCACAATGCGATTGGAAACAAATCAGCGTGTATAGCGTGTGCTGCGTTGAATTGTGTGGATGTCCATGCATGTATTCGTGACGTTATTCGTTTATTAAGTGGCCATGGGTGGCTGATTTTATAAGTAGTGTAAAATGTCGACCAACATAAGCATGCAGTTAACGTGGGCGTGACATCGTACACCGCGTGCGCTGCAGTGGAGCAACGGCTTTACGGCGGCCGGGGATCGATGTTCGTTTACACACATACCAAGTCCACCTGTCTGCGCGCACGGCTACCTATGCTTTATTCAATTGCCCATGATAAAATACATAGATTATGTAGCAGGCTGAAGTAGCAGAGTACCTTGATTTAAAAGTGACACAAAGTAAGAAGAAAAGAGTGACATTTTGATTGATTGTTGATGTCATAATAAAAATATATTCGTTTACATTCGATGCGTGTATTTTATTATTATTAAAATATTTGATTAGTATATAAACAAGCATACCCCAATAAAAACGCAAAATAAATAATTAGGCAGTGAAATAAATAAATTCAAGATACAATAGTGGAAAATGTCACTCTTTTCTTTTTACTTTATGTCACTTTTAAATCAAGCCTACAAATACACCTTTCTCTAGAGGTGCTATTTCTTTTCTTCATTTACTATTATCACTGTCCTCATGTATGCTCGGAAATTTTGTGTACTTTTAAGGTGGCATTTCTGTAGGATATTTTCCATTTAATCGATAAACATTCGCTTAAGTATTCCCCGTGCCGCTTCTGCCAATTCCATTTCATTCTAGAGACGCCAATTGTTGGACATAGGCCTCTCCCAAGGAGCTCCAACTCGATTGGTCCAGCTGGTCCATTGGTCCTACTGCCCGAACCCAGCGGCTTCCCGTGACATATACCAGTCCACCTTCACTTATTTTTTTATTTATTAAGATAGATACGCTCTCAATCTTGTGGGGGATCGGGAAATGAAACGTTGGTAACCTTGCATTTCCCGGTTCGCGGTCACCACTCAAGGACCTTTCTGTCCAACGGCCGTCAGGCTCACTGCCCCTTGAAGTACGCAATTCTTTTCATCCTCAAATATGTCCCAAAAAAATAGACGCTTAATCGAATTAATTGTTTTGTTTTCAAATTATATAATCTCTATTATGATTGGCTGACGAACGTTCTCAATCTTCTGATAGCCAATTAAAACAGTCGTTACCTAATTTGACAGTACAATCGATTGGATAAACCCTTTTGGGATTAGTAATAATGCTTTACTCGCATTACGTAACACTAAACCTCGGGATTCTGATTAATAACGGAGCATAATACCAACATTTTAACAATCGTAAGAGTTCACGAATGATAAAGAACGTTTATTATTTTTCTATATACTTGTATATGTTACAGGCCAAACCCGATTTTAGGATTAACTAGCTTTCCCTAGGCCAAACTAGTTCACTAACCTACCCATCACTCAGCCATGTAGGTGCATAAAACACAAGACTCTCCCAAAAAAAAAACAGTGCACTCCGCCTGGTCATAAAAAAATAACCCTAACCTACCCATCATTCAGCCACTAGATATCTCCAAATCGCATAAAGGACTAATCGGTTTGGCCTAGGAAAAACTAGTTCGTCCTAAATTCAGGTTTGGCCGGTAACATATACATGAATAAAATTATGGACCTTAGTTTTTAGTCTAAAGAATTTCAACACAGTTATATCCTACACTGAACACAGGCAACTTAATTTTGGGGAAAAACATAAAAAGTTTTTTTAATAGGTTGCTGAAATGTTCAGAAATCGCCACTACCTACCTGCCTCCTTGAATTATTTGATTTTCCTGTATATTTCCACTAATATTTGTCATATAAAGAAACCATGAAACTAACAATGATACAAATGAATGAATACTATAGAGCGAATTTCTGGAATAATCTGGGTTGCTAAGTGCCTAATATAAATCTTTTGTATTCCCCATTTATATTTTTTTTACTTACTAACACCGTATAAACTATCTGCGTCTAAGCTACTTAAGAACACAAAAAAAAACTGTTTACTACGTTACAACTTATTTTATGAGTCATCACTTTCGAAACATATACCCTAAACTGGTCCATCCAAAACAGAACAATCACGACGAACTAAAGTGGATAATCCAATAATTTTTACGCCACTCGTAGCTCCCAACATAATAATGGAATCGTGAGAAGTTGCTGAGAACATCTATCGACATACTACCATTTAGGAAAGTTTGCTGAACATTCCCAAGTTCGTATCTTCCTTTTTTCTAAGTTCCAAGTTGTGTCCGTGCCATCGTTAGGCAAGATCGTGACGATGCTTATTAATTCATTCCTCCAACGAAGAGTGAGGGGTTGGCATTGTTTTTTTTTGTTTCGCAGCTATTTAAGCGCGTGATAAATGATTTGTCGGATATATCCGACTGTAACAATTAATCCTCAGTTAACGATCATAACGAAGTTTCCGCATCGTTTTATTGTTGGTGGGATTTAGTTCCGAGATGGAATGGGAATCTTTTATCTTGGTTTTTCGTTAAAAAATGAAATATTATTGGAATTGAAGGAAAATGCTCTAAATAAAAGAGACTTAATTTTTATAATTTTATATTCCATTTTCCCTAAATTTCATTATCATTTTGACTTTTTCGCTTGAAAAAATAATACTTTAACACTTTCTTTCCATCTGCACAAATTAGCATAAGAGACAAGCGTACGACGTTTCTAGGAACCGTATTACAGAAGGACTCAGTAATAAATCTAGTTTTAAAAGTAGTTTTAATACTACATCTAATTATAGAAGCTGTCTTGAAATGAGATACATTGATCGGAGATCAGCTGAGTAATTGCTTAATACAGAACGACAACTATGTCAAAATCTACGCTTAAGCGGAGATTTGAACTTTGTTTATATTTTGTGTAAATAAGGCTCACACCAGTCTTGACTTCTTGACGGAATACTTCCAAATAAAGTGTAGTACGAGTTTGATAAGTTTCATATATTGCTGTGTTTTTTTCATTTTGACAGGTTATATTCACCATTTTTGAATATTTTGTACCTATAAATTTCCAACCTATCGATTTCGTTAGTTTTTTTCATTAAAGAATTGATATTTTTTGAAGAAATTGATAATCACAACAGCATATTTTACCTGGGCATGAGTTATTTAAATGTAAATATACCCAAATAAAAAAAATGTAAGACTTTATCATGCATACTTTTGGATAACTCTTTTTGTGATGTTACTTTTCGCTTTTTGTTCTTCGTTTTATTAAAATTCATTAGAATTTTACTTTCTATCCCGTCGCTGCATTATTGCATTTTTTTAAAGAAATAACATATTTCTCACTATTTTAGTTTCAATTGGCTATCTCTTTAACATAGAGCTCAGCTGATGTATACGCTGAAACAAATTCTACATTATATAGTCCACTTTTGATTTTAGCATTTATATTTCTTAAATCATTCCTATAGGTAATCCGTTGTTTAAGCTCCGAATTTCCACTCCACTGAATCTATCAAATCAATACGCTTGTCTTCGTCACAAAAATGTCACAAATTTTCAACAAGACATGCATTAATTCAAACGTCCCTTTGTTTCTGAAACAATTTCACGAATGTTGCCAGATAGAATGAGATACCCAATTTCCTATTCCGCTACTATACCTACAAGTACTCCCTATTGTGATTTGGAGCCTTTTCGTGCATTTATATTCAAATATTCAGCCCCTCGGAGAAAATTCTTGCCGAGTCGCTATTAGTATTGACGCTGTGCGCACTTGTTCTTGTGACCAATGATGATTCATACTCTTTAGCTACTTATATCTTGTGATATATTAAGAACCATATATCAGGAACGATTGCAGTAACTAAGTAACTAAGTCGATAGTTGGAGCTCGTAACTTTTGGTTCAAAAGGCACGTAAGTTCTCGGAAAATGGCAGTCGTAAAAATACGACAGGTTAAAGGTCTGATATTGTGAAATGAAAAACGCTGACACTAAACCAACCTTTATCATGTTACTAATCGATCACTAGGGGAAAGCTTGATGAAAGGATTTTTCAAATTTATTACATTAGTAACTGTCAACAATTAGTGTTTGGAATTGTTTCAGTATGTATAAGGCACATGAAAAAAAAACCTTGGTAAATTTATATTTTTTTCTAATCGTATTGTTAACGATCAGGCCAGAGGCGATAACCTATCATTATTGGAGGCACTGCATGGCCAATACTGCCAAGTGTGGCTTTAAGTGTAACAAAATTTTACTTAAAGGTGTGTTATCCCCCTTGTGGGATAACGAGCGTGATTATACGAGTGTATGTATATATATATATTGTTAACCAGGTAAAGGACCTTGTAAATGGATTTTTTCAAATTCTTTCTTGTTTTGTTAAAAAGGTTATATAGTTTATTTTATTACGCAGCGACAAAAGCAATTAATTGTTTACACTGCAAATTACTTAGTATTTACTCTTTCTTGTTTCCAAAGACTTTTATGTACCAAAAGTGCACGTTTATATACCACAACTTTGCTCTTAGTAAGCTAAGTAACGAACCCCGTATAAATGCCACAGCCTGTGATATACGGCCGATAGAAAAACCCTCGTTGTTTTATGATCCACCCAGTCAGCTTCCCATTTTACATTTGGCAGCATTATTTATTTACGAAAATGCAAACTTAGCGTAGTTTCAGTACAGAGGTAGGTACAGGAGGAAGTTATTTATTTAGCCAATGCCAAAATTTGCTTAGTGCTATTAAGATATCAAATTAACTGATACAATCAGTCTAACCTAAAGTAACCAGCTAAATACAGATGTACCTGTCTACACCTGAAAATCTAAATAAAAATCTAAACAATATTTTGATGTAAGTACATTTAGTATTGTTAGGGAGCATTCAATATTCCTTATTGATCATCTACATTGTTTCCTTTACTTAATTGTTAAGTGAAAGGTATACTTGTAGTAATACAAATGAAATTTTGCACTGCAAAATTCTTAATTCAAAAAAATTGCTCTATTGTAGGTTGTGGTAAGCTCATGGTTTAATTTTTGAAAAGGTCTTATAAATATAGTTATTTTTCAAACTATCACAATGACACTGTCTGTTAGAAAGAAAAGTTTAAATAAAATATTTGGTTTTTAATTCCCGCTTTAGCAAAGAAACAAATTTGATATTACTGGTGTAAATTAATAAGAATCCATGTTCTTTAAATGGATAGAGATTTTTTTTTTTCATGCTTTAAATTGAAATTATTGGTCAATATTTTGCGAGGTCAGTTAAGTAATCGCTTGATCACGGTTACTAAAAGTTCCTCATAGTTCTGATTTGGACCCAAATAAGAAACGACTTATTCATTTTGATGGTTTATTTCTTTTCAAGCTCTTATTTTTTAAACATTCATAAATTAACATTAATAACACTCTAATATACATAGGTATGTTGTAAGAAAGTATGTACTTATCAATTTTGACGTGAAGAAGGTTTATGTGGTCGTGTATCACACTCCATCACTTTATGACTATCATTTTATATCATATTGAGGGGATGGTTATGACATTTAAAGTATCCTCTATAAAACCAGAAGGCATGCCATCAAAATTTTACTTACCATGCCATTTTTCTAACTACATATTAAAGTCCGTGACAGTAGAAAATCTATCTGATTTGTTTTATTGGGTTAGATTACGGTAAGTTCTAATTTATAAGACAGACACAGCGGATTATCAATACTGCGAAGGGTTTTTCATTTAAAGATGGGCGTTGTGATTGCGGGCAGTTTATCTGCTGTACTAATGGATAGATTTAATGATGATTATAATGATACTTGATAGTACAGACGGCGGCAGATCATTTATGTACTTATTTTAAGTCCGTTATGTTACCAAAGAGCGTGGCCATAATAATTAAAAGTGTAGAGGATAGTTCGGCGAACACCGTTCACATACAAATAGAGAAAACGTTTTACTAAATAAAATAAAATAATATAAAATAAAATCAAATAAAATAAAAATAAAATAAAATGATTTTATTTTCAGACATCAGGGGTCCATAGATTGTTAGTATACACAACTTATGTACTATGTTAGTGAATTAATTATTACACAAACATATTAATTATAAAATTGAGTTTGAAATTTAAATATTAAATTGAATTGAATTAAAAATCTAACCCTATTTCTTATCCGTATTTTCGATTTTTAAGAATGTTCATAGTGAAAAACCGTCTCTACATTTTCTTTTTCACTCCCGATTTTTTCCAAAATGTCTTTGAAAATATGTTGAATTTTGAAAAAAGGGAAACGTACAGACATAGTTTTTTCTTCTTGTTGTAAACATTTTAATATATCATATAGATTGGATAATAAATAGGGGTGGTAAAACGTGCTAACTGTTCGTATGGGGGCGTAATGTTGGTGGCAGAATGTGAGACGCTATATTGTAAAACAATAACCGTAATATATATGTACCACAGACAAGTGCATTAAAAGACATTTTCATTCTATTCTATTATAACTAGTCCCTTAGAGCCCTACCTGCTTAGGACTTGTTCTTTGGTTGCGCAACCAAGAGACACCAGGTGTGGTATCGTCCATATATATATTATATAAAACCTCTATAGGTTTTGTTGGTGGGCATTAGTTGCGTCACCATGCTGTCCTAATGAGATAAGGCATTTAGTGGTTGAGCAAATAGTAAGAAATGATCTCGTCCTCCTACCCCTGTGGGAGAAATGCGTAATTTTATGTATATTTGTAAGAATTATTAAACCTCCAAAACAAATTGCCAGTCAAAGAAGCTCACAAAAAGAATACAATAGACGATAAGTGTTAGTAGAGAGCATAATTACCTTTGACAATGTAATTAATTTTGATGATAAACAAGAAGGGGAAAACTGTTAATATTTATTTAAATTCTTTTTTATTTATTTTGGGAATTATTTAGTATTATTTTATTGTCATAACAGAATAAAATAGCCACAGTAATAACGTTCTGAAACTCATTTTTATACATTGTTATAATAACTTACGTTAAATTTCGTGTGAAGCGATTTCACGTTCAGTGGAATGAAGAAAAACGCTTTCTCGTAGAGTTATTAGAACAAGTTCTCTAAATGAAACTACTTACAAACTTTTCGCATATTAATTTCCACATAGCTTTAAACCTACTTAATAATTTCGTGTTTAGGAGAATCTCATTCGCCCACAGACAGTCTGTAACGTACTGACGTCACAAGTCAAGTCTTGAAAATATATAAAATTTATTATCTTATTACAAGAATCTTTGCGTTATGAGAAATTAAACGCCTACGTTTACACAGAATGGTTTTATTTACGCTGTCGTTTACGGCGATTGGGTAAAAATGTTGTATGGCGACGTTATGAAAAAGAATGAAACACCGCGCGTTTCATTCTAGGAGAGATGGACATGAATATTGAGTGATGGAAGGGAAAAATGGAAGGAAAGAAATCCTTTTTCTTGAGATGATAAGGTAGCATCTGATAAATCAGAATGGAAGGTACAGACATACTGGACTGACCCGAGATAGATCAGGAGCAGTCCTGCCATGTCAACCCAAAAGACTGTGAGTTGACTTACAGTGTCTTAACAACGCTCAATACATTTATTGAAGTCTGTTTACCCCTAACTTGCAATTATTTATTTTAACAGTGACTTTAGAAGATGTGAAAAGCTAAAAAACACTGTATAATAGTTATATTAAGGTGCATAAACTGCATATAAATATACAGTGCTGCCAACTCTGCTTACAATAGATATCTAAATATATTTATCTCAAAGGTGACTGACTGATTGACATAGTGATCTATCAACGCACAACCCAAACCACTGGACGGATCGGGCTGAAATTTGGCATGCAGGTAGATGTTATGACGTAGGCATCCGCTAAGAAAGGATTTTTGGAAATTCCACCCCTAAGGGGGTAAAATGTCCACGCGGACGAAGTCGCGGGCGGAAGCTAGTTAGATATAAAGAAGAAGGGTTGTTTGACGTGCATTTTTGTAAGCAAGGTATAGAAAACTCTACAGGATAGAGGATTTATTTTAGCAGCAGGCGTGTGAAAACCACTATCTTGGTATAGGCTATACCTTAAGTGAGCACAATATAATTAACTGTTACAGAGAATACAACAAAAAGCAATACGAACTAAATGAAATGTTGTGACTTTAAGTGTACAAAAAAAAGTATTTATTGAGGCTCATTTAATGATGCAACTTAGTATAAGCGTAAATACAGTCAACTATAAGGTTTCCATGTTAATTTTGTTAAATAAATAATAAAAAAGAAGCACACTTAAATATTCAGCTAACATTTTCAAACATTCAACAGTGTTGTAATGTAAAAAAGGCTCTCCAAATAATGCAACTCAGCAAAGCTACGTTGGAATACTTTCGTCAATTTGAATTTCTCACTGCACGTATACCTCAGTTAGCGTGGGCGGCGTGACGTCACGGGCGACCTTAGGTGTTTCGGGATAACGAGCAACATAAATGTGTCTGCAGCTTTATATTTAGGAGTACTTTACGTAGTCATGAGGATTAAAAGTAATTCTTATGTGCAATTATGGGTTACTGCCTCGATTTTTAAGGTTTCATTGCTATTTCAACGAGAAATAACCTTGTAACTGTAATCCACTTTGCTTGTGTTGGACTAACTCAATTTATTATTTTATATTAAAAAAAAACAAAACCATTCTCGGACTTATTATATTATTAACTCCAAGTGAGAATCCTCCTCAATTGGAGTTAATATCGGGTGAAATCGACGTTCTACGTCTAGAAATAATTTTTGTAATTCACAGCACTTAACGAGCAAAAAAAAATAAAAAACTGTAACCCGACTACAAAAATTATGTTGTACTTACTCCATGGTGTTCAATATTTGTTGTGGTTGCTAAGCAACGAGAAAATTTTATCTAATCACTTTCTCGTTGCTCAGCAACTACAAAAAGAGTTTGTGTGTAAACTTTAAATGAATGAAATCGGTTAAAATTTGGGTTACACGAAAAAATTTACTCTTCTGAATGTCAATGTCGGGTAAAATGTTGCATGTGTTATGCGGAACATAATGAATCGGTTGACATCTGATTCATCAAAATCGAAAGAATAATTTAGGCGCTATTGTGGAACATACGTAAATAAAAACGTACAACATAAGTGCTATAATCATTACACTTCCTTTTGGCTTCACCATAGTCGGGTAATAGTATTGTTGTAGGAAATGACTGCATTCCACGTAATGGTTAGCAGAAGTGAGGTCCAAATGCAAATTTATTATATAAAAAGCAAAGTCCTGACTCACTGACTGATCAACGCCCAGCCCATACCCATGGACCTAGATAGCTAGAAATTTTCGCAGAGGTTCCTTTTATGATTTGGGCAAGGGATAAGGCACGATTTTTCGAAATTCAACCGCTAAGGGGGTAAAATAGAGGATGACAGATTTTATGGAAATCGGCCATTTTCAAAGTAAAATCCATTAAAATTGTTATAATGGCCTTTCGATTAAAAATTAAGAAAGGATTATTTTAGGATTCGTTCTGGAAGCTACGTAAATGACTAGATAGCATTCACTTTCGTGCTGTCCGTCATTGCACATCAGCGTAACAATAATCTATATATATATATAAAATTCAAAGTCATGACTAATTGACTGAGATATCAACGCACAGCCCAAACCGCTGAACCCAGAGACTTGAAATTTAGCGCATAGATACCTTATACAGTGTAGGCATCCACTTAGAAAGGTTTTTTGGAAATTCCAGCCCTAAGGTGCTTGTGTGCTGTGTATGCTTGTGTGCCAACTACTTGACAAGGAAAAAATAATCATATTAGACAAATGTAGGTATTTGGAAGAAATTAAGTACTACATTTTATTCTGACAAAATAAAATACAACGCACAAGAGATAAAAAAATATGGAATCCGAAAATTTTATTTAAAATGAATATATTTCGTTACTTAATGTAAAATTTTCTTTCATTTGATAAATATATCTTGTGAGCTTTTAAGTTGTGTTGTAATATTGTTACGCGCACATACGAATCTCAAGTGCCCTCGGTCTCTTCAACAACCGTTTGTGAAAGTGTCACGTGCAAACACTTTTATATAAAAGAAACACATTACAGAGAATCTGTGTTCGATACAAAAATAAACAACATTTCTTTTACAAGACGCGGGTCTTTTAATGGGTTTCATTTAGACTGACAACCGATTTACATAGAAATAGTGGCTGCTTATATTCTTATGTTAAATTTTATTTCTAACAGACTAAGCGAAGTCAAAAGAAAGTATTATGGTTATTCGTCTTATGTATATGTATTGGCCAGATTATAAACAGGACTATGAAAATCTCTAACAATGCTCGAGTAGCCTAATTCGAGTAGCCTCAATATCTTGAAATGTTAGTGGTCAGGAGTAGGTTTGTGGGAGAGTCTAATTTACGTATCTCTTTGATGGGTAGGTAGACGATATGCTCAAGCATTTCATTATCTGGCCAATTATACGATCGGGCCCCGACATAATGTCAACATGTTCTGTATCATTGCGATCTTTAAAATCTACATTAAATGCCTTACGAATAAAGTAGAACGTAATACGGTAAAACTAACTAATAAAATAGTTCCATAGTACTTTACAAAATTCTGTATTCTTTATTGGTTTGAATTCAATAACTTTAACACAACTAAAGCCTTAATTTTTGAACTCGTGCCAAAAATCGGAATGTTGTTGTATTCAATTGAAATCGATTCTGTTGCTTACTACGAGTTGCGCGAGCGTAGAACAATGAATTTGAACTTTAAATTTATGTTACTTTGGTATATGATTCCATAACAATAGCTGTCGAGTTGCTTTTTTAGTAGCACGCAATGACGGTACTTCGAATTTGCAGTACTTTTCTACTGTTATAAAGTTTTGGTATATAATATTCATTCTTATTTATAATTTAAGATTACATCGAATCATTGCGTCTCATAGTTGAAACTTAAAATACTTTATCTACACTCATGTCATAATATTCGAATTACGATATCAAAGCTGAACATAAAATGACATACTTTTTGATACAGTTAATCAAAATTAAAATTAAAAAAAACAACCTGTAACATAATGACCATTATAACACCGGTTCGACTCATTATGATACAGTTATTTTTCTTAAATACTCGGGAAGGCAAAGGGTTCTAACCCATACAAAAAAATTGACTCCTAATAATTTGCAAAAAGCCACAACAAATAGTTTGTTGCCAGAAAAATAAAAAAATAATAATTTTACAGAAAGGGAACAAACAAACAAAGGTTAATTAGGATTTAAAATAATTAAATGGAAAATTGACGAGCCCCCTCATGTTATTGTTTTTAGTGTGTAATTATTCTATGGCTCGATTGGTCGCGTTAAGAAATCCCTCTTATTGGTTCGCTGCATAACGCGTCACGGCGGCGGGCGGACGGGGCGCTTCTGATTAGACAGTTCTGGCGGAGTGCTTGGTCATTAGTAAAAAATAAACAAATCTGTGTTTCCAATACGGTGCGAACAAGCATATTCAAATAGAAAATGATAAAAAAGCACTTGTTTTGGAAAACATAATATTTGTCTTTTCTGTTGTTTTATTTGAATTTATGTATGAGTGTAGATAAAGTAGTGTATGCAACTGCATATAACACGGGTATTAAAACACTCGTTACTATTATGAAACTCGCTGCGCTCGTTTCATAAACTCACACTCGTGTTTTAATACCCTTCATTATATGACAGTTGCATAAACTACTATTTATACTACACCTACTGTGTGTTTTCAAATTCTGAATTCATATGTTCGTTTAATCGACGCTTTTATGGTGAAGGAAAACATCGTGAGGAAACCTGCACACACCTATGAAGAAATTCTTAGGTTGTATGAAGCGTCGGTGGGGTAGTGCGTAAGAGCATCGTCTCCCACCCGGAAGGCACTGGTTCGATCCCCGCCGCGTACCAATGTGTTTTCAATATAAAGAACTATTTCATTTTATTTCTGGGTGCCAGTTTTGATAAAAGTAAATTAATGATATATGCTCTATAAAGAAAATAAACTTTAAATTAGAACAACCCATTGAATAACATATTATTATATTAAAATAAAAGTTTTCGCGACATTTCCTTGTGTCCATTATTTATATATTTTATTATTTCTGTCAATCTTAAACTACTCCATTATTGTATTATTGTTTACCTACACAGCTGTAAGATTTGACTCGAATTTACATGCTTATAAGCAAACATTACAAGTTAAATAAATGCTCAAATTATTTTTAAGTATGTCATGAGGAAACGCATTCCAAAATAAAATGTCGTATTTTTTAAGGTTGACTTTATTGCAGCCGTCCTTATCAACATCACCCACAATGATATACAGCATTAATTCGCATTCCACGGACTCCGAAGCAATTTGTTTCTCCTCAGTTCCCAGTCTCAAGATTGACTAATTTACGAGAATCTCCCATCTAATAAGAGAGAACTTCGTACGAAGTTTCTCATTGGCCAATACTTCACGATTAGTGACGCTAAGATCCTAGCTGTCGTACCAGAGATAAGGCTTAATCAGTTCTTGTCGCGAGGCTTAGCCAATACAATTTTAATCTTCCACTTTCGACGTAAAATGACGGCAAAAGAATAGGAGAATTAGTTTAATTGAAGTTGAAAATTAAAGTAAGAAAGCGATTAGAACTGATAACGATTGAATTTCACAGTAGACGAAAATTATGTAATCTCTTGTTAAACATACGAATACTTATTTAATTGTTGGTGCCTATTTTCGAGAATCGATTAGGTATTTTGCTACCTATACTGCGATATCAAAATTCGGATGGAGTATCAGCAGTGATTTTAGTACTTGGTTTCCCCTAAGAGTCTTACAAAAGTACTTAGCAAAGTTTATTTAAATAAAGAGCTTTTATAGTGGGGTAAGAGCTTTCATAGTGGGATAAAGGGATTCATAGTGTTGCAGATAGGGGAGACAGCAGCAGTACCTGAGACGTACTAGGTGAAGGTTTAAGTAGTACCTTCACTACCCTGGCTTCTCTCACTGTCTAGCCATATTTGGTACGATTCGGCGACAGCTGCTTAGGTAAGATACGCGTTCTAGTACAGAACTTCCGGCATTTCTAGATAAAGTTCACAGTGCACATATCAAATCGAAAAGGGATCGTAAACGTATCGCCTTTCGCTTCACCATCAAACAGGCGTCAAACTTACGTAACTACATAAGCTCTCAACTGTGGAATGTCATAATAAAATATGGAGTTTCCTGTGTGGCCGAAATCAGTCACGTCACAGACTAGAGTTTTGTATATCTCTAAGTTTTAAAAGTGTGATATCACCAGTTCTATTAAGAATTAAGGCTTTCTTTTCTTATTCTAAAAAGTTTCTCTAACTATTTCTTTAATTCCATTAAACTGTAATATTATATTTTTACGAAAAGCAGATCAGCAGCTCCGGAACGTTTTCGAGTTGATATATGTACTGTGACCTTAAACCGAGATCTGTTGTTATGTTTACAATACAAAATATAACGTCCCCTTTTCATACATTACACCCACGGTTCATGAAAGGATCGATTCGTTCAAAATATCGAAACATTTTACGTAGCTCACCTTTTTACACGGGCCCGGAAAAGCCGCCATAATTCTGCATCATCGACGATGGTTGAGTCAGCTGTGCGTGAACTGGGGTTGGACACCAATTTCGGTACCCAAATATCCCTCAGGCCTACGTTAATTCAACCTTATTCCAATGCGCTACGTGTTGGTTTCGCTTAGCAATATTATGCTTGGTCTGCTCTGTATACAAAGTAGAGCCATCTAATTTTATTATGAGGACGTGCTGCTAGTACAATTTTTTACTTTCGTTTCAAGAATCAATGCTTTCGTCAACAGTTACGTCGTCGAATTCATTAGACTTGAATAACCATGAAAAAACAAAATTAGGTGAGTAGGTTAAAATTATGGTATACAATTTCCATAATTCCGGGAAGTACCTATATATGGCGATATAAATTAATTCTTACTTGGGAAAATTATTTAATATGAGTATCTATATATTTCTGTGTATATAAAAATATATCTTAAAAATATTGTTGTTTTGTGTAAGAAGTCTGAAGAAGAAGTAAACGTGACATTAATTATTGATATTTATAAATTCTTACATCAGTGACACCCTGTGATTGACTTTTTCTTATTTTTATATAGTGTATAGTTTAACCAAACTATTGATTTCTATCGACATAATTATGCTGTTGACATTTTTTGTATTATATCTTGACATTTAATTTGACTTATTTTGCAGTAATAATTTATTTGACATAGTTCCACATACTTTTCGTTCTTATTAAGGTGGACGCACATTTAGCCGACCCGAACGCGCCGAACGTACCGAACGCGTCGAACGAATCAAATCGAATTCGAACACGCTAAAAAAATCGTTGCACTGTTATTATTTTTGAATAGAATGAATGCGAGCGCATCGGCCGAGTCGTCCGCATCACCCGCGCCGAATCTGGTTATGTCATCTGAATTTCCAGGTTATAATGAATTGTAAAATTCGATTCGTTAGGCTTTTTTCGCATATTTGGCTAAGATAAATGTGCGTTTACCTTTAATGGAATATCACTAGCATTATAACATAACATTGTTATTAACTTGCTGATACATAAAATGGCAATTTTTTATATAAGTTCGTCACCTTCATCACTGGCTGATATAAAATATTATTTAATCCTTTAATGATGAATAAGACAGGCATTATTTGACGGTATTCAAAAGCCTTAGAGTAAGATAAACACCGTCTGATTTACATCAAAAGGGTCACTCTAATAAATTAGCAACGGTCCTTCTAGCCGGATTAAAATACTAAATCGTTAATATTCTTTATTTCCGAACGAACATATTTAAATTTATGTAAATACATCCAGTGGCAATACGAAACATCCTCGAAATATTGCTTTGCGTAATATTATTCTAAATTCCACGCGGGCGGAGTCTAATAAAATAATAATTCAATCGTCCCTTGTCTATTCCCACTGAATATCCCGCCCACAATAGATTCCTTCGCAATCAGTTATTGAGTACCGACCTAATTATTTTCATCTGACAGTATTACAGTTTCCGTATACGACGGGTCATTTTTCCTCGAGCCAAAGTGTCATTTTCAATGTTTCTCGCGCCGACCCTTCATAGGAATTTATTGAGATGGATAGAAAAAGGCGACTATTTTCACTGCGTTTCCTCGGAGGAAGCGAGGGCTTTCGTGTCGATTATTTCTTGCCAACAGCAATAATGCGAGCTCATTTTGCGTTAATTGCGCCCGTGTCCTCTGGCAATTTTTATTAACATCTTGTGTCTGTTCTGTTATTGGATTGGTGTAACGATCTACGCTCTGTGGGGAAGTGTGTAGCTTAGTTTTGGGATCAAAAACAAAACTCCTTGCATGTCGGTCTGTACTAGATGGGTCAACAGAAAATTCATACAATACACCTAACACAAATAATTTGTGTAATAATAATATTGTATTTTATTTAGTAAGATTCGCTGAAGCATATTGAGATAATCCAATGATCCGGCTACCTGCTCTATTCCCAGGAGGGTAAAGATCTATCCGAAAGTGGTGTTGGGTATAATGTCCACAAGTCTCTCGTGAACAACATTGTACAGATCGGATAAAGTGGCGTACCTACCTTATACTCAGAATAACCAAAAGAAAGATGAAGGATTGAAGGTCCTCGCCTCGACACATCCCGACGAGGAAGTGGAATTAATATATTATGACTTTTCCCGGGCAATACAGCCATGCTTCCAAGAGCCACTACACTATAGTCATGGGAGACTTTAAGGCAAGACTAGGCAAACGAGGCGATGATGGTTTCAAAGTAGGGCGATTTGGAACTGGACGGAATTACCGTGGTCAAATGGTAGCCGAATATGGAGAGGGAGGGACTCGATATGATGAACTCCTTCTTCAAGAAACGGCTGCATTGGAACTGAACCTGGGAAAGTCCATATGCTGCAACAAATTAATATTAAATAAATATCTTATTAACCTTGTATAGTTTCCACTTACGAATAGATTATTAACATGCCGTTGGTTTCGTTAAATCTGACCGAGGGAGATTCTTAACCCCGTGTGGACCATTGCATCAAGGGACGGTGAGTTAAGGTTGTAGCACACTTATCAACTCGGAAAGATATCGCTTCTTTTTATTATGAAAGAAAAAGCGATGCGCTAAGGTTCCGTAGCGTTCATAGTAAAAAAGAGGCATTCCCTTCCCGAGCTAGTAGTGTGCTTAGACTTAAGCCGACCTCAAAAGCATTCCAAAGGTGGTTGGTCTCACACGGGCAACAAGTCATAAAAGTATGCCAAAACCTACAGCAGTAACATATTATACCGACTCAAACTAAATTGGGGTCAGGGTAGGATGCAGAAGAAAATAAATAGCTTGACTTAAATTGGGGACAGTCTAAACCTGAAATGCTGTTTACCAATCAGAGACATTTGACTTTATGACTGGAAAATAAAAACTGAACGATTTTGAAATCTTTTCTTTTTGTCAACATTTCTAGAGTGAAACGGTAGGTGAAATGCTATGATACCTAAAAAGGAATTCTACTAAAATTTACGTTCCAAACATAAATATTTTATTATTTTGATATTCTTTCTTGAACTTGCCAATATAAAAAGTGAGACCTTTATTTTTGACAATTACTTCTTCGTTTGATTGTCGTGCTTTTCTGCTTGTTTATTGCTGGATCAAAGGGACAGAAAATAATTTAATTTTATGAGGATTTCCGTTTTATTATGAAATTGGTTCGTTTTATTTTATGTGTTTATCTGAAAAGATCTATGCATTAATATACCAAGATACTAAATATTTAAGTCGGTTTTTTACAATTTTATTTTTATTAAAGTTATTGTATTACTAACAATTTTCAATATTACTAAATTATGAGGTTATTTCATTTATTTTATACATGTAAGTTTAATTAAATATAAAATAAAAATTTAATGTTACTCATTAAAAATATGATAAAAATACTCTACCGATGAAATTATTAATGAAATTGGATCATTATTCATTCCTAAAAGTAATTTTGTCTTTGTTTATTGGTGATTAATTAATTATCAATACAAAAATAGCCATGGCTGTACTAGGTTTTGCATTTCAGATAAAAATATAACTACGCTTGTGTTATTACTTTCAGTTCTTTTTCTTATACCAATGTTATTTTGTGCCAGCATATTAATATGTTGTCTTCATTATCTCTTTTCGAGTATCTTTCACATAGTCTCTCTATTTCTTCTTCCATTTGACTTGAATGTATTGAAAATACATCAGTCGAACTAGTAACTTCTAAATTATTATTCGTTTTAATTGATGTGTCTTGAATATTACGGGAAATGTGACTGAAAGCCAGTTCCTAATTTGTAGTGCTCGTAATTGTACCTTATTATGGCACTGCTCCAACCAAATGAAGGTTTGTTCAGTTTATAAAGCCATCTATCACTATGTCTTGTCCCTTAATCAGCTTCTCTTCTCCAGGCTCCAGGCTCCAGGCTCAAAAATTTATAGAAACCTTATATTTTGATGTCATACACGTATGTTAAATTTGGTTTCAATAAGGTAAAGCATGCGCGAGTTATCGTCCTAACGCACAGACACACACACAGCCATAATTCCAAAAAAAATATTTTTGGACTCAGGGAGGTCCAAAACGTGTAAATCCGTCAAAATCTCGAGGTCGAATTTTTTTACGATTACAAGACTTCCTCTATACTACGTATACGAGAAAGTAAAAATGCACCAAGAGTGAGTAATGCGCACGTATGCGTTAAAAATAGTACTGCAGCCTGACAGTTGTTCTTTTTTCTACGTGACTGACAGGCCTCCTTAGGCCACCTGCGTGTAAGTGAAATGGTCTCGTCTATCTATCTCGCTCTAATATACGTGTTAGTATGCCCTTTCTCTATCACATTACCGATCTACAGTTTCCTATATCTATGGTATTTATTGTTGCCTCTCTCAGCTACTAAGAGCTAGTCGCATAAAATCACCACCTCAAGAATTAAGATTCTACAGAGTTTAAATTCAATCAAATATAACAAACACCGCATTTGAACAACAAGAGAACATTTGATGTGCTTCAAGGCAATGAATTTATACGAGCAGTACTCCAGAACGAATAAACGGTTTACGGTCAACAAATAACTTTTCACAGCCGAAGACTTCGCATAATTTGATGTTGGTAAACGAATGTTTTGGGTTTACGGTCGTATAATGTTTGATATTAGCCGTTCAATGACTTTTATATGGAAAAACGAAATATAAATTCGCTTGAAATAAAATTGCACCTATGTATATCAAATAGATAAATTTGCTAAAACTTAAATGAAGAACGCAACCACAATTTTATTGGTAAAACCACTTTTGGAATCCCTTCCAAAACCAGACCTGACAGTCGTGTTTTTCAAAACTATACAACAAAGTTTAACTAGTGTCTCTTAACTTTTACACCGTATGGCTTTAATAGATATCATTAAAAAGAAACCACAGACATAACTCTTATTTCGATTTTTTTTCAATGATATTATATAGTTTAAAAGAGGTAGATGTGCATAAGCTCGACTAAAACAAACTAAAAACAGGCAACACGTGTTGCCTGTTGGGCCTTAGTCGCTCTCTCTTGAAACAGTAGACAGTTCGCGGGTGTCTCCTAGTTTCTAACATGTGTAAGCAGCAATTAAAATAAATAAATAAAATGTCGTCATGTGTTATGCGAAAATGTTCTAACTATGCAAAAAAATAAATAAAGTTAGTAAGCCAAAATTATATTATCCTGGTTGCTATGGTAATGCCATGCAATGACAAACACTAGCTGTATTTTTTGGTAAATAATAGTTTATCATTATTCATTAGTGTATAATTCATTTAATACAATAGCTATGTCCATTATTCTTTTTTTATTTCAAACTTCATTACAAGGACTTATATTTACGTACATAATTTTATTCTCATTTTGTTTTTTACACTAGAAATAAATCTTCAAACACAGCTCGCCCTAAGAGGTGTCCGTCTGCGTTATAAAAATGTGAATATTTTTTACAGGTATCATTCTCATTTCTTTTCTCTAAGTATCCTATAGCCTAATGTTGTCTCAATATATCCACAAAATTACACAAAATTTATATTTGTGGTTTCTTAAAAACATCGCAAATATATTTGTATGGAAAAATGAATTTTCGTTAAATTCTCCATATAAAACGGTAATTTCATACTTAAACCCCTATATCGTAGTATATTCTCACAAACAGTTCACGATTGGTCATAAAAAAATAATCCAGCCACCATTGATTGAAAATGGGTTCCAAGACCAGTAGTCGAGATTTTTATGGTCCAGTAGCGCTTCACGATATGCCGGCATTATAACACAAACAGTCTCGGTTTGGCGTTCGTGAGATATCGCGTCTGCGGCTCACTGTTACAGAGTCCCATGCAGAGGCCAAATTTTGCCTTCGCATAAGGCTTCTGTATTGAAAGGATTCTGGGAAGAACATAGAATACTTATTACGCGAAAGAAACCGCGGGCAACCGCTAGTATTTATGTATGTATAAGGGGCTTAATCTTTATATATGCGGCTGAGACATGGACTTTGAGAGCAGCAGACCACAAACGCATTGACGCTTTTGTTCCGATATCACTTTACTATTTCAGCTACTTCACAAAACAAGAAATGCCGAAGAACACATTCTAAACTGCTCAATTGTTAGTATCACGAAGTGAATGTGAAAGAAAATATAAAAAAGTTGTTGATGTATCTAATTACTATTTATACAAATGCTATGGCTTTCAATTAAAAACAATACAAATCAAGCATGCATTTAATAAAGAAACACGCATAAAACTTAATGGTATTCAATGTGCGTGAAACAGAAGAAAATAAAGGATAAATTTATCTGAATATGCCTAGTCAGCCGTGAATCACGTAAACATGCGAGATACGTCGCACCTGTCTGGGGTCATTGCGCTCGCTGAATGAGAATACGGCTTCACGATACACGCTGCTTCAGTGGTTAGCTTGCAGTTTAAGCTCAAAAAATGGAAACTTCTAACCTTGCTACGAACGCCCAATCGTCGTAGAATAGAGAATTATCCACAGATGAACATTTTCAGGCGCGTATGTGACACGCCACCAGCGGTCACAAGCAACTTTGTAATCCGTATCCAATCTGACTTGATCTTTTATGCCTTTAAAGAAACCACGTAACCTTACTTACGACGCAATGGATTTCAATGCGGTTTTCATCAATAGATAGAGTTATTATTCGTTTCGTATTATATTATTAAGTAGTAAGTACTCTAAGTACTATGCGTGCAAAGCCGTAGCGGCTCACTCACAGATTTAATAAATACAAGGAAAGGCCAAGCTGGCGTTTAACTTGTGACAAAGTGTATGCCCAGTGGGCATACATTGCCGCCAGTTCGCCGTCCGCGTCACTCGGACTTCCTGAGAACTCAGCGATTTGATCAATCTCCTTTGCGGCTGTGCTTAGCTTTCATTGCTTCGCAGTCCTTATGACGTGCGCAATGAATAGTGTATATTACAGCATGCTCAACTAGAACCATGTTATGTAGTACGGCCGCTGATCGCGACACTCGGTCTTCCTATGAACTCGGCGATTCGACCGATCTCCTTATATTGATATATCTATGGGCTCGCTAGTTAGTAATAAAAATCTGATGTAGTTATTGCAGTATTTAAGCTGTTGTCCGTAGTTTTATTTCCACGTAACTTTTAGGTTATTATTATTTCATCTTGATCCTTCTTGAACTTAATTATAATGTATTCTTTTTGTTAAGCGTTCGATTAAATCGTTTGGTCACTTGTCTAGGCTTTCCTCCAGTTCTTCGTTGCCAGTACGTTAGTAATATTACTAGTATAGTATTATATTATCTGTGGTAATATCATCTATTCATGTTGTTTTTTGTACTAACATCAATGACATTATAAACTTTAGATATGTTCTGTGTTACGTTCATAGTAATTTCCGTTGAAACCTGTACCACGAAATATTAAACTGTCAAGTGTTTTCTTGCGCAAAGAATATACATTTATAGAATTAAAGTGGACCAGTAATTTTCGAAACACACGCGAATAAATGTTGGCAAGGACACAAGTACCACGACTCGACCGGCTAGAGACTGCGCTTGACACAGATTGATAGCAAGACGTCCTAATTAGGACGTTTGAGTCTACACAATGAATGCGCCTAAGGCATATCAGCTTCTTTTTATTATAATATCATTGGCCTACATTGTTTCAGAGTATTACAAATGAAAAAATATAAATGTTTTTATAAAACCAAAAGAAAATAACGTATTTGCTTCTCGTTCTTTTTGCATGTAAATCTCAAGCTCGGGTAACAGGCTGCGTAGCAAAATAGCGACGCAAACAACCTGCTTTTGTAAACTAAACATTGAATGATGTTTCATCTGGAACACTTTTATTTTCTATCATAATATTGAATTAAGTTCTATTATGATTTCTAGTAACTATTTAATAACAACAATTCAACTTTGAAGTATTAGTTCCAGTATCTCCTAACTTCTAACATTTTGCATAATACGAGTACATAAAGAATTATAGTATTTACGTTTGTTTTCAATACATTAACAATTTTTTCCTAAGCCATCACATCTATTCACTTGCTGAGATCCTTTTATAAGTAGTTCATTTGTTCATCTATTATGCCGTTCTTTATGATTTCAATTTGGTCAGCAAACGTTTGTCTATATCTTCACTGTCCCGCATTTCCAATTACTTCTGGTTTTATATGCTATTTTTCAATCCTTTCGTCCTTTTTGTATAACTTAAGCTGTTTAATTACTGCCAATACTTGCTCAACGTCGTCTCTCAAATCATACTTTAATATTTTATACTTTTGTGTTGCAGTTTCCACTTAGACAATGAGTTCAGGATAATAGAAAACACATTTTACTAGAATAACATAGACTGTAACTGCTTTTAACATTACAAAGATATCTTGAAACAAAAATCACATTGGGAGCGCTATGTTTTGTGATAGTTCATGTCTATCACTAAACATAGCACTCCTAAATACATCAAATTCTTTGTTTAAAACCAAGTAAAACATCAGTAATATGTTGACTTGCTCCGGTTTGCTGATGCCTTAACAAATCTCTTCAAGTGAAACTGAAGGTGAGTGCAGATCCAAATTTAACCGTAAAGCCTTGTCCAATTAAAACACTCAACAGTATTTTGCTATTCACGACTATTCTGAAAAATGAGCATAAAAAATCAATCAGTCTTCGCCTAACGTACACTAGGCTAATTACCCGACTGTCAGTTATACCGCTCAATTTCTTTTTAGTGCCATTCCTTACGAATCCCTTCTCCAAGTTGGTTACTAATGAATTCCGTATTACAAATTTAGTTTTGGAAACGCTGTTTTCTGGAATTCACCCTTTTAACACAGGTATTCCGTTAATGAACCAACTTTTATTAATTAGTTGGTCCACTGTAAATTCCGTAAGTGAGACTTTTTGCTAGTAAATGTTCGTTTTAATTAAATTTTCTTCTTGTATTCAAAAAGTTTTCTTATTGTTAAACTTCGATTGAGTTCGCCATTGAAATTAATGCACGAATTGTTGTTAACAATATTAATGAGGTATCCAAGTTTTTGACATTGGCTTTGGAATGATAATTTCATGGACACTTCCTTTTGCTTTTGAGAAAGTAACAATTCCTTCCAAAAAGTAGCAACATTTTTTTAATGTTCTGCAAATTTAATGTACTTACAGACTTAGATGTGACTGATTTAACTTATATGCTCATTGTTTTCTTTGTAAAAGTAGTTGCATATTGCTATAATGTTATATAATAATATATTTCCACGCTTACACCAATTAGGTATCTAGCACAAATTAAGTATCTTTAAGAACTAGTGTTATGGATATTAGATAACGGACAAATATACTTAATACTTTGTAAATAAACTTAAATAAATAAATAAACAACCATGACTCATGAACAAATGCTCGTGTTCATCACACTAACATTTGCCACTACCAGGACTCGAACCCGGACCGCCCGATGTGTAGGCAGCGTAACTGACCACTCCACCACGCGGGGTCTATATAATTGATACTTAATTTGATTTTATACAATAATGTTCATTATTTAAGACGCTAAAAAACTGAAATTGAATCAAATCGAACACTAAGAAGGTGATATTTGATTTACTCGTTTTCTGATTATGTTTGTGTATAGCATGTAATATTTTTAGAATAAATTTCTCTTAATTTAGTATAGAAACTTTTTTAGCTTCAATAACTTACAGTGAAGCATCAGTTTAATTCAACGCTTCTAAATATACCCTTATTTTTATAATAAACTAAGTAATGTTTAAAATGTATACAGTTTTTTGTCTTAAGGTTAGTTGTAGCAGCGTTCCTTGCTGTATCGATGCAATAAATCTTAAGAAGAATGGAGTTCGTACAATCTGCAACATCTGCGTCTCTGAAGTGGATTTACGGCATGAATGATGGAGAAGTTGTTAGTGCTACATACACAAGAAGCAATTCTTTAGTAGAAAATACGGACAATAGAACATTTTCAAAGACTTATTTTCGTATTATAGAAGGAGTTTCAAGAATGAACGCCGACTTGAGCGTCCTACGTCTCTATCACTTTGTAAGTGATAGAAAGTGACAAACGATTCTCAAGACATGTTTGACTTCTGAGTGTCATTATGTAATACAGGCCTAAAATAACTTTCGATGAAGGGTCAGAATGCTTATATAATAATCCATGTAACTTAGACATCACAGTTAACAAAAAATAAATTTCGTAACCTACTCAAGAAAACCGAATCAAATAAGGAAGAGAAAGTCAAGCACCAACTGAACAAAATGTTTGTGTGACTATTTAATTTACATTTGCAGAATATATTTATTTGTTCTCTTGGATAAAGACTAAGATTTTGTGTGTCTGGGGATGTTTTGATCTTGAACTCTTTTTGGTATGTTAGTAAGAGCTCAAGGTCGGGCAAAGACTCGGCTATCTTGGCTATCGAGGTTCACTTTAGGATCTTGAGCTATTTCGTCCACGTTATGCGTAGGAATTTCTAACGTTATGGAGAGACTTGTAGTCCAGTGTAGAGTGAATGGCTCAAGATACAGGGGGTGCTACCCCATGCGATGGACTGAACAAATAAAAGATATCACAATATCGCCCCTAAATATGTGTATGCGAAATGCCACGCAGAGAAAGAGAAGGCGGGAGACAGCAAAGAGGGCCCTGACTGCTCTGCCAAGAGTAAACTATAAAGAAAGAAAGAAAGTAAGAAGCATTTCTTCGTTGGTGCATAAAAATGATATAATAAAAAGACTGTCAACAAAGTGCTTGAACCTAACGACACTGAAAATGATATTATCGTAAATGAAAAGTTTTGAATCTTCAGATCAAAATCCGGTAAACTCAAGGGTAAATTTTATTAATTGGTTATTAAAGTAGTCCTAATTTTATTATACTACATATTCAACGTAAGCCTACAAGACTATTCAAGCAATTAAGTAAGAGTAAATAAGACTCCAACAAATTTCACTTTGATGTTGTAAAAATGGAATGGCCCCATAAAATCGGTAGGTAGTGAGTTATATCAATTAAATTTATTTTATCGCATTTCAACTTCCCTCGGGCATCATAAAAGGTGTTTTACGAACGGCCAGTTGACGTTTCTGAAGGTACCATTCAAATGGCAAATGTAGTAATTTGCTTAAAATTTTAGCTGAGAACTGGTTTGCTTGGATATTTAGTTTCAGTTAATACAATAAAGTAGCTTGCAATACACCAAAAATTCAAAATGATGATAATTTTAGTTAATTTAGCTGAATACAAGTGTGCTTGCTTTAAATCTTAATCCTACTTAAAACTATATACGTAAAAGTTTGCATAGCTGGCTGTGATGTTTGTTACTTAATCAGGCGTTAACCGTTGAACGAAACTTGGCACACCCTGAACCATTTCCTGAAATCAAACAGAAAATCTTCTTATTCTGGTAATGCGTTCTCTTGAAACTATCTGGTGACCATTGAACGAAATCGTAGGTATAGTATTTTAAAGTCATTTTTCGTGAAATAAATTTCATCGTCAATAAACTCCCATGAGATCAATTAAATAATTACAAATGAATATAAAAAACAAAAGAAATATTATTTTTACGATATTAGCTTATTCATTATTTTATGGCAAGTTGGTACCACGCATGGTACAGTTTTTGGTTTGAGAATCTGCGTTAAAATTTTGTGAGATGCTTTTCTCCAAATACACCAACAAAAGTAACAATATCTCTATTAGTAAGCCATGAAATTTGAAAAGCTGAGTTACATAAGGCGTTTGTTGCCCCTCTTTACGAAATAATGATTGAGTAGGTCCATTTAGAATATTACCATAGTTATATTGGCACGTTTGAAGTAGTTAACTTAGCATTTAGTATCTCATTACATCCCTGATACAATGTAATATTATGAAGTTATTATTTTATACATGTCTTGTGATTGCCTAATATAATTTTCTCCCGCCGCGCTTGCTGTCATAAAAATACTACGCCAATAAAAAGAAAGTCATTTTCCTTCTGCAAATTCATTTTCTTTCCTCAAACGTAATAAGAATAAATAGTATTCATAGAAAACTGTATTTGTTCTGAGCTTTTAATACCAGGAGATCAGGACAAAGGAAGCGGTGTCCTGCTTCGGTTGGCCTACGTATATTTCACTTTTATACGTCAGAGGACGAGTCCCATGTTTGTCAAGGACTGTTAGTTATAGCTCCACGGAGAGACCTGTCTAATCCCTTTTGAGGGTGCCCGACCGAAAATTGAAATTCTCGGCCCTTCCTAAGTGGATGTAACAGTGAGACGAAGTCCAGTTTGAACATTAAAGTTTAAGTAACAGCATTATTGTGTTACGCTTGAGAAGACACAACAATTCGTTTTAGGCGAAGCCTTTTGAAATAATCATTTCTTTAATTGGTAAAATTGTTTCGTTTTTGTGAATTGTTGTTCAATTTTTACTTATAGTATTTTATAATAATAATTGTAATAGTAATTGTTTTCCTCAATCCGCAGAACATATAACTGCTATTCTATTATATTCTTATTTAATGTTGTCGCGAAACATAAAATTTACGCATTTTGCCAATGTCAAGTGAAAATGTATCTAATGTGAGAAAAATTGTACGGTTGATATTGAGTTAAAAATGGAGTCTCTCAACACGTGTTTTTACAACAAGAACTCGGGAGAAGCTCATATAACTGCTAATACCTACAAAGAATTGACTTAGAATTGCTACAAGATCTCATTTCAAGCTTATATCAAATAACAAAGACAATTTATTACTTTATGAAAATATGTAAGTACAGTCAAGAGCAAACGAAAAAGCTGCTCTGGACCGTAAAAATGACCAGATAACAGAATTTAAATTTGATTAGCATTGTATAGCTTTAATGGCTATTTACCTGAACCTATGCCATTATAGGCTTAGATAATTTAAGTGTTGGTTGGAGATGGTGTTTCAATTTAAATTATTTGGGAATTAAGCTTGACATCATCTTTGGTTGCTCTGGGCTTATTTATGAAAATCACTCTTGGATTTTTGTTTTCTTTCATCACGAAACTTACCATCACTCCCTTAAATTTTCAGAATAGCCGTATAGGAAAAAAGTTTTCAATTACTTTGAGCAATCATTAGTAAACTATACGTTCTGTAGCGTGAATTTAAAACAGCTTGAAATTCCCCACTTTACTTATTGAGTCACTGCCATTGAAATATGAAGCAATATTTTAAGCGACTTCACAGAAACGTACATTTCTCGGAATTTAACGTGGCACGCCGCTTCACTTCAGCAAATGTGAAGTTCTGTTCCCAGAGAAGGGTCATTGGAAATGACGTTAAGCTGAAAAATCGTTACTTCGTGTGGGCGCTGCGACCTTCTTTGAGGTATTTTTTGTATGCATTTAGTTGTCACGAAGCTTTTAGTGCGAAGTGTTGTGCGCTCTACTGGAAATGTCGACACTTATAAGATTCGAGTGATGTATGTTGTATGTTGGGTTTTAAGTTTTCTTCTCGGATGATTCCCATTTATTCTGAATGGAATATTATTTACCATTAAGAAAATAAATTATTTTTGAGGGTAGGCTTGTTGGAGTATAACCTTAGAAGCCCATAAAACTATTATCCTTTTAATACCTTAAAATAATTGTGAATGATTTGCCATGAAGTTGCCCGATAATATTTTTTGCTGTTTTATATGAAAAGTTAACTTCGCCTAATATTTCACAAAAAGCTTAGGTATATTTCGGAAACCGCGCCCGAAGTCCCCCGGGTGCGGTCCGATGGCTGTTCCCGGTGTCCTCGTCAGGAGGATGCGCCAGGTCGAGCAGCCATCGGTGAGGAGGCGGCCTATAAGGCCGGCGTCGGCCAGCGGCCCACAGAGGCTGGCGTTAGTCGGTAGCCCCTGCGGGATGCTGACCACCAATTGGTGCACAAGGAGTGCCTAGACGGGCAGTGTTGGGACGGGCGCTCACGTACGCAGATCCCGAGCCGTCCCGCAATAGCGCACTGGAGGTTAGGCCGGGGAGGATGTTTAGTGGGTATGGAGGGAACGCCTTTACCTCAAGTCCCACATATCCCCTGCGGTTGGCACCACCCCGCAGGGACGATGCGTAAATGCATTTGACCTCCCCGTCAACAAAAAAATAGGTATATTTCGGAAACTATGCGTCTGAAGTATAAAAATATGGTTTCCTGGTTCGTTACCACTCATTACGCTCGCTTTGCTTGCTCTGGTCGCGCATTATTTTAGTAACAACTCTAACCTAACCTAAGAATGTTTGGTACACTCATAACTATTTTTCGACATAATCCTCCAATTTTTTTCACTTAAACGTACCCGTTGTTAACACTTGTTAACAACGGGTGTACTTGTACTTACGTACGTGCGGGTGTACTTGTACGTAAGTACACGTACGTTACGTACGTGTACTTACACGTAATTGCAAAACCAAGTTACTCACCAATTAAAACTCAAAAATAGACGCGATGAATACAAATAATAATTAATTACACAATATTTTTAGGACTAATTAAATCTATCAGTCAAATTACGTGTTCAACATTAGAAGTCTGAGTGCACACATGGGTTATGCAATATACTTTACAGAGATTAGAGGGTCGCCAAGAAACAAATGTATCTCTAGTTCTCGATTAAAACTCTCGAATATCAGAGGCAATGAAAGCCATCTCGTACTCGCCCTTTACATTTAGCCAGCAGCATGACTGCCAAACAATAGCAGATTCACTGAAAGAATAATGAGGGATGCTCGACATCGAAAGATGCGGAATATCTGGTTTAGTTACGAAAATGCCAATGAGTCGTGTCAACGCGAGCAAAGGTTCATTTATTTACCGAGAACTTGTTTGTGTTTTCGATCCAATCCGTTATTGTTTGTCACGTCCTCCATTTTCCGCTTTTTTATCTTAAATAGATGTACAGAAATATTTAAATAATCTATCGTATTTTAAGTTACAAACAAAATTAAAATACAAAATAGTGTATAGTAGAATTATCTAACCTATAATTTTTAGACTCACAATTTGCAAATAATGTCTGATGAATAATGTCTAATATGAATTTAAGGTAACTTAGGATATAGCAATATCTCAAGTTACCTTAAAACTTTTTGAACACAACAATGACTTAAAATGCATTTACATTTTGCTGTAATTTACTTAACAGCCATGTTTAAATGTAATCCATTTGAAAGTCTCGAGTAATGATGTTAAGGTTCAATTTGTTTATCTGAACTCTAAAGTGGCGATGCAAAACAATCGCGCCCTTTATGATCCTATCTCCTACACTGTAGCGCTCTAAAAACCTTACTAACCGAGAGAAGCACAACACAACAAAAAGTGTTACTTGATCATGCTTTAAAGTATCTAACGAGTAATATCATTATTCCCTTAACTGTAAGATAATTTCATGTGCGTATTTAATAAGACAAACGACATCATCTTAACTGCTCACAATAATACACGTATCGTAATAACTATTAACACAGACTTCTTTGCTAAGCGAATTAATTACGCAAAACGTAATTTACTAAAAGGCATAATATATTAAATTCTACATTGCCATTACGAACAGTGTGTTCTGGAATAGCTCAGGGCGAAATCTGATGAATTTCTTCATTAAACACAAAGGTAATTAAAGATACGTCGCTCAGAAAGCCCACCGCAAGTGATGAACAATATAGGTTAATCTAATCACTCGAATTTGTAGCGTAAATGAATCGGAATATGGTTCATTTTTGCTGGCGTACAAATTATCATGACGATTGAACTTGAACAAAAGTTGATTCGGGGGCCGTAAATTGTGAATCATTATTCTAAAGATTTTTTTCCAACACATTTCGGGTGAAATTTCTTTTTTTTTCTTTGCTTTTATATTTGAGGGATCAGTTTAGCACTTATCAAAAAGTGTACAGAATAATGAATCATTATTTCGTATTCGAATTTCAGTGTTATTGGTTTTAACTTTATCATATTCATTTCTGTGTCTGGCATAATGATTATGCTTCAGTAAAAATCAAACCGTTTTTGTTATGGTTTCGTGACGTCCATATGTGCGATTTAAAATTGTCCTCTCTCTTATAAAAAGTACACAATATTTAGACTGTTTTGGAAAACAGAATAAGGACGATTTTCCTTTATAGCACTGTAAATTCGATACTTTATTAATAAAGGAAATCATACAAATATTTCGTTACATGTACAAGTGCTTCTCGGTATGATGGTATCTAGCGAGGACGGAAAATTGCTCCTGGTTAAAATTTATATTTTTAATTTTACGTCTTACATGTTAAAGTTGATTATAAGTTTCTTTCTAATTATTTCAACCACTCTAGTAAAATTAAACCAACGAAAATATAAAATACTGAATCACTAAATGAGGTACTTCCATCCCTCTAACATAAATAAAGTTGGGTTTTAAAGTGGACAGATGAAAATCAGCTACACGTGACTGCGTTGAGAATGTTACGATAGATGCTGTAATAAAAATGGAAAAAGTGAGGATTGAGCACATTAGAAGAAGTTTAAAAGTAGGAGGAGTGGTAGAGAGAGATTAAGAGGTATCAGATTGTCATGATATAGGCATGCGATGAAAAGATGATGAAACTGAATTTGGGTACAGAGGGAGAACAAGACCGAAGAAAAGATGGATAGCATATGTGATAGAAGGGTTTTGAGATGACGGCTTCGAGAATAGTGGAAGAAAGAAACATATTACGCCAACCCCAGATAAAATTGTGAGCTGGTAGGCAAATAATGATAACGAAAAAATCCTTAATATAATGGATTTTGCTGATAACTTTTAAAAATATAATGGATTTTGCTGATAACTTTTAAAACATCGAACTCCTCGCTTCTGGTCATATATATATAATTCAAATGATTTTTAATGATATAAATAACTTGAAGTAAAGATTACATTGGCAACCATATTTATAAAGAGTACAGATCAATGTGTCATTAATACTATACCACCGTCGTTGATTTTGGGAAGATTCACTCAATTTTTATTAAGATTATGCTCGCTATTCGTAACCGAAAATGATAATAATCCCAATGGATAAATTATAATTCGTTCATATGGTATACTCATTTTTTAATGTATAAACGATATTCAGAGCATGTTGAAATGTATATTATTGTAAGTACGTAACATTTGTTCCTTTGCACCTTTTTATTTAACGTGCTAAGAGCGATTGTTACCTAAAATTGCTATCGGGCACGGAGGGCTCTGTAAACAAGGCGCTCTTGGTTCTCATCTATTTATATTCCAATAATGAAAAATTATCCGTTAGAAGGATATTGTATTTCAAATACAATATTCCAACGAGCATACCTTCTCGCTTAACGCCTGATTAGTATGTGAGAAGACAAGCTTCCTTGTGGTTTAAATGGAAGTCCAATTAAATTTGACAAGATAATGAAAGAACATTAACTGTAGTCTGAAAAAAAATAATGCCGATATAACTTCATACTTATTCGACAGAGATAAGAATGAAGTAATATTAACACTAATAATAAAATCCAAAAAATAATTTACATTTTTTTTTTAATTCACTCAGTTTCACGTTTTGCTTAGTATTTCAATATAATCTACCAGTTGAATCAATACCCTTTTTGAAACTATTTCCGTATTACATCTTATCATAATTAATATAACTAATATTTACTATGACAAGATGCCATATATTTTACTTTTTATATTACTCTCGGACTGTCGGGATTGAATTATATCAAGTGAATCCTTTTTCCTATATTTTATTACAATTTTTTTATCACTTTTTCTATTTAATTACGTTGTAATTACGTATTTATATAAGCTTAGCCAAGATTTATTGAAATAAAATCTGGTTTTCGTAGTTAGAAAACACGAATCTAGAATCTACTAGTCTGAAATATTTTGGTTTGTTTTCATTCAACCTCAGAAAACACAACATTTCAGTAAAGCTTCGAACGGTACCAAAAATGGCTGCGCATTTTCCAATGTCAACAGATTAACATGGACATAAAGAATCGGGAACTCGATTAGTTACATTGGACATCAGTAAATTTGTAGCAAAAATCCCACGCTGCTGAGTCGACGTCGTGACACACATGTGCCGCTCGTAAAAACGTTAGGTATCACGGTTTCGTTCTCCCTACACCTGGAGCCTGGGTACCTAGTATTTACGTTAACAGATTTATTAACAGTGATTAATAAAATCAAAGTTCTTTTAGTTTCGTTTATTAATATAAAAAAAATATGATAAAATATAACTCCAGAAATTGAAGAGAAGTAAAGAGGTATGGGATACTAATTTGTGAACAGCTTTACGAAACCCCGCAGACAAATTTTGTATGTGTGTTTGACATTTAAAAATACAAAATGCAGTACTATTTATATCATGTTTTTAGTTAACTTTACGTGTAATTAATTTATCATTCTTTAAAAAAGTCTAAAACAGAGTGTCCAATTTGAGGAAGCATTCTAAACGTTACAGCATTTGCGATCATTTAAGATTACTACAAAATCTTATTGTAATCCCGCGGCGTTCAAGGTCACAGAAGGTCAATGAGACATCTAAAGCCACTTACTAAAAAAATCTTAACAAAATGTGAAAAACTTGAAGAATAAGAGTTTCTACAAAGTATAAATTATAAATCAGCTGTAACCAAGTAAACAGAATGCACTATGCAAGAAGATAATCCATCTAACTGTCAACGACGCTTTCTGAGCAAACTAAAGAGACTAAGCTCTTTACAAGAAACTCTGATCTTTTAACCCACTAAAAATGTATACAATAGCTATTTATGCAACGGTACAAATAGTTCTTTTAAAAAAGCATGGTGCAATGTTACCAATTTTGTACATTTGCATGTAAGATTTTATCTACGACTGAGAAAATAAAACACATTTGAAGATTTCTTTTTTTAGATTCTCGCCACATTCAGAAATCTGCATATAGGATTTTATACGTGCCTGAACTTTACGGGAAGCAAATTATCCGTAGCAATAATCCGTAGCAACAATCCGTAACAATAATAAATACCCCGTAGCAATAAGCTCTATCCGTAATATTTGGCGGCGTACAGTTCATTTCACTATCTGAAGACATGTTCAATGAAAATAATGAATTATACTCGTACAAGAAATATTACGAAAAGTAGGTATTTTGCGTTTTATACCGTGCTCAAAGAAAAAGTGCAAGGAAGGCAAAGAGATCTAAGCCCATACAGCCATGGCTTAGGCAAAATATTCTTAGTTTTTCTTTTTTTAGAACTTAACGTTTGTATTTTAGCTGTATGATAGACAAAAAGTCTTTGCCTTATATTTTATTATGCAGGTTGTCATTTTGATGGAGTCAATCAAAGTTATAGTCATTTTGATTCAAGTGTCACTTTCATAATTTGAAGATTTTGAAGCAGTTGTAAATAAATGTATTTAAGATTGAAACATATATTTTACTATTACAGTTATCTTACTGTAACTATTGTGTAATTGATAATTATTATGTTTTGTATGGTGTGTTGCTTGATTCAATCTTAAAAATACGTTTATATTATAAAACCCTAACTAAAAATACGAAAGTGACTTTGTTTGTTTGTTACGCCTTTACGCCGAAACCACTAAGCTGATATTAAAAATTCATTCACTAAAACAAAACTATTTTATCAGGGAGGACTTATATTTTTTTAATTGGATATCCTTACGAAAATTACAATAATGTAGTTATTTTTGACGTGTGCGTTTCTAACTAATAAGCGTAAAGGCTACTGGACCTACTTCAAAAACTCATTGATCGTTAGATTATTCAAAGTCAAAGTAAAAATTTATTTATTCATTTAGGTAGGTACAATTTGTACACTTATGAAAGTAAATTTTGATGCCATCGTGTTACTCAGCCATTCATGAGTGACATAGGCTATTTTTTATTAGAAAAAAAAAACTCTATGCGGACAAAGTCGTGGGGCGAGCGCTAGTTACAAAATTAATTTATCAAATCAGTTCCTAATATATTGGCAGTGTATTCATTCGTTTTATATCATCGAAAGTAGCTTTTGTAAATTGGCGGAGTCATTGCAGAATGCTTAAAAACACATTACAACCCATTTTTTGCCTTTTTTGAAGTCAGTTAAAAACAGGGTTCTTCGTTTTATTGTTACACAGCCAAAAGCAAAAGCGATCCGACAAAAGTGCGATTCCGTGTTTTCTAATGAGTCTAAACACCATGGCACCGTCATTGGCTTTAACGATTAAACTTTCGACATTTGCTAAAGGAGTTTACATTCAACAATGTCAAATCTTCGTGAGAGCGTCATTTATATTTTGCTACGGAAGTCCAGAAAAACAACTGCGAATTTGAACCAAATGTACTCGTATGATTATGTCTTGATACTGCTTTTAAAATTATTAAAAATGCAAATTAATTTATTCGGTCTATTTTTTTTCTTTTTACCTCTTATGACCGAAGGTAGAAGCTAACTCCCCCTGAACTCTTAACCACTAAAGGACTGGACTAGACTTTGATTTATTAGCTATCGATCATTAACCATTTGATTTATTAGCTATCTGTTCACGTCGAATCACAACAATGGTGGTGACAGTATTCTTATGCAACAGCATTTGGTAATGTGGTGATAGCTAGCTAGTCGAAATTATCTTAGTTATAACCATTAAATATGTAAATTTTTTTGGGCTTCCCTTTTTGTTAAGCTATTTTTTTTATATTTTTTTTATTTCTGTGCAAATTGCAAAATCATTAACGGTTGTATTTATTTTATCACTTTTAATTTTCTGATACGCTTTTAATCTATCTATCTATATAAATGTGCCAATTTTGGGGGTGATTACATGCTCCTCCTTCACCCACTTTTCGTATCAGTTCGAATAATATTATACCTCTAATCCCGTATTTGGTTGAGGTTGTGTTTGGCAGCGTGTCTTGTATTCGTCAAAATATCAATTATAACTCACGAACTAAATTTGCTATTATAGTAAAATATACCATTTTTACTTCTGTATTCTAATGCAATTTAGGTAATTAAATCGACCTATCCATAGAATCAAGTTACATGTCATTTTGTTACCAAATTGCTTTTGTTGTATTTTTAGGGCTAATTTGGCTTACATTTTCACTAGTAAAATTATCATTTTAAAAACTTCAGTACATTCAGAGATAGCAGTTGAAAAAAGTTACATATAAGTGGCGTCTCCAAAAAATATGGAGTCGAGAGCACAAATACCAATAATCGCTGTCGAGATCGACGCGATCGCAGCCTTCACGGGGGGTTATATCGACAGTCACGTCCATGTTCTACGTAACAGCGGTCTCACGCACGCTTACATTGCAATCTCAGAATTAAAGATAAATAAACATTTCTAAATTCTAAAACACTAAGATTATTCCTTAATAAAAACTTGATCACAAGAACTGTTTTATTTTAAATCTAAACATAAATAACTATCTAAAAATTCATATATTACATATGTGATTTTAGAAGTTACGTAAAACAAAGTTATATTTACACATAATATTGATACTTATCCCAAGAACAAGATCCTATGTTATTATATGATACAGTGATTTCCGCAGAATAAAGTTACATATTCACATAAATACTTCTAAATTACAAAATATTGGTCTAAAATATATTACTTTCATATCAATCGATGCTGCATAATACTTTATAATGATTGGTAAAATAATCGATTCTGTAAAATAACTAAGAAAAAAGTTACAGCTAATTTTGTAGAAGACAAACTTAAAATCGCTCTGCTGTAAAGTAAGAATTATGCAGATGTGACTTTATTCAATGCATAGGTCGAAATATATTTAGGTAAAAAAATATTATTGTAAAGTATCTATTCAACTATCTTAAGGATCAAAATTTTATTTATCACTGTCTCCTTTACTATATTTCATGATATCACATAAGCCTATAATAAAATAACAAATATATCCTTTTTATTTATTGTAGCTCTTTTGCTATGTTATTTTACGATTTTCTTATTTTTAATATATATATTTTTTTATAAGTCTGACATAGAAAGTCTGCATTATTAAAATAACAAAAACTAATTTTATTTATTTTTTCTTACAAATTATTAGGCTTCACACACAGGTATAAAAGTTTAAGAAAACACTAAAAATATGTAAGCTTTTATTTAAGAGTCGTAAGAAGCTCGTATCTGTTGCTGTTGTTGAAGTTAGAATATATTACCTAGAACTTCATCAGCGAGTGGTGAAACAGGCCCTTACTTTCTTACATGAATATTGATTACATTAGATTGCAAGTTTATATCAACGTGCATAAAAGTTAACTATGTTTAGAGTAAAGTTTCTGTCTATTGTAATCTTTAAGTATAGAATAGAGACATACACTTTACTCTTAACAAAGTAGATTTATAAAACATGTCGATATAAACAAGAAATAGAAATACTAGCATTATAATTATTTTTAACAGCACTACTAGCCCCTGCACTAAGATCAAGGGTTGCCAGAACGAGCAGGCTGCGCAGTGTTAAATTTATCGCTTTTATTGACCGTTAGGTGCCGTTGGTGTCGGTAAGTGCGACCCGTACGCCTTTCTCTTCTACTATTAAGTTGTAATATCGCACTAATGCCAACAAGACTTGTGTAGACGAAGAGATAATTCAGCTTTACTGTCACTGTTTTCGCTATTTGATAAAGTTCTGATGGTTATTGTGATCGTTCTAGAGTTTTATTTGGAAAAACAGAAGTGCCGGGCTCGGGTTTTTGCGTTGCTAACGATGTTCTGGAAGATACTGTGTTTTTTATTTCTATTTAACGAAATACAGTGAATAATTTTTACTTTATCTCTTCTAGGTGTTATTGGGTATATCTGGATCATGGTGGAGAGATCGGAATCGCTATCAACCGACGAAAGATACCGGAAAATATTAAAAGAGGATTTTTTGGTGATGTCGCGTACGATTGTTTAGTAGTCATGGTTGTGTATTTAAGTTCAAAATCGAATTTAATATGCATTTTATTATTTATATTTTTTATCGATCTCATACACTCTGAATAGTACTTAATTTGGGCTAGGTAATTAGTCTAAGAAATTAAATGTTATTATAATTAATGAGATATGATAGAAATTAAGACTTATGTTCGTATTATAGAATAAGTTTCAAGAATAAACGCCGACTTGAGCGTCCTACGTCTCTATCACTTTGTGCGTGATAGAATCTGTCACTTTCTAACAGATCATCTATCAGAATCATCTGATGATTCTCAAGACATGTTTGACTTCTGAGTGTCATTTTGTAATAATTATTACTTTTCTTATTATGCGTCACGCAACATTTTACTAGAGCGTCTATTTGAGATTTCTTTGTTGTGATTCCAATAATTTATTTCACATCGTTACACCCCATACCGGTCACAATTCCGAGCAAATCGATGCTGAAAGCTTTTAGAAGTTTGGTCAGAAACGATGTCCAATATTTATTGTGACTCCGGACAGTTTTAGTGTTGCCAGGTTTTATCGTAATTTACTGTGCTTTTTGTTGACAGCATCATTGACATGCTGAGCTGACATTTGGGTCTACTATTTTGTTTTTCTAGGTTTCTTGTAGTCTGATCTCCAGACTACTTTTATGGTTCATAGGACGCGTAAACATCTTCGACTCCCAATCGTTATACAGTCGAACCAACTGAATCATGACCCAATTGGCCGATCATTCCTTTAGAATCATAAATATGGTTAGGTTTTCTTCGCTATCATGCGTGTTGCACTTAGTACGTTTTAAATATGAATAAAAATGCGTCATTACGGGTCAGAGATCCACGCAATTTTAATCTTTCTTATCACTGCACTAAAGTCTCAATTGGAATTTTAAATAAGATGTCGTTCATAATCTAAACTCTTTTCACTACTGAGAAAATGGAATAACTATTATATTTTTAAAAATAAAATGACGTTATGTGTCAGATGTCAAGTAGTAGTCTGAACAAATTTTAAAAAGCCATATTTATTTGACACTGTCAGTGTCTAACAAATTGCTAACAGGTTCGTTACTTAAGGTTACTTAGAAATGTACCTTCAATCGAATTTCATCCTACTTGGTATAGAGTGACTGTAGGAAAATGATCCTAAGGTGGGTCATGATTCAATTTGGTCGACTGTACATACATTACCAACCGTTATTAGATATACATACATCTAGATTATTTTTATTAATATTTAATTTGACATGGTTTGAAGCATTTTCAAAGTGTACTGTTGGGATCGAATTACAAAAAAAAACTCTTTCTCACTTATTTTACCTTTATTTTCAGGTAACTTTTATATAATTTATAATAAAATAAAATACGCTTTGTTGGCTTCTATAAAAATATCCTTTTTGTAAGAAATCTTTTCTGTCAATCAATTGTCATATACCTTTTTTAAACACATTAATCATAAAAACTACCATGAAGTTCCTACAACCAAATAGGTCATTACAGTACCTACCTGTTTAAATAATGCAACATTTTGAAAAAAATTAATATATTAGGTACTAGCTTCTGCCCGTGACTTGCCGCCCTAGGCAGGATTAGCATAATGAATTAAAGTCATATATTATTGCAAGGTTTCATTATGATCCATTTAGTAGTTTTTGCGTGAAAGAGTAACAAACACACATCTATACCTACATCCAGACATACATCGATAAAAACTTTATTAATAGGATAAAGTACTTAGGATTAATTATAGCAGAATCTAGTCTAGGTATATTTTAGATACAGACGACGATAAGATTACCAAAAACTATCGTATTATATAGTCGTCGATCTCTGTGATAATGGAATAAGGTAGGAAATTTACTGAAAAAAAATTGGCAATCGTATATTCTGAACACTATAGTGTAGGTTAAGTGAAAGCAGGAAAGATAAATATATTCGGCTCATAAACTTTTCTCTCACAAATTCGGAATAGATTTGCCGATTACTACGAAACTCATTATTAATGTTCAAGCAGAAAATACATCTAAGAACATCTTATTATCCATCTCATTCTTGAATCAATAAATGATAATAGATTGAGAGAGATAGCACGCTAGTTGTTTGCTTCCTATGATACACGTGATTGTAATTTGAAATAGTTAATTAAGTTCGCGATGTCTTAGTGCCATTTCAATTTACCTCAATTTACGCTAATATTCTAGTGGAACTATATTTGACAAAAAGCTTTCGATGGATTTTGATATATTGTTGCCGTATGTAACGAAAACAGAATCACCAAATAAAATGAGTGCAGAAGGTTAGTTCTACATACCTAAATATGGTTGTAAACTCAGCTTCAGCTCAGTCAACTTAATCTATAGGAAGGGTTGTTCCACTCTTAAACATATGCTAATTTTGAAAGTAATTGTAAAAAAAAGCATTCCTCTATGCAACTTGTCGTAATTGTAAGTTTTTTTGTGTAAAAAACGTAATTATTTTAGTTCCTTTGTGAGCTCAATTCGTATGGGAAGAGAAAAGCGCTTCTTTCTGTTATGGCCCTTATCAAATTACGCTAATTACAACACTTAAATAGTAACGTTTTATTCCACTAAAAACTTACACAAAGGGTTTTGATTGGTTTTTGATAAACTGTAGGCTTTTGGTAAACTCTATTCTGGGCATCTATACTCCTAGTATGAGTTTTGTTAGTTTTCCAGCTCGATCAAACGTATCGTTTCTTTCAAACATTGCCCACTATCGCCTCTAGCGTAAACTATCAGAGACAGTGGGCAATGTGTACTGTGTAAGTGTACTGTCCAGGGCAGAGCTTAGAGCTAATTTCTGTGAGACAAATACCGATGGTTTTTAGTGGGTATTCCCAGGAACTCCCGGGCGAGTATGTTGGCGATACGCCGCACTGTCTGACCCTCAGTGGAGTATGGTCAGTCAAAGATGTTCCATTTAAAAACGGGGCCTTATTAGGCTTGACGGCCGGAGCTTGTTAGTAAATGAAATTTGTCAAAAACGTCACGATCAATTATATTTCCATAAAGCGAACGTTTAACAGTGCGCGACATTTGAAGTTGCACTATTTTGTGACGTCGTCGATTCTGTGTTTTTGAGATTATAAAAGTATGCGTTTATAAAATGAAATGTTACCTAAGACTGCTCAATCCCCACTTGGGACTATAAGCTTGATCGTATGTATGTCTGTATTGCTCGAGCAAGTTACGTAATTAACTTTCCTTCTGACCTATTTGTATTGTGTGGCAGAATGTTTAGAAGATTAAAGCTTGCTCTAACACAAAGTCGACTTAATGAGCGAGTTCTATATTTGTAAAGGCTGTCAAATAACATCATCATAACGTATAAATCTATGTTTGTAAGGCAAACAAGAATATGCCTTATAGTACAATCAAAAAGGTTTAAGGTCAATTTGTAACTTCGGCATGTAATGCAAATTAAGGTGTTTCACGTCTTAAAAGTTTCAAGAACTCACACCCCTGTACAAAACATTAATAATATATACATATAAAAGGCAAAGTCCTGACTCACTGTCTGACTGATCAACGCCCAGCCCATACCCTAGATAGCTGAAATTTTCCACAGAGGTTCCTTTTATAACGTAGGCAACGATTAAGGTCAGATTTCTCGAAATTCAAGGGGGTAAAATAGGGGATGCAGTTTGTATGGAAATCCGTAATTTTTAAAGTAAAATCCATAAAAATTGGTATATAGCCTTTCGATTAAAAGTTAAGAAAGGGGTATTTTAGAATTTTTCGAAATTAAATCCCTAAGGAGATGAAATAGGGGATGAAAGTTTCTGTGGAAAATACATAGTTTTTATAGTGAAATCCATACAAATTGGTAAATGGCTTTTCCGTTTCAAAATAAGAACGGAGTATTTTCGGATTTCTCGAAGTTCAACCCCTAAGGGGATGAAAGTTTTTATGGGAAATCCGTCATTTTATAGTAAAACAATTGGTATATAGCTTATCGGCTAAAATTTAACAATGATGATTACGATTTTTCGAATTTTAATCCCATGGGGACGAAGTCGCGAGCAAAAGCTAGTGTAGAGATAATAGAAATCGGAAACACATCGGTAACATCATACTTGTAGTATAATTTCTGTTTGAAAGGCTCAATACTTACAACGATATACTACATAAATGGCGCTAAGCTAAACATCAGCCTTATAAAAATATTCAATTTGAATCAGCACGAATGGTTCACTTTGATTTCAACTTAATACATAAGTCCCTGTTCCATTCATACTAAACACAATAGTACATAACCAAACTGCTGAGACTCGTTCAGGTTCTTTGATGTGCCTCCGAATAGAAAGTTCCTTACACGCACGTCTCGCGTTTCTTTGTTGATTGCTGCCTTTGAAACGTCATCATTAAGCGCTTAGATGTTACAGAATTTTTAGTGTCGAAAATACGTGAAAGAAAAATCAAAATAAATTCAAGGCTATATTTCGAAAACTAACACTAATAATGTACTTAAGAAATTCGTATTTAAAATGATAAACTTAAATTTAAAACAACTCTCTTTTTAATAATAATGTGGGAAGAGGATAACTTATTACGCCGACGCTAAAATAAGATTACAAGCAGGGAAGGCAACGTTGATGACGATGTAGGCATTTCTATCGCTGTACTGGCATCTCGGCTAAAATTAAGTAGGTCGGGATAACTCAATATCTTCTACTGAATTGTTATCTCTCCTAATGTCAATAAGTAAGTAACATGTAGTATAAAAATTGAGATAATTGTGATGGGATTTGCCATATGATGCTGGCAGAGTAGAAAAACATCACCTCATATCCTCCAATGGTTGTCGTAGAAGACTAATGGATCAGCAAAGCGGTATTGATCACCTTATACTCAATGCACCAACTAAACCCCCTTCGATAACAATGAGAGCCCTTGAGAAGCCTTGTGTCCCAGCAGTGGGTCGAAATATATGGGCTGTTATGATGAATTATGATGGAACTGGTATACTCGGCATGATTAAAGCCACAAAATAAGTCAAAAATTATAAGAGACTATTAGGCTTAAATCATCACACACAAAGTTTAGAATAGTTATGTCCTAACTATTCTAAAACACATGACTTTGTGTGTTACTAATCGTAATTTTATAAAAACAATTGCTGTGTTACTTACTCATCTATCACCCGTTAATATATATCACCTATACCAAAGAATTTTAGATATCTCCAAAGAATCATTCCAGTGATGTGAAGCGACAAATGCGAAGGCACGGTATTCTAAACAATTAATTAAGATCATTAGGATGTTTTGAAATCGTTAAGCGACATGTAATTTGATCAATCACATCTCAGTTAATTTTATTAGCATATAGAAAGTCAACAGTAGTCAACAAACTGATTCATAAATGTAATACTGTAGATACGCCTCTAAAATGATCGTAAAAGCAATAAAAAATACTGCGAAAATATATTTTATACGCGCTTTATTCAAAACGCTCGTGAATGAAAGTGGTGGGTAGTTTTTATCAATATTGCGGAGTTCGGATGGAGTTCTATGGACTGTAAACTATCGCGCAGTTTGACGAAGTGATATTGAAAAAGTCTATTAGTCTGCTATGCAAACTAAGTGTATCATAATTTTTTATAGCAAACTACGTTTTTAGCGTAGAATAAATTAGATAAGACTAAGTAAAGAAGTCTTTGTTATTTTCACGTTGAAGTCGATTTCCGACTGACTGCTCCAGTTTCAAACTTCATACATGGAAATGTGAGATGTCACAACAATAAAACGCTGTCTAGACATCAATACGAAGACTGGAAGCGTAACGAAAACAAGGAATAAAATTCTTATCCTACATCTCAAATCTTCAAGGGAAAATAGCACCTAGGGTTCTCTTTATATTGAGCAGCTGACGGCACCGTGTCAGTTCTTATTTGAAATGTATAAAATGGTCTGTTGAAACATTCATAGATGGAGTCGGCGTTACAGCACTCCTCATATCAGCGTGAACTGCATATTTGAAGACATTTTATGACGGATATGGGTCACTGTTCTCGTGTGTTAATTTGACAAAAATGGTATAAATATTTCATACTCATCCATCGCTACTTTTCGCTTATAAGTTCAAGGCTATTTTATGATTTCCAACCTATTAAAAGATACGTACAGTACGTATTTTAGTTTAAAAGTTGTCAAAATTACTTAGATTAGTAGACATACTAATTCGTTCAGGAAAAGCAATAGATTCACTTCTAATAATTACATTTGTAGGTATATAATTATTATGCTTACAACCATTATTATGATGCAAGATTGAATTTCATAAAAGCATTGACTACTAGCCATATGATGCCGGCAGAGTAGAATAGCATCACGTCATCTCCTCCAATGGGTGTCGCAGAAGGCGACTAATAGATCAGCAAAGGGGTATTGATCAACTTATAATCCGTTCACCAATCCGCATTTGGCAAGCGTGGTGGACTACTGTCCAAACCTCCTTCGATGACAGATAGGGGCATTGTGTTCAAACAGAGGGTCGAATTGTTAAACTGCTATGATGGTGATTGACTACCTCCTTAAAGGCAATAATGGTTGGACGGTTTCATTTGACAAGCACCTAGGAAATTTAATCTAATTAATATTCTTTGAAGCTGTTTTTTTATGTTCAGCTGTCATTTTTACATTAGGTAAATAATGTGTCGTCGGTTGGTTTCGTCCACAACTGACGACCTAAAAGCTACTAAATCCAAATTTTACGTAGATAATATTATTAGACTTGGGCGAGTGCTAGTACGTGTCCATGTTGACAACTAACATGAAAACTGTCCACATTTAAGCCACAAACCTCGGGCTCTTTCGAGTTAATTAAAATTAACGATTCGAATCTGCATACCTTAACGAGTCTGGGAAATAGAGGAAACCGCGCGTTTTATATTACATAAGCCACTTACATGCAGAAATGATTTCCAGCTTAGTGGACATTCAGACTAATTTTACTTCAGCTAAAATACAAGGATTCATAATTTATGTTGTGCCAGCAGTTGGTGAAATATTTGCGTCAGGAGCTGAACTCGATACTTAATTAAACCATGCTGTTGTGAATAGCTGTGTGCTTTTTGTGATTTATAGTTTATTAGCGTTGAAATTTTTGCTCTTACAAAACACATTGATCCTTTTAAAGTATTTTAAAGTTATGATATCCTTGATGCTTGAATTAAGATTATTGTATTGAGAAAAATATATTAAACACAAATCTAATTAAGAGCAAAGTCAGTACAACTCACAAAGTAACATTGAAGATTCCCTTACAAAATGAAATCAAAAAGAACCTTATTTAAATGGACTTTGTTAAGTAATTTTAAATCGTCAAAACCCTAAATAAGTTAGTCATAAGTGACAACACAAACATAACTTCTTATGAATTTAAGCTTTATAGCAAAGCAGTAGCAGGACTAAAAATATTGAAAATAAAGATAATGTTTTAAAAGTCCTTCGATATAACTAATAATATTTAAGTTAATGAAATTTTTTTTTCTTTTTCAGGTAAGTCCCTTGACATTATTTTAAATAAGCGGATTGAATACTCCAAGCTAAAACAGTAAGTATTTTAATTCAATTTTATATTCCTAAAGTTTAATGACTTTGTATTAAAAGGACCACACGCAATACCATAAAATAAGATAAACCTATATATTTGTAGACAACCAAAGCAGTAAGCAAAGCGATAAATCCAATGACGTATTAAAAGTAATCCCATGCATTGGCCCCTTGTGATGATGTATCCAATATATTTCGCCGCAAACATTCGAAATAACTATTTCAGCTAGACCTCTCGCCTTTTCCCATATCAACGAACTTGCCGAACAAAATCCGGGTGTTTTTCATACTACCACGGCTCTAATACACTGGTTGGAATCTCTAGATGACCAGATTAAATTGAACTGGGAACTTTCTTGCGCCGTTCCAGAAAGTACGATATCTATTCTCCTATCTCGACGTTTGGGGGATCTCATTGTTGGTTGAAACGGAATAGGGGGTTGATATATAGGTCAAATATATTTCCTGTTATAAGTCATGGTGGCGTTTTGCTGCTGGATTGGCCCGTAACCCGATTTCTGGTATATAGAATTACTATACGTTTTTTAAGCGAACCCTTTTTGTAGCAAGAGTAAACACAACGTTATTAATTTTGTGCATTAGCGTGTTTTATTTGGCATATTATGGGATTATTGTGTGTTGTATTGATATTACGAGAAACGTAGGTAAATGAAGTACTGATATTAACTCTGTTTTCCTGTGACACAGATATATTAAATATATAAGTTTTCACTTCACATTGTAGTGCCATTTTCTATATTTTGATTAGAATATGAAATACATATAGGGATAACAAATCAATATAGCTTTATGGAATAATTTTATTTTTGCGTTTACAAACGCGTAAATTTTTTCAGTGCATTTTTCTAGTATCAATACAGCTTTGTCTATCACTCCGCCAATCATTTCAGATTCACCTGCCATATGCAAAACTTTTCGAAATTATTCAAAATAGTTGGAAATGACTCTCATAGTGATTCTTTATTGAATTATCACGTCCAAAGAGTAATTTGCTAGATCTGTATATAAAAATATACTATGCCAACTCTAAATGGTAGTAGACAGGATACATTGCGGAGGACTAATGGCTGTTGGGGCGGAATGGTGCATGTGAGACGGGAAACTAGGATGCCGCTATGCGAGCAGTGTAGGACCAAGCTGGACATACTTGCGGGAGGCCTATGTCCAACATTGGGCACCACTCTGCTGAAATGATGAAGGTTACACAATAGTTAATGCAAAACCTTCATACATAGACTATACGGCTCATGTAAGTATGGATTTTATGTGTGGGTGTAATAATGACGTCATTATTATTAATATATGACTTCTCAGAGTTTAATGGTAAAACGTCGACATAATATTGATTTATTACTACCACGAGGAAGTTATCACTTGACAATATCTCATAGACTTCGCTAAACGAAAAAGTACAAGCTTATAAGGGATACCAAACTTTATCTTTTTCCGAAAGATAAATCATAATAACCGTACATCTTGACAGAGAGAAATAATTCATAGGATATTACAGGGTTTTCTTATACTCGGGTGTTGTTTCTACGAGGCCTTTACGATATCGTCTACGACTTTATTTTTGAAGAATTACTTTGACCCTGCGCTTTAGGATATAAACAACGAGGAGATTAGTGGGGATTTTAAAAGGTTGCTCGCTCTAAATATCTGTGAGAAGCTTATTTTCGTTTTTTTACATATCTTTTACAGTGAAGTTATTGCCATAAATTTCTCCTGGTGGTGAAATATTTATAAGATTGAATTTTGAAGCGAGCTTCACTTATAACCCTCAGCCACGAAGAGACTGGCTGGCTTATCATTAACTGAGGGAACAGAATAATGCTGCTATCAATATTATTTTTGTCAGTCAGTAAAACCTAAATAGGTTTATGTGGCACTGTAATAATAAGAATATATTGTTCAAAAAAAAGTAAATAAAAATAAATAAATTAATAAAATATTAAATTAACTTTTGATGAGGTAGATGGCAACATTACCTGAGTCTATCTTCTTGTTTCTCCTACCCTGCTCCCATTTTACTTTGGGGTCGGTGCAGTACGTCTTTATATTGACAAATTGGTTTAATATGAAAAATATTAAAGCAGTTATTAATATGAAGAATTTAGGTGCATTTATAAGTATTTTGACTGATCCAACATCTCAGGCTTCAAAATGTTTGGCAGAACTCTTTTCTATGAATACTGGAATCCCTCTCGTTCGCGCAGCGTTGACTGTACAATTAAAGAACAGGGTACGATGAGGCTGACAAGTATTATATCAAAAGCCCATAAATAAATAATGAATGTAGCCAGGACCACCAGCCTAACATGCCTCCCGAAGCACATAGGAAAATCAAGTTGGAATTTTTTCCACTTGCCACTCCTCCACTCGCATCCAGCAGCTTCCAATGCAGAACAGATCGGGTAGGAGATTCTTGGGGGAAGACCTAAGTCCAACAGTGGGCGTCTCTCGGTTGAAATGATGATGATGACTCTTCCACTATCACAGATAATGAAGATGATAATTGGACACTTTATTCATCAGATATGGAAACAGTATATTAATTACTACTTCATTCCTCTGAGAGTTAGGCGTAGCCGCATATTTTATGCACGTGCTTCTTGACGGAAATCAAATTAGTGGCAGTGCAGCCTCGTCAGTGTCACTGCATTGGCTCAAAGCCCCAGCTGGTGAATTATTAACATCAGAATGTTTGTTCGGATCGAGTTTTGGTCAGTCCAAAACTGTTAACACCTATTTGACGTTGATAGACGGGTCACAACAGTTTTATTGCTACTAGTCAGAGATTAGACCATTTGGGTCCAATTTAATTGTTTCTTTTCTATTGAAAGTTTTAGTGTTTCTATTTTATGTTTTGTAATTGCTCAGCACATACTAAAAGTGTCGGAAACTACAACAAGTAAGTTTGCCTATGGATTTGGTTTGAAATTTACCAAAAAAATCTTGCTAATAATCTTGTTTTAAAATAATTTCATCAGTATTCCGATACTTACATTAAGTTCAGAATCACCTGCGTCTATCAAACTTCAAATAGATACTTTAACTTTTAATATGAAGCTTAGTTTAAGGTTCGATATATTCACTTATAATATTACCAGATTTAAGTTTTCTATCTCACGACTCACATGTTTCCAAAAATATTGAGAATGCTATTTAGTAAATTAGCATTGCCCAAGCACATAAATAGCAGAACTTAAGCTAACAAGTACGCGGTTGGTACTCGGATAGGTAACCAAAAATGTTTCGACTCGATTTTCCTCGTTGCTTTCGAAAAAAATGACGTCAGAGGACAGGAATCACGATTAAAAAAACTCTGACACCAGGCTATCCTGTCTCAGAGTTGCTGTGGGTATTGAATCTCAAGCAAAAGTGATATTTTTTGTTTGATATACTGATACGCTTGCCACTTTTAAATAGTAGTGATTCCCTCAGGTTCCGATTTGAGTGAATCTTGACCGATGTAAGAGCGATACAAGTCAGAGCTGCACATCCGCGGTAGCCTTTGTGTCCGTGACATTGCAGATAAGTTGCAAGTGTATCGCGTTCGTTGGTATGACCACGTTTTGCGGCAACCACCTAGCTACATGGGGAACAAATGTCTGGCCATGCCACCTCCGCTAGGCCTCGGTAAGAGAGAAAAACCCAAGTGTCGGCTTGACGTCGTAGGAGAGGATAATATGCGTGCCAATGCTCTCACTAAACGAGTAGCGGAAAATCGTGCGCAGTGGAAAAGATGATGATGATGTTAAACTGACACGCTAAATTTGCTTAAACGTTTTCGCTAAGTTTTGATAGGTATATAAATAAAGATACCACATCTTTATTTATATACCGTATAACTCGATCACCAAAAAGTCCATAGTCAGTTTTACTAAAAACTAAGCTTCCTTTTGGTTATAAAATAACCTTAACCTACCAATTATTACTTATCACCATTCGCTTATTCATACCAATATTTATAGAACCGACTATGGGTTTTTCGGCGAAACGTAATTCTAGATCGAGTTCCGCGGCCGAAAAAACTAGTACCTAAAATATACTTTAAGTATTGCAAAAACGGCAGATATGAACATACGTCTTGGGTGTCGTCTATGTAGGAATTTGACTACACAGTTTCGTTTCTTCTTAACTTAAGTACTTTAAAGTTTCAAATTAAATTTGAGCAATAAAAATTCAAGTTGCACCCGAGTTTGAATTTTCCCGCATTCATATCTACATTTGAAGTGGCCAGCAACAATGCCGAACGAAAGTTGCGAGACTGTGCGAGACATTAAGAGAACAAACTGCCTTTCCATTGCACAAAGCGCATTGCATTAAAATTTCTAGCTCGTTATACTATCAAAAAATGTTATTGTGCAAGCTTGAACATTCCATAATTGCCATTTTATTATTCTTTGTACTTTTTACAGCATTATTACGTGATGCATGCCCGCCCAACCCACGGATATAGTTAATGGGGACAAAAATGGCACAATATATTAGTTTTATACGAGTCCTATTTCCAGTTGGATCGTATTTACGCGATAGTGGAAGGGAATGGGCCCCGTTGAAATTGAGTATGAGTTCAAACGATACAGTTTTATTTGTTTTTTTTTTATAATGGAGGAAGATTCTAAAGTAGCAATTGTTTTGACATATACATTTGTATTATGCGGAAATTGTCCTTTATATCCGAGGTTTCGAACTCATTTTCTTATTCAAAATTATCATGTTTTTTTAAAAAAAACCTTGTGCCGTATATTAGATTTTGAAACTTGAAACTCAGCTTTCCAGTAGAATAGGGAACTAAAGTAAATTCCAGGTCATTCTTCAATGAAAGTTACAATTTGGTATAGATTTTACCAATTAACTTTTTTATGCTAATTGGTAATGGAATGAAAATAATACCTTTTGTATTTTACGCTAACATTCTGCTCATAGCAGACAACTTAGCAAGGAACTTTGCAATTTGTATAACCTTAATATATATATAAAAAAATTAAGACTCCTAAACTACTTAACCGATTTTAATCTTTGTACACCGTGTGCAGTTTGATCCAACTTGAGAGATAGGATAGTTTTATCTCTTTTATCTTGATAAGTAATCATATTTTTTTTACTGCAGATACAATGTTGTAGTTTAGTTATATTTAGTAGTATGAAATTAGTACAGCAACGCGTGGCCGAGACAGCTATTAATAAATATGTCTCGACGCCCATACCCATAAAATTACCCCAAATGAAGTATCATTATGAGCTTGTATTAAAAAACTAGTTAACATTGTCACTTTCTTATATTCGAATCGATTCTAATCCATTGCATTAGAGTCTACTCTCACCACAATTGGAATTCTTGACCATAAATTGAAAAGGTTCCAACGTCAAACGTCACTTCGTAACTTAGCCTCGTAACGACGTTTGTGCATACGTTGCCCGACGAAAATTTCAATTTCTAGAAAATAGCCGGAGCTACACCCCACAATGTGTGACAATTCAGTTTCATATTGGCGCAGCGATGGCGCCAAAGAATTCATGCATTTTAAATATTGAAATGCTGTGTGACTGTGATTCTTTGTGATGTTATTTTTAGCAGTAGGCACTTTGAACTAATAGACATACATTTATGTTGTATTTCTAAACATACATTTTAGGTTATTGTATGATAATAATTTTATTTAATCAAGTAACCATGACTCCTGTATGTTAGTATAACTTACAACATGATTTTTTTTTTCGAGGTAAAGGCGTTCCCTCCATACCCACTAAACATCCTCCCCGGCCTGACCTTCAGTGCGCTATTACGGGACGGCTCGGGATCTGCGCACGTGAGCGCAACTACACCGAGACCGTCCCAACGCTGCCCGTCTAGGCACTCCTTGTGCACCAATTGGTGGCCAGCAGCCCACAGGGGCTACCGACCAACGCCAGGCCTTGTGGGCTGATGGCCGACGCCGGCCTTATAGGCCGCCTCCTCACCGACGGCTGCTCGACCTGACACGTCCTCCTGATGAGGACACCGGGAGCAGCTATCGGACCGCACCCGGGGGACTTCGGGCGCGTTCGTGGCCCTAAAAAGGGCCGTCCGAAACTAGCCGTGGTGAGGAAACAAAAACGACTCAACGATGGCGTGTGACTCCGAATGCCACTTGACATCAAAAGCCACACACCCGCCGAGAAAGTTTTCCCACCACGTTACCAGGTTCCGCCACGAGGAGGCTTCCGAACGTGGACCCCAGTATAACTTACAACCTAAGTAAGTGTAGATATAATTTCTTGAATAAAATATTTTACTAACGTGACTCACGGCTGTACCATTCCAACGTTAAAATTAGTTTGCCAATAATTATGCAGTTAAGAATGACATAAATACAATTTTGAATCCCATGAATGTGATTTAGAATGCAAATATATAACACATTTCAAGCCTCAAGTTTGTTGGATAATCAATTTGCTTCTGTGAGCGTGGAGACCAAAATAAAATTGTTTATTCTTAAAATCTTTGCGCACACCGTATTGTTTCCAAGTAAGTATTATCATTTCTCGAATAAGTTCACAATCTGAATAACAAATCGCACGCTTAATAATAAACCGGAATAAGTAAAAAAATCAGGATTTCCACTTTTGTTAATAAAACGAACTAACTCCGAATGAAGAATAGGTACAATCCTATCGCCGTGTGAAACAAACCAAAATGGCCGATTTGTTAGATCATTCTTCTTTTTATTAGAAAAGCACGCGACAATGCATTTCATGCGATAGTGATCCATTCAGTAATGCGGCGACCACGATGTGAGATAGGAGTTATGGTTTTGTGACTAAGGTGGAGTAAGGTGAGATAATTCTGTTTATTTGCAAACGCAGGTGAGATTATTTCATATAATTTTTTTTCTAATCTAGCATGTTTTCTATTTATTTCACTTAAGTTGAAAAAGGTGATAAAATACAGCATGTACTATTTAGACTTGTTGCGGTTTATCATTAAATTATTTTTAAATAGTTATAAAAGATTGCCTTTTAGTGCGTTTTAGTATAAAATTATAACTTAAATTCGGGAAGCAATCCATTTTATATCACTTTATTACCAAAACTATCAGCAATTTAAAAAAATACTTGTATTTATTTCGGTTTATATTTAAAATTATCCTAAAGTCTCAATGTACTCTAGCAATTGCTGCAGTTTATTAAAAAAGTCTTTTAATTATCTATTCATAAAAAGTAATAAATTACCTGTTCCATAGTTTTGACCTGAAGATTACGTCTGCAAATAGGGAGCTGCGTTGCCTAAAAACTTCTTATGATGAGTATTGATACTGGATGTACGTACTTACAGATACGGATTCAGTAATAAATTGTAATTCAGTAAAAATAAAAGTAAGTAAATAGCATCGTATTTCCGTAGTTAAATGTACCCTTATACATTTTCACGGTGACACGGTCATGTTTAATTCATACGAAAATTGGTGTACAGTTACTTCAATGATGACCCGAAAACATAGTAAGTTTACCTGATGCTGCAGCATTATTAGGTTTCTGCAAAACCTATACCATAAAAACTAACAGCAGAGGTATCGTGTTTGGGCTCATTGGAATGGGTCTCAGTAAGTAGGTTATGTATAGTATTAGATAGATGTTGGTCATTAGATGTTTCGATATTATTATTAAATCATAGATGTGAAATCTTATTTAATTGAGGGTTTTTATTTTTATTTGTGTTTTTTATTTTAGAGTTTAGTCAATAAAAATATCTGACGACGAATGAACCAACTGACGATCCGTGTCTCACCATACAGGGAGTCAAAATCAACAAGTAGTAAATCCAGGGCACCACCATTCTGAAGTCCAGCTCGCCACCACGCAGAAAGTCTAGCTTATCTTCAAGTAGCTCTTCAGGCTCGTCTTCATCTTCTTCACACTCGTCGTCTTAAAAAATTACCAATGTGCTACTCTTATCATCAACAAAAAAGCAACGTGCTATTCTTATAATAATGTGGTTTTTAATTTTAAGTACCTTCTATCAATTGTTTGTTTCACTTACCTACAATAATCAGAATGAAGAAAAATTATCACACTTGCCTGCAAATGCTATCACCAAGAACTTGCTAGTTTCATATTCTGATTCTTATTCTCAAGAATCGGACGAGTGTGACTTAAACTAGCTAGCCAAAAAACTGTTAGTTTTCCTAATAAAGAGGTAAATGACATTGAAAAAAAGAATTGTGAATCCAGAACACCCGGAAATTTAAAAAATAATTAAATTAATTTTAAATTACTCTAATAAATAAATATAAGTGTAATGTAATGTCATCAATCAGCATTGAAACAGTATTATTTATTATTGTTTTTTGGATCCATCTAGCTTACGAGAAAATCTCAAGTCCATGCCAAATTATGTGTTTTATCCGATAATTACCGATGAGAGCGACATCGATTTGAGTGAAGATGATTCTTGTTATGTGTACACTAGCGACAACAGAAACAAAAATAAATCAAATAACTTATTTATTCCACCATCTGAATCGTCATGAAGTTCCTGTGACTCTGATAGTTCCAGTATTGAGGTAAAAAGATACCAAAAACGAAAAACGAAAAACTTCAAAAGGGAAACAAAATAAAGCCAAGCATTTACGTAACAGCGTTCAGTACACATCTGTATCAAAATAAAGAAAAAAACCCAAGTCGCTGTCTTTAACCACCTTATACGGACAAATGTTCTGTACCTGGGTGGTTGGCTTCCTGCATGAGCGTAGAATCCGTGCCCTCTCTGACGGATGGAGTTCAAAGTTCATGTCAGTGAATACCAGTTTTCCCCAGGGCTCCGTTATATCCCGTACACTGTTTCTTCTGCTTATGATATGATGACATCCATTGCTATGCAGACGATAGTACAGTCCATGCGGCATATTTAGGACATGCAACGACTGGATGAACGGAAGCCGTGTAGAATTGTGAGAATCTTGTCATTGAACTCAACCGGGGGCTGGACCTTGTTTCCAAATTGGGTCCAACTAATAAGGTTGGGTTCAATGCCAAGAAGATTCAGGTGTGTGTGCTTACGATGAAAACTTTGTCATTTCTTTCCCTTCCCTCTCTTCAGCGCACAACACTGACACTACTGACATTATCAGCTTCCTTGCTATGGAGGTTCGCTGCGATTTAAATCTGAAAGATAACATCGAAAGCGTGATATAAACAGCTTCACGGAAACTCGAAATCCTGAACTTGGAAAGGCGTTTTTTCACGCCAGATCAACTGTGCTTGCTACATAAGATGTAAGTATGGTCCTGCGTAAAGTATTACGAGCACCTGTAGGATGGCTTCGCCAAGTACTTACGCAATGCTTTCTGATTCCCTTCTAACTCTCTACTGATATCTCTTTCTTTTAAGGACCATACGTGCTGGCTTACGATGCCACTAATAAACTGTGGCTACCATAGATTTCTGTGGTGGCTACCATTCCAATGAGAACTACGAAATTTGACAACTCATTTCTATGTAGCACAATCAAGAAATAGAATTCACTGCCAGCATACGCGTTCTCTCCTTTTTACAATCCTGGGCGATTCAAAAGTGGCATGACGAAGCATCTTTCAGGTTTGAAATGCCAGGGTAGCTAGCGCGGCCGTTTATTTCTCGCCCTAGGTGTCTTCGCATTCGGTTGGACTACACTTCTGCTTACCTGGTGGAATGGAGTCATTTGTTCGACCTTTTCATAAAAAAATAACAGTGGTTGCCTGGTTACTGTAAGAAGCCTATAACTGTAGATAGGTTATTGAATAACTGTAAGACTAATTACAATTAGACAATATTATTTCATAAATTCTACTAATAAATCGATAATTAGATCATAGAGTTTTTAATTACGTTGTCACTTTACCGAACCCACATTCGACCCAAGCCAAGAAGGCACATAGTGATTTTATTTTTAATATTTTGTATTACATTTTTATTGTTGTTTAACATATTACGTAAAGCTAAATCTTAAACTAAAAACATTTGGTGAGGACTGAAACTTTAATTTCTATTCTGTGATTGTTAAAAAATTACGTTTATTATTAAGTACAAATTATAAGAAGTTCCTATTAAGACTGTTTACTATACCTATAATTGTTATCAGGTTAAGAAAGCAGTTTAAAAAAAAACTCAAACGGTAAATTGTTAACTTACATTGACAAATATAAAGATGTTTTGCAAAATATTTCCGTACTTTTATTTCCGTTTTACTTTTAAAGTGTAATAAGTTATAAAGGTCTAAATAGATTATATTATTTATTAATACTAAACCGAATTATTAAATATTATTTGTCAAAAATTTTGATAATTTATCATAAATTTTTATACTAAACTGACGTAAGTCGAAACTTAAAAATGAAACTCCATTTATTAATTTGATATAAATAATATAATTAAACTGTTACCTCAGTTAAATTCGCTATACATCTCTCTACAATTTAAGACCAAGAAAATAAAAATTGCACCATAAACACGAGAAAACCATCAAAATATTTACAACAAGGTAGAGAGTCAAAACTTTGACAACGATTTCCCAAAAAAGTGAAATTTTGACTTATTCCGGTTTATTTTTAAGCGTGCGAAATGTTAGCTGGGTACTGTTTCTGAAAGTAATTTTCGTTCCACGTACGTACACATATTACCGCGAAGGTAAAGTTAGTATTGTAATATTTTTTTAGAAATATGATTTATAAGAACTATTTATTTATTAAGTAAAATATCGCATATACCTATGTATTAATGAAGTATTACTATAGAGAGGTACATTTAATATAGATGTAATGCTGTTTTTCTCCATCTTCTTCTTGACAGATTTCTTTCTTGTCTGTCCATTCAAAGACCTGGAAGTGGTTTTGATCGTTCTTTAAATAATCAATAAACATGAAGTTAGTCCAAAATGTCACAGTACAGACTGCTGCACGGCTATCAAATTTTCACAATACACTATGAAATTTATGTTAATGGACACGTGGATGGTTTATGGTGGAATATGATAAAATAAATTTTAAACCTCACTTAATTGTAACGTTAAATTTTATTGAAGAAAGACTATTTTCGGTACTTAAGCGAGTTGAAAAATTTGGGCACCCATCCGCGCCCGCGTCTTTAGTTGCTTAGCTTCTGTGATTATTACAAAGAACGAATTGGCATTCAAAGAACCATCGAGTTTCTCAGATAGAATATCCCATTCAACATAATCTCCTCCTCCATCTTCTAGTTCTCCACAATGAGATGATTATTACGATGTTCCGATAGTGATAACAGCCAGTGGCTCCCTGACTGAGAGTTCAGGAGAATCTTTGGTTTTATTATCACTCAACATAAGGTGAGATGAAGGCCAATAGCTAAATAGTTAGTGTCAAAGATTAAAAAACCAATCTCGTCTAATTTAATTCGCACTCTAGAGACTAGCATTGATTTATAATTACTGACATTGTTTATAGATTGCTAATGAATCGACAAGGGCGATACCAAAAAAATGCACCAATGTGCGAGAAATACCACAGATAAATACCTTTTATCACGCACACATGCGTATTATACTAGTAATAATACGCATGTGTGCGTAAAAACAGTACTTTAGTCTGAGTTGCTGTCTTTTCTACGTGACTGAGGCCGCCTGCGTGTACGTGGAATGGTGTTGTCTGTTGCTGCTCAACCCCTGTTGGCAGTACAAGTGTGATTTTATGTTTGTATGCATGTATTACAGTAATCATAAGTTCGTCGAGTTCAATCATCTTCATACAAATTGCGTTTCTAAAGCAATTTGGTGTGGGGTGCTCCTACAAACACATGATAACAGTTATTCCAGTGGCCACAGAAATTATGTTCTGTAATCGATTGGGTAAACACATTCGCCGTACGATCAGCAATAAAAGGGTATGATTAGTCGAGCGAGCTGGCTCCGACGGGTTAACTGTTTGTCGGCTGTCGGTGGTCAGTTTTATACGCAAGCTATTTGCAGCTATTCCAACTGCGGTGTTTGTAGTACTCAGCTACACATTTCCAGTGATCATTGTGCGTCGGTTGCCGCATTGCTTAACACTGTGCGAAAATAAAACAGCGAGTACAATTATAATCTCTTTGATAAACAAAGCAATGTGATTTCAAAATTGTATTTTCGCATTATTTGGGCTTCTGTTACTCAACTATAACATTCGGTTGACATTTTTATCACCTTTGAGTAAACGAAAAGTTTTAAGCCTATTATTTTGATTTTATTATGTTAGTCTAGCCTATTATTTGATGTTGTAATGTTATCTTAGTATGGACTTAATTGCATACTTGTATAAAAGAATAAAAAAATATTATTAAATAAAAAAAACCGCCTTCAAAAATATTTTGATTTTTTATAAACAAGATTTTTATTTCTCCGTTTTTAGTTTTGAAGGCGGTTTTTTTTATTTAAAAATAATTTTATTTTTTGCTTTTTAGTGTTATAAATTTTCAGGAAACTATCTGGAGATCTTTTAGACACAAGAGATAACATTACTATATCATCGATGTCAATTAAATAGGCATTATTAGGGATAACTCAAAAACTACTCCTCAGATGTCTATTATATTTATATGGGACCAAATAACAAGCACCAGCTTCCAAAGGTCAAAAGAATCTCCAAAATCGGTACACCCAGTAAAGAGTTATGAGGTAACAAACATTAAAACAAAACATTCAGTCAAATTGATAACCTCCTACTTTTTGAAGTCTGTTGAAAAGTAACACAATCTTTAAAACATTGAGAATGTATTATATTTTTCTTTCGCTGTTTGTTGATTTATTAAAATGTTTAAAATCAAATGACTAATAATAGATTAACAAGCGAAGAAAATACAAAAGCTCTTTTATCTGTTATAAGTACCACTAGAGCTGCAAAAGCGCTAGATTTATTTCTTGATTTTATTCCCAGCGCGAGCCAAATGTTTACATTTTTAGAGTAAATCAATTTAAACTTGCTACCCCAACGGTTATAACGTAATTTTTAATGAAGTTAGGCAAAACGTGATGTCATTAAAAATTCAATAAACGAAAACATCCGACCCAAATCCAAAGCTTCACGGATCGATCTCCGCTCGACCACAGCACTACCGACCGACGAATTGAGATTCAAGGAGAGTTCGTTAGAAGAATTAACAATAATTCTAAAGCCATTAACATTGTTAATTTGGATTATAAATTATTTTCTTTTTCCCATAATATTTCTAGAAATCAAATATTTGAGATAGAACCAGAGTTGGCAGTACGTGACTCATACACCAATGTTGTTAGCCTGAGGTTACTTTGACCACACATAACCAGGTAGGCCGTGTGGTTAGTTGACACATTGCTGAGATAATTCAACCTGTGACCTTCCTGATAGTAAGGTAACAGAAAGACATCATAATTATGCATGTTGCGCTCTAGAATTTTTTCACCTGTTTCTTGTAAAGTCTGATATAACTTAGTCCTTTGGGAAACTCTGACAGGCAGTTTATTCTATAACCTTTGCTAGGAGATAATAATTATATCTAAAGCCATAGTCCCAAATACTGCGTTTCTAAAGTTTGAGGCCCTTAAATAAGTTCTTCAAAACACACTCCATAATACAACCGCATGAGCAATAGAACAATAGTACATTTATTAACTAGGGCGGTAAAACAAGGAATGACTCAGATCGCAGGTACTTGACTCACGAGCTGAAGGTAAGGGTGAGTGATCTGAGGCTTTCTTTTTACCTCCAGAAGTAAGTAAATTTGATGTCACCCCTGACCAGGAAGTGGGATTCTCCATACACGTGCGGAAAATGTCACTTTCTGGTCAGGTGTAGCATAAAAAATATTGTGTAAGCGGCGTTACTGATCTCTCCACCAGGACGACGTCAAAAATTGAAATTTGAAATGAATTATAAATTGCTTTCCTTACTTTGAATATATGTAATTTTATTTTATTGTAATGGATCCAAGATAGAAAAGATAGGCATAAACGGAGCACAATTGACAAAATCTGCTTCGTGAAGCCCCATAGTTAGGTCTATAGTCAAGTTCAGTTGTCATTTATTTTCGGTAGCCAAAATCTCAAGTAGAGGACGAAAGAGAAATAAATTTTAAAAAACTAAATAAATAAATGTTAATAGTTTAAAATTTAAAAGGGGGGATATTTTAAAAAATGCACTAAATGTTGAACTCATTTGAAATTTGATGAACATGTTCAGAGTGCAACTATCCAAATTTTATAAATGAAGGTATAAAAAAAGAATTTCACGATTTACTTTTATTTTAATTTGTTTAAACCGTTAATTATTTCATATGATTAAATACATTAATGACAGTGCTGGAGCAGCATAGGTATTTTATTTAAGTCATAATATTATTTGAATTGAATACTGTCATACGAGTAACCAGGCGACATCATTTAAATAATAATACGAGTATATATAGGGAACAAAACAAAGAATTACCCATCTACGCTTTTTACATACAGTTACACAAATAAGTCGTAAAAAGACGGAGTAAATATACATAACAAATCTTATCAATTATCAACATCCAAGAAGAGCTCTTATTTACAAAGATATTACGTAATATCTCAAAGGAACCCTGGAGTAATTTTGTGAGAATCTGCACATATTACGGAAGCAAACAGCAAACATTATTGTGGTATGTATATACATTTTTCTATCTGCCTGTCTTACCGGAGATTAGGGGTGAGATATAATAACTCCAAGTAATAGATTACTTCGAAATCAGAATTATGAACAGAATTGGTTTTTTGGAGGAAGTATGCCGTAATTACCGTGTTCGTGTGATTGGTAAGGTTACTACAGTAACTAACCTACAGTTGATTAAACTGTGTACAGAGAGTTTACTAAACAGAATTGTAGGCAATCAATTCTCCTAATAGAGCAGCATAACCTGAGGTTTCAAGTTCAAATTTGAAATTGAAAGCTTGAATGCTAAATAAGGGTTTTCAATTTAATGATCGATACTTGATTTTGTGAATTGACTGATTATTGATTGACAAAACTGACAGTTAAATATAATTGGATTGAAGTCAGCGTACTTAATTTTTTATTACCTTTTCCAAGAACTGCTAAGTATTGATCTTGTTTAAGTGTATGTATTGGAGCAAAAGTTGTTAATGTTGATCATAGTACTGTACCATTAATATTGAGTCCTAAGAGAAATATTTACACTCATTACAACTAAGATCACACACGCTATGTTCAAGACAAGAAAACGAATTAGACAAATTATAGTTTCAAGCGAATTTGAAACTAACTTCCAATTAAACTGTGAGCGTTCCACAAATTCACCCCATTTGCCACTCCGACCGTAATGTGTCTGGAAATTTCCAGAAATTCCAAAGAAATATGGCCACTGGAAAAATGGAACGTCACGAACAAAGCTGGCGAAGTGGACGCCACATTTAGTCTTCCGTTCTGTCTTGGTGCTGATTTTTATTAGGTGTACTCTAGTTAATTTTTAGTATGCACTTTTGAGTAAAACTTTTACTTGTATTTCCAAGACGTACATAACACACGTACTAGTCTTTTTAACTTGCTAGTCATGTATCCCCTTAAAGACTTGTGATGTTCTGGCTTTACAAGCTAGCATCCGGCTCGAAGGACCATGCTCACTTTTACCGTCATTAAGAAAACGCGATCCGTTTATCCTAGTTGGTGGAATCTCTGCTGCACTTCAAATCGAAATCTGGCAGTATGGGTCAATTAGTGCCTCAAAATTGCGACAGGTTGCCAGCCTGTCGTCTACATAGAAGGGCCATTAAACTCGAACGAACCTTCAGTGAACTATCAAACAATAACCAAGACATAATTTTTACACTCTAAATAATTTTGTCAGCAGTTCGGCTAGTACGTAAGACGTACCTTAAATGTGCTGTTGTACAATAGTTATATTGCAATAATGTCAATGACTCGCTGTCCTATTAAGGTTAAACTTAACCTAAATTAAGGTTAAGTAGAAAAATAATTACGAGTCGAGAGATCTTAGCGTTACATGGATTCACTATGCGGGTGCCAGGTCCATTGCGTTGCAGAGAGGGGAGCCAGAGGCAATGACTTGTGACTGCTGGCGAAGGGTTCGTTCCACTGCGATATTTTCATAATGCGTAGGTGTTAATTGAATCGAATCTACACATAGAAAGCTTTGTTAAGTTCTAGATGAAAACGAGCTGAAATGGCGTTTCTAATGTCAATTAAGATAATTTACAAAACTTGTAGTGTCTTAAGCTGTTTTGGCCGCAGGCTTAGGGTGCGTTTCACTGAGATATAATAATACATTCATAATGCGTAGGTATTAATAGAATCGAATCTACACATAGAAAGCTTGGTTAAGTTCTATATGAAAACGAACTGAAATGGCAGATAATTTACCAAAACTGTTATAAACTGTTTTGTTACTACTGAATTTTAAATCCGAATTCAAATAATTTATTTTTCGTCTTAAAATCATATCCCACAATTGTTCGTGGCAATATCGTATTTGTAATATCTGTTGTTGAAGCATGCAATAAATAATAAACTTTAACGAAAAAGTAAGTTTTGAAATGATTTAGTTCTTAGTTTAGGCTATATCATTACAGGTAAAATGAGTAACAAATTGGAAATAATTGGAATAATTATTTCAGATGTCTAGACGTAAATTTCTTTTCATCTCAGAAAGCCTAGACATCTGAGGTCAGGTATAATAGTCGTAATCTTATCTAGTTTCTGCATAGTGAGAAAAATAAATATCACAACTCATTTTTTATATATCATCTTATTAATTAATTTCTCTTCTACATAAATTTTATCAAATTAAACTTTATTATTAAATTGAAGCGATTGATATAAATATTATAGTTTTTCTTCTATACAAACATTTTTAATTAAGGATCCCGAGCACCTTCTTCACGCCGTCTCCGGATCCGGGACTATCTAAGTCCCCAGCGCTTATCTACTTTTTAAGTTTTAATTACCTAACCCAACGGTTTTTTCTTTAATATCTGGAAGGACTTTTGTAAACTCTATATTAACCCATAATACCTGGGAATTTATCCCTGGTATTTCTACACAAATCGGAGCGTACTAATGGAAGAAGTGGAGTGGTTGATTCTCAAGTGTTGAAAAAATACATAAAAAGTGTCAAAGAATAATAGGATTAAAATAAAAATAAAAGGTTTAAAGACTTATGAATGACTAAAAATCATGATCATCATAAGGATCATAAATCCAGAATAATCTATTCAAAATTATCAAAATAAAAAATTCTATACATCAAAATATGAAACAACACAACAGTATGGGTAACTAACTGGAGTGCCAGAAGTGGATGGGAGTTACGTGTACGAAACAAAACCCAATGAGACTTGCTGAAACACTAATTTATTATGAATAATACAGACAATAGAAAAGATTCGTTAACAGCGACAAATATGTAATAACTGGGCCGGCTGGATGGAGACAGGGGAGTTCCACCACAAGGAGTCCTTCTTAAAGATAGTGTTGATTACTACATGTTTCAAGTACCTGGCTTCTGGCTTCTCGTAGCGAAGACCTGAGATGGGTAAGTTTTTTCAAAGGTATCGCAGATAATTTTTTACTGGTGAAGCGGAGAGCTGGTGGATGGGTGATGGTATCTTCTAATGGAATGAAAGAGCGAATAACACCATTGAAAAATGGGTTATAATTACGATATTTTCAGAGCAGAAAAGTCAAGCCATAGCAGTCAGAGTTGTGACTCATCAATCATTAATCAATCTTAAAAGCAATACACAAATAAAAACAAACTATGAAAAAGTATAATATTCGTATAAAAAGGTAAAACTATGAAGGTTCGGCAACAACTGGAATTTCTATTACAATTGCATTATGCTTCACATGAATTCAAATCGGATTCTTTTCGGTGTAAAGTACTTAGTGTGTAATAATTGGTAGCTAGCTGAAGAAATCTTGCTAACGGACAAATGGCTTTGTGTGTTGGGGTGTTTGAAAGTTCTAAATGAATCAAATAACAATTATCCACTGTAATTATAGGCGTAATATTTTGCCACTTTCTTGGCTTAGTCGCTGTAAGTTTTTTGTTCTTTAAATTGGCATATGAAAGTGTTTTAAAATGCATTTGGCAACATTTTATACTTGACGCAGGCAGTTCTGCGCATGGGTTTCTACTCTAATTCACTTTTGATTATCAGCTTACAGTCAAGCTGGGATGATAAAATTCCCATCACACGATTTGGATCGTAGGCACTAAGCAATAACGGGCAATTTGGCAAGTCTTATGCTAAACCAATCCAGAAATTGTTGGCTTGCCTTAATGCTAATAGCAGCTTGTGCGTGCAGTCTGCAGTTATAATTAAATGTCGGTCAGGCACGTCTGAGGCGTCATCTGCTGTAACTTAACTACTGCCTGGAACGTTTCTGTTGCTGTTAGTTAATTTACATTTATCGGGCGCTTTTGAAATAATATTGTTGTCTTTCTGTCGCAAGTCTTTCTTTTTTACACGACTACGGCGAGACCAAAATAAAGGGTTATGATTTAAGCAGTCTTTGTATGTCATCAACATCATCATCAACCCATGTTCGTCCACTGCTGGACAAGGGTCTCCACTAATGCACGCCACTGCTCCCGATTTTCGGCCACTCTCATCCAGCTCACTCCAGCCAGCCTACGCATATCCTCATCCCATCTTGTCGCAGGTCGTCCTATACTACGTTTGCCGAGTTGCGGTCTCCACTCAAGAACTTTACGGCTCCAACGGACGCCAGTTCTGCGGCTAATGTGACCAGCCCACTGCCACTTCAGTTTGCTAAATCGGTGGGTTATGTCGGTGACTCTGGTTCTCTGTCGGATTACATCATTTCGGATGCGGTCATTCAGACATACTCCGAGCATAGCCCTTTCTATAGCTCTCTGAGCGACTTTAAACTGGTGGACTAGTCCAGCCGTGAGTGTCCACGTCTCGGCGCCGTATGTCATAACTGGGAGGACGCACAGGTCAAATACTTTCGACTTGAGACATTGAGAGGTCTTTGTATGTATGCTTGTATTTACGTATGTTCCTCTGTAGCGTTCATTCTATTTTGATGAATAAGGTGTCTTTCGATTCGTTATTATGGTCCTGGTAATATGGGCTACATTTTAACAGATTTCATTCCTCTCCCTTTTCCGTAGTCGTGTTACAGTTTTCAAACATTTTGCTTGTTCTAAAATTGACAAGCTGATAATATTATCCATGTTTTGCTTTTAAGCTTTGTAGTATTGCAATATTGTAGTATCGATGTTGCTACAATAATAAGCATACAGAAGCGATGTTATTGTTCTGACATAAAACATCATGGTGGAATATTTCGAGGAGGAATCTTTTTTTGGAGGAAGGAATTTGGGGTTGTACCTTATGCTTAGAATTTAGTTTTATTTGAGAAGTTTTTTAAAGGTCGCTTTTAAACTTTTAAAACCGGCAATTAACGTGGTATGTTTATGTTTACCTTATAATTGCCTGATCGGGTTAGATCGACAGGGGGATTCTTATTATAAGGTTATCATTTTCGGCTATTCCCGTTAAATTAGATTAGATTAAGGTCGTTGCCCGCTTATCAGCTCGGAAAGGGAACGCATCTGTTTACAATGAATGCTATGGAACCTATGGACCATAGCGCAACGCCTCTTTTTCATAGGAACTTTTTCACTGTAATGTATTGTCTCAAAGTTTTTACTGGCACAACCAACAATCCATTAAGTGGATGGGGAATATATACTGCAGCTTATTTTGAAAACTAATTTCAATAATATTTTAAGATGTTGAAAAAAAGACTGACAAAAGTTTTGTATTTATTTTAATTTTTTCATTAAAGTCACTTTGGTTTATACTGACATCAAACAATGTATGGAAGTTTGCCATTGTTCTTTCCACTCTTTTGAGTATTGAACTCGGCACCTCTATAGGTATTATAATTTCGATGAGCTAACCACTAGATCACTAGACAACGGACACAGTTCTTCCCTAATACCTCGATACCTTTACTAGTAGAACAACTACGAAATCAGTTAATAGTATCTCTATTAACTGATTTCGTAGTAGACTTTTATTAATTACTTCTTTTCAATTTCTTAGATGAGAGGAACTCAATAGAACATAAATCAATTATAACAAGAAAGGATTAGTCTATTAAATATAACAACGGTAAGTACTTTCGTAAATACAATCGTGGCTTTAATCAACTTAAAATCCAATCAAAGTATATTTAATTTGAACAGAACTTCACGGGAGCTCTTAAATCAAGCATTCAAGTGCCTTACCATGATAAATTTAGAGTTCTTTTTGAGTGTCGGTAATATCCCTCCGTATAAACGCCATTTCTGTTAGTTTAATAGGATGGCTCACGATATTCCAGGCTTCATAACAAGGCGCTGGCTGACAGGAACATGCTAACGTACTTTATTGCAGAAATATAATTGATGGCTGAAATATTTCTAAATATTGAATTTTATTATGAGGTTATTTTTACAGCTCCGCTGTTATCTGAGTTGAATTGACTAGTGAAATAAGTTGAAGAAAAGTTCTAAAGGAGAAGGAAGATTAATGACTGTGTAAATTGCTCAATGCAATTAAAGCCAAACTTATTAATTTGCTATCAATGAGCAAGATTGCTAGATATTTTTAGCATAGTTAAGAACTGAATTAAATCGTCTTGTCTTGCGCTTCGGTTGAGAAAATAAAGCAATTATTGTCTAAATTGATAATACCTGATGAGGAAGTGTTCTAAGGAGCGTTTTTCCCTAATCCCATCTTCTCCCTTCCCTTTAAGGACTACGCGCACTGGCTTACTTTGTGGCTACCATTCAAACACGACCCAATTCAGTTAGTAAGTATATGTCGCACAATAAAATGGACTTCAATGCATGCGTGTACTTACAACCCCGGGTCATTGGCGTGAAGAAGCCCTAACAAGGCGGGGGTGCTATTACGACGCTCATAATTATCTCTTGCACTAGCTATCTATTGATGAAGTCTATTCATGATTATCATCAGGTGGAATGGTGTCATTTGCTTGACATTCTATAAAAAAACCTTGAACGAAAAAATGGTAATACACAAACCTCGTTCGTGCTCATTAAAAACATTGAAAGGTCTTTTCATTTCGTGTGATAATAAAAATCAACCTCAATTTATCTTGATGTTATGATATACAAACGAATTTCTATCTTCTATTCCATATATCCTTACTGATATTATCTCTTGTAGTAGGTTTGTGGTTAAATCTAGGCAATCGAAATCTTCAGCTCTCCGCTTGGTCATAAAAAAGTCATGAACCTACTGATGCTAGTCATGGATAAATGTAACTAAAAGTCTGATAGGGATAATATCAATTAAATGTGAGAAAACGGGATTTATACCACGTACCTCTGTTTTTTGAATTATCCGATATTTCGGCGCAGTTTCATGCGCCATGGTCACGGATGACCGTCCGGATGATCATCCGTGACCATGGCGCATGAAACTGCGCCGAAATATCGGATAATTCAAAAAACAGAGGTACGTGGTATAAATCCCGTTTTCTCACATTTAATTGATAGTGGCCACGTAAGTTTAAAACAATACAGGGATAATATCAGTTAGGATATAGTTATGGAAAAGGCTGTTTAAATGTGGTGGTATGTTTGAGTCTCAATAACTTTGTTATCTGATTAAAGAACGATCTAAATATTAGGTGTAAACACCCAAATTAATCTTGTTTAAAATACATATATTATCTTTGCTATCAATGACTTCTCTACACTCTCAGCTATTTTAATAGCGGTCTGGCGAAGCTTCACCTCTTGTACATTTTTAATTAATGGGTGGATGCTTCACTTAACCAATTTTTCTATCTTTTCAACAAAGACGAACTTTTAAAGTATGAACATTTTCTCTTAAGCTTCAAAATTTACAAGTTCATGCACAAAGAAGCAACGAACCATTTTGAAATGTATCTCGTAAATTAAACCAAACATTTGCTAAATTAATGTCTCTTAATTAAGCTCCACGGTTCCGTCATACGCTTCCGCGAGTGACTTTCAAATTGCCAGCAAATACGGCTTCGTAAGCAAAACCCTGTCGACATTCCAGCATCTGCTATCCATTTCGTTGTGCAAAATAAAATTGGAATTCTAAAATCCGTTTAGCTGATGCCACGTCGGCCCGCAGTGGTGCCACCTGCCGTTGCAATAAAGTACAGCGTCGCATTAGGTTGGCACAACTAGCATCATACCGTTAACGGATAGTGTGTTTTGCCACGAATTCAGATGTTAGTAGATTTATGAAATATTTGAGTCAGCTCTTGGATGGAAAGATTTTATAGAAGCTTTGATTTCTTCAGTGTATTTTTCTAGTAGTCTTCCATAATGTAAGGTACATGATAATATATAACCTATAATAGCCTTCCTCGATAAATAGACTATCCAACACAAATATATTTTTCAATTTAAATCAGTAGTTCCAGAGATTAGCGCGTTCAAACAAAGTAGAAGTTACTATAACTGTGTTTTTAGAATTTAAAAATTAACATTGAAGTAATATCCCTATCAAGAAATTCTCGCTCTTCGTATTGATTCAGGAGGTAGAAAGAAAGTCCTACAAGAGAGGCGATATTAAAATGAAACTGATTATTTAAACAATTAAGTACGTTTTCTGAAAATAAATTCTATTCCTGTATTTACTCATCGCGGCAACGAAATGCGTCAAAGAAAACTAACAACATTTTTATTCAGTGAAAATTGCGGTTTGTTCCAATGGATTTTCATTTTAAGGAAAGCCGATTACGTTCTATAAGCTTGTCTCTCCTTTGTTTATAATGAACAGAAAGTTCTTTCTAGAATAAAGAAAACTTAATATAGAGCAAATATTTTTGAGACAGACTCCTTTCTGTGTAATACTTTTTTGCACTATCCCATTTAACTATTCTCAAGACCTTGTTGTAAAAAAGGTTGTGGTATGCTAATTTACGCCGCATTTCTTTATTACACTTGGATTGTTTTAGTTTCGCTTAAAAATAAGCTTCCTTCTTATTTCGCTGCTACAAAGAAAAATGTTCTACACAATATCTTGCACTTTGTACACTAACAAAACAAAGGCATCGAAGTAGCTGCCGTGGTTAAATAAGTAATTCCAAGAATGAAGATTTAAGTATTAAATGTTTTTTGAATTGAAGACAAGAGATAGCAAATTTCTTAAACTATAGACCCTCATTTATGTTACAGTGAAAACGTAAAACTGATGAATAGCTATTGTGGCTGCAAAATCAGTGATGAATTGAAAAAATACTAAAGTCATTAACTATGAATGTGATGACAATTAGAAGAGGCTTTTTGAACAATCAAATAACTGAAATAACTACACACACACACCTATATAATATATTTTTAACTGAAGTAAGAAAAGCTTTTTTTCCTGATTATCTCAGCCTTAGTCTAACTAAAGTGGTTTTACTCTGTGAAATTAATTGTGTTTGACATTTAGATTATTTACAAGTGCACGTATACTAAATCACTCAATTAAAATGCCCGAACTACCTACATAAATTCTTGATAATAACATTATGACAAAAAATCTACTTTAACAAGAAACCTATTCCGTGTTTAATCCACAAATAAACGATTGGAACTTTTTCAAAACTCTCTTTTTCTTTACGGAGTTTCAAAGAATCGTTAGCCGTATCGTTAAAAGATATTTTTCGCCGTCGTATTTGCGTGGGTTTTGCAAATATACCTAAAAAGTTTGAATCAAATTACGAATAGCCATAAAAGTGTGTCCTAATTTTTAGTGCCAAGTGAAATTATTCTAGGTTGATATACATCTAGTAATATTTAAGGTCTTATTTATTTTGGGCAAGCTAAAGGAGCATTAGGCCCCAAAACACATGCTCAATAAACATGCCACTTTCCATAGCATCGAGCTGCAAAGCATGTTGCTATTACTGGAATTCAATGGAACACTCGCTGTGAGAATGCAATTCTATAGCCAAGGCTAAAATGAGTGTCCTGAGAATGCCTTATCCAAGGCCAGAACACTACAGACTCTTCGAACCCATAGATATGGTTAGGCTGATAATAACCTACATATTCAAGGAGCGGCAGGAATAATAAGGAAAGAGGAGACATAAAAGGTCGGATTGATCGAACTGCACCGTGAGGTGACTCACTGACTCTTTGATAAGACAAGATGAAAAAAGCTCTAATATACGATAATTGGATCATAATCAAAGATCGTATATGTTAAATATTAAGCTGTATTGAAACTTTCAGTGAAAATGTAAGATCTTTCTGCAAAGTTAGTAATCGCTTTGGGACCACGATCCAGCCGTAGTTCATTTGAACTTGCATATTTAATGATGTATTCTGGAAACTTTTTAACCATTATACAGTCTCGCTCATTGAAATGTTACTAATCTGTGCTATGGTTCAGTTTAATGATCAGTGACTTTTAAGTTGTTTTTTTTTTTTCTAAGTATAAGCCGATTTTTTGTGCTATTGGGTATTGGGATTTGAAATTTAAATGTGCTTGGAAATCGTAGATAGCTTAAACGTTAACGATTTCATCATCGCCACCCCAACGATTCCTATAGCTCATGACATTTTTGCCATGTAGTACCTATTAGATTGATACATACTTTTGCCAGCACTGAAAAAAAGTTTGTACTCGCCTGAAGTATTCGAATCATTCGGGTAGAGTTTTGTCTTTAGAGCGAACCATTGCTAATGGCATCATCTTCGGTTCGAGCTGAAGGGAAACAACCCTCTAAATACCTCTAAAGAACTTTGCTGATGCTTATCTATCATTGTACCATGTCCGGTATAATGGCTGGAGATATTAAAACTTCTGGCTAATCGTTTGATAAAAAACAACTGCTAAACAAATTGCATTAGTTATGTTTGCATCCTAAAATCATCAATTTGAACACACATAACATGTTGAAAATCTAAAATAATATGTGGAAAAGAACTTTTTGTTACCTTGATAATATCATGCCATATCGAAAAGGTACCAAAATACATTCGCTTCTGAAATCAGATCAAAGAATGATCATCATCATCATTTCAGCCAAGCGACGCCCACTGTAAGACATAGACCTCCTCCAAGTATATCTGACTACCTGATATAAAAAAAAGATATAGAAAAAATGATGTAAAGAGATTTGCCATAAATTGCCGTCTTCGCATAGGCAATATGTGAAATGGGCGAGAGCGTGTCTCGTTGCTCAACTTGACCTCCGTAAGTTTAGTATACAGACCACAACTCAAGAAAATGTTTATTTCTGATTTAAGCCCAAACAATTCCAACCAATAAAGCAAATGTTATTTCGAGTGCAAATTAAAAGTTGGTATTTTAATTAACTACGCCACCGATGGTTTATGATCAAAGTTCCTTCCGGTACAAGCTGTGCAATTAAAATGTAGTCCACCAGGAATTGCGATACATTGTATTGATTTACCGTCTGAATGCTTTAGCATATTCTTATAATAGAAATAACGGTTTCTTCTTTATTATTTCGTAAAATAGTTCACGACTTGAAATTATTATGCCTAACTATAAGTTTGATGAGTTATGTAGTACTAGCTTCTTCCCGCGAGTTCGAGGCTATAATTTATGCATAGGATTAGCATAAATTATAGCCTATATGCTATTTTGATATATGAGCTATATTATTGAAAAGTTTCATTGAAATCCATGCAGTAGTTTTTGCATGAAAGAGTAACAAACATACATGCATACTTACTTTCGCTGTTATAATGTGAGTAGGATTGTTACTTGTTAAGTAGTAGAGATTAAGTGTCAATCAGAAGATAATATTGTTAATGGTACAAGTTAAATTCGAAAAGATAATTACAGTTCAGGTACAGAGGTCATTAACCTCAAAATACCTACTTGAAATATTTATATAGTACTTCAAAAAGTTATTAAAGTAGAATGAACTTAGCAATAGTTGTACTAACTAGCATTCTTCTTTACACTGTGTCACAAATAAATGTTCTGTTTTCGTATACATATACAACATGTAAACTAAATAACCAACACCCTGAATACAGGTGGTTTGGAATCGGATTTTTTATAAAAAAAAATTATTGAAATCAACTCGAAAGCCGATCCCAAACCACCTGTATTCAGGGTGTTGGTTATTTAGTTTACATGTTGTATATAATAATGTATGTTATCTTTATAAGTATATTAAAATTAATTCCTGTTTCCCTTGGTCACGCCATAACTTCAGATCGACCTTACGTATTTCATTTATCTTTTTAAAGTTTTTTAATACTTTGTAGAAGGTTCATAAGGAAAAAAAGAGTCTTACGCAAAATATTGGATAATTAGAAAATTGATTGAAATTATTACAAAGCGAAAATATGTTGGGTTTGATGATGTGTGACAAACAACCGTTACTAAAATGAGTTTCTCCCGAGTTCTTGTAGTAAAAACACGTTTTAAGAGACTCCATTTTTAACCAAAATCAACCGTACTATTTTTGTTACTTTAGTTACATTTTCACTTAACATTGGCAGAATGCGTGCGTTTAATGCGTCGCGACGCCATTAATTAAGGATAGAATAGAATAGAAACGTTGCTATGCAATGAGAACGCAAATGTACTTTTGGGATCCCATTTTATTTGTCCCATTTATCATTTTTTTTGCAAATTAACCACAACAGCATATTGTGACGGGTCAGCAGATATAACATAAGAATGACCTTAAATAAATATTAATAAGAGTTATTTTATTAATAAAACTTCGATATGAATCATTATTGTCAATTTGATATTACCTTCGGATCAGAAACACTTTATATGACTTTTAGATATTTATTTAATTGAAATCAAAAACATTTGCAATAAACACAGTCATTTTAAGTAGATTTGAACCTGAAGTAAGTAAACAAATGGACACGGAGTTTCTCCCGAGTTCTTGTCGTAAAAAAACGTGTTGAGAGACTCCATTTTTAATAACCTCAATCAACCGTACAATTTTTGTTACTTTAGTTATATTTCCACTTGACATTGGCAAAATGCGTACGCTTAATGCGACGCGATGCCATTTATTAAGAATAGAATAGAATAGAACAAATAGACACGTTACTTATGTCAAACTAACAAAGTGGCCGTTGCTTAAGACGAAACGTTTCAGTGTTAATTTGATTGCTAATGCATTACTGGCCTAAAACAACTCTTGTTTGAGGACCCCGCCTCTAGCGCTGAGTCAATACGTGCTGAGGTTTCTGATCATTCTCCGCAAGAAAGTCCATGAGAACCGTTGATTGGACGCCTTAGGTTAAAGTCGGAATCGTGCGGGCTTCACATAAGGACTACAGTACATTACATGAAGATGTTTTACTTTTTGTTATTATTCCACGTCCACATTTCAAGTGTACTACAAGAAATGAGCGTGGTAACTGCTATGCTCAACCGGTCCCAAGCGGACTCGATTCATACTCCGTATGCGCATTGCGACAAGGCTCTTTTTATAATGCCGACTTCGTTCACAGTCAGGTTACGGTGCCAACCCTCTGACAAGTTTACATTAGTAGCACCTTTTATATTTGCTACTTTATTGGACTCGAATGTTGGGAATAGATATGTTTTATCAACGCCTGTATTTTGTGCCAGCTTTACGCTAGGATAGATTTCGTGAAGGCCTTTGGGTTTCCAAGAATTCTGCTAGATTTTGTTTCATGATATGGAGCATTTAGGTAGTTTCTGGGTTGAAATTTAATATTTCCAATTTCTTAATTAGTACAAAATTACTGATAACAGTGTTAATCTGCCCTAAAAAGAGTTTATTTATGAGTTACTCTAATAACTGATTGAATATAAATACCTAATATTTTGTGATAAAATGAATTTGATATAAATAAGGAAGAAAAAGGTGAATGTGGAAGAGTATAGAGGAACAAAAAGTTCGGAGCAAAGATAGATGCTATAAGGGATTACATAGCAAAGAAAGGATTTAATTTTGATATGACGGTTGGTCAAGGTATATGAAGGAGGAAACATAATTACTTTTCCCCTAAGTAAAATAACATCAATTTAATAATTAATTAACTTTAGGAAGTTTTCAGATTAAGGAATACTTATTTAGTTTGATTTCCTTAAAATTTTAATTGGGAATATTTGATTCACAAATGAAAAAAAAATTGTCTCGAGATTTTTATATATTTAAATCTATTTATTATTTCAGACTCTCTTCAAATTCAATTAAATCAAACTACATTGGTAGAAACATTTCTATTTAAGTCGTAAAGAGCTTTGTTGTGTTCCTATCCTTTCATGCCAGTTTATTAGTATAGTTATTTCCAGACCCCATTCACTTATTTACAGATGCATTAAACCCTGTGTTGAATCCACCGAGGATTTCAGAAACATTTTGACCAGTCCCGCCTACTTTGATAAGTTGAAAAATTCCATTTATATGTAAAAGCGGACGCCTGTCCTCTGCAAATATAATAAAATCATTAAGTAATGTTAATTCGCTTAGTGACCACGGTAAATATGATGAAAATATGCAAATACCCACCAAAGTTGCGGGTTGCCTTAGTTAAAATAAATTGCATGGACCGACGGCTGGGACTTTAAATTTAACGGATTTGAGTGGAGTACAACTCAGAATGCTAATAGTGATGTGCTAGCAAGGTCGATGTCTAACGACGAAAATAAGTGATATTTAGATTATTTAGCTTGTTTATATAGAAGGATTTTTAAAAATTTAAATCATTCAGGCATAATAATTAAACTAGTATATTTGTCCTATCTGTTACTGCTTAGGTATTAATAAGTATACTGGCATAAAATTTATAAACATGTGACTTGTAATTTCAAGAAAGATTTTCTATAATTAATAATCTATTTCTTGAGCTGAAAATGTTATGAAAAAAGTAACTGTGACTAACAAAGCAATAATTCAATTTCAATATGCAATTCCCAAGTGCAGTAACCTCGTATGTATGTTTCTTATTCAGTTCTTTATCCAAAGAATCATGGCTTTTTATATACAGTATACATATTTAGTGAAGTTCTTTTATATACCAAAGATACTTTTTCTTCTCTTTCGTATTACTGTTGCCAGAGTAATCATGATCAGCATGTATGTTTGGGAGCTGATGTTGCTCACGATGTTCCGTGTGTTACTCTCCAGGACATCTTCATTTCCTTTCAAAACGTTGTCACAATAACAATCAATCGTTATACCTTAAAGTGTCCGCAACAGCACCGGCTAAATCGTATTTATCGCCTCAAAATCACGAACAAGCTAATAAATAGAAACCATTAATCCATATTGCCTAATTTCTGATAACAGTACCGCGGCGCGGCTGAATTAAATGTAATATGCTATTTCGATGGTCAACTGACAATTGCATGTTATGTGAATTGTAACAACTACACGGAACAGATATAACAGGAAGGTTAGCGAACTCATATCAATAGCTATCGACTATTAAGATTGTTATTCTTATATCACTTTTTTATGTTTAGTTTTAGCTCAACATTGGAGAAATCAGAAACTAGGTTAGAAATTATTACTTGCTATTAAAAATAGTAAAATTACTGGAAACCATTTTTTTGGATATCACGTTTACATCTCAACGTGTCCCTGATGTAATAATATTCTTAACATAAGCTGCTGTTATGGCAGTTCTTGTTTCATCTAAATTAGTTACTTATTACATATTTTTCTTTGATTTTTAGAAATTACTTTTGTATGTCATTCCCTTTTCTATCCATAGAGAGTTATCAAGACTCATACGTTTAATGCGTTTTGTGGTTACTAATCATCAAAACACAAAAAATCTTATAAACTATAGTAGAAAAAAACACTAATTCTATCGATACAAAAGTATCGACTTCGTAGCGCTACCCTACACTGTATGGTAAACAGTTTTCAATTACAATATTCATGTCCACTAACATACTTGAGTGCCATAAATTACAACGGCTGCTAGTTCGGCAATCTAATTTGACTGCTAATCGATATCTTGGTAGATTACTTGGCGAAAATTACCATGACTATCGTATGGAAGCTGGATGGCGAGCTGTTCTGAGTATGTAATAATGATTAGATTCCTTAAGACTGTACTGTACTTTGAACATTATTTAATGAAGACGAAGTGTCGAATGTCGATCTAACTTTTTTATAAAAAGTTCAAGTACATTAATACATCCTACAGGAGGTAAGCAATTTAGTAAGTAATAAAATTGTAAATGTTCAATAATTGGCATTTTTCATAAAATGACAATGTATATTGTCTAATATAAATTACATAAATTTGACATCTCTTTTCTTGGCTATTGAATTAATTTCTTATTTTTATTTTACATGTTATCCCTATATTGGATTTAAAATCAGTTGTCATTTAATTTAATCTAAACTCAGTAAAAAAAATTGCACTTTGTAAAGTGACAGAATAATATATGTTGGAATGAACCTACTTATTGTTAACAGCTACCTATGTAACTATATTCAGCAATTATATGATTTTTACTTTCTCTTACGTAGGATAGAGGAAGTCTTGTAATCGTAAAAAAATGGGACCTCGAGATTTTGACGGATTTACACATTTCGGACCTCCCTGATTCCAAAAATATTTTTTTTGGAATTATGTCTGTGTGCGTGTCTGTGCGTTAACACGATAACTCGAGCATGCTTTAACTTATTGCAACTAAATTTGACATACGTGTATAACATCAAAATATAAGGTTTCTATCAAATTTTAAGTCGTCGATCACGAAAGTTAAGCAACCAAGTGCGCGGTCGGTACTCGGATGGGTTACCAAAATTTAACATGCATGTATCACATCAAAATATAAGGTTTCTTTTAACCTTTGAGTCGTTTCCGGTATACGAGAAAGTCAAGGGGAGACCACTCCCGATTTTTTATTATTATATTCCAAATGCAAAGATAGCTAACACAAAAGTTAAAATTCGTCGCATTAACCACTCTCTGCCTTTTTTTTACGTTGGGAAATGAGTTACGCATACGTCATATTTGGGTAGTATGAACTTTATGTGTGACTCTCCCTAATAAAGCCAGGGCCTAACCACTAATACCCAACGATGTCCCTCACATGTACCTTGGTGCGAAAACACGTGAATGCGTCGGCCGCGGATGTGTCGCTGCCGGACGGGACCATGAACCCTTGAGGAAACTTCCATGACCCCGTCGATAGCCACTTTCAGTCTGCCGAGTTGCAAGGTACTTCTTGATGCATTGTCGAAACCTTATGTTTTTTGTCATTAGTTGACAGACAAGCATACGGTTTGTTTGGTGGTAAGCAGTCAGCGTAGCCTATAGACACTCACAACACTTCCCTACCCCGAGCAAATCTGGCAACCTTCCTCACCAACAGACAGTGGTCTTCTATAAGGTGGAGCTACTACCCTAGTTTGGGTGCACCAGATTCGGATAGGAACGACTTCAATTATAAAACCGTCCGGGAGTCCCACACACGCCGCATCGTCAAGCCAACGGTGCGGATGGTCGTAAATGGTATTTCTATAACAAGCAAAAAGTTTTAAAAAACTGTAATCCGACTACGAAAAAAGAAAAGAATGTAATTGTAATCGGTTAAAAGCGGGGTTTCCAAGGTAAAATCGAATCCTCCTATTGTTAAAGTCACATAAAATATAGCTTATCTTACCCGGACCATAATAACGAATCGATTGACACCTTATTAAAAAAAAACGGACGAATAGTTTAAGCACTGCGTACAAGAATACATACATAGACTGCCAAAATCAGAACCCTTCCTTTTAACTTCGCTATAGTCGGGTAACCAAAGGCAGCAGTAACTTTAGCCTATCAACAATTATAGCTCCTGCGCTGCCCCAATCCCATCTTCTTTCCCGTGGAGCTCCGGCAAACATCCTCATCGATAGAAGCACAACACTTCGAAACTTTACAATTATTTGATTGCGAACTCTAATTTAAAATCATGCAACGCGAAAGTTTTAATGTGATTATTTGTTTGCGGTTTTCTGTAAGGAATATCCGGATTACTGGGATGATTTAGAGTTCAACATTTGTATTCGTTTGTTGTTGGGTTTAGTTTGTTGATTCGAAGTTTAGTTACCTTTTGGGTTGTATTCTCCTTGTATTAAGATGCAAGAGTGGCAACCGGTCACCATTTTAAAGCTGTTCAACCTCTTCTGAGATTATGAGCGTGATTGTATCTGTCTATGTCTTCTGTAACAGACTTTACAATTGGATCCACTTCTGGGACACAAGAGGCCTTGTCATCGAAGGAGGCTTAGGAAGTAGTCGAGCACGCTTGCCCAATGCGGATTGATGGACGGAGTATAAGGTGTGCTACCCCTTTGCTGATCCATTAGTCACCTTCTATAACACCTATTGGAGGATATGGAGTGATGCTTTTCTACGGCTAAACATGGCAGTAAGGTCTTGGTACTGCCCCAGTTTTGGCACTCCAAATTCGAGCGATTAATCCTCTGTGTCCCATCACTCTTTTTATAGCACGATCAATCCTTCTTATAGATATCTATTACTTAAAAGCAAAGTAACATTCGCCAAGTTCAGCGCCAATTTAATGTTACATTGGGCAATTTATAACCGCACACATCAGAATTCGTCACATAAATTTGATGTCATCGATAAAGTTTCTATTTGCAATAACTCAGCAAGTTTATTCAAGGGGTTATTGCTGTTAAATTTCCTTTCTATGGGACATAAAAGGAGACTTATTTCCCTAATACATAGCGGCGGACGTTGCTCAAACGATAACGTCACGTGTTCATATTTATGTTGTCATGGAGATGTTCTGGTAAATGGTGAACATGAAAGCGTGTAATAATTTCTTGTCGCGTTTGGAGTGAATTGCTTAGACGTTTCAATATATATATCTGTTAGAATTACGCTACAGCGTTTTAAATGTTTGGATAAAAGTATAATGTTAAAAACAAATGGTAGAAAGATTATAATCATTAATTATAAATAATAATGGGCGTGCGTTGGAGACATAAAAAGTTTATCTGGTAATACTCAAAATACTTCTTTGTGACTATCTATCTTTAATCATCCTTTCATATTAATTACAAACTTATAGTATAGAAATAATTTTATTGCCACACACACACAAACAATGAGCTTACTTAAACATTTAAAAAAGTTAAAGAAGATCAATTACTGGGTAATATTAAAAATAATCATTAAATAGAACATAACATAATAACGATAAAAAAAGTTTGTTGTGATCGCACCTCGCAGGCTATGACAACGAGGTCCACACTCAGCTTGTTGCTGTGTTCCGATACAGACGCGACGCAACACAGCGCTGATTTTTATTGTCAACCTCCAGCGACATGCGGACGCGAGGTCACTGCGCGTCGTTGTGACCGACAGGAGACAGTTTTTAAGTACCTACATAATTTCAAGGGTTCCATAGAAGTTGTTCCTTTAGAAATAAAGAAGATTTATTCTAATTTGAACTGATTGACACAACTCAAGGGCTGCTAAATAGACTGCCGAAGAAGAGTAAAAAATAGTTACAGTGTAATTTATCTGTACACAGCTAGCATATTAGCACTTGCTCTCTTGACGAAGCAACCTAAAACTGTCATTGGCCTTTGACCTAACTCTACCCAGTGTGAGTGAATAGCAAGATTCAAACACTTAACCTTCAAGTGGTCGCGTGATTGTGGAATCGACCGCACTCGATGTATTTTCGTTCCTAATATCATTATTTCTCGTGGTTAGCATTTCCCATCCCTAATAGCTTGTCATTGTTTCATTGTGGACGAAATAGAAACATTACGAAGGCAAAACAGCCCGTGCCCCCAAGAACGCATAGACCGCATTTGTTATATTGTTATACTTTATAAAGTTCTTTCGAGGGATATAAAGGGACTTCATGTTTCCAAATTACTTTCTGATCCAAAAAAATATCTATGTATGTTATTTGATTTTTTCATAAATTGTATTCCAACATAATGGAAATGTATGACAAAAAAATGATCATTAGTGAATTAGTCTTTTAAATTACTGAAATATCTCATGACGCCTTTTAGGTTACGCGCGACCGGTGCCGTTACAAACACGCGCTAGCTTGAGGGTTAAATAGCAAGAATGAGTATTACATTATGGTACTAAAGTGTCGATGCACTTCTGAATCAGAACGTACTCTGGTTATTATACTTCACAAAGACATCATCGTCGAGAACCTTGAAGTATGGTATGGTATGGTAGAGCAACTAATATCAAAATCGGAACTCCTAAAATGGTACAAAAAATAATTCATTTGAATAATTAAATTATTGATACTGCAATACAACTGCTTAAATTTTGCAATACACTATTGAGATATTTATAAGGTAGACTGTTTTTATAAAGGATTCAGAATTGGTTTTCATTATCAAGCCTGTTGACTGTAGTACTGTGATAATGCTCGAATTCTAGATACTCTATTGAACCCACGTTCTAGAATGATGGTTTGAAATTAAATGTTTCTTTAATATAAGCGACGACGTATGAATTACCTAAATCTACGTACGGACCTGACGTCGCAGTGCGATATTATAATTCTATTCGTCATATTTCTTAATCAAGGCATTCATAAAATGTAAACAAGATTTTATGAACGGCTAAATCACCCTACTTGTTTCAAATGCAAAACGGTTTGTATACGGAACTTGTTAGGGCGTTAAAACATAAATATTAATGTTTACGCGTATTTTCCAGTAATATAGGGTCCCAGTGAAAATATGTAAATAAAAAAAAAACTTTGTTAGCTCCGGACTTTAAAATAAAGCACGTTTGTGATGCAAAATCGCTGTGATAGTTGATAGGGACGCTGCTGTTGAGTTTTTTTAGCAATTACAAAGGAGGGGAGGAGGACAAAGCAGAATTTGCATGTTAATACGAAAAGGCTGGAAATGACAGAAAGTTTCAAAAATGTATGTGGACACCTAGATTGAGAGACCTGTAGATCGCATAAAACGTAGCTTAATATGAAGTAGCTCTCTCGTTCGTCGAGAAATTAGTTGAAGTGAAAATCAACACCTCGTTGCTATTACATTTTAGGATTCCAAAGTGGATCTTAGGATTTAAGCAATAAGAGTTTTATTTTATTTTAATATTCTCTTAGATTTGTGTGAGCACTACACATAGTTGCAATATGAGCACACTTTGACACTACACAGTAGTGCAACAAATAAAATAACTATTACGGATAAATACAAATAAACGCTAGATAAACCCGTAAAGTTGTGTAATTTACTATATTTCAAAATTCTTACGCAAAAAGAGGGTTATTATAAGTTTTACGTGCCTGTACAAATCTGTTTGTGGCGATGTACCTCCTAAACAAATGGGCCGATCCTGATGTGGACTTTCTGTTTGAAAACTGACGAAGTCAAGCTGTTTCGTTTCTAACTGTTTAAAATATCTTAATCTATGTCTCACCTACAACAATGAAGACGTTAACTGCGTTGTTTTGCTTGTACACCTGCAGCATCATTGCCTGACCTCAATTTTAATTGGAGTCAGCGTAATATATTCGTTTCTCCTTCCACCTTTCTCGATCAGCCAATATTGTATCGATACATTATGAATGACAATAAATAATAACATATCATTTTAGTGTTGCATCATCACAACTAATAACGAATTCTAAAAATAATTACTTAAAAAAATAATTAAAGACGCCGCTGTGGTGGAGTGGTCAGTAACGCTGCCTACACATCGGGCGGTCCGGGTTAGAGTACCGGTAGTGGCAAATGTTAGTGTGATGTGATGAACACGATCACTTGTTCATGAGTCATGGTTGTTTATATATTAATTTAATTATTTATAAAAATATCTAGATTATTAAGTATATTTGTCCGTTATCCATAACACAATTTCTTAAAGATACTTAATTTGGACTAGATAATTGGTGTGAGCGTAGAAATATACTATATTATTATATTATTTTTATGGTACGTTTATTTATAGCAACTTTATCCCTTGAAACGATACGTTGTCTAGTACCAACAAAAGATTACGATAATTTTATTAATTAAGCACACTTAAAAATAGATCGTGGTAAACAATTCTTAATTAGAAGGCCATTCGAAATTAGAAGGCTTTCGCTGGTTTTCAAATTCTATAATCTTGAAGAGACAATTTGACGACAGCGGTGGGTTTCTATTACATGAATGATGGTCATTACCGTTACAATTGGAGTTATATAATAAGGCGCCTGTACATTCCTCTTCCAGAAACAGTCAAGACCAATTTTTATTAAGCGGTTTTATTAATTGAACATTAATATTGGTGTTAATTATTACTTGATCATAATAATAATAATAATAATAAAGCATTTATTTGCAAGAATACAGTTATAACAAGATCTTACACAGTTTTATATGTACATTGTATTCAGCCAGTGAGCTAGCGTGCAAATTTTCACAAGTTATTAAACGAGTTTTGTCATGTTTACGAATTATTTAAATTAATACATTATTATTAAAATTTATTCTCAGTCAATTATACATCAAAATCAATAATTATACATAAAATTATTTAAGCATTATAAAAAAAAAGATTACATTTAATTAACATTACACTGCTTATAGTCTAGGTATTCTTTAACAGAGTAAAAACAATGTTCGACCAACCACTCGTTTAGCCTAAATTTAAATCTTTTATAGTCGTTTACGGCTTTAATGTCATTTGGGAGATTATTAAAAAGTACAATGCTCATATTATATACATTTATCTTATATATTTGTTAGCAACAAGGAGGGTGATACAAATTGTTCATGAAATTAATCCTCGTTTGTCGTTGTAGTGGGTTTACTTGTACACGCTTTTTCCAATATTCCGGATGAGAACGAACAAATAAGCATACATCCCTTATATATAAGGATGGTAGCGGCAGTATACCAAAGTTTTTAAATAGTGGTTTGCAGCTGTCATCATTTTTAAGATTACAAATAGCACGTATGCACTTCTTTTGTACTCTGAATGCCCTAATGAAATCCACAGAGTTACCCCATAGAATTAGACCATAACTAAGCACCGATGCCACATAACCATGGTACGCTGTTAATGCGGCTTCTTTGGAGACTGTTTGCCTAAGTTTTCTTAGGGCAATTTAGTCTCCCACAAAGTTGGTCTATATGCTCTTTCCAATTTAGATTTTTATCTAGAACTATACCAAGAAACTTATGTGTACAGACCGGATCCAGATAATTACACCTTATTAAAATATATTTATTAGAGAAGCGTCGTGCGTAAGAGCGTCGTCTCCTCCCCAGGAGGCACTGGTTCGAACCCCACCACGTACCAATGTGTTTTAAAATTTTTAATTCATATGTACGATTAATCGACGCTTTTACGGTGAAGGAAAACATCGTGAGGAAACCTGCACACATCTATGAAGAAATTCTTAGGTTGTGTGTGAAGTCGACCAACCCGCACTTGGCCAGCGTGGTTGACTAAGCCTAATCGCCCCTAAAGCGGGGTAAGCTCGAGCCCCTCGGTGGGGACATTATAAGAGCTGTTGATGATGATGAAAATATTATTTATGACTTTTTACTGCTCGCTATATACTTACATGTTCCGGTTCTGCTATTAATTATGAACATGACAATTAAGATATTGCTGTTCTATTTGAATAAAATGAATCGTCATTGATGACAAGGTGAAGGTCATTCCGAACACATTCACAAATTAGCGCAATTCAAAAATCATCTATTAAAGAGCCTGTTACTGTGTAGGTGACCCCAGCTCATTTTATTGTCCTCGTCAAAAATTTTCATTTCATTTATAGCGTAGTGGATCCCGCAAATTACACGGGATTTCCTTTTTTTGGCTTTCTGTAAAATTGCCTACGTCCACTTAAGGATATTAAAGGCGGAGACAAAGAGAGGGAATGTTAGTTAATCGCCGTGGATATTCCGTGGCGTTTTATTTCACTTTAGTATTAATATTAATATCATCAGGGCTTTGCCTTGTTCCAAATTAAAAATAAAGATCTAATTTCTCAATATTTTCAGATATCTTCATTCTCGTACCAAAGCTAAGTTACCAAATGGGCGGTCGGTATTCGGATGGGTGACAGTAAATTTTTGAACTCGATTTTACTCAGAGCTTCGGAAGGCACGTTAAGCTGGTAGTCCCGGCGGTCCATATCCGTACCAGTTTAACTATTTGTCTGGTAGCGGCAGATATATTGCTATCATATTTTGAACTTTATATCTGTGTGATAAGGTTGAAAAATAATGAAAAACATTTTATTATTTACCAGTCAGTGTTCAAATTCAAATTCAATATGTTTATTGCAAGTCACATGTTACAAAGATGTTATATCATTAAATTAAATTAGACCGATATGTGACACCCTGTCAGGGCACCGCAATTAGTAGAGCGCTAGAGCTATTGCAAGTTATTTTAATTACTGACTACATTACAAACTCGCAAATTACAAATAATTCATATTTTAAAATACTATAAGTAATATATATTCAAATTAAATATAAATTTAATTTACACATTTAAACAATTACAAGAGACACATTAATTACATTATTATTATAAATTTATCGTTGAAGAATTCTTCAATACTGTAATAACTTTCATCTATCAAAAGCATCTTTAGTCGCTCAATAAATATTGTTTTGTTATCTATACTTATTATATAGAGTGGTAGATGATTATAGATTTTTTTTACCATTATAGTGTTAACCACTCAAAGCAGATCCTGACTTAGGTATGTATATCAAGATCAGGTTTTTATAGTAGGGATGGTATTTGTAATGAAAGCCCCAATAAAATTTAGGTTCAATAAATTAATTTGATGTTGCGGCTAGATGCAAGTAGTCACTTATTCTTTATATTCGCCTCGCCACCGCACAGTGAAGTAATTTTTCACTATTTCATTATATATCTCTTAATGTCTAACATAAATCTAACATTGAACATTCATGACACAAAATCATTGCAAGAATCGAACCCATCTTCTCAGCAATACGAGCTAATATCACCAGAACTGCCGATTTCAATTTGGAAGCTGACGACAGGTCGAACGGTATGCGGGCGAGTGTAAACGGCTATTAGCGGCCTTTATTGGACTGACATTACAATCCTTTGACTGTGGAGACGGACTGTTTTAACGAGTCTCTTTGTAAACACGTGCTTTGTAAGTGGTACTCCATCACAGGGACTTCATTAAGTTGGTATGGTAGTTTCAAATAATGTACTCGGTACTGATCATGTATGTTCTAGAAGTTAGTTTGTTTAATATGAATTTATGCGCAGTTGTAAAAGCTGACACGTGCAACCGAACATCGTTAAAATTCAAGGAAGACCCATATAACGAATAGATGTCGCCATAACTATGATTAACAGTATTGATAGATTGATATTAATTCATATTTAACCCTTAACTGGTATCGTAAATTTGACTAACGTAACTGGTATCGTGGAGGCCGCGCGGCCCCCAATTAAATTAGCTTCTAGAATGTAAATGTCCGCAATTTTATTCAAGTAGTATTTAAAAACTATAAATGACAAGCTTGTTTTATTAAATTAATAAGTTTTTAGACATATAATTCTTTTTACCTTATATTACAAGAGATCACAAAAATTGGACAAATAATTGGTACTTATTTTATTCTAACATTATGCAAATCTCAAAAAAATACTATTATTTTGAAAGTCTTTAGCTAACATATATGTTTTCTCATTCTTTATAAAATAAGCTTTGAAAAATTTCCTGAAATATACCTCTAAATAACGTTTTAGAAGAAAATCAACAAAAAACTATATATCTTAGGGGCTAAGGAACATTAAAAGTCAACTAAGTTCAGTCTTGATGACTATCACATTGTTCTTTTGTGCTACTAAGCAACTTGAAAATAAAATACAGGTTCTTCTTCACTCTCTGAAGAACATGCTTCAAATTTGGGGCCCAGGTCCTCACTGCTCTCTGAATCTTGTGGTGGCTACTCTTCAAAATCGCTAATTCAATCATTGTCGCTGATTTGTTCTTCTGGGTGGCCACCAAGCACTTATTTTGACAAGATGGCGAGACCTTTAAATCTTAAAACTTAAAGGTGTCGCCATCTTGTCAAAATAAGTGAAAAACAAATGAAATAAAATATTTACTAAAAACTTACGTAACGAGGGGGCAGCGCGGCCCCCAAAACGTACGCACCTCCACTGTGGTAAAAGCTATAGCGTCGAACTTCCGGCATCCTCCGCGAGTAGCAACGTAATGAGATTAGCCGGAATTGCGGATGCGCAAGATGCAGTTTATAAGAAATACAAAAAAAATCAGGCGTGGGGACCGCGCGGCCCCCACGATACCAGTTAAGGGTTAATTACTGTATTCTCATTTTTTCATTAGGTACACCACTCGTGCGAAGCCGGGCGGGCAGCTAGTATATAATAAATGTAGCTGCAAGGGAACAGCAAGACATGAAGCAGATAACAAGATCCTGCCGAATTTCACGAACTTAATCACGAAATCAAACTGCGCGGCAGCAAGCACCATAAATTTACGCGTAATTGAAATAGTCGATGAGATCCCAAACAATTGGTGCAGACTATGACAGACGATCGTACGGTTCACCGTCCGTTTTGGAATCAGACGAGGGCAGACACAAACGTTCATTGAGCATTGTTTGAGCGCGTAGTTACATTGGTTATTCCAAAGAGCACTCTCCCAATAGAATTGTTATTTCACACATTAATAATAGCAGAAGCCACAATATGTGGGTATGGTAACAAAATTCGATTTAGATATTAACTGATGCTTGCATTGTGGCGAATTATTGGGAATGCAAAATTGGCAGATTAGAATTGCAAGTACCTGTAGTATTTCTATAAAATCTCAATGAAATTAATGTAGCTCTAGCCCAAATAGATTTGATAAGATTTAGATTTACAAGAGGACTATTCCTTAAGGATAAAGCCTTCCTATACAGCATACGGTTTATATTTGGTTTACGCAAATATGACCACGTTTCAGATTTTCGTCTTAAACTCAAGTGGTTGCCCATTCGCCTTCGCCGGAATGCACACATTCTTTCCCTCCTTTATACTGTCCTGTTCCATCCTAACACTCCTTCTTACCTGAAAGATGGTTTTAAGTTCCTCAGTGACACCCACGGAAGAGTTTAAAGATCGTCGGAAAATCTAAGGTTAGAGACACCGCCACATTTGACTGGTTTTTATAACAAGTCCTTTTCTGTGCAGGCAGTTTTATTGTGGAACGCTTTACCAGTCCACATAAGGCAAGCACAAACCGTGAATAGTTTTAAGAAACAAGTGGAAGAATACTACCGGTCTCTGTGATTATTGGGTATTTCCTTATTAAGTATATGTAGAATATTGATATTTATATATTTGTTAGTATGTATGTATAATATAGGAATCTATAATATGTATTAGTATATTTGTAGTATGAATATGTATGTATGTATATGTGTATTGAGATTCATATATATATTTATATATTATTATTAATTAATTTGTGTAAGTTGAATGTTTAGTGATAAGGTCGCCCTTTGTACAAATCAAAAAAGTATAATAACGCTTTCGAACTCCTGGCACTCACAAAGCTACAAACCTGATTATCTTCTTTCTACAATAAAACATTAGCAAACAATAATTTTCATAAAACGTAACGATTTCGTTAACACCTCTCGTGAAACGATTGTCAAATCCCTTATTTTCATATCAGGTATCATCTTCGGATACACATATTTATGTTAGAAAAGATTTATTTACTTTACATTTTTCTTTGATAAATATCAAACGCTTTATCCTACAAAAGCTTTAGGTGCGAGTAAACCGAGGGTGCCTAATGTTCCTGCTTTGATGTTTTCCTGCTCATGTTGTGTTATACTATCCTCATTTTTGTCACTTTTTCTTTTTGTCTTTGGTTTCATCTCTTACGTCTATAATTATATTCTTATTTTGTTTCATTGTTATAAAGAATGATTTATTTAGTCTTTTTTTAGTGCCCAAGTAAAATTATAATTATATCTAGCCATATGTGATCACCAAAATCTTGTAGAAAAGTCTAATAATATATTTCAATAATTTTACACAATAAGATTTCACATAGTAGCTATTTAAAATAATGTACTTACCTATATCCTTATATCATTATTATTGATAAATATTGTATTCTATTAATCCTCTTTCAGCCGTGAAACAGTGTGCTGTGTTTCTAATTGAAGGGAAAAATAGTAGCTAGTGTAATTACCGTGTATATGAGGCATTTCGTCTTAGGCCTTAGGATAAAAACGCACTTGCAAGGTTTATAGGAGAAAGTATCAACCCGGATACGCGTCCACCCGGATTGTGGAAGGTGCGGGTTCGAGTCCCGCCTGAGGCAAGTCGATTTTTTTCAGTGCATTTTTCTAGAAAGTATCCACTTATCACCAGGGGGGCCATCAGCTTGTTTATCATCTATTTGTATAAAAAAGTTAATAAATCTAACTATAATTCCAATCTATTCCTTATTAATGACTTCGCGTTGCATAACGTACGCATTTTGCCAATGTCAAGTGAAAATGTAACCAAAGTGACAATAATTGTCCGGTTGATTTGGGTTAAAAGTGGAGTCTCTCAACACGTGTTTTTACAACAAGAACTCTAGAGAAGCTCCAACTATAATTAAAATAGGCTTTATACGTACCTGAAGTCAAAAAAAGTCAATTTGCATTCGTTGCCAATTTTTATAAGATTATGCGACAGTAAATTTTGTGTACCTATTTACTTTTATGTTACAAAATTAAGGTAATTGGATGTTTGTCTCGTTATTATTATCTACATGCAACGTAGTTAAATTCTGTAACTAGATCTTATGTCCCTGCGTATTTATGGACAGCGTTCCATTGCTTTCGGTTAAGCTAGAATGTATCATTGTATTAGTTCTCTCCGCCATATCTACATATCTCAACAGTCAGTCAGTATTTGCTTTGCGGTTTCTCGGAGGCTCGTTAGTAATCAGCACGGAACAGGCAGGTGGATAGACAATTGCTCATTCAGGACCCCTTACAGACTAGCTCGATAGAACATCCTGCTAATACGAGTTACAGTCCTTATTTCATCAGACTTAAGGCTTGCTTTTGATTTCGTTGCGTCTACATTTGAAATGGAAATGAACTGTTGTATTTCTAACATCTAAAGGAGTTCATAAATGCTTTCGAGTGTTTATTTGTTCAAGTATGCAATTATTATATTTCGTATCTTACAATACTTTTTCCTGCTTATATAAAATAGAGAGATGAAATAGCTTGCGAGTTATTTGTAACAATTTTTTAATGTAATGTTAGGATATTTCATAGCGAATTCAAGCATAAAATTGGTGAAGCAATATGTAATTCAAAGGTTGGAGAAAAAACGCCTCTAGCGTCCTCTTATTACGATGATAGATGACCTCTAGAACCACTTAATTGCAAAATTTTAATCTGTAAGCCAACGGTTGTTAGAAAATTCTTAAAAATAATTTTGCTCTAAGCACCTTGTATAGTGAAAAAGACCGTTGCCATTGATGAAATAATCAAAAGGAAGCCGTTCTATTCTTTAAGAGCGCTTAATCGTGATGATACTGCAACATTCATTCTATTTATGTAAATTATAAACACCAAATGATTAATGATTTTAACTTCTTTTATCCTTAAGGTCTAGAACTACTTAATTAGTATCGGTAAGGAAAAGGAGTGCGATGTCAGTATTACCTTTTTGGGGTTACTAATGAAGAACAGAATGCGAGCCGTAATTGACGACGTAATTTGACCTTTGCTGGTTATAAAGGACAATCTCCACAAATTATCATTGGGTTCATCAAATACCCAAGCGACGTCAGCTATACGCTCTATGAACGTATGATTATTAGTAGGTCTATCCAAATTCATATGGTTCAGTTGAGCTCGCAAAATGGAGTCTGGGATTACTCTATTGACGGATTTTTCCCTCAACTGGTACATGCGAGATAATTTATCATTTCTGCTAGACTTCGTCTGCGTTTTTTACTATGTAGGTAGAATGTTATTAATATTTTCCTTTCCTTATATATTTTCTGATTAAATTACTTCTTCGTTTAGTCATAACACTCCGTGGAAATTAATTTTCTATTTTTCTTTTGTTTCAGGTAAGTTGGGCTTATCGCAAAACTAGCGCTGAAATACGTATGTCAAACGCAAGATAGTACATATCAAAAAAGCTATCAATAGCCTTTATATCTTCTTCAACGTGCCTTACGACTTTCTTCTACATATCATTGAAACTGTTTACATGTAGCCGCACTAACACGAATTGCAGTCATATTTTACGACCTCAGTACCAACCGTCAAGCAACTTTATGGCTTCCCATCAGCTCAGAATTTACTGGGACGATGTAAACTGTATAATGTAAATAGACACTAACAGTATTATATTCTTTATAGCTCATGCTTCAATACTTATATCAGTAACGAAGTTTACTTAGTGTAAGTAGTTGGAAAGTTTTGAATTTGAAAGCAAGTGTGTTTAATTTGTTTTCAATTTTGACGGCTACATAAATATTGAAGAAGTTCAGCAATCAATCAACGGTAATCCCATACGCATAGGTGCGTATTCTCCCTTACTTTAAAGTTTTGTTTCTATCATCACACTCTAATTAATTTGCGCTCACATTGTTGGTAGGTATACAATGAATAGAAATTGTTAAATTAAGTTCGCATAAAGTAGGTCGCTGAGCCATGTTATGTAAATAAGGTATTTAGTCAAACTTGTATAGATCTACGCATACTAGCGACATGTTATTAATTTGAAATTAAATCTCGTTATAATAGAGTTGAGGAGGTTGTTAAGGTCGCGGAGTGCTTTCTACATAACGATTGCACAAGTCAAAAAACACGAAGTTTTCTAAAAATTTTGTAACCGTATGGGTGAGCACTAATTGTTCATTTGGACTTGTTTCCACACTTCATATTTTTAAAATTGCTGATCAGCCTAGTCCTAACCAATCTTCTAATAGAGTTGTTACGATAAGAATAAAGTTAAAATTTTCGATTAGTTTCAATAACATCTAATTTAAGTTTACTTTAAGCATCTTCATAAGCCAGGATAACATTTTAAAGTGAATCGCAGCTAAAATTAAGAAATACGTAGATTGATTAACGTCACAAACGTGCTCATACCTGTGGTACTTCGAGAGGTACAAATTTTAACTGGATTAGCAGTTCAAAAGATAATTTGTAAACGATTAAAAGCTACAAAAAAAACCCTTCAATTTGGCACTGTAAATCTAAAAAGGCTTCATAAGCCCAATTTGAAACAATCCCAAGACCATTCTCGATTCTTTACGTGCACTCATAACCAGAATAATCGGGCCAAAGCCATGCCCAGCTCTGATACAGAAAGTTGCCGGCGGGCGCCTTAGGTACACTCCATTATAGTCCTTGTCGCAAACTCGTTCCCGTTATAATGGAATATTAGATTCCGCCATAAACCCAAGCATGACAACGCGACCGTTTAATCCTGAACTCTAAAATTTACCTCTTCGCCTTTTATTCTAAATAAAATCAGCATAAGGTAGGTCCAAGTACGCTGGCGGTTTCCTAACGTGTTTGCTGACTCAAACACGCCTGTAGGAGGGAAATTGCCGAAAGATGTTTGCTTCCAAGCAAAAGTGTTGTCGAGAGCACGGACCGTGAGTAATTTGTAAATTTAATCTAAAATACTATAGATTTCTTAGTCAATCACTTCAAATAAAGCTCACCTAATAATAGAGTAACTTGGAGTAAGTTTAAGTTATTCATTTACAATAAAACTAAATTTTACTACGTGGTAGACCCATATGTAGGGTCGTCTGGGTAGGTACCACCGCCTTTCTTATTTCTGCCGTAAAGCAGTTCGCTGTGTTTCGGATCGAAGGGAAAGGTATCCAGTATAATTACTGGGCATGGAGGGCATATCATCTTAGTGCCCAGGATGGCAAACGCACTTGCGGTCTTAAGTGATTTACACTTAATATTGCAAGTGTCTATAGGCGGCGGTGACCACTTAACACCAGGTGGGCCGCAAGCTTGTTTGCAATCTCGTAATTTAAAAAAAAATCACTTAAATCATTTTCTATGGCGAAACGACGTATGAGCAAAATTATTTTGTCTACTTACCGAAACAATATCTATTTTATTCTTGCCATTATTTAGATATTGGCGCAATAAGGTTAGCTTTCTCAATACGAACCTTAATTTCTATTATTTGAAAAGCCTGGTACAGAGGACTGTACCCATATCAAAAGCAATGATAAAAGTCCCGTTTTTAATGGGAATGAAATATTTTATCGTATAAAGAATTAATTTTTCGTAAAGACAACAAAGGAAATCCCTTAGGGTTTGTTAAATATTTGCGTTTGAGTCGCTTGAATATATTTAGATCGGACTGTTTTCGTATGTGGAATCCTGTGAAAGAATTTTCTCCGTATTCCCTTTCTTATTCATGAAAACATATTGCTTGTATGTAAATAAAAAACAAAATCACTGCTGGTAAAAATGTTTTCTTTTATTATAAAGAGAAACACACAATTACTTATTCCCTTAAAACAAATATTAACATTCCATGTTTGTCTAACCCTTTTGGTCCGAACGAAGAATACGAATGGGTCAAAATCGTTCTGTTTTTCCATGAGTGATGGCAACGTTCTCAGTTCTATTCATAATTATTTAAATTCTTAGTTCTCATCAATTGATTAAAATTTAGAAAAGAATGAAATCACATCATCAAAACAGCCTTCATAATTCGACCCACTGCTGGGACACAAGGCCTCTCCTTGTCATCGAAGGAAGTTTAGGCAGAAGTCTACCACGCTTGCCCAATGCGGATTGATGGACGGAGTACAAGGTGATCAATACCCATTTGTTGATCCATTAGTCGCCTACGACACCCATTGGAAGATATGGGATGATGCTATTCTACTCTGCCGGCATCACATGGCTTAATGAAGTCTAATATAATAAGAATGTGGCACTTGACCGTTTTGCTTGAAGAATAACCTCCCAAATAAAATCAGCTGTAACTAGAGTCACTAACAAAGTTTCCAAAATGGAAAGACTGCCTACTAAATGACGTGACTGCGAATTTTTGAGTAGAGACAACGAACCGGTTATTGTAATAAATATAAGATAAGCAGTGTATGAAATATCTACGAAAGACAACTAAGTAGATTTAGAACTGGAACATTAGAAGGAATGCTCATAAAAGTCAGAACACCAACATGAGACATAAAAAGTTAGATTTACTAAGCACTAAATTATGTTAACATAATTATTAAAGACGAAATTGTATTATTATGAGAACCAGCTGCTATATAATTTTGTGTTAGGCTATGAAGATGTTATATTGTCTATTAACCTTGTTCAAAAAATTATCCCAAATGGTAACCCTTGAATTGGGTACCAGAGCCTTAGAACTTCGTAGAGGTAAAATTAACGCACCATTTATTTTTGGTTAACGTTAATACAAAGTATATATAAATTAATACTATCCGTGAATTGGGCCATTGTGTCCGGACGTGGGTCCTAATAACGGCGACATTACCATTAACTTTAGTTACTATCGTCGCTTTTGTCGAACGCATAATACTATTACTGAATATTTCTTTGTTTTTATTTTGTTAGATACAAATTATTGTATTGTAAAGACAGGTATATTTTCGTACTTTTTTGTATGGCTTCCTTATTGAATCAACAAAGAAAAAAATACATTTTATAAATATTCGATTAAATATTAAAACGAGATGTCTACCGCGCTTTGTTATTCTCTCTTTTTTAATTTTTATTCTACTTTCATGTTTATAAATAAACAAGAAATTGACTCCCACGAATATACAATTACTTTAATATTAGATTGCAATTATAACTATTAAAGAGAAAGAATAAGTGTATTTTATAGTCATTTATTATTCTCAATCCTATCAAATCAAAGAAAATACCAGAGGAACAGTAACTATGTAATATATTGAAAAAACTGCATAAGTTATTGCTCAGTAAAGAGCGGAGGTTTATTATTAAAAATAGTTTACAAACTGTGTATCATACTTCTACTACTAGTATAGTATTATATTATCTGTGCTTCTACATAAACACTTTTACAATTAACCTATATTAAAATAACATTAAAAGCTATTGCTTCAATAGTTTTCTGTTAAGTGAAGAAATATCTCCATAAAACTTGTTCACATAATTTTTTTATTAATAAAAAAGACGTAGTGCAGGTGTGCTGTCCACAGATAACGCATGCAGTCTAATCAAATTAAACGAAGAACAAAGAGACCTTTATTTACAACTATATAAGGTGAATATAAGTATTCCTAAAATTTATTATTAAATTAATGATTTAGTTGTAGCGTCTAGGCGAGTAATTTCCTGTACACCACAGTAAAATAACTGCATTAGTTTTGTTGGCGTGGGTAAAATACCTTTACTGTGCACATTTCTTGTGCAGCAGAATAATGTGAATAGCCCTCCTATTTTAACTTTTAAGTTTATATTTTAACACAAATGTGTGCAACTGCACGTTTTCATGATATGACACGAAATTTACTAGTGCTAGTAGGTACTCACATTGCTGTACTAAGCATGTTAATACAAGTTGGAGCTTCTATAAATCTGCTTGATTCAGCAAAATGTTGCTATGGTGTATTCCCATATGTGAATGGTAAACGCCACGAAGTAACGCCAAAAATTGGATTTACGTGAGCGTAATATTATTTCCAAACAAAATGGTGGAAGGGGCAACAAGCTAAATTAGTGTACATAAAGGAAGACAACTTTATTCTTTACTTCAAGGGAATAAAGTCGGAAATTGCTCGGGGTCTGATTTGTAACTAGAAATATCGGTTTATAGTTCATTACTGCGGAAAGCTTATGCTGATTCAAGGACTTTATACGGAATTGGCAATGCGTATTAGTTTTATGATCTCTTCCTATGTTCTTCACAAATACTAAGTTGATGAATTTTGTTGTAAGCAAAGTAAATATTTTGCTTTTTTGTTCTTTAGACTAATACTTTTGAGTGATTAGATGTACAGTATCCTTTATTAGATAAAGATTATTTCCCTCTAATTACAAAGGTATTGTAATATGTTTGTCTACCAGATTGACGCAGACACTCCTTATTATAGTTCGATGAGAATAAAATAAAATAATCAAAATTGTCTCACAAGATCTAAATATTGTTTTTTTTTTATTTTATTATAGTCTTTAGAGACATAAGATACACATTTGCGTAATAACAAGCAAGATTTTCAACGGATGTTAGAAATTTTCTTACTGCAGTAATATTATAGTTACTTTGGCGTACTTTTTCTTCTTCAGTTTCGCATAAGTTGATCCAAACTCCCAAAGCACTAAAGCTACAACATTATTCATCGTAGAACCCAAATATGGCGGAAATTAACCTGAATATTCACATTGACATTCATAATACCAGCCAGTCGACATCTTGCAGTGTCAACTGGTCTCGGTAATGGAATATTAGATAGCCAAACTGAAGCTACATTAGCCCGTAATAAGATTAAACCAAGAGACTTATAACGTGACCTAAATTCAAAATAATTTGAGCAAAGTGTGGAAGCGACCCTTAATGTTAATGCTAACGACATAATTATTTCAATCGATGTTATGAAAAATTATCGCTGGGATGAAGGTTGGCTTACCATAAATTTTAATTTTGATACCGTAGTAATTATAAGATCATTCGTTACTTTAAAATATAAAATTTGGAGAAAGGAAATGAATTTATAAGTTCCTAAGCTCATAACTGGGAGATAACATGCCAGGGAGGAATGGTACAAATCCAACCATCGTTGTGAATAGATTATGTCTGCATGTTAGAGTCGAAAGCGGAAAAACAAAACTTAATTAAGTGCCAGTAACCGAATGTGCCAGTAATTTTTTCTTCGCACCATTATCTTTTATACCATTAGATTGATTTTGAGTATTCTGCGGATTTAACCAATTTGCAGAAGATCTTTATTTGTCGCTGACGGTGGCACAACTTCCTTATTCCTAATTGTAAACCTTATTCTTTCCCCAATTTAAAACTTAAATTTTTCTAGATAGATCTTTTTAAATAGAGTCTTGCATTTATATCTTTTGATCAATCAAATTAAGTATTTTTTTCTAAATAATCTAATTTACACCGCAGCTATAAACAAAACAAAGTCGAAATCCGATCATTTTTCGCTTTCCCCGCTATTCCTTTTTCAGAATTAACGACTTTCGTGACGTTAAGTTGTTTGTCACGAGCCTGGAGCCCATTTAAACGTCAACACCCTTCATTTTTAAAACATTTTGGTAGCGCTGAATATTGCATTGTATACGCTCTTTAGGGAAGTAGAAAAGATTGTGTCACATCCAGCATAATCCTTCATCTTACTATCTCTCAAGTCCCCGTAAATTTTCTAAATAAAAACATTCGTTTGTGACAATTTCATTGAAGGCGAAGCCTTTGCACTCATAATTTTATATTCATTAAAATGTAATACACCTACTGCGTTTGAATTTCGATTCAACCTGGATTCAAGAATTCGCCGGGAAATGCCATTTTCTGCTCACTGACTTCAGAAATCAAACATCAAAATGATTTCTTGTGAAAGTTATCTATATTAATTTTCTGCTTGGTGGGAAGTTTTATCAAATAAACAGCAATTATTAGAATACAAATAATTTTAGGCTTTTATCTTTAGAATTATAATGTTTCATTTCAATTTATTACCGTCGAACATCAAACATTGATACACACACGCCATTGACGATTTTGCTAGATATTGATCGTCATGAAAAACATTAACTTGTTTTTCATGACGATCAACATAATACAATATATTAATAAAGGATTGTAATAATTTAAAATGTTTTATTTTATATTGTTTTCTGTTCGAGAAATCGATCATTATTTTTTTATTTGCTTTTTGCTCCCTTCTAAATATTAGGTACTCAATCAGTTTTATAGCGTATTCCTATGATGATAAAATTGATATGGAGTTGGTTATCTGCATTTCATTTACATTGAATGACGCGTCTCAAGAGTTTTGCTTTCTGGTGTAATCATTATTCCTGATTCTGCGAGTAAATTAACACGAGCCGAGTTTGTTTTAACCTCGCTGAATAGATCATGCAGACGAATGGGTCGTTAAAAAGGATGGGGATATTTGTTTTTTCTGTCTCCATTAAAAGTTTAGACACTTCATTTGCTGCTTTCATACTGCGAGAAGCGGACGCTTTTATATACTTGTATCAGTTACAGTGTACACAAATGCGGAGGAAATGGACATACGTAATGATTGTCGGATTCCGAAGCCTTTCTCAGCATGTAGTACTAGAGATTTTCCGTGTATATTACCGACCTTAGCGCAAGTGATGCTTTTTGGATTCTCTCTTGGTGACCACCAAGAGAGAAATCTATCATTTACTTCATGAGTGGGCATTTATAATCAGTTACAAGTGTCTTTCTGTAACTCATAGCTACCGACTTTAGTGAATGGAGTAGGCTGAATGGCAGTTTGGATTCTTGTCGTGTCGCGTATCATTTTCCTACATGGATGATTGTAAGCATGACCCATTACCTCCGTGCATATGTTACTACGACCCTTATCTTCACTATTTCGATAATAAGAGAACTATCTAAGTCATCTCATAGAACAAGTTAGCTCACATAGACTAATGCGCCAGCGTGTACTGCAGCAAATGTACTTAAGTATACGTGGCAAGACGCATCTCTCCCACTACCAATCTATCCCAAATCTATAATTTTTATCTATAATACTTAAGTATTAACAACTACTAAGGTTGTTGTTGCTTGAACTTATAGTATTCTTTTAAAATAAGCAAGAATAAATAATATTTTCAGATCACACAATTCATTAAAACATATTTTGAATACTTTGAGATCAACAAGTTCATTCTTTAGCGCATAAAACAATTTCAACGCTCGATTTCACTACAAAATAAATGAGTAAAGATGTTATTCCGTTTTCAATATTTTGTGCTTTTTGCTAGGTGAAATTTTCGATTGCGAATTCTAAGATATTTTGAATGGAATCGTTACTTTGATACTCGTATCACGCAAGTCTAAATTTCTTTTGAGATCAAGCAGATTGTGTCTGCTCGTTATGTAAATATGAATCTATAGAACATTGTTATTTGCCAAATATACTTTGTTCACGTCGCTCCGTGGCAACCGTGGTTTCGCCTCACAATCCCTACGTAATGAGGCAACCACTAAGCAGGGATTTTGCGAACACGCACTTTACGTTTGTCAAACACGAGGGTTATATTGCCAAATTTCATATTTAATTGTATTCCTTAGAACCGAGTGGAAACTTGATATTTTTAGCTTCGGGAAAATGATTTACTGCTAAACATTTGCTTCCATTATGAACATTAAAATACGTGGTTTTGTTTTCTTAAATTAAATCTTTAGAAATTCTTAACAAATTAAAACCTATTATAGACTAAAACAAGCTAGTCTATTTAATCATATTTTTGTCTGTCCAATCTTAATGTGGTTAAAACAACGAGGTCCTGTAAAATGTTTTTTTTTTATCTTTTCGCCATCTTCTTCAGTAAGATAAGTGATTTTAATGCATCCTTAAAAAATTAGAACGTTCCAAATTATCTGGTAAATCCCGGCTGGGATTTACGATTATAAACAAAATTACTTTTGAAGCAAGAAAAACTCTATTTACGGTTTGATGCTGAGATTAGCATTCTTTATTGTCTCTGAAGTTCGTGCCAAAAGGAGACAGATTTACTACTGCGAAAAAGAGTAATTAACTCCACGGCTTTGCATAAAATTGATTTTATTATCCATTGACCGTATCTTTGGTAACATTTTCCTCTTCTTGATTATTCTTTTGACTGGGCCCAGCTTGGCCTTATCACTGACACAACTGAATAATTCTTCTTTGACATTTTGTGCAATTGCTTTCCCTAACGCTTCGCCTGATTTATTAAAAAGAAATATCTGATACAAGTTAATAACAAAGAAACGAGGAAACAAATATCCAATATTGTTTCTATTAGAATTGGAAATTACGTTTGAAATGTATAGGGAATTGGTACATACTTTTTCAATATTCATTGGCGGAATTTCGCATTGAGTGACAGTGCTATTAGATTTCGTTTTGAGTTGTTGTTCTTCAGTAAACTTTTTGTTTAAAAGTTATAAATTTAGTTAAATTAAAAAGTTTACTCACGTAAACTTTTTAATTAAAATAGAAGTTATTCTTGGTATGAGATGAGACGCACACGAACCTGTGACTTCTATCTAACAATGTTTCGAATTGATGAAGGAGTTGAGATATTTGAACGACTTTTTTGGACCACTGCCAGACTATACAGAGACCTTTCTTTTAAAATCTACGCGTGCTAGTCTACGTTTGCACCAACAAACTGTGGCTACCATTCCAATGTGAACTAAGAAATTTGGCAATTCGTTTCTTTGCCGCACAATCAAGAAATAGAATTCACTGCCAACACACGTGTTCCCTTCCTACAATCCTGAGCCACTTAAAATTGGCAATAAGAAGCACCTTGCAGGTCAGCAAGGCGAGGGTGGCTAGCGCGGCAGTTTATCTCTCGCACCAGCTATCTTCGCATTTGGCCTCCACTTCTGCTAGCCATCAGTTGAAACAGAGTCATTTTCTTGACCTTTTTATATAAAAAACCACTGTCGTGTGTTTTTATTGCTAGATCTTTGGACAGTTAAAAAGAGCTGCGTAGAGCAACCTCTTTAAACCGACAAGTAACGAGGATTTTAAAATGTTCATTAGTAACTAGGCCTTTGTACATACTTTGATCTCCAAATTAAAATCAAAACTGCCCACAATGTACTAAATTTTATTTTAAATAAATAACCTTACTACTTATTTATTTAAACAAGTTGACCCGGTCTACTTTGTATCACCTATCCACGGAGTACTAAACGTCTTTGCATCTATCCTAACGACATTAAAACTCTCCCTTCACTAAAATGGTTGAAAATTTTGATGGGTAATGTCAGGCATTACCATTTTCATAGGTTATTATACTCTTAAGTCTGGAAATAAAAAGAAGAAAATAATTGAGGGAGCCAAAGATTTTTAGCAGGCAACACTGATTTGATTGTACTTCAGGAAAGACTGATACTTACTAATTTTTAACTATAAGACACTGTACCGAAGGGACGAACGTCAAATGTTTGACAGGAAAGTAGGCAGAACAGTTTATATGGGAAAATGAAAATGTTGTTTTTATTATCTTCCTCGCAATTTCTCCATATTTTCTCACCTTTCAAACCTTCCCTGGACTACGACAAACTTTTCAAAACCATAATCAGCTAAATCGGCCCTGCCGTTCTCGAGTTTTAGCGAGACTAACGAAAGCAATTCATTTTTATATATATAGATAGATAAGTAATAGCAAGAAGCGTCGGTGGCGTAGTGCGTAAGAGCATTGTCTCCCACTCGGGAGGCACTGGTTCAACCCCGGCACGTAACAATGTGTTTTCAAATTTTGAATATATTATGTATCTACGTTTATTCGACATTTTTACGTTGAAGGAAAACATCGTGAGGAAACCTGCACACATCTCTAAAGACATTCTTAGGTTGTGTGTGAAGTCGACCGACCCGCACTTGTCCAGCGTGGTTGACTAAGGCCTAATGCCCCTAATGTGGGGTAGGCTCGAGCCCCTCGGTGGGGACATTATACGAGCTCTTGATGAAGTGATACCAATGCAATCTAATATAAAAGTTGCCACTATATACAGTTTTATGTGGCAAATCCAGCTCAGAGAACCAAATATAAAACCTTCGTATAATGTGGACTATATATATATTTTACCCGATCTATTTAAACCCTTTTTTATAAACTCATTTAAATCCTGTTTTTGCTGTGTTCGCAGCGTTTTTTAGTTTAGAAATTTTTCAATTTACACAAAAAGCAACCGTATTTATTTTAACAATTTACATTTTTCTTAAATAAAATATAGAACTCTTTAGATACACGAATGCTTCACAAAACATGACCTGGCACTTAGTTCTAGGAGTTAAATGGCAGTAAAATTATTACTACATATTTTTAGTTATTACAACAAATTATAATCATGTTGAATCTACGTTACAATTATACTGTAGAAAATTACGAATACATCAATATCGGCGTCAAACGAGCGAGGTTTTAATTGAGTTGAAGGGAAAGTGTAATTAGTCATGTTAATAGTTCAATGAAACGCCCTGTATTGGATTAACATCGATTGTAATTATAACAAGGAGCAGTAGTAATTCTGTTAAATTTGATTGGGTAGGTTACGACTTAACAGGGAACGTGGTCCATTAAAGTACCCAGTTTAGGATTCAATGTTACCTATAATTGGCTTTTGAATATCTTCAAGGTTGGTCAATAAAGTATTAAATTTCTTACTTCTGCTATTAATTTATTTGGGGTTGGTATTGATATGTTTTTTACGGCCGGCTGCCTGCCTGACACCCTCCTTTGGAAATGGCTGCCAGTGTTTTAAAAGTCGCCATTTCTCGTCTCTGACGTCACTGGTTTGCGACAGCTCCCGACCAACGTCCCTGCCAGGCCGAATGGCAGGGACGTTGGAACACATCGGACAAGGGGGGGGGAGCTTTATCGGTTCTTCCCGGATGTGGTAGCTCGTCTCAAGGCGACTTGGGTCGAGCCGCACTATGAACCCTCACAGCTGCTGACAGGTCACGGTTGCTTCAGGGGTAGATGTTAGGAACAAGCTAAGTACTTTAAAGAAAATAAAAGATCTAATAACCGTGTGAAAAACTCGTGATGTATTTTTTGTGTAAAAAGAAAGATGACATAAATCAATATAACATTTGTTTGAATATAAAAACATAGAGCACAGCAAGTAATAACAAAAAGGTTGATCCTCAACATCCTCCCGGGCCAGAGAAATAATAATAACTAGAAATAAACATTAATACCTACTGATGTAACTCTAAACCACCCTGTATATCAAGGAGGTATAATTTTTGTATAAGTCGCACTAAAATGGAATCTCGGTCTGTTCTTAATTTGACAGAATGCACATTGTCATTTACGAAGGTAATTCAAGTTTACTAACCTTTTAGTAGTAAAGTACAACCTCTTTACCGATAAGGATTGGTTACTATTACCAAGTTCCTCCGGAAACCCTTCTTTCCATGGCAAAGAAATTTCGTAACGACCTTCTTCATTAGTGGTCACAGTCTCTCTGAAAAACTGGTAAGTATTAATACCATTTTCTACGGACATGTTATTACAAGGCGTTTTAATTCCCAACGTTTCCAGCTCCCAGTAATCAGAAATATTAAAATTTACAGATAAATAGCTGGAGATATTTACACAATTTGATGGTATTACTCCCTGTAATGACCACCCCAGCTTTGTATCTACTGCGTATAGCCCATCATGAACGTGAACTACGCTGCCAGATAGTAAGTACCCGTACACATCAGCCCCAATCAACAATCCTACATCTGTAAAATCATTACCGATATCCGATGCACAGATATGTAAATCGCGAAGTTTCTGTATAATTGATGGACAGTTTAACTTCGGCAGCGGTCCAGTGAGCTTTTTTATCCCTAAAGCAGACAAAGAAAAGGTAAAACTACTATCTACACTATGTATATCAAAATCATATTTACAATACGTACCCTTTTTTAAATACGTGCCACCAAATACACAATGACTGATTGTTTCTTTCTCAGTGGATGATATACCTAAAGATCGAACTAAATCTAGTTTTATGTACGACCTTTGTGCACCGCTGTCAAATAAGGCCCGAGCTACCATTTTTCTACCGTTATAACTAATATTTACAATAACAGTTTGTAATAAGGTCATATTATTTTTCTGGCATAGGGAAATTTGCGGTACATCTTGAGGTACAACACTACCATCATTAGAACTAGATTCTCCTTTTTCAGGCTTGGCTCTATTGTCAATCTCCGGACACATCGGCACCGTATGTCGTCTTGAGCACAATAAACATTTAGGGTAACTCTTGCATTTTTTAGAAAAGTGTCCAACTCTTAGGCAAATTGTACAGGCGTTTTTCCTTTTCAGATGCGCTTTTCTCTCTTCTAGTGACATTTGCGATATCTTAAAACATTCTAAAGAATTATGAGTGGACTTATCGCACCAGATGCAGATCTTTTCCTTCTTTTCGCCTCCATAATTTTTGTGTTCACTCGCAACTATACATGACGCTGTCGGCTCTTTGAACGAATCACTCGTTAATGTGCGTGAAATTGCAATACGCTCCTCACCTTCCACCTCTCTCTTCAAAAAGTCCATGAAAGCGGCAAGTTGGTTTTTTTCCTTACGGTTTCTACACCTTTCCCAAACTCTTAGTGTATTGGTGGGAATCGTGGCTTCCACCATAGGTAGGAGCATAAAAGCATATTTATCAGACTTAACATTCAACGAATCTAATGCCTGTATGTGCGTCGAAAGCTTATCATAGAGTGAATCAAGCGACAAATTTTTGTCTCGAGCTGATATTAGTTGTACAAGTCCTCTCAAATAATTTTCGATGAGTAAATCTTCTCTTGCAAACCGATCTTTTAATTGCTCGATGGCCTTTTGGTAATTTTTGCCACATGGAGGGAAACATTCAACGAGCTCTCTTGCTTTAGATCCTGATACTGTAGCTTGCACTAAGTACTGAAATTTGTCGCTATCGTCAATGTCATTGTCATTATGAATTTTAGAGAATTGTCCCCAGAAAGATATCCAGTTACTAATATCCCCATCAAATTTGCGCAATTCTATCTTCGGCAGAGTGAAGCGCTTACGTAATGACCTTTCCGAGCAAGCAGTATTCATGTGCGACTGAAATCCTATAGAGGCAGCGTCACATGCTACATCAACATTACTCGGGAACTGACGATAATATTTCGTACTTACAATTGTCCAACGTGACTTGTACGATTCTGACGTTTGCAGATCGGCAAAAATGACGTCTTCATTGGCGTCTGTGTCCGCAAGCCAGAGATCCTTAATTTGGTCGTCTACGCCAAACAACTCTTCGGCCTTTTGTTTCGCAATTATGAACATCGCATGGATATCCTTACCGGAAGCCTCCTGAAATGCGTCCTCTAAATCTCGTTCAGCGAGTGAATAAAATCTGCGCGAGATTGATCGTAACTTCTTGAGGTTTTCCATTATTTTTCGAAACAAAGGTCCTGTCACGGTCGCCAGAAATGTTAGGAACAAGCTAAGTACTTTAAAGAAAATAAAAGATCTAATAACCGTGTGAAAAACTCGTGATGTATTTTTTGTGTAAAAAGAAAGATGACATAAATCAATATAACATTTGTTTGAATATAAAAACATAGAGCACAGCAAGTAATAACAAAAAGGTTGATCCTCAACATAGACTTTTCCGCATGAGACTCGCCGATGTGAGCTCATGCTACGGCGGGGGTAGCAACGTAGAGGACGTATACCACGCACTGTGGGAATGCGAACTTTACGGGGAAGCGCGCGGTGGGCCCGGTCTATTACCTGGACCTTGTGGGGACGATTTAAGTTGGGCTCGATCTATTACCCGGACCTCGTGGGGACGGAGGCGAACTTCAGACAGCTACGGGACTTCGCGCGACGATGGCACATGATTAGGAGTGGGCTAGAGAGAGAGAGAGGTGAAGAGCGAAGGCGCCGCAGAAGAGGCAGAAGACTGGGCAGTGGGAGCAAGCGGTACCACTTTGGGTGGGCTCGGACGACCTGAAAGGCAACGAATACGAGTGATGTCTGCCCCAGAAGGGGGAGAAGGACCATAGGGACAAGGACGAAAGATAAAAAATAACTTGTATGAGAGATTAAAGGTGCGCTGTGAAACCATGCGAAGCACGGAGGAAAATATGGCGTTAAAAATTTTTCGGTCACCCATCCCAGTACCAATCGCGCACTTAGTTGCTTAGCTTTTGTGATCGTTACGAAGAACGCACGATCGCGGCACCATAGACCTCATCGAATAAAGTATTTTTTTTGGAAAGTGAAGAAACGGGAAATTTTAAAACAATCCGTTTCTAAGGCCCTTATTACAGAATGACACTCAGAAGTCAAACATGTCTTAAGAACTGTTTGTCACTTTCTATCACGCACAAAGTGATAGAGACGTAGGACGCTCAGGTCGGCGTTTATTCTTGAAACTCATTCTATAATACGAACATAAGTCACGTATTATAGAATGAGTCTCAAGAATTAAAGACGACTTGAACATCTTGCGTCTCTATCACTTTGTGCTTGATAGAAAGTGTGTCATTATGTAATACGGGCCTAAAAGTCAGGTCATCAGCGGAGCTTAGAAGCCTTAATTTTTTATTAATCTAATTAATACCTATTCAATTAAGGTGTAATAGATATGTGACTATTGAACTTTTGCATGCCACGTTGGCAAAACATGTATGCTCATTATATTTAATGTAAACACCTGTATTTACCATGTTTTTAGCAAATAAATTATTATGATTATGATTAATTAATTGGTAAAGGTTTCCTTGTGATCTGCTTATTGACAGATTAGCTTTTAACCCGCTATCAAGTATAATGTTTTTAGGCGTTTCTTTGTATGTTTAACTCAGATGTCCCGATAGACTTTGTTTTGTCAAAAGTTATTGGACAATTGCTCTCTCTATGGTTTGTATGGGAAAAAGAAAATTTTGTTTTTGCTATTTTCCTCGCATTTTTTACGTTTTTTCTCTCCATTGAAACTTCCTTGTGCCTTTTTTCGACAAGATGAATTATATATTCATTGTAAGCAATAGCTCTAAGTTATAAGCTTACAATTCTATTAGATTTTTCTGCATTATAAAACTGTAGTTATTTGATTTTTTTATAGATACAGGTTTAATTACCATTGATTATTTTGCGTGAAAATGTAAGTAGTAAATTTTCCTGCATACATTTTCTATACACATTTTGGATATGGTGCGTCAAAGATTTCTTCAGTTTATCTCGACAAAAGTCATAAGAGTTTCCCACCGAACTTTCTGAATATAAATTCCAAGTCAACTCTTTAGTACTATATTGAAAATCGAACTAAAAACTATTTCCTTAGTAAAATTATCCGAACACGGTCCAACGGCTCACGTAGCGCAGAGAGCTGTGTAAATAACGCCTTAATGGAATTTCTGCCTCGACACGGACATCTACGTATAAATATCCGTGTATCCGTGCGCTGGTATATCCGAACGCGGATACGTGACGCGGGCCGCGCAACACGCCTCGTTGTGGAATTTGGAAATTGAGAATTGGAATTTCAATTGGTTTGCGGTTTTAACGTCGTCGGTTGTCTCGCGGCGCGTGTGATAGGAGTTTATTACATTCGCGCTCGCAGAACAACTGGGCTTAGCATGTCCTTAGAAATTCACGTAGCGTCCGCTTTATAACACGGCAGTATGAAAAACTTTCCTCCATTATGACTTTTAATATGACGAAAAACACTAACAATTTAATGTATCGTTTTAAACTAACAGAGGTACGTGGTTTAAACCCCGTGTTCTTTCATTCAAACAATACGGATAGGCGCCTTCATATCACTTGAGGCGACGGTTAGTGATGGCTTCTAGTGAGCGAAGCATCTCGCGCCTGCAAAACACACTGAGCAAACTGCCCCATATAGGAATCCCCTGATAGGAACTGAACACATTGAGGGATCCACGTCCAGAAGCCTCCTCGTGGCGGACCGTGGTAACGTGGTGGGGAAACTTTCTCGGCGGGTGTGTGGCTTTTGATGTCAAGTATGTCGTCTTGGCATTCGAAATCACATGCCATCGGTGAGGAGGCGGCCTGTAAGGCCGGCGTCGGACAGCGGCCCACAGGGGCTGGCGTTAGTTGGTAGCCCCTGTGGGCTGCTGGCCACCAATTGGTGCAAAAGGACTGCCTAGACAGGCAGCGTTGGGACGGTCTCGGTGTAGTTGCGCTCACGTGCGCAGATCCCGAGCTGTCCCGTAATAACGCACTGGAGGTCGGGCCGGGGAGGATGTTTAGTGGGTATGGAGGGAACGCCTTTACCTCGAGTCCCACATATCCCCTGCGGTTGGCACCACTCCGCAGGGATGATGCGTAAATGCATTTGACCTCCGCGACAACAAAATAAAAATGGTATGTACACATTGAAAGGTTTTTGTATGTCTCTCATAGGTGTAAGTAGCCGACGGTGCACGTAGCTGCGGATCCGCGGAACGTTGTTTGTTGCCTCGCTGCTGACCACGCAGCCGCAGAGTCCAATGTTCAGCTTGTGGTTGGAACAAATATTTAATATGAAATTTTAATCTATAAAAAAAGGCCAAGCAAATGACGCCATTCTACATGATAATAAGCAGAAGTGACGCCCAAATGCCAAAATACATAGTGGGAGAGATAAACCACCGCGCTAGCTACTTATGCCTTGCCGACCTGCAGTATGCTTCCTCGCGCCTCTTTTGAATGACCCAGGATTCTAGGAAGGAGGGAACACGTGTGCTACATAAGATCAGATAGTAAACAAACCCCAACACAATGATACATATTAACCTCCCTCTTGACTATCACTCAATCATAATCAGGGTTGCTAGGTCTTTTCCAAAAAAATATACCGAATAGTGAGCTAAAAAAAAGCTCCTTAATTGTCGTTTGTTGTATTGCCAATCCTTTCACTCGCGCGTAAAACCGACAAAATAGGGAGCACTGAGCAGGACGAGGAGCATGACGTGTGGCATGACGAGTAAGGTTGCCATTCTACGTCTCTGCCTCCTTTCTCGTCTCTTAATACATAAGTAGGGATACTACGCAACATCGATGCCGATTGTGTAAAATTTGACAGTACATACCGAACCAAAATCCTTTGCGTAATTTAAAAGTTCCAAGCGCACACACGAAAAGTGCGACTTCATTTTTTAAGAATAATATTAATGTGCTGCTAATACATTAATATTAATCTTGTTAACCCCTCCAACAAAGTAATGCGCTTGTGCTAGCAGTGGATCCACGTCGGTAGCCTAATGGTGACCGGAGATTGACCTCCGTTGACACAGAAACCGAGGCCACCTGCCTGCGCGTTCGGCTATCGACGCTTCGGTCGCGATTCGCGAATAATTCGACCCACTGCAGGGACACAAGGCCTCTCCTTGTCACTGAAGGCAGTAGTCCAACACGCTTGCCCCATGCGGATTGGTGGACGGAGTATAAGGTGATCAATATTACTTTGCTGATCCTTTGCCTTCTACGTCACCCATTGGAGGTTATGGCGTGATGCTATTCTACTCTGCTGGCATCACATGGCAAATACTTTGTATGGATATATGTAATCCTTATATAAATATTATTTAAGTAAATATGTATGACGTCAACAAGTACTTGTTAAAGTCAACGTTGAATAAATTATTTTTAATTTGATTTGATTTGATTATGTCTATCAAAACCACGTTAAGGAAAGAGTTGCTTAGCTTTCACAATCCGTAAGCACCGCCATTCACTTACTTTTCGCTCACATTCATACGTTCTTCATAAAATAATGCAATCCTATTGATATCTAGAAAGACAAAGGACATCGAAATTGCACAGCGCTCCCAGACAATCCCGAAAGCAATGAAATATTAAAGACAGTGCCTCAATCCCAGCCTATATTGAAGCCATGTCAGTCGCTCTCGAGACGCTTAAAACGAAAAAATATCGACATTCGATTTATAGAGACGGTCATCACTGCTCTTGCATTTTATGTTCGCTCGCATATAAAATCGTGAAATATAGCTAGAGGAGAATTGTTATTATAGGATACCCAGTTGAAATTATTAAATTTATACACTCTTTCCTTTATTGTCTGTTATTTCGGGTAGCTTTTGTTAGTAATAACTTATGGCCCGTATTATTCTTTTGCAAGTTTCCACAATGTGTAAAATTTGTTATGGTTCTTTTAGCAGAGTCATCGTTACATTTCAAGACTCGTGTGCTAGCAAAGATAATAATCTTTAATATAAAAATGGATTGCTGCTCGTTAGTCTCGCTAAAAGTCGAGAACAGTTTAACCGATTTTTCTAATAGTCACTTTTAAACTTTCGCGTTGCATGGTTAACACGAATAAAAACGGGAATTAATGCCATCAAATAAAGAATCACTGAAAATGTTACATGTCTTTCTCATAGAGCGCGGCGGATTGTAGTGTTTGAGAAGTTAACCAAATAAAACCGTTTGTTGGAGTTTCCCCCGAGTTCTTGTTGTAAAAACACGTGTTAAGAGATCGCATATTATTGTGTTCAGGCTATTTTTCTGACCAAACGGAGTGGAATTATTGTCACTCATCACCCTCACACACTGCAAACCGCCACGTCGTTTTGTAATACGTGGTGCTATACGATATGGCTGAGACATCTATACCTACATACAAGTCGAACTTTCTCTGTCTCTCTCTCTCTCTCTCTCTCTCTCTCTCTCTGTATGTGTATGTCTCTTTCTCTCTCTATTTGTGTGTGTGTGTGTGTGCGTGCGTGTGTGTATGTATCGTGCTTCCTTCACATCATTCCTAGGATTGACAGGTATTTTTTTTTTTAAAATAACTGTTAACTTTCGTGTTGCATTATTCAACTGGACAATTAAATTCGGTTATGCGCATAGCATAAACAGTCATTAGCACGGTCGCAACAAGTTGACAGAAACGTTGAGTAGTACTTCGATACTTACTATGATTATACTGTGCATGTTAAAAACGCAATTTAATTGTGCAGTTGAATAACACTTCAATGTCTAAAACAACTTTGTTACTGTTAACATTGTTGTTTATTTTTATTTTATTTTATTTGGAACGCTTATAGCCTTATTCACAATATAAATACATATTATAATTTTAATACGCTAATTACAAGCTTCCACTAATAGCAAACATATAGTTAACATTTCATAATCTGCACTTTTTAGTTTTACCTACGAATACATTGTATTGAATGATCTGTGATAATACTAAATTATTCTTATTCGCTGTTGTACATTTATGCTTTTTCTTTTACAATTTCGTTTCTAAATTATTTGAAAACTCGTACAAATAGATGTGATTATAGCTAACAGGAATTTCTTTCAGTTAAACTAAGAATGGACAGAGAAGTGAGGAAGGGAAGGAAGTTAAGCTGTGCTTATCATACTCTCGATGTAATTATGACTTCTTTTTTTCTTGGGCACCGTTTCAATTAAAAACCAAGCTCTTAATTGCTTAACTTTTATGATCTGTACAAAAAACGTACACAACCGTGTCGTCAAAATCATCTTACTCCATCTTACTTTACTGTTCTTAATTACAGAAGACGTATTGACTCGTGTTCAATACCACAAACCACTAGTTAATTAATCGATTGCTTCTAAACACTGTCAAATAAATTACGACTCAATTTATTCCCAGTGAAAAGCTATTATTGTTCTCTGTCTATTTTACAAAATATCAATTCCTACGAAATGTATTCTTATTATTATTATTCTCTAGGCCGAATCTACAATCATTTTAGAAGGTGATACGTTATACCCACCTGGGACATAAGATAGATCGTCTTCAATAAGACAAAATTGGAATGATATTTTAAATATATCGCTATACATTCAATTGTTTTCATTGTGTCTAGTTTAATTTGCTTGCTGGGTACCGAAACAATGAGTAAACCTATATTACAGTCTTCTAGAAATTTCGATAAATGAGACTAAAATTACGTCATGGTACGGTCAACAAAACTGTCAAATTTCTCCAAATGATTTTCAACTTAAAGCAATTTAATATAGAGTGCATAATCGATTGGGAAAATTTGACAGTTTGTGGTAACCCAACGTGCTGTTGTCTGTACACAATAGAATCGACCTTTACTTGGACAATGTAATAGTATAATGTTTGGATTAGAATAAAAACAGCTTAATAAGATTAATTATTAAGAAAATAAAATAAAATAATAGTTTAAACAAACTTAAAACACGCTTTAATGTTAAATAAAAAACTAAAAAGTGAATAATAACTTTTTAGTATAGGAACTAAATGAAAACTATTATTTTCACTTTTAGTGCGAATTATAACCGCCGATGAAAGTACTTACTTAATGACAACGCCATCTAGTGACGTATAGCTGAACTAACATTCCAAACATTTAATTTATTTGTCCTGGCGATTCTAATCAGGATAATGGGATATTCTTATCGAATTATTGTAATGACACTGGGGTTTGATAAGTCTATAAAGTTTAAATTAAATCTGACCGTTTAAAGTGGGTCAAAATCGAGTCCAAACTAGTCAGTTACATAGGTACATACAAACAAACAAACATACAAGTGAAACTAAAATAAGCGTGTTAAAAACAACTTGATTCATCATCATCAACAGCTCATATAATGCCCCCACCGAGGGGCTCGAGCCTACCCCACATTAGGGGCGATTAGGCCTTAGTCAACCACGCTGGCCTAGTGCGGGTTGGTCGACTTCACACACAACCTAAGAATTTCTTCATAGGTGTGTTCAGGTTTCCTCACGATGTTTTCCTTCACCGTAAAAGCGTTGATCAAACGTACATATCAATTCAAAATTTGAAAGCACATTGGTACGTGGCGGGGATCGAACCAGTGCCGCCCGGGTGGGAGACGACGCTCTTACGCACTACGCCACCGACGCTTCCCTACCAACTTGATTACGTAACTAATAATAGGACTTGGACACAAGCACCTAACACCAATTTTACGCCTCTCATTTTGACCATTAGTGACTTCCCTTTTTTTTACTTTTTTTCTCTTTGAAAATAATAGGCATTAGCCTTGCCTGCTTTCATTAACTTGAAGAACTACCATTTATTCTATTAGGCAATTGCATTTTAAGGCATTTTTTTATATTTTTATTTGACATTTTTTTAAACCTCACAGACATTGTCTAAGGAGTTTTTCGCACGATACGATGGCGAGTAAAGGCTTTTTAATATGAAAAATAGGCGATGTGGTACGGTCCGTAGCCGCCGTTCCGTATCGTTCATGATAAAAAAGAAGCGTTCGCTTTACGAGCTGATAAATGTGCGAAGACCTTAAACTACCCACAACAGCACTTCCAAGGAGGGTCGGTGCCAAGCAACGGCCGGACATAAAGTGGAGTAACATATTACAGCTACCCCAAATAAGTTAAGAGCAGAGCAGTAAGAAGCAGAGACATTAAGTTAGATTCATCTTACATCCAATATATAATGTTACATCCAATAAAAATAATGAAGGAATGCCCTAAAAACAAGAACCACCACAATGTGCGTCTTGCCGACGGTTCAATAAACCAAGCCAGCATAAAACAGGTGATTAGCAATTTCCAGCCAGGTAGCATGCTGAAATAAGATATATTATTTTATGTACAATCGATTATGAGGGCGCTTAATGCGCTGCACCGTAGTTGTTATAGCTAGCCAATAGGTGATTAAATATTTAATAAACAGAACTCAAATCATAATTCTTAATTGTTATAAATTAATGTTGTCAGCCAAGCACTAACCTACATTAACGCACGTAGATAAATTATTTTAGACGCCTAAGACACAGGTAAACACTTTTACTTAGTTTAGGTGTCAAATTAATTAAGAACTCCTCGACCTCAATTTTATTATGTAAGTAATTCTTGATTCAGCATTAATTAATTATTATTTCCTATGTCACTATACTTTTGAAAATTACTTACGATGTTAACCATGTTCCCTAGACTAAGTTTATAAAGAAATAAATTTTATCTTTTTCTTAACTTTAATATCATGAGCAACGCATTGAAAAGAATTCCGTTAAGGCGTAACTTTTTCCGTCGAGTGTTCTTATTGGCTCTCAGTGTTGTTAAAAACAACTTACCCTGGATGAATATTGAAACCTTGTAAGAGCATTTGAATATAATAAAAAAAGAAAATGAAATGTCCCGGGAATCAGAAGTGCTCTGAGCAAACAAAAACAATTTGTGATTCGTGGAATGTACTGGAACTCCACCGGTTTGGCTCCCAAAAAGTTTTTCAATTAAGATCGAGATGGTGCGAGGACGAATGACGCCTCTTGTAAAAACATGGACGTTTTTTTAAACGCCCGCCTATGTACAGATCGCTTTGGGGATTACAACGCAGCTTTCAAATTGGATACCATTAGATTCGGAAATTTTAACGTGCTAAACTTTTCGCGGGATGTGCCTGTTTATTTTCAGCTTTAGAATTTGAACTTGTTCGTCTTCTCTGGGTACTTTAATGCTGTGCCGATTAACGTCATTATAAAGAATAAGGATCCTCTGTTCACGCAATTCTTGGTAGCTTTCGGAAAATTAAATTGTCTCCCAGTTTGAGTTAACACTGAACTCTTTGAGGCGTGAAGTTTCGAAAGTTGACTGTTGCATGATGTAATTATGCCTTATTTTACAATATACACTAACGTTTCTAATTAGAAACGAAAACATAAACTGAACGTTAATCAAAGACCAGGTAACTTAAGAAAGAAAAGTATATAATAAAACGTTTGTTTTACCGAAATTCAATAACGTACGTGGTTGTAGAAAATTAAATTACTTAATACCTTCTCTCAATGATTTATCTAATAACCTACAGGAAGTGTATACGAATACTATAATAACTTAGTACAAATCAAAATTTAAGAAATTATTTTTGCAAAATTACTGCCATGATCATGCTACTGCTATATTAGAAAGTCGGAGTACAGGTTTTCATGTACGGTTTTTGTTTTATAAGAATGTATTGTAATGGAAATAAATAAAAAAAATATGTTTTATATTACAATAGATACTGCGCTTCTAAATGTTCCTCTTTTACATTGTTTTATATCCTTTATTCCTATATATTTGGGAGTAAAAATTTTTTTTTGTTCTTTTCCGGTATACGAGAAAGTCAAGGGGAGACCACACCAAATTTTTACTATTTGTGTGGGCGACAGGACTTATACCTCTTTTTAACCATTTTTAAGATTTTGAGTGTGATAATTTGTATGTACGTGATGACTTCAAATGCATTTTAATAGCTTCAGATTGATTACTATGGTGCTGTGGAGGTAATTAGACTGTGGTTGAAATAAAATCTCGAAAACATTTAGTACGTAGATAGTAAATATCGAATTTCTTATTTAGAGGCATAATTTTTATATTCAATTCAATTCAATAGACATAATAATTATACATGTACAATTTACAATTGAATATAGAATCTAATATACACATAAACAAAATAATAACACAATGAATAAATTGCATAAATTTCTCACAAGATTAAATTCTGCTAGTTCAACTAATTACCCTAGATAAGTAATCTACCTCCTCTCTTCTACTATGCTGTGTCCGACAGGGCCCATGATATACTTACATTAAATAATATTAAGAACTTAACTAACATTGTGGAAAAGCAATGAAAGTATTGAATTAAAAAGATTAGGATTATATTTTAATTTACTTCGCGGGAAGCCGCTGGATGCGGGCAGCGCAGGACCGGTCGGTCGGTTTGGAGATCCTTGGAGGAGGCATATGTCCAACAGTGGGCGTTTCTCGGCTGAAATGATGATGAGACCTAATAGATCTGTATCACTTACTAGTAGGTTTGTGATACTAACAAAATAGTAACTAGTGGTAGTTTTGAACATAGACTTCAAAGTATGTTGCTCACTCACAAACTCAGGAACTCACATATCTTGATACGTGAGTTCAAGTCTATACTAAAAATATGGATACAAATTAAGTTCCAATATACTCTGAAAAGACACAAGAAGCATTTTTACCTTTAAATTTGATATAATTATGAAACTGATCTATATTTACATTGAGAGAAAATTCGCATTTACTCAGCATTTACATGTACGGAAACGGTACTCTTTAAAATCGATCAAAATCATAACAGGCGAGCGGGCATGAGGGTAACTCCGTCTAAATTTTTAATCGCTCAGAGTACTTAAATAAATTGGAATGGTAGAGGGAACCTCTGGTATAAAACTCTTGAGCAAAATTGAAATTGCACTGACATAAAATTGGATTAATACGAACAGTGCAAAGCCGGTTTACACGTTGCGATGATTGTTAATGAGGGTATTAATTACAATGATCAATAAGTTTCTTTTTATTGGTACTGTAATTATTTTCGGGACATACATAGAACAATTTTTATATGGCTTTTAATTGACTCAGAGCTATTTTATTCATTTAGTTTTCAGAGAAGTGGAATCACTTAAAAGGTGTATTTCATTTGTGCTGTAATTATTTGCGGGACATTCATAGAACGATTCGTATATGTCTTTTAAGTGACTCATAGCTATTGCAGTCACTTTTTTAGAGGGAAGTGGAAGAGGGTTGGTGTCACTTAATAGGTATTATAAATAGTAATAAACTTAACTAATTTATTTTCAATTTAAAAGCACAATTAAAACCATTTTGGTCATGATTAGATTTACCTACTTGATGAAGTTTTAAGCTGTACAAATGACAAAGATAGCTATTGCCAGAGATGAAGCCTTGTACCTTATCATCATAATGATTCATACGTAATGGTGGCAACTTTAACTGTAAAAGCGCTATCATTGTGTCTACTTCTGTGGCTAAGTACACTCTAATTTCGATTTCTAAAGCAAAGCAATATTAGCTTTACTCAGTCCAAGATCAAGGCCACCTAAATTTTATAATCACGCGAGTTTCGGAAGGCTTGTTCGGCTATTGGTAGTAATTATTACTGAAAATATTTAATAAGGCTTTTCTTGACGTTTGTATATCTCATATTTTTATAGACTAAAGCCACTGTTCCACTACGGCGCACGGAGAGGCTACGCACATGTGTTAAGCTTCGCTTTGTGTGAAAATGGTAGTGATGATAGCATCCACTGCAACCCACGGACACGCTACGGAGGAAGTAACGTCATTGGTACACGCGTGTATGTCGGGGCATGTCACCACTGTAGCATTGTTTATTTATCAATTTTTCAAAGTCAACATCGTCATCTGACAAGTGACATTACGTTCCGTTTCGCATTAAGTTTGACATTTAGGAAAAGTGATAAATTCTATACTCAGCGGCTTATAAAAAAAAAAGTTTCTTGTCTTTTGTCGTGACAAAAGTTGTATGATGTTTCGGTTCGATATTAGCGAGTATGGTTGTCTGTATTAAATTTCCACACTATGATTTCGAATTGGGGCGCGTTAGAGCGTTTTCTCTGGTCTCGTCAGTATTTAGGTGACGTTGGGCTTACGGGGGTCATATTAGTTGTTCAAAATTCCTTCAAAGTAGTTATTTGCAAAATTCATATTGACAAGAATTGTGACAAGTTCTTGAAAAGGAGTGCAGCTTAACGCTGCACTCGCTATGCATGGTAGCTTTGCGCTTCCATCTAACCAAGAATGCTGTAACACGTCCATGGCTACGGAGCATAGTGCGATTGGAAACAAGTTGAGATGTATTGTATAGCGTTCGATGCGTGGGTCATGAACTACATCCATTACGAGGCCATGGGTGGCTGCGAATTTTTTTAGTAGTGGAAACGTTGAACCACATCGGCTAACAAGCAGACACATTAACTTAGAAGTGGATAATATATCTTGCAACGTGTGCGCAGTAGTGGAACAGCGGATTTAAGCCAAGAAATAAAATTATGAAAAACGTATTTTGTAGTATCGTACAGTGTAAAGAATAATTTTCAATAATTACTGACACTGTCACCGTTCGTCGCAATTACGACGTGAAATAAAAACCGAACGATGTTTCATTCTGCAAATTACTTACAGAGATCAATCGATTTAATTCGATTATTCGGTATTCATAATTCTCATTGCGGTTTCAGATGGCACGCGGCGGAATGCTATTTAAATACCGAAGCTGTTTTAATTACAAGGTTGGAAAGGTTTAATTTGTTAAATTTTATTTGCTCAAAGTTAATTTATGATGACGTTGATGTTAATTTATGACTTATTTAGGTCATACCAAATTAAAATTGAGTAAATAGTACCTTCATTGACACTATTTAGGGGTAGGTACATTTGTTCAGTATTTTTATCTGGCATGTATTTAGCGCGGCGAAAAGTTAATCAGATTTTGCGATTGAATAAAAATAGAGCCGATAGCGAAAATAAGGTTTTTTGTTTGTTTCCTCTTTACTAGGTGTACCGATTTTGAAGATTCTTTCGACCTTTGGAAGCTGGTGCTTGTCATGTGGTCCCATTTAAATTTGATCGACATCTGACGAGTAGCTTTTGAGTTATCCCTAATAATGCCTATTTAATTGACATCGATGATATCGTAATCTTATCACTTGTGTGTCTAAAAGATCTCGAGATAATTTCTTGAAAATTTCAATGCTTAAAATACTAAAAAGCAAAAAATAAATTATTTTTAAATAAAAACACCGCCTTCAAAACTAAAAACTGAAAAATAAAAATTTTGTTTATAAAAATCTAAATGTTTACTTGAGGGCGGTGCCAACCTCAATATTTGGAATCAGCGTTGTCACTTGTATTTGGGGCCGACCTGAAAAAAACATTTAGACATTTATAATTAAAATTTTTATTTCTAATTTTTTTTTAAGTAGAAAGAAGCAGCTTAATAATAATTTTTTAAGGTGTTTTAATTTAAGCTGGCATTGATTCCCAAAAACAGTGCACTCCAATGATCTCCAATGATCATTATGGTCATCATTTCAGCATAGAGACATCCTAAGATGTTAGTCACCACAAAAAATATCCTTTTTATCTCATGAACGCGGGTGAGCCATGTATGTGTGACTGTGTGTAGATACGGACATTATCCCTGTTTGCGTCGGTGGGGGAGTTCTCAATACCGGCACTAATACTCATCAACTCCAGACAAATATCAAAGACAGACAGAGATCAAAGAGGTTAGCATTTTGGCTCCTGGTGTGAAATTGCGTGCAAATATTGGTTTAACGATCACTAAAATTCGATCAGGAGTCATGGTATATACTCGTATAGTCGTGACATAATTTCTTACCGATATTTATTATCGACTTTATAAAAATAAAAAAAAATCAAACCAAAACAGTTCTATGCAAACTAATTTTGTCACAAACACAAACGTATTGACAATATTGTCTGTAGATCAAATTACATGACATTTTCCGATGGAGTTAAAACAATTACGCACAGAATCCGATTGAACGATGTGCACAATATTTTATGAAATTATGTAAAAAATCAATCTACATTGCAATTATTGGAAAAAGTATTGCAACACGTTGTTGAATCTGTGTGCCAGAAAATTATGAAACAACCGAAGCGTTTATATTATAACGTAATGAGTATAGTTTGGTTGATATTAAGATAAGAATAGTAGTTACCACTAAAGTACAACTACAATGCTCAATCATTCAACATAATGCAAATGTTATAAACCTATGACGCAAAGGACGATTACTGGGTACATATTTTATAGGTTCATTAAATCTGCATTCAAGGAACACAAAATGAACCATAGAAAAGATATGAAAGATTAACATTATAAACAAATAATACTAAATGCCTAATAATAATAAAGAAGATGATGATAGAAGGAACGACGTTAAAAACGTCGATATTAATAATTAAGTTACGTTTTGAAAAGCCATACTTAATTAGCAAGAGAGAAAAGTTTACAATTTTAATTAAACTTCACGCGGAAACTTTACTGACAACAAATAAGCCGAAACGTAGGAACTCCGATATGTTCCCATTAAAACAACGCAACTGTGAGTCGTCATTCACATATTGACAGCTAAGAGCTTTCGGAAGCCGTGGAAGCAATTTACAATTTAACTCGCAAGATCTTTAATCTTGCTGTTGTAAATTAGTCACTATTACAACTGCACAAGGTGTGAGATATTCTATTGATCGTGCACAAATTACCTTGAGTGTTGACGTGCATAATTCAAGCCACGTAGACTCAATTGGATGGCTGTGTACACGTCGTAGTAGGTACACTACAAAGACAAGAGTAATACGGTTAATCTTACTAATGTGAATAGTAATTTACAATCACATTTTTCATAGGATGTTTAGCTTGATGTTTAACACATTTGCCGGGGAGATCTTGGGTATGATTCCTTGTTTGATACTGTGTAAACAAAATTTTAAGAATTTAACAAATGGAAAGGTTTATAATTATCTTTTAAACTTGATTATCAACAGTGAACCTGAGATCACATTTCTGCTAACATTTTACTGAGAACAATAACTATTAGCTACAATAATTGTTAGTAACATAAATGATCACGGTGATCTTTTTAAAGAAACTATTATGCTATTATTTGGAATACAATTTTTTACATACAACAAGATGGCAAACGACCTGACGGCCTATTCGCTAACTTTGTATGGTACTTGTCGTGTAAAAACAATTCACTACCGAGTGAATTACATATCCATTACTGTTAATCACCGGATTATAACTTTTATCCGTCAAAAAAGTTAGTGAATAGGCTGACTGGTGGTAAGTAGATACTGACGCCTATTAACACCTGCAATAACAAGGAAGAAATCACTTGATATTGCAGGTGCGTTGTCATCCTGAGGCCTAAGATGAAATGCCTTCCATGCTCAGTAAACACTGGCTACCTTTCCCTTCAATCCGAAGCACAGCAAACTGTTTCACGGCTGAAATAGAAAAGGAGGTGGTACCTACCCAGAAGACCCTACATACGGGCCACAGTATATCAAGAACAGTAATACAGTAATTAGAATGTGTGCATGCGTACTCGGCGCCGTGTGACGCACACAATGATATAAAAATTTGGGGGCATAAGATGGTCTCTCCGTCTCGTTGTGATCGCGCGTTTTTATGTCATTGCACATTCGCTCGTTCCCGCCCGGCACATTAACGATAGCCCTAGCGTCAACGCAGAGTAGGCTAATAACTCGCCGACAGCCCGCAGATAACCTACTGTTCTTGGTATACTGTATACGGGCCTACCACGTAGTATTATTATAATCAATAAAAGAAAAATGACGGTCACTTAATATTTTTAAATTAGATTCTGCCAAATAAATGCCGGTCTGCCCAAAAGTTGGAAACTTTTTTATTTGAGTCTCTCCTAATATTAGCACCTATTTAAGAATTTCTAGTATGCCGCAACCATATTCTAATGTAATACCTAATAAAATAATAAATAAAAAGGCAGTTTCCAAGAAAAATAATGAAAGGCTAAGAAATTTTTCTGTGCAAAGTCGCTGCGACGAGGGAAACTTACAAAGGCGTTCCTATTAACTAGTATATTTTATTTTGTGCTCATAACAAGGGAAATAATTAGAAGAAAACTTGTGATGTACCATTTGAGCTTTTAGTTAAGAATTCTCGAAAAACGGTACTTGGCATCTGGAAACTTGAACGGCAAAACATGTTTTTTTATAATTTTAACTTTAGACGTAGTTAGCAACGGTTATTCACTTTGTGCTTTAGTCGATTGTGGTTCCACTTGAGTTAAGTTAAACTATGTCGATAAAGAGAGTGGCCGCGAATGCTGTTTACGGCTGATATCTTTAAAAAACGCCAAACAATGTTAGACAGAGGGCCTAGACAAATGGCCAGTCGATTGCGTTGAACGTTTAAAGAAAATAATAATAATGTATGAACCTGACGTTTTAGTGAGAAAGCTCTATGGCGACCGTAGTCAAAAATTAGCCTCCCATCCACTAGAGTTTATTTCGTACGACTTGTCCTCATAGATGAACTGTAGAGAAACATCGTAGGGATAAGATTTTAACACCGTCATTCTTTCGCGCTTTCCCCATTCACTAGAATTCTTTCCATAAAAATTAGACATTCCGGCAGGAATAAACTCTAGTGGATGGGGGGCTATTATCATTTCCTTCGATAGAAACGTTGTATCGTTTGCCACTTGTCTAGGCCCTCAGTAATCATAGCCTCGACTTAAAGTCCGCACACTTTTTAATTTAACGTCCAAATACTATTTTTATAGCCAATAAACCTCACAGAATTATATTTTAAAGGTTCACCCGGGCCACCAAACGTGATAAATCCCGAATTTCCCCGTAAATTATTTTGTTTAAACTCAAAAAAGGTGGAGAAAATTAATTTTGCCCGGCCACACGTTATAAAGGCACACTTAGGGATAATTGGCTAATTCTTTATAGAGTTTTATGGACGGTACATTTTATATTACGTCTTTATTTTAAAGCACCATTTTATTTTTGGGTGGCTTATAGATGCGTTAATTAAACAACTGCCCGATTTATTAATTGCTTTGAACGTGAAACTTGTATAAATATATTTGAAAATATTTCGTTTAAAGGTCTAAACGTGTGTTTTGCGTGGTAAAATTTTGTACTTTTTTTTGTGGAAAGCGATGTCTTATTAATTTAACGTTTAATTGATGGTTCGAATTCAAACTTACATTATGTAAGTCATTGGCCAATTTTATAATTGGCTACATCGTTATATGTTCAGGCACATCGCCTGTACCTGCCAATCACAAAGATATTTACGAACATAACACACTCCAGTTTCCAGTCCATTCAAAAAATAACAATGACCGCTTTTTATGATAATAAATTGTGCTGGCATTTCATGGTCTGGACAATTACACGATCGGGCGACGATAGTATAGGCAGATCTCCATGGGCCCAGATCAACGATTGGCTCACTACATAATATAAGTGATTAAAAAGTGACCAATAAACAACAGGTCAGAGTGCTTGTTAAAAGATTTAATAAATTTTATGAAAATACTGCCTGCGACTTCATCTGCGCATTATTACTATAAATTATAGCCTAATATGTTATTCTGATGTATAAGCTATATTGTTGTAAAGTTTTATTCAGATCCATTCAGTAGGTTTTTCGTGAAAGAGTAACAAACACATATCCCTATATCCATACAAACTTTCATGTTTATAATTTTAGTAGGATAGCCAGTTGTCGAAGGCCCTTCAGTTGTTGAAGGCCCCTCAGTAGTCAAAGGCCCCTGGTGATGCTTGTTTACACTTTCATATCAAAATAAATTATTTTGCTTGCATAATAAGTGCATTTTCGCATGTCATAAGGCGACATTTTGTTGCATAAACATGGTTGGCGGGAACTGGAAGGTGGAAGGCACACGCAAACTGTCTATTGTTTCAAGAACGACTAAGGCCCACAGGCAACTTTGTTCTCTGTTTTGAGTTTATCTACCTATTTTTATATTATAATATCCTTGATTAATAAGTTGATAGTTACTTCAACTAAGTTGATAGTTTCACCAACCAAAGCTGCTCTGTCTGCTTAGCGCCTTAATGACCTCGCGCGTGACCCCACCCTGAGTCATATATTGTCTGCAATGTACCCTCTTCAAATTTTCTTGGTTCAGCTATTTAGAAACTTGCAGGATGAGATTTGGTAGTATTATTCGTGAACGCAAATAACAACAATCCTTCCCTGTCAAAGGTTTAAAAACAAAATAGAAATTTTCAACCATTACCCGAGCTATTTGCGAGATCAGCATAGTATGAATGCTATAAATGACTTATTGTGTTGACGCAAACTTCTATCCAGATCTATTTGGCTATATAAAACTAGCTAAAACGTCTCCTGAAAACTTTATCTATCCCAGCCATCCTGCACAGGCAAGGCAATATCAGCGAAATCCATAAAAGCAGCAAAAATATCAAAACGTTAAAACTAAAAATAGGTACCCAGTTGTGCCAGATTGGACCGTTTCAATTTGCATGGCGGTTTCATATCTTGTCCGTTTGAACTCACCTTTATATTGGTTTGGGGACTGCATTGATTGATCTTTTGCTTTGTTTATGAGTTCGTGGTTTTCGGCTGTAACACACGGAAGAAACAGTGTTTGAAGACTGTGATTGGTTTCGATATAGTCAGTTATCGATATACGATATTGTAAAAATAGAGATGGGAGTTAGATTTTAAACAAAAATTATTTTTAAATAAAAAAAACCGCCTTCAAACCTAAAAAAGAAGAAATAAAAATTCTGTTTATAAAAATCTACATGTTTTTTTGAGGTCGGTCCCAAATACAAGTAACAACGTTTAATCCAAATATTGAGGTAGGCACCGACCTCAAAAAAACATTTAGATTTTTATAAACAGAATTTTTATTTCTTCGTTTTTAGTTTTGAAGGCGGTTTTTTTTATTTAAAAATAATTTTATTTTTTAATTTTTAGTGTATTAAGTAGGTATGTAAATTTTCAGGAAACGATCTCGAGATCTTTTAGACACACAAGTGATAAGATTACGATATTATCGATGTCAATTAAATCGATGGGTCCTATGTATATGGGCCAAAATGCAAAATTACAATTTTACAGGAGAGGCTTCCAAAGTTTAAATTTACTATAACTTCAGATTGATAAAACCGAAGTTTTCGATTTTTTGCTTGTTTGCTAAGACAATTATCCTCCTCATTTATACTATAGTATTTTATACATACATATACCGGGGTTTTTTTTACGTCACATTGGCCCTTCTATGTTAGTTTTTGTTAAAATCATTTTTCTTTAAAAACAGCCTAAAAGGGCCAATGTGTCATATTGGCCATTATACGCGTATTACGCTAATTAGCATAAAGTATATATTTTTTACCCATAAAACAAGTAATAATTGCAATAGTTGATAATTCATTAATTAGAATATTATATGCCATTTAGATGTTTAATTTTAGTTATTTATGTCACATTGGCACTTATACCTTTTACAATCTGCTAACCATACGGACTGAGTTGTCAGTTAGATCATTTGAATAATAAAAAAAACTCGCAATACTTTTATTCATTTATTGAAATAAAAATTGAATTAGTCTTAAAACTACACTTATGATCCCGTATTCCGTCTTTTTGGTATTTTCATGATAAAAAATAACAAAAAAAAGTAATATGGAAACTGTTACTGGAGATCTTAGTTTGATTAACAAAATAAATTAACTAATAATGTACTTTACATTGTTTTAATAAAATTACAAAAAATAACAAAATTCAAAACCTATCTGGTGTAAGCAAAATAAAAAAAATCTCTGTAGTTTAGTAACAAGTAATAAAATTACCAAAATCAATATTACTAGTAATTCTTAATAAGTCTTCATTAATTAGATGCTAGTAAATTTTCATAATAACTGTGGTATGCAGGTGGGATAATATTTTTTCGACATTACATCAAGCAAGTTTTTCTTCTTGGAAGATTGTGTTGATAACAGCTGATTGTAACATAGTTGCAGATGAATATCTGTAGGCCTATCGGCAATTTGCCTTCTTGTTCGTACTGGCTGATTAAAGATTTTTTCATATTCGGATAAAACTTAAAGAACTATCTAAATAAAGATTATTAGGAACTGTTTTTGCGACAATAATGTGAATCAACCGGTTCAAAAGTCTTGACGTGGTCCAGTCCAGCACATTTTTGATCATTTCTGCGTCAATAGATGTTTTATGGTGATCATGTCGACATCTGTTATTAACTAAAGTAAGCCTAATTGTATCAGAAAATTTACTCATTGCAGTTTTTATAATCTTTGGCCCACAACGAATGGTGTTAAAAACATCGTCTTGCATACCACTAGTTTCGTCTTTGTTCGTCTGTGTGTCAAGACCATTTATCTCGGGAACGAGTGGAGGTATCGAGTTGAAATTAAAACCATATACTCAGGTCTACGGTCCCTTGAAGCTATGAAAAAATCAAACTTTTTAGTTGACGCAAAAATAATACAGCCGTTTATGCCGCAAAAAACGCATATTTCGCTCAAGGGAATTAAAATTCATAGGGTACTTCCCGTTGACCTAGAACTTCTGGCGAGTAATATCGTCTTATACCACAGGTAAAACTCTGAAAACTATATATTTGTATTTAAATCATAAAAAATATAGTCTTTATTTAAAGTACGTAATCAATCATTGATGTTTGCCTTTATCTCGGGAATACGTAGAGGTATCGTGTTCAAATTCAAACAATATACTCAAGTCTACAGTCCCTTGAAGCTTTGAAAAAATCAAACTTCCAAGTTAACGCAAAAAAAAGATCCGGCCGTTTCTGCCGCAAAAAAAAATACTAATTTGTACGGAACCCTCGGTGGGCGAGTCCAACTCGAACTTGTCCGGTTTTTTTATTTATTCTTACTACTTACTAGTTACTGATTTGTCCAAACTATAAACTTTAGAGACTTTTACGCGGCGTTTAATCACGCTTAAGCGTGGGAACTCCCCGCGTAAAAGTCTCTAACTACTCTTAGGACCTTGTACGTTTAAATTCACGTTACATAGGCCATTATACTGTAATAAAAAATCGTGTTTCTATGCAGAAAACTTTTTTTTTAATAGCTCACATAATTAATTATATCGTTAAGATGCGTTTACCATAAAAAAGTAAAAATGGCCAAATTGCTAGTTTGGCCCATATACATAGGACCCATCGAAATAGGCATTATTAGGGATAACTTTAAAACTACTCGTCAGATGTCGAATAAATTTGAATGGGACCAAATGAGAAGCACCTGCTTCCAAAGGTCGAAAGAATCTTCAAAATCTGTACACCCAGTAAAGAGTTATGAGGTAACAAACATTAAAAAAAAAAACATACAGTCGAATTGATAACCTCCTCCTTTTTGAAGTCGGTTGAAAAGTGTTATATCAACGGTACTTCGTTTTCATATCGATAGCAAAAATACCAGTAATGTGATACTGAGGTATTAATTATGGTGCTGATAGTATTATGATTCTTATGTTCAACTTAACTGTTTTCTATCTAAGCTGGCTATTCGTTTATTAGAAGTTTATAAAGTGTATTTTACTCCCTTCGTTTTCTTTCTATTATCGATCTTACAAAATACGCAAAGAGTTTAAGATACCTTCAACATCAAATCTTCAAACACACAAAAAACACACTTAAAAGAGTAAATAGTGAGACTGAGAAAGGTGGTACGGGTGCCGAGCGTAGTAAAAGACTTAGAAAGAGGGTAGACAGATTTGTCTGCCAATAACATCAACTCGCATGAGACTTCAGTTCATCCGTGATCATAGCGCATGTAACTGCGCCGAAATATCGGATTAACCAAAAATCAAAGGTACGTGGTTTAAATCCCGGTTTCGTTCATTTAAACTTAAAAGCGTGATTTGACCTTGGTAGTAGGAAAAGACGAAAACTTGGGGAAGGGACTACGAACAGTATATCTAGTTACTGTTTTTTTTGCGTTAGAATACTTCTTGGTTTTTTGCTGGCAACGCAGACCAGCGTGGTCTTAAGAGGTAAAATAGAAGCGGAAATATGGTACTTAATAGACTAGTAGTCGCCATCGGCTTCACTCGCGTCAATGTCGATTTTCACGCCATAAAGTATCCTATAACCTTCTCAGGGTCTCAAACTATCTTCATATTACATTTTATAAAAATTCAGCTTCATACAGGTGAACAATTTTAGTTCACCTGTATGAAGCTGGGATGTTTATTATAAAATCACGGAATTTTCGTAACTTAAGTCTGTCTTCACGCTCCATTTCCATTTTACCAATTTTGATAAGGAACAAATATAAACTAGAGCTTAGTTTAGGTCGGGCTACCTTTTATTGCGAAAAATAGAAAAAGAAGGGTTGGAATAGGGGATGAAAGTTTGTATGGAATTTTGTCATTGTTGATGATGATACCATGAAACTTTGAATTTTGAGTTTATCACTTGTTTAGGTACTCAGGTCAAAATTCCTCGAAATATCTGATGATGTATGAGCCGCTGTAATAAGAGTAGGATATAGTGAAAGAAATATGTAACGATCGTAGTAAGTGGAAAGATGTAGTCTCTGCCTATACATATGGGAGAAAGGTGTAACCTCTGCCTATCCCTATGGATTTTTGACTATTGATTTCGATTATTGATTCTTGACTAACAATCAAGCATATATCTTTGCCATTTTACTTACAAGAAAGCTGTTAACCAATAATTCATTTTGCTGTTATCACATAAAATGACGCGATATTTTAAAATTGTTTTTGGATCCCATTATCTCTGCGTTTCAGAACAATTACTTGGGAGAAAACTTATCACGGTCTCAATTTTTATGTGACGTAGGATGGAAAATGTAATAAACCAAAGTAAATGGCCTCCGTATTCTTCTTTCACGCCTCACAGATCGAGCTATTGAATATGAGATTATTTTTAAATAGAAACTCGGCGCCATTATTGATTGACGAAGCGTGTGAAATAAGCGATACTTATTCGATAGGTGGATCTCACACAAAAATAAACTTCTCCTTTGCTGCATATTCCCTACTACTATTGTAAATACCAAAGTTACTATGTCTGTCTATCGGTCTGTTACGCTTTCACGTCGAAATTACATAACCAATTTTTATAAAATGTAATATGAAGATAGTTTGAGACCCAGAGAAGGTTATAAAATAAAATATTTTTAAAATTTTGACCTGGCAGGAGATGAAATGGGGAATAAAAGGTAGCCTATGTGGTTTCCTAACATCTAGTCTATATTTGTACCAAATTTCATAAAATTTGGTTTAGTAGTTTTTGAGTTTATTCGTTACAAACATACAAATCGTTCCTCTTTTTAATGTTAGTTTAGATAATACAACATGTTGCATTTTATATGTTTGATTGATTGACATTAAGAAGATAATACCGTGTGATATTACGGCGCGTACCTACGTCTCCATGCAACCGGCGAAAATTTTTTCCTACCCCTATTTCTTATCGGATATTTAAGATGTACCTATTAGAATAGTTTTTAATAAAAAGAAAAATCCATGCCTGTGCTTTTTCCTTTTTTCAAAATTTGACATACATTCAAAGTTATTTTGAAAAAAAAGAGGAAAAATTTACAGATTTATTTATATTTTTTTAGTATGCTTAAAATATTCTAACATATTATAAAGATGGGGGATAAGAAGGATAGGAAAAAGATTTTTCCACTTATGTTATTTTATAAGAGAGTAAGAATATGTGAATAAGTGTAGAAGAAATTTATTTGAATAAGTATTATGTATGAAGTACAAGAATCCTCTTAAGAATGATTATAAATGTTAATTTTGTATCATTAATTAGCTATTTTTATATTGATTTTCTATTTATAACTATAGATAACTGACAGTTTATAGTATCAAACTTATTTTTTATTATATAACTTTACATACCTGACGTAAACTATCTCACAAGAAAAAAAATTAGGTAATATAATGGAAAATTAGTTTTATCTAAAAACCTTAGAAATCGGAAATTTCGTATGTACGTAATACCTTAAAACCTATACAACGGTGCTTCGAAAACCAAAATTGCTGTCCGAACTATGCGATTTGAAGGGGGATTCCCCGAAGTTGCCGAGCGAAAGCTGTTACAACGTTGCACAGACGGATATCCGGGGAAATGGCCGCCACTTTGTGTGTATAGTATAACAGGTCATATGTTACATTTAAATCGCCACAGAGGTTTAAAGCGGGATTTTCGAGTTGGCGCACTCCTGCTTGGCTCAGTTTAATAAGATTTTGGAGAGGATGCTTTCGGATTTACGGTACGTAGCCGGCAATATTCAGTGCATCTAAGCTATATTCTAAATATTAAGCAAAGAACTGCGATATCATTTCAGATCTTAGACTTTTCTTGTACATTTTGGTATCACTGACATATTTGATTCAAGATTAAGTTTGGAGTCATTTCCATTCCTTTATGCATGCCTCTCTAAATTACTGTTTGCATAGCTCATTAATATTAATTGATAGTCTTTTTACTAATTTTTTATTTCAAAGCTAAGAAAGTTCTCTTAACTGCACGCACACATCCTGTAGTTACGTCAAAATCCATTTACCCAAGGTTGCCTGCAATAGATTACTTTATAGTAATAAGTTTGGTTACCTTCTAGATCTTTGTTTTATTTTTACTACAATTGTGTTTTCAAATTCTGATGCTATGCAGAGTTTATTAATATTATTTATTTCTAAGACATAAATCGTATGTATGCTCCGATGCCTAATAGTATTGTTGACGTCATGAAGCACGCCGAAATAATATTTTGTAACGTATTCTATTCAAAGAAAAATAGGTACTGATGATAATTCTTATAGGCGGGCAAAAATATTTACATAAGTTGCCGAAACCACAAAACACAGAAGCCGAAACCGTACCCTTTAAATTTCTTGGAAGATTGATAGATTATAAAGGACGAACATCATCGTTACAATCTATTGTTGATAGCTTTCTAAACTATCTAAGCAAGGTCAAAGTCAAAGTCAAAATTTCTTCATTCATTTAGGTACAATTTGTACACTTATGAAAAACAATTTTGATGCCATCGGTTCGAGTCTACCAGGAGGCCATGTTCTGAAAAGAACCGGCAAGAAACTCAACTAGTTTTATCCTCCCTTTACAGTTTTTATAGTATTGATTTAGAAAGAGTCATAATTTACATGTTGAAGGTAGCTGAACAGTAACTGCCCTTACGTAATATTAAAAAAGCTTGTATATACAATAAGTGAACCGGGTGACGCGCCTGTGGGTAAATGCGCTATGGTACTAGGCAATCCTCAGACGTGTTAGAGAGACCTGTGGAATGCACACAGTAGCCAACCCTTGTGTAGGCCACACTTAGGGTATGTCCTTACCTTACTAGTAAGTAGGAATAGTCGTGCCTAGAAAGAATAAAGTCAGGGCTAGCACCATCCGGTTATACACTGTGGTTATAAATATCTACAAGTTATATTGTTAGTTTTTGATATCAGGCAGACCGTAAGCCTGATCATCATTCTGAAACTACGCGTCATTTACCTCTCAATCATAATTGCGTTTGCGCCGAGATGCCTCTAATACATTATATAGAAAACTCAATTTTCCACTGGGAAGGAAATAATTATCTTTCCTTTATTTAAACTTCATTGCGGAAAACAAGTTTAGCAATCATAGAATGAAACGGATCCAATTTTGTAGGATCAAAAGCGTCAAGCTTTTGAGAAGAAAATTTGTAATTACATGTAGATTTCTTCAGCAGATAACTTTGTAACTTACCTTTACTTATATCGTAGGAAATATTTCTCTTGACAACTAAACTGACAGCACCAACAAAGACACGACAATAATATGTTGCAAGAGTTGCCCGACAAAAATTGTGTTAAAAAAAAGGAGGAGGTTCTAAATTTGACTGTATTTTTTATGTATGTTACCTCAACACTTTTTACGGGATGGAGATTAATTTTGAATATTCTTTTAACATTTGGAAGCTGGTGCTTGTCATGTGGTCACATTTAGAGCTGATCGTTATCTGACGAGTACTTTTTAGTGATCCCTAATACTGCCTATTTAATTGATATCGATGATATCGTAATCTCATCACTTGCTTGCCTAAAAGATCTCGAGAAAAAATTTTTTTTGAGGTCGTTGCCAACCTCAATATTTGGTATAAACGTTGTCACTTGTATTTGGGACCGACCTCAATACGAACATTTACATTTTTTAAACAATTTTTGTTTCTTAGTTTTTAGTTCTGAAGGCGGTTTTTTAATGGATCCACTCACGATTTGTGATTCAGTGACTTCTTTTCACAAACCGACTCTGCTATTCACTGGCCTTCTAGTATACAAAACAATCCGTATTACGTTTGTAATTCCAAAAAACAAAGAGCGATAAAATACCCCATGTAAACAAACCTTCAACAGCCAATAACATAAATCACTAACGATTTTTTATTACCACAACCCGTTCATAACATAAATAAAGAGAGAAACAGAAGGCAAACTAAGGTATGTACTATACTTTCCTATTAGTGTGTCTATTTCAAAATAAACTACAATTGACACATCAGTGAGCAATAAACTTGAGAAGCAAATAGAAATAGTAAAAATGACAGCAAAACGATCTCATAAGAAAAACATTTTATTACAAATTCACATCCGAATTACAAAAAACAGTTACTTTTTCATATTACGAGTTGGCAAACATGCTAGCTATTACACTTGCAATATTAAGGGCAAATCTCTTAACACTGCAAGTGCGTTGCCATCCTGGGGACTAAGATGACATGCCTTCCATGCTCATTAATTACACTGGCTACCTTTCTTTTCAATCCGAAACACAGCAAACTGCTTCACGGCAGAAATAAGAAAGGCGGTGGTACCTACCCAGACGACCCTACATATGGGTCTACCGCCTAGTTAATACTTTATAATACTTAAACTAGTAGTACTTATTTAATACTTCTTCTTTTCACAAGCTTACATTCGATGTCCTCTTCTTCTCCTTCTTGTTCTTTTATGACATTGTTATGCAATTTCTGACTGAAATCTCTTGGAGTAAGTCTCCTAGTCATTTTTAAAAAAAATACTATTCTATTTCTAATTCTACAACTAATGTCGTCATTTCTTTGGCTGGCAAAAGTACCCCTATTTAAGCTGACCAGCTCCGCAGCCAATTGATTTTAATTTGCTCATCATGTCACGGAAAACCTCTTGGTCTTCATCTGATCCCAGCCTGATAAATTAGTGACTAGACTCGTAAGGTGGAAAGTGGAAAAGACCTTCAATCACTGTGAGACTGGCTTTCTTATCACTTACTGTCGAAAACAAGAATGTTGTCAAGACTATTAGCAATAGACTTGGATAAGGTGAAAATAGATTCAAGGAAGCCAGGATTACTTAAGTCCACGGAGTACTAATCAGACTCGAAAAATCGAACTTCCGTACCGTGCGGCACATGCACTTAGATTGCTTAGCGGCATTCGACGGTGCGTGATATTGTGGATATACACGGATCAAACCGATCGACGCATCATGCCAATACTGCCATTTTTGCAACCGTAGGCAAGTACGTCACGGTGTGATGGATACAGGGTAACTTCAAAGGTGCATTGTTACCTCGTGCGTTTGCAAAACGATAATACCTAAAATTGCATCAAATCTCAATCCACACAAACCAACACGCGTGTGATGTGTACTGGGCTAGTGTTGGCGTCTTATGGCTTCCATGCGTGATGATTCACAGAATCACGTACCTTTTAAGGCAGACCTATTATGTGTTCATTTCTTGAGTGCATAATATACCAAACTTACGATGACTATGGAGTGTGGACTTTATGAGGTTCTGAGTGTGTGATGAAGGGAGCACAACTAAATGAGAATAATACAAATACGATGTATCAAAAACACATACACAGATACAATTTTTTTTTGTCAAATCGCCAACCTTTTGCACACTCCTTATTTTGTGACTCACATAGAACAATACGTAGCCAACCAACAGTCTTACGCTTAGATTGAATTCTCGCGATCCTTCCACACCCACGGGAAATAACTGAATAGTGCCTGTTTAATTTATTGAGCAAAGGTCCGTGCGAGGCCTTAGTGGTGGTTACTTGAATGTATCGATAAATGTGTCTAAAGGCAATTATTCTATTTATAATTATAGTTAAATAAGCCCTTAGAACTTATGTCATATCGTATAGAACTTATATTATTGTGTATAAGTAAGATTTTACACAAAAACATATACCTATTTAAGCGAAATTTTTAATAAAACGCTTTTGGTAGACCCAGGTGGTAGACCCATATGTAGGGTCGTCTGGGTAGGTACCACTGCCTTTCTTATTTCTGCCGTGAAGCAGTTCGCTGTGTTTCGGATTGAAGGGAAAGGTAGCCAGTGTAATTACTGGGCATGGAGCGCATATCATCTTAATCCCCATGATGGCGAACGCACTTGCGGTGTTAAGTGATTTACACTTAATATTGCAAGTGTCTATAGGCGGCGGTGACCACTTAACATCAGGTGGGCCGCAAGCTTGTTTGCCATCTCATAACATAAAAAAAAGAGTATTCAGTAAAAGTTGCTAATTTAAGGGAGGCGCATATACTAATATACAGGCGTGAATACTGTGTCCTGTGGTAGCGGCCGAAAAGAACTCCACTACCCCAATACTAATATTTGAAAGTTTCGAGTTGTATTATTCATATGGACAATTATTTCGTGTCCTAACGCGCACCACCAATATACCGTATTCATATAAACATGTCGAAAAAAATGTAGGTTCACACGACATTCACGATTTTCGGCACATCTTCTGATGGATTGGTTGGAAGAGATTTCTTTTAGAAATAGCCATACCTCTTGAACGTTTTTTATTAAATTATATTGTCTATTTTTATTTGTATGATAAATTGTTTAATAAATAAGTTCCTTATACTTTGGATTTTCGGTCGCCTTGCTGTGGCCATGGTTTGATAGTTCTTGTACTTTATTTCGTAGGTAATACAGGTGACCTATTGTGATGAATGGGTAAATTTATCCCTAGTAATGAACATAGTTTTCGATCCTGACTATGTTTATACAGTACGCGTTTTGACCCTAAATTGTCCATTTATTTTTAATCACCTTAAGCTGAAAGAAACACGGCTACTTAAAAATAAGTAAAAAGTTTACGTTAACCCTCAAAATAGACACCATTAAAATAATTACTCATTAAATTATGTTAATTTGATTCGCCTTCGTAATCTGCATCCACATAAACTTAATGGGAGTAAAATAATGAGCAAGCAAGCAGATTAAAAAGTCATTAAATCTTTTTGGCAAGGCCAACGTTCTTTATTTAGGTCTTCAACAGCTTCAATAGGTTCTTTTAAAAGGCTTAGCCACTCCCTAATTACGTTAAACAATTAGTCCAACGAGAATTATGGCCGTTGATGATAATTACTAGTAGCGAACCCGAGAAAGCGCCCGCTGTTGGTTTTATGGGTAACTTATTTTAAATTTAATACTAAAAATGTAGTGTAAATTGTTGTGGCTGGTTATTTTGGGGTAGTTGAAATTAAAGGGCTTTTTTTAAGAAATGACTTTATCGCTCTCAAGAAAGCTATGAAACGCGTAACGCTAACTACAAGTTGTTCGTAGTTTTGTCAAGGATCCTGTATTGGATCGTGAAGTTTCATAACTGGAGTTATCCATAGATTATAGCAATATCATTTATGGCCGATTTCAATAAGCAATTTACAGTTACAGATACAGATAATGTAATGTAATGTAATACAGATAATGTAAATGTTAAAGCTGATTTGGAAGTAGCTATGGAATTTGAAAAGTTTTTCTCAGATGTTCCCATACTGGCTACTAAATCACTTCAGTCGTCTTCCACCTCAGCTGAACAGCTTCTTAAACAAAATGTACCATCCTGTGACAGTAACTTCGATTTTACAGCTGTTAATTATAAAGATATTATAAATACCTTTAAGTCTATTGACCTGAAGAAATCTATGGATCTTTGGGGACTATCAGTCAAAACAATCTCATCCATTATAACTATAATAGCTCCTTATTTAGTTGTCGTATTTAACAGTTGTATTGGTTCTGGTGTGTTTCCTGACCTGATGAAACACAGTAAAATAATACCGTTATTTAAATCTGGCGAAACCTCAGATCCCACTAATTTTCGGCCTGTTTCTATTCTGCCAACTTTAAGTAAGATCTTTGAGAGATTAATGCTCAATCAACTATTAAAGCATTTCAATAAATATAATATATTTCATCAGAAACAATTCGGGTTCACTCGGGGTCGCTCCACCATTGATGCGGGAGTTGAGTTGTTAAAGGAGGTATTTGCTGCTTGGGAAGTATCACGTGACGCTCTTGGTGTTTTCTGTGATTTATCTAAAGCTTTCGACTGTGTTAATCATGATACTCTGGTCAGGAAATTACACCATTATGGCATTAGGAACAAGGCTCTCAACCTTATGACTTCATACCTGAGCAATAGAATACAGAAAGTTGACATAAATGGTAAAAGATCTCCAGGTTCTCTAGTCACAATAGGTGTTCCGCAGGGCTCAATTCTTGGTCCATTTCTTTTTCTAGTGTACATAAATGACTTGCCTTACTACATAAGGGACAATCATGATATTGTATTGTTTGCGGATGACACATCTTTGATTTTCAAAATAAATAGAAAATTAGATAATTATGACGAAGTTAACAATGCACTTGCAAAAGTAGTTTATTGGTTTAATGTTAATAACTTGTTGCTTAATGAAAAAAAAACCAAAGTAGTTAAGTTTACTACGCCGAATGTGAGACGTGTAGAAACTAATGTACAAATAAATGGAGTTGAATTGAAACCTGTGGAAACAACAACTTTCTTAGGAGTAATGTTAGACTCCAAACTACAATGGGGTCCACATATTGTAAAACTTTCGGGTAAACTAAGTTCTGCGGCATACGCAGTTAAAACTATTAGGCGGCTTACCGATGTAGATACCGCTAGAATAGTTTATTTTAGTTATTTTCACAGCATAATGTCATATGGAATTCTTCTCTGGGGGAGTGCTGCAGATATTAATACCATCTTTGTGCTGCAAAAACGGGCTGTTAGGGCAATTTATCAACTGGGTCCGCGTGACTCCCTCAGAGAAAAGTTCAAGGAGATAAATATTCTGACTGTGTCATCACAATATATACTGGAAAACTTACTATATGTAAAGAAAAATATTATGAATTTTTCCGAGAAATGTCATACGCACAATGTAAATACTAGGAAGAAACACGATTTGGTTGTATATAAAACTCGTCTCCACAGAATAAGCAATTCCTTTATGGGCCAATGTATACGTTTTTACAATAAGCTTCCGAAGAATATTAGAGACTTGCCTATTAATAAATTTAAAAAAACTGTAAAATCTAAATTATATAAAAAAGCTTATTACAAGTTAAATGATTATTTAAATGATCCAAATGCGTGGGAGTAAAATCTGCCCAAATTTACGCATTTAAAATTGTAATTTATTCATTCATATTGATATATCTATGGACATGTAATGATGTTTTGAAATCATTACGAAATTGTAAGCTGCGGAGTTTCTTTCGCCATTTCTTCTCCGTCTCAGCATACTAATAATTATTTAAGAAAAATAATTATTTCGTCGAAATGGTGGTAGGGCTTTTGACGATTTAAAAGTACTTAGCAAAGTCCATTTAAATAAAGAGCTTTTTCATTTCATTTTCATTTCATTTCATTTCATTTCAGATCACCCTATCAGGGTTTGGTTGGTAAGCGACCGCTGTTATTTTCAGTCTTTTAAGGATAATTGCTATACGCAACCAAACTTCAGAGCATTGGCGATCATTAGCAAACCGTTGCTGCTTAGGCAGTAGGTAGCGAACCTCTTTGGAGTAAAATTATTGTAATGTAAAGCATCTGACGCTAAACATCGTTAAAGGACACCAGGAATTCCTCCCTACGTACAATGGCCACGCATTGTTGGTCAGCTGTCTGCAACACTGCGCAATTATATTGGCATTTCTACCCTAGCTCCATAGTTAGTTATTTATGGTTATCTATAATAATATTTTAATCTATACTCTTTATGCTACATCTAGAGAAAAGATTTGTATGTATGTAACGAATAAACTCAAAATCTACTAGACCGATTTAAATGAAATTTTATAAAAATATAGATTAGATATTAAAAAACTACATAGGCTATCTTACATCCCCTAGAGAAAAGATTTTTAAGTTTGTAATGAATAATTCAAAACTACTCGACTGATTTTAATGAAATTTGGTGCGAATATAGAGTTGATGTTAGGAATATACATAGGCTACCTTTCATCCCAACACACATTTCATTTCCCACACAGGTCACAATATCAAAAACGCTAGAACAAATATTTATTTATTTCTTATCCAGTACCGAAATTCTTGATTTTATCTTCACAAATGACGACCTTCTATAGACACTTTCATCCCTTATTTCAACCACTTCAAGCAAAGGCAGCCTATGTCCTTTCCCAATGTCTAATCAATATTTGTTACACATTTTATCAAAACAGGTCCAGTAGGTTTTGAGTTTATTCTTTACAAACATACAAATCATTTAACAGATACGTTACAAAAATGTCCTTTCGTGCGAAACCAGTACGTGCCGCTAGTGTGCTTTTAGGTTTGTAGGTGTTGAGTTTATGAATTTCGTGTAATGTAGCCGTAATTAATTCTGAATTAGTTTTAGTACTGTCAAAGAAATTATAATGAATATCAGCGTACCTACGAATGATTATGTTTGTACCTTATTTTGATTATTTCTATTTATGTTACTGAAAAATGTATTTACAGTAAAATAAATTGTACGGTAAATTAATTTAAAAATAGTGTCTCTCAATTCGTGTTATTACAACAAGAGCTCGGGAGAAAACTCTTTTCGTATTCCGAAACTATTGACAACTCTATATGTAGGTCCTTGACTTATGGGCGCTGTTGTCAAATATATAGAAAAAAAGGAAATGTTTATCGAGATTCAACTTGTATTACCCTATTCCTTAATTTATCGCATCTGTATTGATTACTGTTATAACATTGTTTTGCTTATTTTTGTGTTTTTTTTTATTTGTATTTCATTTCTTTGATATTAACGTGTTTAATTTATGCGCAAACAATTATTTACTAACTAATTTTAGTACTTTCCTTCCACGAAGTCTAACACAATGTTTTTGTAGTCTATTCTGTCGTAATGTTTCTAGATCGCTGCAACTCCACGGGTCGAGGAATTGATCTAGAGTCTATTTTTGAAATACACAGCTTTTGAAACTGTATGATAATTCACTACCTAAGTATTCCAGACAGATTCATCTTCTAACTTCTACGAGACAACTTACACATAAAACCTCTCTGCAATGCTCCAGACTCGCTGTGGCTTCTGCTATCCATTTCCTCAGCAGCGATTACAATGTCGGTACGGTCCGAAGTGGCACCTGTGCAAATTAACATTCCCTTACATGACTTGCTACAGGATAAAGGTATGTCGTCACTTAGGCTATATTGTGCCTTGTGATTAAACCCGCCTTAGTATAATATTGTTTGATGCAGCGTAATAGACAAAGTGAGTTTAGGTGCACAAACATTGTAAGGTAGTTTTGGTATCGGCAGGTTTTTAATATGCATACAAGCCAATAAACTGGAGTGTCTCAAGACGGATTTAAATAACCTGAAACGGATTGTGAGAACTAAATTTATTGATACCCTTGACATCAGTTTTTGAAATAAGCATAATCCTATATCCTAACAAACTCCCCTTTATACCCATACTCAAATTATAAATGCTATTGTAAGTTACTAACAAAACGTAACAAACGCTTTCATGACTTTAATACTACTAAGGACTTAAAAAATTGTTAAACATTTATATGTCTCACGGTCAAGAAACTCAACCATACCACCTTATGTATTCTCCTCCTTCTTACAGTCTTGTGTAATTGAGAAGAAGCATCTTGCAGGTCAGTAAGGCGAGGGTGGCCTCCACTTGCGATTACCATAAGATAAAATTAAACCAACAAAATACAAGAAAAACAAATATTTGTGGTATAGAACTAAATCCCTTAAGAATACCAATCCAGCACAATCATTTACTTCTAAACTGGCGCGTTTATTATTTTCATAATTGAATAACAAAGAACAAATATCATCATGAGGTACTATAAAGCTAAATAATTACACCCAGTCACCATTAAATTTAAATATCAGCCGAAAACAAAGTGGACTTGTAAACTAAATGCCCTTATTTCCTGTATCAATAAAATTAAATTAATTAAGCCAGCCCGATAACAATGAATCGAAAATTTCTATTAACACAAAAACAAGGCTGTCCTTTTTCACTCGAAATATAATTTTATCCATATTCACGGGTCTTTTGTGCCCGGATCCCTTTGAATCGGTGTAGACAAAAGATAAACGTCTACGGTTTAATTCGCAGCAGCTTAAAGGATTTTGGAGGGTTGAACTTGTGGGTCGATTCTGCACCTGAGTGAGACCCGCACCTTTGTGGTCACGTGAAAAATATTCGCACCACAATCGCTTTAACGTGGAATGATTAACGCTGTGGGCGGAATGACGGTGTTTGGTTTTCTTTTATGTGTAAACTTTTCGACAAAGCTTGGAATGCCTTAATTTTCGCAATTAAATATATTTAAAATAAGTAGAGCGTACAGGACTAGCTGTTTGTAGGAGACTAAGGCACTAGACTTGCAAAACACAGCAACTTGATTAACGTTGTATAAATTGGTAGTGTGCAATTTGTTGACTAGAACTCATTCCGATGGCTACTCGAAATAATGCAATGTATGGGGGATGACTAGAACCAGTGCGCTGCGTGTGCTGTAGGGGCGCGGAGGAATTAGGGGCGAGGTCAATGCTGACGCCTCGCTCGGCCGCTGTCGTCGGGCCGTTCCGCCGATGCTCAGAGTAAAGCCGATAGACATGGGTGCGCGGCGTGAGCGCACCATGCACTGTTCGGATTCTGAGTAATGGGAAAAATACGTCCTCCTCATAGAAGTTCAAGGTCAAATAAATTATTTACTTTTTGAGTAGAAGATTTGATTGAATTTTGTGGCATTAATTGTTAATATCTTGCAGATCTACTATCTTGTAAAGGTCGCGGGAAGCTGCTGGATGCGGGCAGCGCAGGACCAACCAGATTTGTGATCCTTGGGGGACTCCTATGTTTGACAGTGGTCTTCTCTTGGCTGACTTGATGATAATCTTGCGGATGATTGTTTATAACAATGATTTTCTAATGTAGACCATAAAAATCATAATACAGGATGGCAACTTGTCACTATTTTAAGATATACCGAGGTTCAGTAGGTAAAAATACCATGATGATATTATCTCTGGTAAAATTAAGGACTGATTGTCTTAGAACTAACTTAGGTATATATACATACATCTAGTTAATCTATGTACAAGCCTTATAATATACTTATTTACTGTTATCTCCAAACGGTGCTTATTTATATCTTAATAGTACGTGGAGTTAACATATATGTGATTACCGGTACATAAGGCACTACATGCCCCATACTGCCTACTGTCCCATATCGTGCCTTTATATGTAACCAAATATTACCTAAATCTGCGCTAAACTTGCGTATGGGATGGGAGAGAGAATCTATATTCTAAACAATCATCATCAAGATATTGACTATTAAGACACCAACCCTCCTTGGGAACGACTGCTATCTTTTGACAGCATCCAGGATCAGCTTAACTTGCCTTCCAAAGCACAAGGAAATTCGAGATAAAAAAATGTTCGGTCACCCATCCGATAACCGACCACGCACTTGCTAGCTTAGCTTTCGCGATCATTACAAAGTACGCACAGCCTATTGTTCTCTATTATAGTAAATAAAAAATAAGAGGAAGGAGTTTAATAACTTTTTTTTGTTTCAGGTAAGCATCGAGACGTGTCTCTGAGGTGGAGGAATGTGGAATAAATGGGGTTCGTTTAATCTCGTTCACGGAGCGTTCTTAACCGAGGTATTCCGAAATACCTTCGCGTCCTCCGGTCTTCAACCAGACACATATTTTATGAGAGTAATTGCTTCTTATCGTGCGCTACTAAGGTAGCCTGTTTTACAAGCCACCATTTCGAGCCCCGTGGCTTAGTTTTTACGACTGCCTTTCGATAGCAGGACCGCCAATTTATCGTACTTTCAGCTCAGTAAAAAGGTCTTCGTGGTCTGGTAGACCGGAAATACAAGGTGTCCAAAAAATAGTGTAATGCTGAAGCCCAGTGATAGAGTAGTCCTAGACAAACCCGAATAACCCCTATGCTCTACGATTTTTTGTAGTTTTCGAGTTATGATTATAATTTTTTTTAGTAGTTTCGGACTTTCAAGACATTTTTGTGTTTTATGAGGTTGTAAACATAGATATAGCCTTGATTTTTTTCCTCACATAGCTGAATACATAACTAGCCAAACAAACTCATCACCGTTCTCCTCAGATGAAAACACAGTGCAACAAGCTCGATGATTTTTTTTATGGTAAAACGTACATGTTTTTGAAATGAGACTGAAAGAAAATTGACATTTCTTTTATTATTAATTATTTTTTAAAACTAAATTATTCCTAAACGCTTTTTTCTTTGTTTTGAGTGTTTACTATTTTTTGTTGCACTGTATTATATTTACATCTGCGGAGAGAGGTGATGACTTTGTTTGACTAGTCATATATTCAGCTATGTGAGAAAGAAACTCAAATGTATGTTTACCACATCATTATGCACAGAAATGTCTTGAAAGTCAGAAGCTACTATTAAAAAATTTTGAAAAATCATAATTCGAAAACTACAAAACATACAAAGGGGTTATTTGGGTTTGTCTAGGGCTACTCTATCTCTGGGCTTTAGCTTTACACTGTACTTGAGACATCTTGTATACAGAGGTATGGGACTCGTTTCCTAGGAATTGATAATGTTAACAGAATTATTGTGTTCCAACAATTAATGTTAAGATAGCCAGACCCTCTGTGGTTGAAGGTTCCACGTGAAGCTTGATTCCATCTTGAGCCTTATTGTCACTTACCATCAGGTTTTTGATTGAATCCACCAAAACAATACGTAGGATCATCTGGTCAGGACAAGGTCAAAATATATTCAGTATTTTTGTACTAGGTGGATTCCGCACATACATTGTTACTCAGGTAGGACGAAAACTTAGGTATGAGTGGATTAGAAATTTTATTGATTTTGTTATAAACAAAATGCTAGACAAAGTTCGTTAAAAATATTAAAACTCCAGGCCGTCAAAATCCTGTAAGTTTATTATGACTTAAGATAAATTATGAGACGACTGAAAAGTTGATTCGACTGCTAAAATAGTTCGTCTATTATTACATACCTACCATATAGTAATCACCCAAACTCACATTCAAGCACATATAAGCGCACACGCACATACATTCACAAATACATTCACACACACACTTACACACGTATTTTTTTTTACACAAATCTCTGTAAATCATTTAATTTAATCCTTTTATGCTAATGTCACTTAGTACTTACTAATATCAAAAAATATCGAAAGGAAGGACCAAGTCAAAAGAACCTACTCGAAATCGCCCAACATGTTTAAGGACTGATGAAAGTAGAATATTATCTTTTAGTTATAATACCGTCACTTTTCTATCGCTTATGCATATTGCGGTTTGAGGGTGTGGCCTGGTGACCTGTGGCACAGGTTTCACTCTGAAACCTATTTCATGCACCAGCCTCTCACTATTTAGGCTACAACCATGTATATGTACATACACTATATTATAAGTTCCTAAATTGTGATGGGAAAATAAATATAAATTTGATTTGATTTGATTTTTTGAGTTGATCATTGATATGCACTACACAAATATTTAACAATCATACCTTTTTATGTGTACTTCATTGGCGTTACACACAATTTATTTCAAAAATTTAAACCAAACAAACGAAAGCAGGCTTGACCAAAGGCTTTGACCAATTCGATTCCCACATTTTGTTTGTAAATAGTTTCCCGTATAGGAATTACATTTAAAATTCGAATACACGCCTGGTTGCCAGTTCGGCACGTCCCGGCAGAATTTCAATTCGTTGTTTCGCCTTTTGCCACGTGCTGAAGAGTTAAGGGTGAATTTGAAATTAGAATGTCCCACGTTCGAAATTTAAATCAGGAGGGATGTGCTACTCTTCTTTGGGTTATTGACAATAATGGTCTTAAAATCTAATGAGATTCCTAATGTTTAATACCAATTAATGTTAATATGTATAATTAGAGCCAATTTGGATTTCACTCATGCATTCAAAGCAATCATCGCAAATAAATATATTTTTCTGAAGTCTATCATATAATCTGAATGTGACGTAACGTCGCTTGGGTAACGCAAAGATAAAGAATCTGATGGCAATATTCAGGCATAAAAAAGACCTATTTTATAATCAGGTAAGTATCAATTAAGAAGACTCAAGACCCAACAATGCTTAATAATTCTTCAAATATTTCGCTTGATTCTCCTGGTTTGCTTCTTGTTTTAGTAAACTAACCTAACATGACTTTGAATAATAAAAAGCTTATATCTTTACTTGTTATATTATAATATTCCAACTTTACACTTTATTCTATTCATCATCGCCACTAAAATAAATAACAAAAATGCGCCGCTCAAGGTTTCTCTTATTTTACTTAAACCTTAAAAAGTATCCAGTTTCAAAAACTTCGCGACCGTCTTTGTTGACATGCCAATTGATTTGGATATTCAATTGGACAGTCTAATTTGAATGTTTTTACATTTTACGATTCTGCTAGCGTCTCCGTATCTGAACTAGATTGCCTGATCACTAGGTTCTTTCATTTTAGTGTCTGGTATAGAAAATTCAGATATTTCAAATGCTTTGCCGTTAAGATTTGCACGTGAATAATTAAACTAATCATGTTTTGTGTTTAATAGTATTAACTCAGCTTAAAGCGTTAAAAATATAGCTCAGTGTTTTCTTTAATATCCTTGCTTAATTCCCAATTATATGTTGGATCAGTGTTATGTGTTTTCCTCCTTCATACTACTTACTCAGCCTTCATCTCAGCATTAACTTCTTTAATCGCTATATCATCTCCCACACAGTCATCTTTTCTTTGTTCTTCTTCTCCGGCTATAGAGACTTATCTATATTCGTGTTTATCGTCACTTGTCGTTTACGTCTCAATCTTTCTGTCACCGTTGCCACTTTCAAACTTTCGCACTTTGTAATATTACAGTTCTTCTTTGTCAAACATACTTAACTTCCTGGTACCTTATTTATCTTTTTTTTTTTCTCGATAAACAAAAAAAATATTGTACTGTCAAGATCGAATAGTAGAATGGCAATGGATTTAAATTTTCACCTTCGAAAACTTTACTGAGCGGACTCAATAGAGGTCATTTGAAGAGTATGTACCTTATTAAATTATATGACATAAGAATGATTAAGGCACACACACAAATACATAATATAACTATCTGAAATCGACCAACTCAAACTGATTGCAATAATTAAGTATTTACAAAGGAAATGGCTCTAATCCTACAGTTCAATCCCAGCAGATGTCATCACATTTATTAAGTAGATGCGAGTGCAAGACAATGACACTGTAATTTTTTTTAGTACGAAGCTGAGCAGGTACTTCAAGATTATTACTAACAAAATTAGTGAGCAGTTTTAAAAAAGCGTACTGAACATTGTCTGTAGGTAATATTAACTATCTATAAATAGCTGGAATATTCACACACCAGTAAATGTTCAATATCAAAAATACAAATCAAGAAAACACCCATTCTAATTAGTATTATAACGGGCGCTTTTTGGGCCCAGTTATTATTTTATTAAGAAAAACACCAAACCACATGCGTACCTAGAAGTAGGCTATTTACTTAAGCATCGAAGGCACCTAAGTTATAGCTACGGCTTGTTTTAAGTCCTTCTGGCTAACAATAAACGGTGTTACCGTTTATTGCAATAAAGAAGAACATTGTATGAAAATACGGTCAAGTTTATCTAAATAAAACCTTAATTTGGCGGCGTATGAAATAAAATTTAAAAATAATATTTTAGTAAGTTATCTAATGAAAAAATTTAACCAAAGGAGATATTTTTCAATCCCTACGCATTTCCCATCAATATGAAAAGATTATGAAAATACAAAAAAAAAGTCTCAATTTTGTCACCCCACAAAGTAAACAGATTCAAGGGGGATTTTGCGAATAAACACATTTGAATACCCCGTGAGCTTAACGTTTTTCTTTAAAGAATATTATTATGATTTAATTTGTGAGACTTGTCTTCGTATACTACAGCGCAAGGTCTTTCAGCAAGCCTTATCATAACACATTACTGTTGGTTAGTAACATCGTATATTTCTGATTCATTGGAGTTTTTAGGATCTTAATCATTGTTGCTATATGCTTCACTAGCCCGTTAATATTATTTTTTTCATCAAATTTAATAATAAAAAGGAATAAGTTCTTGATTAGCATTTTCATGAAAAAGTTGTACGTAAAAGGTTTCAGAGAGTAACTTTCATGGAAAATAGCCTAGCTTTGTGATTAGTAATCGTAACAACATCATATTAAAGTTAAATTAAATGTTTGATCAAAAGAGACCTTTTCGATTTTCGCCAATATGATTTTATTCTAAACTCATTATTTTTATCCCTCGCCACAAAAGAGCCGAGGAAGCCTATTCCGAGCGGGCTTATTTCTTAAGCCAAGCATGTAATAACCGTGATCGAGTTTGAGACAAACTGAGATTACTGCTCGGCCCGATCTAAGCCTTCAATTCTGAACTGTAATACAACTATCTCGCTCACACAGATGTGCTTTTAAAGATAAAGGTACGTTAGACCTTTCAAAAAATATTAATCTAAATTTTTATAGGGTTTCGGAGTAGGAGGTTACGTAATATCATCAATATGCTTAAGATGAAAGTGAAGACATAAGAAATCGAACACATTATGTTGAGATTTCCTAATAAAACGATTGAGAGAGAATTATCTGATGATGGAAAGTGTAAATGCAGATGAAGCTGAAGTACGCATCTTATCTTATCACTGAGTGGTAAGCCACCTCATGCTAGATCTTTTCTTTTCTCTTCTTTTCTTATTGCTCTTCCTGCTTCTTGAATATATATGCCTCAGCCTAACTAATATCAGTGGATGAAGTGTGGATGAAGTACATTTTAGTTGATATTACTTATCCTGATCTTAAAGAAGCCCAAGTTGTATCTTTTTTATGTTGAATAGACTGGGCGTTCGACCACAATCACGCTTGATGGAAGGCGACGATAAGGCCTAAAGTGGTACACGCTCGCCTAGAAGATGCTTGTTCACTCTGGCCTTAAAGATGTCCAGATTATACTGATCCGGGAAGACAGACCTCGGCAATGAGCCACTCCTTAGCTGTTCGCATAATGAAAGCGGAAGCAAAGAAAGAAGAAGGAAAAACAAACAAAGTCAGATCATTTAACATGCTACCTGTTAGTTCATAAAATAATAACTAGCTATTAGTGATTCTGAGAACACAATACAGATTTGTACATCGACCTGCTTTACATAATTATAGTAATATTGAAAGTGAGGAGGTTGGTGGCACCCCAATCGTGGGTGCTTCGTAGGATGACGAAAGTTAGGTTAAAAAGTACACAGTCGCTACCTACTCGGCCTTTTCGCCAAAAGTGATCTCTTTCGGGGAACTTTACGATGAGTAGCACTTTGATATGATATTTTATACGATACTTAGAATTTTTAATACCCAAACACTGATAGATTTTCGCTACCAACAATAAGGAGTTTTATTTGAGTAATTAATAGCACAGTCATGCGTGGACGATGAAAGAGATAGCAACGTGAAGTGCCTACAGGCAAAAAGGGACACAATACACGCACGTACCAAAACTCCCTTACTTACAGAATAATCTACGTGAGCTGATTATTTCTGACTTCGTTCGTCTATATAAAGCCGCCTTGTGTACTGTCGTAAATGAAGTACAATTATATGATATTAATTGAAGATATATTTTGACATAAAAGTAATTTATAAAAACATGTCATTAAGCTTATTTACCCAAAGAGTAATTTAGAATGTCATTATTTCCTGATTGTTGGATTTTGTTTGTTTATTCCCTAAAGGTTTATTTATTTATTTTAGGGCAACTAACAAAACATACACTAATTCTTACAAGTAATAGGTACAAACAAACTATATTATGTAACTTACATCTAATTATTGTTTTACTTAGAGTTTTAGTTGTTTTAGGGTTTGAAAAGCCCCGTGTTGGGTAAACAAAAACCTTATATTTTGATGTCATACATGCATGTTAAATTTTGGTCACCCATCCGAGTACTGACCGCGCACTTGGTTGCTTAACTTTCGTGATCGACGACTCTAAAGTTGATCGAAACCTTATATTTGGATGTCATACATGCATGCTAAATTTGTTTGCAATAAGTTAAAGCATACTCGAGTTATCGTGCTAATACACAGACTGTTACGTTGATAGTATGAAGACTAATTAGTAATAAAACAAACGGATTTTAATTTACAAATTAAATAAAACAACAATAAAAATACAACAACACTAAACTATATAAAATAAAAAAAGGTATAAAGGAAAATTTAAATTAGAGAGTGAAAACCTAGCTCGGGTTCTTTCCTACTACGTCACTGAACGTGACAAGACACACAGACACACGCACAGACATAATTCCAAAAACGGTATTTTTGAAATTTTTTGACGATTACAAGACTTCCTCTATACTACGTATACGAGAAAGTGAAAATGGGTTTTTGCATGAGTTTACAACTTCTTTTTGGGAGTAATTAAAATTTATGTTTTTTAATATACTTATTTCTTAGAATCACTAAGATATTCACTAACATGAATTTCCTTTCTGTATTTAAAATAAGGGTATAGTTAGTAACCAAACTCTTTTATCGCCGGATTCAATATTCAATCCACATATACAGATCGCCCTACCACAGTTTTGTTGCAAATAAGCCGCTGTTACGTTTAATAATTTAAAAATAATTAAGAACGGCGGTGGTACCTACCCAGACGACCCTACATATGGGTCTACCACCTAGTATATAGCAACCTATTAATAGCCTAATAGATGAAGCGAAAGAAATACGTAAGGATCGTAGCAAGTGGAAACAAGTGATCTCTGCCTACCACTATGGGAGGAAGACGTGACTGTATGAATGTTATATCTACCACTTAGTCAAAGTAGTACTAATCAATAAAAAACGGCAAAAACAAAACCAGCCGCCCGTATTCGAACTTGTAAGTTGGGAGTTTTATTTTTTATCAAACAACGCAACAACTTGGTTACCACTCCCCAAAAGTCCAACTGTTTCAACGTAAAACTTTCAAGATAGCTTAAGATACAAGTAAAACAGAAAAGTAAGGAGATATATTAAGATTAAGTTAAGGAAATGCCAAGTAATTAAGTAAGTGCTTTCAGGTGAAATCAATACAACAATTTATTTATTTGGTTTACCAAGAACTTATGCACTATATATAATACAAAAGATCTAAGTAAACAGTATGATATAAGTAAACACCGCATTTAATACCCACAAGACATATTAATTCGCTTAAGATAGTGTTAAAGTGACATAGTTATAAAAACTAAAAACAATACGCATTATTCGAAGAGATGACTTTCCATGTTGAACTTCTTGCTCTGATTATTTTAAAAACTCCATGGCGCTTTCGTAAGTATTGCTAAAGACCTTCTATTGGCTGGTTCGATATGTGTCCCCTCTTCTTTGGTTAATAACGACCATAATAAAGGCAAGCTGTTACCATTTGCAGGGCTAGCACGTAAGGGAGTTAAGCGACACAGAATCGTGAGGGCTATATAGAATTGATATCTCCACATACTAGCATGTGTTACGAAAATAGATGAAAAAATTTAGCTACAGGCTGCGACACTTTATTTCCGCATTTCGATATTGTAAATACTTTGTCATATGTACTAGAGGCAAAATCAATTACAAAAACCCATTTCGGGATTTCGTAATCTTCAGTGTAACAAGTGTCCCAGTTTACGACTTCTATTCGGTTTGATGCCCATTTTGTGTGAACGAGAGGCTAGAAACTTGTCACTATTATGAGACTCTGCATGGCTCATACTGCCAGATGGTGCTAAATTTGTAATATAATGTTATGAAAGCTCTGCTCAACGCCTTTTAGGATTATCACCGTGATAGTATTATATATAATGTAGAATTTCCGAAATATATTCCAGATTCACCTCTGATCCAATATTTTTACCTCAATTTCACTTTCAACCGTTACGTGTTCCATGAAGATACATTTTATCTGCCTCACTGCTATGTTTATAACACGCTCCGCTTCTGTTGTTATTCATGCTTGAAAATCTTCCGCCATACTTGCAATAACCTCGCATCACTGGATTACACTGATAGTTGAGAAGCAAACAGATACGATTTCTTATCTTTTAGTTATTGAGCCAAATAAGTAGGTGTGTGGTGCGTGACTTTTTATCCTTGTCTATTTTTCGTTAGCTTGTCACTTTACTCTCTTCGTCTCTATATTGAAATAATGGTACTTTCAATCTTTTTTCACACTGCTTTAGATTCATTTACTTCATTACTTATAGTGCTTACTGATTAATTTGATATTACATCACTATATTCCCCTACACGCTCACCGCTTAAACTACAAGTTTAGCCGTCTATTATATCGCCCACATTGTATGTAATTCCAAACTTGTTCAGCGTTTAGGCCGATTGTCGGCGATAACTCAGCTATACCCTATTGTTACTGTAACGAATCAATTACTGTACTAGCGAATTTTGCCTTAATTTAGAGGGGCTGGTGTTCGCTGATCCTAATTACAATTCATTTATATCTTTTTCCTTTGCTGGGTGAATTTGTGAGCAAGAGAATTAGGACAGTGGATTAGCTGTTCGGTAGGAACTTATAGAAGACCACAGTTAAATGATACTTCCCTTTTGTATTGTTGTGTGCCATGTGTAAAGAAATTAGGTCAGAATTACCACGGTGTGAGTGCGACCCTTATGGTGCAAGTATACAGGGTGTAAAAGACATGAGCAGTCAAACGAGAACCATGTATTCTGCTCACTGTCGTAACATTTTTCTTCCTTTAGACTATACCTGGGAAATTGATAGTTACGATTTTATTGAAGGTCAAAGTCGTAATATTTTTTTTTCATTTTTTTATGAAAACGTATTCTATACGTTATTTCTTAATTATTGTCCAAAGAAACATTATCATTTTTTTTAGTATTTCATAACAAAAAATGTCTTCAAAACGTTAGCGTTCAATGTAGCTCACTCGATGCGCACGGACACTAACGAACGGGGCCGCCGTCAAGCAAAATTATCGCGGTTTTGCGAGTTGCGTGCGAGTTGAGCCCTTTACATTGCGCGGTACAATTTGCAATTTTTTGTAACACCAAAAAATAAAAATCATTTCCCAGCAATATTTTTTTTGAAATATGTCTTATTTTGATGTATAGAATACGTGGTTTTCGTTTGACTGCTCATGTCTTTTACACCCAGTATATGAGATACGGTGGCCATTTGCAATCATGCAAACTTAAGTCATACTTACCACAGTTAAAAAACTAGTTTTCCCTGACAAGTAATTCAGATTCGCAGACACAATAATATAAGTTACAAAGTAACCTGGAAATTATTTTCAAAAATGGATTCGGCCTAATCCTTAGCCAAGAAAAAGCTAATTGCAACGTCTACAAAGTTAATGTTCAGTAATGGGCTGTAATATGTTACGTTGACTGGTCGAGCTAGCCTGCTTTAGAGTTAAAGCAACAAGTGGGACGTCTTGTAAGACTATAGCTTTGAACTGACCGCCTCATTAGTGGGACGTGTCTCTTTAATCAGTGTAAACTGCAACCCGAGATGCTCTGATTTTGTTTCAATACTTACCATATTTCATCTAGTTCTAAATAGGTATATCTGATCAGACGACAGAAGATCAGGCTAACTAAAACTGACAAATTTCTTCAATAAAATTTCTACTTTATTCTCGATCATAGAGTAATTCAAAGTCTATTGAAAAAATTTGATATTTAGTGGCAGCTTGATCTGTCGTTGTCTGAACCTAGCTGTGGATTAGTTCTAGTCTTACGATGATTGTATCTTTTGTACCAATTTTCAAAAGAGCAAGTTTTAGATCTTTAATTAAGATTACACAATTGTTATAAGTACCGTTTTCTTAAACACCATTCCTAAGTTCTCCGGTACGGTTTCCTTTAATTTCTGTTACATAATTTTCGATCACGCCAAAACTTACACCATTGACATACTCGCAACTATATTAAGTTACAAACACTTTAATTAGATCTGGATTCAGACTGAGATCAAGACAAACTTAATCACCCGCTTTTGGCAAATCGAGCAGCCTGAGTTCGCTTTGATTCTGTGAAACCGTAATGGTATTTGAAGTCAACGTTTTGTTTGTAAAGTTACGCCGTCAGCCGGTTAATATTCACGTCGAAGACTGCTTATTTGTTTTGAATGTGTTGTAATTTGAAATTGGTTATCTCTTTGAATATCATGGTATCTCTCACTTGAATTGTCAAATAATGGAGGTTTCCAAGATTTGTTTTAGGCGGAGCATGTTTCAAAAACATCAAACTATCCTTGTCTTCCTTTGTCTCTCAACTGCTATTTAATTTAACGATTTCTGTCAGTCAGGTCTGATTTAATCTATCTTAAACACTAAAATAATATGCAGATTTTATTTTGATGTGACGCTTGCCGCACCTTTAAACATACTACAATGTAAAAATATTCCAAAAAATCTCTCATTAATAATTTACATTCCCGCAATCATCATTAGCTACTATAAACCTTTTTACTAGAAATTCTCAGCGTGGGCAGATACCCTTTACGTATTTACAGAATTTGTGGTAACATGTGTGACAAAGTTAAAATACTGTTAGTAGTTTTGTATCGTATTGTTAAGTGTTATTGATTATTTAAATTTACTCATCATTACAACCAACTAAAAAGAGCTGTATTTGCCATAGTTTTTAAGGATTTCAAAATTAACGTTTTGTAAGGCACTGAGAAGAAATTATAAAGGATCAATAAAATACTAAACGTAGGTACTAAAGTAAAACCTAAATAAGTACAATGCTAAAATATTAATACAATATTAGAAAAGGTAAGTATTACACATTTAGATAAATTAACTACGGAAAATTAACGATTCAGCAAGCAGATACGGCGGGATCAATTAAAATAAATTCACTTCCGACACGCTACGTTACGTACAACCAAAAACTGTGTTCCAATTTAAATAATGCAATTGCCTCGTAGTACTTTTAACAAATTTCGCGTTAACTTCCAACATGCACATTATGGTAACGAAGCTGTAACTCCGTTTACAATTTCAATTGTGCTTTTGAGAGAGGGAGTATATAGAAATTGGTATTTGAAATTCTTAAGGTGAGTATATTATTCGTTCCCTTACACACGATTGGATCAATAACGTTCGAGGTCTGGTAGGAGATAGGTCATAAATTTTTTTGCAGTATCATCTCTAGTTATATGTATATGGATGCAATGAGAATGAATGTGGATGTACTCCTATAAAGAGGAAGAGAAATACTGAAGGATCGATGGATAGACTCTGTGAAAGACGATATTGACGGCTGATCGACAAAGATGGAAGAAAAAAAACATATTGAAGAAGGCAAAAGAAGAAGATGCGTGATTGGCTCGGTTTCCACCAAAGATTAAACACCTGGTAACATATATTTTAAACGAATGACGTAGAAAAATATCTCTGTACTTCGAGTCTCCTATCCTCTCTGGCCATTTTGTGCGTAGATAGATTGTCTAAAAAACCATTTACTATATTATGGTCAGCGCATTCAAATAGCTTAGACATACTTGTGGATCCCTCTGTAATTTCCGTTCTCTATCCACTCGGACAAATATATACTCAAATAATTAAAGAAAACGCATTTTGTACTTTCTGCACACAAAGTAATCGTTTATTTATTACTTTACGTGTAGGAAAGGTCATTAAATGGTTTTCTAAAACCAATATCCACGAAAAATGTAGTGTATTTAGCTAAGAGGGCTTTTTCTAATTCATCACTCTTTGGAGAAGCTTTTACGATACTGTTAAATATTTACATTATACAGTATTCTTTACTCTACCGCAACAAAATATTCCTTCGCCATTTAATGTTGCTGCGCTTTGTTCAACCTCGCTTTCACGCGCTTATCGCGAGTTCAAGCCTTCCATCAGACATTTCCGCTCATCTAAGAATCCACTTATCAACCGTACCACGGAAATTGTGTTGGAATTTTAATGTCATCGACCCGAGGATCTTAATTGAAAAAGTTTTGTGAAGCCCCCGAGAATGTGCAAGGACGGCGTGTTGAATTGGTAAAGAGCTCTGTCAAACATTCCGATTGAATAATTGACGTCATGTGACTCGAGTTCGGGCGAGTTTTTAATGAATTTTCTTGGTAGGTGCTCCACCGTGCGATTATTTAGATGAGGTGAAAGGAGTCTCGCGAAGTTCCCGCGTACGCGTGAAAGTAATTGAGTCCTACAAAGGGAAATTCGAAATTAGTCGTAACTTTTTAAATTGCTTCTCATTACATCCGGCTATATGTATGAAAGTTGTTTTATTAAACATACTCGAGGAACGCAGGGTGAATTAGGCTAATTAATGCCTCAGAGTGTATTAACACGTTATTTTCTGCAAAGTTACTGTTTCGTAATTAGTAATATCTATGTGAAGATTCCAACTTCGGTCTTATCGTCACTACCATCGCGTGAGATGAAGGATAAGGGCTTCCCTGACAAGCATCAAAAAAGTTTCCAATTCTAAAAGTCAACTCATATTCAGTAAATTCTAAATGTACCTACTACATATATTAGAACATAATAATAAACTTTTTCTCAAGTCTTCCTCAATATATTATTATTAGTTATTCTTTATTTTGGAATAATTTTATTTTTTCGTTTACAAACACGTAAATATTTTTATCTACACTCATGTCATAATATTCGAATTACGATATCAAAGGTGAACATAAAATGACATACTTTTTAATACAGATAATCAAAATTAAAATTAAAAAAAAAACAACCTGTAACATAATGACCATTATAACACCGGTTCGACTCATTATGATACAGTTATTTTTCTTAAATACTCGGGAAGGCAAAGGGATCTAACCTATACAAAAAAAAATCTGTTGTTTTATTTGAATTTATGTATGAGTGTAGATAAAGTAGTGTATGCAACTGCATATAACACGGGTATTAAAACACTCGTTACTATTATGAAACTCGCTGCGCTCGTTTCATAAACTCACACTCGTGTTTTAATACCCTTCATTATATGACAGTTGCATAAACTACTATTAATACTAGAAAAATGCACTGAAAAAAATCGACTTGCCTCAGGCGGGATGTTTACCATAAAAACATAAGCCCCAAGCACTGACAAATTTCGATAGCGAATGCAGTGTCTCGGAGGCGTAATGGTCAACGCCGCCGCCCGGATTGCGGAAGATACGGGTTCGTTTCCCGCCTGAGGCAAGTCGAGTTTTTTCAGTGCATTTTCTAGTATTCTTTATTTGTCAAACATTACAGAGATATCGTTGTTAGTATACTTAAAACTAGTTATTTTGTAAAATAAATTACTATTTGATCAATTATTAAAAAACTATTTAATCAATGAATAATTTTTTATGGACAAACTTATAAATTGAATGTCAAAAATAAATAATTTATAATGGAAATTAAAAGATGTAGACATTCAAGATTAGGTCTAGATAGGCTAGCATGATTATGACGATGATCTGGAAACTACGTGTTGAGGACGTAACTTATTTATCAGCTTGGAACCGTAACGCCTAATATGAAAAAGAGGCGATATGCTACGGTCCGAAGTCGTGTCGTAGCCGCTGTTCCATAGCGTTTATAGTAAACAAGAGGCGTTCCCTTTCCGACCTGGTCAGTGGTCACCTTTATACTAGCTTAGGGTTGAGACATTGGTTATACCATTGACCATATTTCTGAACATAGCAGTGTGCCTACGTGAAATAGTAGGTACTACAAATAGTAGTGAAGATGCAGTCAGTCTCTCTCAATAGTACCACAATTCGTCTCAAGGTCTGATGCGGAACATTTTATTTATAATATTTCATTTCATTTACCTACTACTTTAACAATTAACTATCGTGATTGTATATTTTTTTGTAAATATACACAACCGGCACAATAATCGTATCATTTTAAAAATATTAATAAGTCACAAAACCGTCATTAAAAATTTCTTCATGCTACAAAATAACGATAATAATCAAACAAGATCCCGGATTCATCTTTTATTCGAAACTTTATCTTAACACGAGGAATTAATCCATCTGGCTTAATTTCGCAATCGATCCATGGATGTTGAATTAATGTTAATTATTAATCTGCTTTATATACTATATTTGTGCAATGTGTTACTTTAACACGAATACGCAAGTACATAGACATATTTTTCATCGATATTTTCTTAGTTGGCAAAGGTATCTATCAGTGTGTCCGGGGAAGCAGGTAGTAATCAAACTTTAAGGCGCCTTCCTCACCGGCTCGGTGCGTTTCGATTTTGGTCTCGCCCTAGTCGATTCAATGCCAATCTATAAAAGTCAGTAGGTAATTATAAATCTATAATCCCCACAACCAGGTTTCAAGGCCTGCCTTTTTCGCGCAGTTTTCTACTGCGAACCACAAGACTGTGGAGCCAACTGTTGCCAGCGGTGTTCCTGAACCAATACGACCTCGAAATCTTCAAAAAAATTTGCTTATTTTACCCAGGAAAGCATTTGCGATCCCCCGGGTGGTGCAGATGTCCATGGGCGGTTGTAATCACTTATCACCAAGTGAAATGTCTGCTTATTTGTTAGCTTTTCCTTAAAAGTCTTTAAACTGCATAATATGACAATTAAATAGCTTTTATCTTTTCAACAAAAGCATTAGTGAAACCGAATCAATACTTAAAACGAGTTACCTGCGAATTCCTTGTTATTTTCAATTATATTTCGAAACCCATAATTCGAATTAAAAGTTGCTATTTATACCACTCGTACCCAAAATTTGAGCCTTAATTTTCTGCTGGAAAATCATGTTTGGCCATTTCGGCTGCGGTACCCTAAAACTCAATTGTACGTAAAAAATTGCGGGGCCCAAGAAATTTAATTAACCTTTCAAGATCACGAAACGGCGTCCGATCTTTGTAAAGGTAATTCGAAATTCATTTCCTCGGGACTAAGTAACCAGTACACAATGCTCGTAATAAATAAACTGGACGTCTAAAGAATTTCCACTTTGATTAATTATATTATGAATTAATTCAATTAGCCCCGCTAAGAGCCCACATTCATGTAAGAGAGAGCACAGCTGATTAGCTTGAATTTGGAGCGCCCGATCTGAGCTACTACCTCTTCTTCTACTACCTTACAGAAGACTGCATTCAAATAGCTCTTCATTTTCGTAGGCCTTTTCTATATTATGGTGTACCTTTTTCGTGCATTCCGACTAGTCCCAGTGGAGTAGTCCAATGACGGGACTACTGTTATATTTTTTCCCAGAGGTTCCACTGACTGGACTATTGGGATTTCAATTCCCAGTAGATAGTTATTAATAATATAGTTTCAATAAAAACTTCATGGTAACATGTCATGTCACACTATTATAAGTAACTCAACAAAACATCAAATAATTCTCAACAGTCAACAGAACAAATTGTGTTGTAATGTTTCTGTTGTAATTATCTTATATTATAATATCATTGTAGGTACCTATGTGTTTCATTTCATAGTCCGTAAGTAGATATAAACATTTTTTTTAAAAGATTTTCCAAAAAAAAGCCGAGTCGACAAGGTAGACGAAATTGTTCCTGAACCTCTGGGAAAAATACCAGTAGTCCCATGATGGGCCGGCTGGATGCGGGAAGCCGTGCAGTGACGGTCTATAAGAATACCGTAGTCACTGCCCCTTCTCTTTCCCCTGGGTGTCGTAGGAGGCGACTAAGGGATTTATGAGCGACCATCCGCTCAACTGGTGGTAGGGCCTAACGCCCGCCTGGTTAGTTACCACCGTACGCGTGGTGTAAAACCCGTGAAGTGCTCATTGAGCGCGTTTCGGGATCAGCCAGCGTACAACCAGAGCTTGAGTGGGCGTTACCGCGACATATTTCGGTCCAGGGGCGACATTGGTCGAGCCGATGCCGGGAGGAATGCGTCGATCCGCCGGCCAGGGAGACCCGTAGAAACGGTTATCCCGCTGGCCGCCCGTGGCATAGTGCAGGGGCCCAAGCGTGCCTAACCAGCTCGCGAGGCTGCCCTATCATGCCACGCATAATCTCGGGGTGGATCGTCGTGCCGGTTGGTGACCGGGATGTGGGGTCCCGGCGGCCAATCCCGGGGGGGTACGGGGGCCCTTCCGTCCGGCGGATCGATGAATACCCTTTTTAGGCAGTTCCACGGTGAAACCAGCCTCCCCACTTTGTCCGGAACTGTCGCGGTAACGCCCACTTGATTCACGTCTCTTTTTCCTATTCCCATGGCAGCCAACAAAAAACAATCAGGTTTTACAGCGGTGCACAACCCCACTCCCTCCACACCGTTTGAGGTTGAGTTCTGCAACATACGCGGACTCCACAGTAACCTCAATGCTGTCCACCAACACCTTGAGTCAGCACGACCTGCATTGTTGTTTCTGACGGAGACGCAAATATTGCCGCCCGCTGACACAAGCTACTTGAATTATCCCGGCTACATGCTTGAAGAGTCCTTCAAAGCGAAAGCCGGAGTATGCTTGTATGTTCGGGCGGATGTTTGCTGTCGCCGTTTGAGCTGCCTGGAAGACCCATCCTTCTCCATGCTAGGGGTACACGTCGACTCTGGCCCCTCGGCTAGAGTCTACGTGTGTCTTTACAGATCCCACACCGGAGACGCTGAGACAACTCGACTTTTTGAACATCTGAGTCGGGTGGCAGATGACGCGCAGGAGCAGTATCCCAATGCAGAACTGGTGTTTTTGGGGGACTTCAATGCTCACCACAGTTTGTGGTTAAGTTCCTCCAAAACTGACCATGCAGGGATCTCTGCTCATGCATTCGCTCTCACGCACGACTTGTCACAACTGGTTGATCAGCCCACCAGGATCCCAGACATTGCAAGTCAAGCGCCTTCTTTACTGGACCTTCTGCTCACGACCCATCCTGAGGGATATCAGGTAGAGGTCCGAGCCCCTCTAGGCTCATCTGACCACTGCCTGATATCCTCCAAAGTGCCGCAGGCCAAGCTTCCGCAACCGGCGGTTGCTAAACGCCGGCTCTGGCATTATGGGTCTGCAGATTGGGATGGTATGCGCGACTACTTTGCGTCCATCCCTTGGAAGCAACGCTGCTTCAGTGATAACGATACATCAGCTTGCGCCGCTGCCATTACTGAGGAGATTGTATTGGGTATGGAATATTACATTCCACATTCCGATCTCATCAGTAAGGGCAGACGTAACCTCTGGTTCAACCGCGATTGTGCTGTTGCTGTTTCACAGAAACAGGCGGCGTATCGCGCTTGGATCAGGGGTCGGGCTCTTAAAGCTCCTGATATCGAGTCACTGAAAGCATCCTACAACAATGCTTCCAAGTCCTGTAAGAAGGCTTACATAAGAGCGGATGCCCAGCGCGTCGCACGCATTGGCCACGAATTGGTAACGCATCCTACGGGCTCCCGTAGTTACTGGCGTCTGGCCAAAGCCGTGCAAAGCAACTTCTGCCAGCCCTCGCTGCCACCCCTGAGATGTCCGGATGGGTCTTTAGCTCATAAGCCGGCTAATTCCCAAGTCGATGATTGCAATGCACAGCCACCGTCACTACCTCATTGTGGCTCCACGATGCCTGACATTAAAATCAGGCAACGTGATGTTCGTGCGGAACTGCAATCACTCGACGTCCGGAAAGCTAGTGGACCCGATGGCATCCCGGGCGTTGTACTTAAGAAATGTGCAGCGGAGTTGTCTCCCGTACTCACGCGCCTTTACCAGATCTCTTACTCTTCTGGACATGTGCCGGAAGCTTGGAGAGAGGCTAATGTGCAGCCTGTTCCCAAAAAAGGGGACCGCTCAGACCCGGCCAACTATCGGCCAATAGCAGTCACCTCGGTACTTTGCAAAGTTATGGAAAGGATCCTCAACAACCACCTGGTCCGTTACCTAGAGGGTCACTCTCTGATCAACGATCGACAGTACGATCGACGGGTGACCTTCTAGCGTACATAACGCATGTCTGGGGTGAAGCCATGGACAAGCGTGGCGAGTCATTGGCTGTCAGCCTTGATATCGCCAAAGCTTTTGATAGGGTCTGGCACAAAAGTCTTCTCTCCAAGCTTCCGACGTATGGTCTGCCTGCTCAGCTTTGTACCTGGGTGGCTGGCTTCCTGCATGAGCGAAGAATTCGTGTCCTCTGCGACGGATTCAGTTCGCGGTTCATGTCAGTGAATGCCGGTGTTCCCCAGGGTTCCGTTTTATCCCCTACACTGTTTCTTCTGCATATCAATGATATGATTCCGCTTGGGAACATCCATTGCTATGCAGACGACAGTACAGTGCATGCGGGCTACTTCGGACACGCAAAGGCTGGACGGGCAGAAACCGTAGAGAGTCGTGAGAATCTTGTCATTGAACTCAACCGAGAGCTCGACCTTGTTTCTCAATGGGGTACAGCAAATCTGGTTGAGTTCAATGCCAAGAAAACTCAGGTGTGCGCGTTTACGGCTAAAACGTCGCCATTCCTTTCCTTTCCCTCTCTCCAGAGCACAACACTAACGCTACAGAGCAGTATCACCTTGCTCGGTATGGAGGTTCGCAGCGACTTGAATCCGAAGGACTACATCGAAAGCGTGATAAAAACAGCTTCACGGAAACTCGGAGTCCTGAACAAGGTGCGGCGTTTCTTCACGCCAAACCAACTTTGCTTGCTATACAAGACGCAAGTACGGTCCTGCGTGGAGTATTGCTCGCACCTGTGGGATGGCTCCGCCAAGTACTTACTCGATGCTTTGGATAGGTTGCAGCGTCGCGCGGCCCGCATCATCGGCGACGAAGAGGTGACTAAAAACCTTGAGCCTCTCCAATTGCGTCGCAATGTTGCGTCATTGAGCGCTTTCTACCGTCTGTACCACGGCGAGTGCTCTGAGGAACTTTTTTCCCTGATCCCACCATCTCCCTTCCTTTTAAGGACTACGCGTGCTGGTCTACGTTGTCACCGACAAACTGTGGCTACCATTCCAACGCGAACTAAGAAATTTGGCAACTCGTTTCTTTGTCGCACAATCAAAAAATGGAATTCACTGCCAGCACACGTGTTCCCTCCTTCCTATAATCCTGGGTCATTCAAAAGAGGCGTGAAGAAGCACCTTGCAGGTCAGCAAGGCGTGGGTGGCTAGCGCGGCAGTTTATTTCTCGCGCCAGCTATCTTCGCATTTGGACTCTACTTCTGCTTACCATCAGGTGGAATAGAGTCATTTGCTTGACCTTTTTATAAAAAAAAAAAAAAAAAAAGGCCATAAGGATAGAAAACGATGGCGTCACATGACGGAAATCTACGTTCAGCAATGGACGGACATAGATTGTTGGCTTGACTTGACTTCCTTTGTAATAATAATTAAAACGATGTTGTATCTTATTATTTAAATAAGGATCCGAGTAAGTTCGAATTCAACGGAAGATCGCAGGAAAGCAAACAAGAAAATGTAACCAAAAGTTCGTTGAAAAAGCGTTGTGTGAGGACCCGAGTCTTGTACAAGACTGTAACGAAAGTTGCTTAAGGGCACTCTTTATAATGATGACAAGCATTTTTAGGAGCGAGTCATAATTTGCTACTTAAAACAAAGACCTGTCGTGTACAATTTTGGTAATTTAATCATAAACCAATGTATTTTGTATACAAGAAATATTGTTTGCATTTTATTCCGTTTTATTCTTTTGAGTATTAACAATTGCAACTAGGTAAATTGGGAATACTATCATAGCGGCATTTATTGGAAAAATATGTAGCCAGCATTATACTACTACACATAATGCTCCATATAGATAGATAATTACGATATACACTAATAGGGACATAATAATATATATTAAATATCTTTTATGAAATTTAATTATTGTGACTTTGTGATTTGCTTAACAAATGTAGACGTATTAACATTGTAAAAGGTTGATACTCTAAGCACTATTTCCCTTAATTATTATTAAAAGGGGAAATTACTACCACTAAATTACGGATGCCCAAAAACATTTTTGTTCATTGAAGAGTATTTAAAAAAAGAAAATAACCTTAAAAATAAATATCATAACCCTGTTACGTAAAGTTCCACTTCTAGTAGTAACACTTCTTCTTCTTTTAAATTAATGGCGATCGCGACACATTAAAGATTATATACTTCGCCAATGTCGAGTGAAAATGAACTCAAAGTAACAGACAATTGTACGGTAGATTGATTTAAAATAGAGTCTCTCAACAAGTGTTACAACAAGAACTCGGGAGAAACTCCGTAGTAACATATCAAAAAATAAAAAAATAGCTACTAATTTATAAACAACTAAAGTACGATGCACAAAAAAATTCTTTGATATGCAAACAGTACAATGCCATTTAGGTTGATGACTTTTACATTATTTTGTATTAGACTTTTTAACAATAACTAGAGTCTCAAAGTTTTAGTACTTTATAGCTCTAAAACTGCTAGTGTTAGATTAAACATCGCTTTAACAGCAATTGAAACGAGTTTTGGGTCTCAAATTGTTCGTATGATAGATGAACAACTCTAGTTGCTACACTGTCTAGCTAGACCAACTAACTCAGCTAATGATTTTCAATTTATACGTCCCGAAGCAACAACAGAAACTTTATTGGATCCAATATTTCAGGAACTAAAATGGCTCGCGAATATATCAAGAGCTTTAATAAAACTACACTATTTATCATATGACCACGGTAAAATGGCCTATAACGCTCGCGCGAGCGAAATTTCTTTTTTGAATTCCCGTTTCCATATTAGATGGGAAGTTTTGGTGGTAATTTATATATTTGGGGAATACCGTAGCTTATAATATTAAATTGATTCGTTGCAATTGCAACCAGTCAATTATGGCTTGACTATAAATTTATAGTCAAGCCATAATTGTATAGCAAAAATGACTTAAATAGTCGTTTTAGGATGCAAGTCATATTTTTTTCTTGGTCGGTGTCATCTAAAGGGACATTTAAGTAATCATCAGTCATTAATGGACTGCCAAGATAATGCCTATGGTATCCACAATCAAACACAGAGACTGCGATTATCGGTTACTTTTAGGCGCGTAGTATGGTAATTTTATAGAACTCATATATTACAAAACGGTGCACACACATCCCCCATAGCTATTGCGCAAACGGGACACTTATTCAAAAAGTATTTCGTGTCTGCATGCCTTTACTCTATCTCTTAAACTCATAAGTGATAACTACATTTAAAATTATCTAATTTAGGTAATCAATTTAAAAGAGGTGTGGTCGAGACCTAGACAACCATAAGATTTATTTCCGTATTTTTTTTAAAGTTAATCTAGAGAAAAAATTAGAATTAAAATCGGGTGATTTTTTAAAGTTTGTAAGATATTTTAGGTATGGAAAAATAGCAAATAAGCAAAAACTAGACCCAGCGAAATATTATTCGACCCGTTCAATTAAGTTGTTATAGAGAAGAAACTGCTTAAATCATGTAGCATTGTAAACATTTTCTCTGCAACTCCGCAAAACAAATGATCAACCATTAACTTAAAACAAATAAAAGCTGAGCAACGTACGTATGACGTTGTGAGTTATGCGCGACTTTAATTAAAGTTTGCTCAGTTGATTATTTCATTTGTACCGTGAGGGATACAAGATTTGGAGCGGGCTTTGAAGTGAAACTCCACATATTTAATTATAAGCAAATGTATACGGTCAGAATCAGAAGTTCTCTTACACCTTGCCATAATAATATGAAGCGTACCCTTCATCGTCAATGCACAAAATGTAGAACTTGCTTATGCATCTATCACTAACACTGAACCTATAGCTATATAGAAAGAAATCACTTTTAAGCTGACGCCACTCCGAGTGGGACGGGCGGTTGACGACAACGTGTGCGTGACGTAATATAGGAAACGTCAAGGAGGTTACAGCGAGCATTTTAATATAGGAAACGTCGAGGAGGTTACAGCGCGACTAAATAATGCAGATAGTAAAGTTGAAAGTACAATATAAACAAACGATGAACACATGTTCTATATGTAGCAGGTTTAGATCGCAATCCATACGCTGAGAATTTGATTTTCTGAGAGAATTAGAGCTGTAGTTGATAAATTCAACTCACCAGAAGCGAAAATCACACACCATGAAGAACTCTTTAAGGCTAAAAATTGCTTGTCAGCTAATGTTGTTATAATAGCTAGTGCCAGAGCAGCTTCCCTTGCGTTACTTCAAAAAGTTTCAAAATTAATGGACGCCATGTAAAACAAAATAAGCCCAATTGACAATTTCCCAGCAGTGGCGAGGACGTGTGACGTCATGAGTTATGGTCGCTCTTTAATTAAAGTTTGTCTAATTAATCAGTCAGACACAGCGCGAAACTTCCACAGACGATAATTAAGTACTGCTTTTTTACTCATTGTCGGAATTTTGTGTTAAGCGAAACAGATGGTAGAGAATGAACTATGTCGTTGTGAACAACGGACCTTATTTCAGCTGCTAATGCTGACATTCGTTAATTCTGAAACATTGTATCTTATATTACGAATTCATCAAAAGTTGCACTTAGCATCCCAATGTAAAGTTTAAATAAATAGTACATACTTTATTAGCTATCTGTTATTTTAGTCATTTTCCATAAGGTCTAGAATTTATTTTATATTCAAGACTTTTCATTGATGGCGATACACTTTCACCAGCAAAATCTACAGTCATACTGTAAACCGTTTCTTGGTTTTTAAATTTTCCTTCACACTCACTGACCTGAATAATGTAAAGCAAACTCTTCTACATTGTGTCAGAATTTGCTTATTCAACAATAAATTTCAGTAGTTGTAAGTTGTTAATACACTTTTGCCAGCTACCCAACCTTCGAAATCTATTAAAAAATATAATCAAACGAAACTTTTAGTGCAAGAAACTTGTGTGGTTGTTTGATGGAATTTCCATAAGTTGCAAGTCCAAGTTAGGAATCAGCTACCTATATAAAGTAAGGAAGAGGGGAGATCCAATTTGGTGCGGAATATTCACCAGGTCTCCCGAGAGTCGTCGTTTCAAAGATTTAAGGCCGCGGTCTGGCTAAGACTAACTTGAAGTTTGGAGTTACGCCTTGCCCCGGGTAATTTGTAGTCGTTGAAGAATATTTAAAATCGAGGTGCAAGATTTTGATAGTATGATGTACTATGCACATTGCACATAATGCCTTAGTAAGGACCTAGTGGACCTAAACGTGTTTGTGTTGTTGTGTATAGTGAGACGAAGAAGAAAATTGGACTCTGGGCATTAGACAAATGAGACAATATTCAAACGATACCAACTGGAAACTTTATCAAAAAAATTAGATAGCAAAAATAGGAAAAATTGGCGCCACCATTTATTTAAAATTAAGCATGTTAATTTGCTACAGTAGTTTATCTTACAAACACGGATGATTCATGACTGTGCAGGAAGGTTCAGCGGTGGCATTGATGCACACAGAGACAGTGTAAATTTATGTATATTTACACATACAGTACCCTTAGTATGAGTTTTGATAGTTTTCGAGCTCGATCAAACGTATCGTCTCTTTTCATACATTACCCACTTTTTCTGATAGTTTACGCTAGAGGCGCTAGTGGGCAATGTATGAAAAGAGACGATACGTTTGATCGAGCTCGAAAACTAATAAACTCATACTAGGGGTACAGTCAAGGATCACGCGCGTCCGTTAGGTAAAAATACTATACAAATTACTACATTTTTCATCATTTCTATAATAATAAAGAGAATCAATCGAATTCTTCTGAAATTAAAGGGGAAAATTTATAAGATCATAATAAGACTTGTTGCCTGGTACGGATCAGAAAGCGATGAAAAGCGGACGGATGAGAGTCGGTTGCAAGTGACTGAGATTCGTATGCTAAGATGGATGTGTGGAGTAACAAGAATGGTCAAAGTGAAGAAAATTAAAGTATAGACAGTCTGAAAGAAGCACCAGTTGCAGAAAAATTGAGCGGTAAGCTACTAGCATGATATGCATGCGAAGAGAAGATGCATGTAATGAAGAATGATAATAATGTGATAATGAAGGTAATGAAATTGACTGTGGACGGGTAAAGAGGGAGAGGAAGACCGAAGAATATATGGATAGACTGTTTTAGAGATGCTATGGTGAGACAAAAAGTTAATGCTGAAATGATAGCTGACCGAGATGTATAGAAGAGAAAAACATTATTACGACGACACCAGATAAAATTTGGAGCAATTCAGGCAAATGATGATGAAATAGAATCCATACGTAGTCAAGGTAAATCAACAGCATTTTACTTTCTAATACTATCTTATCTCACAAAGGCATATACTAAGTAAGCACGATTGTATCCAAATCATAAAGCGGAACTTCCTGTTTATATTTAGAAAGTTAGCAAGCTCTGGTAACTTTTATATGATTTACGTTACTTTGAAACAGTTTGTAAGGCTATTAATATTGGTTTGCGTGAATATATAATCATTGGAATCCTTAGTAAGGGAAATGTTCGCGTATTTTATAGCATGCTTTTATTCTCCCTGAAAGGCAATATCCATTTTCTACAATACGTTTTTTGTTGTTAAGATCATATAAAATCAGAAAACTTTGAGCTTTATCTTACTTTGCAACCCAATAGTATCTTAGATTTATAGCATGAACATAATTAGAGTTCTGATAAGTCCGTTATTAATATTTATACATCTAATGCTAATCACTTAGCAAAAACCAATAAAGTGACCAGAAACGAGAAATTGATAATAGCCTACGCCATCGCCTGAAATTAGATCGTCATAAATATCACCGGCTGTGTGCAAAATTGTTCTTAAATTAAAAAATACCGGCACTTCGGCCAGAAGACAATGTAACTTGCACTGTAAACTTTTTCAATTAAACCCTGAGCAGAAACAGGTCTCGTTGCGAAATGGACGCGTACTTAAATTCAAAAATTCCGTCTAAGCTCAGCTCGGAATCTAGTTATGAAGCCTTCGATCTCTAAATTCAATGAATTCTTTTTAAATTTTAAATTTCTAACGTCACGTCGTGATGCGTACGACAGAATTACCATAACACGACCGTTAAATGCGTATTTGGAATCCCGCATTTGAATTTTAAACGGTGTTCTTCAGAATAAATGTAACGGAAAATTCTTTTCGCATTTAGCACTCAAACTCAAGGGGAATCCAATTCCGCGACACCGGAATGAATACTGGAGTTGTTATGGGCTTATTACTGGGTGTCGTTGGATAGGTGATTTCTACTTTTACGGCTGTAAAAATCGTCCGTCCGAGTAAGAGTGTGTTCAATAAATAATATCACTTCATAGAGGATGAGTGAAAGGAGATTGATGAATTGTTATAACCTATGTCTGTCTGGCGAGTGCTCTGAGGAGTTTTTAGCCTAATACCTTCATCTCCATTCCTTTTAAGGACTATGCATGCTGGTTTACGATGCCACCGACAAACTGTAGCTACTATTCTAACGCGATCTAAGATTTGGCAGCTCTTTACAGGTTGACTGGTAATTAGTGCCAGAACCCGTTAAGGGGAGATAGAAAAGGACAATACTAGTCGATTTCACTATGGGATGTACTATCCGAAAGCGAACCGTTTCTGAGGTATTTTAATTATTTTAGAATTTTATAAAAACCATTAGATTTTTTTTCTTACAATCGTTCACTTGATGTCACCTGCTTATTATATCGTCTACATACAATGGTCCTATGTTTGTGTTTACCGCAGCCCGTTCCACACACCGTGCCGCCTGCCTGACGCGCCATGCCTTCCTGAACGAAACCTTTTTTGCCATACCTACTTATTTCCTGGGTGGGCTGGAAGAGACCTTGTTTAGAGATAAGTTCGCCCTTGCAAACCTTATTACTTTATGTTTGTTAATTATAAACTTTGAAGTGCAATAAAGAGTTTATAAAGAAGTGATCTCTGCGTACTATCGGCGATGAAGAGGTGACTAAACTTCTTGAGCCTCTCCAATTGCGTCGCAATGTTGCGTCATTCTTTCGATAGCACCCGGGAAAACCGATTTGAAAAAAGTTTCGGTCACCCATCAGAGTACCGACCGCGTACTTGGTTTCTTAACTTTCGAGATCATTACTAAGAACGCACGATAGCGGTGCCATTGACCTCCTTACGTTCAATTAAACATAATAACACACGAGACAGTACATGTTGGTGGTTACGTATACGGAGAGGTATTATAGAGCTAGCTTCACTACATAGTATAAAACAAAGACGCTATCCGCCGTCTGTCTGTCCCTATGTATGCTTAGATCTTTAAAACTACGCAACGGATTTTGATACGGTTTTTTTAATAGATAGAGTGATTCTTAAGGAAGGTTTATATGTATAATACATGCATATTTACATAAGCATTGCACCCGTGCGAAGCCGGGGCGGGTCGCTAGTGCTCTATAAAATAAAATTAGTAATGACTTAAAAACTAAGCTTTAAAATGTACTAATTCCTTTGCAGGATATGTTAAGTAAAAGCTACAGAATCATTTTTGCAAAGTTAATGCAAACCTCAAGTTCAATGACGTAAGAATTGTATTTGGTACAACTTTCTGTGTTGCAATTGTGGCAGCATGTTCAACAAAAAGTACACAGCACAAAACTACGTAACCCTCCAAAATAAAGGTCAACTCAACTATGAAGGGTTAATTACACAAGCGAACCAAAATGACGTTTAATTAAAATCAGAAGTGGTTGGAATGGTGATAAATGGTGCTTCGTGTCGGCTGCAGTCGACTGAACGGATCCGCTTATTTTTAGGCTGGCACTCGTCGGAATTTGTGCTGAATTTTAATGCGCATAGGACACTAATTTCTCTAATGCCATTTATATTCTAAGAAGGTTTAGAGCTGATATAGTCTGTGTATTGTCCAAGAAGAGCTGACGGCTGTTGGGCGGCCGGTCGAAATAGTTGCAGTTAAATCTTTTGCAGTAATATGAGGGAAAAATATTAAGCCGATTCTAAATAAAATTGGGAGGCAAGTGATGATGATTGCCTGTTTATTGTTTACTCAATAGTAAAAAGAGATGATCAAAATTAAAACAACAACTCCTAGAATCTTATATTCCGAGAGCTGATAGAGAAATCTGAGTAGGTACTTTAGGCAAGCTGATAACACATAACTCTCCTATAATACTCTAATTCAGAGCTTCAAATCTGGCGGGGAAATAGTGGGGCTAAATTAGCCCTTATATAAATTATTTTACAAAAAATGTCCTTGAGGCAATATGAAACTTTTATGGCTAAATATGCGTAAAGAAATAATTTTGGCGGTTTTCTGCCAGATCCTTGCAAAGCTGTTTTTACAACACCTACTGTGATTGCTGTAGCAATGTTGCAAGCTTGTAGCATTGCGTATGCAATGCTTTGCTTATGGAATGCTGCAACATTGCTTCACCAATTACAGCAGGTGTTGCAAAAAAACAATTAGGTAAAAACAGTTAGTTCTTATTAAATGCCAGTTACGTGATAGGTTTTCAGCTTACCTCAAGTACCTACTCAAATATAAAATGGAGAAATAGGGTGACAAAGTTTGAAAATTAACACGGGGATTTTTTCGTTGCTATCGAAGATAAAACCATGAAACTTTGATTTTAGGCACTTAATAAGAAATAAACACCCTAAAATATTAAAATGGTGCCCGACATACCACAACTATTCCACCCGGACGAAGTCGCGGACAAAAGCTAGTAATGTATATTTTTATGTGTTAAATTACAGGTTATTGGTTTTTAATTTAATTTTATTGATTGCTTTGCTTGAGGGATTCATATTTTGTCCTTTAAATATAACATCTTAATGTCTTCTTTCCGCTACCCTACTCCAAATTTATTTGGAGCCGGTGTCTTTATATCGATAACCAGATGTGCCCACGACTTTGTTCGCGTGTTATGATGTTATATTCCTAACAACCCTACTTGGTTGGTCAAATGTAACATCTGAATGTACAAAACTAACTGGCATATGAAGGTGCGCTCAATGATATTTGACATGAATGATAATCCCACAAGGTTTCCAACTCGATTTTGCACCAACATCGATAAAAGTAAGCACATTTATTAGGCCCGTAAAATTTTAGTCACGCAAAATTTCCTCCGCGAAAATAGGAATATCATGAAATATAGTGCAACAGATGCGATGTTGAGATTTTGTTGCATAAAATCTGAATGCATAAAATGTTCCCAAATAAAGTTTCGAATGGCCACTCATAAATATAGTTTATCTACTATAATTTAGTTTGTCAATGCAGCGTTTCATGAAGAATATTTTATGTAACGTTAATTTATTGGCACAACTAACAATATACAAGTAGTTCCCATGGGTTCCGATAAAATTTTATTTGTTGTTTGTTACGCTGATGTCGGAGTCTCTTATTTTACATTTGAACGCTAAAAGCTTTCTAGTTGAGAGTAAAAGGGAGTTTTGGAGCGTTTCTGATACCTACATTATGAAATAAAAGAGCAAAACAACGGAGAATGTCCCAGATAGACGTTAGTGGTTTTATTTTAAAACGCTTATTCTACGCGGTCTATCGTCTAATTTTGCATACAATTGAAAAAATAAATAATGAAGTTACAAAACTTACAAACACAAAATTAAGGACTGGATTCGTAGGTTCTAGACAAAACATATCTGGCAGTTAAATAGCCTATTTCGCATGTACTATCTGCCAGATAAATCTTAATGTTAAACAGGCCAACTTTAAGACAAGAAAGTAAAGAATGAACTTTTTATTATTATTATGGCTGTCAACCTATTTTTTTTTATGGCGATGGAAAATCCATTGACGGACCATACCGTACGCTGGCTAGGTGTGTGAAACTCAACTGGCGCCGAACTACATCGGTCCTACCCAATAAAAAACACTGGTAACCTGCTAAGGCCTTCTGGAGGCGTGAGATCTACGCACTTTACGTAGGCCATTTCACCAAAACGTCCCTGGGCTGGCCTGGCCAACAGCGAGACGGACGACGTGCCACTGGGAGTTTACGCTGGGGTACTAGGCTATTCCCAAACGGGGGGACAAGGGCACACGGGGGCCAACCCGTATGCAGGCCACACGTTAGAGTCAGATAAGGGCGACAGTCATAGCCACCAACCTACTCTGACCCGTCCATCTACGCCGGATGGGAGCGGCTAGAGCATCTTCCTCTCGCTCCTTCTCCGCAGCCTCATTCTGCACCATCACAGATCGGTAGAAGGAGGCGACAGCCTTCTGGACTCTCTCATTACCATGGCTCTGACCATGCTTGGCTATGCTCCGTTCGTTTGGGGCGGATGACCCTAAGACTAAAAGGTCATCCCATAATCATCGTTTCAGCTAAGAGAAACCCTCTGTTGGACAAAGGCCTCAACAAGGTTATCCAATACCTCATCTTAACTTCTTCTGCTTTATAAAAGAGCAAGGTTGATAAAACCTTACACATTAAGTAAGTTTTTAACCGTCTCCGTGGTCTAAGGGTTGTTTACACGTATTTCAAGACCTGCTGCCAAAACCTACCAAAAAGCACATGTCACAATATATCGACAAGCACGAGTCAACAACGAAATTCCGACTCAAAATATGCTCCACTTTTGCCACAAGTTTTCACAGTTGATAGATAAAAAAAAGTCGCGCCAAAAAGGGATTAAAGTCCAAAGTCCGATGCCAACAGTCAACTGAATTAAAAATTCAAAATATCACGCTTTCCTTCCTCCAGTGGAGGTTGGAGCTGTTCGGAAATTTATAGTATTTTCATGCCTGCATTTGTTGTTTATTGTATCTTCTTTTATGTACGTGTTTACGCATGGCGGTTTTGGAATGATGATGATTTTTATCGTATTGTATTACTTAGCGCATAATTAAGCATTTGAGAGCCTAAATCGAGGTCCTCGTTGGCGACCTTGCTCATAGTGTGTGAGGTAACCCGCACTTGCATAGCATACTCAGAAAACACAGAAAACCATTTTTATTAACTAGATGTCACTTTTTATCCGACTCGCAGATCGCAGGAATATTGTCAGTAACATTATAATTTCACCAGTGATATTTTAACAAAATAAACTGTTCATTCGCTAGTAATATAAATTATTATTAATTTACAAACAAAAATATTATGACATTTTTTTAGAAACATAGCAACGGGTTACGGTGGGCGCGATAAAATGTTTACTTTTTGTTGTTTTTTTTCAGTTATCATTATAACAGTTGAAAAAAAATATATGTCCAATTTCTTTAAATCTATAGTCATACAATAGAATCTGTGTTTTTCATAAACATGTACGTACATTTTATCTACTCGTGATTGCAAAATTGACACTGGAAATGGACCAATCAGTGGTCGCTTCACAATCTAACGGCCAGTGATATTGTGTAAGTTACATGATTTAAATAAGTATAAATTAATATCAGCTATCTTCAACAATCTTATAGTTCTAATGTTACAAATCTCAGTGTCAAACACACGTCGTCATCGCCGTACTATCCCGTCCGCGGTGTGGCGTCAGCTTTAAAGGCCGGCAACGCATATGCGATTCCTCTGGTGTTGCTAATGTCCATGGGCGGCGGTGATCACTTACCATCAGGTGAACCGTCTGCTCGTTTGTCCCCTTTTCCATAAAAAAGAGACTACACACTAAATGATTTAAAGTATTTAAATCATATCAGCAGTCCTCCTGGCTTAGTCCAAACGGCACACTTATTTTCTTAAATTTTACAATCATTGCATAAAACCTCAGGATGAAAAGCAGCTGAAATTACTATTATTGAATTCCCCATCTACACAGCATATCTAAACAGAAACAGCTATAGACCTACAAACAACTATACCTTGCACTCCACACAGCCCAGTTAGTAAATAACCAACAGCTGCATAAACTCTGTCTAGCGTTTTAACTAAGATTTATACACCTGCTTGACGTTTAGATTTAACTTCACGTTCAACCGTGGCGTTAATGTGTAGAGTTTATTGTATGCAGTCCTTGTTTAGATAAACGCTTTGTGCCTCAAGTTATATGGTCTTTGGTGTTAAAAGCTGAGTATAAAGACGGTTTTATGTGCGCAAGGATGATAGCAGGTACTATTTTGGGCTTACTTAAATTTTTATTTTCAGTGTCAGCTGTTTCTTGAAATACATATTGCAGTTTGTCGTATTTTTCGTTCTTTAGCACTATTTTTTTGTGAGTTCGAATCCGGTTAATAAACAACATTTAATTCTTTATTTTTAATTTTCTCTTTAGATGCTTTGAAAAAAAATTAATCGGTTCAATTAATTTTCAATAAATTTTGTACACTAATCTAACGCTAAGATTGTCTGCACTGTTATTTTTTGTATTAAAAGCAGTACTTAGTACTACATGTTCGTCAGGAATTTCTAAAATAATGAATTTTTTTGACCTGTATGTCTTTGTGTTCAAAATGATTGACCATTTCCGATTCTTTTTTGTTTGCATCTAGCGTCATTGATAGTTTTGCATTGTTGAGTGATTTTGTTCGTTTACAAAGGTACGAAAATATTGAAGTAATTTTAAAAGGGTTAAGTACTTGAAATTGTCTCCAATTCGTACCTACCACGTATTCAAATCAAATCGCCCGATGGGCCCCAACTATTCTATTAAATCCACTAAATGTTACGTCAAGTATAAGTAAGGTCGCCGAATCCCTGACACTAAACAAAAAGACAGTTCGGATTGGGCGAAGCAGGGTTAAACGGCCTCTAGACCCTTGACGTCTGGCACTTAACCCTCTCCTAGTCGATTGAGCCGTAGAAATAAGATGAAATTACATTTTTCCGACTCACGATCCGAGCGAATAAAATTTAATGAGTGTAAGAAAATAATGTCTTTTGGAGAGGTGCAAAAAGATTCTTAGTTCGTAGTTTAGGTCGGGTAGCTTTACGTTGCTCGCTCCTAAAATCGGAACTATTTTTAATGCATTCAATGACTATAATTCTGAATTTTAATCTTAGTACCTAGTATTAAATTCCGCATAGGATGCAATAAGCAAACCTACATGAATAAAATAGACTTTGATAATAATGTATTCAAAATACTACGTACGAATGCTGAGAGTGCTATTGAATATATTTAATTGAGAATAAGTCGTTGTTTTGGTATCTTTCTTAATATTTTATGCAAAATACGAAATATTATGAACTTCAATATTTGCTATTTATGTATTCTGTGAGGCTATATAATTGTTCATTTTTCAATCAAGATTTCCTTAAATAATTCTTTGTTAAATAAAGCCATTTTTCATGTATTGAATCCCAATTGGTTCACTGTAAAAAATAATAAATGGCACAGAGCTTTTATATGAAGAGCACCTTCCAAAACACTTAAGTACCTATCCGGTATAGTTTTGATATATTAATTCTAAACAAATTGTCTTCTTATTTTTCACTTCGATATCATTCTTCTCATATCTTTCATTGACCTTTATTCCTTGTTTTATTATGCTTCCAATAGAAGCTTCAGATCAATACGAAACACATAAAGAAAAGGTATCAATAATGCTTTGAATAGGCCTCAATATTTGCTCCGAATAGACTCCAATATTTTGCACCACGTATCCTCAAAACAGATATGGAATAAAACTTTTTCATGCACATAAAACGGTTCTGCGAAAAACGCTGTATGATAGGAGATACGGAAATCAAATGACTCTTCTCGTCCAGAACGGAAGCCTGAAGATGTCGTTGGGAGACTTCCTGGGAACTGAAACGCCTTGAATATGAATAGGGAAGATATTACATAAACGGGGCAAGCATAGACAGTATGAGGAAAGTGAGGGTAGTAAAGACTTTGTGTAGTTGATTTAGGTGATAGAAAAACGATAATGTCGGCTTATCTATAGTCCGATTTCCGTTAGGAGAATTGTGACATCTTGCTAACAAAGGGAGGCAGGGGCAATTTTTAATATTATTTAGAAATATATTTTCGGCTTAAGACGTTAATCTATACAAAGACACTTAATAAGTGCTTGTAAATGGTTTAAAAATCTGACATTGTAAACAGAGTAGAATAAAATTTGTCCGCAAGTTTAAGAAATTAAGGATAAATTAGATATTTTCTATATCTTATTGTTCGTTTAGTAAGTAGTTTAATATTTGTTTGCTTATATGTATATGTTACGGTAAAATAATTATCAATACTTACCTCGTGATTTGGTAAGTGTGATGAAAACTGTGAAAAAAATATAACCCTAATCTACCCATCATCACTCAGCCATGTAGGTGCATACTACACTCCGCCTGGTCATAAAAAAATAACCCTAACCTACCCATCACTCAGCCACAGGGTTTGAAAGGATAATTCTCAATAAGAGTTTGATAATTATTAATAATAACCGGTAAAAGTAAATAATTACCTAATTACTTTTGCCTTAAATTTTGGTAGTTATTAATAATTTTCAATTAATCACACATACCGTAACAGACAACTGTACTATCTTTTACATGAGGAGACCGATAGAGCCCAGTTCGTGCATTCTTCAGGTAATGATCATAAATGTTAAGCAACTTAGTACTGGGTGACCATTTTTTTAACTCGATATTCCCTTCATGTTTCGGTAGGCAGATGAAGCTGATCGGAGATCAATAGCTCAACGTACCTTTAAAAAAAGTAGAGTCATAGTGCAAACTGCGACCAAAAGACGTAAACGTAAGTGGCTAGAAATGGCAAATTGTATAAGTCTGACATGAAGTCAATCTGTACCAGGTTAAATACTCTATAAGAAAAAGATGCTTTTCCTTTCTCAGTTATTATGTCTTAAACAGAAGCTTCTATCCCATTTATTTATAGACCAGTGGCTGCTGCTCAAACTTCGCAGGTGTCAGTTATCGCGTTTGCCTTGAGAACTTATGGATTCGCCGTACAAACCTCCCTCTTAAATAGTTCCGGGATAAGAACTATACTGTGTCCTTTCCAGGATAGTCAAAGTCAAAGTCAAAGTCAAAATTTCTTTATTCATTTAGGTACAATTTGTACACTTATGAAAGTCAATTTTGATGCCATCGGTTCGAGAGTCTACCAGGAGGCCTTGTTCTGAGAAGAACCGGCAAGAAACTCAACAAGTTTTATCCTCCCTTTACAGTTTTCATAGTATTGATTTGGAAAGAGTCATAATTCACATTGTCAAGTCTTTAATAATTAGTCATAATAATATAATAAAATAAAGACTTATAATTAAACTTACAATAAATAAATATATATAAAAAATGTGATTTAAGACATCTTTCCTTACAATATTGTCAATTAGAGAATTGAAATTTTGCACATTGATATCTCACTAGATTAAAATGGAGAATCGAGCACATTTGGATGTGTCCACACATTTTTGTCGTCTATATATTCCTGAACCTTAGATTAAGAACATACAGATACCGTATCCGGGCACTCAATTTGGTGCAACCAATATTAGGCCTTATTTGGCACCATACGGAAACTCTATGCGTAGTCCTCGAGGTCAACGCACTCCGTACGCATCTCCAACAAATTATTAAAAAATGACGATTTGTGCTATTATATGGTGTAATAATCGAACTGAAAAAAATAAAAAGAGTGAGAACATTACTTTTCACACGTAAGTTTTTAATATTTTATTGTATTTTCACTTTATAAGCAATAAAAACCAAATATTTTATTTTGTATTTTTTAAATACTGAGTGCTGCCAGTTACAGAAATTATTTTACCTATTTTAGTTGTTTAGAATTTAGTCGAATGCAATAATTAAATCATATTAATTGTTCTATAAAAAATACTAAGGACATAAAAAAATTTTTTTTTGATGATTAGATTGTTTTGACTTAACGTATGGACATTTTTAACCGCCTTAAGAAAAGGAGGAGGTTTTCAAGTCGCCTTAATCTTCTTTTTTATGTATGTTTCTACGCCTAGACCGGTTTTAAATAGTAGATTGTATGATAAGGGAGCTATTTTGCTCCCTTATCGATTGTATGATACTTTCTTTACTACTTATACTTATACTTTTACGGCGAGGGCGCTACTTTGATTCAAGAGCGAAGAAAAGGAATTCAAAGTAAATAATAATACAAGTTCCTAATGATACTTAATTTGGGCTAGATAATTGGTGTGAGCATAGACAAAATTATCCCTACTAATATTATAAATGCGAAAGTAACTCTGTCTGTCTGTCTGTTAAGCTTTCACGTCTAAAGCACTGAACCGATTTTGATGAAATTTTGTACAAATATAGATCTCGGGGTGGGACATAGGCTACTTTTTATCGCGAATAAAAGGTTGAATGGGTTGAAATAGGGGATGAAAGTTTGTATGGAAGTTCGACATGGCGGACGCGACTTTTTGATATAATATCAATATGGGTATCATTTTCGTGGTTTTCGGGGGTCCTGATTACGAATACAACATCTTTTTTGAAATCCAAGATGGCGGACGTGACTTTTTGATATAATATCAATATGGGTATCATTTTCGTGGTTTTCGGAGGTCCCGATTCCGAATTCAACATCCATTTTGAGATCCAAGATGGCGGGCACAACTTTTTAATAAAATATCAATATGGGTATCATTTTCGTGGTTTTCGGCGGCCCAGATTCCAAATACAACATCTATTTTGAGATCCAAGATGGCGGGCACAACTTTTTAATATAATATCAATATGGGTATCATTTTCGTGGTTTTCGGAGGTCCCGATTCCTAATACACCATCCATTTTGAGATCCAAGATGGCGGACGTGACTTTTTAACATAATGTAAATATGGGTATGGTTTTCGTGGTTTTTGGGGGTCCGGATTACGAATAAGACATCTACTTCGAGATCCAAAATGGCGGACGTGACTTTTTGATAATTTGTCAATATAGGTATCATTTTCGTGGTTTTCGGGGGTCCCGATTCCGAATATGACATCTATTTCTAGATCCAAGATGGTGTTTGCGACTTTTTAATACAAAATCGACATAGGTATCATTTTCAACGTGTTCGTCCACGAAAACCACGAAAATGATACCCATATTGATATTTTATTAAAAAGTTTTGTCCGCCATCTTGGATCTCAAAATAGATGTTGTATTTGGAATCGGGGCCGCCGAAAACCACGAAAATGATACCCATATTGATATTTTATTAAAAAGTAATGTCCGCCATCTTGGATGTCAAAATGGATGTTGAATTCGGAATTAGGACCCCCGAAAACCACGAAAATGATACCCATATTGATATTTTATTAAAAAGTTGTGTCCGCCATCTTGGATCTCAAAATGGATGTTGAATTCAGAATCGGGACCCCCGAAAACCATGAAATTGATACCCATATTGATATTTTGTCAAAAAGTCACGTCCGCCATCTTGGATTTTAAAAAAGATGTTGTATTCGTAATCAGGACCCCCGAAAACCACGAAAATGATACCCATATTGATATTATATCAAAAAGTCGCGTCCGCCATCTTGGATCTCAAAAAAGATGTTGTTTTCGTAATCGAGACCCACGAAAACCACAAAAATGATACCCATATTGATATTTTATTAAAAAGTTGTGTCCGCCATCTTGGATCTCAAAATAGATGTTGTATTTGGAATCGGGGCCGCCGAAAACCACGAAAATGATACCCATATTGATATTTTATTAAAAAGTAATGTCCGCCATCTTGGATGTCAAAATGGATGTTGAATTCGGAATTAGGACCCCCGAAAACCACGAAAATTATACCCATATTGATATTTTATTAAAAAGTTGTGTCCGCCATCTTGGATCTCAAAATGGATGTTGAATTCAGAATCGGGACCTCCGAAAACCATGAAATTGATACCCATATTGATATTTTGTCAAAAAGTCACGTCCGCCATCTTGGATTTTAAAAAAGATGTTGTATTCGTAATCAGGACCCCCGAAAACCACGAAAATGATACCCATATTGATATCATATTAAAAAGTCACGTCCGCCATCTTGGATCTCAATATATATTTTTTTTTAATCGGGACCCCCGAAAACCACCAAAATGGTACCCTGATATTTTATTTAAAACTATCCGTCAAAAACTTTGGTGTGGCTTTTCCGTTTCATCGAATTTACAAATTACGATGTATCTATCGTATAAAAAGAAGTTTCACTCCAAAATCAGAAGTAGTATTCATGTTTTATTTAAATTACCTGGTTTTGGGGTGACGAGGTTTTAGTGACCACACCAATTTTTAGTAGTGTGCGTGTATCTGTGTGTAAGCGTTAGCACACATAACAAATTTTTTGCGTCAGTTTTGAAGCGGCATATTGTATGGAACTATCCTTCTAGTATGTTCTTATTCTAAGTCCTGAACTTTATAATACGCTTTCTCAATTAAAATTTGTTTAATGTGAAGCTTAAAGGAGAATGGCAGAAACCCGTGTGTTTTCAGAACCACATAAAAACTTAGCGTTTCATGAAGCGAGTATTATAATCGTAATAGTCATAAAAAACTTAACAAAATATGTAATGGCAAGATGTATGTACAAGTTGGGGATAAAAAGTTATAAAACATAACCTCAAAATAATTTAGTTCCTGTCTACATACCTACCTACATATTTCAATAAAAAACAGATGTTTTTTTTATTACCTATGACCACAGAGCATATAATACTACGTTTCCTATGACATAAGATTTAATTTCACAATATATTTTTATTAATAGCGGCTTTATTGTTCTAGGTAGGTATTCTTTCTTTTTTCGGCCAACAAGCAATGATATTATATAGAGTGTAGGTACCTATAAATGATTGAAAAAACTATAAGTAAGGTTAAATAATATCCTGGCAACCAAACATCTAGCCCATAGTATCTTTGAGATCTTTATGAACACCTACTGACCTCTATAATGTTATCAATTTTTGTTGTACTGTTGGTTAAATTCAAGACTAGTGGTCGCCCGCACTTTCCCTGGCGTTCTAATATACCTACTACAGCCTATAAGCCTTCCTCGATAAATGGACTATACGACACGAAAGTACTTTTTCAATTTGAATCAGTAGTTCCGGAGATTAGCGTATTCAACCAGACAAACTTTTCAGCAATAAAATATTATTGTGTATAGTACCTATAGTTATGGGAGGATTGTTCAGTAGTGTTTGTTAGTTAGTAATTACCTATTTTTATTGAATATTTATGTAGCTTTTTTTTACTCTCGACAAGTATGCTCTTGGCTCTTGACCTTCATCTGACCTGATGGTAAGTGACAACAAGACCTAAGCTTGGGAAAATAAAACAATGCTTGTATTTGGTTTTTATTTTGGTTTATGTGTGTGTGTTAATAAAATACTATCAAGGAATTCAGCAGGAGGTGTTGTTCCCTTGTGTCGAGCAAGTGATAGGTACCAAATCATGATGCGGACTCGCACTATTAAAATATTCTTGTCTGAAAAGTCTAAAAACTCTTTTTATGTGGCCATTCACTGCTTCCAAAACCCATCTATTAATTGTCACACAATGTGACAGATTCCTTTCCAAAGTTGTGAATTATGAATCACCAGAAGAGGACAAAGTTTCCGGCATATGTCCTAATAGTCCTCTGCTGTGCATGAAGTCCCTGAAACCACAGTCCAAAATGAAAACATTGTCATTATTAAAAAAAATTGAGAAAATAATCTTGATCTAATAAATCATTCAATATAGTGGCATCATTTGTGGTGGCAGCATAGGGGCCAAACACATCTAATATACATATATCCATCACGGCCAACAATCGGAAATAGTTTAACTAGGTTCATGTACTTGTGGAAAGAATAGGTATGTATTCTTTTGAAATAGGTAATTGACTTTTTTGTGTGTATATGTAGGTGCCATCAGCAATTACAATTGCATTTTTAATATTGTTGGGTAAGTCTGGATTGCCAAATAATCCCTTTGCAATGGTAGAATTTTTCCTCGCAACTTCCTATGGAGATATATGCCCCATCCCTAAACAAATCTGACACCAAAATCTCCCTAGCCACATTCATTAATGTTTCTAAGGTACGTCTAGGTATCTGGAACAATGCTGACAGTCTCTCATTGGAGTCTCCAGTTCGCAATTTGCTTAACGAAGCAGTAAGAGCAAGACTTCCTCTGTGCATATTGTGAAGTCTTGGAGTGGCTTGTACTATTGAATTATGTTGCTGTTTATTAATCCCAATCCAATAATGCACCTAATGGTCCAGAAGTATCTCAATATCATCAAATTGAAAATAGTTACCATTCTCTGTCAAAATATAGATCATGTCTTCAATTTGGTTGGGATTAAAGAAATCCAATGCATAATCAGCAGTATATAAATCTGCGTAGAGATTGCAACCTAAATGATAGGCACTGCGAGACTCCCTCGGTATAAAAACATTGTACTCAATTAGCACTTGTCGACGTGTGCTGTCTCTGACATGATCTGGCTTATTCTGACACTCTTTTTAAATGGGGCAGAGTAATTTTTTGATCACGGAGTAGTCTTTCTTGTCTCCTTGCTAGAACCTCTTGCGCTTCTTCCCAACATGTTGCACAAATAGGTTCAATTGGTGTTACCTGTTAAAAAGTTAACTTTAATTTACTATAATGCCTTTGCAGTTAAAACTTATTATTTATTTAGAGATTGTGTCAATATACTATTAAAAAGAATATAGATGGGCTCTATGACCACAGACTTTGTTCGTTCTGTTATTGCAGTAGGTATCAATATAGATCAGCTACTGATAAGACTACTAAAGAAAGTGTAGGTACATAAGTGATAATAAAGCATTTATGTTCTATTCACATTTATGTTCTACTACTTATATAGATATATTATTATAGAAACCATACAAAAATAAATGAGTTCAATATATTATACAGGTATATATATAAACTATAACACCATAAAATCATAACCTAGGTATCTACTGGTGGCAATATTTCTTAGCTTTATTGATACTAATAGGGTGAAACGGATATACAATTTAAATAAAGTGTCAAAAGTTTACATATCTGTCGTGGCTGTATCCATGTAGAAATTACAGCAGCTATCATCTGATGTTCCTCACTTGCATTTAGTTTCATCACTTGTAGTTTATTAGCTCGTAATATTGACCAATTAATGCACAACTGATAGTGGCCAACTTGTTGGTATGAATGTACTTACTTGTCAATTTCCATGCATTAATTGATATGTCGCCAATTCCCAGCATGCATAACAAATGCAGTCGCTCATCAGTCCTCTGTAAAACAAAGTGTATAAATAACATAATCTTTTACTCATGCCATTAAAACATAGGTACTGTATTTTTTTTTGCAATCTTGGTTGATCTTTTTACTTACGTCTCGATCACAGATCTGCGCAGGAGCAAAGTGCTCAACTGAACGCAAATCGTATCACAATCACAACACTGCAATATGTACTCGAAACAATAGATATTTTTATTAGGAAGATGTAGAATAAAATAAACAAGATGTACCTATCGAAACAAAACAGAGCAAGCGCAACGAAACTGATTGACAATGACATTTGACAAAAAAAAACAGCGTCAAAGAAAAAATGCGTATTATTTCTTCAAAATGAATCTAAGAACCCAGCATATTTGCGTTTTGTTACAGCAATTTAACAAAATATGTAAAATGTTTTTCTCGTTAATCCCAACTTCTATGTAAATAATTAAAGTTAAAAAATAACAACCTAATTAAGAGCTATAAATTCAACATAGCACAGTTTTGAAACGATCAGTAATTACAAACTAAAATAGTGGTTCCCATTTCGCCATTCTCCTTTATGTGACGGAAGTTCAGTTACATGATGTGGGAGTTTATTATATATTTGTATACATTTCCCCATGAATGAGTGACTAGTTTTATGAAGTCTGAAACTTGGTACAGAAAGTTTATTTCTATATCTTGTGTTTAAATTGTGATAATCACTTTTCTTCAAAAATGTATGTAAATTTTTATGAACATACATAATGTTGTCATATATATATTGGGAAGCAACCGTCAATATATTGATTTCTTTAAATAACTCTCTAAGCGAGTCACGAGGTCTTAGTTTATAAATGGCGCGTACGGCTCTCTTTTGTAATACAAAAATGTCTTGAATATCAGCTGCTGATCCCCACAGCAATATACCATATGACATAACACTATGGAAGTAACTGAAATATACAAGTCTTGCCGTCTCAACATCAGACAGTAATCTAATCTTTTTAACAGCAAAAGCAGCAGAGCTAAGTCTTCCTGATAGGGTAGTAATATGAGGATTCCATTGTAGACGTGAATCTAAAGTTATTCCTAAAAATACTGTTGAGTCAACACATTGTATAATTTCCTCGTTAATTTTAATATTTGTACTGACCTGCTTGACATTTGGTAACGAAAATTTAATACATTTAGTTTTATTTGAATTTAGTAACAAGTTATTATTAGTAAACCAACACATTACTTTGGAAAGGGCATTATTCACATCGTCAACGTTTTCTGATTGTCTATTCAGTTTGAAAATAAGGGAAGTATCATCTGCAAATAATACCGTCTCACATAAGTTGTTTACATAGTAAGGCAGGTCATTTACATAAATCAAAAAAAGTAACGGACCTAATATCGAGCCCTGCGGCACGCCCATGAGAATAGGGGCCCCTGTAGACTTCGCTTTATTTATAACTACTGTTTGTAATCGGTCACTCAAGTATGATTTAATTATTTTTATTGAGTTCATTGAGACGCCATAATGTTGTAATTTGCCCAATAAGGTTTTATGTTCTACACAGTCGAAGGCTTTGGACAAGTCACAAAAGACACCTAGAGCATTTTGTTTGTTTTCCCAAGCATTAAATATATGTTTCATTAACGCAACACCTGCATCTGTCGTATTTCTACCCTTAGTAAAACCAAATTGTCTGTTATGAAACAGTTTATTCAATGTAAAATGTGAAAGCAATTGATTATAGATAACTTTCTCAAATACTTTACTTAACGTTGGTAAAATGGATATGGGTCGAAAATTAGTGGGATCACATTTATCCCCAGACTTAAATAAAGGTATAATTTTACTACATTTCATTAAATCGGGAAAGACCCCATCTTCAATGCATTTATTAAAAATAATCGTTAAATATGGGGAAATTACTTCAATTATTGATGTTACAACTTTAACCGATAAACCCCATAGATCTTCCGTCTTTTTCTTATTTAAAGATTTAAACGTTTTTATAATGTAATCGTCATTAATTTCATGAAAGTTAAAAGAAATATCACATTTATTAACACTAGATTCTAAAAATGAAACCGCATGTTCGGTAGATGAATTCAGTTTACTAGTGATTTTCATGGGAATGTCTGAGAAAAAGGACTCCATTGCATTTGCTACCGCTTCATCCGTTTTTACCATTTTACCATTAATATTAATTTCAAAAGACCTATCTTTAAAAGACATTTTACCAGTTTCTTGGTTTATAATTTTCCAGGTGGTCTTAATTTTGTTAGCAGAATTTTTAATTTTATTACTAAGGAAGTTTGCTTTTGCAACATTACAGACCCTTTTAAATATTTTAGAATATTTTCTGACATAATTTATAAAGGACTGGTCTGTGGATATGGACTTTTCATAATATAAATCATATAATTTTCTTCTACTAACGTATATACCTGGGGTAGCCCAGTCACTAAATTTCTTTTTTGAGTTAAGGGAAACAGTTTTTTGTTTAAATATGTTATTAAATTCTAAATTTATTTGATTAAATAAATTCGTATACCTACATTTCATTTGAATCATCACAATATTGTAAGAAATTAAGTCTATGTTCAATATTATTTTCGAAAATCTTCATGCGACTGCCCGTTATTGGTCTAAAAGTAATTTTTGTTACTAGATTAACATTACGGCGCTCAATAGTGATTTTCTGTCCACTATGATCTGAGTTTACACAGTTGAGTATAGATTTTTCAAGTATATTACAATTACAGAAAATGTTATCCAAGCAAGTAGCTGTAGTAGGGGTGATTCTGGTAGGTTCAAAGAAAGCATAATAAAGATTAAAAGATCTAAATAAATTAATGAACCTATTTGTGTATGGACTTGATACTAGAATATTTAAATTGAAGTCCCCACAGACAACTATCTTCTTGTTGTTGCTACAAATAATATTTAGAACATTTTCCATTGCAGTTTCAAACAGATCATAGTTTCCAGAAGGGGGTCTGTATACACATACAATTATAAATTGCTCAAATTCTGCACATGAAATTTCAATAATTCGTTCAATTGAGTGCTTAATCACATCCGATCGTTCTTTATATTTAATATTGTTCTGTAACAAAATCAAGGAACCACCTCTAATGGCAGATTCCCTAGTGAATGCACTTACAATGTTATAACTTTCAATACAATTTAATAACTGAGTTCTTTTTAGCCAATGCTCTGTGAGACATAATACATGTATATTTAAACTCTGTAGGAATAAAGAAATTTCTAGTTCCTTTCCAGATAAGCCTTGAATATTTTGGTGAACTATTTTAAGTGAGCTATTGCCAGAGGTGTCCTCTGTTGTCTTACTAATTAATTTAAATATTGCTTTTGTGATGAGCTTATCTGTGAGTCAAAGTTAGTTTGCTCAATAGGAGCAATTGTTATATTATTATAACTAACTTGCTCAAAAGGAGCACTGTCAGAACTACAATGCTGTATAGGGGCATTGTCACACCGCGATGGCCCAATAGAGGCAATGTCAAAATAAGGTTGCTCAATAGGAGCTATCCGTAATTTTGCTAATTGTTTTTTAAAATAATTTGATAGAGAAATTCTATCTCTTGTCAAATAATATTTATTGTATCGATTATTACATGTCAATTTATTAATGTCAAAAACATGTATTTTGTCTTGATATTATGACAAAGTATCTAATTGTATATTTAATTTATATCTAATTTCATTTTCTAACTGTGGCAAACTATCGCAATATGGAAATGTAAACATTACAATTCTTTTCACATTTAATTTCAGTAGGTAGTCATAATATTTTAATAATGATCTTTTGTTTACATTATCCCTATTTCCAATGAATAAAATTAAGTTATCATTATTTTTGAAGTTGTATTTTGTAACCTTCTCTATAATATCATTGTAAGATGAACCTGGCATACAGTAATTTATCACACTTTGCCCCAGCTGATTCTTTAATAATAGGCCCAAATCCTTTCCAACTTCATCACTAAATATTACATAATTGTCTTTTATTTTTACTGAGGAACTGTTTTCAATTGTGGTCATAATAGATTGACTGAGTTGTTCAGAGATAGATGGCTCACACACCGACATAGACCATTCAAGTTGATCCAAAGCAAACAGGCCAGGCGCTGTGGAACAATTTTTTAAATCACAAGATTCCTCAAAGTTTGGGTTGTTCTTAAGGTGATTTAGTGTCAATGTGTAGTCCCTCATACCTCTTATTGAAACATTATATTTGTTTGATAAGGTAGTTAAAGATTCCTGTAGCAAAATAATTTTCTTATTTAATACCATTATATTACTGTCATATATTTCTTGATTTTGCTTAATTTCATTAGAATATGATTCTAGTTTATTTAATAACATTATACGTTCTTTACTATATTTCAAATTTTTATGAAAATAGTTATGTTTCTTAATTAATGTCTTGTTCTTTCTAATGAATTTATTTATTTTTAAATATTTTTTAATTTTATTTTTGCTGCATTCAACCTTCACCACTGTGTCAGATGTGTTAATTGTGTCATTACATGTTAAGTTGAAAGACACCGCAGGATTTATGTTGTATGCAGCAGAAACCATTTCCGGGGCATTACTAACGAGCTCCTCGAAAAGACTTTGGTTCTGTGAGGCTGTCCAATTTAATTTGTCGGTTTCTAAAGAATTAATGTGGTTATTTGCCTCTTGTAAACATTGCTCCAATTCAGTGATGCGCCTGAGGGCCTGCTCATACTCATCACTGCATTGGTCGAACCGGTCTACTAAAGATTGCAACTTGTCCTTTTCATCCCTAACTATCAAATTTTGAGTATGCAACTCAGCCATTTCCTTCTTAAGTTTACTGTTGTTGTCTACTGCCTCTAACAGTTCCTTCTCACTGTCATCCCTTTCCCTAAGTAGTTGTTTAACTAACTCCTTGGAAGCCTTTAATTCCTGCAAAACCAGGTGGCACTCCTCCTGGCGAGCTAAGGCCTTACGAGTCATCATCTTTAGATACTAATAATATAACCGAAATCAGTGGATAATACCCAAGAAGTAGTAAAAACAACTAAAAATTGAAGTTACTTATGTCAAGTAACCAACACTTCTAATATCAACAAAGTGTAAAAAAAAATGATTGTGTTCGATTAATAGTTTACTTTAAATAAATTATAACAAAATTTTACTCACGTGAAAGGGAAAACACTGATTTTAAGTATATGCTTTTGTTGTGACAATTCAAATTGTGATGAATCACTCGCCGGTACACACAGTTCATATATTACTAATTACGCACAATTTGATGTCACTAAAAACTATTACAACTTAGAAATTTTAAGAATAAGATTTATATTTAGTGAATTAAGGAAATGGGGCCGTAAAAATTAATTATTTTTAAAATAAATATACGGAGCAAATTGTAACAGCTGTTTGCGCTAGTGTTGCCACAGAGAAATCCAATCAAACTATGTCTGTACCAAATTCCATCAAAAATAACTGACTAGCAGACCGATCGATAGACAGATTTAGATTCGCATTTTTAATAATAATATGGATATATTTTTCCTATAGCCTTTCTATTCGTATCCAATATGCCGTATAAATGTAGCGACAATTTTCCGGGTAAAATATTTTGCCTTTGATCTTTTATCAGTGACGAGTCTGACTCTGTATAAGTAAACAGTACAAATTGAACTTAATAGTATGGAGAACTGGGTACATATTATGTTTGGGGTTTTAGATAATACCAAACAGGAAAATGTACGATCCTTTAATCTATAATAATAATCCTAATATTATAAACTAGTGGTCGCCCGCGGCTTCGCTCGCGTTATTGCCGGTTAACTTATAGCCTATATGTTATTCTGACGTATGAGCTATATAACTGAAAAGTTTTATTAAAATCCGTTCAGTAGTTTTTGCTTGAAAGATTAACAAATTATGGAATATTTTTTTTTTGCGTTTACAAACGCGTAAATATTAATACTAGAAAAATGCACTGAAAAAACATCGACTTGCCTCTGGCGGGACTCGAGCCCGCATCTTCCACAATCCGGGCGGATGCGTTGATCAATTATTAATATTAATAATTATTAATATTTACGCGTTTGTAAATGCAAAAATAAAATTATTCCATAGTATAAGGTAGTTTCATCTTAACTGGGCGTCAAATATTTGCAAAAATATTTCGTTCGGGTCTTAGAAGTGCAAATTTCAAAGATTGGTGAAACAATGTTTACCATAAAAACATAAGCACCAAGCACTGATAAATTTCGACAGCGAAAAGCAGTGTCTCGGTGGCGTAATTGGTCAACGCATCCGCCCGGATTGTGGAAGATGCGGGTTCGAGTCCCGCCTGAGGCAAGTCGATTTTTTTTCAGTGCATTTTTCTAGAATAACGAATTGGTATGCCGGTAGAGTAGAATAGCATCACTCTATATCCTCCAATGGGTGTCGTAGAAGGCGACTAATGGATCAGCAAAGGGGTATTGATCACCTTATACTCCGTCCACCAATCCGCATTGGGCAAGCGTGGTGGACTACTGCCTAAACCTCCTTCGATGACAAGCAGAGGCCTCGTGTCCAAGCAGTGGGTCAAAATAAAAAGGCTGCTATGATTATGACGTAACAAGATAATGGAAACCTTCCTAAAGAGAAACAGGCAAAATAAAATTATCAAAACAAAATATCGTGTTATTTATGATCTTTATAAAGCTCGCAGTGCCTATTTATTATCTAAATCAGGTCATGGTTTTTGAATTGAAAATTTATTCAGAATGGCGCTGTTTGTGTTATAAAATGGTCTGTTTCCCTTTTCAACGTGTGGCGATGCGTAATGTGCCTATGGGTAATGCGATATAAGGATTAAACCATCCATAAATGGCAAATTTATGTGAAAATTTAATTACGTGCCGGGCTTAATTATTACTTGTCAAGTTATTTTGCGAGATTACGGTGCGACTGAATACAAAATTTTCAATGGTGCGAATATTAAAATTAGATTTATTTATTACATTACAAAACAGACATGCCGTTAGAAGTCATGTGACGATTATTTTTTCAATTGAAGACTTTCTGCAGCGTTTTTTTGGGAAAGAGACTCCATTATTTTGTAATTCAATCTACCCTACAATATAATTATGTATATTGACAAAAATGTTCCCATTTGACATTTGATTAACCCCTTATTACAGGGAAGTTGTCAATTATTTTTTTCAATTTACCTTAAAATCCAGTTTAGCATCTAAAGTTAAAAATGGCTAGGGAAACACGAAGTATTTGCTTCTACCGTCCATTGGATTTATCGTAAATTAAATAACATTTTCCTAATGAAATCTAACGTCATACAGACTCGACAGCTCTGAAAAGTTGAAAAACAACAGCGTGAAAGTCGCGACAGCTGACAGATTGTAGCTATCAGCAGAAAAATCAGTTTAGACTGTGTAAAAAATTACGGGGATCGCTCTTCGGTTGTTCTTTCATAAATGCTGTCGGAAATAAAGTAAATACATATTCAGGAAAGATTACACATTGTCATATGGTTTTGAACGTGTTGATATTTTAAAGACAGATGACAAATTTTCAAAACTAACAAATTTTGGAGCTTTGGTCATCTAAAACAGTACGTAATTTTTTCAGAATTTATTACTTGCTAAATTAAGAGATATTTAAAAAAATCTAAATTGTCTAAAAATTTATAGAATAGGATTACTACGAGAAAATGTCCAATCCATCTTTGCCGTAAATATGAAACACTTTTTTTTTTACTTTTGTAATGCACATGAAAATTTATCCCACAAGAATTCTACAGTTGCACTAACGTCGTTTTAGAATGAGTAAGTTTTGAAAAAAATAAAATATTTGGAATTAAAATTAAAGAAGAAGAAAAATATGTGTTGAGTCTTTTAATGTCCATTTGCCATCTATATAATGAAAAAAATATTTTAAATAAATGTAATGTTGTCAATGAAAATTGGCCTTCTTTGAAAATGGCATCGCGTCGGTCTTCATGCCGTGTAAATTGACATTAATATCAAATACTCAAGTCTACAATCTCCTGGAATCTAAAAATCAAAACTCACAGTCAACGCATCAAAAGGTTGCTACTTATAAAGATTCATGCAACATACTTTGATACTTGTAAGGGAACCCAATACACCAATAAAATTATTTGTATCCTTTAATACTCCATTTCATATCTGTACTAAAATGAGGTTGTTCATGTCGATTTATCAGGTAATATTCTTTTTGTTACTTGTGCACTCTTCGTAAGGTTGCAGCACACTAGTCAGCTTGGAAAGGAAGCAAATGTTTTTTTTTACTATGAACGTTACGAAACAGCGGCTTATAATCGACTACAGACGATACTTAAATGGATATCATTGCTTACGGATTATCTTAAATCTTGTAATCAGTGATATCAAAAACCCACACTACAAGATTTAAGATCGTTTAACTTAAGTAAAGGTTAGCAGTTGACAGTTTGATTCCATTACCTATACTAAGATTTAGTATCTTTAGCAATTTATCCCTGAAGTTAAATTCAGAGTTTTAAAATGTAAGCATGTTTTCATTCATTAAGTTAAGTAGAAAACCAAAGATAAGGACGTTAAAAGAAATATAAATAAAGCTGTACCGTCATCATTTCCAGATCAACATTATTTCAACGCTAAAATGCTGCGTGCTAAAATAAACTTTACGCTCCTGCCAGCAAAGCTCAATATGGCTTAAAAACTCAAGGACGGAGTATAAATTCACTTGATACTTTCATCGCTCCGATTCAGGTCGTTTTGTTTGAAAAGGCTTACATAGCCCCAACGATTTGGGGCCTTATTTTGTTATGGCGTAAATTAATTACAGAAGAGGTCTGCCTTAATTAGTTGGTGATATTTCGTTACGACCATTTCGCTACCTATTGGCAGGAACCCTTTTACTTTTGTCAAGTCTTTTTGTTCATCCGTATGTAAGAATTGTTTATTCCGGCATTGATGTTTACTGAGCTCTGAAATGAGGTGCAAAAGGTACACAATGTCACAGTCAGATTTATCACACATTACTGATGTTAAATGGGATATTTTTCAAAGTATTTGTTTCGATGTTAAACAATAACTATTATTAAAGGCAGATTGACACAGGGTAAGTAACTGACTTTGGAGTGAGTAAAGCGTTGACTCCAAATCAATTTACACTAGGTCGCATGTCTTTACATCGCGAGAGCACTGACTTCAACATTAGCCCCCCATACACTAGTGTTTATTCCGTATGATTTGTCCTCATAGACAAACTGTAGAGAATCAACATAGGGATCAATAAACCCGTTGAGGCCACTAACTAATATCATCTCTCCATGCTTTCCGGCGACATTCTACGTAACTAAGTCAAGGTTGTCACGTCGTGTTGGCGCGACCGAAGGGACAAAAAGATTTTAACACCGTCGTTCTTTCGCGCTTTGCCCAACCACTAGAATTCATTCCTTATAAAGTGGACATTCCGACAGGAATTACCGCTCATGGATGGGGGGCTATTCCCGCTTACTGCATGTAAATGGTGTGGTAAGTTCTTGGCGCGAGTTACTGGCTGTTTCAATTTGATCTTGCATTTGTCACTTCATTTCCATTGGAAACTTGCCTTTAACCTTCTTAACTTGGTTCGTACTAATAAATAAATAAATGAATTGAGAGGTCATAGACTCTCACTTTGGTTCAACAATTAACGTCAAGATCAAAGAGCTTGAAATTTCGTCCTAAAATTACATGACACAATAGACGTTCCTCTATAAAAGGAATACAAAGGAGCTTAACAGCAGCTTCACGCTTTGTGTTTAGTTAATTCAATCTGAAAATACAGATGTATGTGTGCTGAAAATCTCTTTGCCCTAATCGTAATTTCTATATCCTTTCTTATGTCTACACATGCTGACCTCGCATGACTTGTCATCGTCTTGCTGTTAAAATTCGCAATTTGGCAACTTATTTTTCTATAGTACGATCTACAACAGAAGTCGTGATTTCCCTCTTTTTACAACCCGAAATCGTTTAAAAGTGGCGCAATGAATTACCTTAATCAGCAAAATAAGGGTGACTTGACTGTAGCTCGCATATTATCTCCTGTAGTACCTTCCTATGTCAATTGCAATCCACAATTCACTTAAACGCGTCCTTTGCTAGGTCTTTTAGAAAATGAATAATAAATTATTTTATTGTCCCGCATGAAGCTTACAACGAGAACCAATCAACACATTTGGATAAAAACTCAGAAGTGGTCTCCCCTTGACTTTCTCGTGTACCGGAAACGACTCAAAAGTTGATAAAAACCTTATATTTTGATGTCATACATACATGTTAAGTTTGGTTGCAATAGTTAAAGCATACTCGAGTTATAGTGCTAACGCACAGACACACAGACATAATTCCAAAGTGTAAATCCGTCAAAATCTCGAGGTCGAATTTTTTGACGATTACAAGACTTCCTTTAAACTACGTATACGAGAAAGTCAATATTGAATACAAGAATTTTCTGCGACTACCCAGTCGGTAGTCGAAACGAAAATAGATTGCGAAAACCATTCTCACCAATTGGTATGTTCTGTTGTACACAAAACATCCTAGTTTAGTGCCAGGACCTATTAACTTGACCAAAGAACTGTAAAAACTACTTGCAGCGAAATGATATAGAAGCAAATTGGAAATTCCCCGTCACTTATAAAGTAAGCGGTACTCCGAAAGCCATAAAGCAAACCGACCGAAACATTGAAAAATATCAGGCGACAGTTTTAACGTTAAGTTCTCTATTACGAGCTTCGGTGCACAGAAGAAATTCAATTTACTTACAATAAACGAGTTGTTGTTGACGCGACTGCAGTGAAATATTAGGTTAGATCGGTATCAAGATAATATTGCAACTGTCCAATTTGTTGTGGACATTGAATGGTCTCCAGCGTGACTAGGTTTAGAATTGAATATCCTTCATTCTACAATAATTAGGTAAAAAATAATAAGATATTTCCACGCTCACACCAATCATCTAGCCCAAAGTAAGTATCATTAAGGTCTTATGTTATGGATACTAGACAACAGACATTTTAATATACATAATACTGTTAGATATTTTTATAAATAAACTTAAATAAATATTAGAAAAACAACCATCACTCGTCGTTCGTCACACAAATATTTGCCGCTTCCAGGATTCGACCACGGACCGCTTGATATGTAGGCAGCTATACTGACCACTCCACCACAACGACGACGATTGGTAAATCAAGAATTACCAATAATCATTTATATATGTCGCAGCCGTATCGTCAAACATAATAAGTGTAATCGTCAGCTTCAAAACTTCTATAGTGAGCAGTACGGAAATGTGAAAAAAATATTAGTTAGCTATATATACATACATTCATTGTTTCTTGCAGACATTATGGCTAAGCGTTAGATGTCACATTGTAGAACGCGTTGCCATCACAATCCGGTTGAACGTAAGTTAGCCGCATTATAAACGACGATGTTTTTCAATCCGGCGCGCCTTTTTGTAATACGGCGTGTTATATGATACGGCGTCGACTTATACTCATACGTTACTACCGGCCCGACAGAGTTTTACTGTTAAAAAAAAACATAAATGCTGTCGGATTGAATTGTGAATCCAAACCATTCTCAGATCCGTTTAAACACATACAAAAAAAAAATCATGAAAATCAGTTTAAGAGGAGTTCAGTGACGAACAAACAAACCGAAGAATTTTATATAAAGATGCACTAATAATCTCAAAACAGTTCGGTAGACATCAAAGCACAACCTTAACTTACGTAATCAAAATGACAATCATTTTGGAAGCAACGTCTAATGCTTTAGGTTCTTATTTCGCAATCATAAAAATGCGACTATTGCAAATTAATCTCCACGTGGTTTTGCACCAGCTTCTTAACAAACCACCGTACTCGTGGATAGGCACGAACAGTCTCGTATCAGATATTTTAATTCCGTACAAGGATTATAAGGTCGGAGGCGCTTTGGGTCCCAATTACCTATGTCGTGGTTGACGTGTGGTCCAAGAGATAAAAGATAATAGGAGGACTGAATATTTCATTATGTTTCCGCTAGAATGTTTAGTCTGCACGGAAAGATTGATCGCGTTGATATTAAGCTGGTTTACATTGTAAAAAATAGATTATAATGAACAAACTATAATACAAAAAAAAAAAAAAATACAGTCATAACCAATGTTTTATGATTGTCATTTTTTTTTAATTATAACCGCGGTGTATTCTTTGGAACGATCACGAAAGCTAAGCTACCAAGTGAGCGTTCGGTACTAGGATGGGTGACCGAAATTTTTCAACATTTTCCTTCGGGCTTCAGAAGGCACGTTAAGCTGGATGGTCCTGGCAGCTGCCAAAGTTCCCAAGGAGACTCGGTGTCAAGCAGATCATCATCATCATAAAAGCCTTTATAATACGACCCACTGCTGGCATACAAGGCCTCTCCTTGTCATTGAATGCGGTTAAGGCAATACTCCACCACGCTTGCCCAATGCGGATTGGTAGACGGAGTATAAGGTGATCAAATACCCCTTTGCTGATCCATTAGTCGCCTTCTACAACACTCATTGGAGGATATGGGGTGATGTTCTTCTACTCTGCCGGCATCACACGGCTAATCAGTCAGATGGCCGGTCTTAAAAATTTTATGCTAAAACGTTTATCTGTATTATCGATATCAAGACATACTGCACCGACCCTAAGTAAACTGGGAGCAGGGCAAGAAAAATAATTAGCAATTTTTAAAAGATTTTAAAAGACTAGGTAGTTACAAAAATACGTACGTACGACGTAATTTTGTATTGAACCTTAAACAGTATTCGTAGGGTTAAAAATTGATTGCAGCACTGTGTCCGTTTGACAGCTGATTGACACGTTACGCGAATGAAGCATGAAAAGTTTCAACCAATAGCGATCAACGTTTTTCCTTCACATTTTATTTATATAGATTTTGTCAGTTACATAAATAAGTCTTATAAGTTATGAAATACTGTAATTGGTTAACATATTTCTAACACTGCTGTGTAGTGTTTCATTAGATTTCTAAAGATTTTCATATTTTGCTCTTTCGACCATCTTTTATCCTGACAATTTCTTGTGTCTTGTTCCACGCCGCAAACCCGGCGCTGCCCATTCATATTTAATCTTTATTAAGCTGATTTTCATTCTAGTAATCTCTGAATTCCCGCGATTGTACTCCTTACCCAGCTAAATCCATAATTAACAATAATTAAGTTTACATCCAAAATTGATTAAAATTTTCAATCGTCGTTGCGAAGTTAGGAATCCAACTTTTCACTGTAAGTATTAATAATTAGGACTTAGTAAAAACATTAGAAGTCTAGCAAATGAGGAGGCCGGTGGAGCCGTGGTATGCGTTCTTCTTAAGTGCGCTGTCGGTTCTCGGATGGGTGATCAAACATTTTTAAAGTCGATTCTCCGCCAAGCTTCGGATTCTATTTCGAATTTTAATAAGCTCTAAGTGACACTAGGCAATGACATAACCACCATTTCCACCATCAACTGCATTCATTAATGTTTCATAGACTTCCTTCTGTGGAAGGTTCAATAGGGGTACATTAGTTTGAACTGATTGACCTAATGGAATGCTCCGAGAATTTGTCATATGTTCTGTGTTATCAATCTTGTGGTATGCATAACTGATTAACTCAAGGTTGAGCGAGTGATCTGGAGTGATTGAGACCAAGAAATTTATAGGTAAAACTGGAAACCATACTACCAATAAAAAAGTGAAGTCAAACAATTTTAGCTTACTTCCTATTTATCTCTTTCCAATCACTAGAGCACGTGTCACGTGACCGTCTAAACGTCATACGTACGATCGTCATTATATTACTTGTCACTAGGGGTTGCTTCAAACCAATTACGTCATTGCTTCAAGCACGCTGCGGCTAAAATTTGGAATGACTTGCCACCACCCATTCAAAAGGAGCTCAATCGTTCACTTCCTACCTTTCGTAATAAATGTCGAGAATGGCTACTTGAACAGCAATCTTCTGTGTTGTCTAAAGGTTGATTGTGATCATGTTTCGTTTTTTTTTTGTTATTTAGTAAATAATAGGTTGGGGAAAAAGTTTCTTCGCATTTTTTAAGAAAATTCAAAACATTTTTTAATATAGTTTATTTACATTTAACTAAAGTATGTAGGTACCATTTTGTTCGATAACTTTTTGCCATCTTGTAGGTAGGGACATGATCCCATTGCTATAGAAATTTTGGGACTTCTGGTCAAAATACCGCGACAAGTGGTTTTGGCAGTCCTCTCGTGATGTTAACCTGACACTGCCTAAAGAATTCTGAAGAGACCGAAACAGGTGGAAATCTGAAGGTGCAAGGTCAGGACTATACGGCGGATGCATTAACACCTCCCAGCCAAACTCTCTTAATTTTTGCTGAGTGGCTAAAGATGTGTGAGGTCTAGCGTTATCATGATGAAAAACCACACCCCTTCTGTTGATTAATTCCGGCCGCTTTCTCTCAACTTCTTGCTTTAATCTCATCAGTTGTTCGCAGTAGAGTTCAGAATCGATGGTCCTGCCTGGTGGTAACAGCTCATAATGAATAATGCCCTTCCAATCCCACCACACACACAGCATCACCTTGTTGCGAGTTAACCCGGGTTTCGCCACAGTCTGTGAAGCCTGACCGGCCTTTGACCACGACCTTTTTCGCACGTTCTTGTCGTACGTGATCCACTTTTCATCACCAGTTATCAGCTTCTTCAAAAATGGTTCGGTTTCATTACGTCGTAATAAAGAATCACAAATGAGTACACGGTTCATTAGGTTTCTTTCAGTGAGCTCGTGAGGTACCCAAATGTCGAGCTTTTTTGTGTACCCAGTTTTTTTTCAAATGCGCCAAAACTGTTTTGTGGTCAATTCCCAGTTCTTCAGCTACGTCGTAACTACTGACATGCCGATCTTGCTCCACTTTTTCAAAAATGGCATCCATTTTATCTGTAATAGGGCGACCAGAGCGACGTGCATTTTTGACATCAAAATTTCCGGATTGAAAACGCTTAAACCAAATTTGTGCTACTCTCACAGACACTGCACTAGGTCTATAAACATCGCAAATTTTTTTTGCGGCTTGCGTTGCATTTTTACCTTTTTTGTAGTAAAATTTTAAAATGTATCGAATTTCTTCATTAGATTCACTCATCTTGGCGGTACGAAAAACAAATGAAAATCACACATTTTCCTAATTTGAATTTGGAATTATGTTCTTTAAAATTTAAACTTTCAATGATACCAAAACCAGCCAGATACAAATAGTATAGCCAAAGAGATTTTATTACAAGTTTATACATACTATAATGCGAAAAGACTTTTTCCCCAACCTAATATAAATATCGTAGGTTTAAACAATACCTAATACTCAGTTACCCGATGTCAGCCCAATCATGGTGTTAAATAATACTGTAAGAGGTTGTGACAGAATAACAGGGGTTGTGGACTATCTGCAACCACAGAGTCATAAAACATTTTGTCTTCTTTTTGTTTTTTTTTTTTGTAATAAATTCCTCTGATGTGATGTCTATCATAAGGTTTATGTATGTGAAAAGAAGATAAATAAATTATTTTATTATTATTATTACTTGTGTTATGAGTAAGAGAGAGAGATAGATAGAAAGTAAGCAGTTTCAAGGTCAAATTTTTTCACTTCACTTTTTTATTAGCAGTGTGGCTTCCAGTGATACCTAAAAATTTATTCATTGAATCGATTTAATAGTTGCTGTTGATAACATTTTGATTTGAGTTTTGGCTATGTATTTGGATATCTTTCTAGGTTGATTTGTTTGTTTACGTCAATATTTACGATAATTATGTTAAATGTTATTCTGTTATTCGGGGCAGTGACAAATCCTAAGTCTAAGGGACATCTATTTATTTGTAGTTGACGACTTTGTCTAGGTGACCTTGAAATCACATCAATCAAGATTTGTTCATCATCGTAAGAATTAAAGATTTCGTAGCAAATTTCATTAAAAATCAATTAAAGATTTCACATGAGCTAAGTGGAATAAATCTTTATAAATATTCTTATTTTCAATAATAGTTAGATTGTTGAATATACTAACCATTAAAGTTGCGATTTCTTTACGATCCAGAATTTTTAGGTACATTATAAAAACATTTGAAGGGCTAAATATGTAATCTTAATTTATGATAAGCTTTTCTATTGATGAATAAAACTTTTACTCTAAATTACTGTAGCGCTTTTAATATCCCAATGAGTTCTAAATTTCCATATATCATGTCTTTGAAGTTCATTTTTTTCTATGGATTATTACTTAAATGTTTTCCGTTGAATGAGCGTCTCTCGGCCTAGAGCAAAAAATACTTATAAAGAATTTAAAGGCAACACTAAAACATTCCCACCATTTCCTGCGGTCGTAATAAATAGAAAAAGTTATCGAAGCACACAGTATCCGGAAACCGAGATCCAAATAGAATTTGGTTTAGTTCGTTTCGTAAAAATAAATCAAGGGACTTTAAAATCAGTACCACAGTAATCTCTCTTTCTATTACATCCGTGGCGAGCCAATCTAAAACAAACCTTAAATTTATTACGAGCTGAGCTGAAAATTATTTACGGTAGTCGCATTTTCAATTTAAGTCTAGTTGAGATAGCTTGATAATCGGTAGACCTTATTTCGTCGGTAATAGAGTTCAGAAGCATCAAATCTAGCATCCAGATTTTATGCTTTGGTAATTTTTGGATTGCACACTAAATTTATTTTAGGGGTTTTGGAAATTCACCATAAATTATACGAGTGAATATAAAAAGTAAAATAAACTTTTCTAAAGTCCTTTACTATTAGGTTTTATTTTATTAGTTTTAAATTTTGTTCTAATGTCTCTATAATTTTGTATTAGTATGTAATCTATGATCGTGTAAATGTGTAAATAAGTCGTGTTTTTTTAATTTTATCTGTATGAATGTTACGTAGCGTATAACGTCAATACAACAACTAACTGCGGTTAATTGAATATTGAACCGAATATTTCGTGGAACTCCATTCGCGCCATTAAATTGCTCAAAATGTTTTCCAATAAATATAATGAGGTGGTAAGACGCGCATTCATCAATGCGAAAGAGTAGGAACCTAACAAGTTTATTCATCCACACCGCTTCCAATCAGGCGTGTGTATCAGAAAATAAATTCCCAGCTCCGTAGATCCAACCCAAATTATAATTTCTTGGCGTCAGTGTATCTTGCCCCGAGGTATGTAGGAGTAAGCTGCTTACGCAACTTATACACCGAAGTTAAGAATACAAGTGAATACCAAAACGGAACACGTTCCAACTTTCGGAGGGGGATGATTTCGGGGAAACGTTTTTCCGCGAAGTATTCTGTACCAACAAAACCTTCAGTAAACACCCAAAAGTTAGGGCCTTTTTTCTGTGCAGCGTACTATTTTGGAATATTGAAGAGATGGGGAGTTCCCGGTTCTCGAGTCATAATAAATTGCTCGTTGATAATAATGTAGCTACCTTATTGTACGAGTTTTTTATTATTGTTACTTTCTCGTATCTGGCTAATATTAAAAAGGGTGAATCGAGGTCCCGAGTCTAGTTGTTTTGTAAGGTATCGTTTTCAGTTGGGCACCATCTCTCTGTATCTATACTAATTTCACAGTTTCTATAGACTATGCTAATATTATAATGAGGAAAGATGTGATTGTTTGTTTGTTTGCATTGAATAGGCTCCGAAAGTACCGGACCGATTTTGATGAAAGGTATGTAGATATTTTGCGACCCTTGGAAGGAAATAAGAGACATTTTTGTCGCAATAACGCTCATGGAGCGTCCTATGTGCGTTGCTCTGCACAGACGCTATGCGGCGCGGTTTATTGGCAATGCTTGCTGACTTTTCGTGTTGACGTTAGTACTACCACAGATAATTATAATACTGTACTAGGTACGACCGATGCGGCGCGGTGCGGGTGGCAACTGCGCCTGGCAACCACAACGCACTGCGTTCAATGTGTGGTTCTCCATAGATAAATTCCACATAAAACAAATGACGTCAGCAAGTAATCAACGAATGCTATAACCTAAGATATTTTGTTCTTCTACGTAGAGAATTTGCTGAACTTCTAACTCATAAATGCTTAACTTGCTTAGTTTAAAAAAATAAGTGTGAAATATCTGCCGAATAATTAAGAATGTGTGTATATTGCGAGGTGTGTTGCCATGTCCTTTTATGAGCGCTCACAAAACAGTGTGCTTTAAGAGCTTTTTTGAGTTTGTTATAAAAAGAAGTATCATTTAGTAATCTATAAGTATCTATGCATAATACAAAACAACGGCTTTCCATCATAGCACCTTAGGTCCACAGTGCGGTAGAGTTAGATCAGTTCTACCGCAAAACATTGATTTACTGCGTAGAAACTGACTTTCAAAATAGTAATACCTAGCCTTGAAGACCTGAAACAAGACCTAGGTACTTTTGGTTTGTGTTAGGGTGTGTTGAAAAAGTGGCGGTAAAAATCTAGAGATAGGTTTCTCTTTACTACATTTGATAATTTTAATCCATTCATTGATGCTCATTGCTACGTGTAAGAACACAGAAAGTATTTAACGTAGTTCCAAAAAAGCCGAATACAATATTTGTATCAGCAGTTTCTTAAAGGACCAAAAGCCGTTAACGCAACAAAACATATTTTTCTTTTACAAAAAGGGCCGCAAACGAAATACATATTCCGTCCGTGTTCCCAGAATTAGGTTAGATTTTCATACTTTTTGGTGGCGTCGAGGATTCTAGACGCTTGTTATTCAAAACGAAGTTTATGAGATCTTGTTTTGCTCTGCTGTTGTAGCGGTATCTAGTTTTAGATTGATTTATACGGGTCCACTTTGCTTGGGCTTATGTGCTTTATCTTGTAATTAGGCCTGACCCGGATATAATCTGAGCGAAGCGACGAAGGGAGGTCAGAGTTGAAGCTGATGTTGGTTTAACTGTTACTGTAGGTAGAAAACGGCGCTTCTAGCAACCACAAAATAAACATATTACAGAAGGTAAGCTCACAAAAGAAAATAAGAAGGCGGTGAAAAAATTAAAAAGATTCCTGCATAAACATGCGACAAATACAGAATTATTATGTGGTTACAAGCGACCTCGGCTTATACGCCTGTGACCACGGTCTGTGTAACTCGCTCGAATGTCAAGCAATAGTAAGTAATTATTTCTTTTCTCTTTTCAATAACCCAGAATTGTAAGAAAGACACTTGCGCTGGGAGAGAAATAAATTACTCTATAGTGTGACATTGAATTAATTTGCCAAATTGTTTTTGCTCTCAGGAATTTATGTTTATCGGTCAATTTTGTGATGTTGTGTTTCTGTTTTTGAGTGAGCTTGCTAGAGCTCTTCGGAGTAGAGCGGGGGACTAGGGTTGGTAGCGCGAGAGTTTTACATCAGTGACGTGAGCGTCTATAGGCTAAGGTGACTATAAACCACCAGGCAGGCCATTGTGTTTTTCTGCCACCCAAATAACAAAAACATGAAACTCACCTTCTGCAGCTCCCTTATTTTGTGAGCAAAGTAGGGAAATAAATGCTAAATAAACGAGGTATGGTGCTAACGGAGTATCCCTTTATAATGAGTTGGGATGTCATAATCACGGGGCTGTTACAGTTGCGGCATTTAAAATTTATGTGTGTTTATATAATCGAGTGTTATTTCATCGTCACTTGATATGAGACCTTCTTAACAAATACCACTTCGTTGAGAAATTGTGATTGGTACGTATGAAAGGTGACAGTAAAAATAAAATTAAATAAGTTACTTCAATAACTCCCGACACAAAAGAAACTCCAAAAATTTAGCGGTGACACTCACCTTAAAAATATTTAAAAAGACCGAGAGATTGTTTCAATACTTTTAAGAGTTTCTTTTCATGTCGAGGATTGCTTAAATATTTCAAATTTTTTTACTCACGGATCCTAAATCGGATAGGTAACTACTTATAATACTAATTGTAGATTTTGCTTTTAATTTTTAAAATGATAAACACTATTTTAATATACTTAAGCTATTTTTTTTACCAAGCTTCCTAGGCGTAGTAGGTAAGGTGTGTTTCGCTGAGTGTAGTGATTCTGCATCTCATACATTTCAAACCCGCTCCACGCTCAGGATTCAATATTTGAAATTGTGCTTCATCATCAATCATAGAATCCTTCACTTGCTTAGGTTTCAATACAAGTACTCGCGCCAAAAAAAAAGACTTTGCAGCCTTGCATAACAAATAACTATTTCAAAGGGATTCTTATTACAAACTGTGCAATATTTGTAGTACTTCTTATTAATACTAATAATTTTACTATCAATAAACATTTTAAGCAGCGGGTTAAGCTAAGCTCGTCGTAAATTGATCCTTATCAAGAAGCACTAAAGTTTCAAAGGTTAATTCGTAACCTGAGCAGCTGAGTTCACTAACTGTTATAATAAATTCAGGCGTTAACAACCTTTTCAGCAATTTTCGATTTCAGCTACTATCGATATCCAGAGTTGTTCTTGTTAATCAATGAACGAGTAGGTATGTATCATTTGACTAATTATATGTGAACATTATTTATTTGGAAAATAAAAATTTTTGTATCTTATTATTATCAGTAATTATTTAACTTATGATACGAAAAGCTGCAATTGCAGATTGTCTTCTAAGCAATAGATAGGTGTGCTTAAAATAAATGACGGTTTCTTGGATACTTTATGATCCGCGACGTATAGAATTTCCTTTAATTTTATGAAAAATATGTTTATTAATTCATCTTTAAAAAAATAGAAGCAAAGATAAGTATAAGACTGGACCTTTAAAATTATCTTATAACAATAGTGTTCATTATATAGATTTATTCTAGATAAATACATTGTCATTGGTTATAAACTAGGGCTTTCTGGATGTTTATCTCACTGGTCATTCGCACATAAGGACAAATGCCATTCGGAAAATTGCTGACTTCCGTAGGCAGCGAAGATTGCTTCATATTCCATTGCCTGTAGCTAGATTGCTACCAACGTATTAAAAAGCCGAATACAAATCCAAAAGAACTAAACAAGTTGAGCTATATCACAGAAAAGTAGAAAGAAACTAAGAATACCTTATGAGCTATAAATGCCTGGCAATTGAGTCACATCATTTTCATGTCTCCGTTCGAATTTTGGTTAATTTTACAAGAAATAACAGCTATAAGATGCAGTACCTATATAGACACAAATATTAGAATCTATTGTTTGTCGTCTTAAATATCCTCCTACAAAGCTCACTATCATTAATATCGACTTAATATCGTCTTCAATAAGCGTATATTTTAAATTAATTCTGATACTCACAGCTTCTCTTCGTTAATTACGGAAGTTAAATATTAAACCAATTAACTAACAACAGCCTCTCAGTATCAATTTTCATTTATAGGCGAAAAGGTGATTCAGAAATTGGGCTCTTCCACTACCCTTATTAATTAATTAATCGGGCTTCCAATTTTCCAATATCAATCGAATAACCGGAATCGTTCTTCTGACAGATTGTGTATCATTCGGAAGGAATAAATACACAATTTTAAGAGCAATAAATTTTGGAAGTTCAACGATTACTAAATCGATCAAGCATTTTACAAATTCCAATGAAATGCCCATTCAGATGCAAATTTAATATTGAGATATTCCATAAAGATTGACTGTCGCAAACTGCCGTCTTTCTGGAACTTTAAATGACCAATAACTTAACGCTCATAATGTTTACACTGGAATTGACCATTTTTGATTAGTCAATCTTGCCTACGTCTCCTAAAATCTCCACACTTTTTAAAACGTCATGATAATAGTCTAGTCACCATCATCATAACAGCCTTCATAATTCAACCCACTGCTGGGACAGAAGGTTTCTCCTTGTTATCGAAGGAGGTTTAGACAGTAGTCCACCACGTTTGCCCAATGCGGATTGGTGGACGGAGTGTAAGGTGATCACTTGTTGATCCATTAGTCGCCTTCTTCGACATTCATTGGAGGATATGGGATGATAGTATTCTACTCTGACGGCATCACATGGCATTGTGTGCCTAATGGTCATCTTTCAACTTGTAGTTCAATGTAAACCATCAGACTCATAAATTTCAAAATAAGAGACTCATCTGGATTAGGACACAACCTTCTAATAGAAACGACGTCAACAATATTTGTTTAACGCTTGGTTTTACATTTCACTCTCAATTATTTTTTGAACTTAATCCATCTGTATTTTGTTACATAAACATCTTTGAGATTTCATAATATTTACTAACAAAACACCAACACAAAATAAAATATTTTTCTCAATTCCGATTAAAATGAAGATGACATGGCCGAATAAATTAAGCGAAATCCTTACAATCATTTTTCAACCTTCAATATAACATAAATTGACATAAAGATTGGATGAAATTGTCAGTTTTTATTTGCTTCTTGACAGAGGTCGAGAGCTGTCGAGTTTTCATAACAATACAAGGGAGGCACGGTGATTTATAAACGCTATTTTGTACTTAAAAAGTGGTTTGTAATTTATTTATTTGTGAAAAATAAAGAGATAAGAAAGAGCGTACTATGTATCTCATTATGTTTAACAACAATCATCATCATCTTAGCCTAGATACATGACCACTTATAAAAACTTAGTCAAAAGTGTAATAAATAGATGAAGAAGAAATTCAACAACAGGGAATAAAAAACGAAGTTGATAATATTATAATTGATCTTTTTTAAAATCTTTGTTATGCAAGTTAATTAACGTCTTCATAATTTATATATTACAAAGTTAATTCCGTAGTACCATAATACTCTCGAGAACCACTTAACCAGTCAGTGTTGGCATTATAATCTGCAATTTTGGAATATTTTGATTTTTGAATGTATTGAAATTATCCCAGCTCTTAATTTAAATTTTAAGGGTTCCTATTTTCATATAAATATTAACAATGTCCTATTTATTTGTCCTCAGGGGTGGTGTTAGCCTAAGATGGTGTTGGCGCTGGTGGTCGGAGTGCTGTGCGTGTGGGGCCGCCTGAGCGTCGCGAACCCTGAGGCGAAGCGACTGTACGACGATTTGCTCTCCAATTACAACCGCTTGATTCGGCCCGTCGGGAATAACTCCGATCGGCTCACAGTCAAAATGGGCCTAAGACTCAGCCAACTCATCGACGTTGTAAGTGTTTTTTTTATTATTCCCATCGTCCAGCGTAGTTTTACGTTCCTTGATTGTAAATAAATTTGCAGGCGAAATATCTTCTTCTTGGACCATCTACGCCACATTAGTGGAAAAACCAATAATCATATTCTTAAACTTTAGCAGTGCAATTTTATCAAAATAAACTAGTAGGTACCTAACTTACTTTATTTTATAAATCAAATGTTCAACTAGGTGGTAGACATATATGTAGGGTCGTCTGGGTCGGTACCACCGCCTTTCTTATTTCTGCCGTGAAGCAATTGGCTGTGTTTCGGATTGAAGGGAAAGGTAGCCAGTGTAATTACTGGGTATGGAGGGCATATCATCTTAGTCCCCAGGATGGCAAACGCACTTGCGGTGTTAAGTGATTAACACTTAATATTGCAAGTGTCTATAGGCGGCGGTGACCACTTAACATCAGGTGGGCCGCAAGCTTGTTTGCCATCTCGTAGCAGAAAAAAAATCCTTTAAGTTATTTATTTATGTACACACAAAATAAAAGATAAATTACATATTACAAAGGTGCTGCTTATTTCTAATGAAATCTCTGCCAGCAGACAGCAGTTATTTTCCTTCTAAGATAGAATTTTATTCAAATCGCAACTGTAAGCACACGAGCAAAAAATAATGCACGAAATTCCCATTTGCCGCAAGTGTAGTCCATTAATACAATGTTTGAAGTTCAACACATTGCAGTGCAGTGCTTTCTGTTTTAAATTCGCTGCATTGTGAAGTTTTTCATTATGTGTTGAAATAAAAAGAACCGTCTGAGCTATTTATATTGTTACTTCCAAGATACAAGACCAATACTAATGGCTGCTAGTATTTGTCTTGACTTGTGAAAAAACCTGGAATAGAAGAAATATTTATTGTGCCGATGTGAGTCGAGGAGGGATCTCCTGGGGCTAACTAATCCAAAGTCTGGAGACGACACGTTATTTATGATCAAGGAAACAGTGAAGTTGAATAGAGGTGAACAACAAATGCATGGAGATATATAGGTGTTGAGATTCACCAAATTATTGCGAATGAAATTACTTACGATGACATTAATGGAATGGAAATGGTTTTAAACTTTAAAGAAAGAACTTCTTCTTAGTTTCTAGTTAAGATATATTTGGATAATGTAGAATTAAGTTTTTTAATTAACGACACGATGAAAATAATTAATGATCAATCCTTAATTGATAAGGCCTTTCAAGTTTTCAATCCGATTCCAATTCGATACAGTTTTATGCCGGTACATGTATCTTTAATCCAGTCATTGAAATCGTTCACGTTTTCGATTAGGTTCAAACGTTCAATCGTTATAAAAGATTAAATTTTATTTCACGCTTTAAATCGGTAAGCTAATAGTTTTAAGTTGTTTTATTGAGAGTAAATTTCACTGTACCTATTTCGTTTTATGAAATACCTAGAAAATCAATAGTAGTATTATTAATTAAAGGAAAGCTTTGGAGCGAATACGCAGTTAACTTTTGATCTCAGTCATTAATGTACAATCAAGTCCAACTAAATAATTATGTTCTTCTGTCTTCTTTAATAAGTCAATTAAAATATGCTATTAACGTTTATTATCTTTTTTATGTCCCAGATAAATTTCTTATTGAAAAAGTCTGTTTACGATGCAATATGATATATCTGCTGCAGGCCGATAGTTAAACACGCCGTTTTATAAACGGCGCGGCGGATTGTAATCTGTAAGAGTGACAAGAATTCCACTCCGCTTGGTCATAAAAAAATAACCTGAACAAGCCATCTCCATTCGATGTACGGACTCATATTGATAGAATTTACTGCGGATTTATCAACAAACGGTTTTATTTGGTTAACAATTCTCATAGCCGTTTAGTTAAGCGGCGTGTTTTACTATCCGCCTGCGACATCATCATTGAGATTTGGAATAAGCAATATGTTCATGTCATGTTAGTATGTACCATATAATTATTAATATTTGTATCTTTGTCATTTTTATCTCTCGGCACCTTTTATTTTTTTATTTCATTAATTGACCTCAAATATGCATAATTCGATTGTTAATTTTCAAGACATTGAATTTTTTTGGCATGTCTTAAAAAATACTTAAATCATATAGAAAAAGAAAAAGGGGAAAAATCAACAAAAAAATTTTTTAAATCATATTTTCATTATGAGTAGGAAGTACACTTATTTGCATCTACCGGGTTGATTTTAAAAACTTTGTGTATTGAAAACCAGCCTTGCGTATTTTATAAATGAATATGTATGACTTTAACCTTTACAACAATTTACATGGAAGAAAACTTTGACTCAATAAAATGCAAAATCTTTGAAATACCTACGATTAATCTTGTTTATAAGGAAACAAGCACGGAGTTTTTGATATTATACTGAGGCATAAAAGCAGTGAAATATTACCGTTTTTTGTATAGTAGTTGTTTACTAGGTTGTGAACCCATATTTAGGATCGTCTGGGTAGGTAGCACTGCCTTTCACATCTCTGCCGTGAAGCAGTGCGCTTTGTTTAGAATTGAAGGGAAAGGTTGTATACCGCACATTGTATTCTTTTAATAACATTGTTAACCGGAGGATCTTAAATGTATGCTTACCACTTAAATTGAAAGGAATATCTGTAAGTACCTATCTAACAATAACATGAAATGGTGGTGGGTATCAAAATTTCAATTGCTTAGTTCAATAATATGATTAATTAAATTATACCTATAGAAAAGCTTTTCAGATAAATAATCCAAATGCGTGGGAGTAATAACTACCCAAAATTTACGCATGTACGCATGCGGATCCATTGGTCGCCTTCTACAATACCCATTGGAGAATATGGGGTGATACTATTCTACTCTGCCGGCATCACACGGCTGATTAACCTTGCTTGCCATCTCGTAATATAAAAAAATATAGTTTGGGTATCTAAGACATTTAAATTCACGACCTATCAGATACTAACAACTACAACTCATTATGATGTACAAAAGGTAGCAAGTGTGAGCAGATGAGCAAAACTGACAATAAAAATCCCATTAATTAACAGGTTAGGTTACTTAGCATTGGAGAGAGGATAGGGGTTGATAGGATAGACGAAATAACTAGAACTTCTAGTGACCGAAATCATTTCGTTTCTGGTATGTTATAAACGTACTTCCAGTAACAATGAGTATCATCAAGAAGGAAATTAATCATGAAGCCCTTTTTACTAAAATTAATCTGTAAATAAAATAAATATCTCGAAATAGGGCGCTTCCATTCCTGAAGAAATACACTCACCATAACAGACATATCTTGTAGAGTTATGTTTTTGTCAGGCCAAAAATTTTAAGAATTTCTCAGGTTAGCGACCGAAACAAAGTAAGAAGCCCGAAGGTAATGACATACATAAAGAATCTAGTTTAATTTTAGAAAATATGTAAAATCCTTCTACACCTAAAGTGATCAATACTATAAGAAGTCTCCTACAAGAGGTCTTTTGATAAACTTTCTGAAGCAGAAGAAAGTAAATAATCCACGTTTGAGTTCTTTTTCAATCTACCAAGAAGGTTTGCAGATTTCGATTTTAGATCAACGTGAACAAATAATAATACTACAATGCTTGAGGCTTGTTCTGTACCTAACAGTGCCATTTAAATGTATTGGTAAGACTTAGCTTTAATTACAATTTGAGTGGAGCTGGCAGTTAGCTTTCCAACAAATAATAGCAGTTTGACTCGTTCAACAAAACCGCTGAACGCAGCTGGTTTAGAATCGAGCATTGTCTTTGCGGCAACGCTTATTTGTGTATTGGAAATTTTTGAATAGACTCTTTAATTGAACAGGTAAATTATTTCAGTTGGAACTGTAGGTAATAGATTTAATTTAGAAAGGAAATCATCTAAACGCAAACGCTTAGTCGTGACACGAGATTTGTATATTTGAATAGCTCTACATTTTTTTGAATCGAAGAACTTCGTTGTATCGATTTCTGTAAAACGATAAACATTTTCTTAAAGCGACGTTAAACTACTTCACGACAATTCTATTCACACTAACACAGGTCTTATCCAAAACCATTATTCAACAGAATCAATACTAGGTATTATAATATCCGCGATTTAACTTCTTAACAACAAATGGAGCTCTAACTCGTTTAACTAAACCTCTCTGGACTCGAAATGGAATTGAAAACTGCCATCGTGGCTTATTGATAAATAACTTTTGCTACGTCGATGTTACAATGCTCCAATAGCTGTGACTATGTTAAGTAGAATGGAAACTATTTTAGTCATAATCGAGTACGTTTGTACAGTTAAATTCATAGAAAGCTAGTTGGATATAAAAAAAATCAGATAACTTTTGAAATATATGAGCATGAGCAATTAATAAAAATTTAATTAAAGTTTCATTCATTACAAATTTAGGAATAAACTGAAGTATTTGCAAAAAAAATTGTTTACAAAATATTGTAGGTATTTGGTGAATTTTCAACTGTGGATATTTTTTGTCGATTCAAATAGTTTTAAATCTCATCACAAAATATAATATAGACAAGCCTCCTTACTCTCAAGATGTTACTTACGTCAGATTTATTAATACGCACCCACGGAGGCTCTTGAGAGTGGAAAGAGCAGAATGTTCGGTAGTTATAGAAAATATCTGTTCCGCTCCCACACTGTCTTGAGATAGCCAATGATCGGTTTATTACATTTTAGTTTATTTCTACGGATTTGATCTAACATTTGCCGCACCGACGTTGCTTTGTTAAAATTATCATTGATTTTGACATCAAGCTTACGTAAACTAAATTGTCGCTTTTTATTTATAATTCTCAACTCGATAGCTAAACGTCATTTAACGATCAGCCTTCTCAACTCGATAGCTAAACGTCATTTAACGATCAGCCTTGCTATTCTCTAAAGAATTGTGTGATATTTATAGAAATAGGTGTGATCTTTGCAGAATAGCACAGTCGCCTAAATTTCAACCTTCCCTATCTCACTAGTTGGTACTAGTAAACTAGTTCAGACTTGTGAGCGTATATAACTATCCGCTGACGACCTATATATGCGGACGCTTGAGAAGTATTAATTTAATATACAACTCTAGATTCCTATATTTAAAGTGTACTTTCCACTACAAATATTGGCAAGTGCACCAGCCTCATTTAAAAAGGTAACTCTGTATCCAATGGATTTCCCTCAAGTATTATGGTAGCCGCGTATTTATTTTTAGATTTCGTAACTCGCCCATAGGAGTTGAGATTGTGCGTCAGTTACGAAGTTTGAGTTTCAAAAAGCCTTACATTTTGTGTTCGGATCTAATTTATTTCTGACACACCGTTACGGAAATGGAAATGTAACAAATTTTCTTTTGAACAAGTTTTTGGTGGAGTCTACAAGTAATTTTCGCGTATCTAAGTAATTTATATTGCTGTAAATAAATAATGAAGGTGTGAAAGAGATTTATCGAGTTTGGCTTGGGAGTTCTATAAGAGTATTTTTATATCACATTAGTAGGTATTAAGCATACGACTCGCCTGATAATTGTCTGAACTTGTAGGAACTTTTTCACGCCTTCCTTGATGGAACCTACATTTAAGTATTACGTTTTTTGTTAATTTAAAGTACTTAGCAAAATCCATTTGAATCAATAAGTTGTTGTTTTGATTTTTTGATTGTGTTGTCTTTTGGGAAACCTTGTTCCTTCCACAAACTATACAGACATACCATACATTTAATGGTATGCCTTGGGCAGTGCTTGTGCTTTAGAGAAGATACTTTGCGGTGTTTAGGGAACACAATAATATCAACTCAATTAAGTGATGGGTTTTCTAACATTACGAAATGTTACTAGACGATTTGTAAGTCTCACTAACGTTTGACACCATTGACTAAAAATTGAACAAGCGTAGATCATAGGCACCCTTTGTTTGGATCCCTTGTTGCTGCCTAAGAATTTGGACCTGGAGCGGGGTGCTGGCGCGGGCGGCACGGTGTGCCACCGCCCGTTCGGACAGCGGACACTCACTTGCTAAGCTAACCCCGTAGTCGCATTACACGGACATACTATTCTCTCGTAAATTTAACTCCAATATTGTCATCAAGTATATCAGCATTTATAGACTGGGAAACTACTTTTATTTCTTGCCACAACATCCCTTACGTAGTTTCGTTCGAATGACGTTGTAGCTACAGGTCGTTGTGGCGAAAAACTTTTAGCGTGGTACAGCGAAAAGCCTTTGAAGCAAATTCCACCGGATCGAATGACACTGCAGCGACAAACATTTTTGTTATGTGGTTGATAGCCAAGCATACGGCCTGCCTAGTGTTAAGTGGCCACTGTAGCCCATAGACGCTTTCAACACTGACCTGACACTCGTACGTCCCCAACCCTAGTCCTTTCTCTACCCCGTGGGGCTTTGGTGACCTTACTCACCAACAGAAAGACAACGTCACAAAAATGTAGTGTTATAAATTGACTTGTGGTCTTGTGTAAGGTACTACTACTACCCCAGTTTGGGTTGTTTCAAATTTGAGCGACTAGTTCACTGTGCCTTACCTCGGCTAGACTTATAATAATGTGTCAAAATCAGGTTATGTGAATTACCAATTTTATTTAGTTAAAGTAATCTAATTCTGCCTCGAAAATCAAACCTGGATCATTTCGTTGGAGCGCAAACAAATTCTTCTGCCGTATTCATCCTACAGCGTATTCTCGTAAATACCTTACCGGATTGCAAACAAACTGTAATTTGCTACATCCCGTTTTACTTCATTTCCTTCAAACTTGAATCTTCTACGAGCAGTTCTCTAAAAAGAGATGCACGTCTCATTACAGCACATATGTGAGGAATACCAATGGATGCACTTTCCCTAAACACGATATATTATTCAAAGGCATCGGGAACTTGTTTACAGCGCAATGGCGCCTTTTGGGAATACCCACGAGTACCTTCTCTAGAATTTCTCAATTCGTAGTTTTGGTAGAATATCCGATACATTGAATGGGAGCATCGTTTTCAATGAGCGTTAATACAAGCGGATGAAAGTTAGCAATGATTTGAAAAGTTAGTAAATGAGCTATTAGATTGAGCTTATAAAGAAAGAGCAAGTTAGTTTTGAAGTTGTCTTTGAAAGATATAAAGATGTAGAGAAAAAGTAATAGTTAATATAAATAGAATTATAAAAGAAATAATTATTTTTAAAAGATAGACAATATATTTTAGGTTTTGCGCTATGACAACACGAATGATATCGTCTGATATATAAATAAAATTATATACGTAATATTGACTTGTCAAAGTTTTTTCATGATAGACGTCTAGGTTTGAGAGTGTAGCTGATAAGGGTGTGCATACTACAATGTTTATACAGTACCCATTCCCCAAGGAATATCATTACAACCATGATATTTTGTACTAATTAGAAAGGAAATAATGAAGCGTTGGTAAATCTGGTAGTCGAGCCTCTTTAAGATCGGTCCATTAACTCAGACTCAAACTCAATATTACTTTTCTCAACATTTCATAATTTGATTTTATTCTTAAACCCGGACTGTTCAGATGATTTTGAATGGAAACCAGAACAGATGTTACATTAGTATTTTTTCAGTAAACAAACAAACAACAGCCAACGCTTTTGTTTGCTTGTTTATTAAAACAACACTGGTGTAAAAAGTTTTTTAAATCTTTTATTTACATCTATTTTGTATTTAAATCGTCACTCTGTTGCGGTACCAATTTACATTACAATTGGTTTTAATTAATTTGTAATACACAAAATTGGTTTCATGTTTCCGGAATCGTAATTAAATATGTTAACATTGTTTATCGTATGGATTTAATAAGAGGCAGCCAAATGTAAACGAATTATGTATTCATTAATCTGGAGAATGAATTTTACTTTCTGATCGATAAGTGAATGACGTTGTGAATTTTGAGCTAGTTTAACGATCCAATGCATTAGATGGCGCTTATAATATTCCCCGTCTTTACTTTAATAGTAAAACGATTAGAAAGGGCACAAATATTATTTCAGTATTGTTGTAAATATACTGCTCTAATTTTATTAGGTATCTACTTGTCTTAAATCCAACCTAACCTCCTATGTCAACATTACAATGTTCCTTCTTAACTAGTAAAAAATTATTAATGACTACTGTGTCTATATTTAAAAAAATATTATTCGAAAAACAATTAATATTAAAACGATTAAGAAGAAGAACAATTTGAAGATCTTGCCATAAAAATTACGGTTTTCTTTTCATTGTAATTGAAATTTGGTATTCTCTAAACACGTATTTCGTGGTCCTCCATGCCAAAACATATTCGAATGAGTGACCCATGCTTCTAGTGTTCTCTACGTAGTGCGAATATTTAAGATGCAGTTCGTCACCGTCGCCTGTTTTGGTAAGTGACTAATTATAATAAACAATGCTTTCTTTCTTTTGTGGATATAGCCTTAGGTAATGTGTCTAACAAATATAAACTATATTAAGTGCTTATTTTTCAGTTTGGTTTAGTACAAAGTAACAATATTTTACCTTTTTCGCTAGATCTTGATGCCGCCAGCAACAAAAGTACATACTTGTATACCTACACCACAAATGTCACGCTCATAATCACATAAGAGTTGAGCAGAGCTAGGTAACATTATTTTGGTTACATACAAATCCACATCTGACCTTATGACTTTAAAATAGTGACAAACTGCCAATCTGTCGACAGGGTGGCAACCAGTCACTAATGGAGGCACTACATGGCCCATACTGCCAAATGTGGCTATATATGTTACTAAATATATTACACATAAAACTCTGTTCAACCCCTTCTGAGAAGACTAGCGTGATTATATGTATGTATGCATGTAAACTCAAAAAAGCATAAACTTTAGTGAAACAATAAACAAAATTTAACACAACCAGGTTGTCCGAGATATTACACGCTAAAATGAAGAGTAAACCAAACATTTTTCTTGGAAACACAAAAAACACTATGTTAACTGTACCATCTAAATAAAACAAATATTTTGTCAATAGGAAAAAAAATATAGAAGATACGCGCAGTTCTTGGTTATCTGTAGTCTTGTGGACACAATTAATAAATCAGATTAAGTCACTAACTAGGGTGGATTTTCGTCTTGTACACGTAAGCATTGTCGAGGGTTGCCACTTGTGAGGGAGAACAATGCAAAGCTATAAGAGAGAACGCTGTAGAGACATCTAGTGGATTAATATTGGAAATAATTTTGTGGATTTGCACACAGAAGGGATATTTACTCTTCTTCTTCTTAATTTAGTATAGGTTAGGTTTTATCAGTCTCCGTTTCAAGTCTGGTAATTATCTATTAATTAAATAGGAAAAATTATATAAAAAAAAACTTAAAATTAGAGTACAAACTAAACGCCTGCGGAATTCAATAATTAATGTTGCAAAAACAAAGTACAACAGAAATCTTTAGTCACTAAATGAGCGTAATGGATAATAGAAATTGAAATGACGTATTATCACTCACTCAGAAGATGAATATAATTACTTTTACTGTAAAGATGAATATAATTACTTTTATGAATTTTACATTTCTGTGTTTATTTTGCTTTCTATTAATTTAGAAGTTTGGTGTTTGATCATCTACTTCTATGACGCCATCGTGGTGGAGTGGTCAGTATAGCTGGCTACACATCAAGCGAACCAGGTTTGAATCCTGGTAGCAGCAAACGAACAAAAAATTGTATTGAAGAAAACAATGTATTGAATGTGTACTTTGGATTTTCAATAAACCTGAAATAAAACTATGATAAACTTCTCATTGATACTGACTGTGAATGTTAATGATATGCCACTAAAAACTTTAATTAACCTTCTCAGCAAAAATGATAATACCGATGGAGCTAAAACTCTTTTAAGCTATTGTAGAATTAGCGTGAATCACAAAAACTATAAAATTAATACTTACGCAGACGAGATCTAAAATCTTTGGAGAACGAAATTCCTCGAATCATGGTTAAAGCAAATGCCATCAATTCAACGCGGTGCATGACTAATTCTTTGCTCAAAAGTATAGTATTTGGTCTTTTGTTATTTGGCAGACTTTTTGTCCCTCGTTGGCGATAGGCTATGCATTTCTAAGCGATCTATTTTCATACCATGTCACTTGAGATTTGTATCTACACATTGAAATTTTGTTGAGATAGATTTTTGTGTTAATATGCGCTAAAGAAATCTCTTTTCAATCCTGCCGTAGTGTGAATAAGATTAGCGGAATTGCTTCTTCTATTTGCGATTATATTTGCTGCTCTGACTTGCTGAGTATCTTGCTTGTTAATCTCAGAACAACACGTCCTGGTAGACTTACGATATTTATTATGGGATTTCACTTTCAAATTGTATCTAAAATAAATGTAAAAAGTTTTTGTTTGCTCATTTCTCCATATTTTTTTTGGTTAATTTAGTAAAGAATGAAACAATATATTTGGCCTCACTCTCTGGCGTAATATTCTACGCAAACAATATACTTTGCTAGAGTAGATTAAAAATATTTGTCAACATTAACACAAATTATACAACCGCGTAACTTGACATAATTTAATGAGGCTCCCGTACGTTTGTAGCTCCCAAGAGCCATTAGCCGCTAGCTTTAGTTTTTCCAGCAAAACTACTGATTTACCTCTCTAATGACAAAATGAACATAAAATTAATGTTTAAAAATAACTCACTGCAAATAAAGGAATTTTGGGACTGGGATATAATAGAACAAAGAAATAAGAACTAAATTTAAAAATGCATGCATTAATTTTAAAAGGTATGCCGCTGGATGCGGGCAGCCCAAGACTGATAGGGTTGGAAAGCCTTGGGGGAGGCCTATGTTTAACAGTGGGCGTCTAAAAGTTTCAGTAGAAATTATTATGATGATGATGAAATTAAAAAAAATATATTTAGCCTGATCAATTTTTAAATTTAAGTGACTATAATAATTTTGTCCAACGAAATCTTATTACCTATTCTACGCAATCAAAGAAGCGGTACCGTTACAATTAAGTGGGTACCAACTATTTCATCTTCACTTTTGATATGAAAACAAAAATGGATGATGTAAGTAACTGCTATACCTAATTATAGCTTAAAAGCAAAAAAAAACATTTTTTACCTTCATAACTGAAAAATACAATAGTGGTATAGGTATCAGGTACAGTTAATACAGTTTAACCATTTGCAATTTTGTGAGTCATCTTGTATTTTGATCGTTAGACTCACAACTGATGTGAAAACTAAAACAGCTATTCGATGTATGAAAAGACAGCCTTTGAAAACATCTACAGACGAATCTCGACCAAGTTGAAGACAAAATTATTTAGATAACAGTACCAATTTCCTTAGACCTACCGTGTACAAATGAATAAAGTATTGTTACGTGCGAACGTACGAAATGGGAGAATGAGATTGAAAAGCCAATTGTTTCAAATTCTAAGCAGGTACCTACTGAGGGCCTTCTTAAGAATGTTTACTCAGAATTGTTTGGAAACGTCTCCAAGAATATAATTGCTAAATTCAAAACATTTAAATTTGCAATAGGTATTTTAAGGACAAAGCAAATTAAAAGAATATAATTAAAAGAAACATAATACTTCGCAACTTGCCTGTCTTTGATCATCAATAAGATTTTTATTCATATAATAAATATAATATCCAATTAGATACTTGGAAAGTTTGCTAAGTATTAATTAATTGTTATGAAGATATCAACATTAAAAATAATATGCTTGAAACATTCAGGACAATTTACTACTACCATTTCATTCGAATCATGTCTTCCAATTATTATGTTTACCTTGCCATTAATTTCACCGACGGCGTACTATCACTCTGGGTGAAGTGTATTTATGTATTAGTATCAATAAATATATTAAATTCTAAAAAGTATAGACAACAGTATATATATATATTTATTCATAGTATATATTATTTGTATTATGTAGGTATATGTTGTATTTATTTGTATATGTTTATACTTAAGTTTATAAATTTATTTATTAAAAACTTATAAAGTATTATACGTACATATAACTTAAATTGTAAATTGAAAAGTAATAAATTAATAGCCATGAAAAATTGTCAAGTCGGTCTGTCAGTCAGTGTATGGTAGGGCAGCTCCATCATCGAATCCAAACAGCTTCGCTGCTGGCTTCCATTTGTGGCGGGTGCCTCGAATGCACATGCTGGTTGCTCTTATTACAGATGTTATTATGCGAGCTCTCAGCCAGCCCAAAACGCATGACAAGGATCGGTCCCAGCGAGATGCAAGTGCTTCCCCGAGGTGTTTAACAAAGGTAGCCATTTGTGGTGCAAAGACTCCATCTACGGAGGTGACGAGGGGTATAAAAGTGGCATGACGCAGCTCACAGGCATTGGCGTACTTTCTTTGCTTTTCTGATTCAGCGGATTTCAGGACAGATGCAACAGGGTGTGAGACATAAGAAGGAGCGTCGGTGTCTACAACACGGAATCTGTTTATACTTAAGTTATATTATGTAGGATATTTTTAGTAAGTAAGTAATGTCATTTTGTCACAACATTTATAACGGTATAATTAATTAATTGATGCACCATCAACCCCTTTTTTGTTCTTCTTGCTATTTCTTTCCGTCCAAAGGTTGCCTGGAAGAAATCGCTTTTTAGTGATAAGGCCGCCCATTGTACAATTTATTTTATCGAACTATGTCTGTATTATTTACTTTAATTTTAGTGTACAATAAAGCTTATTCATTGATTCATTCATACAGACCTTTATTATATGAACTCTATTTCTCACAATATTATCATATTAACTTAATATGCAATATTAACGGCATTTAGTTTTACATCTTCACCTCTGAGATATGGCTGAGTTCAGTTGTATACATTATATGACTATTAATTTATTTCAAAAATTACATTTCGTTATTTAAAACTATAATTAACTGTTAAAACATATTTTTTCAGTCATTAATCTTTCTCATTAAACTTTGTACTTCAATATTTTTTGATTATTTGTTTCACATATATGTGAAATCTACCCAACTGAACTGTAGAAAGTCTTGAGTTAGATTTTCCTATGTCCTATCACCATTCCAGCGGCTGCTGTTATAGCTTCTGTTAGTAGAGACATAGATACAACAAAAGCCTAACACCCCACTTTATATTCAAACACCTTTTACTGATGCATTTAAAATAAGGTACCGCTTTTACTTAAGTCTCTTCGAGGGTTGAGCCACCTGGTGGGACCATTCAAAACTGCATGCTTTTAGATGTACACAAATAACCATTTTAGATTTATTTGATGCATTGATGCAACAAATCATCAGTTTATGTTCATTGGTCAAGGTTTAAACTGCACACAATGTAAAGGCTTTATGCACGGGTAAAGGTATTCATCATAATACTTAATATGTAGAAATTTTATTATGATTTATTCACAGCATGCGTTAGTGGTGTTGGAATACATATTAAATATTTTTGATACTTCATAAAAAATAAAATAAACATGAACATAAATTCTTAAAGGGCACTATCTGGAGACTCCTTTGAAGGTGCATTTGGAAGTGATACGATTTAAACATTCATGGTGGCGAGTGATATTGTGAATACGAAATGAAGCAATTTTTTGAAGACACATCTCCGGCGAGACGATATAAGCTTCATACTTGAACTTTCGCAATAAAAAGTATCGAGAGATACGGTTTTACGGAAATTAAAACGTGGACATAAATTTTGCGTTGTAACATTAATAAGAAGTTTTATTGAACTTATGACTCTTGTTTCTAATAAATTCTTTAGCATAAGAGTGATTAATTTGTAATTCTAACTATTACCACAGTCTATAGAAGTTCTCGTTTACACTGTGACACTACTATAATTATAGAATAGAATACCACTATTCGCGTAATACTGTATTTTATATAATGACGGTAAAATTGGTTACAATTTGTTCATCAGTCATCAAAGTCTAGATCGAGTCAGGTTGTGAGGTCGTGAGCTTGGACAAATATTTTAAGTCCTGAGCGCGCTCGAAAACTCTCTAAACTTTACACTTTAAGTTTATCTTTTGTGTTACAGTCTTGAAATTTCAAAAAGATCCTAAAACAACGCGAGACTAAGGAATTTATTATAAAAGTATACGAGTAAATATGCCAAAAAATATTCAACTTCTCTTGTTTGCTAAATTAACGCAAACTATATTGATGTGTGTGTATTGGATCAGATTCTAAATTTTACCACATTGATAGTTACAAAAATGATTACTGTAATAATTTAGTTTCCGAATTAAATATCAAGGCCTTGTGTCTAGCGAGTGATGAATAGGTCATATGACCTCAGTACCCGTAGTGTAAGTATACGTTTGAAAAACGTAACTATTGTAGTTACGTTAAGAGCTCGATTTTTATAGGAAACATGAATAGAATAGCGCCTCTAGCGGAAAAGAGCGTAAATCCTGTTTCCCATACAAATTGGACTCTTAACGTGACTAACTATTTAGTTACGTATTTCAAACGAAAACTTATACTACGGGTATAGATCACTATAGTCCTTACATTTGGTATGAAATATAAAGCAAGAAGAGCGAGTGTAAGAGCAGTCACCCGAATACCGAAAAGTCGCGGTCAAGTCCCGTCTCAGCACTTATCCATGACAGGAATTTATTTCCATGTTTTTTTGTTTTCTATTTAATTTGGTATCAATTTCAATCTTATCTAAACATTCCGATAGAAACAAAATCAAATGTAAAGCAGCTATAATTTAGGTCTGGGCTGTTAGCATAATTTGGAGTACTTATAACACTATTCTGGTTATTGAGTTTGTGTTAGTTATTTATTAATTTTATTGGATTCATATACAGCTAAAAGCCAAAACAATGAACACAGCTTTACTAAAACTAATATTGTAAATAAAACAACTTTAACGGATTTAACTAGCGTGTAATTAAATTTTACATGATGTTATTATTGCCCGACGTTTCAACACTAAAGATGTAGGTTGTCAAAATTTGACAACCTACATCTTTAGTCATCCCGTGACCACGAATGCTGAAAAGTGTTACGAAACGTCGGGCAATAATAACATCATGTAAAATTTAATTACACGCGAGTTAAATCCGTAAAACATGTTTTATTTATAATGTGTAGTGCTCGCGCAAATCTAAGAGAACATTATGTAAAACTATTTTTCTAATTATTAGCAAAATCATAAAAAATCACTTATCGAAATATATTAGAATTTAAAAGCATTAACCATAATCGTATTATGAAATTTATACAGTAAAATTTTGAGCAGGTTGCCAGCTTGTCACCTGCACGAAGCAGTTGTGCTCTTTATTTTGACGAACCCCTGCTAACCTCTAAAACTACATATAGCGGCATATCTCATACTGCCAGATGTGGCTTTACGTGTAACCAAATGTTTCCTAAAGCTCTGCCCAGTAGGGATGGCGATCTTCTTATGGAAAAAGATCTATTTCTAGATCGATTTAAATCGCAATCGCAAGGTCTAAAAGATCGATTTCCCAAAAATCTATTTTTTCCGATTATGTTTATAAAGTAAATTTAAGAGTTAATTTTGTAGAAAATAAGGCACCATAATAACTGATCTTTAATCATTAAAAGCAAAATATCTTTTTATGTGTAAAAGAGAAGTGAAGGAAACTCAGTATACACAGCCATCTTGCGAGTTATTTGAGTAATTAAGTGAAAAAATATATTTCTTTACATGTTTGAGTTAAATTTTGAAGTCCAATATTGACTTTGGCGCTCCTGTATCTTTCAACTTGAGTACTCTATAATAAAGTTGAAAATGTCGTCCTCCCTATCGTTTTATTTCGCTATAAAAATGTGGAACGATACGTTAAGTGTTATGTTACGGTAACCGTTGCTAAGGTATGTCATGTACGTATTTGTAACGAGGAAATCTTTTGAGAAGGAAATAAAATTAATGTTGCATAATATTTTGTACGTGTCCTCATTATACAGTTGAGGGATTGCTTAGAATTTTCATGGAAAGAAGTTGTTGTCCCAGTGGAAAAAAGACGAGAAAATGACGCAACATCGCGACGTAAGTGTGGAGGCTCAAAATTGTGTTGATTATATAGGTGCAAGTAATGACAAATGCTTGATGGTGGAAGCTAGGTTCATCCGAAATCTTCAATTAATAAAAGATAACCTTATAATTAAATCTCGGAATACAATAATGTTGATAACTGCTAACCAGACGAATTTAATTTCAGCCCTAAAAGCTGGCGCGCGTTGGTGAATTTTGTCACGTGATTATTTTATCACTCTCGTAGTGATGCACCAAATGTCAACCAGTCATAATGTGCGAGCACCTCCATACCTAACTATGGACTTGATAAGAGTGACGAAATAAATACTCAATGAATATAAACGACAGCAAAGATAATTTATAATGTCGACACGAAAATAACCTAAACCTTCATGCGCGTGCAGAAAGAGTACCAAACATACATTCATACAAACTATTGCGTTTTTCATGTAAATTGGACGGATATCCATCCTTAATGCACAGAATAATTTGTTATTTAATATTTTTGCTCTACTAAATTTATTGAGTACCATTAGCAGTTTTCGCAATAATATAATTATATATCTTTGTCAGGTCTGAATAGAAAGTGACACCCGGTCTTGTTATCACTTATATTAACCTTAAATCATGAACCAAATGTCAATCAAGGGTATGTATGTATACCCTGTCAAATTAAGCAAAAACCTGATTTACCAGAACACAATATTACTTAAACAGGTAAAAGTAACAGTAAACTTTTATGTTGCCATTTCGATAAACCTTTTTGAAGAAAACGTCTTTCTAACGACACTAAACTCCCTTTTCCTCCGCCGCCAACTAAAAACAAACCGTATTAGTAGAAGATCCGAACCTATATCGACCTTCACCGAGCTGATAATAGAATGAAACATATTTTATTATTAATTTAGTATATTAGAAAATATATTAAAAATGGGTTGTCTAAAAAAATCCTGGACAGACTATTTTTAATTATTTTTTGAAAAATGATTTTTAAAAAAAAATGAATAAAATATTGCAACATCAAGATAATAAGAAAATTTTGTCCTGACTGATAGTAGAAACCGTATAGAATGTGCAGGCATTGGGTTGTCTATTATTTACCTGCGCGAACTACTGGGTTGTCAGGTATGAACAGGTATGTCGATATCAGTTACTTTCACTCGATTGGATAATAGAAAAAATTTTATATCATCATAAGCGCGCGACAAAATTTTCTTATTATCTTGATGTTGCAATATTTTATTAAAAATCATTTTTCAAAAAATAATTAAAAATAGTCTGTCCAGGATTTTTTTAGACAACCCATTTTTAATATATTTTCTAATATAGTAAATTAATAATAAAATATGTTTCATTCTATTATCAGCTCGGTGAAGGTCGATTTAGGTTCGGATCTTAGACTATATAATATTACTGACCCCACTATGTCATCAGCACCGTTCTTTGTGGGTCGTCTTTGCAATATTAACACATTGATGCAAGTTAGACAGACGGGGAGTCGTACTGTAATTATTAATGGCCAGCCTTGGGGACTGAGGAGTTGCCCGTGTTTGTGGTACTTGTCTTCGTCTGAATTTGTGGTTTGTTCAGTTTGGGATGATATATTGTGCTTAACTAGTGTGGGTATTTAGTTTGGTAAGAACGACACCTTTTGGATGCATACCTTATTTGCTAGTTGCTTGTTTATGAATATTGAGTGTGGTTTTCATTATTTATGAAGGCAACAATATTTCGCCACTGTCTTGTCTGGTAGGGATAAATATGTATGTGAGATGTATACGATGTATATTATACACATAGGACGCAATTTAAATAACATACTAATAAAAAAGATTGTTGTGATTTGGTATGACTGGAGATTTTTAATTGCCTAAATTATTTTTTATGTTATACAGGTTGTTTGGTGCATGGGGTACCAAGCGGGCACCTACCCATGAATTATAATATCATATAAGTACTATAGTGATATCTATGGTGATATATATTTCTCCAAACAAATAGTTTGTTCGGAAAAACAAAATGTATGAGAAGTTACGAGTTTAATTTTACAATTTTTAATGTTTAATATCACTCTTATCTATGCATATGACTCTTGTATATGTGTTATATATGACTCTTATGTTAGCATAGGGAGGTGCCCACTTTATACCCCATGTACCAAATATCCTATTTATGTAACGATCAAAAGCAAGACTTTACTGAAGAACGGACTATTAATCCGTACCAAGATAAATTTCTACATTGCACACGGATTTGATGAAACAGAAAAAGATGAAATAATTGGACGCTTAAGGCTCATTTTGGACCTGTCTTCAATAGTGGAACAAACGAAGGGACAACTTATGAAGTAATCATAGGACTCAATTTGAGTCACTGCGTCACCCTAGTTCTTATCGTAATCAATGAGAAATGGACATTGGGAGAAATCGCTGATGTTCAAACACTGAGTCATTCCATCAAAATCATCTGAGATCATCTTGATTTGAAACATAATTTCCAATAATGCAAATGTTGTACCGGAAAAAAGCAATTATCTTCTTGTTTTTGAGATTATCTCAGTCATAGAGCCCAAAGATGTTCAGACTTCCTTTTATACTATGAAGTAATTATTTAGTTATATTGAAGCGGATATTGCGGTTGTATGCTGTATGGCTTACTACGTCTCAATCTCGGACGCTGCACGTAAGTTAAATCACAACGCAATGTCTCGTCTGTACGTTTTTAATAGTAGTTGGCAAAGTCCATTTAAAACATTTAACTGCAAGCGATGATTGGTTTTTAAAATCGACTGTTGAGATCGCAGTTCTATTCTTAATTGAATAGCAACGGTTGTTTGTGTCACTTTTCAATATATTTTTGCTTTGTTATTTTACTGAGATATTTTCAGTAAAATATCGCCCATAGTAACATACACTAACAAAGCATAATTAAGACTTTGGCTTGCCTCACAGTCAAAATGGAAAAACTGAATAATCCAACCTCTACTGGAATAGGTACCAAAACTTCAATATAAAACATAAAAGAGTCAAAGTGTTTAAATTGTCTAGCAAAATCATTATAACTAAACAAGCAATTAGGTACGTTTTAGCACAGTCGTTACCAGTTGCATTCAGCCCAATACATTTTGCCGTCAACACACAGATGCAAGTTTCTGGAGCGAGGGGACTATTCTGAAATTATTAACGACTGCCCGGGGGCGCACTAGCTATGAAGTTCGTCCATATTTGTTGCACTCGTCTCGTCTTAGTTCGTGCACTGTTAGCTTGTTGTAAATGGTTGGTGTTATTAATCGTGTGGTTGTGTGTGGCTTGGTACACTTAGCAACACAAGTAGATTATCAAAAACATGTCTTACATACTATCACGGCTAAAACCCCAAAAGGGTTGAGCAAGCTACGTAACGTACACGTAAACCCACATCGGGCAGGATGGAGCATGGAGTGTATCAAATCCGAAAAACTAAAAATGCTTTTCATCTCTCAAAGTAGATTAATAATAGTAAATAATAGTAATAAATGTTTATTTTCTCCCATACATAAAAGGAGCTAAAGACTTAACATTGCTAAGAGAATAAATAAAAGTTAGTACATTTTCAAAATTCACACTTTCAAAATCGCACAATTTTAATAATAGTCTTTATCTTGCAGTAGGTGCTCTTGGCATTCGTCTCCGTAAGCAATATTAAGACCAAATATCAAGCAAGCAACCGCAACCCTTAACCTAAGGAAATGGCTTTGGCTATCTCATCTGGTTAACACCTGCCTTTACACAACAAGCTGTTAACACTATTGTGGCAATAGATATTGATATGATGATGATGTGATAATGATCTTAATAATCTGCCATTTACAAATACAAATGGACGTATAAGGTGATCTTTACAGCCTTTAAAAAAAGAACAAGATCTTTCCCCGAAGGTCCATAAATTTTATCTACTCCAAAAACGTTTAGTAGATATTGTAGTCGGTTTATCCTTGATTGGTATAACAACGTTTAGTCGATTTTAGTTACAATAAAATCATTTCGCATAATTATTCATTTGACCGAATATTTAATTGGTAGAATTTTATTAAGAATAACTATTTCTTTGACATAATAACATTTGGACGTAGTTATGCAAAAACGTTCCAACCCACGCATACGTCAAGCTGAGAAAAACGCATTTATGTGTTTTAGCGGTACGCTTTTTTGTTGTAACGAGTTGAGCTGAGTAGTATGGACAACTTAAACTATTGATTTAAATATTATTTTACTATATATATTTCATTAACATTTAATAATAATAATCATACAATTTTTTGGAAATTGTACTTGGAACGTTTTAAAAAAAAGCTTTTTTGTATGAAGGTGTCTCATATCTTAATTTGCAGAAACGATCCACAATGTCAAAGTTGGTGTATTTTGAGAAATTGTAACATTTATTTTAAAAATACGTATATTAAAAAATGAAACAATATTACCAAAAAGAATTGTAATGTAGTAGATACAATACCTATACAAACTTTTTGGTACTTTTTTATATTTAAAAATTATTGTCTTTATAAATTTGACTTGTCAATTTTGATAGAGGAAAATAAATATTTGAGTTGTCGAAAGCAAAAAGCATATTTTTATTTTAAAATTAATAATTTACAATAACCGAGCCCAATAATTGGTGACCCGACCGACTGACTGAATCAGTGAGTATATATGTGATATATGCAATACGGCAGAAAAATAATATAATTTGGAGCACACAAAGTAAGTGTAAAATTACCTATTTTGGACAGACAAAACCGTAGAAATTAACCCTATCAACGAAATGTGCACCACAAACGAAGATACTAAAATTGATTTGCAAAAAATACTTTTACAAAAAATTGACAACTTGGAAAACCGAATTGCGACCATGTCTTCTTCGACGCATAGAACTCGTTCGTCAAGTCGCGAATCGAATAGTAACAAATCAAATCAGTTTCGCAAGCAATTCAACCCCAATGGCAAATATTGTTATTACCACTTTCTTTTTGGCAAAAAATGCAAAATTGAAAAATGCGAACCTCCATGTACTTTTATCAATAAACAGAAACTACAACACACAGCAGAATTAGCGTCAAACTCGACTGTAAAAATCAATGTATGTCGCACATCTCGCCTTTTTATAACCGAACAAAAATCTGGATTACGATTACTGGTTGACAGTGGAGCCGATGTCTCGATAATACCTGCGACTTCAAAAGATAAATTGGACAAATCCATAAAATTGTTTGCAGCAAATGGAACAGAGATTGCAACATATGGTGTTAAAATCTTAACTGTCGACTTGGGACTTCGTAGACAATTTCAATGGCCATTCGTCATCGCAAAAATTAACAAAGGCATACTAGGAGCAGACTTTATAAAACATTTTGGCTTACTTATTGATTTACGCAAAAAACGTTTGGTTGATACTGTCACAAAATTAACAATTTCTGGAAATATTGCACCGATCTCAGAAGGAGACGTAATTAGCACAATGCACAAAAGTCACAATTACTACGATTTATTAATAAAATTCCCTGACATTACGAAACCCAATATTTTACCCACATCTGTCAAGCATGACGTACGACATCATATTATAACAAAAGGTGAACCTGTTTATTGCAAAGCCAGACAATTAGACCCTAAAACACTGCAAGTGGTTAAAGAAGAGTTCCAATTCATGCTTAACAATGGCATAATCAGACCCTCAAGTTCACAATGGTCAAGTCCACTGCATGTTGTGAGAAAAGGAGATGGTTCACTTCGTCCATGCGGAGACTACCGAAGGTTAAATGCACAAACGGTTCCTGATAGGTACCCAATTCCCCGAGTTGATGATTTTTTTACAATTTTACCTGGTAAGACTATTTTTTCTAAACTTGATCTTTTTAAGGCGTATTACCTAATTCCAATGAATGAAGAAGATAAATGCAAAACTGCCATAATAACACCTTTTGGGTTATTTGAATTCAATGTAATGAGCTTTGGACTTTGTAATGCACCAGCTACATTTCAAAGATTTATTAATTCAGTTTTTAGAGATTTTAATTTTGTATTTGCTTATTTAGATGACATTTTGATAGCATCTAGCACACCTGACGAACATAGACAGCACCTGACATTAGTTTTTGAAAGACTTAATCAATATGGGTTAAGAATCAATGTGTCAAAATCAAAATTTGGCCTGGAAGAAGTAGAGTTTTTAGGATTCCTTATTACTAAAGAAGGTACTAAACCTCTACCTGACAAGGTACAAGCTATATTAGACTATAAATTGCCAGATACTGTCCATGATTTACGCACATTCCTAGGTTTACTTAATTTTTATAGACGTTACCTAAAGGATGCTGCTAAAACACAAGCGATTTTACACGATTATTTGAAAGGTTCAAAAAAACGTGATAAATCAAAAATAGCTTGGACAGAAAATGCTAAACAAATGTTCGAAAAATGCAAAGCCGATTTAGCAAATGCAGCTTTATTAACTTTTCCTAATGATAAATTTACACTAGCATTGTTTACAGACGCATCAGAGTTAGCCTTAGGTTCAGTTTTACAACAATTTGAAAACAATAGTTGGAAACCAATAGCATTTTTCTCAAAGAAACTCAACAATGCTCAAAAGTCGTATAGCACTTATGATAGAGAATTGCTTAGTATATATATGTCTATAAAACAATTTAAACATTACTTAGAAGGTCGTAATTTTATAATATTCACTGACCATAAACCTTTAACCTTTGCCTATCGTCAAAAGAACGAAAAAGCATCTCCACGACAACTTAGACAATTACAATATATTTCGGAATTTTCTACAGATATACGGCACATTAGTGGTCATGAAAATATTATAGCAGATACACTGTCTCGAATCAACACCATAGATGTTATTGATTATAACTTGATAGCCAAAGCACAAGTAAATGACAATGAACTTCAGCAACTAAAGTTGTCAAATTCATTGAAATTCAAACCATGTGAACTTAGCACAGGTGATATTTTATGGTGTGATATTTCTACGAACAATATTCGACCCTTTATTCCGCAAATTTTCCGAAAATCAATTTTTAACACAATACATAATCTTTCACATTCTGGTATTAAATCCACAATCAAACAAATAACATCAAAATTTATCTGGACAAACATTAATAAAGATGTTAAACATTGGGCTCAAACTTGCTTAGATTGCCAGAAAAATAAAATCATTCGGCATACTAAATCAGCAATAATAGCTTTTCCAGACCCAGATGAACGTTTTGAAGTGGTTCATGTAGATTTAATAGGCCCTTTACCTCCTGCAGATGGTAATGTCTATTGTCTCACTTGTATCGATCGTTATACGGATTGGATGGAAGTCATTCCAATACCCAACAGTACAGCAGAAACTGTAATTAAAGCATTTAATTCAAATTGGATAGCTAGGTTTGGTATTCCTCATACTATAATTTCTGATAGAGGCGCCCAATTCCAAAGTCAATTATTTAACAATTTTGCTAAAATGTGTGGTTCCAAAATCAAATTTACTACTGCTTACCATCCACAATGTAATGGTAAAGTTGAAAGAATGCATAGGACTCTTAAAACTGCTCTTAAAGCACATAAACCTATAAAATGGACAGACGCACTACCAACAGTATTGTTAGGAATGCGTACTGCTCTTCGAGAAGATAAAAATCACACAATTAGTCAAATGGTATATGGCACTACTATCAAAGTACCCGGTGAATTTTTTGAGAAATCTCATGCTCAAACGGATACTGATACGTTTGTATCCGATTTAATGAAAATAATGGACAAGTTGAAACCACGCAAAAGAAATTTAAATTTAAGTAATGACAACATTTTTGTACATAAAGATTTATTAACTTGTTCTCATGTATTTTTAAGGACCGATAGAGTTAGAAGACCATTAGTCATTTTATAAAGGACCATTTTTAGTTGTTAAACGTGATTGTAAATATTTTACCATTAATATTAAAAATAAAAATGTAAATATTTCTGTAGATAGATTAAAACCTGCTTATTTATTAGATTTTGATAACAGCAATTTTACACAGACTAAACCTAAAGACATTGTTAATAATGATACGCAAACCCCTAAAGAAATTAGAACTAGAATAGGAAGGAGAGTTAAGATACCGGAAAAATATTTTTAATTGATTTTTATTTTATATATTTTTTTTAACAGTGATTATGTTTGAAAATTTAATGTTTATATTTATGTTATTGTTTGTAATTCTTGTTAACTGTAGTTTATAATAGTATCGTAACGCAGTTACTGGAAAAGGGGTAATGTAGTAGATACAATACCTATACAAACTTTTTGGTACTTTTTTATATTTAAAAATTATTGTCTTTATAAATTTGACTTGTCAATTTTGATAGAGGAAAATAAATATTTGAGTTGTCGAAAGCAAAAAGCATATTTTTATTTTAAAATTAATAATTTACAATAACCGAGCCCAATAGTAACATATTTTTTAATCAAAACATGTTTTAACCCGGCGTCATTGTGGTGGAAAAAAGGTACATACATGATCGTTGAGGAGGGTCATTACGACCATGTAATGATTTTACCTGATATAACAGAAAATATTTATTGCATATGAATAATTGTTTAGGATTTTTAAACCTACCAATAGAATAGTTTGAAATTAAAACAATGTATTTCATATTTAATCAGTTTTATTCAAATCTAAACGAAGTTTAAGTTAGTAACAACAATTTGTCATATTCTTAAAATTAAAAAAAACGTCAATGCTCATCAATCAATTTAATTTTTTAAATCTAAGATATGCTAATTTTAATCTTTAATAAGGAACTTTTGAAATTAAATAATAGCAACATTATGTAAAATAACAACTTTCTTATAATCAGTTGTTTTTTTAGGGTTTTCACTGCAGTTATTACAATAGGAAATTAGATGTTCGCTACATACAAACTTATAAATATGACTAATATTCCTGTCTTTTAGGTATAAGGACAGTCTTGGATCTTTTTTGCCTTCCAGATATGTTTAGGTAACAGAGGGTTTCTAGATGTTTCTCCCGTAAATTCAATAGATCTGCATAAGCAGCCATTTCATATCTTACTAGGTCATTCAAATAACTAAAAACACCTAAGTAATAATAGTTATTTATTATACAAGAGTGGAAAGTTCCTTTTTAACCGCGTGCTCGATTTGGATGACCGAGCAAGCGAAGGATTCTAAAGTTGAATCACGAGCGCAGCGAGTGATTCTAAATTAGAATCCTGAGCGTCAGCGAGGGAAACAAACGAGCACAAGGTGAAAAATCTTTCCACTCGAGTGCAATACGTAACTTTTCATCCCACCTCAGCGAGGAAATGACAAAATAATCTTCATTCTAATCATAAATTTGGCACCATAGAGGTTACATTAAATAGGTTTAATGACGTTTTGAATTTACAATTATATTGAGTACTCATTATATGTGATGTTCTAAATTCAAATCTACTTTGCCGCTCAAGCGAATAAAATAGAATTTTCCAGCCAGATTTCGAAGCGCAAAATTACACTTTCCGAGGTGGTGGGATGAAAAAATAATTTGTGGCACAAACTAGCAACGGCGTCGTTGAGCAGGATTATATTGACCCTGTTGCAGGTTTGCGCAAGTTTTACTTGTTACACGAGTATCGAGCAACTCAAGCCAGGTGTGCAATGAGGTGGGGTGATCCTTACCTCCATCTACTGAGATTCACGACAGTGTGCAATAATTGTTTCATAAAAATATTTCAAATCCAAAACGTGCAGGGTCATATTGACCCTGCCTCAATGACGCCGGGTTATTCTTGAATATCGTCATAGTTCATTGTCCTGAACGAAATACATCCCCCCACAAAATCCATCAGCTTCGTAATTGTAACTTCTTCAGACGCTTTCATTTTTTTATAAAAACTAAGGCAATCAGCTGGGATAAATTTATAGATGGATTATAAATCAGCCAATTTAGCTGGAGCAATTGGTTTTCCGTTACGCCACAAGTGCTGAAAATCAGATTTATTTATTGGTAAAATTACTCCTTTTCTTATCCTTTTAAAGTTAACTTCCATAAAATCCTCATCAAATGAAATGAATGAAAAAATGAAAATGAATGAATGAAAATGAAAATGAATGAAAATGAAAAAGCTCTTTATTTAAATGGACTTTGCTAAGTACTTTTAAATCGTCAAAACCCTACCACCATTTCGGGACGAATAATTATTATTATGCTGATATGGAGAAGAAATGGCGAAAGAAACTCCACAGCTTACAATTTCGTAATGATTTCAAAACATCAATACAAGTCAATAAATAATTATCAATATAATTTAAGTTACATTTTAACATGCGTAAAGTTTGGGTAGTCATTACTCCCACGCATTTGGATTATTATCTTGTGAAAAGCTTTTCTATATAATTTAATTAATCATAATTATTATTGAACTAAGCAATTTAAATTTTGATACCCACCACCATTTTATGTTATTGTTAGTTAGGTACTTACAGATATTCCTTTCAATATAAGTGGTAAGCATACATTTAAGACCCGGTTAACAATGTTATAAGAATACAATGTCCACACATTGTACAAAAAAAAAAAACAATTATTACATATTATTATTGCATGTGTCATACAATTGTCCATCTAAAGATAACAACTAATTATAAGACCTACGTTTACATCAAAAGATGTTCTCATAAAAATCAAATATAACTTAGCTTTTTCAAACTTTATATTTTACTTACCGATAAAATAGTTCAAAGGAACTTGGACCACATAAAAGAAATAATAATCACTAAATTTATTTTTTTAATAATGTTCCACTAGTCATGAGTCACAAGGTAAGCTGTATAATCTTTATTCGTTAATCTTTTCAAATGTAATGGAACATTTACTACATTAACACAAGGACATTATTTTTACTACATTATTGTTGTTAGAACGTTCCAGACTGCATAACATTATACATTTTATAAGTTTGTTATTAAATAATCGGCTCAAATATAATTGGAACATTGAAAAGAAGTTACATTAAACCAAACAAAGTATAATATTGTTTTCTGACCACACATGTGTATGATGATAATAATATTTTTGTGAATCTTTTGGTACTCTCATGCTGGGGCCGCACTTGCGCCTATCGTCCCGAAGTAATGCGTGGCGATACTTCGTACGATACACGCAAGTGCGGCCCGAGCAAAGTTATCGCGATAAAGCATGTGGCATTTCTTTATTTGCACGAACTATCGTGCAATAATCCAAGATGGCCGAAATCATTTCCAGACGTGTAAATTGCGTAGTATTATTATCCTTCTTTGCGTTTAACTATGCATAATCACTTTCTTTACTTCTAAATTGTGTGCTAATAATTACGTAATGCATTTATTATAAAAAATAACTCAGCTGTATCGTATACTTAGTCACCCGTACGCGTCTGAACTAATGAAGAACACCTTCGAAATGAACAACGCATGTCTGACCACGCAGCGCGATAGGTTAGCGCGCTAAAACCCTGACGTACCGCCTCCCGGCCGATAACGCACAAGCAACCCGAATATTCGTGACGATAGCCGATAACGGCCGGTCACATCTGCGTGTATCGTGTCCTAGCACGAAGCTTCGTGACGATAGGCGCAAGTGCGGCCCCAGCATCAGTGTCTATATTTAGTAATTTATTTCATTAACATTAACTAAGATAGTATAATTTCTTATGCAAAAAGACATTTCCTCGAATTTTGCAAGTAGATTTATTTATACTGGCTCTAATATTAGCTTAAAGGTGATAGCTAGCTAATAAATTATTTATTTCAAGATGCCTAAGCATTTTGTTACCTACTAAATTAAATAATATGTTGAATTGATGTCAAATCTTACCCTGTTGAGAACAAAAAAAAGTGATGGATCGTTTCAGGAATAGATAAATTTATATTCCCGCAACTATATGCGATTTGAATCATTTATATTTGCCGCTATGACCTATCTTAAACATTACAAATAACATGGAACGTTTTAAAGAAATAGATATTTCAAATGACAGATTTTTTTCAAAATGTTCCAAGATGATTGAGTCATTATTTTGATTTTTTTGGGTAAAGGATAGTTTTTTTCAAAATGTTCCAAGATGACTGAGCCATTCTTTTCATTTTTTTAGGTATAAAATGAATTAAAACAGTACGATCCATGATAATTGGCACTGTATTAAAATATGATTAGGTTGTTTGGTTCGTTTCATCACTTGGACCTATTTATTATTTCGAAGATTTTTGTCATAACAGAGTCAATGTCTTGAGCACTTGATAGAACGACCCAAAATACCTAGCTTGGGCACAGAAACTCAATTTTGACAACTTTGTGGATTGGAACGTTTTTGCATAACTACGTCCATTTTACCGAATTTTCAAATGCTCTTATTTTATTTAACCTAATGTTTAACTAGACTAATAATGATTTGGTCGAAAGATCATATCGAATATTCAGTTCAGTAATAATGCAGTGAAAACGCCCTAAAGTCGCTTCTGGCACTCGCCGGCCGCTCCGCGGAACGCTCGCTTCGCTCGCTCGGCTTGTGCGCTGTGTTCATGTCAATCTAACTCGCTCGTCGCTTTGCTCCTCGCTAACCTATTGTTCAATTGAACATTCGATGAAATGAAAATTATAGCACCTGAACAATACATCAAATGAACATTATACTTTTTGATCAATAGCGTAAATGTTGTTATCGCAAATGAACATTCGATGAAATATCTATTATGTTAATCGATATTATACAAAGTGATTATTTTCTTAAACGTTGTTCGAAGAAGTGATTTTCGACTAAACGTTGTTATACCAAACAAGGGTGAACCATTGTAGTCAGCTTTACCTTGCAAATGGACCTAAAAAAACTTTTTTTTTAATCTTTATGGATGCGATCTTTTAACCCGGGGTTCGTAGCTACCGGATTAATACTACAGAGGTGATAAAACACTTTTATTCTTAGTATGTAATATTGTGACTTAACACTTCAAGTACCTTTCTGCATATTTTATGTGATCTCCACGTGGCTGCCAGTTAGCACCATGCGTATACAAAACAAAATTAAACTATAAACCTCTATAAAAATTATAATTATTTGATATAGGCTACTAATAATTGCTATAAATAATGTGGTAATTTTTACCCAGTAGCGATCATTTATGTTCGTGTTGGCCTAGTGACGTACCCGGGTTAAAGAGGCCATGGCAATAACTCGCTGAGCGATTGTCAGTGATTTATCAATGCCCTGTTAAGAAAAAATACTAATAATACCTTCAATTACCTTGAGTGGTTTCGCTCAAATGTCACGAGGCTGTTAAACATCTAATTAATTAAAGCTTAATTGGTTCCATTACCTACACTTGTAAGCAATGGCGTTAATAAGGTCGCTACACGAAATGTAATGACCGAAGGGAGTTGGTTAAATTGAAATATTCATTTATTAACTACTGAAAAAGGAAGTAAGATATAGAAATACGTTACTTGACTGTTCCGTTTTTTAACAAATTGTGCCTATAATACAGAAGTGCCACACCTTTGATCTCTTGCGATGCCGCTGTTAGGTGCCCGTCATTTAAGCACGTAGATAGGGATGTCGCTGTAGATTTTTTTAAAGTTATAATTATGTTGGCATTTTTCTATCTACACTTAAAGTACTACTTCACCAGGGCATCATGCCGGTGCAAGTAATCGCAGCCACGAACAATGTAACAAAGCAACACCAAGTCAGATATTAGCCTAAAAGCTGTATTTATATTTAGTTTGTGGAAGCGATTCGTTGCATCCCTACCGTGTCTTGGTGAAATAGAGATTTTGGTGTGCAAGATTGGATTACATACGAAAGATGTCAAACTTTATTGTGAATATTTTCACCACCATGTGTCTAAATATTACTCACGGCGACAATTACTATGTTTGTATTAGTAACGCTATTCAATCGCATAACACTCAACACAGAATTCCTTGCTAAGGGAAATGAGGTAAGTGATTGACTGAAGTAAAGCATTGATGAAATGAAATGAAATAAAATGAAAAATATTTATTTGGAGCATAATAAACGGACAAAAACAGAGAAAAAAAAAATACTAATAATATGCATCCAAAATGGCACTCACTCAGCTTAATGTCACGGCATACCGTGACGCTGGTTTTCAGTGTTTGTGAGTTTTTCAGGGTTTGATGATGTCTGATGTCTCTAGATTTTTCGTTGAAAGTTCGACACTACATAGAACGCAAATTACTCGCACAATTAAAAGTGTACAAGAAAACTATATAAATCTGTCGTCGAACGCTAAGAAAATCGAACACCTTTTTGAAAAAGACGTTCAATATTTTTTTTATAAACAGCGAGTCAATTGTCTCTTATTCTCACAAGGAATTAACGCAATAAATTATATGCCCTTTAAATGATAAGAACATTTTCCCTTTTTTAATGACTAAATTGAATTTAACATTTCTAGCACTCCCAAATAAAACATATCGCCTTTGTTTATTTCTTTGGAACCGTTAATTACTTTTTCGTTCAGTTGCTTCATTTAAAAGTTTCCGGGTCCACAAATACCCTTTGTAAGGCTCCGGCCGTATCATAAATTGTATTTACCAACGGGATTGACCCACAATACGTCTATGGGATTTAAAGGTCGAAAAAATCCAATCGGGACCACGCAATGGAAAAATCAATACGAAAGTCGTGGGCTCAACCAAAATTAACTTAAGCCATTAACCGATCTGGTCTGGCGTTTGTCACACTCAATTTACCACCTAAAGGGGCACCAAGGGTAGGAAACGGGTCTCCGATTGATGACTGGGTGTTACCTGTCTTATGTAATGGAATTTATGCTGAATTCAATTCTAAAAGGGACAGTTCAGAGGTACGTAATTCAGGGCATAATAATGTTCACTGATTGTGTTAAAGATAATGTTCTCATGGATTTGAGGATACAACCCATTTTAAATAAAACTACTCTTACAGTACTGAGGCCGCGTCTATTTGGGTTTCGCGTTGTTTTTATTTTAGTTTTCCGCGGGCTTGCTGAAATGTGTTACGAAACGAAAAATAATTTATAATAAATATTTTTTTCACCGTCTTGGAGTATAAATTTGTTTATAATTATTTGTAAGTTTGTCTTTAATCTAATATCCATAGCAGAACCCATATTTTATTTGATCTTGATACTTATATGAACGTAAACCCTCCGTGTACCAGGTGATTAAAAGTCACGTACCGTACTAGGTGGGTTATATATTCCAAAATATAAAATTGTCGGAAATGGCAGATACTTTGAGGAAATTAAGTATTTAGTAGTTATAAAGATAGTAATAATTAAGTTAAAGTAAAATTTTGAAAGGAGAGTATGTATTTTAACATTTTTAAAAATAAAAAAAGGAACCAACAAGTTGTTGGTTGCATTCATTATTAGACATTTCTTCATTTAAGACATTAATCACATAAAATATGAGTTTTATTGCATTCATAATGCTTTACACACATAAATTAAAATAAAAACCTTCAAATTTAAATCAGAAATTTCTACGAACGCGCCGTTCAAGACGGAAAGTGTGATACCCACGAGCGCTTTAGGCTCCTACTGCTCTATTGGTGGTGACCCCCGGACTGACTTAGCAACACTGATCGGAGCAGCAACATTGTAATTCCAGCTACGGAGAATTCCAAGTTCGGCACTTTCACAGTTTTAAAATTATTACGGCTTTTCGTCGGATTGGGGTATGTCACACCCCACCTGGTACAGGGAGGGTTAATATACTATAAATTTTAAAAAAAATTTTTTAAATTATCAATGCCTACGACATGGCGCTATGCCAATACGGTTTGTAATTAAGTATTGAACCCGCTTTCACGAGTGCTTTGGAAACCATTGTACTGTCAAATTACCTCACGGCTGCTATAATTGCCATTACGATATGGAGAATGTTCGTTAGTCAATCGTGATAATGGCTTTATCTCTATTCTGACGTTGACACAAATTAACCTTGGAAGTATGTTAGTGGAACGTAAACCATGTATAGAATAATTTTTACACACGCCATACACCATAATATAAGGTAGTTTCATCAAATATTTGCAAAAATATGCAAATTTCAAAGATTTTATGACAATGTTTACCATAAAAACATAAGCACCAAGCCCTGACAAATTTCGACAGCGAAAGCAAAGCCCTGGTGGCGTAGTGGTGATGCAGTCGCCCGGATTGCGGAAGATGCTGGGTTCGATTCCCGCCTGGGGCAGGTCGATTTTTTTTCAGTATGTTTTTTATAGTTTTAGAACGTAAAGTATTTGTTGACTTAACACTGTGTTTTAAAGGATATGTGCACTATTTTTGCAAAATCATTCTATAGCACTTCACAAAGGAAGTAGTACTTATATTATTAAGCTTAGTTTTTAAGTTATTTGTAATTTTATTTCATTCATTCATACAATTTAATAAGGTTGTACACTGCAAAATTGAACACAGTGTGTAAATCATTAAGTGCATTGCAGAGTATATATTATGATGAACCGTAGTTCGAGTTTGTCTAACCGATTTGGTCAAAGTGATTTTACCCTTATGCAAAGGCGATCAATGTTTGACAAACTAACCTTAAACCCAAAAGTTTGATTGGCCCTTCATTATTATTCCAACAGGCCCCCTTGTGTATCCTCTGTTTTGGAACGTTTGGGTATATTTTCTATGTTAAGTAAATATCCTTTTCGCACCGCCAAATACTTCGTAAGTTGAAGGTAAGCAAGTTATACAAATGGGCTTTTTTTTCAAGATATTAGAGATATATATTTGTTACTTGAATATTTTCTGTGCTGTGCGATTAACATCCTATAGATGTGAGAATCTCAAGATAAAGCTCAACAAATAAATAAATAAAATCTTCTTAAAACCTTAACGAGATGGAGACAGAGGGTGTAATTAAGAAAGATAATATACCAATAGGGATAAGGGGAACTTAAGTATAGAACATCGTAACTTTCATTTTGATTGATGGTTTTCAGTTTAAATCGACGATATCGATGTAATCAGCTATCTAAGAGTAATCCTTAGTGTAATGGGACTGCGAGAAAATAAAATTCAAATGGGACCACGGGGAAGCACCCAAAAAAGCCCAGTTTAAAACAGTATGCCTCATGTTACATTAATAAAGCGTATAATTGAATTGTTTCACTAATTCGAAAATAATTGGATTTTTAATCATTAAGCACTGAATCCAGCTGTAATTAATTATGAAATTGTATAATGGAAGCACCGTTGATACTGATTTCATTTTGAACATTCTTGTAATTATTGGAATACTAGCTTTTGCCCGCGACTTCGTCCGCGTGGAATAGTTAAATCAAATCAAATATCTATATTGCGTATCACTTGCTTTCTTGCGAATAGTTACTTTAGGCAGCATTTTATTTCTTTGTATATGTACTTATTTTGCAAAAAATACACATAAAAACTGCCGTGTACTATACTGTATATGGCATTTTTACAATCTATCATTTTATGTTTTCCCATCCTTTGCTAACTTACATGCAACCTTTCTCCCCACGTGGGTCAATATTTCAAAAACGCTAGAACAAATATTTGCTTATTTCTTATCCCGTGCTATTAAAAATTTCATGGTTTTATCTTTGGTAATGAGGAATCTCATAAAAAAATTCATCTCATATTTCAAGCCCTTCATTCCCTCTTTTACAAAAAAGCTTTTATTCCATTTCGACGTTTAGTCTATTTTTGTACCAAACATCAAAATCGGTTCAGGTATGGGCGTGAAAGTCATTAAGTTAAAAAGTCGCGTCCGCCATCTTGGATCTCAAAATGGATAATCCGTACCCTATAAACCACGAAAATGATATCCTTTTTAATAATAAGTTAAAAAGTAGCGTCCGCAATCTTGGATCTAGAAATTGATGATGTATTTGGACTCCCTTTTCGACTCCCGAAAACTATGAAAATGATACCCATTTCGATTTTATGTTAAAAAGTCGCATCTGCCATCTTGAATCTCGACATAGATGATGAATTAAGAATCAGGACCCCCAAAAACCTCGAAAATTATACCCATATTCCTATTAAGTTAAATAGTCACGTCACGCCATCTTGGATCTCAAAGTCGATGTTTTATTCGGAGTCAGAACCCTCCAAAAACCACGAAAACGATACCCATATTGATATTTTGTTAAAAAGTCGCGTCCGCCATCTTGGATCTGAAAATGGATCGTGTATTAGTAATCGGGACGTCCCAAAACCACGAAAATGATATCCATATCGAGTTTATATTAAGAAGTCCCAACCGCCATCTTGGATCTCGAAATAGATGTCGTATTCGGAATCGGGACCCCAGAAAACCACGAAAATGATACCCATATCGACGTTATGTTAAAAAGTCACGTCCGCCATCTTGGATCTCAAAATGGATAGTGTATTCGGAATTAGGACCCCCAAAAACCACGAAAACGATATCCATATTGACATTTTGTCAAAAAGTCGCATCCGCCATCTTGGATCTAGAAAAAAATGTTTTATTCGTAATCCGGACCCCCAAAATCCACGAAAACGATACCCATATTGACATTATGTTAAAAAGTCGCGTCCGCCATCTTGGATCTCAAAATGGATAATGTATTCGGAATTAGGACCCCCAAAAACCACGAAAACGATATCCATATTGACATTTTGTCAAAAAGTCGCGTCCGCCATCTTGGATCTAGAAAAAGATGTTTTATTCGTAATTCGGACCCCCAATAACTACGAAAACGATACCCATATTGACATTATGTTAAAAAGTCGCGTCCGCCATCTTGGATCTCAAAATGGATGGTGTATTAGTAATCAGGACCTCCAAAAACCAAGAAAATGATACCCATATCGATTTTATATTAAGAAGTCCCAACCGCCATCTTGGATCTCGAAATAGATGTCGTATTCGGAATCGGAACCCCCGAAAACCACGAAAATGATACCCATATTGACATTATGTTAAAAAGTCACGTCCGCCATCTTGGATCTCAAAATAGATGGTGTATTCGGAATCGGGACCCCCGATAACCACGAAAATTATACCCGTATTGACATTTTCTCAAAACGTCACGTCCGCCATCTTGGATCTCGATATAGATGTTTTATTCGTAATCCGGACCCCCAAAAACCACGAAAACGATACCCATATTGACAATATGTTAAAAAGTCGCGTCCGCCATCTTGGATGTATTTTTGTACTGGGGGTTCTTACGACCTTTCATCCCCTATTTCATCCCCACGTGGGTCAATATTTCAAAAATGCTAGATAAAATATTTCTTTCTTTCTTATTAAGTCCCTAATTTCAAAGTATCATGGTTTTATCTTTAACAATGACGAAGTCCCATACAAACTTTCATCCACTATTTCACCCCCATACAGGTCTAAATGTCAAAAATTTTAGAACAAATATTTCTTTCTGTCTTATTAAGTGCCTAAATTCAAAGTTTCATGGTTCTATCTTCAAAAATGACGAACTTCCATACAAACTTTCATACCGTATTTCAACCCATACAACCTTTTTTTCGCGATAAAAAGTAGCTAATGTCCTTCCCCGAGATCTAATCTATAGTTGTACAAATTTTCATCAAAATCAGTTCAAAGTATCATGGTTTTATCTTTAACAATGACGAAGTCCCATACAAACTTTCATCCACTATTTCACCCCCATACAGGTCTAAATTTCAAAAATTTTAGAACAAATATTTCTTTCTGTCTTATTAAGTGCCTAAATTCAAAGTTTCATGGTTCTATCTTCAAAAATGACGAACTTCCATACAAACTTTCATCCCGTATTTCAACCCATACAACCTTTTTTTCGCGATAAAAAGTAGCCTATGTCCTTCCCCGAGATCTAATCTATAGTTGTACAAATTTTCATCAAAATCAGTTCAGTGGTTTAGACGTGAAAGCTTAACAGACAGACAGACAGACAGACAGAGTTACTTTCGCATTTATAATATTAGTAAGGATTACTAGGTGGTAGACCCATATGTAGGGTCATCTGGGTAGGTACCACCGCCTTTCTTATTTCTGCCGTGTTTCGCTGTGTTTCGGATTGAAGGGAAAGGTAGCCAGTGTAATTACTGGGCATGGAGGGGGAGGGCATATCATCTTAGTCCCCAGGATGGCAAACGCACGTGGTGTTAAGTGATTTACACTTTATATTGCAAGTGTCTATAGGCGGCGGCGAGCACTTAACATCAGGTGGGCCGCAAGCTTGTTTACCATCTAATAACATAAAAAATACATATAAGAAAGAAAGAAAGAAAGAAAGAAAAACATTTAATCATATGTTTATTCGAAAGCGAAAATGTATTGCACTTAATGTGATGGACGCCTGTATATCAGGTTACCTAAAACTGTCGTTGTGCAATAGGGTTTTCACCTTATACTATAGTCCAGAACTCAAACTTTTGTTTGGGGAGATTATTTTGGTTTATTTATTTATTTATAACGGGTACACAAACAGATCACTATCATTACAAGACAAAATTAAGTACTTATAACGTAAACAATTCAAGACAGTAATCTAGACTTAGTGTACACAACATGCAAAGAATTAAACGGATTTTGTTACAATGATTAAAATAAACACAATAACATAAATTTGACTATCAATTTAACGTTGTCGCCTCAGAATATAGATACGTAGATTTGGGATAGATAACATAGATACGTACATACGATTACCCTCGTCATCCCATGAGGGGTTGACCAGAGCCTTAGGTAACATTTTGCTACACATAAAGCCATGTCTGGTAGTATGGTGAAGCAGTGCCTCCAAATAGACAGAACTAGAAACGGACAGTTTGCCAATCTGTTTTTGTGATTGTCAATAATAATAATAATAATAATATAATAATATAATATAATATATTTTCACGCTCACACCAATTATCTAGCCCGAAGTAAGTATCATTAAGAACTTGTGTTACGGATACTAGATAACGGACTTTTTTTTTTAATATACATAATAATTTTAGTATTTTTATAAATAAACTTAAATAAATATATAAACAACCATGACTCGTAAACAAACATTCGTGTTCGTCACACAAACATTTGCCGCTACCAGGATTCGAACCCGGACCGCTTGATGTGTAGCCAGCTATACTGACCACTCCACCACGACGGCGTGAATAAGAATGTCTTCTGGATAAAACGTTGTTTATCATCAATATCATCATAACGGCCTTTATAATTGGACTCACTACTGGGGCACAAGGCCTCTCCTTGTTATCGAAGGAGATTTAGGCAGTAGTACACCACGCTTGCCCAATACGAATTGGTGGACGGAGTATAAGGTGATCATACCCCTTTTGCCGATCCGTTAGTCGCCTACTACGACACTCAATTGGAGGATATTGGGTGATCGATCCTATTCTGTTGCAACACTGGTTGCACCTGCATAGAAGCTACCAACGCGCATGTAGGATGTAGCTCGTGTTGCGATAAGGAACTTTCATAATTAATAAAATAAAAATACTAATATAGTTTTAAGGCCCATTGTTACTAACACTGTCTTAAAGTAAATTAATATTAATGTTTTTGTATTGCCATATCTCTGTACTAACATAGTTTTTAAGTCCTATTGTTACTAACACTATATGGACTACCTTTTTTGTCTGAATTAAATTATATTATTATATTATTATTATTCTACTCTGCCGGCATTACAAAGCTGGTTGTTTATGTGTTCCACTATAATCTAAATATAACGGGTGTAAAAGACATGAACAGTCAAACGAAAACCATTCTGCTCACCATCGTAACATTTTTCTTCCTTTAGACTATACCTGGGAAATTGATAGTCACGATTTTATTGAAGGTCAAAGTCATATTTTTTTCATTTTTTTTTTTATGAAAACATATTCTAAACATTATTTCTGAATTATTGTCCAAAGAAACATTATAATTTTTTTTTATTATTTCATAACAAAAAATGGCTTCAAATCGTTAGCGTTCAATGTAGCTCACTCGATGTGCACGGACACAAACGAACGGGGCCGCCGTCTGGCGAAAATATCACGGTTTTGCGAGTTGCGTGCGAGTTGAGCGCTTTACGTTGCGCAGTAGGTACAACTTGCAATATTTTTTAACACCAAAAAATAAAAATCATTTCCCAGCAATTTTTTTTGAAATGTGTCTTATTTTGTTGTACAGAATACATGGTTCTCGTTTGACTGCTCATGTCTTTTACATCCTGTATATAACTCAAAGGTGACTGACTGACATAGTGATCTATAAACGCACAGCCCAAACCACTGGACGGATCGGGCTGAAATTTGGCATGCAGGTAGATGTTATGACGTAGGCATCCGCTAAGAAAGTATTTTTGGAAATTCCACCCCTAAGGGGGTAAAATGTCCACGCGGACGAAGTCGCGGGACGCTAGTTCAAAACTATAAATGGTGATTTCCATGACGTTTTATTATGACTGTGGTCAGATGTGAAAGCAAACTTGATAATAATGACAATGGAAGCCTTGTTATCCAATAGCATTCTTCAAATTGTGAATGCGACTCTAACATTTCCCGTCGGAAATTTCCTTAGAATGACGCTACAGACGCGATACCATCGAAATATTGTACGTAATACATTTTATGTAACCAATATACAGTCCCGACCATCGGTACACAGTAAACCAATATTCGCTTGTAACATGTTTCCGATCTCACAATACCGCTATCTCCCGGGACATGTCATCTGGTGGGCCTCAAATTTGACATGTCTCCTACACTATTCCGGAATAGTAATCGCTGTATTGTGTTGATGTGATGTTTTAAGTGATAACGAACTATGTATCACGGGTAAGTGAATGCGATAATTTTATGTGCGTCTTTTTCTTTGTATAATGAAAACATTTTTTTACTATGCAGTCTGATGTTTGAGCCCTCGTAGAAGAATGATCAGCAAGGTTGCCTAAAACATTAATTGGTCTTGGTCGAGAAATATTTGTGATGAACACGAAAAATTGTCCACGAGTTGTGACTATTTGTATATTCGAGTTTAATTACAAAATTTTCTATTTTTTTGTAGGTAAACTAGTGTATTTATATCACACATCTAAGTTACTTTGACTTAATTTGGGCTAGATAATTGATGTGAGAGAAGTTCTTAATGATAATTAATTTGGGGTGAGCGAGAAAATCTATTATTAAAACAGCGTTATTTCTTCTTGTATCGTATTTATACCAACGTAACCAATACTCTTTGAGTGTGTGTGTAACTGGAGCTTCTTTCATAAGATCATAGTTTACTGTTCGTGAATCAAACTGGCAATAGATGACGTCTATATCAGTCAAGTTTAATGGACCGTACCATTTTTACCACTAAAAACTACTTGCTATAGATTGCTTGCGATAACTAGGAATAGCGTCGGAAATAGAGAAGAAAGGAATGAATCAAGCTCGAATAAGGAAGATGTGTCAATGAACACTCGTATTGTTCCTTTGCAACTAAACTACAAAAGATGCAGTAAACTAAAATAAAAATAATAAAAAAGTCGATTCGCAACACCGTCCACATAAAATATGTAAATGCCAGTGGTTACTCGCGGCTTCGCTCGCGTCAATTTTGGTTAAATTAAAGCCTATTCTGATGTATGAGCTATATTATTGCAGTTTTATTAAAATTCATTCAGTAGTAGTTTTTGTGTGAAAGAGTTACAAACACACATCCATCCATACAAACTTTCATACTCATAATATTAGTAGGATTATCCTGCTAACCATCGTACTGCGCTTTTTAGTATATTTCTACGCTCACACCAATTATCTAGCCCTTTTGTTAATTAAGTATCATTAAGAACTTGTGCTATGGATACTAGATAACGGACAATTTTTTTTATATATATAATATTTTTTTAGATATTTATATAAATAAATATATAAATAACCATGACTCGTCAACAAATATTCGTGTTCGTCACACAAACATTTGCCGCTACCAGGACTCGCACCCGGACCGCTTGTATATACAGCTATTACTGACCACTACACCAACACGGCGACTGCGCTTTTGCAATTCCCATTGAGTTTCGAAGCACAAACAAAGCGCTGAATAACGGCTCGAATACTTTAAGGTCAAGTCATTGCTAGCAATAACCTGAACTGACAAAGAAGAGGGATAAAACAATACAGATCTATTTTCTCAACTTGCTACAAAGCACTGGGCATTTTGTAAATAGCCCGCTCCTCCGTATTGCTGCGACACAGTAAAAATGTATTGTTGAAAAACAATTTACTGTAGTTTCCAATATCGGCGGCATTTACTATGTATGAGCTCTCCAGCGGTATGTGCTTTACTGAGAAGTTAAAGGCTTTAAAACGTTCTTGAACACTATTTTACTACGCTTTATTTGCTACTTGCTTAGAAGGTTTTGTCTGCAATTGTGCTGTGCTAGTGGTTCTTTATATTGTAGAATCGTTCACGCTTTTTACCGAGTCCACGGCTGAAAGCTGAAAGTCAGCGGTTTATCAATAGAGCAAAATATGGGCTGGGCTTACACCGTTTTGTATCCTTGTGCATCAGCCTACTCTGCTTCCAATATGTTCGGCGTAGCACACTGGGGCAAGATCATCATGTGATGCCAGCAGAGCAGAATAGCATCACTTCATATTCTCCAGTGAGTGTCCTCTTTTTTTTTTGACGGGGAAGTCAAATGCATTTACGCATCGTCCCTACGGGGTGGTGCCAACCGCAGGGGATATGCGGGAATCGAGGTAAAGGCGTTCCCTCCGTACTCACTAAACATCCTCCCCGGCCTGACCTCCAGTGCGCTATTGTGGGGCGCAACTACACCGAGACCGTCCCAACGCTACCCGTCTAGGCACTCCTCGTGCACCAATTGGTGGCCAGCAGCCCACAGGGGCTACCGACTAACGCCAGTCCCTGTTGGCCTCTGGCCGACGCCGGCCTTATAGGACGCCTGCTCCTCCACGGCTGCTCGACCGTGCACATCCTCCTGACGAGGACACCGGGAGCAGTCATCGGACCGCACCCGGGGGACTTCAGGCGCGGTTGTGGCCCTGAAAAGAGCCGTCCAGAACTAGCCGTGGTGGGAAAGCAAAACCTTATACTCCATCTACCAATCCACATTGAGCAAGCGTGGTGGACCTGCCTAAGTCTCCTTTAATAATAAGGGGAGGACTGATATATCAGCAGTGGGTCCGTTATTTACGAATCAAAGTTTAATTATTTTGTTCAAATTTAATCGGCATGACATAAAATATTTGAAACATGTACCAAATTTACGATAAATCATCCTCTTGGATCGCGAAACATCTTCGATTCTAACCCAATGTTTGTGCTTGATTACGACAGGACTTTTTCTATTATTTTTTTCGTATGAATATGTCATTACTTACATCAGTATAGTCTTAAGGTCGAATAAATCGCTCGCGAATTCAATTTAACCCTAATGAACTACACAATAAGAAACCAGATGTAATAAAAACTGCAAATAAGCGTTCCACTCACGTCTTCAAGGCAAGAGATATATTAATTACTCCTGTCTTATACGTTTATGGTATATTTTCCTTAGTAATAACAGTTTCATAAACCTTACCAGTAATCCTATATAGTGATAAAAAGCTATGACGGCTCGCTCTGTTACCTTTAGTCTAGGAGTTAATGAGAAAATGTACACCCACTAAACGTGTCCTTCTTTTTTATAGTTTTTAATGGACTCCCAGCTTGAAGCTTTATGAATATTAAGAGCGTTGTGATTTAAGTAGCCGCGTTATGAGAAAAGAAAATCTACGTTGAAAGGAATTTACTGCAAGAGATTTCACACTTTTAAATTTTTTAAGCTTTAATGTTACAAGTATTGGGATGGCTTACTTGTTTAAATCAAAGATGATTTAATGTACGTACAAAGCTAAGCACGCTACTCTCTAGCAACCACCAGACACTTCGTCATATAAATGCTTTTCGAGATGTTAAGAGATGTGTGAAGAACTGAGGGACTACATCAAACGGGGTTTTTTCTGTGAACGCGCAGACTTAATTTGATTTTTAGTATGGAAACATTATACTAAAAATCAATTTCCTACTAAGACACACTTAGTAGGAAATTGATTTTTAGTATAATGTTTGCATACTAAAAATCAAATTTAGGCAACTTAATATTATGCGCTAAAATATTATTTAAAACACGACTGTATAAGAACGAAGGCCTACGCACACATACATACAGTGATGACGGTATAGCTATACAGTGATGACGGTATAGCTATAGCTATACCGTCATCACTGTATGTATGCGTGCAGGAGCTCCTGACCGACCTGAAAAATAAATATTAAATGTAGTTGCGATTTCACTCGAAAGAAAAGAGAGGTACAAGAGAAATTAGGTGAGTGTTTCAAATTTAAATTCTTAGAAGTGAAGTTTAGTTTCTTAATTAATTTACTTAAATACACCGATACTGAAAATTAAAACTTTGTATGAATCTATTGAACTTAATTTTTTCATCTTAATTACTTTTATATTGTTCAACTTACAACATTCATCAATTATAAATCACCAGGAGGCAACAGAGGTTATTTATTATAAAAGATTATTTATACTTTCGTTATGACATCTCCTACATAGTTATAGTAGCATGGTACATCAGGTTGGAAATATACATTAACTGTTTGTTGTCAGTCTGTATGACTATAAGTAATAAATATTTTCGTTAGAGTTTTAAACGTCTCTGTACATTTTCGAGTTAAATCGCAACTACTTGATTTTTTTCTTTCGGGTGAAATTGCAAATGGGTAAAAACGCTACTAACCCGGACTACGCGCTCTTTGAAGATAGATGTATTTTGTGCCACTCTGGTATTTCGTGTGATTATGTTAAAACAAAATTAATTGATATTATATAAGTTATTAATTTGTATGTCTATAAATATCTACCAGTACAAGCGTGAAGTTTTCGATAGATGGTAGACGGCATATGCATATCGATCGACAAACACATATTGTCCTTTTCTTTAGGAATAAATTGGTTAATTTATGTCGATTAAACTGAATTATTTAATTTTGTTTCCCAGTAGTTTATCGTACTCGCACAACTGGTTCCATTATAAATGTATATATTATTTAACATTTTAACACGAGATTCAGTGACAGGTATATGTAATATTTTGAAATTCATTGCCAATCTGTAAGTAAACAGTAGCCATGTTTGTCCGGATTATACCGAATACATTCCACCCTTGTATTTTACCATTCAGGTCACAGAATCCAAATCAGTCGACCCTGATTCTGCTGCAGGTTGTGTTTCTAAACATAGGATTGTGTTTTGAAGCAAAATGCGGCATCTCTGTTTGTTGGATACATGGCAAATTCAATAACACCTCTATGTTGCGTCGGTGTCAACTCGTTTCATGCATTCTAAGTGTTATTTCCAGCTCGAAATACACGGGGCGGCGTCACGTACTTCCGAGCTGAGTTCTCGTGCATTGAGTATTAAAGAACTGCAGCGCGAACGTGTTTGGCCAAACATAATCGGCGGGTGCTTTACACACTTACATCCATATTTCTAAAGAAGCAAACACTTATTGTTCAATAATTAACAAACTAAGTTATTGTTAGTCATAAAAAATATTTTGAGTAATTACTATATTCAAGTAAGTATACTTATCTATAAATTCGGGATTTAGACGTGCTTGTTGCTTCTCGCTTCCTAAGTTTAGTTACGATTAATCAATTATATTTTACTTAAAAACTCCTTACAGACCATTAATTTGTATCTTTGGATTGTAGACTATTATTATTACATATTATTATTATGTGTATTATAAATATAATTATATTTAATATAAAATTAATGTTCCACATACCCTTCATACTTTATACCTACTGTTTGGCACATCAGCGATATTCCTCATTTATATGTCGCATAGTTAAGAAATTGAATACACTGCCAGCACATGTGTTCCCTCCTTCTTATAATCCTGAGTAACTCGAAAGAGGCGTCAAGAGCAACTTACGAGTCAGCAAGGCGAGGTTGGCTAGTACGAGACTTTATCTCTAATACATGCTATCTTTGTCTTGCGACTCTACTTCTGCTATCAGGTGGGATGAGGTCATTTGACCTTTTTGTAGACGCTAGACCTTTTTTTTAAAAAGGCAATCTGCGCTAAACAGTGATAGTAAATAGCCTTGTAGTCTGAACATCATTCTGACAATATCTATATAATTTTCGTAAAAATATTTTATGGACAACAATACTTTATAATTTATTACACTTAAACCCAAATTACAAACATTTACAAAGAACATGAGGGGTTTTTTATCGTTAAACTGTAACAAAAGTAGATAATTAAAACGTAATGAATGTTTCTGAAGGATTTGTTGATAATAAATCTTTTTTATTCTCTAATTTAGAGTCTAAAATTGTAAACGGTTAGTTTATTCAAAAATATTATTAGATAAATAAAATCAAAGTTTTAAAATTGAAATAAATTTATTATTTCAATTTAGAAATTTGGATTCAAATACTTATGGACGTCAAAGTTATAAATTATTAAAAACATAATATTTGCCACTAGGGGACTTGAACTACTTTCAATTTATTAAAATGACGTTAAATGATTATATTCCTTAGTTATTGAAAATAAAATTGGTGGCGTAAAATATTTCTTATCTTAAAATGCTGTTGCAAAACCACCGCCAGTAAAAAAATAAAAATTTACGCAACAAAAGCCAAAATTGACACAAACATGTGATTGGCAGATCTCATATGCACAAATTAAGAAATAAAGCGAAAGTAAAATGCTTTTAGTGATGTTTATCTCCGCAAAAAAATATATTGGGTTCTTTAAAATACCCGCTGGCTTACAACCGACCACTTAAGTAAAAGCTTTTTAGTTGAGTGGCTAAATTTTTCTGTTATCTCACTCATTCACTATTATTTCTGAACAAAATAGCATTTTTAATGGCAATTTAATTAAACCTAGTTATAAAATTTTAGACCAATAACAGTTATCAACTTAATCTTATTCACAAATAACCAGACCATATTTTATTAATTTGCTTTTGTCAGATCTATTCTTGAGTACGGATCAGTCATTTGGAATCCCCAATACAAAAAATACATTGAGGAGATAGAGAGGATACAAAATAAATTTAATAAGTATTTGTGTTTCAAACACAAGAACTCTAAATCCTCCGAACCTGTTGTTGTTATACCTTCTTTGACTTCGCGCCGTGTCGAGAGAGATCAACTATTTTTATTCAAAATTTTAAATAATTACATTGACTCACCTGTTCTTTTTAGCAACATATCTTTCAGATGTCCCCGGTTAAACTCTCGTCAACATTCTTTATTTAATATACCACTAGTGTCAACTAATTATGCCAGTAATATCTTTTTATTGCGCTCTTGTCGTAATTACAACAAGGATTTCTGTGATATTGATCTGTTTCAGTTATCGATAGGAGCATATAAGAGGGCAGTTAGAGACAAATTATATTAATGTTCTTTGAACTTATGTGACCTTATGAGTTAAGACATAATCATGTTTATTATTTTTTTTTTATTTCATAACTGCTGATTTTTCTAATCATTTTGTTTAATGTTTCTAGTTTTGTATTTGTAACTACTGTTAACGTTTATGTGATGATATAATTAATAAGTGGAAACTTGATTGGTTCATGTAACATTTATATGTGTAAGCTATTGTATTTTAGTATACTGTTTGTTTCCTTAGTAAATAAATAAATAAATAAAGTCTTTCCGTTTAACTAGGAGTATTGATCCGTTAACACATGTCATAGAGTGAGAGCACGGTTTAAAAAATCATGTCCATGTCTGTTTTGATAATCGGAATACATACTCACCAGAAGCACAGATCTCGCATCTATTTGCGTTTCTGTAGCAACGCGCCCGCCAGCAATACGCTCCCGTGTGTACATGTTTGCCCATTACCCCTAGGGCAATAGTCTATCCAACATTGTATATGAGATGCATTCCTCATTTTGCTTCCTCTGTTGACACTATGGAAATTAGGGACTCGCTTCTGGTTTTAATAAAGAACCTCTTATTACGTACGAGTGTTTATTAATAGTGGTATTTCCATAGCAGTTATGAGTTTTGCTTCGTGAATGTTTCGTATGGTAATGAGAATTTCAGTGTTGATTTAGATTAGGTTAGACTGAATTCTGAAATCAGGGCTTGGGGGATTGTGAGCGGAGAATTTAATTAATTCAAATTGTAAGCAGTAATGGAAAAGGTTAATTTCTTTGATGATTGGATTCTTGAGGAATTTCTCGCAAGAATTCTCGTATGTTTTATTCGCCTAATGGAAGTGAAACAGAGTTCGAGCATAGCGATATTTTCTGGCAATTTAGAGCACTACAAGGAAGGATACTTTTACCTAGTGTCATGAAGGTTGACCTTCCTGATTTCAGCCGTAAAACAGTTCGTTTAGTTTCGACGTATTAGGATTAATAGCCAGTGCAGAGAATTCAGTAATATCTCTTACCTAAAAATGTTACTGCTACAGCAATGTTGAGTCGTTTTTATACGTAATTACAAGTCAGGATCATCTACTAAGTGATGTTAAACTATCTACAAACATATTTACTTGCTGATAATCATAATATATTTATAATAATACATACCTTCTTCTTCATCTACATCTTCTTCTTCATCTACATCTTCTTCTTCTTCGAGTGGTTATCGTGATACAGGTTCACCTGGTGTCAGAGTTTCACAAGTCGCCATTTCTGTCTTTTGACGTGACATCTGTACGACTGCCATGCTTCGACAGCAACTGGGGCCAACAACTTCTCGTACCTTCCGAAGCACAAAAAATCTGTGGCCACTGTAATAAAAAATAATAGCTGATTTCCATGTACACACATACTAATCATCATAACAGCCTTTATAATTCGACCCAATGCTAGGACACAAGCCCTCTCGTTATCATCGAAGGAGGTTTAAAAAGGGCAAAATCAAATGCCAAATCCTTAAGCAGTATTGTCGATATCAAGGCATACTGCACTAACCGAAAATAAATTGGAAATAGGGTACGACAATGATGATTTAGTAATTTTAAGTTCTGAAATGATTTAGTTCTTACATTGGATATAAACTCATTCATAAACTGGATATAGGTGATTGGAATAATTATTTCAGATGAGTAAGCAAAAATCTCTCTTCATCCAGGAAGCCTATTTTTAACACGCTCATATTAGTTTCACCTGTATGTTTGTTTGTATGTATGTAACTGACTCGTTTGGACCCACTTTAAACGGTCAGATTTCATTTAAACATTATTCTTAATAAAGAAGACCTTGATTTGATGGTATTCCTTGTGAAATATTCTCAAATCCCGTTTTTGAAAAGAAACTCTTTCCGCACGAATTATTTCTATCCTCAGTGACCATAATATGTGGATTAGTTCCACGAATGTTAATCGACGCTTTTCTTTCAAATGCTCGGCCGCACTTTTTTCCAAAAGGCTTAGCGTTAAAACCCATTAATTCGGCCACATAAATCGGCACCCTTGGATACTGATAGGGCCAGTTTGGCCCAACGCTTTAGAGCTCCCTCGTTAGAGAGGGTGGATTTGTTAGGGTTGCGACTAAAGAGATTTGGGATATTAAAGTAACACTTCTTTACTTTTAGCGTCAGGATTTATTCTAATAAGTGATGCTGAAAGACACCTTTGTTTGACAACCTATAGCTTAGGGTTTTTGCTACAAGAATCAAAGAATGTGCTAATAAAGATACCTAAAATTTCAAAGCTATGATATTGTCTCTCTATCATAATGGGGTTTCAATGCGACAGCCACTTTTGTTTTTTTTTATATGGTTGCATAACGTGTTTATTCAATATAACAATGATTTTTTTTTTTCATTTCAATGCAATTTGTACGCTTATGAAAGCTAAATTCCAAGGCATTCGTCCAAGAGTCTACAAGGAGGCCTTTTCTGAGAGGAACGGCATGTGTATTTGAGTGAAATTTGATTTAGCATATTTTGTATTTTCAACTAGTTCGTAAATTCTTCCAATATTATAAATCTTTGTTTAGCCTCCCTTTGCTGATCCATTAGTCGCCTTCTACGACAGCTAATGTAGGATACGCTATTCTACGAGTAGAAAAGCGTCACCGAATATCCTTCATTGGCTGTCGTAGAAGGCGACTAATGAATCAGTAAAGGGATACTGAACACCTTATACTCCGTCCACTAATCCACATTAGTCAAGCATGATGGACTACGACCTATACCTCTTTCGACGACAAGGAGGGGCCGTGTGTCCCAGCAGCGAATTCCCCAGCTATTATGGTGATGATGATGAAAACCATATCTTGAATTGACATTTACGATACTTTTTATTCTGGCTATACGTCCCTGTGAGATTAATTCACTGTTTATATGAAAACAACATCCACACGGGTGAAGTCCCATGTAAACGCTAGTATAATATAATCATGTTACAAAATAGCGTCAATCCAACTTCGTATCTTACACAAGATGGGTCAAAGCTGTTATGTCAAAGTTTGGTCGTCATCTCAAATTGGTGGATCGTATATTTACCAACTTTAGTACACTTGTTATTCAAAATATATCATCTGGGTTATACAGAAAAAAACTCGTATCAACCACCCTATCCGCATTTGGGCGGAAATCAATGGGATGACAGGGGTCGAACGCTGGGTGTTATCTTCCGATCCGCGAGTGTGACCCGACCTTAATTAAATTTAAGTGAGCGTGTGTGCGATATAGGCTATTTTATCAGAGGTTTGCCTAGCATTATAATGTTATAAGCGCTAGGTGAGGCCGCTACGAAGAAAATTGTCGATGAAACCTTTTAGCCTTTTACTTCTTGTTATCGGTGCGTATTGCTTCCTTAAGATATAAAATATTAGACAAGACCCATTTAAATAAATTTGTACTTAACCCTAGCTAACCTTCTGGTATACCCTATTTAAGCTAACCATCCGCCGAAACTACGGGTATTAGAAAAAAAGTTCTTTTTTCATAAGACAATTATATACTAGATAGAACTGTTGATGTTTATTATTGTTATTTAAAAGGCTAACCAATAATAATACATTATATAGTGTTTGCGCGCTTTGGTTTTGCGTAGTATAAAAGGACTGTTGATTGCAGCGTATGGATATTCTAAGTTTAGAAGTGAACAAGTGCGGATCAAAGCTTAAAGGCGAATACTACGGATTACGTTAGCATTGTGATTGGACTTTGTTGTTTGGTTATTGTAATTTTAGAGTGGTGTACGGAATAAAGTCTCGTCAGCGTCACCAGGTGTTTCTATCCAAACCAACGAACCCCTAACTCGTAACAGTATTTTATTTATAAACATACATATAAGCATAAGTAATCTACATAAAAATTAAGATACGTTAGAGATATAAGTGGCAGTTTACGTTGGAATATAGTCGTTCCAAATATATGCAGCATGCGCAGTAAAAGATTTACTAGAAATGTTTGGCTTTGTTGGAATTTTATGAGTCCTAATAAAGAAGAAAATAATATGAAAATCGCAATCGAGTAATCATCGACACCTTATAAGTGCAAAAAAATCTCCCTTCACTCAATCGTTACACAGAGCAAGAAGAGCAAAATATTAAAAAAGGTTCCTTTCATCGGATTTAGAAAGGCAAATAAGTAATCGTTTTACCATAACGTCTATGCGGGCCCCAAACATGCTTAGCCAATTTGATCGCTGAATCAAAATAAATTCTGTTATTGACAGAAGTCGTGGCATGTTTGCTTTAACAACACGAAAATCGGGCTTCCAGTGAACTCCCATTTTGTTCAGGCGATTGGCTAATATTTGTTGTGCAAATAACAAGATAATTTTCTTTTCAAGTCGCGAGTGGTAATGGCTAATGTGTTGCTATTTTTTATTTGGCAGGAATCGTTTCTCTTCCAAAAATACCAACGAATTTCGTTGAAAAATACTAATGACTTACTTGAAGTGAGAGGACATTTTGTGATTCTTTTGTTCGATAATGAAATAAATCTTGTGAATCAAAGAAGGTTTTTTATTTCTGAGAAGAGTGACATTCGAATAAAGCCATATAACAACAAATGTTTGTTCTTATAGTCATCATTTATTTTCATAGTGATTATTTGATAAATCTGACTGATGAAGTAACTGGTCACAGTTCATTAAAACAAAAAGTTAATACTTAAGTCTAACTATATAATCTGAAATCAGCGAAAACAATTTTAACTGAGAATGGAAATCCACACCCATAATAAGATACAAAAGTCAGTATGAGAGATGTCATAACAATGCTCATCAAATTAAGGAAATTGGAAGTATCTAGACTATACTAACATGAAACATTATCACGAGTAAATACAATAACGTAATCCGATAGACTTATTCCCAAGAAATGGACATAAAACCAAAATAGATGATAATTCTATATAGGCATTACAAGAAATTACGGATACAAAATGTATTAGAGAGAATGACTTTGAGCACAGACAAATAAACACACGTTTGAAGGAAACAATGTTAGTATTCAGACTGAGATCGATAAGAAACATTCCAGACAGGATAACGCTTCGGTTTATTGTCTAGACTAATCTCTAAATACTTAATAACATTACAGAATTCAATAACAATTGCAACGGCTTCAATGCATTAGATAGTGCATAATGCAGCAGAATTGCTGAAAGTAAACGTAGATCTAATTGAAAATTTAATTGGCCTCTACGTATGTTAGACCTCGGAGCTAATTTTCTAAAACGTTTATCTGCTAATGGATTCAAAATTTCATCTCTTCTCCACTACAAATGTAAACTTTAATTGGGAATTCTAAGCAGTCTTTGTGTGTTATTTAAAATATTACAAACTTAATATATTATTCACAAGATTAGTTCCAATGATCTTGTAAAGTTTTTCACTCACTGGTAGGTATATCAAAATTAACAAAGCGAAATGGTTTTTAAAAGGACATGACTAAACGACTACCCTTAAAATGTATATAAAATTTTCATTGACTCGTAACATTTAAATATTCATTAATTAATTATTACGACTTTAATAATCTCACATGACTTTCGTGAACTAATCAATGAAATAAAAGTTTCCAACTTGTTTCCTTTGTTTGACAAGGAGAACGGGCCACAAATTTACTGTTCTATTCTATTGTATTCCATTCTTCTAATAGCGTAGCGGCGGATTTAACGTACGCATTTTGCCAATGTCAAGTGAAAATGTAACTAAAGTAATAAAAATTGTACGATTGATTTGGGTTAAAAATGGAGTCTCTCAACACGTGTTTTTAAAACAAGAACTCGGAAGAAACTCAGAGTTACTATTTTTTTTTATTTTAATTAGATTAAATGATATAACAGTGTGATGCAACAGCCAAGTTTCCTCGTACCAAAAAGTTTTTTTTGGGTTTAATGATGACATGCTGGCAACTGGTCTCTATTTTTAGGCACTACCTAGTCCATACTGCCAGAAGTCGCTTGATGTGACCAAATGTCATCTAAAACTCTGCCCAATTATGAACGTGATAGTATGTATGTATACATTTCGATTTATTTTGCGTTTTATGAATATAACTCTAAATAAAGCTTAAAATAAAGAATAACGCGCCTATTACGAAACATTTTATGGTAATATAATTTTGTTAGAATTTTTATCCGTTCGGTAAATATTCCAACAACATTGAATATTGTTCCGTTTCGAAATTAATAATTCAATAGATACAAGATTTTAACCCTTCTCATGGTGTAATAATCAGATTATTGGCTCGTAAATGTCGCGCTAAAAGGCTTATTATATTATAACAACCACTGTTAGAGAGCGGCTGTTGATTTCGAAACAATATCCTAATACGGAGTCAAAATGTGACGCTTCACAAGGTTTCTTGTGTGTTTGAGAAATATCATACGCTTGTGAACAGATCAAACTTTATTTGATATTGGGTTATGTATCAATGTTAATTGTTAGAGCAGAATTCGATTACCGATACAATACTCCTATAACAACAGAAACTCGTCTAACAACTCACTTATTTTGAGGAGGTCCATGACGCCGCGGTCGTGGTTTCTTCTTAGCAAGATCGCAGAAGTTAAGTTGCTAAATGCACGGTTGCTGTTGAACCAAAAATGTATGCACTCGTTTTTAGTCCCTGCCCGCCTAGAATGACCACCGAAACACGATATGATATAGCCATTTACCTACCAATTTGAACTGTCAAAAATCATTGGATGTAACCGCCAACTTGAAACTTTATCTAAACTGCGAACATGTATTATACATGTTCGCCTAATAATAAGGCTTATAAGTGTTCGCATTTTTGATAAAGATTTCGGTTATATCCAATGATTTTTGACAGTTCAAAGCGATAAATGGCTATATCATATCATGTTTCGGTGGTCATGCTAGGCGGGCTGCTTCGAAAGGCATTAAGTTGGTGGTCTCGGCTGCAATTTAAAGTCACGTCGGAGACTAAAAATGGTGACTTTTTAAACTCTGACACCGCGCTGACATGTACGGTGAACAGCAAAGTAGATGATTGTATTTATATTATTTTTATTTATCTGTAGGTATATTTATGTGTACACACGAGAGTCACGTCTCGCATCACCTTTCCTTTCGCAGGTGGGTTGGAAGAGATTTCCATTAGAAATAAGCCACACCTTTTGTACTTTTTATACCAATATGTTCTCCAATTTTGTATCCGTGTACAATAAATTATGAAACAAATAAATAAATAGATGATCAAAATCAAAACTATGGGTAATAGAAATTTGAATGATGTATTTCCAAACTTAAACCCACAACATTTACATGTTTGTATTTATTTTGCTTATAATGAATTTAGAAGTTTTGTTTTTGATTATCTATTTCTGCTGTTGACTGTACCACGTTAACGAAACGATAAAAAGAAATGCCCACTTATTTTTATAGTAAGAAACGACCCTGCACACAATACACGAGTGCTCCTTGGAAAATATAATGTTCACATTTCAAAATTTCATACTGAAGTGTTTCTGTGTAATAGTTAAAATGTAACTGTCATTTGCAACGCGACTTAACTTACGTAAAAGTAATTTTGTCTCAAATTATAGCGCTAATTCGTATTCCATGGAGAATTATAATTTGTATGTTTTAATGACTATTTTCAAAAATAGATCAAGATTTGAGTAATTTTCTGTTAAATAAAATTGTTAAAGAAACAATTTAGACAATAATAGAAATAATAAACAACTAAGTAATAAAGTTGCGTTTAAATTACCACGGTATGACACTTGTGATGTCAATGCGTACGGTGTATTGCTATTCGCTAGTAATGTAAAATATGACGTACGCTACAATCCCTTTAAGTCCCTTTTCCCTTGTGATATTGTAAAGAAATCCTGGTTAAGCGTAAAATATCACTAGCGTAGCAAACAAACCTATTTATCAATACGGCTTATGCTCGGGTAAAACTAAATTGGTGTCTACACAACATACTACTCCTACCGTCCTACGCGACCTTGTAGGCGACTGGAGAACATAAATAAAAGGTCTCAAGCGCTCTGGACATTTTAATAACACACGGACCTTTATCATACTTCCTTTGTTGCATACGTGAGTTCACTAACACCAGCCTAACTTGACCCCCGCTATTCTTCAGCCCTGGAACAAAAAAGGGAATTGGGGCAGAAGGGAGCAGGTCAGTGATAAATGGACGTGCTGAAAGGACTGCGACAAAAGATGCCGTTTCGAAGCCAACTTTTTTGTGTCACGTCGAAACGGGCAACACTTGAATGTACATCAAGTGTGTTTGTTTGTCACGTGACGCGCGGCCATTTTGTTGATGGTGATCCCCTTCAAGTGTCAAGGTATATAATGCTGTATTTCAGTTGCCACAATACAAAACCTAAAACTGCTTGATTGTATCAAAACATTTTTGTCTTTATAGAGCTACTAGCGTTCCGCTCGCAATTTCGTCCACGTGATTTTTTTTAAATAAACTATATCCAATGCTCTGTAAACATGTAGTATTCTAACGGTGAAAGAACTTTTAAAATATAAAAATATATCGTAAAATTAATATTGAGTTATGTTGACTTATTAGTGGGCCATCCACTAACGTTTTTTTTTCGTACGACTTGTAAATACTTTTTTACAGACTGTAAAAAAACATCCACGAGATAAATAAATCCGTCGAGACTAGTAACTGTAATAATATATCTAAATTTTTTCTTGTGATTTCATCATGATGCGCCACCCCAAGAGGAAAGTCAATCCTTTAATCACCATAAATACACAAATTAATATTTTCCTTTCATTTTGTAGTCTGTCAGTAAAACTAACTGGGTGGTTGTTATCTTCTTGTTTCATAATCGAGACCTGACGCTCGATCTTATTTAATATGAAATTGATTTCATTTTTCAATAAACTTCTAAATGGCCTATCATTAAAGAAAATAATAACTGTTTCAAAATCCAATGAATTACAGAGAAAAGGGTTGAACAAAGATTACTTTGTCTATTTTGACGTTAAAATCCCAATATTGACTCAGAAATAATACCGAGAAACACCAAACGCCAAGCCACATTCTCCTGGAAGTAAACTCAAAAATTACTGATAAAATCTCCGCAATGAGGCCACGAAATCGGCGGCGTAACTGAATTTATATCATTGTACACGGTCCGACCATAAAAGAGATTTTTCATTGTACGCAGAATTGCACTGGCTCCATTCCAGGGTTGTTCGTCATACGACGGGCGATATGGAAATTGGCAAAGATCTCGCTTCGCGATTCTGGGCACTGGCAATGTTTAATGCGCCCATTTGATTTTAATTTTTATTGCGGAACGCCGAAAGTGCACTTTACAGTTTTGGAGTGAGTGTGTTCCTAGCCTTTATGTTTATGAAATCAATAATCAATTGTTTGGAATCGTTGGTGTGAACCCAGACGACCCTACTGTAGGGTCGTCTACCACCTAGTGAAAAGTTCATGAGAAAATGTGCGCAAGCGATTTTGGCCTTACTGGTCAAGCTCGACAGCCCGCGATAGGAAGTGATGCAGTAGGTTTAGCTTGTTCCTTGAAACTTAGATTGGTCCGGCGTAAAATACAGTTACAGTCAAATTCCTCCAGCACTGAACAGCTAACCGCTTTATGTTCAAATAATTTTATTTACCGTTGGCCAGTGACAGTGTGACGAAAAATCCATAGTCGCTTCTATTAATATTAGTCTGAATAATTTAATGGAGATAACGTATTGTAGGTAGGTTCATTTCTCTTGCGACATAGTCTTCATAATAGATTTATATTTTAAACATTATAAGTTGACACATGAAAAATTTAGACATTATAAATTGAGAGAGTCTTCATAATAGGTATTTGCAAAAGCACTGTAAACTATTCAGAAAACCATTCATGTCAATCTCAATACACACCAATTAATATATGTGTTATCATCGAATAATGTATTATTTATATGAAGAAATGATAAGCTTGTAACAGAGAAAGAAATGAGAATTAATGTGGATGGATATTGAGAGAGGAAGACTGAATATTGGAGGGATGGACTGTGTGTAAGATGATATACTAAGGAAGGGAGTTAATGTTGAGATGACAGCTGATCGAAGGATGGAAGAAGAAAACATTATTAAGTCGAGCCCAAATGAAATTGCAAGCAGGACAGGCGGATAATGAATGTATTGTATAAATAATTATTTAAGTTTATTTATAAAAGATTTATTGGAAAAAAACTTGCATACAATAAGATAAAATAAAAATAAAAAACTAACAATTTATAAAATATTTAGATGTACCTATGTATATTTAACCGTTATCTAGTATCCCTAACACAAATTCTTAGACTAATAATATTAACTGTATAAGTTTTGATGTGACTGTGAATGAGAAGGAGCCTGTTTCTCGTGTGTTACGAGAGACAGGCTCCTCCTATATATATCAGTCAAGTGCTTTCATATAAATAATATTTTATTTCAACGATATTATTTCTCTTGAACAAATTGCTTTACTCTAGTCTATAGGCGACGGTAACCACTTAACACCAGCCCGCCTAGCATGACCACCGAAACACGATATGATATAGCCATTTATCGCTTTAAACTGTCAAAATCATTCGAAGCTAACCGAACATGTAATTGTATATGGCTTATATTATATGTTCGCAGTTTCGATAAAATTTCAAGGTGACGGTTAAATCCAATGATTTTTGACAGTTCAAAGCGATAAATGGCTATCACATATCGTATTATATCGTGTTTCGGTGGTCATGCTAGGCGGGCAGGTGGGCAGCAAGCTGGTTTGCCATCTCGTAATATAAAAAAAACCAGCCAAGTGCGAGTTGGACTCGCACACCGAGGGTTCCGCCGTACAAACGTAGCGGTTTACAATTTATGACGTATTAAATCAAATTCTGAGTTCACGGGAAGTACTTTGTAGGTTTTGATTCCCTAGCGTGTGACGGAAATTCGTCTAAGGTGTCGGTATAAACTGCTGTATCTTTTGATCGCGTTAACTTAGAAGTTTGATTTTTTCACTGCTTAAAGGGACAATAGACCTAGGTATTTGGTATAAATTTCAATTTGATACCTTTATTCGTTCGTGAGAAATATGGTAGTAAGTTTCATTTTATTAAAATATCTTTATTATATTATATAACTAAAAAAATGTGATTTTCGCAATTTTTCCTATATTTGCATTATATGACAATGCTTCATGCCAAATTTCAAGATTCTGAGTTTACGGGAAGTATCCTGTAGGTTTTGATTCCTTTGCGGGTGTCGGTTTGTCTAAGGTGTCGGTATAAACTGTTGTATCTTTTGATCGCGTTAACTTAGAAGTTTGATTTTTTTACTGCTTAAAGAGACAATAGACCTAGGTAATTGGTATAAATTTCAATTTGATACCTTTATTCGTTCGTGAGAAATAAGGTAGTAAGTTTCATTTTATTAAAATATTTTTATTATATTATATAACTAAAAAAATGTGATTTTCACAATTTTTCCTATATTTGCATTATATGACAATGCTTCATGCCAAATTTCAAGATTCTGAGTTTACGGGAAGTATCCTGTAGGTTTTGATTCCTTTGCGAGTGTCGGAAATTTCTTGAAAATATCGACATAATCGGCTGTATCTTTTGATTGGCTTGGCTTAGAAGTTTGATATTTTCACAGCTTAAAGGGACAATAGACTTGAGTATTTCATGTAAATTTCAGCTTGATACGTCCACGCGTTCTTGAGATAAAGGGTCTTGACAGACAGACAGACAGACAGACGGACGACAAAGTGATCCTATAAGGGTTCCGTTTTTTCCTTTTGAGGTACGGAACCCTAAAAATATCATGATATTTATTATGTTTACCCAGACGACTCTTGTCTGGGTAGGTACCACCGCCTTTCTTATTTCTGCCGTGAAGCAGTTCGCTGTGTTTCTGATTGAAGGGAAAGGTAGCCAGTGTACTTACTGGGCATGGAAGGCATATCATCTTAGTCCCCATGATTGCAGTGTTGAGTGATTTACCCTTAATATTGCAAGTGTCTATAGGCGACGGTAACCACTTAACACTAGGTGAGCCGCAAGCTTGTTTGCCATCTCGTAGTATATAAAAAAAAACATATCGGCAATTGCATATGCAAAGGCTGACAAATATTTAAATAATCGTTCATGTGCATTTGTTATCTCTTTATTTTATTGGTCGTAGTCGCGTGAATTTTAAGCTTTACAGAAAACTAGGTGGTAGGCGTGATCTGGGTAGGTATCAGCACCTTTCCTATTTAATGATTTAAACCGTGTAACAGTTTACTGTGTTTCGCATTGAAGATTAAGGTAGCCAGTGTAATTACCGAGCATTTCATCTTAGGCCTCAGGATGACAACGCACCTGCAATAACAAGTGGTGTTTTCCTTGTTAGCAGGTGTTTATAAGCGTCGGTATCCGCTTACCACCAGGTGGACCGTCACCTGGCTTGTCATCTAGTAGTATAAAAAAGTGTTTTTGAATCCCTTAAGCACGGAAGACTGCCACCGTAGCTTTCAAAGTACGAACCCACAATACTATGGCCACGTAGAAAAATTTGCTATGTATTCGAAATGCGAACCAAAGCATTCAACATATTATTCTGTAAAGGACGTCACATTATCGTGTTTAATGTGAATATAAAATATCTATGCTTATTCGAACCAATAATTTATAGAGGGCTTCGCGGTCGTGCTTCTCATAGTCATCTAAGGAGGTTTAGGTAGTAGTCCACCTCGCTTGCCTCATGTGGATTGGTTGACGAAGTATAAGGTGATCAATACCCCTTTTAAGGTGATCAAGATCCCTTAACCGCCTTCTAAGACACACATCGGAGGATATATGAGAATGGTATTCTACTCTGTCGCCATCAAAATGCCATCATCATGGCTAAGTCGTTTTTAGATGAAGTACAAATAAGATTTTTATTCCATTAGGTCGCCATGAACTGTGATATTTATCTCATTTCAGCTAACGGAGATAAAACCACAAGAGTGTAATAATAATTTAATTTCGCCAATGAAGGATTACTTTCTTTCAGCAAAAATCTATTTTAACCTCCGACCAAATTGCTGGCGTTGCCTTTTATGGGTCAATAGGCTATACGCACAGTCAAACGGAAAAAAGGTTATCAATCCCCGAGGCATTGTTAGGCTCCTCGTATTTCAGATGGTTGAGAAATCGACGAGACAGAAGACACGTTTTTGTCATTCCTATATAAATATATCTTAAGCAAAGCAAATATCCTTCTTATTAATACTTGGTACTAGGATGTGAAATAAATACTACTCTTCTTAATATCTGTTATTCTTCGTTTCTTTTTCCACATGTTCATTTCTCTTGGATGTTGAAAATATTATCTGATTATTGCAGTGATCTCTGTAGAGTCGTTTTAGCTTTTTAACAAAAAGCAACAAATGACTCTATTCGATCTGACGGTAAGCAAAAGTGGAGTCAATGTCAAGATAACTAGTATGAGAGATAAGTAAGCGCCATACTTTTCACCTTCGCCTTGCCGACCTGTACGGTACTTCTTCAACGCCTCTTTTGAACCATCCAGGAATGTAGGAAGGAGACAAGGTGTGTTGGCTGGTTTTACTTAAAATTAGAAACACCGTCTCATCCGAATCAGATTAAAATACACCAGTCCTTTTAAATTAGCACTCTATCGTGGGTGTGACAATATTGATAGTAATTTAGAATCTAACTTCAACTATCTGGACAAAAGCGCCTTTATAACCCTTCTTCATTCTTCCCCTAAAAGAGCTTCTCAATTTGGTTAGTATGTTTCTTTAAGTATGTACACCGATTACGCCGAGATTTCTGATCGGATTTAAGTGATAATTTTTTTGTTCGATACTGCCACGGAATAGTTGCCATTTGGTCCCATGGTTCAGTTGTTTTTTTAGAATCGTAAAAATACGCAGTCACAATATGATTTTTTTCCAACTGTTTCAATTTTATGCGTCGATGTCTTCAAAAGTTGTTAACCAATTACAATAATTTTCCACCAACCAATTTCAAGTTTTTTGCCTTAAAGATCTAAATATTTAGATTTTTGTGAACAAAATTTTTGTTTCTCCCATACTACTTTTGAAGACGGTTTTATTTTATAGTAATATAACACTTGATGTAGTTGAAAGCTCGCGTAATTTCCTATTCATATCACGAGACAGCTGCATCCAGTGTGAAAGCAAAAGAAGCCAGTTTAATTACAGAGCAAGAGATGTTGATGCATCGCGAGCAAACACCTCTTGCACGTAGGCGTTCATGCGATTTTCTAGTGTAAAATCTGGATTAAAGTAGTAGCATACTTAGGAAATCAGAAACGTATTGCCTCTTTTTACTATGAAAAAGGGGAGGATATGGACCGTAGTCCGTAGTCGTATCGTAGCCGCCTTAGCGTTTATATAAAAAAAATAGGCGTTCCCTTTCCTGTTAGAGGATAGGTAGATAGGTTGTATCACGGAATCTCGATGCGCAAAATATCTATGAATGCTAACGCGATGTTACAAAACTGCGATGCACGTTACCGCGAAAGATCTTCACTTCGATGCACGTTAGAAAGAACTTCACTTTGATGTACGTTAGAAAGAACTTCACTTCGATGCACGTTACCTCAAAAGATCTTCACTTTGATGCACATTAGAAAGAATTTCACTTCGATGCACGTTACCGCAAAAGATCTTCACTTCGATGCATGTTACCGCGAAAGATTTTCATTTCTTATGATTAATGGCCTCCTGCTCTATACGTGGGAATCCTGTTGTAGGTAAACTCGTCACCGCGTGCGGTAGTCTGCATGGGTTTCAGAAACTCTCTCAGTTAATTTTTATGTTACCCACATGATAAGAAGAGATTGTCCTATTCGTGACCAGAAACCACGCCACTAAGTCGATCGTAGGCTGGAGTAAGTCAAGAGTAACCTTAAAAGAATTACTAAAACTAACAATAAAATATTACACAGAAATTGAGGATAAAAATGGCACCGCGGTAGTGCATTCTTAGTAACGATAACGAAAGTTAAGCTACCAAGTGTGCGGTCGGTACTCGGATGGGTGACCGAAAATTTTTCAACTCGATTTTCCTCCATGCTTTTGAAGGCACGTTAAGCTGGTGTTCCCAGTAACTTTGGCCGTAAAAAATCACATCAGATGCCAGAAATAGCTACTTGTAACACTGACACCATGATAATCTTTACCGGTGAACCACTCGATAAAGAAGAAGGAGAAGACAGAAATTGTGATCCATTTATTTAATAATTCGTTTATCCCTATGTTTCTCGATTACCGCAAAACTCTGAAAGGTTATAAATTACCCAGAACAAAAAATCCAATTTGTTAAAGGAAAATGTAAAAAAGACACATTTTTGTTGCTGACTTGTAAATAGCATCGCTAGTCAGCGGAAAGCGTTGATGTTAATAAATAATGAGGGTGCGTCACTCGACATCATTCCTGCATCGCCACCCCGGCTTATCCACGAGTTGCGCCGATACACGCGAAAAAATGTTGCTGGATTTTATTACGTAACTGGCTTGAATATTCCTGTGAGAGAAAAGTATACAACAATGTAACCAATTATGAAAAAATATTTCTAATATTATATTACTACTAATATAATTAGCCAAAACAGTTTACATTAATTTGCAACAACAATATTAGCGCTTAAAACATTATTAAGATTGATCAGATTTTATTCAATTAATCATCGTTGATGACGTAGTAGAAGTAGAGAAATATACTTCAATTTTGTCGATGCAATTCCATATTCTGCTTTTTTTTTCAAAAAAATTTCTTGCATAAATTAGCAGTAACACGCTTAAAGTTTCTTGCAAACTAGTCACTAAAGTTTGGCAAGGAATATTCTTTTTCGGGACTGCATAACTTACACTAACGGCCAGTTGCATCAAGTTTTTTGTTTTCCATCTTTGCAAAAAGTAATCTTAAAGTCAACTTAAGTAATAGGAACGTATGATTCATTTTTTTTAATTGTTTATTTTTTACGAATTTGTAAAAGGTAATTTGGTGCAACAGGTAGTAAGTTTGAAATACAAATGAAATTTATATACAACTAAATAACATTACAAAAACGTAAACCAACGAAAGAGTTTACATTCTAAAATCTCAATAGTTCTGGAATGTGAAAGGTTGTAATGGGTATAAGATTCTAAGCACTTAATAATAATTAGGCTTGTGCTCTTAATACAAGAGTATTATTTATGGTAATGTAATGTAATCTCCACTCACTAACGCTATATTTATAAGCGAAAATCACCCTTACGCCGTGGATAATAACGTGACTCATCAGAAAAAAGAAATATATCAGGTCCTCCAGTATTATGCTTATCCGTAAAATGGCAGAATCCACGTCACTGTTCCTCCTTTGTTAATAAAAAAGATGTCAACTTTTACTGGCCCTGTTGATTTACGACGTCTTTTGCGGTTCATATTACCGGAATTATGTTATGTAGACAGCAGAACTTCATTAAGTCATGGCTAATAATAAATTAACTCGCTAGTTTTCTGCTCTCGTCAGCACCAGCGTAATAATATCTGCACATTCACACCAATTATTTAGCCTAAATGAAGTATCAGATATTCAACGTGAATATATGCATGTAATAATATTATGGTGCCGGAATTTGTGTCATAACTCGCAACAGAGATACGTTTCTACAACATTGACTTCACACAATTGTTCAATTGATGCAGTTTCACTACAGTGTATTTTAACTCGTGACGTATAAGTTTCTATAGTAAACCGACTGAAAATTTGTATATTTTAAAAATAGGTCAATCAAATGACTCCGTTGCTTTGATATGCAGTCGAAATCTTGAGATAATTTTAAACGTAGTTGATTTTCTGGCATAACATGTGCTCCTCTTTTACGCATCTGCTAGGACCGTGTAGTTATGCAATATAGGAAATTGTCACAACATACACGCACAGCGAATTTCACAAGCAAAGTGCTTGGTACTGATTTAAGAGGAACCATAACCAACCAAATGCGTCTCCCGCCGCAACTTCGAGCTGACCCCGCCCAATCCAATTATAAAGTTTAATTACTCATCAGGGAGTAGTTTTCGCGACACCAGATGTCGCTAGTCAACGGATATAGGTACTTGAACCGCTCTGTTGCTAAGAGCTTAGTTAAAAATTTACTTTGCTACGGAGTGGTTTTGTGAATTCTTTAACGCTCTAAAGATTCATAAAATGAACTGCCTTGAAGTGTCCTAGATAAAGTCTGTTAGAAAATTAAAATTTATTTCTACATTGCCATTGCTTTTCTTGATTATAGTAGAAAATATAGGCTCTTAAGTTTAATTCGAAATTACTACTACTACTCCTTCAATAATATACACGACAGATAGACTTCTTTTCTGTCCTCGGTATGAATTTCTTCAACACCTGGGTATATTTATAGACTTTCAATAATACAGAATGGTCTAAATAGTGACCCAAGTTGGGTGTAAATGCTTGCTAGGTACCAATATATAGATTTATATAAGAACATGTGTTTATATTTTAAGATAACATATTTCATTCTACATGAAAATTCCGGAGCATACATGTGCTGTTGTGGGATTTAAAGAGGTGAAATAACTAAAAATATTTTTGGACGTCACTACTTGATTCTCGTCTACCATACAAAGTAGAACATTACAGGTGATGAATTCTTCCAACGCTAGTCCAATTCAAGTCGGCTACAACTAAGATCAACGACTTCGTGCCTCCCAATGCCTAGAAGGCAGCAGATTTAATCTCCTCGGTATGCTCTCAGTCTCAGATCCATTCATCTCGGATTACATCCAGGAGGAACAATTTTGTGTTTGTTTTGGTTGTTGTTAGGATTGTCTCTACGTATAACAATTGTAACAGCATTGTTTTCCTATAGTAATAAGATAGTTAGTCAGGTCTCATTGGTTGAGACTCATGTGGAGTTCACATCCATTTTCCACCTTATCAACAGGTGACCTATAAAGAAATTACTTGAAATAAAAGAAAAAGTCTACTACCGATATTAAACGAACCAAAGCAAAAGCTATTTTGCTCTTGAAAGTTCAAACCAGCATGTAACGCCAACGGACTCTTTTATTATGTTAATATGAATAACAGGAGAGCCAATTAACAAGCTGAAATAGGATATGTTTTATTAATGACCCATTTTACCATCCCTCACCCTGACCTCATATATTTTATCGCTGTATTATTAAGAGTTGGTCAAGTACCTGTACCTACCATTTAATTTATTAAAACATTAAAATTTTACCGCGCCATCTAATTATTGTTGCCAATTGATACTTTTGTCAATATTTTTAAATGAATATTCTATTTGGTTATTCTTTATTTTGTTTTCGATACTTATCACGCTGAGTTGCTAGGATTGTATTTTTACGTTTACGGAATATTGAAGAGTTATTTGATGGAGTTTCCTTTAAAAAAATACCAACAAATCATTTACGTCATTTGCAATAAAATATAATATATATATTAATATTGTAATATAAATATCGTATCAATAACCATGTCTCGTAAAGAAATGTTCATGTTGATGACTCAAGTTTAGTCCTTCTAGAATTTGAACCCGGACCTCTGCTGAGGATGCAGCGTTTCTGACCACTCCACTAAGTCACTTCCAAATGGATGATGATGATATTAATTAACAGTTCACTTGAATAATATTTGTCGTTCAGGTTGTTATATATTACTTATTCAAATTTATTTGTGAAACAACCTATTACGTAAGTAGAAGATACCGGAAAGTTATCTTGTTTCCTTAACACAATTTATTCACGATACTTAATTTGGGTAAGATAATTGGTGTTAGCGTAGCGTATTATTAACAACATCATCATTTGTTAAGTCTTGGGAATGAGCGAGTCAACCCCAACATAAATATTGTATTTCTTTGTTGGAGCATCTCAACACAATGTATGTTATTTATTGAGCAATATAATCCTATTTTATTTTATTTTCATCATCATCAACTCTCCTTTGTTTACGTTTGTTACGTTATGCTTCAGGCTTAAATTTTATTACAAAAAACTTGGACACACTTGAACGCATTGAGAAATTTTAACTATTTTTTCTACAATAGGTCAATCGTTAAGTATTCTTGAGCAACAAATTTCACTTTTGCAACAACTTTTTTTTAAATCTTACATATACAATTCAGATAAAATCCCATAAAAATAATACAGTAGTGGTAATAGTATTATATTATCTGTGGTAGTGGTAAAAGGGTACAACAAATATTATTTGATAATGATTACCCAGCAAAAAGTATGTTTCCTGAGGATAAGTCGCTAAGTGACCTACATCATCAGAAGATTAACTCCAAATCGAGCAAACTTTCCTGTGCTCAAACAATCATGCCTCATAGTTTCTTATCAATCAACAGAAATCTCCTAGTGTCGAATATAAACACCAACAAATACTGAGTACTGATTAAACTTTGTAATCGCTCTTCCAACAGCGAGCTACATACGACAGTCGAGAGAACTTTTTTGATTGTGGCAACCTTTGACAGGTCTCCGAAATCCTTGTCATGCCCGTCATAATAAAAGAGCAATTATAATAAACTTTACTCGACGTCCTTTCGTTTAACTTCGACTAAGATTATATCTTGGACAAATGAATTATTTATGAATTATAGTCATGTGATACTGGCATAGTAGAATAGAATCACCCCATATCCTCCAATGGGTGTCTTAGAAGGCAACTAATGGATCATCAAAGGGGTATTTCATCACCTTATATTCACACTATACTCAGTCCACCAATCCATATTAGGCAAGCGTGGTGAACTAATCCCTAAACCTCCTCCGATAACAAGGCCTTGTGTCCCACCAGTGGGCCAATTATAAAAGCTGTTATGATGATAATGAAATGAATTATTATTGAAGTGTTGCTGATAGGTTCGACAGACCATTTTTGTGTCAGCCTAAAATATTTCATTTCTGATCTAATCCTTAACCTGCCCAGATCTCACTGCACCTTGATGGTATCCAGTTTTGCAGTGCTTTGCCAAATATTCAACACATTATGGCACACCCATCTAACTTGGGCAAAAATTTTGTAACTTTCATAAGATGATTTTTAATTATATACGTAATTAAATACATACCGTAATTTTCAAAAATAACAACACATCAAGTCCACCTTTAAGGAACCAAACTCATTATATTGGCAATACTTTAGTTACTATCATCGACTATGTTCAGGTATTATGCTTCTAGTTATTTCCGCATTATTTTCATTGTCCTGTAGAGGGGAATGTTAAACTTATTGAGTATACCTAGTAGATATCCTTAACAGTTTTTTCAAGAGGTTGTCAGATACAAAGATTTTTGGATTGATTGGTACTAAATTTTAATGTGTTGGTGGATCGTGTCTTATACTGTTAGGACATTCAAAACTGGTCTAAATCAATTTGACTTCATTTTTAGTTGAACATAATTCTGTAACATTCTAATACAATAAGTTGTAAATCACTTAATTAACACTACACTTAGTTCTAATATATTACTTGTTTTATTTATTCAAGTTAGGAACACCTATAAAGACGGATTAACTTAATGGCCTATCGAAGCACTCCTAGATAAACAAATAGTCATAATGCTTTTTATGTGCCTTTAACATTTATGACGCAGGAACAATCCGACAATAATTGTTCGCAAATCCTGGGACCTGCTAAGGATTGTACTGATGGTGCTATATCCGTAATAAAGTAACCTTTCTTTTCGGTTTTAGTCAAGGGTGAAGCTATATTCAAACATGCAAAGAGATGATACAAACTCGTCCACAAGACCCATAAAATTATGAGAATATTTTTTGTAAAAGAAATAAAACCACCATGTTCTTTCCCTCCTAAATGAAACTCATCAAAATTTAATAAGGTGAAACGTAAATATTTTTGTAGGCAACAAGGATTCAAATAAGAAATACCGGTGTGCTTCAGAGCAAAAAGTTTACGTAGGCTTAAAACTCCCGCTACTCTCAAACACAATATGGAAGCGCAAACATTTAGACTCGGAGGATGCCAATACAAAACGCGGCGTAAAAACACATTCCGCGAATTGTTGAATATCAACGCTTATACAAGAATCTGTATTAACGTCCGAGCATCCCACTCTTTCTCAAGACTTGTGGAATGCAATTTTATCTGATCTCTGCTGTGAAGTCGGGTAAATCGGGTAATTAAAGCCAAGGAATCTAAAGTTGACTCCACTGTTCCGAACAATGGGAGTGAGCGCGAAAACTACTGTTTTGTTCCTGTCTGTTCAGTAACGTTGGTAATACTCTCAAAACTTTGTTTCGGAAATTTCGATTGTTAGCGTTCTGGTTCATGTTTTTGTTGTTTGTTCTCGACGATGAAATAACACAGCTATTTTATATTAACCTAACAATGCACGAAAATGAGTTTGGTGAACTTAATCGTTTTAGATCCTCTGAATCTTTGAACTGTTTCGAAGTTTCAAACAAAAGAAGTGCTTAGGTACGACAAAATTAATGACGTCGTGAAGCGTTCGTTTGAAAAATGGGCTTTTGTAACAAAATCATTTAACTAGAAAAATGCACTGAAAAAAATCGACTTGCCTCAGGCGGGACTCGAACCCGCACCTTCCACAATCCGGGTGGCGAAATTGGTTAACGCGTCCACCCGGATTGTGGAAGGTGCGGGTTCGAGTCCCGCCTGAGGCAAGTCGATTTTTTTCAGTGCATTTTTCTAGTATTATATTTACGCGTTTGTAAACGCAAAAATAAAATTATTCCATAAAATCATTTTAGATTGTTTTGTGATTGGTTTTGGAAGTTAATAGAACGTTTACTTAAATAATTGAATAAGTAAGTCCGAAAATTTACAAATCGTTCTGTGGCAATTTTATTGTGTTGAGAGTGGTATTATACCCATGGAGCATATTTGTTGGTTTATTACAATGTGTAAGTGTTATAAGTTTTACATTACTTACTTGAATTGTTTTTTTACACCATTATTCATAAAACCAATTTTTACCTGTTCCGTCTTCTTGTACATACATACATATAGTCACACTCACAATCCCATAAGGGGTCGAGCAGAGCTCAGAGCAGGTAACATTCGATTACACACAAAACCACATCTGGCAGTATGGGTCATAAAGTAACCCCAAAATTGTGACAGGTCGCTAGTTTGTCGCCTACACAAAAGGGACACCAAACCCAAAAATTAACTATCCTTCAGTAAATGTTACACTTAAAATCATCTCAGCAGTCCGGATATCGCAAGTGCATTTATGACGATAGAATATTTTATATTATCCAATAAATTTCTAAAAATTCGTGTTCGTTATAATCGGTACCTATGTTCAATCTTTATACAAAACTAGCTGCATCCGGTATGCATTGCAATGGCACTTAAAAAATATATATAGATTTTTTTGGTCAGTACCTTTGCGGGCGTCCCCCGAACTCCATAACAAGTTTCATCACAATCTCATCAATGATTTCTGAATATGCAGAAGACAAAGCAAAAAATATTTTTATTTGTAAAGCAATACGTTTTATTCATGTAACAAAATTTTTGTTTCAAAATTCATGTCTTTGCTTGTCTATCAATCTGCTATAAAGTTATATAAGGACATTCTTAAATATTTTTCAATTATTATATTTATGAGTCTGATTTCTATAATCTACTTCTAGTATTAAACTGTTTGACTGAAACATCGTAAAGTTTTTGAGGATTTCATACAGCTTTCAACTTTTTATGATAAAACGAAAATACAATCTCAATAGGAAAATGTAAGCGAGTTAAATAATATCTGCACTAAAATTTAGCTGGCCAATATCGCGATTGGATTGCCAACGTCTATAAAGAGTATGATCACAACTACCATATCTTTTATATACGAACGGACGATAACTTTGTTCGATTGTTCCCAAGAAATTTCATTAAACTGCCGCCACAACTTCAGTCGGTACTCATTCAGTGACTTCAACGTTCAGTTTACCTTGTGTATGAAGTTATGTTTTAAGTATTGTTACTTACTCACCGACACTTCTAACTTCACTATTACTTATAAGAGCTTCAGAAACATTAGGTGGGTTTGTTCCACTCCCGTTACATTCAATTCCTTATTATATTCTTACCTGCTAAGATTATATGGAATTCAAAAAGTGTATTATTTCTTTTGTCCGAAATAAGGGAGCTCATTGCCTTAATGCTCCCATTGTTCTTTAATGCCAAAAAATGAACTAATTTTATGAATGTGAGTTTTACATTAAATATTCGTAATACGTCACCGTATTTTGTATTTTTTCTTTAGAAATTATAACTTGTTTTTCGTTTAATAATGCGATTAATATACTGTCGTATACTGTTTTCACAGTATTGATAGAAATAACCAATAAAACTATCATATTCTTTAAGTATTTTAATTTTTTGAAATACCTAACCTGCTTCCTTATTAGTTGTCAAGTTAAAATTTCTCATAATTTCGTGAGTTTATAATAATAAAAAAAGCCTAGATCAAATTCATTGGAGTTTCCAGTCCTATTTGTCCAGTTGGAGATAGCGAAAGGTCTTCCGTCTTATAATTAGATCTTTGTAGTTTGTTTTTTGTTTCTTAATTTAATCGTTTATCATTTGATGCACTTTTAGACATTTTAATAACACTGCCCTTTTCATAGTATTCAGAACTGTATGAGGAGGAGATTTTTTTATACTACGAGATGACAAACAAGCTTGCGGCCCAAATGGTGTTAAGTGGTTACCGTCGCATATAGACACAATATTAAGGGTAAATCCCTCAACACTGAAAGTGCGTTGCCATCGTTGGCAATAAGATGCTGTAGGGACACATGAGTCATGCAAATGTCGCTGACGCAACATATTTCGCAGGAGAGCGGCAGTCGCAAGACTGACTCGCCAGTCGTTACTTAGAAGCCCGTAAGCTCACTCACGCCGTGTTCTCTCTAAACTCTAAACATCTTGTAACATTTCCTTGTACCTATTGTGTAACAAAGACAATATACTCGTGTTGGTGTCTATACATGACTTTCATTCCATAGCACCTTCTGAAGAGTCTGATCAGGTGCCTATACACCTACAGCAGGGAAAGGCAAAATATGACAATGCCTTACATGCCCAGTAATTACACTTGCTACCTTTCCCTTCAACCCGAAACACAGCGAACTTATTCACGGCAGAAATAAGAAAGGCGGTGATACCTATCTGGACGAAACTACATATGGGGTCTTACACCTAGTAAATAGAAAGATAAGGTTATACTGACAACCAACCAACCCACACTTGGCCAGCGTGGTTGACTAAGGCCTAATCGCCCCTAATGTGGGGTAGGCTCGAGCCCGAGGTGGGGATATTATATGAGCTGTTGATAATGATACTGACATGGTAAGCATCTGTATTCGCCTATTGATAAGAATTGCTCGCCATCAGACAGGTCGTGCGAAACAGCTCTTGAGGTTTTACTCAATTGTAAAAAACTTCTACTAAAATGAATATGATAAGCTTCTTGACATGCCAAGAAAACTGCTGAAAGTATTTTCAGCTAGGGATATTCTCCGAGGCAATCCTTTCGAAACCACTTTTATCTAAAACTCCAGCTTATTTTAACACAATGTAAACTAAATACAAGGATAAACCGAGGCTAAGAAAGACCAAATGTAAACTAGTACTTCTTCTTTTTTCTTAAAATTGGGAAAACTAATTTCTATTCTAGTCATTGTTTATGATTCATTATGGGTCTATTGCTACAAATATTCTATTTAAATGCTTATTAATGTTCGCAGTAAAATTATCATTAATTAATTTTTTGTAGATACTAATGAACTTTATCGTTCGTTAGTTACATTGATAATTATTTCTTTTTATTTAGGTACATTCAGAAGATAAACATAAAGAGTAATTTCATGAGCCATTGTATGCTATAAGCAATGTTAATTTAAACTATAATATTATAAATAATGGTAAAAAAAATAAGATTTAGTAAAAAAATATACACTTAACAGCTCGGAAAGAGAAGTCTTTTTTTACCTTCTTTTTACTTTTTTACTTTCTCGTATACGTAGTATAGAGGAAGTCTTGTAATCGTCCAAATAATTCGTCCTTGAGATTTTGACGGATTTACACGTTTTGGACCTCCCTGAGTACAAAAATACCGTTTTTGGAATTATGTCTGTGTGTGTGTGTGTGTGTGTCTGTGCGTTAGCACGATAACTCGAGTATGCTTTAACTTATTGCAACCAAATTTAACATGCGTGTAAGACATCAAAATATAAGGTTTCTATCAACTTTTGAGTTGTCAATCACGAAAGTTAAGCAACCAAGTGCGCGGTCGGTACGTCCATCGGAGGCTAAAAAATATTTTTTTGCCTCCGATGGACGTTGTTAGATAATATTTCCTTAAGAGCGTTTTTGAAAATAATATTTTCTTGAATTTGCAAGGCTTCGTCGCCTTTACTCTACCTCTCTTATGTTTGATGTAATTTATTATGAAAAGAAATAACTCGACTTAATTTCTTAGTTGCTGTACGAATATATTACTAAAGTATTGTTTCTTTCTTTCCAGAATCTTAAGAATCAAATCATGACAACGAACGTGTGGGTAGAACAGGTAAGTGATAAATATAGTTAGCTTCATACATATTTAATTCTAAGGAGGATTATCTATTTAACCTTTTGCTATGAGCGTTAAGGCCGGAATTCGCTTGTCGGTTCTGGTAAAGATTAAGCTTCCGTCCTCGGTGGTATTTCATTATTATATTATCTGGAATTTATTATAATTGATAAACGTATTATTTTGTTAGGTAAGCAACAATTACTACATTAACGAACACGATATTTTGATCTAATATTCCTTTTTTAATGCCTAATTGTCATACACCATTAGAATAATAAAATCTTGCTTCATCTTCTACTGACAAGATAAAATTTGTAAATTACTTATAAATGATTAGGTATTACATTCATTTAAAATTGAATAGATACCTATATTCAAATTATATACATCATTACAATTCTCGATATTTTTTATATTTTTTCTTGCTTTCTACACAATATAATAGCTTCACGCAATCTCGAATGACATAAGCTCGACGGATATCGAATATATCCGCCATTCCATTTTTATGCATCGATGTAACGAACTATCGAGCTCATTATTATTCGATTTTAGGTTCTTTGCGGAAAGATTTTTCTAGTATTTAAAAATCGATTATTCAATTTCAAGTAGGAAACCCGAGATCCAGTTTCCAATGCCACAAACACATGATAAACGATCAACCGCTGATGGTCACGTCGCTCTGACATGGCACGACTTTTCTTTTATAGGCCCTTTCAATGACTAATGTAGACTTCTGCTCGGTGACTGATCAGTTGTGTCCGACTTGAAATGATTCTTATTGCCTTGTGTAAGGGTTCGTTCTGGTGATAAATCACTTTTGTGTTTTATTGCGTTCTAATAAATAAATTGGTCTAGTCTTTGCAGTTCTAATTTTTCACTGGAATTAATCTCATTGTAGTTTTTATTTAGTTTTCATTTTATTTTAATTTTTGTGTGTACGTTAATTGATAAATAAACAAATAAAGTTATGTCGTTAACACTTCAAGTAATAATTGTTGTTGTTGTCTTGATTTTTCATTCAGCATTGGTCAAGTAGTGGGTAGTTCAGATAGACACAGGTTTGCCGTATGTTGCCAAGTTACTTTGTTCTATGTTATGTTAGTTACTTTATAGAAACTAAACTTTCAGCAAACCAACAACTGATAGTCAAAAACCAGACAAATTACACACACCTACTATACTTAGGCTACTTTTTAGGTAAAGAGACGAAAACCCTTAGGATTGCATGCAAACCCATAGTATTGCAGAGAGGGATTGCTTGGGACCTGTGATACAAAGATACCCGAGGTTTTTGGGCCTCCGCATGACACATTAACACTCACCTTCTGCTTACCATCAGGGGGAATGAATTAATTTGCTAGGCTTTTTTATATAATAAAAATCGGGTGTTTTCTCCCTTGACTTTCTCTTATACCGGAAACGACTCAAAAGTTGATAGAAACCTTATATTTTGATGTCATACATGCATGTTAAATTTGGTTGCAATAAGTTAAAGCATACTCGAGTTATCGTGCTAACGCACAGACACACACACAAATACAGACATAATTCCAAAAACGGTACTTTTGGAGTCAGGTAGGTCTAAAACGTGTAAAGCCATTAAAATCTCGAGGTGCGACCTTTTTTGACGATTACAAGACTTCCTCTATACGAAGTAAAAAAGAAAGTAAAAATTCTCCGCTATCCTGGATTCTCCCTATGACTTTTGGTAGGATTCAGTGAGAATCGCTTTAGATATTCTTTTTTTGTTACTTCCGAATTGGGGAGAAAAGTTTTTTTTATACTATATCGATACTGGCAATTCTAAATTACAAATACGATATCGAGCCTCAAAAAATTTAATTTCCGTTCAATGTCTCTGCGACACGTTTTATATCTTCGAGGAGACAACCAAATTACTATTGGAAGCGTCTTTGATTTATTGCTCAGGACTTGTTTGCCGATTTTTTTACATCCAAATCCCCGAACTCACTCCGACGACTCGAGAACTATCTCCGAATAAATAAATCGTAAACTTCGCTTCGGCGGTCATAACATTTTTATTGTGAAAACAACTTGTATGCGGGAAAGAAAGTTTGCCGGACGAGCGAGATGCAGATAGTGTACGAGCGAAACGGGAGATGGGCAACGTGTCCTAAAATGTAATCAATATGTTATTGACTCATGGTGTCCGGTCGTTATCTTATCGTTAGCTTATGGTTTGGACATCATTAATTCCAGTGCCATATTAAAAGGAACGAAGGACTCATTGACGATTTTTCCTAATTACCAATATGTTATTAACATTAAAACTAATTTTGATAACATTATTGTCAGTAACATCAGGGGTATTTATATTATTTTTAATCATATTTTAAATTTAGACTAGTCCCGAAATCTGTGAATAATGCATTTTTCCATTATAATGTAAAAGGAAATAATTACTCTGATACATGACCGATTACTCTTTTGGTGGCTTTAACCGTTTTGGACCGTTCATGTACTGTACACTGATCTGTCCGAAGTTTTGTAAAACAATGTTCTGTCAGAGCGGGAAGGAGGCTTTCACCAAGTAACACTCCATGGTAATTTTCTTACGGGGTAGTTGGTAATCCGGTACTTAGCAATCCATGGCACGTTTTCCCCACCCAACTCAACCTTGGAATACAAGTATGTTCTACTTACCTCTTGCTTTATCTGGTAACTGAGCAAAGATATTTTTTATAGATTTTTTGACTTTTTCCCTAAAGAGTCCCGACGACTGAAATTTTTCTAACGCGGTACCCTGTTGCTAAACCTTAGTACCTACTAGCAAAGTCTATACAAGTTTTTACAGTAAGCCAACGGGCAAGTCTAGACAGGGCAATCGTGAGAAGGACGTGAGACGAGAGGGGCGCGGGGCGTTACCGAACTGCCATACACTCGTTCGGTACACTCTGGTCCACTGCATGTCTACTGCACGCTATCTAGACAAAAGCGGCATTTTTCTCAATTTCAAAGACGTTGAAACACTGTATGTTTTTACGCTTTGGTATTAGTAAAATAGCCGTGTGATGCCGGCAGAGTAGAATAGCATCACCCCATATCCTCCAATAGGTGTATTATTGACCAGCTTATACTTCGTCCACCAATCCACCGAAAGAGAGACTCATATGCACTGCTCCTAAAAAAAAATAATCTCTTAGACTTGAAATCCAGGCGATCTCAACTCGATGCTACTTTGTTATATGATTTATGCAATAATAAATATGATTGCATGGATATAATAAACCGTATTATTTATACAGTGCCCTCACGTGTACAAATGCGCTCAACGCGTCCGAAGCCCTTGTTCGCCATACCCAGATCTCGTACAAATGCTGGTCTTAGATCTCCTTTAAAACGAGTCACTGAGACATACAATAAAAGTTTTAGCACTGTAGATATATTCGGACTTAGTGCAGGATCTTACAGAAAGCAAATAGGTCATGTACTGACGAACACCTAATCAAGTAGTCAAAGTGGTGTAGTAGATATACACAAAATATAATATATTCTTGTATGCTTTTTTTATATAATAGATGCTCACACACAGATACACACACACATACATATATGCACAAGAACATACACGAACAGATGCACTTAAATACTAGTTTTGATGTGAAATGGTATATGGCTTTGAATATTCAATAAGCACAATGTCTATTTAATCAATATTTAAGTAAGTTTTTTTGAGTCTTGCATGTAATAAGTTTTTACACATAACATGTAACCTACAATGTTGAGTTTACAATAAATACTGCAATTGTAATAGTATATAAGTCTATAACGTAAGGAATATTGTAATCTTGTTTGTGGTTCTATAATAAACTAAAAAAAAAAAAATCCGCTTTGGGCAGCGTGGTGGACTACTCCCTAAACCTCCTTCGATGACAAGGAGTGGCCTTGTGTCCCAGCAGTAGGTCGAATTTATAAAGGCTGTTAAGATGATTAGTAAATTGCTAAAAATAAATACTCTTATTCTTATCACGCCAGTCAGGGGGTACAAAAACTATTAGGAGTAAGTCTACACAAGCTGACACAAAGTCTGAATAAGAAACGTGGTGATCCCGCGCCATATCTCGTTATAATCGACTTCTCATGTCGACCTTACACAAAATATAAAAATATCCAACACGAGCCTGTTCAAAAACGTGTTAACTCAGAACTAAGACTGGCGATGATTTATGACGGACTGCCAGGGACATGGCAAAAACCCTTCAGTGTTGGCGCGAATCGTGTGGATAGATATTGCTATTTTCACGTAAAATCTGCTTTATAAATTGATACACGGCCCTAATGGATTTAAAAAACTGTGTAGCGGGAAAAGTACATTAAATACAGTCTATCAACGTATTTCTAACTATCTAGCCTGAAATAGACAGGAAAATACACATAGTTTTGAAAGTTTATTTATAAAAATACATGGTTATAAAAAATCGTGATTCGTGAAAACATTCATCACAGACACACACACACAGCCTCACAGCACTCATAATTGCTCCTTAATAGATACATTCCTGTGGTATCAAAACTACACGTCCTTGAGTACCTATTTTAACTTTGGGGGGGGGGGGGGGGGGCAGTTTTTTAGTTTAGCAATCCTTTATTCAGCTTAGAATACATCCTCTTTTTATATCAATTTCAATGACTAACTTATTTCCTCCAAAAAGAATCCTTAATATCTTTAGCAATAAAGTCCAATATTAACATAGTATGTTTACTCATTATCCTCAGATACGAGAGGCTGGTTAATGCACATTTGACCGCTATCGTGCGGAAGTTACCGACCCCATTGATGGTGATGCTTACAAGCTATCTCTACTTACTGCTATACAGAATTACCTTGATAAGATAGAGAAACAAAGCTATAACTTAAATCAATAATCATGTTGTTAGAAATGTCATTAATAATTCTTTTATGACATTTTGAGTAAGGCTAATTATTCGTTTGCAACGATAACATAACCCGGCGTCAGTGTGGCGACTAAAAAGAACACGGCTGTTGTGGCCGGGTATATTATACCCATGTGCATTATTTTACACAAAATATTTTTTTATGTCAATATTGGTTTTCTATATAAGGGAAATAGACAGTGATATATTATAAAATGTACTTATAATCATCATAATTTAAATAAACAAATATTTTTCTCCTAAGATCAATTTGTTGGGACTTAACTTACAAGATTTTTTTAAAAGAATAAATAAACAGTATAAACAAAATTGATATCAACACGATTACATTAAATTATGAACCATGTAAAACAAAGCTAGATTATGACTTCTAAACTAAGTCAATCGCTCTCAAAATCAATGCAACATTGGTATAACTAATACTACGCGCTCTTTAGAGAATTGTCAATTCCACAATAGCAGCGGCAACACTAAATAGAACAGCTAATTTACTCAAAAATATCAAGCACACCAGCTACTGAATGAGGCAAATAACACACTTTGTTTTAAAGTTATTAAGATTTAAAAAACCGTCGGGTATTAAACACCCGGCCACAATGACGCCGGGTTAAACATGAACCCAATAGATATATAAAAAAATACTTTTGTTCAAAAAATGTATTAATTTTATCGTCTTATTCTACTTTTTTCTAATGTTCGATAGAGGCGGGTTCTGAGAAGAGTGTTAGAGAGAAAATATTGACCAAGCTAGAAAAAAAAATGCTTTATACCCTCCATCGACTTTATCTCAAAAACGAAATAGAATTTTTTAAAAAGATCTTGGCACACATCATTTATAAGGCCACGTCTTTCTCAGATGGGCAAGCAGTGATCGCTTTGGTACCTTCATCTAATCTTCAATTTCGATTAATTTTCTCCTATATGTCACTCACTTTTCAGAAATCATTTTTTCATTCTCGTGACAATGTCTTCTTTTAAAACACATCTTTCATTAATCACGTCATGGGGTAAGCTTTCGTTCAACTTTATACTGTATTAAAGTGAGAACATCATCAATGCCGACAGCTTCATAACTATTAACTATCACACACACAGAAACTGGCATACACCCTCCTTTCTCAACACAACTTAACGTTATCACAACGAAGTATGTTTGTCTCTTTCATCCCTTCCTGATCATATCTGCATCCCTCTCAGGGTTGGGATTAAGTGCAAACTTTGATAGATTAAAGAAAATTGCTGTCGGGTTAGATAACTAAGGTATCGTTTTCGACCCATGTAATGTTATTTAGTCGTACTCCGCACTTGGGTTCTTGATACGATAAGTATCACGCTCAACCCAGGCATTTAGTTTGGCAAGATTTAATGTATTGTTTTCAAGGTCTATTGTGCCTCCAGAGACCTAGTGGATTTATTATTACGTAATTTGTTTGATTAAACCCCGAGTCAAATTTATGTTTATTTAAGTGGTATATGAAGGTTTATTCAAGAGCTTATTAGATTTCTTCTTCTTTTAATTAATGGCGTTCGCGTTATTTATCGCATTTCACCAATGTCAAGTGAAAATGTACTTTTAAAGTAACAGACAATTTTACGGTAGATTGAGGTTAAAAATGGAGTCTCACAACACGTGTTTTTACAACAACAACTCGGGAGAAACTCCCTTATTAGGTTTACATTTATATTCTTTTGATGCCCAACTGTCAAACCAACACAGGCGAAGGAAAGTGTATCTATCTATACTTCGATATGTATGCCAAGAAATTACCCTAATTAATCTCACCAACTCCCTTCCACAATCGGATACAAGATGTAGGTTAAATTACCACCCTTGCGTTGTTGATATCCCAACCATCCGCACAAAGCGATTCGATAACTCTTTCATAATGCGGATAGCTAAGGAGAGTTCCGATGTCTTTCCATTAAGCATGTTCCATCGTAGCCCACATAGTTATTTACTTAAAATTAGTTGACAGTGTGAACAAATGCTTATTTAGTCTAAAAGAAAATATACCTTATTTAAAAAAATTGTTCAATAATTATTTTGCTAACTAGCATTATGGCTGTATCCTGTGCTCTTGTAAATGTCTCATTCACAAAAGAAGCCGACATTTGGGAAGACACATTTTCGACTCAGACGATATCAAAACAATCCAAGCTAGGAATATCTTATCATTCTTAAATAGTGCCCAGCTAAAGGAGTACATGTAAGGCCTCAATAGGACTAACTTGGAGGCTAGTCACAATAGATCTTTATAGGTCTCAGTGACGCAAAAAGCCCCGAATTGTCTCAATAATAATAATAGCATTATGGCTGTGATTTTTTCTAGTAAGTCTTTTGCCTATACTTATAGTATCAATGATGATGATAATGTATAAACATTGAGTTGCAGAGCTATTCATACCAAACCAGTATCCGTATATGAAATCCAATGCCCTTTGCTTTAATATTATATACCTACCATATTTTTTATGACCAAATGGAGCCAACCTTTGAGGAATATAACATTATAGGGATATACCTTCTTCATGCATTCCATCCGTTAAGCTTATGTCATTTGAAATTTTGATGAATCGATATAGCGAACTGTCGAGCTCGTGATTTGTCTATTTTATTCGAGGAAACCTTTTTGGGTATTTAAAATTCGAGCAAAGGGCATTTGATTTCAAGTAGGAAACCACCAGTTCTTTGACTTTGTACATTGCGATGGCCTACTGATGAACATTATAAAATCAATCTACGACGCAGAACTTATTTTCCAAATGGTGAAAGATGTCTTAAAAAAGGCACCCTAAATATGCCACAGAGCACCTAAATACAAATGCAATAAAACTCGAAGTAAAGACTCCAAATTGCACCTTAATCAACATATCGATTATATAACTGGCAAGGCTTTCCAAATGTATGGTTTTGTGATGAGAATGAGTACTAACTTTAAACGTCCTGGTACCTTACTGTACCTTTTTAAAACCTTAATTAGATCTCAACTGGAGTACGCATCAGTAATCTGGAATCCATTCTATGACAAATATAGCAATCAAATTGAAACTGTCCAACGCAAGTTCCTTCGGACCATTGAATACAAAATGTCACACTCCAGGAGTTCCTATGATGTTCTTCTCAATAAATATCACGTTACTACACTCGGCATGCGTAGGTTGTTACTCGATGCAACAGTGTTGTATGACATTATTCACAATAAATTTGACTGTGATACTTTCATACATCAAATAATGTACAAGATCCCTAGTAATTCTGCGCGAATTCGTAACAATTACCCACATAAGTTATTTTCCCTCAGCGCGGTGCGTTCTAACGCCGGTGAACGCATACCCCTTCATAGACTCATGAAATTTTACAATGATCATCTGCAAGGACTTGATTTGTTTGTTCTATCCAAACCTAAATTCAGATCCGAAGCTCTTAATATTCTGTCCAAAATTAAATTAAACTTAATTAAATTAAATTAAAAATTAAATTAAATATTGTAAATTAAATAAATTAAATATTGTGACTGGCTTCTCTATCGCTTTCACAGGCCGACCATAACATTATATTTGATTTTATGGTTGGCTGGTGGGGTCGGTGGGGATGATCCGATTTTTGTTTTGTCTCTCAATTTAGTTTGGTCCCTGATGAATTTGTTCTTGTCAAAATTTTTATTTTGACTAACTGTCTGTCTACTTAATTAAATTAAATTGTAGATTTTTGGCATTCATTGCGCCGACTTACCTATATGTAATGTAATCTGAGGATAACGTTGCTGGTTATATAATAAGTAAATACGTTAGATTTAAGTCATATCATTGTAAGCTAAATTGTATAACTGTTTGTTATCCCAAATAAAATAAAATAAAAATAAATAAAATATTCAACGTTACCTTTTACGATACAATATTTTTGTAAAATAAACACCGTTCAAACATAACATTCCCTATGTTTACTTAAAAGAGACATCTTACATTTTTTCCGTATCGTTTCACACGCATGCTTCGTAAAATATGGGTTATGAGCACTTTTCCTGTATGTGGGCAAAGAAAAATCTATGCTTTCCGTTTGCTTATATATCAATCTTACTGTAGAGATAGTCTAACTTTACAGATAATCGCTAATGACACTATTGTATTAGCTTTGCGTAATCTATGGGGAAGCCTTTTGGTGAAATGGCGCACACTAGGTGCGCCGATCCCAAAACGCCCCCATAAGGGCTTAGGAGAGTACCGGTGGGTTTTAGCAGAGTAGGACCGGCGCTGTTCCGCGCCGGTGAGTCCCGCACACGCCGTACGCCCAGCCAGCGTGCGGTATGGTCCGTAAATGGATTTTCCATAGTCACAAAAAAACAAAGGTTTGCGTAATTTATACATAGTAAAAAATAAAGTCTCTCTTTCTGTAAATTCACTTAGAATTTATAAACTACGCAACAGACTGCAATGCGGTTTTCAGCAATAGACAAAATGCTTCAGGATGAAGGTTGTACGTACAATTTATGCATAAAAGTAGAGATATTCCATGTGAGGCCGGGGCGAGTCGCTAGTTTTAATATAAAGGAGTTAAGGCATAGCGAATTAACTACTTGAAATTGGAGCGGGTAAGAACATATATCTAGCAAATTTGTTTTATTCACAAAATTGATGCAATTTATTATATTACATTATTTATTATTATATATAATAATAATAAATAATGCCATATATGAGCCAAAGCGTCGGTGGCGTAGTGCGTAAGAGCGTCGTCTCCCACCCGGGAGGCACTGGTTCGATCCCCGCCACGTACCAATGTGTTTTCAAATTTTGACTTCATATGTACGTTCAATTGACTCTTTTACGGTGAAGGAAAACATCGTGAGGAAACCTGCACACACCTATGAAGAAATTCTTAGGTTGTGTGTGAAGTCGACCAACCCGCACTTGGCCAGCGCCTAATCGCTCCTAATGTGGGGTAGGCTCGAGCCCCTCGGTGGGGACATTATATGAGCTGTTGATGATGATTTTGTGTATAAATAGTTTGCATGGCGAAATTTTCTCCAAGAGAGATCTCCTCCACCCATGAATAGGTATGCGTTATAATTTTGATAAGATGGTTATGTTTTTGCGTGCTTCACTAAGTACTATGCAATTTCTTTATGGAAACATATATTTTCAAACAAAAAAATGCTTAAAAACCATAAGTATTTTACTATAAAAATATACAAAACACCAAAAAATGTATTCAAAGACAAATTTTAGTACATGATCACCAAATCGTAATGTAAAAAAAAATCTTAAAAGTGTCTGGCATTATTGCACAAACTAACTCACAGTGGGAGTTACTCCCGAGTTCTTGTTCTAAAAACACCTGTTGAGAGACTCCATTTTGAACCTCAATCTACCATTCAATTGTCTGTTATTATAAAAGTACATTTTTACTATATTTGTACAATAGAAAAAAAGTTATCAATGTGTAGAACTATTTTTCGGTTGAGTATTTTGGCCGCTTTATGTAAATATCTATTTTTTTATGAATTTCACAAAAAACAATACTTAGGTGTCATTTGTTTTTGAGTAGTATTAAGTGAAAATATTTCGAACATTCTCAAGAGGCCTTAACTACTCTTAAAGACGAATACTACAACTAAGAAGATCATCATCATCATAACAGCCTTTATAATTCATCCCACTGCTGGGACAGAAGACCTCTCCTTGTCATCGAAGGAGGTTTAAGGTAGTAGTTCACCACGCTTGCCCAATGCGGATTGGTTTTTCTAAGACACCTATTGGAGGATATAGGGTCATGCTATTCTACTCTGCCAGCATTACATGTTGACGTGATTATGCTATGTGGCTTTGTTAAATATTCACCGTAGCCTATAGACGATTGCAATTGACTCCGTACTGCTAAACGAGTGTTTATGTATCTTTAATATGAAACCAAAACTGCGGACATTTGACGGCGAAATTTGTGAATAAGATAAGGATACAAAGTTGATGAACCATAGAGGTTCTTTTTCTACTCTAATGAACTTCATTCCGTAGTATAAACTTAGTCATAAAAATCATCTCAACTGACTTTCATTTCGAAATGAATGTAATATTACATTTGTTATCCAAATTTTATTCCCGAAAAGCTTATAACGCACTCTCAAAGAGCCTCGATAAAAAGAAATCGGACAGCCTTCTGATTTGAAAGACTTTACCCGCGTAGGGTGTGACCACTGAATTTTAATACAAAAACTCTTTTAGCGGAACAAAACGTTGATTCGGATCATTTTAGGTTCGAACGTTACTCGAATTCAGCGGTTCAATATGCCCTTTGAACATTCCTCTTCTATTGATCTGTATCGACTTGTAATATTTCAAGATATTTATTCTTAAGATCTTCCCGTTAGCATTTTCTTTGCTGTATTTTTAACGGAATGAGATTCAGTACTTATTGAAGTAGATATAGTCTGAAATTACTTTTTGACAGACTGCTCTTGCCCAGACTGCTAAGAAGATATTTATACCAAAATAACAAAGTTTCATTGTTGATAGAACCACAAAGATGGGTTGTATTGTTGTTGACCAATATTCAAAATTTTGAATTAATTATCAGATTCGTTCTTACATAGACCAACCCCCTACACTTACCCCTACCTTCATCACTTTCATCACAGAATAGAATATATTAATTTACTTGAATAAAATCACAACATAATTACAAACTACGAAAGCCTTATTTTAATGCGTTGATTTTACCATCCAATATTAGTAGACTGACAAAATTACAACCTTCAGTCATTTAGCAATCTATCAAATATAATACTTGTTGAAAGGCACGAAAAGCAGTAGGTATTGAGTTTCACCCGAGTTCTTCTTGTAAAAATACGAGTTGTTAAACTCCATTTTTGTATCAATCTACCGTACAATATTAAGTAGAACATTACTGTTTCCATTTGACATTGACTAAATGCGAAATGCGAAGAGATTAATTTAGGATTGTGATAAGACAAATAGTATGAAAACTAATAATCTTATTGAAAAAGAACTGTCATAAATGCCAACTTTAACATTTCAATATAGAAATTAAAGAAATGGAATAATAATACACCATAGAAATGGAATTCACTGCCAGCACACGTGTTCCTTCCTTCCTACAATCCTGGGTCATTCAAAAGAGCCGTGAAGAAGCACCTTGCAGGTTTATCTCTTGCACCAGCTATCTCCGCATATGGACTCCATTTCTGCTTACCATCAGGTGGAATGGAGTCAATAGCTTGACCTTTTTATAATAAAAAGTATTTAATATTTTGTCAGACGATAGGAGTTGTTATTAAAACCACATGTGTCACATGTGTTGATGAGGTCAATGGCGTCGTGGTCATTATGTTCTTAGTAACTAATATGAAAGTTAACCTACCAAGTGGGCGGCTGGCCGTAAAAATCTAATGCCAAAACCTACATCAGTATTGTCAATATCAAGACACCTTTTTTTAACGTTGGGAAATGCGCATACGTCACGCCTGGAAGGCCTGGACGTTGTGTGGGGCTCTCCCTAGGGAACCAGGGCCTACCCACTAAAACCCAACGTTGTCCCTCACATGCACCTTGGCACGAATACATCAACGGCCGCCACTTCCTCCCCATCATTCGACGAGGAGAACGCATCGGCCGCGGATGTGTCACTGCCAGACGGGACGGGGTATATCAAGACACCCCGTACCGAAATAAATGGGGAGCAGAGTAGGAGAAAGGAGACATGGCCCATACTGTTATATGTGTCCTTATGTATAACCAAATGACTGCAGATGGCCTTTATCTCGGAGACATTTTATGAGAGGGAATCCTTTGGTCTTGCAGAATATTCTTGAGCCTGTACAGTGAAATTTCTTTGGAGGCTTTTTGTTGACTCTTTAAGTTTACTGAAAAAGAGAAATAGAGGAGATCATTTGGAATCAGCGATACATATTTACTTCTTCTACTCATCTAGATTTGTCGTTATCATCATCATATCAGACAAGAGATGTCCACTGTTGGGCATAGGCCTCCCACAACGATATCCAACCGGATCGCTCTTGCGTTGCCCGCATCCAGCGGCTTCCTGCGACCTTTGCCAGATCGTCGGTACAAATTGAGGGGGACCTGCTAGCGTTTCGTCTCCGGCGGGCACGCGGCCGCTCGAAAACCTTTCCTCTCCAACGACCGTCAGTCCCCCTCGCAATGTACACTGCCTACTGGCACTTAAGGTTGTCAATTCTTGTAGCTATGTCGGTGAACTTGGTTCTCCTGGGGATCTCATGATTTCTGATATGATCACGCAGAGAAACTCGGAGCATTATAGCCTTTGAGTTATCTTGAACCTTTTAATGAGGTACATTGTAAGCAGCCAAGTTTCGGTTCCATCTGTAACACTAATTTCTTTTTTTTTTACCATAATTATTTCTCATACAATCTACACTTTTCTCGTCTCTTCTTCTCTTATCACTTTTGTTCTAAAATTAGGTGAAAATTACTACTAGTAAGTATTGCGTTACTTCCGAACCTTTACAAATTACAATGCAAACCCAAGGATGATATTCAGAAAGTCTTAATTTAAGCCGCGTCTAACATAAATGCACATTAATTATGGCACAATGATTCATAAACCAAACCCATTTGGAGGGATCTCGTAAAACAAACAGAGGCTATTTTCTTGTAAAGCTATCAGAAGGGATGCTTCTGTTTCCCAAAGTGGACTTTATCACTACTGCCGTAGAATTTTATACACTGTTTACCTGAGGATATCACGATATGCATTAACTTTGTCCTGTTATGAATACCATTAAATTGACCATTTTTCTTGGATACATTTATGATTATTATTTTTATTTGTCTTGATTGTAAATTATTGCCCAAGCTGGCAACGTCGCATTATGATTGATATGAATATCTTAGTGTGTTAGCCCTGTGTGATGTTGACTTACTACCTACTTCCTTTGTAATATGCTTAAAAAACCTATTGAACCATTTTGAAAATTTAATGCATTCCCTCAGAATTACTGTGTTAAATTCGTGGCATTTAAAAGTCATTACAAAATATATGAAATTTCACATTTTTGTAATCACAGTATTTACATCTGTTCTTTGTTGCGTATTCTTATTGTAATAAAGTACAGAATTGGGCTAAAAACGCCCCGCATACCGTCTACGCAATTCAATTAAACATTCTAGATTCATTAAACCGCCCTCCACATGTAAAGCCGGCACAATGTCACTTTTGACAAATTTAAATCGAGTTATGGCAACTGTAATTTCGGTTTACGAAGTACAAAACTCGGTAAAATAGCAATTGAATTTTGTTCGCTCCTAAGTACAATTTTGTGGTAAGTTTTTAAGGAAGTGGTTAAAGTGTGTTTGTTATTTTGTACAGTATATACATCTCGTGGATCTGTGCGAGTTGGGTTTTAAATAATTGTGGTTTAAAATTATTCTGGTAAGCGTTGCGGATGAAATAAAATGTGTTTTTTTTATATTATTATTGACAGGAAAGCTAAGTTAGTTAAGGAAAGTAAGAATTATAATGAAAGTATTTCTAACGTTGAAAAAACTGTTTTATAAATAGTTTTTAATTATACTTGGTTCGCTGGCAAACATACGTCCTGCTTGGTAGGCCAGCAGTTCTCGCAGCGCAGAAACTCCTGTACTGCCAACCTTTTATAGACTGCTAAGTTGCTACAATCAACACCCTTCCTTTTGGGTCGGGTAAAAAACGTACCTACAAAATAAAAAAAACGAAAGTTAAAAATTATATTTATATAAAGTTGGAAAACTATTAAAAAAATCTTAATAACTTAATAAAGTAAATTCTTGAATTAAATTTCTTCTTCTTCTACCTGTCCGGTTATTTATCTGAGGCCTGCGTTAAAACTTTATCTTCTTACCTGTCGACTGCCTTCTTGATTTCTCCATCAGTCCTCATCCTAACAATAAACTTTACCATATGAATTTTCACGCAGACTATCCATCTTTTCGTCTGTGTCTCTCCCCCCTTTAATACCCATCCACATTAACAATCTTTCTCAATTACATATCTATGACATAGTAAAATTATTCCTAAAATTGAATTTCCCAAACCATCCGTTCAAATGAAACCAGCTTTCCGAATCAAAATATCTACAGTCGCAGTTTGCGAGTCCATTTTCCTGTATGGGCCAGATTTTCAATCGACTCAAGTTCGGAACCTAATAAGGCCCGCAATTTCCGATTTGAACCGTGGGCCTGAGTCAACAACCTTCCACTGGTCAAATAACCACTTTGTCAGCCTTTAATGGAGGTTAAAATCGAAGATTCTAGCAACGAACTGCTAGAAAGTGGGGCGATGTTGAAATGAAATTTTAGTATTATTGTGCACACGCTCGTGTCCCTGGTTTAGTTTGGGAAACAAACCTATTGCGCCTTGCTTTGTGAGCTGATAATGGCTAAAACCTACTCTTTGTTATTTTAATAACAGTTATCGAACGAACATGAGCGGAATATGAGAACATATTTTATTAGAGAATGGAGTCAAAAATTTCAATACCTAGTCATACATAAAATAACAAGCGTCCTTTTGTTTAGATATTTGAAGTTATTTATGTTAGCTTACCTATAAAATTGACAATTGTTACGCACCATTATGTTAGAATAGAATAGAGATAAACTTTTTTGTACATCGACACAATCATTTAGTAGATTTAAGTTCTGTCAATTATTAAATCAACTTATCTCAACCATGTTTCTAAATAAATATACAAAATTATCTACATAACTTCGGATACCATATATTAAGTGTGATTAAAATTCTTCTCATGTGATAATAATGCATTTATTAATTTCTCGAAACTTTTAACAGTTAGTGAAACATGAGAAACTATTTTTAATTTAGTTTTTTTTACTTATATTAAAGCGGCAGCATACAGTATTGCTAGATATTACTTAGAACTTCATGTCTAATAGATATCAGAATTAGAACAGATAGTTTATTTAAATATTAAGATAAGATTCACTGTTCTCACCTATTATCAAATGATGTGTTAATATAGGTAGGGTAGTAGTCCTTAAATATGAAAGACCTGTTTTTGGAGGAAAGTTTTGAAAGAAAACGTATTTTCCATACTAAGATTTTTATGTCTCAATAACTCTAAACGTGTGTTATGAAACGTTTTTATTATTCTGTAACATAATCTAGTCTCATAAAAGGGATATCATTACATCATAGATCTTTTCTAAGTTACAAACAACTTTTTATTGAATAATTATATTGTGTTGAAAACAACTGTCTTCATTTAACAGAATTTCTATGTTTATAATTATGTAATATGGAATTTAATAAATAACTTCATGGGAGCTGTAATTTACTGAGGCGGTTATCAATTACTATGGTTGAAGAACTACATAATACGCATTTTTAAAATTTAAGAAGGTACAGAGAGATGCACTTTCAAATCATACCAAATTTATTTTTAAAATTTTATTTTATTTTGAAGCGAACTTATAAACCGAAATAAGCTTTTCATCTGAGACAAAATACTCTAAATACATAACAACAAATTATTCGTTGATGCTTCATTAGCAAACATTAGCCGGATCCAAATCAGGCTTACCATAACAATTTAAGACCCAAATTATGCAGGATCATATCTAATAACCTAAAATCCTCTTAGGCGTCCCGTAACTAATTCATGACAAAAGTTGCTAACTTCGTAAGAGCAGTACAAAACATTCCACTTCCCTTTATAAATTCATTAAGAGACGTCCTCGCGTGTATCCGAAAAGAATAATTTTTGTTCATGGAAACATTTTTTATCATTTAAGTTTTAACAAACCTTACGGTGCGGTTTACAATTTTGTAATAAGTGAAGTAACAGTCAACGTCAGTACCTAGGAATCGGTCAAAAGGAAGGATTATCATTTTTACCTCTAGTATGAGTTTGTTAGTTTTCGAGCTTGATCAAACGTATCGTCTCTTTTCATACATTGCCCACTAGCGCCTCTAGCGTAGACTATCAGAAACAGTGGGCAATGTATGAAAAGAAACGATACGTTTGATCGAGCTCGAAAACTATCAAAACTCATACTAAGGGTACTGTATCATGTACGTTGTATTTACGTATATTCCACCGTAGCACCAAAACTATTCATCTGATTTTGATGAATAAGGTTTTAATCAATACGTTATTAGGGTTCGGGTAGCATATACATTCCAACCAACTTTTACATTATGAGGAGTACATTTTGCCTTGTAAATCCTCATTCAAACCGATTTCATTCCTTTGAAGTTTGTCTGTGCACAAACTCTTGGTGTCATATGCACAAACTTCAAAGAAATGAAATCGGTTAAAATGAGGGTTTACAAGGCGTTACGACTCCTCCTATAGTTACATACTAACATCACTTATAACTCCTAGTAATAATACTAATTGTATAAGTTTGTATGTAACTGTAAATGAGGAGGAGCCTGTCTCTCGTAACACAGGGCAACCTTATACGAGAGCGGTTCAATATTTGTAATATGCAAGTGCTATCAAATAAAGAACATTTCATTTCATAGTAAAAGTCGGTTGATGTCCAATGCACGGATTAGAAAGAATCTAGTTCAATGCCACCCAGACTAGTGATGTTGTCATTGACAACAAATGTTAAACACCATGGAGTTGATATATAGTCGGGTTAAAACACTGTAACCCGACAACTTAAACTATTCTGTTTTAAAATATTATGTTTATTTTATACCTTTACAGATTGATTCGGTGCAACCGGTTGTAAACATTTAGACAATATCTAGGTGATTTAATTTGTAAGTTAGTAAAAAAAAGTTTATTCTTAATAGCTTTACTTAAATGTCTGTTGGTCGAAGGCCTTCCCCACCCCTTAAACATCTGGGAAGCTTCTAATTTAATTAAGATTGGAGAGAATTTACATGTACCATATCCTGTCAATCTTAACGGATCATGTCACTATCTGTTTCGATAGCGTTCACTGACTTAAAACAATGCTTTATGGAAAAAAAATCGGAGTGCATCCTCCTCTGCTCATTCAATTCTCTTACTGCCCACTTAATTATTTTGGATCGTAGTTTTTTAGACACCTATTTTCTGTACCACTACTCTAGTTTTAACCAGCTGCTAAAAAAGGAGAAGGTTCTCAATTCAACTGTTTGATTTATGTGTATTCCTCTTGACTTTTTACTGGGTGTACTGTATTGATGATTCTTTAAACATTCGGAAGCTGGTGCTTGTCATGTTATTCCATTTAAATTTTAACGACATCTGACGAGTCATTTTGAGTTATCCCTAATAATGCGTATCTAATTGACATCGATGATAATTGTTCTTATTTTATTACTTGTTTGTCTAAAAGATCTCGAGATAGTTTCCTGAAAATATCTATACTTACACCACTAATAAGCAAAAAAATATTTTGTTTTAATAAATATCCGAGTTCAAAACCAAAAACGGAAATATGAAAATTTTGTTTAAACAAATCTAATTAATAAACACTTAGATTTTTTGAACAAAATTTTTATTTCTCCGTTTTTAGCTTTCAAGGCGGTTTTTTATTTATCCACAATTGTATTGTCTAACTCTTTTTCAATCATGATACATTTGTGGCCAGTGTTTTATTGTGTTACTAGCGATAGGAAGAAACTCTAGGCGCATGTATGGCATATCTTAACAAGCATCACAAAATAGCATTTATTACAATTATTATTTCCACTTAATAAAGTGGAAATAAAGTCGAATCAGTTATTTTAAGTTGACGGGTAGGATCTTGGCTTGTTTTAATTTGATGGTAAGTGATGATAAAACCAAAGTACTAATTTTATTTTATCAATAACACAACATAGGCGACAGAATTTGCTAAAATGTATCAAACCCAGGGACTATAGACAAACCATTAGATAACAAAGACTGTTGCAATACAAAACATTAGCATTAGTTTCAAAAGAGATCGTCTTAAGTTGTTATTTTCCCTACGATAAGAACATTGTTTACTAAGAAAATTCATTCCGTTTCAAGGAAAACAGAATGTAGTACCACATTCTTCGCTAATTAGTAGTCGATTCCTCTTACGTTCCCTTATCTTGTCACATTAAGAGGATTCCGTCCAAGAACACAAAGGGAATATATTTTCTTACTTCTCGCGTTTGTTGCAGGAATGGAATGACTACAAGCTCAAGTGGAATCCCGACGACTATGGTGGTGTGGACACGTTGCACGTGCCTTCAGAACACATTTGGTTGCCTGACATCGTACTGTACAATAAGTAAGTTATAATTATTACGGTCTAAGTTCATCTCAAAAGGTAATTTCGATAGTAATATATTAAGAAAATCTCAAAGTATTTGTTTGTCAAAATGTAATCCGAGGACCACACGTTTATCTATTCATTCCAATATTAGATGTTTCCTACAAAGTCAAATTTTATGCAAGTTTAATTGTAGAATTTGGTCCTTTATCCCGTGGATTCTAGGGTATGCAAGACACAAGATTCTCCAACACAATGTGTCATTGTTTAAGCTCCAATACCGTATTCAAAGCTATTGTCTTCGTCAATCACATTCATCAATTAATCCCGGTATCGTCCAACTAGTGGGATATTTGGAAATTCCTGTGATAATCCAAATATCCTTCAGATGTTTTTACAGAAGCAAGATTTTGTAATAAGCGTAGTACTTACACATTGAAGCAATTTACTACCAAGTGTAGGTATTTAAAGCTTTCAGAGAATACTACAGATTATTGTATTGAAGTGTCACCCGAAGTAGCATACCCAAGAAGCCATAAAACTAAACTAAAATCTGTAGCCGTATGATCACATATTGCACCGACCTGGGTAGGAAGAAGATACTGCATCATCTCTTTATCTCCCACTAAATTATAGTATTCACATTTTAACACTTCGATAATATTGGACCTAGAAAGAAACTCCCTATAGGAGTTTCTTTCTAGGTCCAATATTTTTGAGTGTTACAGTAATAAGTTTTTTGACCCATAACAGACGACGAAATCTTTTTGTCCGCGACATGATCTTTTTTACTAAGAGAATAAGGTCGTGTATTTTTTTTTATGTAGACAAAGTCTATTTTATGGGATTAGTAATATTGTAACGGGTCTTAGAAAATGCAGGGGTGTTATAGGAGATACCACAAAATATTGACTTAATCGGGTAGTATTGGTAAAAAATAGTAATTAATTTGGGGTATAAATTTTATATTACTATTTCCATGATATCAGGTTGTGGTTCGGCATATTTGGAGAAAATTTGTACATCGTGATGTAGAAATTTCGATGCTAGGTAATAAATAATAACAATCTGATAAAAAAATGTATCAACAACTCATCCCTATTCTTTAAATTAAACCCGCGATTCTGACGAGCACTACAACTCATATGAGTATTCGGATACATTCCGTGACTTGTATAACTATTGTAGTTTAAATCAAGATAAATCTTAACATTTAGACCTTGTTCCTACTGAATACACTCAAGTTTGCTAAAAAATGTCTGGATCTTCCAATTTTAGTACATGGTTGCACAGTTTTGAGTTTTTCTCCAGTGTCAGCTAAATATCCAGTGTCATATAATAAACAAACACAGCTGATATAAAAATATATAATATAATATGTTTTTATAATTAAAACGTAACTGCTGGCTTACGTTTTCAGAGTACTGAACAAAATCTGGCATTTGTTATTTATGTCTAAGCGACTTCACATGTGTACATAAATCTTAATGCAGTGTTGTTTGCTGTTGAATCAATTGAACGAACCAAAAGTCGAGCATCAACTACCACACGACCATTTCTTTCAATGAAACTTAACTTTTCTTTACGAACACCTATAAAGTCTTCTTCTATTAGGTTGGGTCTTATCTCTTTATTTCCGTTTCAGGGAACGATTCCATTATTCTGCATTATCACGCCGCCCTGACAATTTTATCTTGGAAAACTTTAACCGCGACTAATACAAAAAGTGTCTAAGTAGACACTTCTTTATGGACCTTGTGTTTGGCCCGGACACAGTTGACGTATCAGCACTAATAAGTTTAATTAGAAACTTTAGTTGGGATCGCGAGACAGATCTTGCCATCAATTTGGTGCTGATAATATGTCGGTCATTTATTCCACTGTTCAGGATATGTACATTTAATTTTGTTTATTTATTAATATAATTGCTTATGTATATAGTTGATTCCAAATACTGATATCTCCAACTAAATAAAAGGTGATGAACCAGAATATTTTTTGTCTCTATATCTTAGATTTAATAATGACCGCCGTCATCTGTTGTTGTCGTCAGTAATCCTGCTTATACATCAAATTTTCATATCACAACCATTCGCTTCTACCAGGATACGAACCGTTGGTCGTGTTTGTATATAACATAACAAAAGTTCTTCGTGATACTTAATTTGGGCTTGATAAATATATTATTATGGAATAATTTTATTTTTGCGTTTACAAACGCGTAAATATAATACTAGAAAAATGCACTGAAAAAAATCGACTTGCCTCAGGCGGGACTCGAACCCGCACCTTCCACAATCCGGGTGGCGCGTTGACCAATTTCGCAACCGAGGCACTGCTTTTCGCTGTCGAAATTTGTCAGTGCTTGGTGCTTATGTTTTTATGGTAAACATCGTTTCATCAAATCTTTGAAATTTGCACTTCCAAGACCCGAACGAAATATTTTTGCAAATATTTGACGCCCAGCTAAGATGAAACTACCTTACATTATGGAATAATTTTATTTTTGCGTTTACAAACGCGTAAATATAATACTAGAAAAATGCACTGAAAAAAATCGACTTGCCTCAGGCGGGACTCGAACCCGCACCTTCCACTATCCGGGTGGCGCGTTGACCAATTTCGCAACCGAGGCACTGCTTTTCGCTGTCGAAATTTGTCAGTGCTTGGTGCTTATGTTTTTATGGTAAACATCGTTTCATCAAATCTTTGAAATTTGCACTTCCAAGACCCGAACGAAATATTTTTGCAAATATTTGACGCCCAGCTAAGATGAAACTACCTTACATTATGGAATAATTTTATTTTTGCGTTTACAAACGCGTAAATATAATACTAGAAAAAACTAGAAAAATGCACTGAAAAAAATTGACTTGCCTCAGGCGGGACTCGAACCCGCACCTTCCACAATCCGGGTGGCGCGTTGACCAATTTCGCAACCGAGGCACTGCTTTTCGCTGTCGAAATTTGTCAGTGCTTGGTGCTTATGTTTTTATGGTAAACATCGTTTCATCAAATCTTTGAAATTTGCACTTCCAAGACCCGAACGAAATATTTTTGCAAATATTTGACGCCCAGCTAAGATGAAACTACCTTACATTATGGAATAATTTTATTTTTGCGTTTACAAACGCGTAAATATAATACTAGAAAAATGCACTGAAAAAAATCGACTTGCCTCAGGCGGGACTCGAACCCGCACCTTCCACAATCCGGGTGGCGCGTTGACCAATTTCGCAACCGAGGCACTGCTTTTCGCTGTCGAAATTTGTCAGTGCTTGGTGCTTATGTTTTTATGGTAAACATCGTTTCATCAAATCTTTGAAATTTGCACTTCCAAGACCCGAACGAAATATTTTTGCAAATATTTGACGCCCAGCTAAGATTGTGGAAGGTGCGGGTTCGAGTCCCGCCTGAGGCAAGTCGATTTTTTTCAGTGCATTTTTCTAGAAATATATTATTATTCTTAATTAAGTTTGTTTTCTTCTAAGTTATCTAGTTATTTGATAAGTATAAAGTAAATGATGTCCGCTCTTGTCATTGGGTACAAATAGTTATTTTTAAAAAAAGATGATTACAATATTTCAAAGGCTTCGTAACAAACTGTAATTTTTCATGTTAAGGATTTAGTTCCAAAAGTGTACTCATGTGCACTCCAAACGCAATTCCAAGTTTTCGTAGGAGGTCGTAACTCTTTATGAAGCCGCAGCAGATTCAATCCAAGTGAATTTATATTACGTCCAGTAATTTGGCAACGTTTCAACTGTATAAATCAATAGTACTGTCTTCTGGCACGGCCAAAAAGCTTTTGTATGGAGACGCGTTTCTTTTTGCTGCATATCTTGTACAGAGTATTGGAAGTGAGAATCATACACGCTTAGTTCACTCACTAGTCCTTTTTAATACGAGAGTGCTTTACGCTCCAGTTTTTTGGTTTTTGTCGCCCGCTACGTAGCAACGTTATAATATGGCTAATAAATTAAGCGCTGACTCAGCAGAATTTTATTTTGCAGTAAGCTTTATTTAATTGTCTGATAAAAAAGTTACCTGCATTAAACTAATGTTTCGTTGATTGGATAATGATGAGCTATGTAGTAAAAACTTGTGTTGAAATTACAAAGATTATAAACGAAATTTTAAAGCAAATAAAATTATTATCGACGATATGACAGTTTAACATCGTAGCTCATTTAACATAAGTGTGTGTATATAGTACAAATTAGCACATATGCAATTTTAAGAAATTTTATGAACGCAGGCCATGTCCAGTGTGACTAAGACACAATGCATAAAACATAATTATATTATTTGTCACTTCACTTCACTTGTTGCACTTAATGGCAATCGGTTGTCATTTATAGATAACAACCATTTCTGCCAAGCTCAAGTTAGGCCAAACACTTGTACGGAGAGATATCCGGTGAAAGTTGCCGAAAGTATGAACGTTATTTGGTTAACATTAATCATAATTTGATGTTATATTTGCTTATATAATTACACAGAAGTTTATAAATGGGGGGGTTTTGGTATAGCAGCAAGGAGTTCATGTTGATGGGACGAGGAATTTTTCGGGGCAAAATATCATACAGGGAGATAGGACGGAGAGGGCAATTAAAAAATATATGATTAATGGATCCTTCTTCAATGTCACAGTCACAGATCACGTCGTAATACCATGAAAGCTGTCACGACATTAAAACGTTTAGAATCATCCAGACTCGCTGCAATTTATTTTGAAACTTTGGTAGTAGAAATTTGAGTTGTAAAATCTCAAAGATCTTTTTGACTGGCTTAGTATCCGTTTGTTCTGAAACCTTGCAGTTACCAGAACAATATAACAGGTGCACTGCAAATTCCTAATTATCATTCCCGTGGCTCAGCCACGAAAGCAGTTTCTATGCAATGTTATTATTCCTGGACTAGCTGTTACGGTCTACAATCTAGGATTAAACAGTATAAAACAATTGCAGTAGTAATGCTTTTTTTTAATGGTGGTGCATTGTTTTTTTTGTGTTTATAGCACTGCAGTGTATGCAATTTAAGCCTGTGAATTACTTCTTTAATTCCATTTTAGAGACATGTGCATTTTATGTACCAAGCTTAAGCTTGGATAACACTATTTAAGAATTAAAGCTTCTTCTTTTACTATTAAAATTCTTAGCAAGCCATGCCTCAGTGCCATTAGTTTATTTCCAAAGTAACTATTTCATAACTTCAACTGTTTAATTGCTTCTATCTTTCTTAATATTTACCTTATCTTATAGTCTAGGTATCTAAAACTTAAGCAATAATAACATTAAGTAGGTGCTAGGCTTCTTTAGTTTTAATTAGGAATCATAAAAAATGTCCTTTTTATATCTCATCATCATCATAACAGCCTTTATAATTTCACTCACTACTGAGGCACAAGGCCTCTTTTTCAGGGAAGGAGGTTTGGGCAGTAGTCCACTACGCTTGCCCATTGCGGATTGGTGGACGAAGTACAAGGAGATCAATTACTCGCCTTCTACGACACCATTGATTATATATGGGGTGATGCTATTCTTCTCTGTCGGCATCATATAGCTTTATAAATCTACTAGCCTTAAAAAGACAAATTAGTTTGATTCCAGACGAGATGACGTTGACTAAAATGTAGTTGTTTAAAATACCTTTATTGACGAACTAACTGGTAATGATTTGATGACTTAAACAAGTTTAATTACGTTGTCAATATTTATAGATTCACATAGGTCGATGACCAAAGAATTTTATTTAGTACTCAAACTTATAACTATCATTATAGGTTTGTTTCCCAATACGATAGGTGAAGAATAAGACAATAAACTCATTTAAATGATTTTTAGTCACTTAATTATCCACGCAGGTAATTTTGTTAATTTGCCCATTGACAATTGGATAAATCAGTCTTTCCGTCAATGAGTTTGACACCTGTATTCACAAACATTACTATGAGGTTTCTTGACTCTTGGATAAGTAAACGCATTGCATTGAATAGAGCCCTGTGATTCTGTTGCCTAGTTCACATCGTTGAATGTACTGACGTTTTTTTACTTCAAACCTCCTTCAAATTGTAACTTTTGACATCTGGACGTTGCATTTGACATCTCGACCTGTGCGTTGGGTAATGTAATATAGCTAGCTAGCTACCTAAGCTCATCATTTTAGAGTACGCATATTTCCGATCTCCACTTAAGTATTGTCTATGAATAGGTTTGTACGACCCTGTGCGTCCCCGCGCACTATGAGACCTCAAAATCCTTGCCATATGGCACGCACTGAGAAATGCCTTATTTTGCATAGCATTATTTTTTACTAAGACAAGTATTTTTTGTGAATAAGGGCGTAGTGTTCCAACTGCGCGCATCAGTGGCGCCCACTTTTACAAATTACAAATTCGTGCCACTTCTAAGTTCTACCAGTAGTTTGGTCTGTTGTCTTTAGAACATAACTGACTATGTGTAATGTTGTTTTTAATCTGTTCTATTATATTCGTTGTGGGCTAGATGAACGCTAGTAGTGGAATTAACAACTGGACTTTAGCACAAACTTGTAGTTTTATCACCGTCTACTATTTGATGAAACTTTACATAAGCTTCTTCTCAATTCTCAATAATCACATCGTAGTCCAATGTTTTGCAAATTTATTATATCCTTTGCACTTAGTATCTCAACATTTAAAGCTGTTACTCCACTAAGCCTCATCTATAATCTTAACTCATTACAGCAATAATAATAAAACAATCATTTCCACGCTCACACTAATTATCTAGACCATTAAGAACTTGTGTTATGGATACTAGATATATCACATATACATAAAAATCTAGATATTTTAGAAATTTATTTTCCATGTCATATTGATATAAAAAATTAAACCGGTTTTGTGCTTCTTCCACGGAATCATAACCAGAGGTCCGGCTTAGATTCCCAGTGGAGTACAAAGAGCTCGGTTTGGTTGATGTTAGGTCCACGACATATACACATTCCAGCAGAAACTATAGGTATATATAATAGCTGTATTCCAACTAGATGGTTCAACAGTAGTCGTTATGCTCCTAATTACGAGTTCTTTAATGTGCTGTGACTTGGATTCACTGTACTACTGCAATAATAATTGTTTCATGGATAGCCCACGATAGATATCATTACGATGATTATAAAGGTTCATTCATTTATAAGAAAATATATATAAATAAATGTTAAAATGCACTGTCAAAACGCGTTTGCTTAAATCTCACTCAGACAGAATGAATAAAACGCTGCAGACTTTTCATTGTCAGTCATAATTAATCTCAGAACAGGCCACTTCCAAATTCTTTTTAACACTGACATTTTAATGGTTTTCTACCTTCACAGCTTAACGTGTTCATTTTTAACCGTACAACCGCAGCGTCACGTTATCAGTGGCAGCTCACCACATTCATATGCATTAACGCAGAAGAGAGTCCAGTGACGAAACCGAACCTAATGCGACGATAACATAAGGTAGTTTTTCATGTGGCTAGTTTGTATGTGGGTGAAACAGACTGCGCTCAGAGTTGGCCAGGCGGAAGACACGATAAGTGGCTTTAATCTAAATAGCATCAAGGTGGGGTTAACACGCCACGGCAAACATTTGCAACGTGAAAAGAGAAATTTTTTAACTCCATATTGTTTCTGTTTAAACACCTCCTTTAAAATCTTTGATGCAATGTTTAGTTTGTGGAAACTGAAGTGACATGAAAAGAGCTAAAGGATTTTCTTTTCCATGTATATATACACTTTATTGTATTTAAAAATACATAGGATAAATTGTTAATTACATAGTTGTCAATTACATGTACTAAGTTTATCAAACTAGATGACAAATGAAATCAAGTTTATAAATCTTTTTCGTAGATATATAAATAATAAAAGCTATGCACCACTATTTTTTAATTAGTACAAACATTTTAGCATGAGTTCCCACTCATCAAATTGAACAACTTTTGATATGGGACCATGATGAAATTGATGAAAAAAAAAACTTCTATTCCACACAATATAGCAATACCTACTCAACTAAAATGAATGAAGCAAAAGTTGTTCAATTTGATGACTGGGACAGTATGCTCAAATTTTTGTACTAATTAAAAAATAGCCGTGTATATACCGCATCCGTGGCCTAATGGTTCTTTGTACTCAGTTTGAAGTCCGCCCTAGTAACCAGCATTATTGGGTCCCGGCAGATAATGACAAGATATCCACTGCCTCTTTCCCGTAAAGCATTAATAAAGTAAAATAAAAAAAAATTAAAACCTAAAAAAACCCGCCTGCATGCAAACAGTTAGTCAACTGACAAGATGGACCCATCTCTTCACTTGACTTTTTAGTTTTTTATATAACACGGTTATGATATACCTTTTTAAAATCCTTATGATAAGACCTTTAATTTAATGCGCATATTGATGAATTACAAATTAAAAAAAAACACTACTAATAATAACACCTCACAGCCGCTGTGTGGTTATTTTTTTACATTACTTACCTAAGAATACGGGCTGTAAAACAAATCAAAATTATAGAAATCCGTGCAGTCGTTTGAAAAATATGAGGTAATAAAGAATATTACAAACATACATACCAAATGCGCGCGTAGAAGATAACGCTTTCCTTGTAGTCGGGTTAAAAACCAGCACGCTGTTAAAAAATTCGAACACTTACGATGCCACGCCTTGGTAGTTTATGAGAAAAGGCATAAAGTCCATACAGCTTTCAGACGCTAAGCTTATCTCAATTCCCACTACAATACAAGTTCAAAATGGAGTCAACCTAGATTAAGCAGATAGTAATCTAAGCCAAGTCTTTTTGTTCTAAATAATATAAATGAGGTGTAAACCACTACCTTCGTGAAGAAAACAATCCATTCAATGAGGTGTCGACAGTGTTTTTAAATTCAAATATATAAGTTAGTCTTTAATGCACCTGTGACTCAGTTAAAAGCCCTCGCACTGGAAATTCGTTGCTAACTTTATTTTTAATGTTGGCACGTTAGCTAAATGGGGGAAGGTGACCTATTTTATGAGACAATTCTCGTGAATACCCCGAGTTGGTTATGACAGTGCTTTTACACATAAACTTTGGTGTTTTGCGTTTGTTTGATGGTGTCTTTCAAATGAAAGAGGAGTCGTTAATGTAAGCACGTTGTGTTAAGATTAAATGGAGCTATTTGCCATTGAGGTTAATGAATTTAAGACTTTGTAGAAAGATAAAGCTTCCAACAGTGATTAAAAGTAGGTACTTATTGTGTAATCTTGCGGTTAAATCATTCGCAAGTATAAATAGGAAAATTTTGATCTAAAATTTGTAAGATCATTGTAACAGATTAGCTATGAAATTGCCTTTCTTTCTTACACTGAAATATGATATCTAATAGGTAAAATATGTGAAATATATTTTTTATTAATAAAATTATTTGTTTATTTAAGTAAATAAACAAATTGTAAATGTGACAATGACAAGTTTAACAATTGTTTAACAAGTCTCTTGAAGGGTTCTTGTTGTAAGAACACGTGTTCAGAGACTCCATTTTTAACCAAAATATACCGTATCATTTTTTTGTAACCATAATTAAATTTTCACTTGACATTGGCAAAATGAATAATCTTAAGATTTGCGAATGCCATTAATTAAGAATACAATAGAAGTCTCTTGAAATAATTGTTATTTGTCTGACGTGCACTGAGAGAATTCTACAAAATACTAGAATAAAGAATAGAATTATGAGTTCTTAATGAATCGATTTTTGTGTTCAGTTGATAGGTTATTAACTAAGTAACAAATTAAATACATCAAACAAAGTTGTTTATAGATTGTTTGTTGTGATAGTGAAAGTTTATCGCCAAATTTGGTTGAAATTAATGGTTGTCATAGTGTCTTTGGTTTATTTATGTCTACAGTTAAGGTTTAGTCGCACAGCGGTTTCTAATGCCACTTTATCACTATAATCCCCGTACGTGTCAAAGCATTCGAGTGATTTACGCTTAAGTATAATAGCAATATAGGGTTAATACCGATACATTGATTATACAGATATGTGTTACTTTATCCGCCTTACTTACTAAAATACATGCCTCTGAATTACTTTTGATAATAATGGGTACTATTGATAAAACGACATTGTTGATGTATAATTTATTTAGTTCATTAAAGCTAGCTGCTTAGTTGTTTGGCGTTTTAAAAGTTCAGTTTACCTCACACAACATTTTCTTGAAGAAAAAAATGTAGATTCCATCTTTACAAACTGGCATATTTCTTAGGAAAAAATCAACATTTTCAGGTTGGTGGGTGGTCCTATATCCATACCTGTAACTACGGTCTGTGCAACCTGATCGAAACATGTCAAATGTGTTAATTACATCAACGATGTAGTTCCCGAATGGACGAAAGTAGTCACAAAATAACTGCCACTTCTCTCCCCGTTAGTGTATCAAGGGGTCAGTTGCGTGATGGCGAGTAAACCACTCATAAGCGCAGTCTCAAGGAGGGTTATTGTCAGGCAGGCGGCATAAACATAGTTTTACGCCGCCTGAACTATTAGCCGTCAAAACTATTAGCACTATCATTATTTCAGCCGAGAGATGCCCACTGTTGGACACAGGCCTCTATCTAACTAGCATTTATTCCTGCATAAATATCCAATCCATATGATTGAGGATAGTTGCAGATGATCCGCATGCACCTATATTGAGGCATTTCGTCCGAACAATGACCGAGGTCAGAATTACCACTCCCTCTCGATCACATGCCTACGGAGTGCCTCTTAGGTATACGGCAGATAAAATTAATTTTATTTTGTACTAGTATAAGCTCACTAATACTATTTTTAAGCGACGTACTAACCCATGGACTATGTTGTCTGAAATAAAGAATTTTGATTTGATTTGATTTTGATATAAAGAAAAAATTCTATTGGATGCGCAAAGTACGAAAGAATGGCAGTGTTAAAATATTTTTGTTCATTCCTTCTCGCCAGCACGTCGCGCACGAACCTCGACTTAGATAGAAAGTCGCAGGAAAGCATGTAAAGATGACAATAGTTGGTGGCCTCCATGGTTTTATTTATCCCTTTGATAATAATCTACAGTTTTCCCTTGAGGACAAGTCATACGAAATAAACAATAGTGTATAGAGGGCTTATATTGCACCGGCCCCAAATAAATATGGAGCAGTGTAAAATACATGTTAATCACGTAATGAATATTGAGTAACTTGTGAAGCTGTGATAGACAGCATTCCTAATTAATCAATGTTACTCAATCATTTTTGTGTCCTCAACAGTGCGGATGGCAACTACGAGGTGACGATAATGACGAAAGCAATACTCCACCACGACGGGAAGGTGGTCTGGAAGCCACCGGCCATCTACAAGTCATTCTGCGAGATTGACGTCGAGTACTTTCCATTCGATGAGCAGACGTGCTTCATGAAGTTCGGATCTTGGAGCTATGATGGCTACACGGTTGGTATTTGGTGTGGTATTTTATATCAAGTAACATTGCATGCCAACTAAATATTATTGTTGTTATTAAATAGTACTGTGATGTAACACAATAAAAATTTTTTTGTTAGAGAAGATCTTGATTCTCATTAACAAACGGAGATCAACATAATGACTAATAGTTAATAACCTAGCGCATGCAGTAATAGGCACCTCCAGGGCTTTAAATTATGCATGAAAGATTGATATTTCGAGTATCCAAAGCTTTGCAGTGAACCGTTCATCAGCAAAGAGTAAATATGTTTGGATCTAAGTTACTCATTCACGGGAAGGGTGAAATTTGGCATACTTTAGAACCATTCTTTAATCACAATTAAACACATGGAAACGTTGCTGACGTTTATGCGGAATAATGTATAATGTCAAGCAAGTTATTCAAAACAAAACAAAAAATTCACAGTATTGAATACTGCTTTAGTTAGAAATATTCTTGGAAAAACTAAATCTGAAAATCAATTCCCGAAAAGTCCTTTCAATTCTTGTCCCCAGAGCAATAAACACAGAGTAGCCATAAATAATTCACGTAGTGAGATATAGAGGTACATGAAAGGCGAGATGTGATAAAAATTTTCGAGCCTAGTTTACATTGATAAGCCTGGACGGGACAGAAGCATCCATTGGAGGAGGGACGTAATAAATCTGTGCGGTTTTCAGCTAAACATAAATAAGGCCCAGCTTACGTCTGCGTCTTATATCGCCCATGTTAAGGTTCGCCAGGGATTTTACTTAACTTATCTTTCCCGCTCTCACCTTAGATCCTCTTGAGATAGCAACAACGGTGATTGTGATGGTGGATTCGTCTTTGATAAATTGTTCTTGGATTAGGATTAAGTTGAATCGGCTTTTGCTTTCAATTTTAATAAAAAATAAAATCAATATTAGCTAATCCCCAGAACTTACTACACCATAATATTATACCTTTTAGTATAATTTTCTACCAGAAGAAGCTTTATGTAATTGATATCTGGAATTTTTCGTATTTGAAAATTGACCATAAACGATTTCTTACTGGTATTTCAAACACTTTAAGCATTATCAGTTGATTGTCAGTTTAAGACAACAGACAACGTTTAAGTAATTAAATTTTAAATGAGTATATCTATCAAATGAACTTTTATTTTAACGTTCTTTTTCTTTGCAGGTGGATTTAAGGCATCTAAAACAAACGCCAGATTCAGATCACATAGGGATGGGCATTGATCTATCGGAGTATTACATCTCTGTCGAGTGGGACATAATGCGTGTCCCAGCCACGCGGAACGAAAAGTTCTACTCTTGCTGCGAGGAGCCATACCCTGACATTATTTTCAACCTCACGCTCAGAAGAAAGACCCTCTTTTACACGGTCAATCTTATCATCCCTTGTGTCGGAATCTCGTTTCTTTCTGTCCTTGTATTTTACCTCCCCTCGGATTCCGGTGAAAAAATATCACTGTGTATATCCATCCTGCTGTCGTTGACTGTATTCTTCTTGCTATTGGCAGAAATTATCCCCCCTACGTCCTTAACAGTGCCACTGTTAGGCAAATATTTATTATTTACTATGATGCTAGTCACATTATCAGTAGTAGTCACTATCGTGGTGCTAAACGTAAATTTTAGATCACCTGTCACCCACCATATGGCGCCGTGGGTGCGGAAAGTCTTTATAGATTTTTTACCCAAAATATTATGCATACAAAGGCCAGAAAAGCCACCTGATGACGAGGAGGACGATAATGACAAGCCGACCGAGGTAAGGAATATTTAAGCACAACAATTTTGAAAGCAATCACCGACACCACAGTTCACTTGGAATCGTTAATCATCCGCGAAGAAACCAAGTCTATTTAACCTTTAGCGAATGAAACTCCTCTACCTCTAAAGCTTTAATTAAATTTGTAAAATAGGAGCTTTCACAAATGAAGTTCTTTAGAGTGAATCCCCTTTCAGTACAAAAAAATAACACGGTGCCTTTTCTCGTTGAGTTTCCTTCATTCAAAACATTTTCCATCGGAACGAATTCAATATAAACAGAACGCTATTACAGCCATCGAAGCCGCCCTCAACAATAACCATTTTAATTGTCCTCAGCCGCGATACTCTTCTGGGAGCTCCTTTCAGCGATATTCTAAATCCATTGTGCTCTGTGTGTATCGCGAAAATATCGGTTCCAGCCCAATTTCATTCCATTTCGATTTTCCTTTATTACTCAACGCCGGCGGGCTTAACGAGCGCAAGCGGCCCGTTATTTATGTTCCCCTGGTGGTTGCGAACGGCCGCGATATACGAGCTCGCAGACGAACCCAAGCCTTTACTCTGGCCTAATTGTGTGCCGGCTTAAGCCGCGTCGATACACTGCCGCGAAACGCCAACTGACGTTTTAATCTGCCAGAATTTCACACACTAATACCATTTAGTACGCTAGTATTTGTAATGCGTTTCTTAGCTTATATTGAGTTTGACAATAACAAGTTTACGAGCAGTTTATTTCTATGTTCATATTTTCTTAATTAAGCTCATTTTCAAATCTACAGAAATACTAATGAATCGTACTCCATATTGATACACCAAAGGTAATACGATCATAACATTCCTACTCCCCATAAAATAAGTTCCTAGTTAATTTTCTTATAATGTATTCAACATTTCAAAATGACGGCTCATTAAGAGAACAATTTGAAGAGCGTATAATTCATAATTGGCATATATTACACCTTAGCTTTACGCTATACCACATTTGACATTATTAAATTTATAATTTCAAGTTTTATTTCAGAATCTCCCATTATCTAGAAACTATTCTATGTTTCGTTTATAAATAAGATTATTACTATCCCTGTTATATTAATTCCCGTCTGAAATAAACTTAATTCATGTTACAAACTTAAAATAATTTTGAAATTTTTAGATTATTACCGACGTTTTTGGTGGAGATGATATGGATGGAAAATTCAAGGAATGGGGTTGCGACGAATACGAATTGCCTGGAATGCCTCCGACTCCACCGCCTCCTCCAGGGGGTGATGATGAACTCTTCTCCCCACCTCCAAGTTCCCCGTGCCGTATGGATTTAGACGACGGCACGTCATCTCTAGAGAAACCGTATGTGAGAGAGATGGAAAAGACTATAGAAGGCTCAAGATTCATTGCACAGCATGTTAAGAATAAGGATAAGTTTGAAAGTGTAAGTAATTATTCTTAATATCTCATACGTTATAAGTACGAAATAGACTGCTATCTAAAGCTGCTGATGCTACTCTCTTGAATAGATATTGTCTAGTTGCAAAATTTTACAAGACAAAAAGTTAGAAATTTATTCTAAAGCATTTGTTTTCTCTAGGTGGAGGATGACTGGAAATACGTAGCGATGGTGTTGGACAGAATCTTTCTATTCGCATTCACGATAGCGTGCGTCCTCGGCACCGCGTTGATTATATTCCGAGCGCCAACATTCTACGACAACACCAAACCGATCGACATCCTATACTCGAAAATAGCGAAGAAAAAGCTGGAATTGCTCAAAATGGGCTCGGAAGGAGACCCGGGTCTCTGAAATTCGTCTTACGTCTTCGGCCACTCGCCGCCGAAGACGTTTTGGGAGCTTATAGTCATGTGGTGGCATGGATGATCTATCTAAAGCTTCCAAGGGAAGTACAAGGCGAGAACTTTAGTGCTCAGTGAGGTGCCAAGCGCCTGGTGCGCAGCGGGACGTTCTTACGCCTCAAGCGTATCCTAAGCCGTCTTTTTGTAATAGAAATAAACTCGAACTTTATAAATGTGTCCGTCGATAGTGGAACGAGAACGCAAACTCAAGACTCGGCCGTTATAATCGCCGCCGAGTCAACCGTCACTATTTTTTATAATTAGAAACGCTGTATTAAACGTTTAAACTTTAAGCAATGCATCTTTTGTAATACTTCCATTGGATTTCTTTTTCATAAATTATTTGATACGAGCGCACAAACATTGTACAGCTTATCTTTAGGGTTTGTATTTTTTTCTGGCTATAGCATAATTTTAATTTTCAATGTTACAACCGTATGATGTACTACAGTTAATACTACTTTTTAAGGTTTAATTCAGATAAAATCGAGCTCAATTTCGTAATACTTAAGTATTGTACAGAGGTACTATTCATTCAAACGTCGATTAACATCAATATTATTATAATAGTTTTGTGCAAACGTCCTCTATGAGAGCCGGACATTCTAGATGATGTATTTAATGATGGTGATGTAATAAATTTGAATTATACATTTAGTATTTGATAAACTACGTACTCGCGTAAAAATCATAAGGACAATATCGATATTTGACGAATGGTAATTCCCGGTAGTTGTAATAGAGTTAAAAGGGATTGTAGATATATTAGGTTTATTAAGTCTAGACATCAGAATAAATAATGAAATGAACACTTATCATATGCCAAATAGTTTCTAGTGTCACGTCGCGACGGTGATATTATTTGTCTAGATATATTTGTGTAACACAATTGACTGCCAATTGTAATGTAAAACATTTTTATAATGGTCGATATTCTTAGATAGTTCGATAACTTGTTTTATTAGATTTTTTAAACGGAGTGCCAAATCTGCCATCAGTATTATAAAAGTTCCGGAATACATGCCAATAACAATTGAGATTAATTTAGTGCTACTCGTTTGATAATTATACTATTTCTTATTTTGCTTCGATGATAACTATAATAATAACAAATTAAACGAATGCTTGCCCAAAGACTAACGACTGAAAGAAGTTTCATTATCATTGCTTACGTTTGTCGACGCGCTTCCCTTGACTTCAGGTGCGTTGTCATCTTCCATAAATTTAATATTAACCGTAATTTCACTAATAAATCCTAGAGTACAGGGTAAATTTAGTACACAAAATTCTTCTCATGATTTACATTCTCACAAATTTTCACCGATTGTAAAGTCTTTTACTCACTTATCGGCACTTTACCACTAACTTTTAGATAAGGTACCATTGTTGAGGTTTGTGACCGTAGTCTGTAATTTAGGTAACCTTTAATTTGTACCTAGATTAGATTCAAGACTAGATATTTCATTTCGATTACATTTAAGTGTTACCTCATTCACATTCTAATAATTATTTAGTAGTTTGTACGTTTGAATTATTTCAAACACCTTCGCGCCTCAGCGTTTTTACCTCACTTCGACCCATTTTGTAGGGTATTGTAGCAAGTCTAATAATAATAAAAAATATTTCGAGCCGCGTATTTGATATGTCAAAGTAACTCATGATAATGTTTATAGATAAAGATTACTTAGATAATTCAGAATTATTGATAATTGGTAATTTCCACCGCGAACAGTTAGGAAAACAGGGATGGGTATAGTAAAATTTTCAAATTGTTTTGTGTGATTCGTCTTCATAAATATGTAAGTGTTATTGAATGTGTATAGCTGTTTGTGTCAGAATCGCATACACTGGGCTAGTCTAGACTAGATATACGTAATAAGCGTAGCGTTAAATTACGTGAAATGCGGTCTAATGTGTTAGACGAAGCCGTGAGAAGCTCGCTAAAGGTTGAAAGTATAAATATAGGATCTAACTTCGAGTCCTAATCGAATACAATTGGTGGAAATTAATAAATGGCTATTAATATATTGATTATACTTCGATGGAATTTTCGGATGGAATTGTTCGTCACGTACCTACTAATAAATTTAATTTTCTTATAAGATACACAAAACACGTCGGATAATAAATTGAAAGTAGGAAAGTGCTATTGCACGCACCGAAACACACCAATTTAGTGTTTAATTACGATTAACTACTATTTATCATAACAGTTAGTTAAGGCCACAGCCTTCACACACTGTTCCGTGATCATCCAAACTTTTATTGTAGATATTTGCTAGAAAAAAAAAACAGTCTGTTGTTATTTTTATATGACTGCAAGTAATAATAGATTTTCTAAAACACCATAGGATTTAATGAGTGTTATGGAAGGCGTAATTATAATGGGTGTTTATGAATGGAATTTTAGTCGTAAGATAAAAATATATTGTACATAAATTTGGTGTCGAAAGCAAGAGATGTGGCGTTGAGTCAAGTAAATGTGGATTCTATAGCGCTTGCCTGAGAAATTAAACTTTGCAGCTCTCGGAAAGATTAGAAGTTCGAATGCTTGCAGAGTTGAATTATCTGGGACATTGCTTATATATCCTAAGTTCAGTAACTGGATGAGCTAAGCCGATACAACGATTATTGACCCTAAAGGTTTGTAGTGTGAGTGGAATATTGAATATGAGAACCATTTTCCGATTTTAAGTCTCACAGATTCGCTCGTACCGGCTATTAGTGCAACGCATCAGTATTTTTCTTTCTGTGATCCTAATACTTGGTTGTATAATTGTTGAAGTCTCAAAGACGAAGTTGCTAGACTAAATTGCTTTCGGTTAAATCCCAAAGGATTTTGTTAGCATTGCTATTTCTTAAATTCTTGTTGGACAAATTGTTAGTATCCCAGATGTTTTTCTGGTTGATTGTTTAACGATTCGGGTGATAAGCGGGTAAGCGAGAGTAGTTTGTCGTATTTGGCGGTAGATAGGTAATGAATTTAACAATAACTCAAAGCTAGGTTGAAAACTTGTCAATAAGTAAGTTAAAAGGGGTATGTTTAACTAACGTAAGTGGTATTAAATTAGCTTCTCAGTGTTTTTAGAGTTAGTCGACGAATGGGTCAGCTCGAAAACGCGAGGTCATATAAATTTGTTGCCGTGCTTTTATTTTGATTTCTATATCTTTAAGTACAGTAATTACTTGTTCTGGTATTTTTTCTGTTAATGGAACTTTTAATTCATTTATTTGTATAAAAGCTTCAAATTAATAAATGACCTTTTAGGTATTGACAAAGATTAAGGAAATTCATCTAGTGTTCATAATGCAATGTAAATCGTTAAATAGTTCAGTAATTCTTGAATAGTTTTAACTACTGCATTAAATGCTCAATCGTTTTCTATTTTGTCACTTGTGATTTCTTCTAAAATGTTTTGTTGTTTATGTTGATTACGTGTAGTTAATGTATTGTTTGTGCATGTGCGATCAGATTTATCTACGTCGTGTCATGGAGCTGCATACCCATAGTCAGCTATCACATGGCTGTCAGTAATTTTAAGGATTCAACTTAATAATGTTGACATGTACATATAGCTGATCAACATAGGTAATAATATTATAATTGACAAGTTATTTTTCTACATTCGTTTCATGTACATTTAGTGCTAAAGTAGTACAGTAGCGGATGAATGTAGGATATCATATTGGTTAACCAATTGCTTTATCTTGATAAATTAATGTGACAGCAATAAAGTTTCTTTCCATTCGATATATTTTGATGATGTGTTCAGTTCTATAAGGATGTACGTGTAAGTTTTAATGTTAATTTCGAAAGGAGTCGTAACAGATAAATCCATTACGCTTTATAATTAGGTTTGACGAAATCTAGAATTTCGTATAGTTATTTCTTCGATTTTTCGACACTTGATAATTGCTTTATTGCACTGTGTTGATGGTTTCATGGTTTGATCTCGTTTTTATTATATCGTTGAATCGCATCAATCTACATTATTGTATTTAGTATACTCTTTACCATAAATACCTATGTAAGTTAGGAGTATTTGCATATTTAATCGAACGTCTTCCAAAGTGACGTATGTTTTAATTTCATGTTTTTCTTTATATTTTCATTCCGTTCTTGTTCAATTATTAAATAATATGTTACAATTAGTATTCATCATTATTTGCTTCACGTCTTATTTTACTCTTAACAATCATTAGTCATATCAGTTTTTAAATTTACTTTAGATTTCATAGTCTACTAGTTTTGTTCGTTATAAAAAATCTACATAATAGATAATCTTATAAAGTACTTGATATTATTAAGTATATAAAAATACTAATAAGTAGTAGAGAACCACACGAAATTTGCGTTGAGCTTCCAACACGATTAGTTGTAAATACAGAATAAATAAATCCACTTTCTCACTATGGTAACTAACTCCTCTTTCGCATATTATTGTATGTACAGTATCTAATTCATTATGTGCTTTGGGATTTTGTTAGTTGATTTTAAGGATATCATTTACATATTAAGAAACTAATAAATACGTTTTATTTCCTCTTCCCAAATTGAAAGTGCGAAGTTTGCAAAGAAGATCGTCAAGTTTAGTTTGTAAATGCCATTTCATTGTAATAAATCCTATATAATGCCTAATTGTGAAGTATTTCAATTTGCTGTTTAAAAAAGAAATTTCCAGACCAGTTATAATACAAATTGTTTCAAAAGTTTTTTCGCGGTGAAATCCGTTGAATTCTCCCTTTGTAAATTTTAGCTTTGATCTCATAAATTCGTTTGTTCTAGAATTTCTGTGTGCCTTATTTTATTAGTCTTAAAATCTAAGTTTTCAAATATAGATTCAATTTGATGTTGATTAAGGTTATTATTGTGTGTATGTTATTATATAATCAAGTCGCATTTGAGGGTCGTACTTATATTTAATTCAATATCAATGTATAAGTCAATTGAGTCTGACTTCCCAAAAGTTTGAATAATAATAATTATAATACAAATAGCATTTACGACAAACTTAGCGGACAATACTCATAAAATTATGGAGAAATATTTATGGGAAGATATAAGTACGGTGCTCACAATAATTTTTAATGTGAATAAAGCAATTTTTACTGGTTTTGAGTTTGTGTAAATAATAAAAGATGTATAATTATTATAAAAGAAACGGTAATTTCTAATGTGGTAAAGATATAGGATAAGATCGGATGTATGTTTGGAGCTTTCGTCTCAAGTAAATGTTAATAATTAATCCTTGTCTAGTATTACGGAGTTTTTGTTGTTTATGAAATTTATTTTTACCTTTCTAGTCACGAGTAACGGGGATTGGTATGTAAAATTGACGATTGAGGCACTAACGGCGAATTATCTTGCAAGACCTTTTGTTGAAAATAAACAAGAATCGTGTAGTTATTAATCCATAAAGACTTTTATCAATTGAAATATACGTAATAGGGCATTAGTACATTTTATCTCAATGTAATAGTGTATTAAGAATTCAAAAGAAATATAGCAGTTTATTCATAGACACTAGATAAATTAGATTTGGCGGACTAGTTGGATATTGATCAAATTTAACTCCAAATAAGAATTTGGCTTCACAGTTCAATAGCCGAGTTAATCTTCACTAAAATTAAGAACATAAAATAATTGTATGTTGCTGTGTTTATAAAATACGTAAAGACACTCACGCTCATAATTTCAAAAGAGATTGAGTAGAGCCTTATGTAAGATTGGCTCCACATAAAGCCACATCTGGTAGAAAGGACCATTCAGTCCCTCAAAATAGTTATATAGGTGGCCAGCATATCGCCTACATGGGGCATCAAAGCCAAAAAAGAAAAAACCTTCAGTCGCATTGTTGCTTAACAATCCTTACAGATATTGTAAGCAGCCCACAACTTTACCGTTGGAATACTAAATTTTTCTTAGCGGAGACGATGTTGTGGATGGATTGCTAGTAATTTTATAATGTCTATATCATGATACTGTTATGTTGTTCGCGTCTTTGAAGGCTTCGGTGACCACCACAAGTCAAGCTTTATACCACTAAATAGTAGAAAAATATCATTATGTATTTTAAATAAAAGTTACATCGTATCCAGTGTCCTATCGTCAATATTTACAGCAACCAGCCCGACCGCTGAAAATGACGTCAAACAAACGAACACCACAGTAATGTTACAAAATATAGTTAATAGATTATAACAATCGAGTGAATTCCTAATTTATTTTAATGTGTAAGGTACTTAATATATACATAATACAATAATAGACTTCTATTGATAATTTCATTGTAATAATGTTAGATCTAGATGGGTAAAACGAATCGTTGTATCACGAACGGGTCATCGCCACTTAAGTATTAAGATATATGCACTATGCTATATACATATATAAATAATATAATGTTCATAATTATAGTACCTTCTAAGTCGTAATAGCTCAATAATATACGGAAATCTATGAAATTGTATATTAAAATACGTAGATATAAGCAATTATTATAAATAATTAGTGTAATAGAGTTAAGTGTAAGACGCGAAATGATGTAATAATTTAGCGTATATGGTATGGATAAGTACCATTTTGTAATGTTAAAATTAATTAAAATCAAGCACTACCCGTACTATGAATACACTCATGAATTCTTACTGCTAATATTAAAATGTATTATAAATATGAACTATAAATATTAAATGTTATGCGTTAATTATAAGTTGATGGTTTTATTTCTACCTCGTATTGTTTAGTTCTTCTATATGCATAATTGTTGCAAAATGAAACAAAGCGTCATCTACGAGCAGCACTTACGCGCGTATTCACAAACAAAACAATAGTTGTCATAGTAAAAAACAATGCTATACAAAGTAAGGCATTTCTCAGTGCGTGCCATATGGCAAGGATTTTGAGGTCATAATAGTGCGTGGACGCACAGGGTCGTAAAAACCTATTCGGGAACTTGCCGTACTTTAAAATTAACGCACAGCTTAGGTCAAAAGCAACAGCCAGATGTCAAAAGTTTAATGTTTGAAGTAACAAAACGTCAGTACATTCTTCTTCTTCTTTAATTAAATGGCGTTCGCGATATGAAACGCATTTCGCCAATGTCAAGTGAAAATGTACCATATAGTAGTAACAGACAATTGTACGGTAGATTGTGGTTAAAAATTGAGTCTCTCAACACGTGTTTTACAGCAAGAACTCGGGAGAAACTCGACAGTACATTCAACGATGTGAACTAGGCAACAGAATCGAACCAATCACAGAGCTCTATTCAATGCAATGGGTTTCCTTATCCAAGAGTTGAGAAACCTCATAGTAATGTTTGTGAATACGGGTGTTAATCAACAGCGGTAAGTACAGCCGTCGGAAACCGTCGGCAGCTGTCGTCGGCGGCCGTCGCAGCGTCGATCGGCGGCAGATATGGACATCAAAATTTCAGCATCAACATCTGTGGACGACGAATGAGGTGCGCTAGCGTGAAAACACTTTGGGAGCAGCTCAGGCAGCGGCCAAGGCGCAGTTTCGAGTACATTGGTAGTTTAGTGTCATAACTATTCGAAATGCACTATTTTAGCAAGTGATTTATTGGAAACTGCCCCGCTGTTATTGCATGTGTCGCTCTCACTGTGTTTGCTAAGCTAACGCCAGAGTGCGGACGAGACGGAATCTCGATGGAACGTCTGCGTGACGCTGAGAGTTGTAACCTCAGACTAATGAGGTTGTAATACAAGAGACTATGAAAGACGTCACACCACGACGCCCCGCTCGACGGGATCTCGCGGTGTGACATCTTCCAAATACAGGCTGGAGACTTTCAGCGGGGCAGTTAAGGGAAAGTATCTTAACCGTAGCAGCTACACGAAAATGATGTTTAGAGATTGTCTTATTTTTTTGTTAAATTTCGATCTCCATTCACAGATTTAAAAAAATATTACAACTTATAATATAATGTTACATTTAGCATAAATATTAACATTTTACTCAAAAAAAAATTGATGTCAATCTATCCTGTTTCTAATACAGATCGAAAACCAACCAACCCAAGTTAGAGTAGGTACTAAAAAAGTCAATTATAGTAAAAAAAAAAACAGTTTCCATGTACCGTCGGTACAGAAACGAAGATATTTATGATATATGTGCAAAATTACATACCGGGAATTTAAGACAAATGATCACATTTGTCTTAAATTCAATTTTTGTATTTGATTTTCACAAATTCTTTCTGGCAATCATTTCCTACGAAATGCATGGGAACGGTTTTTTTGTAATTTCTGACTTTTTTAGTACTTCAACCTGGGTTGCTCCTATAGAAATTTTTGATCTGTATTAGCAACAAGATCATATAATAGAAATAGGATCAAAAAGTTTTTCGTGTAAAATGAGCATTTTTGTTACCTGTAAATTTTTGTGAACATCTGTTAATGGGGATCGAAATTTCACAAAAAAATATAGTTAATCTCTTCCTATGATTATCGTGTAGCTGCTACGGTAAAGGTTTTCTCCCTTATTACCCCGCTGAAAGTTTTCACCCTGTATATAGTGTATATATTTATAGTTTCTTTTCAAATAGTTCGGCATGATTCGGCGACTTGATCACAAGCAAGGCCTAACCTTGCTTGTGATCAAGTCGCCGAATCATACCGCTGGGCTGTGTAGATCCCCTATAAAACTGGAATCAAATCTATTAGATGTCCCGTGATGCCTTGACGAGTGCCGCCGACAATAGGTGCAGTTGTCTCTGTCGTTAACTACAAGTCACTAACCTTCAGTAAACTATTCACAGATGTTACATTCTCAAATATTTCATCATTTCTTTATTTGTCGATTAATAGAAAAAGGACAATAATGGAAACGAATATTTGGATTACACTAAAATGAAAAGCAAAAATTTTTTGCAGTTTTTATTGAAATCACCCAAAATTGCTACTAAATAAGGCCCAAGGATGCTTAGCTATGTCCACAGTTGGAGCTGGCGCGTTGTAGTACCCTTGAGCCCAGTCGACTAGGGATATAGGGCATTCGTACACGTCGCAATCGGACAGAAGTGAGCCGAGTCGATGAGCTGAGTCGTAAATGGCATGCTCTAGTGGTTCTACGGGAAGAACTTTCGCCATTGGTAGACTGAAAATGTAAAAAATAAAATAAGTACCAATACTCTTCCTCATACCCTTCTCCCAATTCCTGTTATAGACTTACTGCTATAAGTTTTGGCCCTAGATTTTTACGGCTCATCGCCTGTCTGGTACAAACCCTACTTGAGAATGTCAGCTATATTTTCACAGCAGCCTCCGGCTGGTGGTCCCGCACCAGCTTCATGTGCCTTCCGAAGCACAGAGGAAAGTCGAATTGAACATATTTTCATTCACCCATCCAAGTAGACACACGGGTGAATGAAAATATTCGTATCATAGGTTTTGTGATCATTAAATAGAACGTACCAGGGATTTCGAGGTAGGAGTACCTACGAGGAATTCCCAAGGAGAGTTGCCAAAAGTAATGCCCAAGTTGCCCAAAACATTGGCCAAGAAAACATACTGTCATCTTGAGAGTAGTCTACTGTAATAAACCTATTAAGACATGGAAGACTAGAACAAAATTTAATAAGAACAAAAATTTCGTTTTCGTGGCTCGAAAGTGCTAAGGACGCTAATCGGTTGAGAGATTGACCCGAGGGAGAAACTCGACCGGCTAGGAATCCTCTAGGGAAGTTGACCATTCACGCTTGAGGGTCCCTCAAGGACTACATAAAATCCCAGCGACAATACAAAGGCCATCATCAGTACTCAGTAAAAAAATACATTCTCCCAATCGTGTGTCGCTCAGTTAGAATAACAGTGTTTGAATAGCAAACTATCTTTGAGCAAGCCAGCATTTTACTTGAATATTTTAAGATTTATCGTTTCTAAAATTATAACAGGCTATATATTTCATCGTTCCAAATCATGTTCAATTAAAAATCTATCTTTTATCTTACCCATAATATATGTACACTTTTCTTACAATAAGTAATTGATATTATTTTTAATTAGATTAGCAAACAGACTTACGTGAAGATAGTTCTGAACATTTCCTCGATCACGTTCTCGCCTTTAGGAAGAATCCTATGTTTTGTTTCACATAATGTCTTTAAGATGCATTGCCTTCCGTTGTAACCAATGCTGTAAATTAAGTTGAAATTAATATGGAAAATTCTTGGAAAAATAATCTTTAACTGGAGATTTTACGATCGATTGAAGGTACTGCAAACTAATAGATAACCATTGTACAGACGACAGTTAGTGATGAAAGGACTCGAGGTTTTAAAGCTCTTTGAAAGGAACTCGACTCAACTCATACGGTTAACAACTCAATATATCTTTAAACCCTGAATCCTAAGCCTTATTCGAGTCCAAGGCTGGGACTCGAGGCCTATTTTAAGTCTGAGTCATTTTGTAATGACTCCGAATTTTAAACAACTCAGGCGCATTTTAATACGACTCGGTTCGCGGAAGTCTTAAGTCGTGAGGCACGCTCATACTCGTATACTATAACTTAAAAAATAGCAGTAATTTATATTCCATGTCATGGACATTATACTATGTTATAATCTTGAATAAATTGAAAAACTGGTCGGCGTTTTAACTTTTCAATTTCTTTTGAAACAATATTTTGTTATAATTTAGAATTACGATAATTATCTTTAAATTATAATGTTAAAAATATCAAGTGATGCATAATTAGAATACTCAATAATAATGCAATGACCACGTACTGAAGTTTATTATTTTATTATAATCTCATGTTAACCAGCTCATCTTATGTTAAAAGACTCAAGTTCTTTACTAAAAGGCTTGCGGCTGAGTCATTAAACTCTTATTAAAAGACTCGAGTCGTTTTATTTCAGAGTTGAACTCTAATGAGTGAAGTCATCTTACATTAGGAAAAGCCTCAAGTCATATTTTTTGAGTCGAGTCCTAAAAACTGAGGAGAGTTTTGATTTAAAAGGTTTAAAACCTCGAGTCCTTTCATCACTAACGACAGTAGATAAGACTACCCATAACTGTCAAGTTTCTCCGATTGATCTTCAACCTTATGGGCGTGCACTCGATTTACGTCAAAGTTGTCATATTTTGTGGATTTTCAGACCTAATTTTGAAGCGATGTGAACAGACTTTGCAAAGAAATTATATATTATACGAAGATTAATTCTTGATTAAAACCAATATAGAGAGACATTTTAAATAACACTAGTAGTTTTTTAAAGCAAGGCGAATCTTATAGTGTAGTTTTACAAAAATGCAGTCTGAAGCTATCTTTCAGATGAAATACCAACAATATAATGGCAAAGATTACTTTGCAAAAATTGTTTTTCCAATAGAAAATGTACAATTCTAAACCACTGTAGAGCCCAAATAAGAAAAAAATTAGATAAGATATTAAAAAGGGCTACCAAAAATATTTATAAATTGGTACATTTCAATTACGATTTTTACAATGTATTTGAAATGAAACTCATTTAATATACTTATTATATTAAAATACTTATAATGCTAGACATAATAATGATATTTTAACATTGTTGATATTTTTAATAACAATGACCATTTAATTCCAAAATAAACAATAATAATATAATCATACAAGCGCTGGTGTTGCTATGACATGGCACTTAACCTCTGGATCTAATTCCGGTGGACAAACCATTAACCCTAGGACCGTACCCTGGGGTACAAATAAAAAAATATTTGAAAATTTCCGATTACTTTTTTATTTCACAACAGATTTTTTTGCGCTACCGCGTATTTGTACAGGGTGGATGGTTGCGTCAAACCATGTGTCGGGGAGTCCTCTTAGAATGTGGTCGTGGCAAAATGCTAGTAAGGTGCTTCAGTACCCTTTGCCTATACATTTCCATGTAAGAATTGGAGGTATATAAGAGAAAAAAAAGATGTTCCAGTCCCTTCAGAATCAAAATCTGGACGATGTTTAATTTTGTCCCAGATGAAATCTCGATTTTTGTTTTTCAATGTGAAACACATGTCAAACTTTCCTATGTTATTTGTCAAAATAGTTAAAACAAGTCCCTTTTATTTAGGCCTAATACTATCATGTGTCACTAAAATAAGTGCCTTATCAGTCTATATAAGCTGATTATTGATAAATATTGATTCATAAAAAAGAACGATTCATTTACTGGGGTACACCAGTACCCTTGAGTACTGTTACTGAAAATTTATGATGTGTACGGTTCTAGAGTTAAACTACGGAGACGGCTGTACCTAACTCTAACTTCTCAGTGCTTAAAACAATAGATTTCCCAAAAACAGTGCACTCCGCCAAATCATAAAAAACCGGCCAAGTGCCAGTCGGACTCGCGCACGAAGGTTTCCGTACCATCTTAATATATATAAATTACGTGTCACGTTGTTTGTCCGCGATGGACTCCTAAACTACTTAACCAATTTTAGTCTAATTTGTACACTATGTGCAGTTCGATCCAACTTGAGAGATAGGATAGTTTTTGTCTTGATAAGTAGTCGTATTTTTTTTACTGCAGATACAATGTCAGTAGTATGAAATTACCACAGCAACGTGTGGCCGGGATAGCTTAGTTATCTATAAAAAAAAACGACAGAATAATCATGTCTGTTGTATGGCAGCCCCCCTTAAATATTTGTTTTTTGTTTAAAAAATCTCCTTCCCCAATTTCGTCCTTTATACACATTATCGGCTGCACATTCGATATTCTATACACATTTTAGGTATTACACACATTGCCTAGGTATTATATAGAATACCGTATTATACAGGTTACCGGTGACATACATACTTAAATAGAAAGTAAAAAGTACTTCTCTAAGATCGTCTCCAGCTTCTGGTACAGATCTCTTCTGTTCCTGCGCTTCGCAATCGCAGTGTTCAGCCGGTTCTTCCTGTGGTAGACCGCGAGGGTCTCTGTAGCGTTGGGCAGCTCGTACGCGATACCCCAGTTGAGGCCGAAGGTGAAGGTACCAGGAACCGATATGGGCTGGCCTATCAACCCAACTGTCATACAGCCTGCGCACTAGGGAAGAAATTTCGTGAGCAATGCAAGATAGTAACATACATACAATGCGTCGGTAGCCGAGTGCGTGGGCAGTTGGAATCGACATGGGTAGTTGCTCTTGTAAATAGGATTTATTAAAAAAAAATTAACTTTAATTATTGAATTAGTCTATTCCAAGTTTGCAAAAAATAAACAAAATAATCTTAATTAAGTAATAAATGTATGTCAAAATGTAATCACCTAACGTCAAGATGCATTGGGAATATTATAGAAGACTCCCTAGTTTCACTTACAAAATAATTTGCACATAAAAGAAAAACACGAAGTTATTTGGTTGATTATTTGTAAATCGATTCACCGATTAACTATGTCACTGTCATATTATTTCTTAATATTTTTACTATGTAATCTTCAATATCTTTCTAGTAATCCTTAGACTTCATAGAGAATAAAAAGCGCTTTCTTCAACAAACTGTGAAACAAGGGTATTATTAACTTGTAAGTTCAAATGTATTGAATCGCTAAATTATCGCTAGTTCTTCCAAAATATTATCATCATTTACCTGCACTGTCAGTAAAACAGGCCCGTAGTATAATTAAAGATATTTGGCTAAATTATATTGAAATGCATGCATGCGTTGCAATGCAGTCGTAATTATCCACAAAAGAGTTCAAATATGAGCCCAGTTCGTCTGGTAGTAGGTGTTTTAAATCCGTTTGACTACCGCCATCTTATCGAATTTTATCGTCATAAAAAGTGTTAAAAATCATTTTTGTAGTCAGACAGTTTGTGATAAAAAAGACAGCCACTCGGTACTTAAGTGATCCGGGTGAATATTGCGCCTTCGGTCTTAAATAACGATTAAGGCCAAAATAATTTGAAACAAAAACTCTATAACGTAAACAATGTGACTAGTTTACTGTGACCATTAAATAAAAACTTTAACTGTCATCATTTTTATGGGGAAATAAAACAGCAATTAAGAACGACTCACAGAAAAACTGGAACCCTCAGGAAATGTCACGTAACGCTTCCTCCTTGACAAAACTCTTGATTTGCTTCGCGTTTCTATTTCAAATGCGTCCACTAGAAAACAGCATGAAAGGAATAGGCAACTGAATTTCAAAATGTCCACCATAGCGATTCTCGCGCCAAAATGTTAGAGTTACACAACTGAAGCTGACCAAGAATAAAACAAAGTAACGTAAAGAAAGTATTTGGAAGCTAAAACTGTGTCATCTTAGTAACGGAACTGTCAATTTTCATGTCCACGATACTGAAGCACTATGGAGTACACTAGAAACCTCAATTGGTTGAGCACGTAAGGTCAGGAATCCAGGGCAGAAATACAGTTTGTAGGTAATTTTGTATTACTTAACCGCACTAATAATAGACTACATTTCTTTTTTATCTTCTTATATTACATAATATCTTCAAAAAGTATTTTTTTATACTACAAGATGGCATAAATGCATGCGGCCCACCTGGTGTTAAGTGGTTACCGTCGCCTATAGACACTTGCAATATTAAGAGTAAATCACTTAACACTGCAAGTGCGTTGCTATCCTGGGGACTAAGATGATATGCCTTCCATGCCCAGTAATTACACTGGCTACCTTTCCCTTCAATCTGAAACACATCGAGCTGCTTCACGGCAGAAATAAGAAAGGCGGTGGTACCTACCCAGATGACCCTACATATGGGTCTACAATCTAGTAAAAGTCTGTTTACATCGCTTCAAAACTAGGTATGAAAAAACCTAAAAAATATGAACATTTCGTAAATAGAGTGCAGGCTCTTAAAGTCAGGTTATCCTTTAAAAGTAGACAAATACATCGCGCGAGATGGCACTAGCAACTCGAAATCAGTGTAATGACATCAGTCGACCACGCTAGCATCACTGAGGCCTTAGTACGAGTTTGTTAGTTTTCGAGCTCGATCAAACGTATCGTCTCTTTTCATACATTGCCCACTAGCGCCTCTAGCGTAAACTATCAGAAACAGTGGCCAATGTATGAAGAAAGACGATACGTTTGATCGAGCTCGAAAACTATCAAAACTCATACTAAGGCCTCTGTATACAAAATTGTGCAGCAGGATAATTTTAACTTTAAAAATAAATATAGCACGTATCGTAATTAATAATATTATTTCTTTAGAAATATTATCAAAACTCTTTTTTGAGAAGGGGCAACTTTGGATTTTTTCTATCTACTTACGTTTGGGTTATCCTATCTTCCCTCTATGTTAATGTATCGAATCCTGTCCATCCTAAGGTTCACTGGCAGAGATCGCTCTAAACTTATCGCTCTTACGCTATACGCTCTTTACTTATCTTAGGCCGCCAATTGTACATTTTTACTATTAACAATTTTTTTTGTATGTATTATTACAATAAAAATTCTACATAATTGGTGGTTTGGGGATAATAATAGAAAAAAAACATTAACTTGGACGACTTACATTTTTAATAACTTATCTACTACTTATCTCCTTCTAGCGATAAGAAGTTGACATCACAAATTTTTATATGTCTTGTAATGAAGTTTTTAAAAAAAATATATAAGTAGTATTGATTATATTGTATGGATTCTTTATTTAAATCTTACTCGATTTTTATTTACTTTATTGAACAAAAACAGTACATACAGATGGCGGGCTAAATGCCAAGCAGCATTCTTCAGTCAGAAAATTAATTCCCCTTGAAATACGACACTTTGTTTCCACCACAGAATGTGCCCATACATTTACAAGGCTCCCATTGTCAACTGACATTGGCCCTCCAGATGAATACCCGTCCCTCATTTTCCTATCAATCAAAACGCAAAACCACGCGAGAATCGTGAACTCTAAAAGAATAATGCGTTAAAATTCTGGGTTCTGGATCAGACATTAATTGGAGCAGAAACGCCGTGAAAGCTTTACGTAACGATTTATTGGATCGGACTTTGATTCAGTAAAAAATACGAGACAAAGTGCTTGCCTGCCATCAACAAATTGAGTTACTGCTGTGTCGTAGCTAATGCGATGGCGCGCGATTGAATGATGAAGTCTTTTCCCAAATTATTGTTAGCTCTTAAAATTATTGAGATCGAATAAGGGTTTCGCCTATCGGGATAAGCGACGAACTTTAAATAAATTGGTTTAATAATCTCGTCGCAAAGTTGTCCTGCGTTTATCCTAAGCGATAAATCCTTAATTTCTGAAGTAATTGAGTCTGTGTTAGGCTAGGAAACAATGGTCACAATCTTCTTACAGAAAAATTGTAAATACTTTTTGGTATAGGATAGTATGAATTGGACATTGAAGACAAGAGCAAGTACTCAAAATTGGCGGGCATAAGCAATATTATGAAGTGAAAAAAATATGTAAGTGTCTTCAGAATTGGAAAGATGAATAACTTTAGCATAAAGTATATTCAGAACACAGAACTGTTTCCAAGAAACAGAAAAATAACTTTTCAGTAAAATTTTAATTTAATCTACATTGACGCGAGTGAATACACTGGCTAATGCTAGTTTTTCGATAATAATAAATCATGCCAAATACATAATAAACATAATATTAATAAAAAATATGTGAACTTAATATTCTTTATTATTTTATTGATTTGCTCTCATAATTACGAATCTTAGTCGAATCATAACCTAAAATATAAAATAAATATTCAAAAGCTTAATAATCAATATTTTTTACTCAAATGAGACGATCATATTAAGATCGCAGGTACAATATATTATATAAGAAAAATCCTTAAAGAATCCAATCCTCAATTTATAAAGCAAGTACACATTAAAGAGGCATTCTCTCTTAAGGCCATGAAAGCTTTAAGTATTCCTACATACAATCAAATACTGTTATTTTCTACTCAACATCTCATTGAAAGTTAAATTGAAAGCTTTGTCGTTTTCCAATTAATTTGTGCGAATGAAGTTGACAGTTAATAGGAAATTCTTCAGTATTTTAATTATAAAGTAAAAGATACAATAACATTATTGAAGTAATCCTTCTTGTTTGTAATATTAATATTCATCTTAAGGATCTTAAGGATAATTGATGCATCATAAGCAGATCTCCTTAACCTACAAACCTACTAACACAAGTCCAAGGCATTACGCGTAGTTTCTCTCTCTCTATCTCTCTCTCTCTCTTTGTCTCTCTTTGCGATAAATCCGGCAGCCACATGGTAATTTCATAATTTCATGAAAATTTTCGTGGCAGATTTCTGATATACTGGTTGACTGGTAATTAGTGGCGGAGAGATAGAAGAGGACAATGCCAGTCTATTTCACTATTGGACGTACTGTCCGAAAGCGAACCGTTTCCGAGATATTAATTATTTTAAAGTTCATTAAAAAGAATCCGAAAAACACATCCGAAGGCAATATATTGCAGCAGCAGACTGAGGGGGGTTTGCCAGCCCCTGGTTTTACTAACTCTATCTCAGAAACGGTTCGCTTTCGGAAAGTACATGCCATAGTGAAATTTTAAATCGACTAGTATTGTCCTCTTCTATCTGCCCTTAACGGGTCCGCCACTAATTCATTCATCCTGTAGAAACTTTCTGATTACCAGTTGAAGTATTCATAACTCCTACATTCTTACTCAACTTTGTTGATCTTGTCATTCATTCGAAATAAGATGTGTTTTTTTTGGGCACGTGTTGCCTATATAAGTTGTTTTTGTGTTAAGAAAAGTTATTTTTGTACTTAGAATTTTTATTAACTACTGCTACCACAGATATAATAATACAAGGAGATAGGCCAAGCCGGCGTTTAAATTGTGACAAAGTGTATGCCTAGTGGGCATACATTGCCGCCAGTTCGCCGTCCCCGTCACTAGGACTTCCTATGAACTCAGCGATAACTTTCATTGCTTCGCAGTCCTTATGATGCGCGCAATGAATAGTGTATATTACAGCATGCTCAACTAGAACCATGTTATGTAGTACGGCCGGTGATCTCGACACTCGGTCTTCCTATGAACTCGGCGATTCGACCGATTTCAATTCCATGCTTGTTTTAGACGGCAATTCAGGACGTCCTCGAGTGCGCCACTACTGTTAGCCGCAGCTGATAGGCGGCGGCCTATCAGCTAACAGTAGGTAGACGCAGCTGATAGGCTACAATGTGGACCGACGATGTGATAAAAGTCGTGGGAGCCCATTAAGTTAGAGATTATTGGGTAGAGGCTATGTTCAACTATAGGCGTCCTCGGCTGAAATGATGATGATGATTTCAGAACGGCGTGCTACAGCATGCTATGGGGGTTGGATTGTTGTGTGCAGCGAGTACGCTGTTATGTCATAATCTGACGCACTCTGTACATAGTTAGCGATACGTCGGATTAATACTTAATGCTAATAAAAACTATGTTCAAGAACAATTTATTCGCATTCGCACAATTCTGCGTAGAACAGTTGCAAAGCCATCACCTGTTTTGCAAAGATCAACAATTTATCATGTTACATTGAATTTCCTCATGACAACATATATCCATCACCATCCACAATTCGTTCCACGTTTAAAGTAAAGAATACGAGTCACAAGCGACAGTTGTCATTCATTATTTCCATCACAAAATACAAAGCAAAAATGATAGCTCACACCCAAATCCTCGCGCGACGAAAGTCTAACATTTCACATATTGGCGGTCGGTGACTGTCCCACATCGCGTCCCCTATGACAGATCGCGACCATTCCATTAGAGGTAGAGTTGCTCGCAAAAATGTGACCACCATTACTCCAAATCCGGCCGGAGACAAATCATTCTGTATTTACGTTGGCCCATTTCGGCCGCAATGTGATTTTTTTAAGCCCGCTTGCATTGTGATTTAAAGGGGTATGCTAAAATTTATATGCCTGCTTGAGGTGATGCGACGTGAGAGATTAAAGGCAAGGCCATCAACAGGATAATTTTACGATAATTTTTATGATTTTCAGCATTTGGATAAATTTGTTGAAAACGTTACATTAACAAACATCTTTTCAATATAGGTGTGACAGACAGCCTACTGTGCAGAGCCTGCATGGCGGAGGAAGAAACAGCCGCTCACGTCCTGCTGGAGTGCAGAGGAGTGGCAGAATACCGGGCTCGCTTCCTCGGGTCGCCGAGGATCGGCCAGGAGTTGCTAAGCAACCTTAAGGCACTGGGCGACTTCCTGGTAGAGCTGGGATGGCTGGAGTGATCCGGTCCACACCCTCCGACGCAAAATAGGCGCATCAGCCGTCGAGTTGCGGAAACTGCCCGTACGAAGAAGAAGAAGAACGTTACATTAGTTGTCCCAACCAATTTTGTCGTACATTGCGCTAAGTTCAAATTGATAATTTCGTATTTTTTCAATCAACAACAACATTTATGGTTCAATATACCCCTTTCGATATCGATTTTTGCACTTTAAATTCATTCAAATAAAGTCGGTCGATTATAAAAATGCGATAACATTAGAAAGTATATGAGGAATTGTTTTAAAATAAAAAGTAAATTATAGTTTATTTTAATACAAACATAGAAAGAAATAAAGCAACATAAAATAATGTATATGTCTTGGACCGATCGTATAGTTTTTTTTTTATTACTATGAAAAATTTACATATATTCCACATGTCTCCGTAAATAAGAGTACCACTTACCTCTTTTTTTTTAATTTTTCTAATTATTTTACTGCACAGTAGCGATCGACGCCCGTGGTAGTTGTGAGGTTAAGAAGCTTTTGCATAATAAAATTCTTATTTTTTAAACTCCGTTTTATTATTACTTTTTAATCAATCATAACTTTATTTATTTTTCATATTGTATATTGCTTCTAAAACACTTGGATTGCATGTCAATGTCACCGAGAACGTTAGTCAAACAAGTATCTATTAATTGATTGTGTGAAGTACTATAATCGCAAGTGTAAACAACAGCAAATCAAAACTGTATCAATCCGTCACTACCGGGGTAGTACCTCCACCTTATAGAAGACCACAGTTAAATAACATTTTTAAAGTGTTGAGTTTCTGTTGGTGGGTAAGGTTGCCAGAGCTCCACGGGGTGGGATAGCGGACTAGGGTTAGCAGCGCGTGAGTGTCACGTCAGTACTGCAAGCGTCATAGGCTACATGTTTGTTTACCACCAGGCAGGCCGTATGCGTTTCTGATAACCAAATAACATTTTAGAAAAACTTCTATCGCATGTACATAAGGTCGTAAATCCAAAACAATACTGCTAGTATTTTATGAATTACTAAAAATATGATCACAATACAATACAACAGGTCACAACCGGAGTGTTTGGCGGCAAACCACGGCGTCTGCATGTCGATCTTTGTTTCGATAATTCAAAATTGCTTCGGAGTGGATTTGTGCAGTGAAAGTGATGTCGTTTCGTTGACATTCGTGTTGACGATCAGTTATGACGAATCATTGAAATAAAGGTTTTGTGAAATGACTGGTATGTATGACGTTGAGAATTTTACAGTGGGATTGAGAATTTTACCGTCATGAGGTCTGTAACCATGTATTGCTCACCAAGCACTCCCTAGATGCATTACAATGTGTGACAATTTTATTGCGAAAATCAAGAAAGAAGATATAAAACTGAAGACTTGGCTGTATGGGCTAGACCCCTTTGCCGTCCCGTAAAAGGTAAAATGTAAGAAATAAAATAATACCTACATGTAACCAAACGATAGTGCGACAGTGAAAAATGTACTTTTTACTCTTAAAACAAAGGTTTCTTTTTATTTGAATCGCTATAAATTAGGAGCACGTGTGGATAAAGTGCTACGTAAGTTACTAGGGAATTTTTCTAACATTAGTGACTGTTTGACCTCCCCTCCCTCTCTTCCGCAGTCATCTTATCCTCACTTTTAAGAGCTCTAAAGATTTACGAGCACATACATTATGAAGGCGTTGCGTTGTTGTCTTCGAGCCCTCACCATTTGTTTGGGAAATCCACCCATTTCTTTTTCATTTCAATTTCTTTGTTTACACGAAGTTCCTGCTAATATTCAGTATACAAAATGTAAACAATCGGACTAATGCAATAAAATAAACTTTTACTAAGGAAAATGGGACAAACTTTGAGATCACGAAAAAGAATTAAGGTGTTACATAGCTACTTAATAATTTTATTTTATTAGTTTTATTTCACGAACGCTGGTGAGTTACTGTTTGTATAGATATAACTTACGCACATATCAATCAATTCTTTATTCATAGCAAAATACATATTGCGTTGAAAACATTGGAATATTAAAATTAGGATATAGACAATGTGCACACACACACACAGCCATGACCGACCCGGGTTCATGACATAAGCACGCTAGGCACATAATAATATTTGAACATCGAAAATAAATATAATTAGCTAAATTAAAATATCGATGTTCAAAATCATCGAAAATTTAAAAGTCGATTGTATATAAGTTGTATGTAAGTCGATTTTATCGAAATATCGAAAATTGCTTTAATTTTCGATATTTCGATAAAATCGACTTTTAAATTTTCCTAAGCTTAAAATATTAAGCCGCCGCTCATAGCGGCATGGTCGTGGCCGAGCCGTAGATTGAAATGCCGAGTGATTTAAATATAGAATGATTAAAGTATAGTTTTAAATGTCAACTTTACACTTAAGTTCAATTTATTTGCGTTAAAATGCTACAAAAAAACCCTACATTCTGTAATGCCTCTTTAGTAAAAGACAAAAAAGTCGTTTCTGGTCGAAAGTCTGTTTTTTGTGCATCTACATTTAGGACGATGTTTCTTTTATATACAACACTTGTTCGAAATTTTTGATGTTGAGCATTTATAACCGATGTATTTTCAGTTTTATGGTCGTACGATATTAAAATTTTCGATGTTTTGAATATCGAGTTTTTACTATAGATATATTAATATTCGAAGTTCAAATTTATGCACCTAACCAGTTACCAAATTCCAACTGCAAAGGCAACTGCAGTGGTAGTAATCGACGCGTCGACGGCAAACGTCTACGTGTTGTTGGTTCCCGTCGATATGTTAACTTCGAAGAGTTCGAAGGTCAAAAAATTAGTAATTCAAAAAATGTGAATCTAACGCTAATTAGTCCTATTCACCAGACTAAATAAAGTTTATAGGCCTTTATTAAAATAGCTAGAACAAGAGGAAGTTTTATAGTATTTTTCGAAATGCCAAGTAGATTGTTCATATTATAGCTATTCCAAATATCTCCATAGTTATTGTTTCATAAAAATTCATGTTGATGTCGAGTAATATAATAAAAAAGAAAATGTGAAGAAAATCGACTTTAATATTGACTCTTCATTGTGTCGTGATGGAAACAAAATATGATATTCAGACGGTAACGCCAAGTCATCTTTTATAATAATAGAAATCAAATTTAATGCGTATTCATATAGGGAGTAAAATAATATTGATTGATGTTGTATCAGTTTTCATACACATGCGGAATCTTGTAAGCATTATTAATTTCAGACGAAAACAATAATATTTGTTTCACAAAATGAAGTAGGAAATACAAATTGTGAATATTAAGAGTTTTTCGCAATGATTGATGAAAATACAATGAATAAGATACATTCCAAACTTAGGGATATTTTTAGGGTTCCGTAACTCAAAACGGAACCCATTTAGGATCATTTTGTTCTTTGTCCGCCCGTCTGTCTATCTGTCAAGACCCTTTATCTCGGGAACACGTGCAGATACTCAAGTCTACAGTCCCTTGAAGCTGGGAAAAATCAATCGTCTAAGTTAACGTAAAAAAAGATACGACAGTTTATGCCGCAAAAAACTTATATTTCGACATTCTCAAGGGAATCAAAATTTATAAAAAAGTAAAGGAAAATACCCTATAAAATATTAAATTTGGCAATTAATCTCGTCTTGTGCTACAAGTACACGGAAAAATCTGAAAACTATACATTTGCAATTAAATCCTAACAATATATTCTTTATCGTCTTTATTTAAAGTTTATAATATGTACCTACAAATTTGTAAAGGAACCTTTGGTTGGCGACTCTGACTCACACTTGTCCAGGCTTTTTCAAAATAATTAATATGGGAGTGAGTAAAATTAGTAATTTATTTGTTGTTTAATTTAAACATTACATCAATTTTAAAGAAATTACACATTAGCGACGTAAAAAGAAAAAAAAATACACTGAAAAGACGGGATGCTAGTGATCTGCGAACACTTCGATGTTAATTTGTAAGGTCATTAAATACTTGTTCACTATATTCATATAATAACTCAAATGTTGAATGTGTATGTAATAATATTGAATTTACATCAATTTATCAATGCCGATCAATACCCCCACCTATATCGTAACATCCAAAATAGTTAAGTAACTGTCTGGTAATGCGGTAGAAGAAAGTGAATCATGGAGAAGGGGCAATCAGCAATCGTGTCACAATAATGAGGCGTCAGCAACTCATCGTATGACCCTTGCACCTCTTCAGCGAACTCTGCGTCTAGTTCTGGCACTCTGTAATAAGACAAAAGACGAATTCAAATTTATAGAAAGATCTTTCTCTTCACGAGTACCTAATTGAGAATGTATAGTGAAGAAACATAAGTATACTATACATTCTCAATTAGGTACTCGTGAAAATTTACTGGCGTATTCAGATATCATTAGTTATACCTTCCCTGCTTTTGTATTATCTTATCATTTACTCAATTTTCTTGCAAATATTTCTCACAAAATCAATTCATATCTACTGCGGCAGCTATCCGATCATCTTTCAAAATTCAAATCCATCACTCTCCTATGAGAATAAGAAGAGTTAAAATTCATCTCATAACGTGTCCATACGAATATAAACGATTCCTTTTCAGTTTCTTTGTCACTGGAGCAGAATCAATATATTCAGTTGCAGAAATTAAAAACGTAATTAATATATTAACAAGCAAAAGCTTAAAACACTGTAACCAAACTTCGGAAAAAAAAGATTGGAATGAAATCGGTTAAAATCGGGGTTAACAAAGTATGCAATAAATTGCTTCTTCGACTCCTTCTGTTGTTAAAGTCAGTTAAAATGTGACATTGTATGATTTAATATCATTATCGTGAATTTCAATTACCTACTGTGTCATTCATAGGGATTTGCCCATCCGATTACGTAAGAATAGATGATTCAATTATTGTATGTTTGTTACGCCATTAATCAGCTACCACTGCAAATAAAGACAGTTTTAAATTTCAATAATGAAGTTCCCATGTTGTTGCTACAATTGCCTGGTGTAAAAATTGATAACAAAACGCATAAAAAATGCCGCACTGCAACAAAGTTCTGTTGCATTTGTAAACATAGCTACCAGTTTGTATCATAACTCATATCTAAACCTAAGTTTGGTATAATAAATCATTCTCCTCGGGGGTTCACACTAGAAGGTGCTTCCATGATGCATGGAGCGGCTCCCCGGTGCACTTTTATGATCTAAGTGCATCTGATATTATTTCCCAGGCGTGCGGTTTCTAGATCAGAATATTGGGGCTTAATAGCAATGGCCATACTGTCGCAGGTATTCAGAATTTAAATAAAGAAAAGTTTTTTCTTTTGGCTGTTTAACTTAATTCTCAAAATATTTAGAACTAGCACAATCAATATTCAGCTGTCCTACGATATGCTATACCCAGCAAACCTCCTTTTTAAACGACTTCAAAAAAAGGAGTTCTCAATTCGACCATATTTTTTATGCATGTTACCTCATATCTTATCTCTTTACTGAGTATATCGATTTTGAAAATTCTTTTAACTTTTGGAAGCTTGGTGCTTGTAGTGTGGTTAAATTTAAATTTGAAGAGTTATCCCTAATAATGTGACCTGTCGATGATATCGTAATTGTTGACCTTAAAAAGCATTCAGATTTTTAAACAAAATTTTTATTTCTCTGTGTTTAGTTTTGAAGCTGTGTTTTTTTATTTTTTGCATTTTAGTGTTTTAAGTACAGGCATTTTCAGGAAACTATCTTGAGATCTTTTAGACAACAATTAATAAAGCAATTACGAGATCATCGACGTTATTAGTTTCTCCATTATAAGTTTTGAATGCAGTAAATATATATTAAAAATAATTTATTTATATAAAAAGTTCTTGCAAATGACTTTGTTCCACCTGATGGTAAGCAAAAGTGGACTCTACGTACAAAGATTACTGTTGTGAAAGATAAAGTATTTGCCGACCTGCAGAGTGCTTCTTCGCGCTTCTTTGAATGATGCAGAATTTGCAAGAAAGAGAGAACACGTCTGCTGGCAATGTGTTGCCAAATTTCTTAGTTCGCGTTGGAATTGTAGTCACAGTTTGTTGGTGGCACCGTAAGCCAGTACGTGAGGTCCTTAAAAGGAAGGGAGATTAGGGAAAGGAGAAAGGGGGGATTAGGGAAAAAAGCTCAGCAGAACACTCGCTGTGGTCTAGACGGTAGAACGCGCTCATTGGCGCAATATTAATGACGTTTTAAACACTATATAATATCTGCCTAAGAGAAGCGGTTCGAATAAATAGAATATAGCAAAGCATAACGCTACGAACACTTATGAGACTTTCTCGTAAAAAATATCTGATTGTATAAATGCGTTTAAAATGCTGAGTCCTATGTTTGCCGATCACAATAGTATCTAGTCTATCTCTAGAAGATTAACTGAATTCATGGTTAATTAATAGTCCAAATAATTGATTTAACGCTTAGAAAATTATTCCTTTACTTAACATAGCCAAATGTGCTTACTCAGGTTTTATCACACGAATGTAGGTATCATAATGTATCACCATAGCCATATATCAAAATGACCGATAATATAATATGTAGTCACGGCAAATTGCAACTCACCAAATTCGTGGAAATTCAAGAAATATCGTTTAGTGTTGCTAATGATCGATTTTCGTGAATCGTCTCTGTCTCCTACCCAGCTCGCAATTTATTTGGTGTCGGTGCAGGGTGTCTTTATGTCAATACTGCTATAGGTATTGGCATTTAATTTTTACGGCCAGCCGCCCCTGACACCAACCCTCCATTAGACAGCACCCGCGGAAACAACAGCTTACGTACCCTCATGGAGGAAAATCATGTTGAAAACTTTAGGTCACCCATCCCAGTACCGATTTAACTTTCGTGATTATTGCAAAGAGCACACGACCGATATTCTTATTTTTTGCGTGTAGTTATAGCTGTGACGGGTTAGATAGCCTGGTATCAGAGTTTTTCAAGTCGCCATTTCTGGCCTATGACGTGACTTGTTTTTTGCGATCGCTATCTTTTGATAGTAGCCGGTTCTATCACCTTAAAGTGTGTTCTGAAGCATGGAGGGAAATTGATATGAAATATTTTTGGTCTAGCCGCGTTAGGATCATCTACCATGCACTTCGTAGCTATTCTGCGACGCACACGGGCACCACCAGCCTCCTCAATATTATGATTTTTTTTATTGTGTCCTCAATATTATGATTGTGTATTAAGATGAATCTAAAATAAATAACAAAAAGAATCATTTATGGTGGTTAATTTCTTAAACATACGTAACTACCTACTTCAGAAATACCTTTGGTGCCTTTAGTATATAAGTTATAGTAATTTAATTAATATAAAATTGACAAGGATTCGTCTTCATGATTTCAAGTAGCTACACTCATCAATATTATATTGTACAGACAGAGGATTGTTAGAAATTACCACATTTCGCGAATAGGGCTGGCGTCCGTTTCAAAAATGTGTAGACGTTTTTTTAAACTACATGCGAGATTTACAGTCTTTTCACCTGGGACAAATTTAAACATCGTCCAGATTTAGATTCTGAAGGGACTGGAACATTAGATGACCTTTTTTCCCCCTAATGTATCTCCAAAACATACATGGAGTTGCATGACCAAAGGGTACTGGAGCACCTTACTCGCATTTTGCCACGACCACACACTAAGCGAACTTTGGCCCGGCGGACGGTTTGACGCAACCATCCACCCCGTACAAATACTTGGCAGCGCAAAACTCCTCCTTTGTGACACAGAAAGTAATCGCAATTTTTCATATTATTTTATTTAGGGTACGGTTCAAGGGTTAAAGGATTTTGTGGAATATGTCAAATTTTACAGTAAAGTTATTACTATCGATACTTCCGTGCTCATATTGCAGATGTCCCATTCTAAAATTCTGATTAGTCGTTAATTTTCATGTTGACATGTAGCTTTTGACAACCCTAGGTGTTATGAATTAATCCAACCGCGTATAGAGATCACGTAGAAGGATTATACGCCAATTAGCGTGATACGAGAGGAATAGTAACGATACTAGATACCTATATTTTGTATTGAATTAATTAAGTTGGCACAGACAAGCATACAACAATATAATTAAAGTTAGAATACATTAAAGCTCAAGATGTTAACGTTTTAGAAAATGTTTACAGTAGAATGTTTAGGCAAGGAAAGTGCTTAACAGGAATGGTGCCTGTGATCTCGGCTCCTATGGAAAAATAGCAGTACCCTAGAAACCTAGTTGGTATTAGGTAGCCGGCCGGTGATAAAAATCTAATGCCGAAACCTTTAACAGCATTAAAGATGTCAAAACATAGTTAACCTCTAGCTAGTCGCGTCTAAATACTTGCACTATTAGTCGCATGGGGTCCGTCGTACCCCAGCATTTATTGCGGAAAAGAAAAAAATAAATAATTGAATATTTATATTTGATTATTAAAAATCAAATTTGATTCTTGAATGTTAACCTACCTCTAATAAATTAGGAGCAACGAGATGTGCCTATAGTTTTGAAATACATTCATCATCTGTCAAAATATATTATTCCTTTTATTTTGTATGGAATTAATAAAACGGGACTTCAGAAATCTATTGACTTGTAATTATGTTTTGAAATCAATACGAAATTTTAAGCTGTAGAGTTTCTTTCGCCATTTTTTCTTTATCACAGCACAATTATAATTATTTAAGAAAAATTATTATTTTGTCCCGAAGTAGTTTTTGTCGAATTAAAAGTACTTAGCGAAGTCCATTTAAATAAAGAGCTTTTTCATTTCATTTCTTCTCATCTCATCTTATCTCATTTCATTTCAATATTCCCCAGTGGTACAAACCCTGCTCTATTTACGGTTTGAATGAATAGGCATCTTCTGGGTAAACTCGCTACTTCTTTTAAGAAGTTGTTGCCAAGAGGAACCCATTTTATCCTATAGTCAATTGACCGAACATACACTACACTATTTTCACGATTTAAAAGCACTTACCAAAGTCCATTTAAATAAAGAGCTTTTTAATTTCATTTCACACAGGTAAATCTCGCGACAAGCTTTTATAACGTCTAAGTTTATTTTATTTTCTGCTTTTTAACGTATTTAAATAATAGCTTGTTTTTAAAAATGATTTTATTATAGTTTTTTTTTTAATCAATGAGTTAGCGGCCCGCTGCGGATGCCCAGCGCGGGTACCCGCTTTAAGATGCGGATGCCCTGAGGGCTTACTATCGTTAACTGTCAAATCACAATAATGCCGTTAAGACTATAAGTACGCTGATAGACAGTTAAGATAGAGTAGCTAGTTAGGCGGGCTCTAATAACCCCTACCACTTACCAAACGGAATACGAATTTGTATTTGTACTCCCCTGGCGATCGAATCTAGTGAACGAATCAAAACACTTTTTTTGTCGCTGTCCTTCCTACAATCCTGAGTTATTCAAAAGAGGCTTGAAGAAGCACCTTGCAGATATGCTAGGCGAGAGTGGTTAGCGCGGCAACTTAAATCTAGCACTATTTGCTATTTTTTTTTAAATTGAGCAAAAGAGGCGGAAAGTTATTGTACTAAATTCTGTTCCCTTTTTTCGTATTCAATAACTGACGATGAAAGTACACAAGCGAAATTGCAGAACGTATACCGCTATTGTTTCCTTATCGCCTTTCAATATTTAGGGAACAAAACATTTTTCGTGTGTCAAAATTGGGTACGATAAGTAATATCGCATCATATTTTACACAATCAAATGTCTTTGGAAGTCATGTTCTGATTGTATATTATAGATACAAAGGATTCGTAGCAGCACGAATGATGACAGCATGGCAGCTACTCTTTGCTTTATAAAGGTTTTCATAATGTTCATGCTAACTGTTAGCCTTCAATATGAATTTCAATATTACCCACATATTAGTTTATAAGAGTGATCGCTCAATATACCGCTGCATTCTACAGTCTACGAATTGATGGCGACTCGACCGGCTGCGTACGCGCTGATCCCGGTTTTTCCCGCTTTCTGGAACCTTCACGACCTGGGAGGTTTCTCACCGCTATTCTTAGGGTTTACGTACTTTCAACCCACCGCTCGCGCTGTGAACCTATAGTGCAGTGTCTTTAGTGCTTCATATATACTGTTGTGAAGTATATGCATACCACCCGCTGTCTTGGCTGATGCTCAGTCAAGGCTGGTCCTTCAAAATATCGCTCCAACTTCGAGGGCTGTTGAGAACGAGGAAGAGGTCTGCTCTGGCGTACATTGCCCGGGTAGTACTGGGTCGGTGTGGCTGCTAAAGGTGAGTTGCTGTTTTACTCTCGTTGATTGTAGAATGCAGTGATTCCCATAGGATCTCTATCTCCTTTTCAACAGACGCTAATACCAAAATATTCCGACCTATGGTGATACTCAAATTTGTGTTGAGTAGAATATACAAACCTTATAACTAGGTTTAGCGCTCACACCGTTCTTTTGGCCTTCGAGCCGCATTCATTGAACCTAATATCTATTTTACTACACCGCTTACGCTTTAAATAACTTAATTACACATATTTTTTGTATTTACGCAATAAGTAAATAAAAGGTAGATTGCAAATAATCACGCCACCGAACATTCTTGCTCCTATCGTTGCACAGTGTTGCAGACACATTTCGCAAATCAGACGTTTCACACTTTGTCTATTATTACCTATATTATAGCTCATAATGCCGCCTGGAAGTGCAGGTGGTTTAAAGGGAATTGAAAAGTTAGAAATGGACTTGAAAAAATATAATGCTAAACGCAATAATTTATTTTCCCGCTTACAAAAAATCTATAGCGAGGCTACACACGCATTTTCTGATGAATCATCTACGGAAATATTCCTTGCTAGTACTGAGTCTTTAGAGTATTTACGCTCAGAGTTTAAGGAAATTACTGATCAAATAATTGATGCTGAACTGCAATTAAAGCCTGACTCTGAACCTAATTATCAAAGTGTCAATGCATTTGAAGAACTTTATTGTTTTTGTAAACGCACCTTAACTAAGTTGTCTGCATCGGCAGCAACAATCAAGTCGGATTCTACAGACACCAAAAATAGTTGTTATAAAAAACCAGCTGTAAAACTGCCTAAGCTAGATTTGATAGGATTTTCTGGTGACCCTATTAAGTGGCCTATGTTTTACGAATCATTTAAAAATACGATTCACAATAACTCTGACTTAACTGACCATGAACGTATGCAGTACTTGATTGGTAAGCTGTCTGGCCGGGCACTTTCCGTTTGTGCGGGAATCACACCGAACGCCACTAACTACAACATAATATGGCGGACGCTAGTCGACAAATATGAAGACAAGCGTTGTCTCGCTTCCGCGTATTTAGATGAAATGTTTAATTTTAAATGTTTTAATTCCGCCAATACTAAATATTTTGAATCCTTTTTGGAAAAATTTTGTGGAGCTGTTTCTAGTCTTAAATCTCTAAATTTAAATAATTTATCGGATTTTATTTTATTTTACCTCGCATTTAAAAAACTCGATACAGAAACCGCTCGTCAGTTTGAAATGCATAAGCGTGACTCATCTTTTCCTTCATACGATGATTTGGTTGCCTTTGTGCGCGAACAATGTAAGGTACTAGATCGCACTTCGTCCATGAATACCGTCACTTCTAAACAAAATTTATATCAAATTCGTAATAAACCTACTCATTCTTTAGTAGCCGCTACTCACACTTCTTTCGGTAATTATTATAGCCGCTGCGCGTTTTGTAAACAAAATTCGCATAATAAATTGTTTCTTTGTACGACATTTAAAAATTTATCAATAGAAGACCGCTATAACGTTGTGAAATCTCACAATGGATGCACCAATTGTTTAAGCTTAACTCATTTAATTACAACTTGTAACTCAAATAGTCTTTGTCGAAATTGTGCGTCAAGACATCACACGTTGTTATGTCGCAAACGAGCCCCGCTCGGCGCCGGCGGTGCGCCGCCGTCACATCCCGCGCAGCCGCCGGCCCCGCGCGCTGCTGACGTGAGTCATGATGTCGGCTCACGGGAGCGTACACGCTTCTCCACCGCCACTCCTTGCGCATATGACGCCGTGCGACAGAAACCTGTTACTGAGAAGGATAACACAAACGCGCAAAATATTTCGTTGTGTAATATGTCGCCGCCGCTCAGTAAAAACGATACTACTTGTTTACTTGGTACAGTCAAGGTATACGCAGCTGATTCGCGCGGCAATTTGAATTGTGTTCGTGCAATTATCGATCCCGGTTCTCAATCTAACTTTATAACTACAAAATGCTGTCAAAACTTAAATCTTTCTTTTAATAAATTACCGCGCGCTGTTGTCAAGGGCATTGGTTCATCTCCTAATCCAATTAGGGGATCAACAAAATTAGTTTTATTTTCTCGTTTTAATGACATATCAATATCGATAGATGTGTGTGTTATTGACCGCATTACAGACGATCTGCCGACTGTTAATGTTGACAAAACTTTATTTTCTTATTTACAAAATATTCGTCTCGCTGATGATGAGTTTCATTCTCCCGGTGAGGTTGAAATTCTCATAGGCGCTTCATTTTTCGCCGATATTTTACTACAAGGCCGTGTTACCGGGCCACCGGGCATGCCTACCGCTTTTGATACAATTTTTGGTTACATGATTCTAGGTAATACATATACCGTAAACACCGCTCATAACAATTCTATTTCTTTAACCGCTGTTATACAAACTGATTCAAACTTAGACAAAACTTTGCAAACCTTTTGGCAGCTCGAGGAGGTATTGCCTTGTCAGCCTATCTTGAGTTCGGCTGAAAGGGAGTGCGAAAATATTTTTGTTAATAATACTAAGCGCGATAGCACAGGCCGCTATTCTGTCGCATTACCTTTCTCGGATGATCCCTCCACCTTGGGTGACTCATACTGTACCGCTAAAAAACGATTCCTATCACTGGAACGCAAACTTAATGCTAGTGTTGAATTACGCCAAGAATACGACAATATTATCCGCGAATATATTGATAAAAATTATATCTCTCGCGTTATTGACACTGGTGATCATTCAGGTTACTTCATACCGCACCATGCTGTACTACGACATGATAAAACTACTACTAAGATACGCATGGTAATGGACGCTAGTGCCAAGACAGACTCGAATGTCTCGTTGAATGAAGTTTTACATACGGGACCTAACTTACAAAATAATTTACTGTCTATATTAATTGATTTTCGTATATACAAAATAGCTTTCACTTCAGACATAAAACAAATGTACTTGCAGGTCTCAGTTAACGAAAGGTTTCGTAAATATATGAAGTTTTTATACCGCTTTGATTCTAGTGAACCGATTACTACGTACTGTTTTAACCGCGTTTGCTTCGGTTTGAGCTGTAGCCCTTTCTTAGCGATCCGTGTGGTAAGACAACTTTGTCAGGATGAACGCGACTCGTTCCCGCTAGCTGCTCAGGTCGCTACTAACAATTGTTACACGGATGACATTTGTTTCTCCATGCCCTCCGTCCGGGATTCCTTACGCCTCCGAAATGAGTTGTTAGGGATGTTCAAGGCCGGAGGCTTTGACCTAGTAAAGTGGTCCAGCAATTCACCTGAATTGCTTGATTCACTGCCAAGCTCTCACCGGTACTCAGTTGATGTTCCATTTAGTGACTGTGATGACTTGAAGGTGCTGGGTGTGAAGTGGTCTCCAGTTACCGACGAGTTTAAAATTTCTGTCTCGCTTACTCCACTCCCATGTACCAAGCGAAACATTCTTTCTGTTATTGCTCGTCAGTTCGACGTTCTGGGTGTCATAGCACCAGTAATCTTATTTGCTAAACTTATTCTCCAACAATTGTTTATTTTAAAAATTGATTGGGATGAACAACCGCCCGCTGATATTTTAAAAATATGGAAAAATTACATTACAGAACTACCTTGCCTAGAACAATTACGTATACCGCGTCACCTTGAAGTTTATGAAAATTCAAATATTTCGATAATCGCCTTTGCCGATGCTAGCGAGCGAGCTTACGGTTGTGTAGTGTATATTCGTTCTGTATCCGCTTTAAACGAATTAATTTCTGTTAGACTTGTATGTGCCAAATCCAAGGTGGCACCATTGCTTGTTCAGTCTGTCGCAAGGCTTGAGCTTTGTGCAATTCTGTTGATGTCGAAGCTGGTTCGACATGTCATAAATATGATAGAATCACGTCATATAATTGATAAGGTTTATTGTTTATCAGATTCTATGGTCGCTCTTCATTGGGTCCACGGTTCGCCTCATAAATTCAAAACCTTTGTTGCTACCCGTGTTACCAAAATTTTGAATTCACTTCCCGCTTATTATTTTTATCATGTGCCAGGAGAGGACAACATTAGTGATTGTTTGTCGCGAGGGTTGTCACCTGCACAAATACTTAACTATACTCCCTGGTATACTGGACCGTCCTGGTTGAGTAAAGATTATTCTAGTTGGCCTATTACCGCTATAGAAAATAATTATAATCCCGCTGACTTACCTGAAACTAAAGTTGCATTAACCGCTATTTTAAATGATGCTACTCATCCGCTCCTTTTGCTATCGCAGCGAGTATCCTCTTGGCTGTTGATGCTCCGCTCTACAGTTTATGTTCTACGCTTTATTAAAAAACTTCCCCGCTCTAATAGTAGAATTTCAGCCAGTGAAATGCAAACTGCTGAAATTGAAATATTAAAGGCTGTTCAATATACTTACTTCGCTTGTGAAATAAATTCTCTTCAACGAAACAATCGTTGTTCTCCCGCAATTAATCGCCTAGCTCCTTTCCTTGACACCAATAACCTTGTAAGGGTTGGTGGCCGACTACGTCACGCTGACTTGTCTTTCGAGCAACGACACCCTGTGCTACTTCCTCGTAAAGACAAGGTAGTCGAGCTTATTATTATACATTATCACCGCTCTAATTGTCACACAGGTTCTGTGGCTCTCATGTCCATTCTGCGACAGAGGTACTGGATTCTGTCATGCAGAAGACTTGTTAGAACTTGCATTCATAAATGTAACTTTTGCTTTAAAGTGAACCCTAAGCCTACTTATCCTATGATGGCTGACTTGCCTGCTTGCAGAGTAAATGAAACGAAGGCATTTACTCACACTGCCGTCGACTACTGTGGCCCTATAAATATAATTCCCTATAGGAAGCGTGGTGTTCGCTCCATAAAATGTTACTTATGCGTTTTTGCGTGTTTGGTGACACGAGCCGTGCATGTAGAAATAGCATCTGATTTAACCACTAATGCCTTCTTATCCGCACTTAAACGTTTTCTATCTCGCCGCGGTGCAGTATCTTGCATGTATTCGGATAGAGGAACCAATTTTATTGGTGCTAAAAATAGTTTTTCTGAAATCTACAAATTCTTAGATTCTGAAAACTTCCAATCGTCTTTCGCTAATGAACTTGTCAACAATCGAATCGAGTGGAAACTTAACCCGCCGCGTAGTCCACACTTTGGTGGTCATTATGAAATTTATATTAGGGCTTTTAAAACGCATCTTTATAGAGTTATAGGTACGCAGCTACTTACATACGAGGAGCTCTTGACTGTGCTCACACAGATCGAATGTGTGATAAATTCAAGACCACTTACGCTGCTTAGTGATGATCCATCGGAACCTAGTGCGTTAACGCCTGCACATTTTTTAATGTCAAGCCCATTAAAACAATTGCCTACCTATGACGTGTCATTAGATTCTAATAATTTACGCAATCGCTATTCTTTACTGGATCAAATGTTACAATCATTCGCGAAGCGATGGAAGCAAGAATATTTACACTTGTTGCAGTCCAGAACAAAGTGGAATACCGCTTCTAACCCGATCTGTATCGGTTCCGTTGTACTCATTGTTACTGACAATATTTCTCCGCTTCATTGGCCTCTTGGCGTCGTAGTTGCTGCTTATCCAGGCAAGGACGGTATCATAAGAGTTGCCTCTGTAAAGACTTCGACGGGCGTTTATAAACGACCAGTCGTGCGTTTTTGTACGCTACCATCTCAATGACTTAACCTTAAGTTACTTGTCCCCTACCCGTTGTTCATATTCAATTACATTTTCATTAAAACCGAAGGTTTTAAGGCCGGGGGCAATGTTCATGCTAACTGTTAGCCTTCAATATGAATTTCAATATTACCCACATATTAGTTTATAAGAGTGATCGCTCAATATACCGCTGCATTCTACAGTCTACGAATTGATGGCGACTCGACCGGCTGCGTACGCGCTGATCCCGGTTTTTCCCGCTTTCTGGAACCTTCACGACCTGGGAGGTTTCTCACCGCTATTCTTAGGGTTTACGTACTTTCAACCCACCGCTCGCGCTGTGAACCTATAGTGCAGTGTCTTTAGTGCTTCATATATACTGTTGTGAAGTATATGCATACCACCCGCTGTCTTGGCTGATGCTCAGTCAAGGCTGGTCCTTCAAAATATCGCTCCAACTTCGAGGGCTGTTGAGAACGAGGAAGAGGTCTGCTCTGGCGTACATTGCCCGGGTAGTACTGGGTCGGTGTGGCTGCTAAAGGTGAGTTGCTGTTTTACTCTCGTTGATTGTAGAATGCAGTGATTCCCATAGGATCTCTATCTCCTTTTCAACAGACGCTAATACCAAAATATTCCGACCTATGGTGATACTCAAATTTGTGTTGAGTAGAATATACAAACCTTATAACTAGGTTTAGCGCTCACACATAATATTTATTGCAATTTCTTCGAAGACTGAAACCCTGATATGATTCAGTAGTTGAAAACATTTAAACATTAGCTCACAACTTTGAAGTAGGTTTAAGCAATGTGATCCCGGCAGAGTAGAATAGCATCACTCCATATCCTCCAATGGGTGTCGTAGAAAGCGACTAATGGATCAGCAAAGGGGTGTTGATCACCTTACACTCCGTCCATCAATCCCCATTGGGCAAGCGTGGTGGACTACTACCTAAACCTCCGTCGATGACAAGGCCTCTCCTTGTATCCCAGAAGGGAGTCTAATTATGAAGGCTGTTATGTTACCTTACAACATATGTTTTTTATAACATCATCACCTCACTTCTGTACATATCCTCAATCAAACTCACTGTATTCTTTCCCTTACTCAACAAATCTAAACATGTGTTATTCGGAGCATGTAGCAATATCGAATTAAAATCATAGTTCAATGAAATATTATTACGACCAAATCCACTAAATATCAATGGTAGAACATTTTCAACTTGTTAACTCGATTCATTCGTTCAATGGAACGTGAACGGATTTGTAACTTGTTCTGCTGTCTTTTTTTAAGCTGCGCTGGAATCTCTGGTAATTTTTGTTGATGAATGGATTTAAAATTCTCTGACAATAACAGTGGATTGCAAGGTAAGGGTAAATTAAGTATTTATACTCGTAAAACATGTTAAAGAAAAATAAGTGATAAATAAAACTGAGAAATGTTGGGGTTGTATTTAAATTAAATGCATTTTTTGCTTATTTTTCACTCGGCTACGGCAAATCCAAAATGAAGGGAAGTGATTTTAGCGGTCTATATTTGTATGTTTGTATTGTATGAATGTTCCTCAGTAGCCTCCTCGAACGATTCATTATTATGGTCCGGGCAACATAAGCTACATTTTAACCGACTTTAACAATAGGAGGGGTCGATTTGTCCTCGTAACCCCGATTTTAACCCATTTCATTCCTATGGGTCATTAGATAAATATTTTGTCGTTGCTTAGCAATCACAACAAATGTTAATCACCCTGGAGTAGGGGTTACGGGGTTACAGTTTATTAAACTTTTTTGCTTATTATTAAATTAAATTATATACAATCGCGTCGCTCGCAACAGCATTTTGCAATTGTAAAATGCCTGTGTAACTACAAACTAATATCTGTACGCTAATTGAGGCAGAATTATGATAGGTTTCTACAGCTGTAACACCTTTGCAACAATATACTCGGAATTCTTATAAATAAATTATTTCATTTCCTAAAAAACGAACGTCCTCTTCAGTCAAAACCCAAGTGGAAAATGTCACAGCTATCTCGCCATCTCAATTCTTATTAAATTTGCATTTACAATCAAATCTGCATTCTAAACGAATGTGTGCGTAGGTGTGCGTGGGTGTGCGTGATTACAATTTATGTAAGCTACCATATAACCAAGAGCGGTGTTGATATAAGACACTTACGTAAGTATGGCTCTTAATATGTCATGGACGAGTGATTTCCCTGGAGACGCGAGGTAGACCTTGGCTTCACATATGCTTTTGAGTACACACGCCCTCCCGTTCAGATTGTGACTGAAAATTGAACAACAAATTGCAATAATTTAAGTGCAATAGAGGCTATGTTTGCAAAGCAAAACAAGTTAATAATGAGAAAATTATAAAAACAGATTTTATTTAAATGATATGTTTATTTGAAGTGAAATTTGAGAAGAAGTTATACTAAACATTTATAGAGCATTGTAAACTATAGGCTCCACTCCCAAAAATTATAAATACCTATTTGTTGAAATCTTTAATCAATTAACAAAGTTTTAAAAGCCGGTAACTGCTTTACCAGTTTACCGCGAACAGCATATCCAAAGTGGTTTGCAATAATTTTATTTCATCGTTTTAAAAAAATATGATTAATAGTTAAAACGTCGTCATGATGGAGTGGTCAGGGACACTCCCAGAGTATAAGCATCTATATTGTACCAACACTACCCTTGTATTATAAAAAATAAACAATTTTTATCGAATGAATTCAAAATTAAAAATTCACAAAGGGACACAGTACTTTTATGTTACCAACACATTAACATGTTTACTATTGAAAAAAAATCCTTACAATTCTAAAGCCTCTTCAAATTTCCGCCAGATCTCCTTCTTCTGTCTGTGATGCAGCTTCCTTCTCAGATGCAGGCTGGTGAAGTTTTTATTCGGAAGGGGGTAGTGGACGTCCAGCTCCAAGGCTATGTTCCAACCAGCTGGTGCGTGCGTCATGAAGGCTTTGACGAGAGATGCTGTCAGCTGTCGGAGATTGGAAAACAAGTGAGATTTAGATGGACTTCTTTAGAACAGATAAATCTAGGTGTATAAATTTGAGTAATAGGTAAAATCTGAGCACATAAGGAAAATAAACAAATATCAGTCATAAGAACGGAGTCAAAGTAAATTATTTTAGTGTTTTAGGAAAAAGGTAAAAAAGTGTCACGAAAAAAATGAAAGGAAGGCAGGAAATTATCGTAAGTATTATATACCATTAGCTTAAATAGCACGAAGTTAATCTATACTAATATCATAAAGAGGAAAGATTTGTGTTTGTAACTATAACTTAAAAACTACCATACTGATAATGATAAAATTTAGTACAAATATAGATTTTATGTTGGGAAACCATATACGCTACCTTACATCCCCTACTTCATCCCCACACAGGTCACAATTTCAAAAAGGTACAAAAAATATTTATTTATTTCTTATCAAGTGCCTAAAAGTTTTTGGATTTATCTTCACAAATCACGAACTTCCATATGAATTTTCATCCCTTGTTTCCACCACTTCATGCCTTTTTTTCACTTTGACCTTTGTCCTTTTCCAATGTCTAATCAATATTTGTACGAAAATTTTATCAAAATCGGATTTTGATTTGATCTTTCCAATTGTATTAATGAAACATGTGTGTTTGTAACGAATTAACTCAAAAACAACTAAACCGATTTTGATCAAATTTGGTACAAATATTAGTTCGACATTAGGAAAGGACATAGGCTACCTTTTATTGCGAAAAAAGGCTGGAAGTGGTTGAAATAAAAACAATGTATGTACTTAAGTTCATCATAAAGATACATTTGATACTAGAAAAAATGCACTGGAAAAAATCGACTTGCCTCAGACGGGAAGTCGATTTTTTCCGTGCATTTTTTCTAGTATTAAAATACTTACGCGTTTGTAAACGCAAAAATAAAATTATTCCATAAAATACATTTTGCTCTAAGTTTATCCCAAAATGTTTAAAAAGAAAGAAATAAATAAAGAATAATTTGATTGGAAAAGTGGAGGTTATTATTTTGTAAGAGACAGAATTACAACTCTCAGAAACGAACCTACCTAAGTTTTATTAAAGTTCATACAATATTTAATAACACCACGTTTACTTCTATACCAAAACAAAGGAAAGCAAAACAAAAGTTAGAATTCCCTTTGTCCTAGCTCGAGCTTTATAGAAATGTTATCTGGTTATTGTTTAAAGGCTTTTGAACTTTAAATATTACTATCATTATAACAGCCTTTATAATTCGACCCACTGCTGAGACATAAGGTCTCTCTTTGTCATCGAGGTTTAGGCAGTAGTCCATCACGCTAGCCTAGTCCGAATTGGTGGACGGAGTATAAGGTGATCAATACCCCTTTGCTGATCCATTAGTCACCTTCTACGACACCCATTGGAGGATATGGGATTATTGACCTATTGAAATTATTACTAAATTGTAAGCTGTGGAGTTTCTTTTGCTATTTCTTCTCGATCTCAGCATAATAATAATTATTTAAGTGAAATAGTTATTTCGACCCAAAATGGTGGTAGGGCTTTTGACGATTCAAAAGTACTTAGCAAAGTCCATTTAAATAAAGACCTTTTTCATTTCATTTTAAGGTTGTAGTCATGCAGACGGTTGATACTAGGCTAGGAGTTTCTCTCGAGTTCTTGTTGTAAAAACACGTGTTGAGAGACTCCATTTTAACCCAAATCAACCTTTAAATTTTTGTTACTTTAGTTACATTTTCACTTGACATTGGCAAATGCGTACGTTTAATGCGACGCGACGCCATTAATTAAGAATAGAATAGATACTAGGCTAGAAAGAAGAAACATTAACTCACCACAACATCACTTCCTTCTGGAAACACCAAATGCCTACGTTTCCTCACCAGATTCAACGGCGTCTTCACATTTGGACACTCACTCTGTATAGCACATGTGACCGTTAAGAATGCGACTAGTGATATTACTATGAGATGCATACTCGACACGATATTGATGCGTGGTTACGTTGTTTGACACACAAAGGACAAAGTCACGAGCTGTTATTATTTTGCTTTGTTTGATCCCGAAAATATTTTCCTTAAAACGAGATGCGATACAGAATTAAAAGGTGGGGTTATATTGATCGTCATGTGCCGTGTTCTATGATAAAATAAAATTGACACTTTCAGTAGAGAAATTAGTTCTTCGGTCATTTTTTGCGTTGAAAATAATGTGGACATTCCCGTAATTTTTATTTTGTTGAAAAATAATAATTTGAAATATCATGTGGAGACGATTTTCGCGAAAAATTCTAAGTATTTATGAGTATTGAGTATCTAGATTTTCGTGTTTACTTTTTTGTATCGCGCATATTCGTCATCGTCAGGTTGTGATATAGGACATAGAAGTTGAAGTATTCGTGACTGCTATGACTTCCCAAAGTTGTGAAGGCGAAAGGTAAAGCCAGTGCATTATATACTAGGTGGATAAATACTCATGATTTAAAAAATATTTTTAATAAAAAGAAAAAACTGTGTACGTTATCTTTTTTCCAAAATTCGACAAAATTATTCCAAGTAGTTTTGAAAAAAATTAAACGTACATAGTTTTTTTATGTTAAGAACATTATAAAATATCTTATAGATGGTTATGATATAGGGGTACTAAAACGTTTTCTCCATTTGTATGAAAACGGGTTCGCCGTGATATCCTCGCAACATCCTCCCGCGTGTGCAAGAATGCACACAGCTAGTTAGTAGTTACTATATTAATTGGCAATTTAACCAATCGACAGAGAGAGCGGTGTTCCGTAAAACTTTCTTTCGAACGTTACAAAGATTATTGTGGTTTATAAATAACATGATATCAAGTTTGTAATCAGTCAGTTTTCTTAGCGGGCTTTAACTATTCCTTTTAATGCATAGTCATAATTATAACAGCCTTTATAATTCGACCCACTGCTGGGACACAAGGCCTCTACTTGTCATCGAAGTAGGTTTAGGCAGTCCACCACACTTACCCAACGCCGATCGGTGGATAGAGTATAAGGTGTTCAATACCTGCTGATCCATTAGAAGCTTTCTACGATATCCATTGGAGGATATGAGGTGATGTTATTCTACTCTGCCAACATCACATGTCTAATAGCCTCTATTGCACCTAAATTGTTGCAATTTGTTATTCAATATATAATGAATCATGTTTATTCATCTTTGCCAGTTTTATGAGCAGTACTACGATATGTGAGTACTCTTAGTACAAGTGTGCTGTGTTATGATCCTTTTATGATAGACAAACATATTTTACGACTCCGTGGTAGTTTATGAAGTGGTAATTTTTTTATTACTCTCTCAGAATCTTTTGTACTAACTTTGTAGCAGTTGGCTAAATTATGTTACGTACCTAAACTTGTGATCGGTCAGACTTATTATTACTAGGTACGAAAATTAAAATGAAAAATATAGACATCAGATTAGCTTCACATTTAACCAACCTGGTTTTGAGATTGGACCTTTACCATACCGGAAGAGCGTAATCAATTAACGCTGAGTTTTAAACCTCATTTGTCGTCCAAATGGTTTCTACACTTTACAAGTTTACATACTGTAAAAATAAAAATGTAAACGTCGAATAATTCAAATTGTCTTTTGTTTTTAAATAGTGTAATATTTAAAAACAAACAACGTGATTTAATCGATCCGTGAAGTTAGTATTTTTTTATTAACTTTAATTGTCGGCTGCAGACATATAGGTACAGTTCAATTTGCATTGGAGACTTTTACACTAACTTTTTCATACTCATAAGTCTCCAGCGTTGAGTAATATTACCGGAATTCCATTAGACAGTGAATAAAGCGATTTATTATTACATAAAAGATATTAAAACATACTTAGGTTATTACATTAATTAATATACAACATCACCAACGATATTTTATGGGACGCTTCCTACATTATATACAAACAACTCTTACTATGGAACAAACATCGAAGTTGCGAAAAAAAAAATACGCTTATCCGTGCAAAAGTGCAACATCTATGCAATCAAGATGTGTATATTTTGAATATAGTAACGGTGTATAATCATACCGTCTTAGCGGTCACTAATACTGCCTGAACTAAGGCAACAGACTTTGAAAAAATTGTCTCCAGCCTAACTTTAGGCAAGTCCTACTACCGACCAAAGTATAATACTTGTAATGTGAGAGAGTTTATAAAAGGTCAATTTTGGAATATCCTCACGAATCTATCGTATCAAACAAAATCGAGTACCACGCGTGTTCAGTGACCCAGGATGTTTGGTTTAAGAGTTAGACCGTCCCTGTCGCTTCAACTCATTAGTTCAGTCACGTTGACTACCTCCTTGGAGTATCTTACCCCAAAACCTTTTCAACCTTATCTCTCAGAAGTTAGGACGTAAGTTACCGTAGCACATCACTCCCTCCCGGGATTAGCTGCTGCTAAACAATTTCGAGATTTATACATAAACTTGTAAAGCTCAAATTAAGCTCGAAAAGTTCGTTTCGCTAGATTTTGTTGAGGGAATTTTAAAATTAAAATATGTACTCTAGTTATCATATGGCAAGGTTTTGTTTTACTTGAGCACAGAATGCTTGAAGCATTCCCTGGGGCTTCTAGTTAGAGTATTCATAATGGCAAGTTTACACGAGTCTTTGTAAATACTTACAACGAAATATGAGGCCAAGTTGTGTGTGCCTAAAGTGTTTTATTTTAATATTTAAATAAAAAGGTTGTTTATGTATTGTGACATTTTTGAATATTTAGTTTTTTATCATCAAAATTTTAAAGAAGGTTATAGTTCGGTCATGTAGAAAGTATGAGTAAAGTGGATTGACGAAAATGAACAGAAAAGATTCCTGTGGCATCTATGTTATCGTTCCAATAAGGCAAAGCTGCTGCCTTCTTACGGGAACAGATTAAACCGCTCCAAAATGCATAGCATGCAAGAGCGCAGAATAGTTTAAGATCAAATGTTTATACATGAAATTATTTCTGGGGATACAGATTGTCCATCTTTGGTTCAACCAATAAATCTTCATAGATCCCCTCGCACTAACAGAATTGTTCCATTTTGTATGAATCAATCTTGAAGTAACTTGGGTCATGACGCCGCCGTGAACAGGCTACAGAGACAGTTCAATGAGCTCAAATCCTTCGACATTATATAGAACATTACTTAATAGAAAAGAAAGAATCACAATAATATGAAATAATAGATCGTAATAGTCGTTAAAATTATGTATTGTTGTAAACTTACCTACACGCATTTTAATCGTTAAAATTGATTTTATTGTTAGTCCACTAAGCATGCTGTGTTAATTACGACAGAATTAAGAATGAAATTATTGAGGAAACTTTTAGGACTACTTGTTGATTGTCCTATAAATAAAAAAATATAATATAAAACGGAAGTTATCGGAGATGAGGGACGAAGAAGACCTAGGCGAACGTGGGTATATGAATAAAACGGAGAACGTCTTGAAATGGGGCCAAGTCAAAAGTACTGGAAACCACCGAGCATGTATGAGGACTCTGATGAAAGTAGATGAAGTGAAAGAAACAAGGATCGTAGCAAGTCGATACAAATGTTCTCTGCCTACCTCTACGGGAGAAAGGCTTGACTTTGTAACGTGTTATAGTAATACCATCATATTCCCATATCCAACTTACTGGCAATATTTTGAAAAAGTTATTCCAATCATATTCACAATAATATCCTCGACGTTTGGTTCGGTTTCCCGCTGCAATTGACTCATTCTATTGCTGACCGTGTGACTGTGCACACAAATGTCAAATTAGAGTCTCGCTCTGGATACTCGCCCATAGCTTGGGCTATAAATAATACCAGTACCTAACCTGTAATTATCTCAAGGCACTAATAAAATTGTAAGTACCTTTTGATAAGCCTGTTTTATATTTGTGTGTATCTATTTTAAGTGTTCAGTTTTTACAGTTTGTTTTTATATTATTTTCAGAATGGCTTGTATTACCATCTTGTATTACTACCTTTTTCAATAATAAAAATATCGTGACGTAATCGGTGCCTCATTTCTTGGACCCACTCATGGTTTTTGGACCCCAAACAGGACATAACGTTGCAACTTTATGTATATATGTGTGTATTTATTTATAACAAGTGCGCGGTCAGTACTCGAATGGGTGACCGAAAAAATTTCAACTTGATTTTCCTCCGTGCTTCAGAAGGCATGTTAAGCTGGTGGTCCCGGGTGCTGTCGAAAGATAGCAGTCGTTCCCAAGGAGGGTTGGTGTCAGGCACATGGCCGTAAAAATCTTATGACAAATCCTTTAGCAGTATTGTTTACTACACTGACACCAAATAAATAGGGAGCTCGGGAACGAAGATGTTTCTACACTACCTTCTCTATCAGCCGTCATCTCAACTTCATATGGCAAAGAAGGATGTTGAAGTTGAGAACGAAGAGAAAGTTGAAAGAAGAGAAAAAAAATTGGTTGTCTGTAAAGTCGGTTTACTGACGATAGTTGAACGTGACAACGTCTTAAGAAAATACTGATGGAATGGTAGCATTTTTGAAAAGAAAAATTTAATTTCATTTGTTTAATAGATTTCGCATTATAGTATGAATAAACTTGTAATAAAATCTCTTTGGCTATACTATTTGTATCTGGCTGGTTTTGGTATCATTGAAAGTTTAAATTTTAAAGAACATAATTCCAAATTCAAATTAGAGAATTAGATTCAGAGCGAGGTAACGCCGCATGACGTCATGTTTTTTCGTGCTTGCAGCCGGCTCTATCGAATTATAAGACGTTGTCACGTCAAAAAGAAATTATGTGTAGTGTGCTATATTTAGCGCACTCTATCCATATTTTCTTTGGTCTTCCTCTTCCTCGATATCTATCCACATTCATCCTCACCCACTACCTCTGTAACATGCTTCTCATCTCTTATAATTACCCTATAATGGTATCAAAAATACATTCTGCAAATATCTATGCTTATGTCAAAGAAGTAATAAATAATTTATTAATAGGTATTAATAAATTAATGAAATAGGAATTACGATGTAGGTTCTTTAAAATTAAATAAAACAACAAAGATGAAGATATTTTATAAACATTTATTGAACCCTAATTTTCCGCGAAATAAACCTACGAATTAAAAGGAATTGAAACAGTTGAAATACTTATAATTTATTTTCATTTTAATGACAGAATAACCCAGTGATGGGATTGACATTGATTTAAATATAAATATTTAATATTTTCTTAAATCTAAAATATCAGTCTTTATCAGCCAGTGTCAGTTGGCATAAAACCTTGTTACAACAAGAACAAATATTAATTATGCAGACTGTAATATTCATGGGTCTGAACTTAAAAAACTATACATTAATAATAGTATTTTTATTTTTGTATAAATTTACTAGATTATTTAAGAAAAAAGTAAACATAAATTACTATTGTTCTACCTAATGATAAACATACTCGTAGAAAAAAGTGTAAGTTACCATACATATACATACACAATCACATATCATTAGACATCAAAAAATTATAAATCAGCAAGAAATCATTAATCAGTATTGTAAACATTTTTTGTATTATGTTAACTTTATTTTTTGAATAACTTTAGCATAATTTTTCAGAACACCGAGTACATTGAAATATCTGTAATTTAGTACGTAGATAATTTTTTTTTTAATTATTTTTAACCATATTTACATAATTAACTTATCATTACACAGCATCTGCCAAACTACATAGTAGTTTGTCGGCAGTAGTTCCCGTCTTCTCTTCTACATTAATTATGGTTAAGGTATTAGGTGCATAAAAACAGTACAAATAAATATATATATTAGCTACAATCTTAAATGTCGGTCCTTTACGCGGTCGCTTAAGGTTAGTACAAGGTTTATACCGCATCGCTCGCGCTTAGCAAAAAAAATACATTCAAATATGAACTTAAACCGTGCGTAGTACCACAGTCAATAAAAGTATTATAATGTATGATGTATTTACACTATACATGTACTGTGTACCCTGTAAAGTATACCTAACTTTACAGAGACAGCATAAAATAGCTAACAGCGCACGCTAAGCGAGCTTGCTGCAATAGCCACAGTAAAATGTGTCTACAAGGAATGAGCTTAAGCGCATATTTGATCGCTCATTATCTTTGTTGTGCGAAAGCGGTGTGGTAGAGATGTACAACGACCTAATCTTAATTTATTCGACTTTAAAAAAAAAAACAAGTTGAAAATGAAAGATTATGTCTATTAAAATAAGATGTTCTATAAGATCCTTTTATGGTGTATTTTGCATGATAGAAATGCTTTCGCATTCAGAATATATCTTAGCGCATTCGCCATCAGTCCCATGAGCCACATCGTACTCATATGCGGAATCGAACCGGTGACCCCTCGGCAATCTGGAATAAGTTACGACACTGAATTTTATCCGGAAATATATAATACACTTGGGGTTAGTCTTTGAGGTAGCTCATTTTAAAAGCTTTCTCTGAGCTACTTTAGAATTTGTGCAGATTGATATAGGTAGAAAATATTAGATCTGTTCTTATGAAAATGTCGCTTTGTTTGAAGGTTCTTAAAGGAAACATATTTTCTATTCTTCATAATTTTGTCATCTGCATGAAGATTTTAAGTCATCTTTGAGGTTGCCATTGTCGCATCAATGTTATCTCGATCACTAACCGAAAAATAACAATACTATAAAGACAAAACTTGAGACGAAGCGTTAGTAGGCCCCTCACAAGGTGGACCGATGATCTTCGTCACAAAGGTCACGGGAAGCCACTGGATATGGGCAGCATAGGGTTGGAGATCCATGGGGGAGACCTACCTTTTTTTGCGACGAAAAAGATTTTATATCTACCCTAGTTGCGATAAGGGGCCACACTAGGGTTATGTGGGACTCTCCGGAAATCCAGCATACCCACTAAAAACCGTCGACGTACTCTACGCCCCGCTTGTCGGTGTGCCTCACGAGGAACATTGTATACGTCCGCGAGGTCACCTGCGGCTGGCTCCATCAGGTCCCTACGGTGGTCAAAGAACATCCCGAGAACGCTTGGAATGTTCTATCAGCTTCGAGACGTGCAATGCGAGTGACGGGGCCCTATCCCATCACTCGCTTAGGGGAGACCTACCTTTGTCCAACAGTGGACATCTCTCGGTTGATATGGTGATGATGACAAATGTTGTTTCAAGGTCAGTCGCAGAAAAAGAGCAAAATTTCCACCAAAACATTTCAAATTCACCTTCAATATCACAAGCAAACGTAATGGTGGAAAATAGAACAGGCAACTAAAACGTCACTTACACCCCTCTTATGTAAATACTTACGTAAACGTCGTTTTCAGTATCTCTTCCAAAAGAGTCCCTTGTCCGTGCCTGCCCTTGCCTGTCTCGCACAGGAATCGAAGGACGCATTGTCTTCCGTCCCAACCTAATCTGTTTGGTAAATTCATTATCAAGGCTCGATTTCGCCAACACATAAACAACCGTAGGTTTTTGACATTTGATTGTATGGAAAAAATTTCAAAAACCGACGGTTAAATTTTCATAGCTTGTTTTACGTGTTGCTGTACTCAAACCTAAGTCCCTGAGAGGGATTACCATTACATACATACGTATGTTTTACTTAATCGTATCAGTAAATGTCATCGAAATTCAGAGGGCCTAGACAAATGGTAAATGATACAACGTTTCTATCGAACAAAATGATAATAGCCCCCCATCCACTAGCAATCAGTTCGTATGTATGGTGACAAAAGGATTGTTCTTCCTCTCAGACTGGCGAGGAATGATAAAGTCGAAGGAAAACATGTAGAGATGACATTTAGTTAGTGGCCTCGACGGTTTTATTTATCGCTACGATGTTTCTCTACAGTTCATCTATGAGGATAAGTCATACGAAATAAGCGGAAGTGGATGGGAGGCTAATATTTTGACTACGGTCGCCATAGAGCTTTCTCACTAAAACGTCAGTTTCATACATTATTATCATTTTCGTTAGACGTTCAACGCATTCGACTGGTCACTTGGCTAGGCCCTCAGGTGGTTTGAGACATAGATTAATAATATATATAATATAAGTAATTACGGTTTGAAACGTCGCGCTGTCGTAAAAAAATTATGAATGTATGAAAGCGCGACATCAAACGACATGAATCAGCGTCATTATTTTGTTAACGTGATAAAGGAAAAAAATACGTTACATATTATTTTCGTGTTCTATCTGATGAGCTTAAACCGAATTTTAATACTTCCACGCTCACACCTATTATCTAGCCCAAAGTAAGTATCATTAAGAACTTGTATTATAAAATAAATAAAATAATATACTAATAAACAAATAAACAAATAATAAACAAATATTCGTGTTCGTCACACAAATATTTGCCGCTACTAGGATTCGAACCCGGACCGCTTGATGTGTAGGCAGCTATACTGACCACTCCACCACGACGGCGTCAAAATTAATTGTTTACATTCTTTATGGAATTTGGCTCAAGTATTCATTCTCGCTTATAAATGGTCTCACAGCTAGGGTTTTAAGAGATCTATTTTAAAACCTCACCTTCTTACATTTTTCCTTGTGCATTTCTATTGATACTTTATTTGTGCAATAAAGTATTGAAAATAATATATTGGAAACATATTTTACGCAAATGCATTGCACTGTGCAAAGAAGCATTGTACAAGGTGCTCGTAATTCTGGCCTAGAAAAGCCATACGTTCACGGACGCCCCGAAGGTATTCGCAGCGGGCGGCTGTTATAATTCATTGCAGACCACATACATTTTGTTCTCGCCGTGTCTCAGACACTCCATGAACAGTAATTATGGTCCACATTGTGCAGAAATTAATATTTAACACTTTCGGGATTATATCTAATTGGTAGTTACCAGCGGCTTTGCTCGCATTAAATTCTGATGTATGAGGTTTGCTATTTTACTGTAAAGTTTCAATAAAATCCGCTAAGTAGTTTTTGCGTAAATGAGTAACAAACACACATCCAGACATCCATTCATACATTTATACATCCATACAAACTATCACGTTTATAATATTAGTAAGATGGTAAGTACATTTGTATGATGAGTGAAGTGAATAATAAAGCATTTTGAGATGGTACAATAAGGGTGTTTCGAACTGAATTCACTGAATTTCTACAAAAAATGGGAAAAAGTGTTTTTTTTCCCACTTTCACACACAGTCAGTGAAAGAAATGCCAAAACACCATAAATGATTTTATGTCAATTGATCTTATTTAGTGTAGGGATACCAACTGAGGTTTGACCACTAGAAATGTCGTAAATCTCCAAAAACTTTCCAAATAATTTAAACAACAGCTCATATAGGTAATGTCCCCACCGAGGGGCTTGAGTCCACCGCACATTAGGGGCGATTAGGCCTTAGTCAACCACGCTGGCCAAGTGCGGGTTGGTCGACTTCACACACAACCTAAGAATTTCTTCATAGGTGCAGGTTTCCTCACGATGTTTTCCTTCACCGTAAAAGCGTCGATTAAACGTAAATATGAATTCAAAATTTGAAAACACATAGTACGTGGCAGGGTTCGAACCGGTATATCCCGGGTGGAAGACAACGCTCTTACGCACTACGCCACCGACGCCTTAATTTTTTGTTTACTTTGATACTTTTCCTCTGCCGTTTTGTGAGAAGAAATTGATATTTTGATAACAAACCCTTCTAGAAGTTTTTCCACTTTTTCGTAAAGAGCTATCCTTGTCTTTCTGTGAAACTCCAGCTTCTGTGGCTCTAGACTTTGGTAGTGATTTCGTGTCTTCTCTTTCTCATGCATTTCCTTAATAGACAACATTTTCTTTTCTTTGTTTTCCTTTGGATCATTATCGATGCTTCGTTTAGCGAAAGCTGGGTTGACTATCGGATTCCTATGAATTAAAACATTTAAAAATTCTTTATCAAAAATTAGTCTTTTTACAAGCTTTTGTTTATTTTTTAATCTAAAGCATTTAAGGACATTATAGTCTAGCTTTTGTATAACAATTTGAAATTACGAGAGATAAATTAAATCCACTTATATTATAATATTTTTTCAATTGACGGATTGTTCGTTTATCTGAAACCATAAAAATATACACACATATTTGTTTATGACATTATTCTAGAAAATTATTAAGCTTTTGCCAATGTACATAAAAGTTACTCTAATCTCTGTTCAAGAATCGATCGAGTCGATAGAAATATCGGAGTTGAATCTAATCTTGTAAAAAAATGCTCTCACTAAAATACTGTACCTCCTGTAAGGCTTTTTGCCAATAACCATCCCATCTTCATCAAGATACAAAATAGATTTCGTCGAGTCATGTCTCCTATTTTCATAGACACGATTCTTATCTCCGAACATTGCAAAGATTTCAGGGTCAGTAGGTAATTCCCAGGCTAGGGCGGCTGTATTACCGAACCACACGATGTTACCGATTTGCAAATACCCGTGGTTTTGCGTACAGAATACTGAAAATGAATAATGGATCTTAACCTTTTAGTGGAAGAGCTAGTTTCACATTTTCGAGTTGTTTTTTGCTTTCAATCAGTCTGCTTAGTAATACTTTTTTAGATAAAGTGTCTGTTATTTAATATGATTCAGTGTTTTTAGTAAGGTAGTAAGTAGCTTTGTCGTCTGTTTCATTTTTAATAGATATATTTACAGAATAATAATGTTTTTTTATGCTAGGTGGATGCCTAACAAGCGTACGGTCTGACTGATGGTAATAAGTTACCCTAGTCTGACCTAAGTGGTCCTGTATCCTGTACATGCAGGATGTACGTGCAGTGTAAATAGCATCGCAGACATTGATAATTACTATAAGAATTCGCAAATAGACTCGAAGAGGAAAGGGAAAAGAGGAAAACTGGTGACACTGTTAAAATATTGAAATAGCAAAATAAAATAACATAACCCACTTTCATAGTTAATTGCTTACCTAATTGAAAGGAACTGCCTTCGGGAAATACTAAGAATCTTTTTCTCCTCGACAAAACTTTTGTTGGACTTGTCTCGAATTCAAAACTTCCAATTCTGTTTGAACAATTTGTTTCGTTGGCAAGCGATACATTCGCTATTGCTATCGCGACAGAACAGAATACTTGTATTAGGCGCATTTTGTATAGCTGTACTGATTCAGTTTCTGGAAAGATCAAAAGTTAGTTGAGTACCTATTTAAAATATTTAAAAGTACTTACCATATACTTTTATTAATTATGTAGTTAACTACTTTTTTTAATATTACTAGATGGCAAACAAGCTTAAGGCCCACCTGGTGTTAGGTGGTTACCGTCGCCTATAGACACTTGCAATATTAAGGGTTAACACTGCACTTAAAACTGCAATTGCGTTGCCATCCTGGGGACTAAGATGTTATGCCTTCCATGCCCAGTTATTACACTGACTAACTTTCCCTTCAATCCGAAACTCAGCGAAGTGTTTCACTGCAGAAATAAGAAAGGCGGTGGTACCTCCCCAGACGACCGTGTAGGGTCGTATTAATTTACTAATATTATTCAAAATGTTATATTCTTTGGTTCGGAACGGATTGGTTTTGAGTGTCGCTAAGAACACTGCACTATGGATTAGAATCGCTCACTCTGGAGAAGACCACAGTCCAATTATACTTGCTTTTGTAGTAGTGTTGTGTTTTGTCAATAATTGAAAGAAAGCAGAAATTGCTAATTATGATAATGTTGATGATCGGTTGACTGGACGACCACCAGAGGACCAGGGACAGCAAAGGCTTTCACCCTTATGTTGTTGACATTCCCCCCATTCGCGCGAAGCGATTTTCTTCCGCTTTCATTAAGCAAACAGCTAAGGAGTGGCTCATTGCTGATGTCTGTTTTCCCGGATCAATATAAACTGGACATCTTTAAGGATAGAGTGAACAAGCATCTTCTAGGCGAGCGTGTACCACTTTAGGCCTCTCATCGTTTCCTATCATGCGTAATTGTGGTCCAATGCCCAGCCTATTCAACATTAAAAATTGATATTACACATAATTATTTAGAAAACTATTCTGGATCTGAAGGTTATAGCCGACATCGCGGACTGCCCATTTGTCTACAATCCAAGCAGGCTAACTAAGTATCTTCTAATTATTAAGTACTAACATTATTTTTTAAATTACATTGTTACTAACACTTATAGATTTTTGTTGCCCGATGAATAAAAATTTTGTGAGTTTATTTTATTTTTATTTAGCTCAAGGACGTTCTTCAAACCAGTACACAAATTGTAGTTGAATGAAGAAGAAAGAGAATACTCACCCCAGAATTTTATTACAATGCGTTTTATTTTCTTCACAAAAATAACATACCTTTTAAATATGAAGTTAGTCCGTCTGGTAACAAGGATCTTGTGACATGAGCGCGTCAACTCCATTGTCTACTAGTAATTATTGTACTCACACAAAACGGGAGAGGTAATAGTGTTAAATAATTTAATGTACAGATAGCATGTTGCTTTGAAGCAAATATTTGCAAAGTCAGTTTGTGGGAGCAACATTTGTTTAGCCGTCGAGATATTTAACATTTAAATTATATTTCTCGAATTACCTGAACTGCTGGATGATAACGAGTTATTGGTTTTTGTTGCTGGTTCAAAAAACTTTAAACTTTTTTGGGTTTGGTTTCCCTCTTAGTTACTTAGGCAATCTGTATAATTTGAGGCACTCCATGACTCTTAGGGCCATATCTCATTAGGATCATTAGGGCCAATCGTTGCCATGAACAAAATGGTTCGTTGGATGCTCAACCAAGACTACACCAGGTGAGGAATCCTCTATATACTACCATGGCGTCCTAATGAGATAGGGTCCTAAACATCAGATGTGGTTTTATGTGTAACCAAGTGTTACTCAAGTTTCTGCGCCACCCCTTTACCTTTCACCCAAATATTTTAGTAACTATTTATTGAATAAAACAGTGGGTACAAATAATCTCTATATATTCATTTTAAAATAAGTATATTTACAAACATGGCAAATTTACGACCATTTCTAAACTAAAGTAAGCATTATGTTTTTGCTGACGGACGGACTGTCTTTCAATTAGTGCATGAGTTAAGAACAATGCGAGTATTGATTAAGGATCTGCATGGAATAAGTAACTTAGAGGAAAGTAGGCACAATATGAGAAAAAACATTATCATTAACACAGCAACACAACATAAACACACAAAAATAAATAAAATACTAATTACAATAAATAATAATAGGATACCTAGGTATATACATTCAATCATTTAATAACATAATGCCTATTCAGAATTTGTATTAAAAGATTTGTCAACTTTTGGCATTATTCAACTATTTAATTCTTCGTCGTGGTCGCCATTGTCATGTCAATATATCTCGTTTTCTAGCCTCACAACAAATATGACATTATAAGAAGACGTAAACTTTTCTCGATGCCCTTATACTACATGTGCGTAACACACCTAATGATTTAAATCTTTGCTTAAAAATCATTTCACAATCTAATTTGCAAAGGAATTTCGACGTTGTCACACCCAGGGTATAAGTTGCGGCAGTTGTTGGTGGGTGTGTGAGCTAAGTCGTATTCTTTGTGGTCTTCCACATCAAAGGGAGTTCCTTTCGGTAGCCTGCAATGAATAAATGCTCCTTTTTAAACGTTACTAGGCAATGTTTACCTCCTCAAAGGGTCAAGGTGAATCATAATATACATAAGACAGTCACAGTCATATTATAAAAATTAGCTTTATTAAGAGCGCCGTGATTAAATTAGTACCTGCTTCCACATAGCAGCAGCACATGGTACTCCATTCTAACCGTAAGAAACACATAGGAATTTTAAATGAAACCTAATGATTTACCTTTAACGATTCATATTTCTATTTTTCACATTAGGAACTTTAAAAAAAGTAAAAGTGACCGAAAGTTTGAGAGATAACCGACTGTCGTGGTACGAAATGTGTTAAGTATGTTATAATAAAAATCTTTCAATGTCTATGTATATTTAGGGAGAGGAAGATCGAAGAAAAAGGTCACGAGTTTACAAAAAAGGTGGAAATGGAGTTTAAAAGAGTTTTCTAGTTAACGAATACCGCTTGATGATATTTGCTAGTTTGACACGCTATGCTCCATAAAATCTACTACACATTTCTAAAAAATATAATCTAGTCACAATAATTATTATGGAAACGTTTCTTCTATTAGGAGCTTTACTGAATATTAATCCTATTTTATTTTTTACTCTTTTCTGTAAAAGGTTCAGTGCCTCTCAGCGTTTAGATAATTTTGACATTGAATCCTCAAATTGGTGAATATTATCGGTGTTTCCGTGACCTTCAAAAAGCAATTCCACGGGTCACTAGAACATAAATTAAGATCGATTTGAACCTTATTGAATTGCCGTATCTTTCCGACCTGACTGCGACAATCAATACCAACGTGTCATCTGCCCCGGGGACTCCAGTGCGGAATTTTCCCCGTCGCAACGCGTGGACATTCAGTTAGTACATTTCACAGTATTTCTGTAACTTAATCTCTTGAACTGTCTCTTAGAAAACAAGAGAGAAATAAGAGAAACGCGAACTTAATACGAATAAACATTTTACAATATTACAACGTCTTTTGAACTGGTATACGTGAGGGAACAGTTTATTTGCGGCGAACTAGAAAACTAATGTTGCCATTAAAGAGCAGAGATTTTTCATGAATTGTTCATTTTTATTTTTAACTTAAGGCAAGGTGTTTTCACTACTCCATTTCGAAAAACGTCTCGTCGAATTACAATTCATTGATGACAACTAGTCGCTTATTTATACGCGATGCGTTATTTACCCGAAAGTTGTTACGTCGATGGTTAATTTCATCGAATCGACTAAGACATTCGATGAAATTAACCATCGACGCAGACCGCATAGGTATAAATAGTACACGTAGCGGGCGGAATATGCCATTTTCTGGTCAGGTGTGGCATAAAAAACTTTACTTGTCACTAAGTTAAACTTTAAAAACCAAGATTTGTAATTGAAGACATTATCAAGGGGTTTAAAAGTTATACTGAAGTGCTTGGGAAACGTAGATAATATTGATTACATATTATCACTTGTAAATGGTCGTATTTCTATAAAACCGTAACATTAATACGAACTCTACAAAAGTGCGATGATGAAAGTTGACGGTAATGCTACCACACGGCAGTTATAACGTTATAAAATATTGTGTAACACGATAACAATTTAGAACAGTTTGTAATGTTTTGCTACAACATGTTAAGAATATTATTAACGCTCCCAAACTGAAATCTGAACAACTAAGCCAGTGTTTAACTCGCTGCACCCCTCCTGCTAACGTCCCGTGGTCGCTCGAATGACGTCATACAACAAAAATTATAATTTGTTTTATCATGTTGTAATTAGTTGCATAACATTTTTATACATGAATTTGTATAGCATGACTAACAATTTATAATTTTTGTTACAATTTCATAACAAAAGACAGACACAAATGTTATGCAACATTCTCTAACGTTATATAACTGCTGTGTGAGACCACCTGTAGATATTTTTGCAACCAAAAGGCTTTGATGAACTTTTTATTTATTCCATAATATAACGCCCTGGAGTCATGATTCGAAACCTACGAGCGACAATGTGATGGCTGTTTTATGAGGAGTGCTTAATCTGTGGATGATTAATAATATCCAGACACAATTGATTTTAACTATCTCACGGTAGATATCATCCGAGCGAGAACCTAAAGGCTAAACCAGCAGATGGGTCTCACTTTTCTTATGATTCTTACCCTTTATGCTTTACCGAAGCTACTTATTTGATCATAAAAAATATCTAATTTGCAAATGGTCTATATGCAAAGGTCTAATTTACAACATTAACAGCTACACTCACGTGAAGATAACCCTGTAAAATTCCTGGAGGAATGTTCCTTGTTGCGGCGCTGCCTGGGCGACCTCGCATAGTTTGTATAACACGCATTGGCGGCCATCTTGTCCGATCCTGTAGGTATCACATAGAATATTTCATAAAGTACCAGCAACCGAGAACTGTCTACAGAAAATAATTAAAATTTTTAACTGAATACCATCTCTGTGGAATACCACATTGTATTTACAAATTCCAAATTTAAGTAAGAACAACGCATTGAACGTTTCGCCGTATCAACATTTTAGTTTATATCAGCTAGAAAGCTGATCTTATAAATAAATATAAATAAATGTATGAGTACTCTTATTAATTATTCTACTCAATGGCAAAATACGTCTCCGCCTATTTAACCGACTTCAAAAAAGGAGGAGGTTATCAATTCAACTGTGTTTTTTTTTTTTTTTTTTTTAATGTTTGTTACCTCATAACTCGTTACTGGGTGGACCGATTTTTAAGATTCTGTTGACCTTTGGAAGCTAGTGCTTGTCATTGGGTCCCATTTAAATTTTATCGACATCGGAGAAGTAGTTTTTGAGTTATCCCTAATAATGCCTATTTAATTGACATTGACGATATCGTAATTTTATCACTTGTGTGTCTAATAACGAGATATGAGGTAACAAACATTAAAAAAAAAAAAAAAAAAAAAAAAACATACAGTCGAATTGATAACCTCCTCCTTTTTTGAAGTCGGTTAAAAAACGGGAGAAATAAAAATTTTGTTTATAAAAATCTAAATGTTTTTTGAGGTCGGTCCCAAATACAAGTGACAACGTTTATTACAAATATTGAGGTTGGGACCGACCTCAAAAAACATTTAGATTTTTATAAACAAAATTTTTATTTCTCCCGTTTTTTGAAGGCGGTTTTTTTTTTATTTAAAATTTTTTTTTCTGCTTTTTAGTGTTTAGAGTAATGATATTCACCGGAAACTACCTCAAGATCTTTTAGACACACAAGTGACAAAATTACGATATCATCAATGTGAATTAATAGGCATTATTAGGGATAACTCAAAAACTACTTGTCAGATGTCGATAAAATTTAAATGGGACCCCATGACAAGCAGTAGCTTCCAAAGGTCAAAAGAATTTTAAAAATCGGTCCACCCAGTAACGAGTTATGAGGTAACAAACATTAAAAAAAAAAAAAAAAAAAACATACAGTCGAATTGATAACCTCCTCCTTTTTTGAAGTCGGTTAAAAAGATCTTGAGGTAGTTTCCTGAAAATTTCTATACTTAGAACACTAAAAAGCAGAAAAAAAAATTTTTAAATAAAAAAAAACCGCCTTCAAAAAACGGGAGAAATAAAAATTTTGTTTATAAAAATCTAAATGTTTTTTGAGGTCGGTCCCAACCTCAATATTTGTAGTAAACGTTGTCACTTGTATTTGGGACCGACCTCAAAAAACATTTAGATTTTTATAAACAAAATTTTTATTTCTCCCGTTTTTTGAAGGCGGTTTTTTTTTATTTAAAATTTTTTTGATATTATATTATGGAATGTTAAGTTATCCAAACGTTCATTGGGCATTTTGCTAACCAGAAATAAGTAACTGGCGTGTGAACATTTGTGTGTAATCAGGTAAAAAGTAAAGTTACTTTAAGGAACCGAAGCCAGAAAGTGCAACCTGCTCTTAGGTCAGACATCTATTCAGTTTTGTTGAACTACAATTAGAGATTTTCAAAACACATGAATCTTTTCTAGAGAATTGATGATCCTAATAGCGAAAATCCCATACAAATCCGTTGAGTTCTTCCGTTTCGTTTTCCATTAAGCCCAGTTCTAAATGACTGGCCTAATCTCAACTTCCGTTCTCAGAGCCAGAGGACAATAATTGAACTCTTCTTTGGAAGGAGAGTCGAATTCTTAGGAGTAGAGTTCGGTTTGTTTGTGATGGAGTTTGTTTTGATTCACCAGAGTGTCCAGACAACCAATTCCATGAAAAGAATATATAGGTAATGTATGAAACTGACGTATTACTGAGAAAACACAATGGTGACCGTCGTGTGAAATGTTAGAATTTTCGTTGTTATTCGCAGAAACGCTTTGTAGCGTTTCCCACTTATAGCGAAAGCAAATTTCTCCCGAGTTCTTGTTGTAAAAACACGTGTTGAGAGACTCCATTTTTACCTCAATCTATCTTACAATTGTTTGTTACTAAGTACATTTTCACTCGACATTGGCAAAATACGTAATTTTTATGTGTCGCGAATGCCATTATTTTAAAATTAGAAGAAGAAAACGGAAGCTATTAGGACTTGGTTAATACGCGATACAAAGCGCGATAAGGTCCCTGCCTAGCTTCCGCAATCTTGAATTTGTTTCTTATTTTAGGGCGGTTTCAGAGAAACTGGACTCGCGTACACGAGTGTTTTCCAGCATGTTCGAAACGGTAGTCAAGTAGTGAGTCAGTATCAACATGGATAATTATAAAACATATAAAACGCTGGTCTTATTAGAAAACCGCCTTATATAAAAACTTATTTGGCAGGAATTGAATTTTTTTTCCAAATTAAATAGAAAACGAAAACAAGAAAAAAATTCTTTCATTCCTTCCTCCTCCTTCATATTGCAAGTGTCTATAGGTGACGGTAACCATTTAACACCAGGTGGGCCAACAGCTTGTTTGCCATCTCGTAATATTAAAAAAAAACATTGAGTAAGATTATGGAAATCTTACCAAAATCTGTAGCCATAGCAATCATAGTTGCGTTCCGACAGTTTGGTAGATAAGCTAACTGGGGTCCACGTCCGGAAGTCTCCTCGTGGCGGACCCGGGTAACGTGGTGGGGAAACTTTCTCGGCGGGTGTGTGGCTTTTGATGTGAAGTGTCCCTTGGCATTCGAAGTCACATATGCCTTCGTCGAGTTGTTTTTGTTTTCCCACCACGGCTAGTTCCGGACGGCCCTTTTCAGGGCCACAACCGCGCCTGAAGTCCCCCGGTTGCGGTCCGATGGCTGCTCCCGGTGTCCTCGTCAGGAGGACGCGCCAGGTCGAGCAGCCGTCGGTGAGGAGGCGGCCTATAAGGCCGGCGTCGGCCAGCGGCCCCAAGGAGCTAGCGTTAGTCGGTAGCCCCTGTGGGCTGCTGGCCAAAAATTGGTGCACAAAGAGTGCCTAGACGGGCAGCGTTGGGACGGTCTCGGTGTAGTGCGCTCACGTGCGCAGATCCCGAGCCCCGAGGTTGTTTAGTGGATATGGAGGGAACGCCTTTACCTCGAGTCCCACATATCCCTTGCGGTTGGCACCACCCCGCAGGGACGATGAGTAAATGCATTCGACCTCCCCGACAAAAAAAAGGTACATAACATATCCCCTTAGTAGTTGAAGGTTGAAGCCCGCTTCCAATTACCATCAGGTGGAATAAAGGCCAAAGCTTCCCAAGCTTATCAAGTTAAAATACCTTTATAATAATAAAACGGTCAATTGATTTTCCGTGTAATCTCTCCCCAGGTGAAGTTATTCCTGGTATTTTAATTAAATGAATCCTGTTCAATGTCGGGCACACGGCTGATCAAAAAGTAAAGCTCTTATTAAAGAGTGTCGTAAATTATGAGACGTAAAACAAATTAATTTCCCCAGAGCAAATTTCGCAGGGGAATAAATGGACTAACTCGTTTAAATATTAACCAACTTGTTGCATTGCCAATTCAAACAGCCGGCACTTGTAAGAATGACGCAAAACAAATCTGATCAATAATTCCAAGCGCAAACGATTCAAAACGCCGTATTTGATAGAGTATACAATTGGATATTTAATTAACAAACACTTACCCGGCGTACAAGGCAAATTCGCGCTGAATTCGCTGTCATTGTTCTAATCAAATTGTCTGTAGTACATATTTCCATAATCTACCCTCCGTTGAAGGAAACAAGAGGTTATTTAAGGCATTCTCTTAATAACGATTTCCAACTACTAGACTGTTTTGTGTAATGGATTTCGTGAAAAGCAGTAATAATTATGCTATCGGATATTATAGGCGTTTCATGAGCCTCGGGGTATTATCACTGTCTATATTAGTGACGTATAGAATCAAAAACCGCAATGTCCTTTGAAAAATCGAATGACAGTGGTTTTTGATTCTATTAGGTTCTAGCACGTTTAGTCAGGCACACAATCGTAAGGGGACACGGGACGAGAAGGATGCCAAACTAAAAAACTGCCACACACTCATTTCGTTTTTTTGCAAGATCATTCATGTGTATTCTCAGAACCGACTGAGAATACACATAAATGATCCTGTAAAAAATCTTCTAGACAGTAGGGAGAATGTAAACAGACTCAAAAAGTGGCAAATACTAGATCTAGACCATTGAAACTGACTCTTGGGATGATGTTTAATGGAAAATCAACCGACATAGCCTCTATAAAAAGACCAAATCAGATTATGGCTTGGAAGCCGATTGCTGATATAAAGAGTGGGAAAAAAAAAACTCTTTTTGTAAACTTCCGCACACTCATTTGGTAGACGCTAGTCCACTGTATGTCTAATGCACGCTGTCTTGCAAAAAGCGGCATTTTCCGCAACTTGAAACGATTGTATATTTTTTCGATTTCGTATAATCCTCAAAACTTTTCTTAACAGTTCAACTAACTTACCAATGAAATTATAAATGTTTATTTACTTATTATGAAATACAAAATACTAAAACAACTTTAAACTTATTACCCAGAGCTTGATTCACCCTTTCAGCAGAGACTCCCACTGTTGGACATAGGCCTTCTCCAAGGTTCTTCAACCCGATTAGTCCTGCACCACCTTCATCCAGCGGCTTTAAAGCAAGCAAAATTAAATCTTAAATACTTACGCTGAGATTACTTTTTCCAGTTTTTCAAATAATTCCACCCGGCTGCTTCGGTGAAAGTCCTTTGTGTGTCTATCCAGATGATCCTTCTTTAAGTACTCTCTCTCGTGCTGTCCTTCATGCATTTTCATTCTGTCTATTCTGTTCTTTAACTTCTTCTTGAAGGTCCCGTCTTCTTCAATGCTTCGCTTGGAGAACGCTGGAAGGTACTTCAGTTTTCTGTAAAATTATGGGCAATCAATTTTATTTACCTCCTTTTCGAAAATTTTTGAAAAAATCTATACAGAATTGTAAATAATATCTTACGCTTTATATGGCACTTTGGCTATCACCTTCCCCTCCTTGTCTAGGTAGAAAATGTTGTTGACCATGTCCCCTCGTCGTGAAGCTTCTTTTTTGTAGCCAGCCAGCCTATAGAGAATCTTTGGATCTGTTGGCAAGCTCCATGCCATCGCAGCAGTATTACCATAAAGGAATATATCACCGATAGTTATCACAGCTGCCGTCTGGCAACAAAACACTGGAAAAAGAACGGGGCACTTTAGTTGAATTGAACTGAAAAATGTAGAAGACGTCCTAAGAAATTTGAGAACACATTTCCATGTTGCTCAAACAAAAAATAAATGGAATTCACTGCCAGCATACGTGTTCCTCGCCTTTGCAATCCTGGGTCATTCAAAAGAGGTGTGAAGAAGCACCTTGCAGGTCAGCAAGATGAGAGTTGCTAGCGCGGCGGTTTATCTTTTGCACCAGCTATCTTCGCATTTGGACTCCACTTCTGCTTACCATCAGGTGGAATAGAGTCTTATTTTGCTCGACCTTTTAATAAAAAATAAAGAAGTAATGCTGTTTACACCATTGTTATGGCGTTAGACTGTTACTATATGGTGGTAGCCATAGATCTATGTCAACAAGGGCGAGAAAAAAAATGCACCAATGTGTGAGTGTTGCGCATGTGTGCGTGAAAAGTAGTACTGCAGTCTGACAGTTGCTGTCTTTTCTACGTGACTGACAGGCCGACTTGGGCCACCTGCGTGTACGTGAAATGGTCTCGTCTATCTATCTCGCTCTAATATATGTGTAAGTATGCTCTTTCTCTTTCACATTGCCCATCTACAGTTTCCTATATCTGTGGTGGTAACTAGCCAGCGGGACTTGAAACAAGTCCCAACCAATTTGTCCTTCAACCTCTGGATCTTATTACTTATCATACATCTAGTAATAAACATCATCAGAGCATATCTAATGAATTAATCAACCTTTGCTCTACACAAGCAAGGCAAATCGCTTAAGTCAACAAACTGTCAAAATAATACCCAGTTACCGTTTTAGAAACATAAATGCTCCAGTCAGTAATCTTGTAATCTGATGTTTAATGCGGATCACCCACTGGCATTGGAAGTTAGATTTGACTGAATGTGAATATTAGTATGAGATTACTAGAGATCAAAATTGAGTTGACTTCTTTCACAATATTGTACAGATAAGCAGTTGATACTATTGCTTACGGATGGTTTGTGGTGGGGAAATTTAACATTGTAATACAGGTATTACAGAAGGCCATGTAGGTTTGGTTGGTTGTAGGGCTTTTTTAAAATCCGCCCTACCACCATCCTATCAATATCTGTTGATATAATAATAATGTTTAAAGCATTAGAGTGGTCCGACAGGTAATGATAAGATATCCAGACGTCCCTCAGTAAAGAAGGCCGAGAGATAATGAAGGTTCAAAAATTAAAAATAAAATAAAAAAACCGCTTTCGAAACGAAAAGTTATAACATGCTTAAGCTTGTGAAGTACATTGCAAGCTGTCTTGTTCAGTCTTTAATTTATAAACATTTATTCTATTCTATTATATACTTTCGCCTTTATCACAGCAAAACATTATGATATGTAATTTATTGAAACCTACTGTAACTCAAAGGGGCTTTATAACCACTTTGTAAGTAATTGAAAATTGGTTAGCAAATGTTAAATACGACGGAAGAAAAAAAAATACCTCAAGCCTTAGCTTCTTCGTTGATTATTAAAGAAATTAATTATCAAGGTATAAATAATTAAAAATTAATAAAAATCCGCCCTTTGCAATGATGAAATGAAATTCTGGTAAGAGCATTGTCGTCAAACCGCTCTAAATTGTGATAATTTCTAAAGCAGGCCTTTGTTTAACAAACTTCAAAGTGTAAGACAATTATTTACCCACCTAATTGAAATGAGCTTCCTTCTGGAAATAACAAAAACCGCTTTCGCCTTGACAACAGCTTAGTTGTTTGATTTATGTAATTCGTGTGTTCCTCCGTCGCTGTTTCACTTAAGAGCACGAGTATCACGATGTAGATTGTAAAAAGAATTCTGTCCTCCATTTTAAATTGTGCCAAGTTTGTTTATCAAGCTATAATTTACATTTAACGGTTTTATTGGAATAACAACAATAATTTTGGAAATCGAACAGTCACTGGTTAGGTCACTCACAAAAGACTGCCAGCGCTACCTCACATTTTGAGTACAGAAATGTTTAGAAATGAAACTTCAATTAACATCCAAAGTGTTAAACAATTTACGGCTATTTCGTGCTCGAAATATTAAATATTAGTAACTTGGAAACACAAAAAAGGGTGTGTAACCTATGAAATCAAACTATGAAGTCTTATGAACCAATGCTTTATTAAAACTAAAGTATATTGAGGCGAGTTGCCAAAATAATATACTTATTATTACATAATATTTAGAATTAAATAGGCTTACTATTATTACAATTTCGTAAAAGCTTAAAGTAACAAATAAATTAGTAAACAATCACATGATACAAAAAAAAATGAATTATTAATAACAAGGACACACTTATTCTTAACTTGAATTCGAATCGTTTGAGAATTAAGATTCAGTCATTCGAAATTTAAGAGGAAAGTAAAAGATCTTTACCAGTCGTTATTTTATTTTCGTTAAAAAATAATTGATACATATTTTTTTACCAAAGTTTATATTCAAATGTATTATAGGATAATCGCAGTAAGGAAATTATGTGCAGGTGGGGCTACATCAGGGACAACCAGTGCGAGTGTGGTGCCTCCCCGCAAACCATGGCTCATTTAATATCTTGCTCCGCATGCCCTATTAATTGCACGCTTGAAGAGCTGTGGAACGCTGCTGATCCTGAAATTCGAGTGGCAGAATTCTGGGCGGCATCAATTTAATGGACATTAGAATAAGAAGCTATCGACACGAAAGAAGAAGGAGAAGAAGTAGGATAAAATACATTAAATAATAATCGCAACCACAAATATAATGAATTAGGCGAGAATATCATCTGTATCTTGAGTGATATTTATTTAAATAAATGGTATAACAATGCATTAAATAATATACATTAAATAATAATCGCATGGAAAAATATATTTGTAACATACTATAATTGTAATCGACAGATGTAATTATTGGGCATGTAAGGCATATCATTTTAGTCACCAGGACGGCAACGCACTTGCAGTGTTAAGTGATTTACCCTTAATATTGCAAGTGTCTATAGGCGACGGTACCTAACCACTTAACACCAGGTTGGCCGCAAGCTTGCTTGCCATCTCGTAATATTAAAAGAAAATATTTAAATAATACGGCGAGAATGTCATCTGTATCTTAAGAGATATTAATTTAAATAAATGGTAAAACAATGCAATATCAATTATCGCATCTTCTACGCAGAGCCTTAAGAATATCTTAATTAACCAATATTGAATGCTTTATTCTTATCTTAAGAAAACATAACCAAAAAACATACACAATTATTTATACAGGAACGCTGACTTTGGTTCTATAGAATATATTTCTTTGATCACACAATTATTATTTACATTATGTAAAAATAATTTATTTTCATATAGATAGGTATTCGTATTTCTTAACATTTGTATTGATCGTACTAGTAATAAAAATCAATGAGGTTGCTCTATGACTAGATAAATATAAAACATCACCGCTACGTTTATTATGTACTGAAAAGGAAAATATTTATTATTTATCTTAATGGCGTACTAACTCGGTATTTATAACCACAAAATGGTATCAATAAGGATTCCATAAAATTCAAATTCGCCTGAGCTCAACCATAACAATCATATTATTGATCTGTAGCGTCGAACAGAAACGAATTTCACTCACGTGCTTGTATATTCATGTATTCTATTAGCATTTACTGGCCAATTTAAATCTTATTATCATAACAATAAGGAATAATCAAGTTCAGTAATTTAACTCCTGTACACTTGGCTCCATAGTCTCACTACACTCGGGATACGCTTCTTCACAAGTTGTTGCTGTGTTTATTGCTTTATCATACTCTGTGTATTCATCTTCAGTCAACCCTTTAGGTAACCTGGAAGGTATAAATATAAATATCGCAGGTAATTAAGAAAGTGCATAATAAAAGTCTTTGCTTTTCTGTGCCAATGCCATACTGTAGCTTTAAAACAATGACATAGACAGATTTTAATAGTTTAAAAAATCACTGTTTAAAATTAAGCTATATTAAAGTTTATGATTCTGCAGATTTGTGACTGATATTGGCATCAAAATGAAATAATAGATTACAATTAATTTTATTTATCAGTACAATGGCAATTTCAATTAATTTAAATAGCAGTTTAATATTTTGTTAATTTTTGACTAGCTCCGATATTACCTTCAAACATAAGAAGGAATATCTAATGAAAACTGAAAGAGAATTAGTGGTTACTTGATTAAAATAAAAAGCTAAGTAAAAGTCTAGTTCGGAGTACTTGAATAGGATTTAATAGATTATATTGCTTTGTAGAAATATGTTTTGGTTTGTACCTAGAGTAAAGATTTAAATGTTCAACTTTTAATGATGACTTTGAATAGAAAAATATAATTGACTCTTTGAAGTGAATATTTGAAACGCTAAAAGGGATGTCATCTTACGTGAAGACCGCTCTCAGTATCTCTTGGAAGAAGCTCCCCTGGGAATGATTCTGAGTTCGCCCTACGAGGCATAACGTCCTTAAGAGGCACTGCCTGCCGTTGTTGCCTAGCCTGAAAAATAATTTTGTATTTAAAATATAACAAATATTTATAAGTTCTTAACCCATCGCCTGGCGGCGCTTCAAAGGCTGTAAAGTACAATTGTGAGCGATTACGTCATCAGCCCGCCGGGGGTAGCATGTCGGCTTTTTGCTTTGTGTAACTTCCTTTGTTTATAAATACCACGCATGTGGTATATCTTTAGATTCCTAGATAAACTAACTAAAATTTAAGACTACTTTGAATAAAGAGCATTGTATAATGATTAATTTACAAGCATTTGAAACCAGGCATAAGGGTATTTCCGACTTTAATACGTCCTAAATTTGTTAAATACCAGCCAATACTTTACAAACTACACTTTAAATTTAACAAATTAACTAAACATACCTAGAATCTGATAAATATAGCACATTGACAAACTAAATTTGAACTATCGTTTGATTAACTCGACGTTCGGCAGCCGCCATATTATGACACAACTCGACGTTCGGCAGCCGTCATATTATGGCACGTCACATTTTTAATTTTTCTTAAATGGAGTTATTTTTTATTGAGGCAAAGGTAACTTAAACTTCCATCCTAATTGTAAAATCACACGGTACAAACAACAATCGTAGAGTTGAGACATAACAAATTAAAAAAAAAAATGGTTTTTAAATGTATGACAGCATGCCATATTATGGCACGCGCCCGAATAGTGTATTACAAACGATGTCATAATATGGCACCCGCCGGCTAAGGGGTTAAATGTGAAATTTAAAATAACATCTTTAGCAGTCAATCTAATCACATGAAATTAAAATATTAAAATAATCATTGGAGAGATTTTTCAATATGTAACATATTCATACTCGTATTGTGTCCAATGCATCTTTGAATAAATGAAATCCTCAATTTGTTTAAAATCTGAGTGATTTTACTTTTCCAAAAAGCAATGTTTCCATGACATGATTGCTAAAAGTAAAATTTGAAAATGATATCTCGTTTCTAGAGCATTGCAAACCGCTAGAAAGGTAACGTTGAATTCAAACGAGTACGCACCCTCTGAGCATTGTCTCGATTTTATGGTAAAGAGAACCGCGGCTGATTCTGTGAAATTCGACGGAACTCTCCTCCATACGGTCGCTTTTCAAAAAGTCCCGTTTGTTTTTCGAAGCGTGCATCTGCCTCCTGTCTATTTTGAATTTCTCTCGATTTCCTTTTTCGAATCGGGGCGTTGAGAACTCGTCTGCGCTCCGTTTTGCGAACGCTGGATTCACAATAAACTTTCTGCAAGTCACCGATCAGTGTTAATTTACGGGCAAAAACAGTGGCTTTTTCATGCTGTGAAATAAGAATAATAAGTACACATGCATTGAGAAAATAGTCAACTCGTAGCTGTAATGTATATTTGATTTTTGTTTTTCGAATTAACCTGTGCAGTTAATATATAATGCTGTCATAGCTGTTTTAAAATATTAGTATATATATTTTAGTCTGAAATGTAACAAAGCATTTCCTCAATTTTTTGCAGTTTGAAATAGTTGGACAAAGTCATACAATTTTGTTTTGAAAAATTATAGTTTTAAATTTGAAAATTTTTATGATCTTCTACAATCCAGACCTTCATAAATGTTAGAAACACATGAGATGTTTAGGATCATAACATAATGGCTACCAGTAAGGTACCGGTGGTATTTGTGGGTAGGACCAACGTCAATGTCAAGTCTTCGGGGAGTGTGGCACTCCCCGAAGACTTGACATTGACGCATCATCTAGCGGTACAGTCCGACTTTTCATCGTCATAAAAAAAGTATTGTAATAGTACTATGCTCCGTCCAATGAAACTTCTAGTATAGAATTGCAGCAACAACCAATATCAATACCTTAACGTGCTTTCCAAGTATAGACGAAATTTTATCAAGTGTACAAAATAATTTTCTAGCACCAAAACTATCATTTATCCGCCCACACTTTACACCAAAATTTTGCTCTAAGTGTTCGATTTAGAGCATATACCTAGTAACTTCATGGCCTTACCTTTCGTAGGGTTTTTTGAAAACAACATTCCCGTCACTATCAGTGAAGTATAGTGTCTTAGTGTCCATTCGTCTATGCAGCGGATCTGCGTGATGTTCGAATGGCGAGTAAGGGTCTTGTGGTAGCTCATATGCTAAAGCAGCAGTGTAACCCCATAAAACGATGTCTCCTATAGGCGATATATTAGGGAAGGTATTGCAGAATACTGAAAAAAATATGAATTAAATAATTTTGATACTTTGGCAGTTGAGTTTGAATCAATTTTTTGGTGGTAGATCTTTATATGTTTATTGTCAAGCAGTTCTCAACAGTAATAATGAAAAACCCCATTAATTTAAAAGCTTTTAAACGAACATCAATATTGAATATGAAATCATTGACAAAAAAAAATGATAATAATAATATTGGAGTCGTGAGAATTGGCTTGCATTACTTACCCAACTGAACTGATGATCCTTCAGGAAACACAAGAAACCTTTTCTTTCTAGACAAAACAACACTCTTCAGCTCTTCTCCATAAGATCGCAATTGCACTGCCATGAACAATATTAAAACCGCAGTAGATGACACTTTCATTTTTAATGATAACCCAGAAATTATTAATACACGTGTCGATGGACATCCGCTGTCAGTTTTAGGACAACGTATGGAGACAACATCGGTTCCAAGTATCTAATACACCGTTAGTCACGATTGTCAAACATTGCTTTGACAATAACTGTTTTTGTGTAGCGCTAAGTGTGTTCATGGTATTCGCTGCATCAATTTTAACAGGTTGGAAATCTTTGTCTTTCTAGAAATAGTAAATTGTTGGTAATGGATGTTTGAGGAAGGAACGGTATAAATGTAACATACATACAAAAAAATATATAAAAGTCGGTTAAAATAAGAGTTGAAATTTTTTCCTATCCGTCGTACCCATACCCATCCTACTACCGACCGTACACTTGGTAGCTCAGCTTTTGTGATCGTTACGTTGAAGACCAAGGCACCGTCGACTTCCTCACGTGTACTGGCAGAGAATTCCATTATTTGGTTTTGCGACCTAGAAATGAGTTGCCAGATTTCTTTGATCGCGTTGGAACGGTGGCGCAGTTTGTCACTGTCAGTCTTGTAGGATAATAAAATAGTTTGCTATTTTTACTTTCTCGTATACGTAGTATAGAGGAAGTCTTGTAATCGTCAAAAAATTCGCCGTCGAGAGTTTGACGGATTTACACGTTTTGGACCTCCCCGAGTCCAAAAATACCGTTTTTGGAATTATGTCTATGTGTACAGACAGACACATAGACATAATTCCAAAAACGGTATTTTTGGAGCGTTAGCACGATAACTCGAGTATGCTTTAACTTATTACAACCAAATTTAACATGCATGTATGAAATAATTTTATTTTTGCGTTTACAAACGCGTAAATATTAATACTAGAAAAATGCACTGAAAAATAGACTACTGAGCGCAGTGAGTGATTTAAAGGCCCGAGACAAAAAAAAATGCTCTCGTGTGAAACATACAACTTTTCACCTCTTCAGCGAGAAAATTGTAACAGGTGAGAAAAACAAAGCAATACTTTAATACTTACATGTTTATTATCTTAAAATAATTACTGAAAATTAAAAGTATGACTGCTAAAATAAGTTAGATTAAACGTTACCTATTGTTAAGAGCTCGCAGCAAAAAGCGTTTTTGCTTCGAGACTTTACGAAGCAAAAGAGGTCTTTTGGTGCTGGAGAGGTGAAAAAGTATTTAATTTGTAATACTCTAATTCCTTCATACAGCAATCGTCTTGAGCTTTGAAATAAATGTAGAGTAGGTCATCTAAAGTATATCTAGCCTCATAATTAGAAGTCCAAACAAGGCCTAGTTTTGAAAAATAACCGGTTCATCTCAAATCATAATCTTCAGTACCGAAAGGTTCTTTTGGTCCGCCAGCGTTGGGTTTGTTATGTGAACACTTGTTTTTTTTTTTATTGCGAAAATAATACTTTTAGTTAAATTTCAAGTAAAATCATTACGGAGTCTAAACTGAAACTGTGGAAGTAATTACTGGGTCAGGTAAGTAAACATTGTTAATTTTTATTAGAATAAATGTAGTGAACCTACTTGTATAAACATTTTAGTGAAATTACATGGAAAGGAATTAAACATGTTTTGATTCTGAATTAATATTCCGAAACATACACCTGCCATTTTTTCATAGGTGTTTTGAGCTTTCCTACACAAATTTTATTACCTGAATAAATGTTATTTATTATTATTAAGCTGAGGAAAAAGAAATCTTTATTTTTCGTGCACTTTAAGACTTTAATTAATGTCAATTTGGGTTAAATATGCACCGATCTGTTATATAAATTATTTAAGGTAACACAAGGTTTATAATGCATTAAGTCCCGCGAAAAACTCTTTTAATTGATTTTGAGAAGCTTCTCTTTGTACCAATTTCTTATCACTGATAAGGATTTGAAATGTTAAAAAAACATGATAGTGGCATGGTGCCAGAACATATTTTATAATGTACCAAATTTTCTTTTGTCGACTTCCAACTCACGACAGAATGGAATGCAAAATATTTTTTTTCAGTGCAAAATAAAAATCACTTCCATCCACAGTAAATCTGAAATTACTTAATCGATACTTTTTGAATTATCGATCTCTACAGCTATTTACAGAAAAAATAACGTGTGAAAGAACAAATCGCGTGTAGAACGCAAGTGCGAATGTAACTAATGATCATGTTTATATACACAGATCAATAGCTCACTCGCGTTCGGTTGATAATATACTTCAGTCATTATAAACAAATAAAAGTTACGTCATTTTTAAATCGTAAAAGAGAAAATTCTTTTAATTTCATTTTAAGGAAAGGTGTTTATAAAAAATATAATAAAGATATTTATTTGAATTCAATTTCGTATCCCTAGGCAATACCAGAATCAGATTTATTGGAACCAGTAGGCCACTCTGAAAGACTTCTCGAGAAATTGGATTCAATCCCCCGGCGAATTACATATTATTTTCCACGAAATTAATTAACTTTCCCTAAAAAAACGAACTACTTTCTGTAGAATCGTCCGTCGTGAAAATAGAGTTTCGAATAAAGGAAAATCAACCTTGGGAGTAATGAACTAAATTAAATATGAAGTAATCGTAGATCTTTCTTTTTTTTTCATTTGAAACACATTATATTATTCTCTACTTCAGTCTTTATTAATTATTTCAGGTATTAGCTATTAATAGAAAACTGAATGGCAGAAAAATAAAAGTTATATATATTTTTTAAATTCAAACACAGAATAATAGTAATAGAAGAAAACAGCAGAATGAAGAAGATCCTGTCAGTACTTCTCTTCTCTTATAGCTGCTTAATTATATCCTTATTAATCGACTTTGGAGACGCAGAAGGAAAGAAACCAGTAATACATAGACAAAAAAGATATTTGGCATTCAATAATGGGTCTAAATTTTTCGTAAGTATATCTTTTTTCAATTAGTCGATGTACAATTAACCTATATTCTATTCTGTTCTGTTCTACTGTACACTATTATATTATCTTCTATTCTATTCTTGCTGCTCTATTATTGTATTATTATTAGTGCCTTTTGTTTAGTGATTAAGGGTGGCAATTTTAGTTTACGGCTCTCTGATGACAGGCGGTCACCATGACCTAGAGATGTTTGCAATATCAAGTTGTAACTAGGACGCCATCTATCCTAAGGGTGGAAACTCTGTAAAAATCTCACTTCTCATTTCAATGCTAACTTCAATTTCACTTGTATTCAAATATAAGGGGACATTTTTAGTTTTGTCCGGTAAAGTTTAAGATTTTAAAGCTATTCGTGGTACATGGTATTAGTGTCAAATTTGTTAAATATTTTTAGCCATGCCTTGTATTTTTAACTAGTTTGGCATTGTTTATTTACCCCAATAAATAAAAAAAGAAATGAAAAAAAAGGTAGTTGCATACTCATCAACTCGGAAAGGTAACTTAACCGTATCGCCGGTTTTTTCTATAAAAAAGTCGATACGCTGACGTTCCTTAGCCGTAACGTAACATATGGAAAAGGGGCGTTCCTTTTCCGGATTGATAAGTGTGGTATCACCTTAAACTGGAAACCAAGTTAGATGTTGTTTTCTATAAAGACATTAAATCGACTTTAAAGAATAATATTGATTAATACCTACCTGAAGAATATTACCTACTTTTTTGTTAATAGTCGTTCGTATTTGACAGCTGCATTCGAGGTAGGCAATGAATTACATACAGGTTGAATTTTTCAAGTGGGCCTTCAGGGCCAAATCCCAAACTATAAGGAATATCAAAAAATGCTCAAAGGAGTCGCAAGCCCGATTTAGATGAAAAAAATAACTGCATCATTGGATTTTTGAAAATTATTATCTTCATCGCTTCAACCAAGATGGAACAAGAAATATTTTATTAAAATTTTACATTTAAGTTTCCCGTATATCATTACTTTACAGAAATCGATCCTTATTAACAACACTATCGAATGGTGTAATAATACAGGTTGTGTTTTCTTTTTCAAAACCATTGGATTCGATTCCTGGCTAGGATTATTGATTTTTTAAAAATCTAACGAAGTAGTTTCTCATCATCATTACAGTCTTAATAATTCGACCCACTGCAGGGACATAAGGCCTCTCCTTGTCGTCGAAGGAAGTTTAGGCAGTAGTCCACCACGCTTACCCAATGCGGATTGGTGGACGGAGTGTAGGGTGATCAACACCCCTTTGGTGATCCATATTAGTCGCCTTTTACGACACCCATTGGAGGATAAGGGATAATGCTATTCTACTCTGCCGCATCACACAGCAAGCAGATTTTGTTTTCATCAAAATCGGGCTTGCGACTCCTTTGAGCATTTTTCGATATTCCTTATAGTTTAGGATTTGGCCCTGAAAGCCCACTTGAAAAATACATCCTGTATAGAATGTAAATTACGAGATTTTTATTAGAAATAAAATTTCAGCTACGACTCAACTTCAAAGCCAACATGGTACCGTGGAACCAGATCTTCGCACAAGCATTGGGATTCCGTATGAATTGGGATGATCCCCCAAATACCTTCCGACCCTACCACCGCTTGTATAGAAGAACATTATACAGCAATTTGGAAACTTTGTTGGATAAGTGAGTATAATTATAATTATTACTTGTCAGGCAAATGCTCATCAAACTGGATTGGTTCAGCACATTGTTCCCCAGGATACAGTATCCATTCATAAACAGATTGAACAAAATTGACGCCGTCGTGGTGGAGTGGTCAGTAACGGTGCCTACATATCAAGCGATCCGGGTTCGAGTCCTGGTAGGAGCAAATGTTTGTGTGATTAACTCGAACATTTGTTCATGAGTCACGGTTGTTTATGTATCTATTTAAGTTTATTTATAGAATATCTATATTATTATGAATATTAAATTTGCCTGTTATCTAGTATCCATAACACAAGTTCTTAATGATACTTAATTTGGGCTGGATAATTGGTGTGAGCGTGGAAATATATTATACTATTATTAATTATATTTTTATATCAGATTTAAAAGAGATGAGTGCAAAAACAAAATCAGAATTTAGCATTTAAATTACGTTTAATAACTAGGGCGGTAAAACAAATGATCGCTGTTATTTGACGCCCGAGCTGAAGGCTATAGCGATGAATACGCAATCTGAGGCTTTTTTTGTTACCGCCCGAGGTATTTTATGTCACAGCCGGACCATGAAGTGAGATTTTGTTGAAGTGTGGCCTAAAGATATGACTTTTTTAGGATACATGCGAGTCGAATAAGTATACAACTCTCATGGTGGCAGTGGTCCTATACAGCATGTAAATAAAATAACCAACATGCTGAATACAGGTGGGTTGGGATTGGCTTCTGAGTTGATATCAAAAAACATTAAAAAAAAAATAGACAGTTTTTTTTATTTATTTTTTTAAATCACCTCAGAAGCCGATCCCAACCCGCCTGTATTCAGGATGTTGGTTATTTAAATTACATGTTGTATAATAGTATCAGTTTCTTTTTAACCCCCGACGCAAAAAGAGGGGTACCATAATGATAATGTTAACAGCATTATTGTGTTCCGACAATTGATGATCAGATATGAGCAGGTCGATGGCGCCGCGATCGCGCACTTAGTATCGATCACGAAATTAAGCAACCAAGTGCGCGGTCGGTACTCGGATGGGTGACCGAAAAATTTTCAACTCGATTTTCCTCCATGCTTCGGAAGGCACGTTAAGCTGGTGGTCCCGGGTTCTGACGAAAGATAGCAGTCGTTCCCAAGGAGGGTTGGTGTCTGACAGGCGGCCGCCCGGTCGCCGGAAAAATTTCAATAATGTCAAATTAGGTGGTACGAATAATGTCGATATCAAGGCATACTGCACCTACCCCAAATAAATTGGGAGCAGAGAAGGAAATTTAAATGAGCCCCTCTGTGGTTGAGGGTTCCAGGTGGACCTCGAGTCCATCTTCAGTCCTATCGTCACATACCATCAAGTGAAAATACTGTAATCGGCAGAGAGACTTTCAGAGTCAAAATATTCTTGGTAGGTTTACTTCAAGAGCTTGAAGACACACCAAGCTTCGCCTTCTTAACAATGGTACGCTTTGAAGGCCTAGTCCGAAGGCAAGTTATTCAAAAAAACTTACTGTCCACCTGATGATAATAATTCCCTCCTAAAAGCCTCCGACCCTGACTCTTTAGAGTTCAAAACGTTACTCACTAACAGTCACATAATCTGCAGTGAGGAGTTTTTAGATCTTCTGTGACGTAGAGATTGCTTCTCGAAGAATAAGGCTCCTTTAACCCCGAATCTCTTTTAGTTTCATAAAACCTATCTTGCTACTCTGAAATATAACAAATTACCTTCCTTGTAATTATTTTATCCAGAAATCAATTGATATCGAAACAATTCAATGAACGACTATTGTCATTCCCCAATACCAGCCTCAAGTGGGTATACTTAACAACTTTTTAATCCTGACACAATGTTTCGTAGCGATGCAAATTTTTCGCTTCGCAATTGGAAATCCGCAACAAAAATGCTCGATTGATTCCAGGAATGGTTTGAATGGATACCACTGCGTGCGACGAGCCATTTGTGAAATGGCTTTGACGTCTGAACCAAAAGGAATCTATAATAAAATTTTGAAAATGATTTTCCGGTATGTATAAAAACTTTTCAAATAATATAGGGAAAATGGGAAACATTTTATGATAATTTTTCTGTTCCTAGAAATTATTTATTTTTCACAAAGCCTTACACATTCATCATTTTTTTTTTTATAAAATAATATAATGGAAATCAAGTCTACATACTGGTAAGCGGTCACTATAAACTATAGACACTAATAGGCTTACAATATAATGTGAGAAAACTTGCGGGTTACCACTTTACCAGCCCTGATTCTACACTCGTAGGTACCATGAGAAACTGGGTTTACCACTACTGGTGCAAATTCATAACAATTGGTCATTCTGTAATTGTTTGAATAAACAATGACCAAAAAGGATTTTGTCTAAAAAGCGGTTGATATTTTTACCGTTGATCGAATGAACGTTTCGCCCTATTCGTTTATAAATTATTTCAAGTCCCTTCTTCATTAATTAATGGATGTTATCCATAGTTAGTCCATTTAGTACTAATGTTTTCCTATGGCATAATTTGTGAAATTATATTTTTATATTTATGTGAAAATTTCCCTATTTAACCTTTGCAACTAATATATGAGTTAGTATAATAAATAAATGAGTTCTTTTAGTTATGAAGAAAATTAAATGTTATAATCCATTTAGCTCAAATTGCTTCAAATATTTTACATAACTAACTTGTCATGCTGTGGAATTCTAAAAAGTATAAAAACAGATTCTTTTATTTAATGCGGGTATTTTCTTATCTTCACAGCCGCCAATCATCTGAAACGGACAGGTGGCACCGAGAAGTTACCGAAGACGATTGCTTATTATCCATAAATCAGTGTCCATTCTCGTTCCGAGATGTCTCTTTGTATACCGATCTATGAACGACACTCGGTGAAGATAATTCAATTTTTCCGTTGGAAAAATACTATGATAACCAAAGCTATTGAGGCTTCTTAGGTGTTTGAAATTGTAAGATTTTTGAAATAAATTAAGCGTTATCTGAATAAAAGATCGTCTGCTTTTACACTGAGGCCTCTTCGTTGAATTTTTCTCGTTCAATTTACATTATTATTATGATATTAGAATGGAAGCTAATTTTTCACTTCTAATAATAAACCTTATGTTTATTATGTCAAGCAATACTAGAAATGATTTGAAACAAATGTCGAATCCCCGTGCATTCCACGGAAGATGCACGGTTACACAGTCGACGTAAAGTTCATTATGCTGTAAAACAAAAATTAGTTTCCATTCCATTCAAGTCCAATGCAAATTCAGCCTTAGTGTGTAATAGAATGAGTTTGTATTTTGTTTCATGCAGCAGCGCATAACTGTTTAATTTGATGATTATGCATTAAAGCAATTTGTTAACAAGCCTTTTGAAGTTTACATCGCTACCCACTAAGTAATGGAAAAGAGAGATTAATACTAGAAAAATGCACTGAAAAAAATCGACTTGCCTCAGGCGGGGCTTTTTCAGTGCATTTTTCTAGTATTATATTTACGCGTTTGTAAACGCAAAAATAAAGTTATTCCATAAGAGAGATTAATCTCAAATGTGATTTGAAATTTAGTGCATATTTTGTTCATGACTAGTGAATGAATTACCTTGTAATTATTTACGCAAATAAACGACAAAATGCGAAATAGATTTTTTATTTCTCTTCATTTATTTTAGGAAAACTTGTATATACCTATAAGGCAACCCAATTATATGTCTACATAAATAGCAATAAAAAAGATGCACTCCATAAGAAAATGAAACATAAAAAAGTTTACGTACTTAAATTCCATTAAACAAACATATAAGATTTATTCCTTTAAAATTTGTCTCAATGAAATAAGATTAATAAAATTTAAATGAAACCGATGTTAATCCATATGTCGCAGGCGGATCATATAACACGGCGGATTGTAGTGTGTGAGAGTGATGAGAGACAATAATTCCTCTCCACTTGGTTATAACAAAAAATAACCTAAACCTACCAATAATAAGCGATCTCCATTCGTATAAACAGACTTATATTTATAGAATCTTACTACGGATTTATCAGCAAACGGTTTTATATTGCTAACAATTCTCACACACTACAATCCACCGTGCCGTTTTGTAATACGGCATGTTTTACGATCCGCCTGCAACATATACATAGTATAAAAGCTGTTGTTTCTGTCTGTACGCTCAGAACTTTGAAACTACGCAACGGATTTTAATGCGGCTTTTATCAATAAAGTAGCTTTTGCTCGACTTCATCCCCGTGGAATAGTTATTTTGAGCAGTATTTTCATTTTTGGTACTTATTTTTTTTAATCATATACATACATATTTCCAATATAAGTATAATTCGTCAAGGTTATAGTAAGTTCTCTATGTACTGGGGCAGATAAATAAAATAAAATAAGCGTTTTTCCTCAATAGTTTTCTGTCTCAATTTTGTATTAAATTGATAATTCGATTAATTTTTCATGTACCAATTTTCGCATGCTCATGCCAATTTTCGACATTCATTATTTAGAAATGTGATTGTGAGTTTAATTTTGTTATTTATAACGCTCATTCATAATCAATATTCACAGTCACACTAAAAATGTTCTTAATAACGAGGCGATGACAAAGCCCATTGACAATCACCTCTCTTTCACCTCACTTATAAAATTTTATTTAAACTTTATGTATTGCTTACTCACCTAACCTTTGTCCATTCTGTAAGTGGTAGATGCAATATGGCCTTGTGACATAAGTACCTAAAAGACACTCGAAAGAGTCTCAAAGACACGAGTTCGGTGCAGTCTAAAGAATTGGAAGCAATTTTCATTAGGAAACTATATATATTGTTCCTTAGTTCCCATTGTGAGTATGTAGTGCTTTTGCTATAAAAGGATTTCCATTCGTGGTAGAAGGTAACTTAATTCAAATTAGATTTTTATTTTACCTGAACTGCTTATTTTATTGCATAAATAACTTACCCTACTATTTATATAAACGATGTAAAAAGAACTAAGACAAAGCCCGAAGTACACGAAAATAAGAAACATATAAAAAAAACTATTGCTGGGAAACGATTTTTATTTTTTCGTGTTAAAAAAACTCTAAAAAAACCGCGCAATGTAAATATCGCAGGCGGATAGTAAAATACGCCGCTTAACTAAACGGCTAGGCGGATTGTAGTCTATGAGAAATGTTAGCCAAATAAAACCATTTGTTGATAAATCCGTTGTAGATTGTATCAATACGAGTCCGTACATCGATTGGAGATCGCTTGTTCATTGGTAGGTTCAGGTTATTTTTTATGACCAAGCGGAGTGGAATTTTTGTCACTCGTCCCTCTCGTACACTACAATCCGCCTAGCCGTTTAGTTAAACGGCGTGTTTTACTATCCGCCTGCGACATATACAGCGCGAAAGTCACGCGGCGCTTAGCAACTTGGAGACGTGTGCGATGTTCGGTCGGCTGAGTTGAATGACCTCAATATTGAGTGGTAACATTGAGCGCTAACGTTTAAAAGCCATTTTTGGTACGAATTACTTAAAATTTAGATAGTGTTTCTTTGGACAAAACTTAGGAAATAATATTTTCAATTTGTTTTTATAAAAAACTAAAAAAAAATGTTCTAACATTGACCCTTAATAACTTGTTAACTATTAATTTCCCAGATATAGTGTAAAAGAAAAAACTGGTCCTAATAATGAGCGGAATACATAGATCTCGGCTTTGTCATAAGTCTTTTTACACCCGTTATACCTATTACTCAGCTAAAATTATTTCATAAATCTAAAACTACTCTTCCCCATCCAACTGCGCTCCGCTAGGTCACAAAAAAGCTATGAACGTACCAACAACAAGATTCATTTATTCAGACTAATAATTATAACTACAAGGTTCTTGATGCAATTTGCACAATCACACGTTTTATTAAAATAGCTCTAGCAGTTTCCGAGCTTTGTCTCTTTTTTATTTTGTTAAGACTTATTTTCAAAATGTACAAGTTTTGAAATATTCTCGTACTAATTTGTATAAGTTAGTTTAGTTTCATAAGTATATTTTTAACGCTTGATGATCGTTCGAAGGAGGTCGAAGGCACTGCTCAGCAAAGTTAAGCTAACAAGAGCGCGGTCGGTACTCGGATGGGTGACCGAGAACTTTTCACCTCGATTCTTGTGAGCTTCAGAAGGCACGTTAAGCTGGTGGTCCCGGCTGCTGTCGAAAGATAGCAGTCGTTCACAAGGTTTTCTGATATCAAGGCATACAGCACCGACCACAAGAAATTTGGTAGCAGGGTAAAAGAAAGGATATGACGCCGCCGTGGTGGAGTGGTCAGTAACGCTGCCTACACATCGGGTGGTCCGGGTTCGAGTCCTGGTAGTGGGAAATGTTAGTGTGATGAACACGATCATTTATTCATGAGTCATGGTTGTTCATACAGCGTGAATTACAGGAATCAAACCCGATGATTTTGAAAAAAACACAGACTGTATTATTACACCATTCGATAGTGTTGTTAATAAAGATCGATTTTTGAGAAGTAATGATATTCGGGAAACTAATGGAAAATGTTAAATTTTAATAAAATATTTCTTGTTCCACTTTGGTTGAAGCGATAATCAAAGCGATGATCATTATTTTATCAATCAATCCAATGATGCAGTATTGGTTTTCATTAAAATCGGGCTAGCGACTCCTTTGAGTATTATTCGATATTTCTTATAGTTTAGGAATGGCCCTGAAGGTCCACTTGAAAAATTCGTCCTGTATATTTATTTATAAAAAAATCTATACGTATCCATAACACAAGTTCTTAAAGATACTTAATTTGGGCTAGATAATTGGTGTGAGCGTAGAAATGTATAAAAAAAAGATATCGCTTTCTTCACACTAGATTAATGCTGTAAACACTATTATTAAGTATGGCAACGTACTCCTATGAAATGATGGTAGCTACGGAACTCTGCCGTCATAATAACAATATCAACTGTAGTATTCCAGTGCTTAGAGGTAACCAAGGTAGCATGAAAGGCACTTACATAAAAAGAAAATTATACCCATCATCTATACTTACGTCCTTCGCGCAATACACGAAATCCATCTAAATGCTAAAAGAACTATTTCTATCCAAAACCTGCGGCGAATCGTCGTTTTCCGAAAGCAAAATAAATCGCATTACACAGAAAGACTGCTCAATAAATCTGAACGAACTAAATCGTTTGGAGTGATTGCCCATTGGGCCTATGTGGAAGTACGGGGTAAATTGCTTTATAGAAAGCCATGAATAGTCGCCGATTGCGCGCAATGGTAATATTTCGGAAGCTGTGCGTTAACAACGACCTTCTGGATCGATTAACACTGAGTTGGGCGTTATGTGAAGGATACCCTTTTAATTGAGCGAACGAAATAATACTATGACCTTAGAGAGGATATTGGAAACAATGAAAATGTGGTGCTCCCACCGGGAGCATTCGCCTGTAATGTAACGTTACAGATTTGAGGATTTCATCAGTGAGGAGAAACGGGATTTATTTGTGTACACCAGTAACAATAATCTGTATATATAAACTTGAATACGGACTGACTGATTGACTGACTGACATATCAACGCACAGCCTGAACTGCTGGGTTTAGAGATTCCAAATTTGGTACCTAGGTTCCTTAAGAGGTCCAGGGGTGCACTAAGAAAGGATTTTTGGAAATTCACCCTCTAAGGGGGTGAAAAGTTGGTATAGAAATCCGTAATTTTTTGGGTATAATCCACAAAAATTGGTACATGGCCTTTTAGTTACAAATTAAGAAAGATGTATTTTAAGATTTTTGGAACTTCAATCCACAAGGGAGTAAAATAGGGGATGAAAGTTTGTATGGAAATTCGTCAAGTAAAATCCATAATTTGTAGGTATATGGCGCTTGGGTTAGAAGAAAAATTTTTCGGGCAAAATTTTAAATGCTGCCCGAAGCAACTATTCTACGCGGGCATAAGCTAGTCTGTAATATTTTGATACACCTTGATCACACCAGCAGCGACGCAACGTGGCCGGTAGATCCAGCCGTGGTAGCTCTGTCTCCTCTTGACCAGTCTGGCTTCGGCAAGGAAACTCGTGTGCTCGAAGTGAAAAATAGTGAATGTTTATAATAACAGCACTTCTTTAATAGGCCATAACCTCCAGAACGCGGATTAGGTGGCTACTGGACCATGAAAATCTCGACTCCAGCCGAGTTGCCTATTGCCTAAAAATGGTGGTGGTCAGGCCGGCCACTGAGTAGGTTAGGGTTATTTTTTTATGACCAAGCGGTGTGCACTGTTTTTGGTAGATTCTAGTGTTTTATGCAACCTACATGGCAGAGTAGAAAAGTGCACTCCGCCTGGTCATAAAAAAATAACCCTAACCTACCCAGTGGCCGACCTGACCACTACCATTTTTAGGCAATAGGCAACTTTTTATGGTCCAGCAGTCACCTAAGCCTAGAACGCTCCGGATTTTAGACGCTAGAAGCAGAAATACTAGGGAGAATACTGTTATTTATACTTAAAATAAAAACTGTTTGTTGTGATCTCGATACTTTTTCTGTCATGAATAGCATAAGCCATTAACCACCGTTGGTGTCACGCACGCTACTCCGTTAAGATTACGATGATGCATCACGCCATTGTCAAAAAAGGCTTCCTCATGAAGCCATTTCTATGTAAAAATACGGAGGGTTGAATTATTAATGGAGAATGTATAACGGCTTCATAGTGTAGCAGAAATACCGCACATCATGAAAGTAGTATGATACTTATATGCAACATAATCAATTTCAGACATTTTTTTTTAAATAGGTCGTTGTGTGATGTCTTTGTAGCTTAATTTAATTTATATCGTACCGTTTTTGTAAAGTAAACTTAATTGCCACTACGCATTAAGCACTATTTACGTCTGACACAATTTTTTGGCACTTCATCCGGTACCCCAAAATAGTGTGACAGGTTGCCAGCCTGTCGCCTAGACAAAAAAGGGCACCAAACCCAAAATTTAACCATTCTTCAGTAAACAAACCAACTTAATCCAACGACCAGGTTAGATGTTACAATCTTAATCATCTCGGCAGTCCGGGTCAACACTAGATCATGACTCTATTTTCTTTTTAGTTTTAAAAATAAACATTGAAAGAAAATGTGTCTTTGCGTAATTTGCTCCGGTATTTTCGTTAAAACAAAATATCAAACATCTTATAAACTTTTAGGAGTTGAGCGAAGCACGTAATATCTTTCTAGATACATTTTATTTCAAGCAAGGGGAAAGGACAAACATGACAAGAATATTAAATGAAATTTGTTTACTCATGAATTGTAATATGAACCTACAGCTAGTAACAACAACTTATGTAACATATTAATTAATGTATTAATAGATTTTTACGCTCGCGCACAAATTATCTAGCCCAAATTTATCATTCAGCACTTGTGTTATGGATCTAGTATAACAGCCTAAAATAATATATTTATATATATTTTTGAAAATAAACTTTGATAAATATTTATACAATCATGACATGTGAACAAATATTCGTGTTCATCACAGAAACATTTACCCCTACGGCATTCGAAAGAGGACCGCTTGAGGTATAGCCAATGTTATTATTGTCCACTCCACCACGACGGACGGCGTCTAATAATTTCAAAAAATTAAAGTCTAACCACACTATCTTAATATGGAATTTAGTGACCAAGCCTTATTAAGTCGGTACATGCCTTCCTAACCGCTACCCTAACGACTAGACTAGTCGACTACTGTCCTCTCCTGACAGAGGAGACTTAATGAGCGGTTTATCTTCTTACCTCATATGCATTCAAAGCGTTACGCCTATGTCGAGGCGTTCGGAAACCAGAGACGGCTGCATTCTAAGTCAATGTAAACATTTAATCATAATTTACATTTGACGATTTCGATACCATAGTAAATATTGACCCGATTTTAATACGATTATTTTTGAATACACACCAATCTTTCCCCCTTCCAAATTCAATATTGTTTTAAATTTTTAAATTATCTAGATTACAGAAGGAGTTTAGTAAGTTCTCTAGGCTAGTTTTTTTTGGAAATCTTACTACTAATATTTTTTTGTTTATGCCATTTAAAAGTAACTTAAAGTACAGTAGTTTGAATTCAAGTAAACGCAGAATTAGAAATTTCCTCAAATTCTGTCAAATATTTACAACCTTATTTGTCATAGAATTTAACATCCGGTTTCAATACTCTACCCGCTAGTAAAAGAACGCTTACTGAAGTTTAGTTGATTATATATTAATTATTGTTAAATTAATAAAAATAATAGCGGTCGCTTAGCAACCACAACTTGTTAAGACGATCTGTAACTGTGAATTGAATATTGAAACAGGTCATTAAAAAATATTGACATTTATATTATTAGACATAATTACAGATCTCTAATGCAAATTTGTGATAACCTTCATATGGTAACCTACAGTGCAGCCATCTGTACCTACTTACTAGCGTACAAAATCTCTGAGTATTATGTAGGTTTAAAGGTGTTTTAAATTATTAATATTGAGAACAGTTTTTATTTCATCGTCAAGGTCAAATATTTAGAATAATTGTGTTTATTTCGCTACCCTAATTCTTGTTTCTGGATTATTTTTCTTCTTGATCATCTAGAAAGAAAGAACTATTAATACCTAGAAGGAACGAGTAATGCATGAAGTTTTTAGCACTGAATAGTTAGCAATCCTAATCGGAGTCGGAAAGTGTAAAAGCTATTTCAGGAAAAGATCGCCGGCACGTGACTGGCACCTATATGAGATTTACTTAATTTGTCGGCAACGTGCCGGCGTCGACACAAACAGGCCTCTATTGTGGGGACACTTTACTTGCCTTTCATCGTCAAACCTTTATTTATTCTCCTTACTTAATGTACACAATATTTTATATATTACATAGCGAAATTGAAGCATGAAGAGGGCACTCTTCATAATATCCGAGCTCCTTAATTACAGCTGTGATATTAGGAAGTAAATCGAAAATATATGCCATACATCCTAAGTGTCTTCATCAATGAAGTCTTGATGAAAGAGGAGTGAAGTTAGAAGATCTTATCAAATTAAACCTCCATATCAATTGTATTGCCAATTGTATTTTCAAACGTTTCGTATGAATACTTAATGATGTCTTGGTGTTTTATGGATGAATTTATTATATTCGATTTTTTTTATTGCATGGCGTGCTACCTGTTTATAAATATAAATTTTATCTCATATCTTCTTGACAAATTGAAATATTTAGACAACTCTTTGTGCTGAATGTAAGTTTATTAAAATATGTTTACCATACGACTCCAAAAATTCTGGCCGCTATCTACTCAGTAGTAGTACCGTAGCATACCAAATTCAAAGTATCACCACTCGTAACACTCTCTGTTACCTGCGCGCTTCCAACCTTAACCTTCTTCCTTACACTCCAGGAGTTTGGCAGCCTTACCAAGTTGAAATTGTAATTTAATTAATTAGAGTTAATAGTTTCAAAGTCTTAATTTATCCCAATCTTGGAAATTAGGTGGGTTTGAAATGATCTACTTGTCATCTATTTCTTGTGCCATACATTGAATCAGAAACAGTAATGCTTTTTTAATAAATAAATGAAAATAAATATTTGTAACGAAAAATTTTACCATAATTTATTCAATTAACACTCATTCGTCTTTAAGTACTGATATAAGCTCCAGAACTCCTTGTCCTTCGGGACATCCACTGTACACGTACGAACACTCGAACATCTGCCTGCCTGCCGTAGCTGCGTCATTGTATATAGACATATCTTCATCATCAGCGTCTGAGTCAAAGGGAGTACGCCCGTAATCTGGCCTGAAAAGTTTAATTACAACGATTGAAAACTCTTTACTTATCAAATTGTCGTTTTTTTTTCTCACGCACTGTTTGGATAATATCTTCCACGACTCTATTATATTGGAATTTTATTAATTAAATTGAAAGAACATTGCATTTTTTAGTTTTTAGGAAGATTCAATATAATTAATTTAGTATTAAAGTGCCATATTCTACACTTGACTATTAATATCTATAGTGATCTCTAAGTTGTCTCTGTACTCTGGAGTTACTGTCTTATTGACTTAAATTTTATCCAAAATTCCGAAATGTAACATAACTACTTAAGTCGGCCAGTGCACAGTAATTGGTTGACTTGATACATACATCACGCAAACATTCAAAATTGCTGACATGCACCTTTCTTACTACATGTGTCTCTAAAAGTATCTACGTTCAAATGTCGAATAATCTGATTGGAAATAGAGTACTTTTCTGACATTTTGACTTCTTAAGGATATTATTTGTAGATATTTTGTAACAGTAGTTATTTTAAGTTGAAATATTTGGGTACCCAGTTCATATACCTATAGACGTACAAAAAGTGCATAATATTGCAAAGTATGCGAAGTAAGAATACACTTAGTTGCATACCATCTTACAGCATTATTTTTATCTTTTTCTAAAATTTACGAAGCACCAAAGAACGCTACTATTCCGTTCCGTGTGCGAGCTCATGGAATGCGCTGGTGCTGAATTCAGTAACGGCAAATTATGTGTTTGTTGCCACATCTCTTGTGTGCTTACTGGTGGTTCACACGTTAATTGTTTAAGGGGTTTGAAATAAATATGTAAACTCTCTTCTTAGCATTTTCACGTAGTGGTTTTACCTACTACTTTATTAATGTAATACAATGAAAAATCTTTTGTGTTGCATTCAGTTCTAATCTGGATGTTGACACCATTTACAAATAAATGGCTTTAAATGCGTTAAATGTTATGCCAGAAAATCTCCTTCGTTTAAAATTGTTTCTAGGCTTTGAGTTTTAAGCGTAAAATCACTTAATTTTCAGTCAGTTGGCTATAGGAACTTACGATTGTGTGTTGTAAATGTGTGTGATTGTGTGTCGAAAAATGTATTTTGACATCTAAGTTATTGGACTTGGCAGGAAAAATCCCTATTGATTGGATAACGCAATATGATTTTGTTCATAAAGAGCACTTATACATATATATCTCTCGAACCTGAGGCTAGTTCATATAGTATACCAACTTCCAATCATCCAGTTATGTTGGTGTTTGTTACTTAATTTTGTCTACATAATCACTGGTGTGCAATTAAAGATTATTCTATCAACCTCCTCTACATCCGAACTAAAATTATAAATATGAGTATGTTTGTTTATACTTTCACGCCTAAACGAAGTTTTTTGATAGAGGTAGATGGAGCCATAGAGACGACTATATGCTACTTTATCTCGCAAAATAAATGTTAAGTCTACATTAACGTCGCTAGCAAAAGGTAGTCGACTCTCCAAATCAAAAGTTCTTAATTTGAATGAAGTTTACTAATTACTTTTAAATCCTCAAAACATTACATATTATTAGTAATTCAAAATGATGCTTTACTTACGTCAGAATGATGTGTAAGATCTCTCCGATCAACCCCTCCTCATGCACAGGATACTGCGCCGCTTCGCAAATTGCCCTCAACACGCAATCCAGACCGTTGAAACCTTTACTAAACATAAGCAGAATTATATCTTGCATCTATAGTCAATATATTTATTGTCAATCATATGGTGAATAAGGTGTTACAATGGAGTAAGTTTGTACATATGAACCCTGTTGGGTGTGACAATGTGGAGCGACAGGCAGACATATTAAATAAATTAAAATATTTGAAAAAAAATTAATTAAAATATGCAAAAAAAAAAAAATCTATGGAACCAGTTTCCTTATAAATATGTCTATAGATGTAAGGAGAATGAAGTATGAATGGATGGAATAAAAAAATTACACTGTGTGAAAGGTGGCTTGACAAGGAAGGGTGTTAATGTTGTAATGATGCCTGATCGAGAAGAGTGGAAGAAGCGCTGAAGAAGTGAAATAATGCGGCGACCGCAAATAACATTGTGAGCATATTAGGCAAATGATGATAATAATATAGGAAACTAGCTTTCATAAAAAATGCATACTCTTAATACATTTTAGGCTGGTCCACCATATGCCTACTGCGCGCTGTATAGACAAAAGCAGCATTTTCTTTTACTTCAAAGGCGTTGAACCACTGTATCTATTTACTCTGTGATATCGGTAAGCCAATAGATAGATGGAATATAGAATATTTTTTATCTACAAGTAGGCAATTCCATAATAGGACTGCCTGTACCGTAAACGATTTGCCATAAAACCTAGTTAGATTCTAGATTAAAATCGCGAATGAGTGTCATTCACGAACGTAAAGCGTTGCTTAAAAGCAGGGAAAAGTCATGTGCATTCCGGCGCAGTCGGATTGACCACCACTTGAGCTTCCCGCGGAAATCTGACACGTGATCATATTTGCTTAAACTAAATATACATCGAATACAAAAATTTTGAAGCCACTCAAGTTTATCTAATTGCTCTTTAGTTATGTCAAGATAACTAGCATTTAACAGGATTGGGCTAACGCATTTTGGTGGCAGATAATAGGAAATTACGGTGGAGACATAAAAAGTTTCCTACTTATTTCCTGCAATTGAACACCTCATATTCTCCCTTGGAGGTCGAACCACGGGGCTGTTCAGCTTAAAGGAATTTTCCTGTAGTTCTAACAGTTGGAGAGTCAGACAGCATTATTGACAGGATTATAATTATGGTCTTGGTTGATAGCACGCATGTTATATCGCCGGCAACGCATTTGAGATTACTCTGGTGTTGCAAATGTCCATGGGTGACGATAATCACTTACCATCGACTTTACCCATTAAACAAATACGCCCTGGTATTAGCAAGCAGACGCTTTACATCAGTCAGGCCCAAAACTTCTTTACTCAAATAAAAAAAACTTACGAATGCAACATTTCAGCAACTGCTCTGTAGAATGTTAGCCTCTCTTCACTGCTGTTCTCCAAATTCAGTTTTGTTTCTCTCTGTTCTCTCGATAGAGTATTGAAGACGAAGAACTGAGACAACATCGTAATATTCTGGAACTGGATGTATTGGTACTGGAAGTTGGCAGCGAACGCCAAACTTATGTGGTCAAGATCTGGCACTGGTGTTGTGAAACCGATGAGGAGCTGGAATTTGATCGTGACGAATATCATCATAACAACCTTTATAATTCGATCCACTGCTGGGACACAAGACCTCTTCTTTTCATGAAGAAATCTTAGGTAGCTTGCTTACCAACGCTTTCCCAATGCGGATTGGTGGACGGAGTATAAGTTAATCCATAACCCTTTGCTGATCCATTATTAGCCTTCTACGACAACTAGTAAAGAATATAGTTAAATATATTGACTAGGTATTAGTTAACGCTGTACGTCGACTAATTTTAAAGCATCAAATTAAATACTTCGAATGATTTAAAAACACAGACATTAATTAAAAAATAATAATACTACCTCTAACCTCATCGTTAGGAAGATAGGCAAACCTGAAGAGAAGAGAGGATCGATAAACCTCAGGATCGCTTTAAGTAGATTAGAAATGTAAAATTGATAGATACTCGTATTATTAACCTTATATGTCGCACCATAAGGAAAAACCAATGGTAAACTGTTGATTTGACGTTTGGAACGAAATTTGTCTTCCAGCATCCTCTGTTTAGTTTCTAGATCCTCAGCTGTTGTGTATGTTAGCAAGATAGTCAGCAATTTGAAATGCAGCCTGAAAATATGACAAAAAATTTGTGTCAATTTTAATCGATTATCTAATATTACTAGTACTTAAAGTATACATTTATTTAAAACCAGCGAACCCTACCACAAGTCCTAGCCGAAGGTAAGTTTTTTATTTTCGTTGTATGATTGCTTCTGACTGTAAACATAATATACTATGAGGTCATCACAGTGACAAATTCACAATGATGAATTAATATGTATAGTTATGAATGTTATATAGATAAGATGGAGATTGCTAGAAAAGTGTATATAGGTACAGCAATTCTTATCGTCAACTTTAACATTTTATTAAGATCCTTTGATTCACTAACGTTATTTCCGTATGACATATTGTCTACCGACCGATACATCGATGGATACTGGTATAAATCTAGCTCACTGACTAGCAGTTATCTCTATAGTCGTTCCTGTGACTTCATAATGACGAGAGGAAGCAAGAGGCAATGCGACACAAACTTATGTCTATTGTCGCGTCGTGCAGCGCTATAGACGGAAGGAGGAGATTTCACTACCGACATTCTTTCTCGCTTTTGCAAATCCACTGCCGTTTTTTCCTTACGGATTATATATTCCGTCAGGAGTTTAGTGGATGGTCCGCTTGGATTGACGCCATACTCATTGGGGTCATGAGTCATAGCTCTACCACAACGTGGAAGAAATAGATAACTTGAAATGATCCTGATATTTAGAAATTTTTGAAAGCAGACATAAAAGTACCCGCGAGGGCGAACAGAGTATTGACGTCTCACCAATCTTAAAGCTAAGCCTGATAATCTTGTGTGACGTAGCTAATGCTAAATAAAGTGTTAATCACCGGAACTCGTGTTAAACATCATACAGACATGCTTGTTATACGTAGGGTCACGAGTATTGTAATGTCAATATTTCACGACGGCTTAGCAGCTCTCGTTACAAGAAACGGTACTGCTATGTACACAAATTTAATTATTACATTAAATGGAGCATGTCATGTGACTTTTGGGAATGGTTTGTTCTGATATAAAATTTCAGCCAAAAAATTTCAATTTCAGTCTTTTTAATCCCCGACGCAAAAGAGGGGTGTTATATGTTTGACCTGCCTGTGTATCTGTTTGTCTGTCTGGGGCATAGTAGCATAGTAGCTCCTAAACAAATGGACCTATTTTGATGCGTTTTTACTTTCTCGTATACGTAGTATAGAGGAAGTCTTGTAATCGTCAAAAAATTCGACCTCGAGATTTTGACGGATTTACACGTTATGGTCCTCCCTGAGTCCAAAAATATATTTTTTTGGAATTATGTCTGTCGGTGTGTCTGTGCGTTAGCACGATAACTCGAGTATGCTTTAACTTATTTAAGATGCATGTATAACATCAAAATATAAGGTTTCTTACAACTTTTGAGTCATCGTTTTTTTTTTTTTTTTTTAATTTATTGATAAGACACAAAGCAGAGTACAGCTAAGAAAGAACAAGGAGAATGTGCAAGTATGACAGTTCTAAACTGCACTCCAAAACATGTATCCTTTTTAAATTAAATTTTCCGTGAGTTAAACATTACAATTTTAAGAAAATTACAAGTTTTACACAAACATATCCAAATATTCAATGCAAGACAAACTTAATTAAGAATATTATTAAGACTCCTCTTGAAGACACCTGGACTAAGATTCATGACATCTATATCGGGATGTTCTTTGGTCAGATCATTGTAAAGGCGGCACATGCTTACTACTGGGTTGTAATAAGAAGTAGGTATTATTGCGGTACACTTGAAGTGAAAATAATTTAGGGTTAAGGTCCCGAGACCTATAGCTAGTTATAATGCTAATTGAAGCTAATAAAGATGGGGAGTCGATTTTATAGTGAAGAATTTTGTGTAGATAAATAAAGCTCACTGCGCTTTCGTCTGATTTCGAGTGTATTCATATGAAATTTATTTAACCTATCCATATAAGAAGTTAATTTGCGAGACAGCCCCTGTCGAAATGAAAGACATTTTATGAATTTTCTCTGAATACTTTCTATGTGGTTACTATGAACAGCATAGAAAGGTGACCAAATAACTGCAACATACTCTAAAACACTACGAACAAGAGAATTATATAAATATATGAGACTGTGGGCATTTTTAAAATGTTTAGTTTTTCGAAGGACGAATCCCAACATTTTTGAGCCTTTATTATAGATGTGGTCGTATTGATCACGAAAAGTCAATTTTTCATCAAATATAATTCCTAAGTCCTTAGCACGATCCTGACGATTTAGCTTTTGCCCATTAAGAGTATAGTCATAACGAATCTTGTTAATTTTCCTAGTGAACGTCAAAACGAAACATTTATTGATATTTAGTGACATGTGATTGTCCACACACCATCTAGCCACAGAATCAAGATCGTATTGTAAATTCTCTGCATCATTAAGAGTGGCTATCTCGGAGAATATTTTTAAGTCATCCGCATAAAGTAAACTGGGGCACTTTAGTCTTTGAACAAGGTCGTTAATAAATATGATAAAAAATAATGGTCCTAGTATGGATCCTTGTGGGACCCCAGATGTGACAAAAATCGGCTCAGACAATTCCCCTTTATAAGCTACCAGCTGACTTCTTCGACTCAAGTATGATTCAACCCAATCGGATCAAGGATCCATGCACACCCATGTCACAAAGCTTCCGACAAAGGAGGGAATGATCAACCCTGTCGAAAGCCTTAGAGAAATCGGTATAAATGGAGTCCACTTGCTTATTTTTAGCGAAAGCACCACATAAATAATTCTTATATTCTAACAGGTTGGTGACAGTAGATTTGTTTTTAACAAAGCCATGTTGATTGGATGAGAGCATTGGCTTAACATGAAAGTAAATAGACTCCGAGACAATCGACTCGAATAACTTGGCAAGACACGATAGTATACTAATGGGTCTGTAGTTCCCACAATCAGCTGCGTTACCATTTTTGAAAACGGGGACTATATAAGCCGTTTTCCAACAATCAGGAAAAATACCCAATCCAAGCGAATGGTCAAAAAGTATACAAAGTGGGACACTAATTTCATCTGCACACTGCTTAATAAAGAAAGGTGGAATTCCATCAGGGCCAGCTCCTTTGGTGGAGTCGAGTCTTTTAATATGCTTAATGACTTCTTCAACAGTAATTGAAACAGTGGCAAGAGTACCGACTGTGAAAGTATTGATAGAGGAGGTAGCTGTGTTCGAAGCGTTAGTGGGATGTAGAAAGACAGAACCAAAATAACTCGAGAAGAGTTCGCATATCCCTTTGTGGTCAGAGGTTACGATGCCCTCATATTTCATAACAGATGGTATAGAGCCACTCTTATCACGTTTACTATTTACATAAGACCAAAAGGGCTTAGTATTTTTACAAAGTTGGGACTCGATAGAAGTAATATAATTATTATAGTATTGTGACATTAACAGTTTACTACGGGCACGGAGTAAAGAAAAAACGTCATAGTCACGTGGATTCTTGTACTTTTTATATAATTTATGATATTTGAGTTTTTCAGCAATGCAGCGTTTTAGACCTGAGTTGAACCAAATTGGATAGTGATCATTATTTTTGAGAGAATAAGGTGTATGCTTGGCTATAATTTCATGTAGGGTATCATAAAAAGTCTTAGTATCTTTATTAATCAGTAGAAGACAGTAAAGTTGACCAGGGCACATGTGAAAGTTCCGATCTAACCTTGGCAAGGTTACATTTCTTAAAGTTGAGCCGCTTGATTGGTTTTGGTGTGAATCCCTTCAGGTTCTCAGAAAGCGGAATACGAATAGCCAAAGCAGGATGATGTAAATCCAGTCTACTCAAGGGGGCACACTCAATAACAGCCACAGCATCAGTTGTACTGAAAACTAAATCTAAGCAACGATTATTTTTATTAGGTATACCGTTAAATTGGTAAAATCCACATAAAGTCATCGTTTCTAACAACAAGTTCGACCTAAGGTCTGTAGGTGAAGAAGGGGTCAGATGGGAGCAGCCAGAATTTTTCATCCACTTTAAGACAGGGGTGTTATAGTCGCCAATACAGATAAATTTGCTTTGTTCATCTGCTTCAAGAATTATATTTTGACAGGTACGAAAATATTTAGTTAAATCATCCGAGCTTATGTATGAAGGTAAATAACTCAGGCAAATATTCAAGTTACACTTAGATGAAAAGTCAGTAATAGTAATCCAAATGTCCTCCAAATCGGTTTCCCAAGAGTGTTGACGTATTACTTTAAAACTTTTTTTAACTGCAATAGCAACTCCGCCGCCATCTTTTTTTATATTTTTAGAGGTCTGTCTATCTCTACGAAAAACGAGGTATCGAGAATCAAAAATTTCACAATCTAAGATATCACTATTTAAGTTGGTTTCTGCTAAACAAATGACGTCGTAATTGCTATTTAAAATACTTAAATTTATATCATGCAATTTAGACCTAATTCTGATGACATTTTGATATAAAATTTCCATAACTACTACAAAACGATTACGATTACGAAAGTTAAGCAACCAAGTGCGTGGTCGGTACTCAGATGGGTGACCAAAATTTAACATCCATGTATGTCATCAAACTATATGGTTTCTATCAACTTTTGAGTCGTTTCCGGTGTACGAGAAAGTCAAGGGGAGACCACTCCCGATTTTTTTTGTTGGAAAGCTGATATGATCGATATGGTTCTTAGCTATAAATTTAGTCGGGAGTTACCTACATAAAATTTTCAATATCGTAGTTTTATATTTATGTCGTCATATTGACTGGTAGGCAAAAATTACAAATAAAAAAATAAAATATAACCAAAGGCAGCTGGTTATATTTTATTTTTTTATTTGTCATTTTCAGTCTTTTTCAGTCTTAAATGAAATCTTTTGTTCAAAGTTGAAGTATTTTTAGTTAAGATGAATATTTTATACTAGCTTCTGCCCGCGTCTTCCTCAGGATTAGTATAATGATGAGCTATAGTATAGTAAAGTTTCATTAAAATCCATTTAGTAGTTTTTGCGTGAAATAGTAACAATCACGCATCCATACAAACTTTCGAGTTTTAATGTTAGTAGGATTCACTGATTAGTTATTTGAACTTTGTTTCACCCTAGTGAAAAACGGGGCTTAGCAGAGCTTTAAGTAAAACTTGTTTACACAAAAAGCCACATCCAGCAGTATGGGCCATGTTGTGCCTCGCAATAGTAACAGATTGCCTGCCTGTCGCTTAAATGAATCATAATATATCGCTTAAATGAATGCGGGTTGGTGGACGGAGTATAAGGTGATTAATACCCCTTTGCTGATCCATTAGTCGCCTTCTACGACACCCATTGGAGGATGTGGGGTGATGCTACTCTGCCGGCATCACACGGCCTTGGTGGAAAATAGGGGATAAATTTTAACAATATAATAATTTTAAAAGAGATGTATTTTTAAAGTAGAAAAACGCTTGCTTGTTCATTCTAACGCATGATTCTTGCCCGTCAATTTATTTTTAAAGCTAAGAGCATTATTATTGAGCCTTATAAAGCAAATTTTGATGGCCTACTAGAACAATGGCCCTAATCTTACTACTACTAGAAATGCAATATTTTGGTGTATGGATGTTTGTTACTTAATCACGCAAAACAGATCTGGATGAAATTAAAATCATAGTCTAGAATAGCACATATGCACAATAACTGAGCCGCAATTGGCTACTAGTAATTATGTAGAACGCAACTCATTGGCACCAAACTCTGCAAAACAATAGTTCTTTTTCTTAATCACAAAACTCAGCTAAGATTGAACTGGATTTAGACGAAACATAACGCACATGAAATACAAATTACTTCATTTATATGGATTAAAAAGAAAACGATTTAGAGGTGTATACCTGTAAATCGTTTTCTTACTAATGCTCCGTGAGGTTATATACAGTCAGTATACCGTACTAAGATACCGGAAGAAGTAATAGACGAGTATGTAAAAAGCTGAATTTAAACAGTGCGTCAATCTAAGTACGTCTTTAGGAATTGGATAAATCCATAACTACACGATGTCCTAATAACTATAATATTATGGGTTAAAGACCAAGTCGGTAAACATCCTAATAATCCCGACAAGCACGCCTAACAAATAGAAATTCTCCAGCATATAAATACGAAAAAATATCCTGTATCTGAAACTTGTAGAGATTCTTGGGCTGATATAAAGACTATTGAGTTTGAGTGTATTTTCCAACCCGATCGAAATAGGAATTATATCAGAAACTACAGAAGCGAGAATAGCGTCTGACATCTGTTTTGATCCTACTATATGGACTGTAAAGTTGGATGTACTATTAAAGCTTTATAATATTTAAGGTTAGAATTTATTTTGTGTAAAATATAGATACACTTACCACTTCATATTCTGTAAAGTCCGCCCAGGATGTCTAATTAAATAAATCTTGGTACACATTCGGGGAATTGGTTTTTCTTCTTGACACGCACATACTAAATTTTAGACCGGTATCCAATATAGATCAACGGTGACCGCTTAATGTAAGAGCTGAACCTGAAATGGGCGACACTACGTCCATAGATATCTCTAACAGATCGTGAGTCGTAGGTTTGACACAATATTTATATTTGCTATGTACTTCGAAAGATCACAAGTATTTATTGAAGGAATATACACTTTAAGGGCTAAAGAATTTAAAAATTTTAGGTGGTTAAATCTGGATTTATTAGAAGAAAAAATATTACTATTCTTTACAATAAAAATAATCTTCTTGGAATGGCAGACAGTAATTCCAAGAAGATTATTTTTATTGTAAAGAATACTAATATTTTTTCTTCTAATAAATCCAGATTTAACCACCTAAAATTTTTAAATTCTGGGCGTAAAGTAAAATAATATACAATAAAAATCGATTTGGAAAAGGCTACATGAGGCAATCAGAATTAAACGATAATGACAATGGGAAATATAATATATCACGCACATCATATTTTATGTACACTACTATTAGTGTGTTACAAACACTAGGCAGTGTAGTCAGCCAAGTTGTATTCGTAAGCAAACGCTACTTCGATTTGTAATACTCCATATTTAATTGCAGTCTAAAAATTAAGGGCATTATTATTGCAATTGCTTAAATGCTAAATACCGCAAGTAACATATATTGCACATGATACATAAATATATAATAAAACAACAACCATAATAACTGTTAACCACTTTAAGGGTAAAAGACAGTAATCGAATGTGGAATAATATCCCAAATTCGGATTACTAGCACGCTTCGATTGATGTTATTTAATTTATTACATTATTACATATTTTATTCATTTTATATATTATATAAAAAAAATGTCCTGATCTGACCCGCTGGGTGACTGATCAACGCCCAGCCCTTGGATCTAGCTGAAATTTTTCACACAGGTTCCTTTTATGACGTAGGCAAGAGGTAAGGCCGGATATTTCGAAATTCAACCCCTAAGGGGATAAAATAGGGAATGAAAGTTTGTATGGGAAAACAACATTATATAGTTAGAGTATTTTATACGAAACTTGAGAGGAGTACTCCTATCAATAATAAAAAAACAAAAAAAAAACAAAAACAGGTGTTTTTTGGAATTTAGCCACTAAAATTGGAAAATGGGGTGAGGCAGTCGGAAACATAACACGGGAATTTTTTCGTCATTATTCAACATAAGACCACATCAAACTTACATATCCTTAGATACTTAAACAACATAAATTTAGACACTTGATAAGAAATAAATAAATGTTTATTCTAGCCTTTTTGAAATTTCGACCCACGTAGGGATAAAACAGGAGATGAAAGTCCAAACCAACATATCTATGTTTACTGTAGGTACGTATATGGATATGTGTTTGAATAGTAAAAAAATAAGTAACAAAAATTTAAAATGCTGCTCAAAGTAACTTTTCCACGGGGATTAAATCGCGAGCAAAAGCTAGTTTATTGTTATAGATTTACCATGAACCTTTCATTTCATTTAATTATATTTCATGTAATCTTTATCTAAAGTATTGAATAATAATTTCGGATAAGTAGGGATATGAAAAGAAATGCTGAAGACACTTTAGTGGCACAATTATAAAAAGTTTGAACAAATAGCACAGAAGAGCTACGCTCGTGGTCTCACGTCTTACCAAATATTTGCGTGTCTTGGCTCAGATTTTACACGAACTATTATCGCTCCATCATTTTTGTTTTTAACACCGACTCAGTCATGACGTCTTCAACGAATCTTATTATTTTCATAGTCGTGTATTTTTATTCGATATATTTAATTTATAACACGTGTGCTACAGATTTACCTAGTGAATTACTGCATAGGAGTAGAAGGCAGTTGTTATTTCCAAATTCAACATTGTTACAGGTAATTTTTTCTCGATAACTGTTTCTGTCACTTGCTTAAAATTTCGGCAGCCACGTGTGCAGGTCATTAACCTTTCTTACTGTGTTGATAGTAGGTGTTGAGTGTCTGTTGATATGCTATTGTCTTTATTTTGAACACGCTTATATTAGTTTCACCTGTATGTTTGTTTGCTTGTTTGTTTGTATGTATGTAACTGACTCGTTTGCACTCGATTTTGACCCACTTTAAAAGATTAGATTTCATCTAAACTTTATAGACATATCAAAGACCGATGACATTACAATAATTCGATAAGAATATCCCATTATCCTGATTAGAATCGCCAGGACTAATATAAATAAAACGTTTGGAATGTTAGTTCAGCTATACGTCACTAGATGGCGTTGTCATTAAGTAAGTACTTTCATCGGTGGTTATAATTCGCACTAAAAAGTGAAAAATAAAATATTGGTTTTAAAAGCGTGGGGTGCTCAATTTAATTGTACTCATCGAATATTTTCAAAAACTAATGTAATTGAGCACCCCACTCTTTTCTCTAAATAGTAATTATACTTTTCGTTCATCATTTAGTTTGTATACTTAAAAGTTATTTTTCAACTTTTAGTTTTTTATTTAACATGAAATCGAGTTTTTTATTTATTTATTTATGTACACACAAAATTGAGATAAATTACACATTAAAAAGATACGATGGTACAAAGGTGCTGCTTATTTCTAATGAAATCTCTGCCAGCAGACCTGCGATAGGAAAACCTGACAATAATGGTAGACACAGTGTGTGAACATAGAACAAAAAAAGTTTTAGTTATTTTAAACTACTATTTTTTTTTCTTCTTATCGTGTGATTTACTTGTATAGTTTGCCATTGTGGTGGTTGACGTCATCGTGGTGGAGTGATCAGTAACGCTGAACGCTACCTACTCATCGAGCAGTCTGGATTCGAATCCCGGTGGTGGCGAATGTTTGTATGATGAACAGGGCCATTTTTTCACAAGTCATAGTTTTTTTATAATATTATATGTATTTGAGTTTATTTACAAAAATATACAAATTATTATGTATAATTTATCCGTTGTCTGGTATCCATAATTATTTCTTAATTTGGGCTAGATGATGTGCGTAAGCATGGAAAATTATTATTCTTAATAATTTATTATGTTTTAACCCCCAACTTAAAAAAGGGGTGTTATAAGTTTGATTTGTCTATTTATCTGTGTGTCTGTCTGTGGCATCGTAGATCCTAAACGAATGTGATCGAGACGAGACTATGTTCATGCGTTTCAAGATCATCATGAATCTGTCTCTCTCTCTCTTGAATAATATAAAAAAATGAACTTTAACTTGTTATCTATCGGAATTAGGGTCCGCGAGTAATTTAATGAGAATGACTTTGAGTAACCCCTGACACAAAAAGACTCTAAAAAGTAAAAAAAAACTCTCGGTCTTCATTAAAAGAGATTATTAATATTTTAAGACAAACTTTGCCGCGTTTGACCGCTAAGTAAATAAAATAAAACCAGATCATAAAAAAAAAAATATTAATCATAATATGTCTTATTTTGATGTATAGAATACATGGTTTTCGTTTGACTGCTCATGTCTTTTACACCCTGTATATAAATGTGTCACGTTGTTTGTCCGCGATAGACTCCTAAACTACCAATTTTAGTCAAATTTGTACACCGTGTGCAGTTCGATCCAACTTGAGAGATAGGATAGTTTTTATCTTGATAAGTAGTCATTTTTTTACTGCAGATACAATGTTACAGGTCAGTAGTATGAAATTAGCACAGCAACGCGTGGCCGGGCAGCTAGTATATATATATAAATTACGTGTCACGTTGTTTGTCCGCGATACACTCCTAAACTACCGATTTTAATCAAATTTGTACACCGTGTGCAGTTCGATCCAACTTGAGAGATAGGATAGTTTTTATCTTGATAAGTATTATATTATATTTTTATAATGCAGATACGATGTTATAGGTCAGTATGAAATTAGCACAGCAACGCGTGGCCGGGACAGCTAGTAATAATAAAGTATGGATAACTTTTTTTAAGTAGATTAACCCCCTTATTCAGAAAAAAAGTGAATTTATAAAGATTTACAAATTGTTGGTCTCTGTCACTCTGGCACGAGATGAATATGACAAAACACTTTTTCACAAGGTAACAACTAAAATAGGTTTATTGAGTATTTATGAATAAGGCTGTTAGTGTAGGGTTTTGTATCTAGTGTTTTAATGATCAAAGGAGGTGTCAATAAACTGCCTCCAATAAGATTCTAAGTGAGGCAAAGATGAAAGAAAAATATTTTATTCACCACGCATTTAGCGTAAACACACCAATTAATCATATTATGAATACGAGTGTGTTTACTCTCAACGACGCAAACTTTGCCCTAAGAATTGGTGCGAGCTTAAAAAGGAACGAAGGTAATGCCTTTGAAAGTTTGTTTAAGATGATTGAAGCTTTTCTGAAATTCTGAATAGTCATAAATTAGATGTTTGAAAGAGGGGAAATTTTGGGAGTTCTATTAAGGTTTAGGAGTGGGAAGTTAGTAAAATTTTATTACTTTAGCTCACTTTACCGAGTATACAATTACAACTACTTATAAAACCACGAAATAAACTTGTAAGTTAATTACAATATTACATTTTATCTTTTTTGTATCTTCTTAGCATTATCTAAGTATCACTTTATTTGTATGTATACTATAATAAATGTTCTTTAGAATATGTATTAAATAAATATTTAAAGTTTTTTTCTTTATAAAAAGGTCAAGCAAATGACTCCATTCCACCTGATGGTAAGCAGAAGTGGAGTACAAATGCGAAGAAAGCTGATGCGAGAGATAAACTGCCGCGCTAGCCACCCTCGCCTTGCTGCCCTGCAAGGTGCTTCTTCACGCCTCTTTAGAATGACCCAGGATTGTAGGAAGAAGAGAACACGTGTGCTGGCAGTGAATTCAATTTCCTGATTGTGTGACAAAGGTTTCTTTGACGCACAACAAAAAACGCGAGCTATGAAATTTGGCAACTCGTTTGAGTTGCCAAATTTCATAGTTCGCGTTGGAATGGTAGCCACAGTTTGTCGGTGACAACGTAGACCAGTACGCCTAGTTCATAAAAGGAAGGGAGATGGTGGGATTAGGGAAAAAAGCTCCTCAGAGTCCTCGCCGCGGTACAGACGGTAGAATGCGCTCAATGACGCAACATCGCAACGCAATTGGAGAGGCTCTAAATACGACAACCATATTAGACTCCAAAAACGAAAAGTTCATATACAACATGTAAACTAAATAACCAACACCCTGAATACAGGTGGTTTGGGATCGGCTTCCGAGTTGATTTCAATATTTGTTGTACAATATTTTCTGGGTACATTTTGTTTTTTTAGGGTTCCGTACCTCAAAAGGAAAAAACGGAACCCTTATAGGATCACTTTGTTGTCCGTCTGTCTGTCTGTCTGTCTGTCAAGACCCTTTATCTCAAGAACGTGTGGACTTATCAAGCTGAAATTCACATGAAATACTCAGGTCTATTGTCCCTTTAAGCTGTGAAAATATCAAACTTCTAAGCCAAGCCAATCAAAAGATACAGCCGATTATGTCGATATTTTCAACAAATTTCCGACACTCGCAAAGGAATCAAAACCTACAGGATACTTTCCCTAAACTCAGAATCTTGAAATTTGGCATGAAGCATTGTCATATAATGCAAATATAGGAAAAATTGCGAAAATCACATTTTTTTAGTTATATAATATAATACAAATATTTTAATAAAATGAAACTTACTACCTTATTTCTCACGAACGAATAAAGGTATCAAATTTAAATTTATACCAATACCTAGGTCTATTGTCCCTTTAAGCAGTGAAAAAATCAAACTTCTAAGTTAACTCGATCAAAAGATACAGCAGTTTATACCGACACCTTAGACAAATTTCCGACACTCGCAAAGGAATCAAAACCTACAGGATACTTCCCGTAAACTCAGAATCTTGAAATTTGGCATGAAGCATTGTCATATAATGCAAATTTAGGAAAAATTGCGAAAATCACATTTTTTTAGTTATATTATATAATATAATAAAAATATTTTAATAAAATAAAACTTACTACCTTATTTCTCACGAGCGAATAAAGGTATCAAATTGAAATTTATGCCAAATACCTCGGTTTATTGTCCCTTTAAGCAGTGAAAAAATCAAACTTCTAAGTTAACGCGATCAAAAGATACAGCAGTTTATACCGACACCTTAGACGAATTTCCGTCACACGCTAGGGAATCAAAACCTACAAGGTACTTCCAGTGAACTCAGAATTTGATTTAATACGTCATAAATTGTAAACCGCTACGTTTGTACGGCGGAACCCTCGGTGTGCGAGTCCAACTCGCACTTGGCCGGTTTTTTTTTAAATTATTGAAATTAACTCGGAAGCCCATCCCAACACATGAATGATAACGAATTACGCCAATGTCAAGTGAAAATGTATAGTTAAAGTAACAAACAATTGTACGGTAGATGGAGTTAAAAATTGCGTCTCTCAACACGTGCTTTTATAACAAAAACTCGGGAGAAACTCCACTTTATGCTTCTTTCAGTTTATAATTAATTAGGTATATTTTATTTCAATTTATTATTCTGTTCTGCTATTCAATAAATGCGTCGATAGCGTAGTGCGTAAGAGCGTCGTCTTCCACCCGGGAGGCACTGATTCGATCCACTACCAATATGTTTTCAAATTTTGAACTCATATGTACGTGAAGGAAAACATCGCGAGGAAACCTGCACACACCTATGAAGAAATTCTTAGGCTGCGTGTGAAGTCGACCAACCCGCACTTGGCAAGCGTGGTTGACTAAGGCCTAATCGCCGGTGGGGAAATTATATGAGCTGTTGATGATGATGATGATGAGTCAATAAATGTCCGTCATTCTTTATAATTTCAGTTGAACGGGGGAGTCGGTACCCCATCACCCCGGGATAAAGTCTTCGTGAACTGGGCGTTCCAAGCCAACTTCCAGTTGCCCTGGAACAGGTCTCAGATACCGATCGACGTGTTGGAAACTGACGCTGCGTATCTGGGAACTTCTAGAAGGAGAAGAGACGTTGACGAGAGGAGTGAATACGAGAGCGATGGCCGATTGTTTCACTTTTATAAGTACGTGGAGGGACTGTTGAATGAGTAAGTCTTATTTGCTTTTTCTTTTTATTTCAAGAAATTCATCAAACATTTAATTGAGGTTTTGATGCCATAATATACATGGAAACTTTCAGCGGGGAAAGGGGGAAGTACCAAAACCGTAGCAGTTACACGAAAATTATCTTAAAAGATTATCTATATCTTTTTGGGAAACTTTGATCCGCTTTCAGAGATTTGCAAAAAAACTTACAGTTAGCAAAAAATGGGTATTTGAAACATTTTTTTATACATATCGATCCTATTTCTAAAACATCAAAAACTTACCAACCAACCCAGCTCGGAGTATAAAAATAGGTCAAAAATTGCTAAAAAAAACTATACCCTTGCTTAGTGCACTTATAACACTTTTTCTACATAGATATAGGAAACTGTAGATCGGCAATGTAAAAGAGAACGAGCATACTAACGCGTATATCAGAGCGAGATAGATAGACGAGACCATTTCACGTACACGCAGGGGGCCTAAGGAGGCCTGTCAGTCACGTAGAAAAGACAGCAACTGTCAGACTGCAGTACTATTTTTCATGCACACATGCGCATTACGCACACATCGGTGTATTTTTTCGGTCTCACCCTAGTCGATTTACTGCCAATCTATATACGTCGGTAATAATAAATCTATGATTTTTCATTATAACATTAGTGAAGATTTAATATTATGAAACGTGGTTTGACTAAGAGCGCCTTCACAAAATACAGACTCATGCTCACCCAGATAAATTTGATTAAAATCATTGTTTAAAAAAGACTGGAATTTCAGAGTGGGCATAGGTTACCACACGCGAGTGCAACCGCGTGCGGGCGCTAGTATCTAATAATTTGAAGTGGACCAAGTGAAATGTATAAAAATGTAATTTCAGCGTACAATAATAATTAAAACAAGCTTCTCCAGATAAAAATATCCATTTACATCGCCACAAAAGATAACGCGGCAATTTATTATATTTCGACAATTATACTTCGGGAAGCAATTTTCGCATAAATTGGTTTTGTCAATTTCCATTTTCCGAATGTCATATTGTAATTTATTACTGTTTACTGTACTGAATAATAATGTTTGTTTGGTTCTACTTTACGATTGACTTTGCTTATCAGCAAATACATACGCTAAAACCTATAAAACAGTAATGGAAAAATAATTGTTGGTTTTCTAGGAAAGATCGCAATTAATAAATAATGAGAGTCATTTATTTTAATAATTGTCTTTTTCTTAAGAATCCAGAGAAATTGTTCTGAGAAGCTCCCACGCGGGAGAGACCTTTACCCGCTCTCCGGGCAACTATTTATTTATACTATACAATTCATTCAAGATCACCCTCCGCATTTTTGTAAAGCAAGGAGACGTTAAAGGGCTGGCGATCTTGTCTATAATAAGTAGAGCATGATGTGGCTGCTTCGTCAGAAAACTCACAGAAATCTTTTTAAACAATTCCAGATTCGGTTACAACGGTTCCGCGTGTGTTCTACAAACGTTATGTCAGCTCGGTTCCGAGCCACTTCAGTCAGATGATGAAGAGGATTTGCTGCATGAACTAGCTAGCTTTGTGTTAAAGTAAGTTGGACATGTGATGGTGGCAGAGTAGAATAGCTTCACCCCGTATCCTCCAATGGGTGTCGTAGAATGCGAGTAACGGATCAGCAAATGGGGATCAACTTGCACTCCGTCCACCAATCCGCATTGGGCATGTGTGGTGGACTGTCCAAACCTCATTCGATGATAAGGAAAGGCCTTGTGTCCGCATTGGGTCGAATTATAAGGGTTGTTATGATGATGAAGCTGATAAGGATTTTTATTTCTACGAGGTCTCTAGGCCCTGGCTACGGAAGCTCTGGCCTTTATATCGCTGATGGTAAATGATAATGAGGCCAAAGAAGGAAGCCATCTTCACCAGAACTATCTTAAGAGGGTATGGCTATCTTATCATTATCTGTATTAAGTAACACAATAATGATTAACATTATTGTTACGGCAGATGACTTTTGACAAGATGGCGGTAACTAGGTAACCAGGAGCTAGTAGGCAGACTTTAAATAAGTAAAAAACGAACTGGTGGACATCGGGAAAAAATCTCATAAAAATATTCCGAATATACTGTACAGACGCTTCCGACGACTGGCATAAGTAACGAACAGCCGCCGGTCTTGGAGACAGGCTCCCAAAGCTCCACTGGCCCTGGGGCCTTTTCCCGTGTCCCCCATAGTGTTGCCAAGGGTAGCTTGGGTGAAACTCGATGCAGTTTAAGCCCGATATCTACGCTATCCTACCTAAAGCTGCAGAAATCCGTCATACCGATTCCACACGAGCGTCTTGATTGGGTCCGGCTGTTTTGTGTAGTCACCAGGCGCTGCCAACCAGTAGCCTTCATAAACAGGTCATCGAACTCAAAAGCAACTAAACCAAAGTAAACCAACAACTGGGTAAGATCTAAGCGTCTCAACAGTCCAGGCATTTACTACATGAGTAGATATTTACTCATGTGCATTTACTAACGATCGGTTTCGTATTAAATTCACAGATAGAATTAAACCCCTACCTGAGTTTTATTGCCAAGTAACGGCCGTTATTTTTTTGTAATTTTACAACAATAACTAGGCAACAAAATTTAGTCGGCTTAATTTTGTCTACGGATACCAGAACCATAATGCAAAAACTTCTATAGACTGTGCTAGAAGTAGTCGTAAGGAATTGCATAGGTACATGCAATGTATAATCACGCTAAATCCCAAAAGGGGTTGAGCAGAGCTTCAGGTAACATTTGGTTACACATCCACACCAGGTAGTATGGGTCATACAGTACCCCAAAATAGTGCAAAGTTGCCAGTCTGTCGCCAACACAAAAAGGGGCATCAGATCCAACAGGTAGCTAAACTTTCAGTGAGCAAAAAAACAAAAACTCGATTAAAATGAAAGCTCTACATTACTCAGCCGTCCGGTTAATAAGGAAGAGAATTACGGAGTATACCTACGTTATAGTTAAGGTTATAGTCTTTAAAGAGAATCCATTATTATTATTATCTACTAGCTTTTGCTCGAGACTTGGTCCCCGTGGAATAGTTACTTTTAGCAACATTTTAATTTTTGGTACTTATTTTTTTAGCTAATCATACCTATATTTCCAATATACTATAGTAAACATAGATACATTTGTTTGGACTTTCATTTTCTTTATATAACCATAACGGTAGGATTTCGAGAAATCTAAAAAATATATTTTTCTTTATTTCGAATTGAAAGTTCATATAACCATTTTTATGGGGTTTACTTTAAAAATAACGGATATTCATACAACACTTCATCCACTACTTATACCCTAAATTTCGAGAAATCCTAAAATACCTTATTCTTAATTTTTAACCGAAGAGCCATATACCAATTTTTCTGAATTTTACTTCAAAAATGACGAATTTCCATACAACCTTTCGTCCCCTATTTTACCCCGTTAGGGGTTAAATTTCGAAAAATCCGGCCTTGTCCATTGCCTACATCATAAAAGGAACCTTTGAGCAAAACGGCTAATTTCAGCTATCCAAGGGGCGTTGCTCAGTGAGTCAGTGAGTCAGGGCTTTTCTATTTATACAATAGATTAGGAAATGAATACTGTCGGAAGTGAAAACCATCAGGTGCCCAGATGAGGATCTCTTCTCTGTCGTTTCACTCTTGGCAGGGCGGCCGTGGTTACGTTGAGGCCTTCACGTCAGTCGTAGAGGCAGATCAGCTCTCCGCACAGATAAGGATGCTTATGTGTAATTTATATATCTTTTGTCAATAAAGAAAATTACGTTACTTTTTTTTGCTCTGCAATATGATATTAATATCCCTTGATATAATATACTTTATGACATTTTTTTTTGTCAGAGAGGTCAAATGCATTTACGCATCGTCCCTGCGGGTGGTGCCAACCGCAGGGGATATGTGGGACTCGAGGTAAAGGCGTTCCCTCCATACCCACTAAACATCCTCCCCGGCCTGACCTCCAGTGCGCTATTGCGGGACGGCTCGGGATCTGCGCACGTGAGCGCAACTACACCGAGACCATCCCAGCGCTGCCCGTCTAGGCACTCCTTGTGCACCAATTGGTGGCCAGCAGTCCACAGGGGCTACCGACTAACGCCAGCCCCTGTGGGCTGCTGGCCACCAATTGGTGCACCAGGAGCGCCTAGATGGGCAGCGTTGGGACGGTCTCGGTGTAGTTGCGCCCACGTGCGTAAATCCCGAGCCGTCCCGTAATAGCGCACTGGAGGTCAGACCAGGGAGGACGTTTAGTGGATATGGAGGGAACGCCTTTACCTCGAGTCCCACATATTGACTTTCATAAGTGTACAAATTGTACCTAAATGAATAAAGTAATTTTGACTTTGACTTTGACTTTGATATCCCCTGCGGTTGGCACCACCCCGCAGGGACGATGCGTAAATGCACTGACCACCCCGACAACAATTAAAGGCAGGTGGTATAATGCCAAATCCTGTGGCAGTATTATCAGTATCAGGACATATTGATAATGCTGCCACAGGATATGGCATAAATTTTTACGTCTTTTTAAATATCTACATACCTACTGCACTGACCCTAAATTTAATTGGGATCAGTGTAGAATACGGAAGATAATTGTCAAATCACATAAACCATAATAATCAATAACGTTTCAAAAATTCAGAAGTAGCTGTTTGTTTTTTTTTCACCCTCAGTGAGACATGTATCTCCATATCAAAATTGGTTCAGTGGTTTGAACGTGAAAGCATAACAAACAGACAGACAGACAAAGTTACTTTCGCATTTATAATCTTAGTAGGGAAGTAGGGATATACGTTAAACGTTAGAAACCGGAGCCAAGCCTCGTCTAAATTAAGTTATTTAATACTCGTACCGTACAGTTAGCAAAAAATGTCTTAGTTTTTTATTATGTACAGACAAAAATAAATGTTATATACTTACTATTATTTTCAATTGTTATTTGCAGCAGATACAACTATTCAATAAATTAAACAATAACGTCAACAATACTTTATTCAATACATTAAAAACCAAATCTATGAAGTGTGTCTTCTCCGATTTCTGTAAAAGTTTCCAAAATTGAACCCTCGCACTCAGGAAATAAGGATTCGCAGTCAACTCCTATATCTCTGCCCAGTCGTTCCGCAGCATAATACTCATTGTCCGAGTGATGAGACAACACGTCCTTAGTGGTAGAAGGTCTGAAATATTCATAAAAATTAGCAACAGTCAATATCTGAAACCGAAAAGCCTCCAGCATTAGATTCGGGTGACTCAGATTCAATCCTCTGGGGGTAGATATTTTTGTAAACTTTGGTAAGTCAAGCTACGATATGTTAATATTTTTTATTTGGTATTATTTGACACATTTTTAAATTAAACAAATACAATTTAATTAAATTTTATAGTTCTAATTGCCAAAACCTTAAAATCGTTGGAAAAGCAGTCGCTTGGATTTTTACGGATTTACGTCCCTTTCCCCAGTACTATGAATCACGGAATTCAAATATCGAAAAAAAAAACGACTTGAACAAATTCGCCATGTTTGTAGCTCAGTTAGAAGAGCAGTCGGGCCCTCGGTATATTTTTTTAGACGTCAGCATAATGTCCCAGTTGTCAATGAATGTACTTTAATCTACTAAACTCGTTCTAATATTAAAATATGAAGCACAGACTGTATAATATAAAATGTTGATCTGATTCGGAAGAATGTGAATTCGTAGGCTAAACAATAAAAATTAGGTGTCTGTAAAGTCAGTATACAAACGATAATTTTACGCAATAACATCATACACAAGAAGCTTATATTCGTCTTCGTGGTCATACACAAGCCGAACGTTTAGACCGATCGTGCCTGGATAAGAGGCTTTCCTAGATATGATGCGGACTAAAGTCTGGAGCTAAAGGAATCAAACATTTGCCTTTTGCATTTACGAAAATATATGCTTATACGTATGGATTCTAAATCTGTCTTGAACTCTCGCTCTCTCTCGTGCAAATACATAAAGATTAATCATATCCCAAACCAAGATCTAATCATTCCATATATCTATAGAAACGAGAAAGAGATCATAAATAGAAAAAATCTAACTGAACACTTTACAGAATTTATAAGAAGCATGGGCACAGAATTTTTAAAATTGACGTCGAAAATTTTATATTTACTTACGTGAATAGTATATGACCAATTTCAGCAAGCAAACCGTTTTCGTGGGTGAATGGAACCTCAGCGGCTTCACAAATTGTTCGCAGCAAGCAAGGCCTCCCTGAATAGCCGTACCTGCAAGGGTTTTCAAAGTATTTCCATATTAGCTTTACATCCATATCCGATTTACAAGTACATTCATGGTGCTACTTCTTTTTAAAGTACGAAACGCAATTTCAGCACATAAATAATGAAGCTAATAAAGAAACTAAGTAATCATCATCCTACTAATATTCTAAACGTGAAAGTTTGTATGGATGAATAGATGGATTTCAGGTTGTGTGTTTGTTACCTTTTCTCGCAAAACCTACTGAATGGATTTTACTGAAACTTTACAATAATATAGCTCATACATCAAATAACTTATAGACTATAATTAATACTGATACTGCACAGACAAAGTCGCGGGCAGAAGCCTCTCTATAATAATTATTTTAATGACGCATACAAAGTAGTATTGAATTGTTTGCTTTAATACCTTTCTGACATATGTTCTAGAATTTTATAGAAATCCCAACGATTCATCCTTTGTGGTTCTCCTTCGAGCTTTTCGGCATCGATGTCTTCTTGAATTTTTATTGCTTCTTCTAGAGGCAATTCTTCTTTCGTGTCTGACATCCCATTGTCATTTAATAAACCACCTTCGGAATAAACTAGTGACCTTCGCTTTCTGTCGCCATCAAATGTTATATCGATTAATGTATCGTTATCATCATTATTATTATTATCATCTTCATCAACAACTACATCTCTGTAATCATCACTGTCTATTTGATTTTCTTTGTCGTCAATATCCGGGTTGCCGACCATATCTCGACTGATAGTACTAGCAAAGCCATATATTCGGCTCGTGTATTCTGTACTATTTAGAGGTAAATCATACTGGAATTTTATTACAGTTCCGACTGTTACAGAGGCTTCTTTTAAATCTACTGGTATACCCAACCCAATAATAAACTGAAATCAAAATAATTAATTTATATTTTAATAATAAGTTTTTGTGTTTTATTCTAGTTACTGCTATGAAGTAGAAGGTAATTAGGAAATATATTTCAAAATACATTGAATATTTTTTTATAAACTACTGAGTTAAGTTTTATTTTCTTAACATTGTTGACATTATTTCATTGCTCCAAAGATACTCCAAAGCAGGATATGTAAACTGGCTAAATATTTTGCCGTGAAAACGTAGCAAAGCCATCCGATTTTTAAATTCCTTCGTATTTCTACACAATCTGTAGGATAGGATTTTGCTTTCTGTTGCCAAAAGCATCTTTATGTTTTGCATGTATTTACGAGATCTAACATTGGAATTCATTTTATTACAAACATTAAAAAAGAACTACATCAGCTTAATTATAATTTTACAATATTTGAAAGACAAACATTGATAATTAATTTATTGACTGTATATTAATACATATTGTATTCTATATAATTTACATTATAGTAACGAGAAACAAAACATGCAACTGTTTGATTTATTTCTCTTAAAAATCCTTACACAATCAGAACTAAGATCAATCAACAAATATCCAATTAGTGTCCGTTATTTCAATCTCAGACATATCTAAGCTGACGGAAAAATGTAAAAGAAAAGGGAAATCTTTCACTATGTTCCAAAAGCGAGCTAAAACGAACAACTTAATTGCATTTAAATTCTCGAACAAAAAAAATGGAGCTTCGTTAAGCTGGATCCGGAGTGCAAAGAAAACATCATTTACTCAAGTTAAATCAGCTGGGTTATGTAAATTTGCATGGATTCTTTTTAATAAGAAAAATATATACCTGTGCTCGAGCAGGCGCGCCGTCTGGATAAACTAAATATCTTTTGTGTCTTACTTCGGCACCCGTTGCACGTAAATTGAGTAAAATTAACGTTAGAAACAGCGTTTGATTTTTGCGTTGACTCGAAACGCGAGGCATAGCGTCGTCGAGTGAATACAGTACAAGATAAAATGTTGAATGTTTGCGCAACGCCTACGGCAGTTTCTGACTAATGAACCGTTATGTTTTCCCAGTTATTTGGGACGTTCGGATGTACCGAACGGCCTAGATGCTCGTGTTTACTGAAGAGGTAAGTAGCTGTGGCACGTAAGGGTAAATCGAGGCTATCTTGTCAACTGAATAGACTGAAAATCAGCAGCTCAATTTAAAAATTCGAAAAAACAAATCAATCTGAAATGGTGAAATGCATTCAGCAAGATTGTGACCAACTGGACAATGATTCGAACGACGTCGAATTCCCCTTTGAGGCTGAGCAATAAAAAATATCATTTACCGTTGAATTGTAGCCGGAAGCCTCAATGAATATCAATGCCGTCTTTTTCCTATAGAATTTTTTGTGCGGGAATTATTTAAAAATAATGTTGATTTTGTAAAAGTAAACCGTTGAGGGTCCTCAATCCCTTTGAACTTCGTTTAACAATTCAAATCAAAATATTAACAAAGAAATATATGGAATATCTAACAAATTGAAAACTCTTTCAGCTGTTAATCATGTTGTTGAAACGGAAAATTCAGCTTGAGTGCTTTTATAATCCGGTCGCATATAACTAAATTTAGAAATTGCTTAAATTGAAATGGAAGATTATATTTGTTTGATAACCTACCAATTATTCAGCACGATGAGTGCGCAATTATGATTGATCTAAACTCGCTATTGTTTTTTGTATGTGTTTATGAATATCCGAGCGACGAAGTGCATAGTAAGTAACTTTTACTAAGTGAATTTTCATTTATTAATGTCGGATTTTCAAAACTTATCTAAAGAGGTTGTCGATAGCGGTCCTATGTATTATGCAACGTTCGCAAAAGCTAAGCGCTTCGAAAATTGGGATCCAACGAAAATAAATGTACGTGCGCGGTTGCTACGGTGGGTGACCAATGTTTTTACATCTCAGTGTTCATCTGCTTGAGATAAAAGTCGTATAAAACATAATATGTCTTAAGGGCAAAAGCTGAAATAGAAGGATACGCGAGAGTGATGGAAGAAGTGCGTACAATGACTTCATTTAAATGTAAAGACCACGACAGTGTGCTGTCAACAATAAGTCTTTGCTTTTGCACCAGGTGCGATGGAATACTTTTCTAGAGCTTTGTATAAAAAACAAAGGAGCTCCAGACTATATAGGGATACTTCAATGGATATTTAGGGATACTTCAATGGGATATCAACAAATGATTACAAAATATTCTCTATCTTTGTCCTACCCTGCTCTCAATTTATTTGGGATCGGTGTCTTGATATCGAACCACCAACCCTCCTTCTGAACGACTGCTATCTTTCGATATTCTTTTTGAAATTTCTTTTAAATAATTACGAGGTATTAAAAACGTGAATAATAGGCGTGCATGCTTTGCCAGAATATCTCCTTATCTCTAGAATTTTATTTTTAAGTTTATAACAAGAGTTCTCAATGCCATACAAAACCTTGTCGAGAAGAGCGAATTCGCAGCGAATCTCTACGCGCGAACACACAATGCGCGTTGGCGAGGTTCTGTGGCTCAATATATGCATCCACAAGTTATATATGCATCCACAAGTTTCGCACGAGTTCCAAATTCGGGCGTTGAGCTTCAGTATGTGTTCGCGCGTAAAGATTGACGTCGAATTCGCCCTTCTGGACAAGGTCAGAAAGAAGAAGATGTTTTGACAGTTGATAAAAATTATCTCAACCGACTTGACAAGCAACAACCATATCCATATATCTCTATCCTTCCAATACTTGAGAGCAGTGGATTTAAATACGAAATAACTTCTAATACTTTAGAGAATAATAAACCAAGGGATAATAAAACCAAAAAGATTGTAGATACAAAAACGTTCAAAAGCAAACAAGAAGTAAATGCAAAATTAACAGGCGTAGCAAAAACATCTGCACAGCGTATTGGCTCGGTGCTTGAAACCACAGAATTCCATTTTATCCATTCATTTCAATAAATTGGCTCGAGACCGTGTATACTGGGTGCCTTTGATGCGGTGCGGTGCTGGATGTGTTATAGCTGCTTCTATGGGTTGGTTCTCGTGTTTTAGTTTTGTATTTATTAGTTTGTAGAGTTTATGTGCTTCGGTATCTGACCTGGTAGACCTTCCGAATCAAGATCACTTATTATCTTTGGAAAGAAAGCTCTTTGCCTTCGTCCCATCATCATAACAGCCTTTATAATTCAAGACTGGGACACAAGGCCTCTCCTTGTCATCGAAGGAGGTTTAGGCAGCAGTCCACCACGCTTGGCCAATGCGGATTAGTGGCGGAGTATAAGGTGATCAATACGCCTTTGCTGATCCATTAGTTGCCTTGGAGGATATGGGGTGATGCTATTCTACTCTGCCGGCATCACATGTTACTTTTTACAACATTAAACTATATAAAATGAAAATTTATCACGACTAATATTTAATTAGGAATAAATTAGTTGATTTAATGATGATATCGATTCTACCATAATATCTTGCTAACAATACTTTAAAGAGAACGAACTGGAAAAATTAGTTCCGTTCGAAATCAACATTAACAAGCGGAAAATGAACCAATTAAAATGCCATATCTTTTTCCATGTTTCGAAGAAAAGTAAATTGGATTAAAGAATGTAGATCGTCATTTGTGATCTGTTTTAATTAGACGAGGAGATTTGTCAAGAGGGGCGAGTCGTAATGTAACATGAATATCTTAAATTATAAACTTCATCTGTAATTAATCTAATTAACAATTATTAGGATCTTGATCACGTTCCTCATTTGAATTATGTTTTCGTTTTAATTACTTCTTCTGTTATTCGTGTGGTAGGTCTTTGGTATTTTGATTTTTATTGGTTATTGGTTTTTGACATGAATTATTACATATACAGGAAGCGTGGGTGGCGTAGTGCTTAAGGGCGTTGTCTCTCACCCGGAAAGCACCAGTTCGAACCGCCACGTACCAATGTGTGCTCAAATTTTTAATTCATATGTACGTTTAATCGATGCTTTTACAGTGATGGAAAACATCGTGAGGAAACCTGCACACACCTATTAAGAAATCCTTAGGTTGTGTGTGAAGTCGACCAACCCGCACTTGGCATATGAGCTGTTGTGATTGGTTTATTGATATACGGATTGAATCTTTCAAGCCAAAACTGAAGCTATGAGGAATAGCGAAAAGTATTCAAAGGAGTCTCGGGCCCTATTTTGACGGAAACTAAAATTGCATCAACAAACAAATGAATCAACATTCTCAGACCAAATAAAAACGTGAATACGGAGCGCTGCGGAGAACGCACTGAGGCCGGATGGTAAGGGCGTGGTTGTTTTAAGCCTGGCGTCGACCACAGCAAAAACGCGTTGAATCGAGCCGAATCGCATTTTTTCCTCCAATCCCTGTGCAATGCGCTAATGGACGCGGTTTCATAGTAAATTATATAGGAAGCGACTTTCTGCGATTCGATTCGACTTTGGCGCGCCTAGTGGACGCTTACCTTTATGCGGCAAGCGCTGCGGAAGACGCGCTAAGTAGGCAAGAGCTATTCTTTTTTTAACACGCATGTAAAGTTTGCTTGCTTGTTTGTTCCTATGTTTGTAACCGACTCCTTTGTATGTAATTTTGACCCACTTTAAACGGTCGCAATCTGATTTAAACTTTATAGACTTACTAGCTGTGCCCGCGCGACTTCGTCCGCGTGGATTTCCCGTTTTTGCAACATTTTTCATTGATGCTCAACTCCTATTAGTCGTAGAGTGATGTTATGGAGGTATTATATATGAGCCTATATCACGGTTTCTTAAACTGTGCGTCGCGACGCCCTGGTGTGTCGCGGTTCTATCCCGGGGGCGGGCGTCGTGAGACGATCCACATAGAATGGCTGTCTAGCTAGCTTAGCGAGCTAGTCGAACGAAAATAAATGTAGACAAAGAAATGTAAGTCGCGATTTCTAAACTTGAACCCGGTTTTGAGATGCTCTGTTTTTAAAATAAGAAAATACACTGAAAAAAATCGACCGTCCAGCGCGGGCGAAAAAATCGAATAAGCATCTTTATGCTACCGGGACATTGCTTTCGCCGTCGAAATTTGTCTGTGCTACTTTATGTTTTTATGGTATTTTTTTTTTCAGTCTTTCTAATTTTAAAATATTTGCGCATTCGTTAACGCCTAAATAATTCAAAAAAAGCTATGTTTTTGTTTTTGTAGGTATGTACTTAACTTGGCTGTTACTATAACGGGGGGAGGGCTCGTAAAAATTAGAAAATTCCTAAGGGCGTCACTATGAAAATAAGTTTGGGAAGCTCTGGCCTATAGTGTTCCTCGATAAATAGACAATCATAGAATTTTTCCCCTTTGTAAGATTCTGTACCCAAAGGGTAAAGCGGGATCCTATTACTAAGACTCATAAATAGAATAAAATAAATACTAATACTAATAAATATTGAAGGGGCTCCCATAAAATAAGCGTGACTTTTTTTGGTCGATTTTGATAATAGCAACAGATAGACGCTTGAAGTATACACAGAATATTTAGTTATATTATTCAATTTTAAATTACAACAACAAACGTGTTTTATTTCTCGGTCTTATTAACGATAATAACAGGTAGAAACTTGAAATATTAACAAAATATTTAATTAAAATTTCAAATAATTTTTGGAGATTTTTGATAAAATCTATGGCACGGGACCCTTCGTTCGCGCGTTCGACTCCTTCTAGGTGGTTTTTTTTTGCAGGCTATCTCTGATGACCTTCTTGAAGTTACCAGGGCTTTTAGTAAAGGAGAGGACCTCGATGGGTCCTCAAGCTTTAAGGTCGAATCACACACGACCGGTGAGCATCTCCCTCGGAGGAGTCTCTGAACCTATTAGTCTCTAATGCGTCCAAATCTGACGGGATCAGTAGTTACTAAGATAAGCGCGTTCAACTAAACAAAAAAAATTAAGTATAGATGCGTGCGTAGTACTTGATCATTATTTAGCTGCGGAGTTATGTTAAAACTGTAATATCTCTGAAGATATTCATTGAAATCTAATGATGTAAAGAACAATTTTGTACAAAATTAAATACTTGTGATGAATAAAGTATAAATTTTGATAAGGAATAATATGATTTTTACAAAAATACCTTTTTTTTTTTTTTTTTTTTTTTTATTTATATATTTATTTCTACATGACATTAACATAATAAAAAATACAAATACCTACCACGAAAACCTTTAGAGGTTTATCTGTGTAGGAGAGCCGCACGTTATAATTACAATATTGGTGAAAGTTTTAATGTAGGCATCTAATGCATTATTTTAGAACAAATTTTATTAAGTAAAATAGGTTATAGCGAGTCAACCTTAAGAGATAGATAAATGCTGTCTGGAACTGTTTTTTTGAACTTTTAAAGGAAAATAATTCCGTGATTCATGATTTTTGCGTAACTTTAACCGTTTACCCAGCGCACGCAACAAAAGCTCTGAAAATCAAAATTTATTATTTTCCGTTTATTTCAAACTATGATATCTCTTATATCTCTCTCTATCGATATTAAAATCAAATGAGGTCAGTAACAATTTTGTTCAAAATTAAATGCTTGTGATAAATAATGTATTTATTTTGATAAGGAATAATATCATGCATACAAAAACACCATCGCAGATAAACTTTTGATTAAAAAAAAATTTGATTACCAAAAAGAAAGGTTATAGTGAGCCAACCATAAAAGATAAACATATGCTATCGCGGACTTTTTTTTAGAAAATTTAATGGCAAATAATTCTGTCATACATAATTTTTCCGTAACTTTAACCGTTTACGCAGCGCACGCAGGGAAAGCTTTGAAATGAAATATTTTTCTCCCGTTTTTGCAACATTCTTCATTAATGCTCAGCTCCTATTGGACGTACCGTGATGTTATATAGCCTATAGCCTTCCTAGATAAATGGACTATCCAACGGAAAAAGAATTTTTCAATTTGAGTTAGTAGTTGCTGAGATCTTTGGGTTCAACCAAACAAACAAACAAACAAACAAACAAACAAACAAACAATCAAACAAACAAACAAACAAACTCTTTAGCTTTATTATTAGTATAGATTCCATGCATTTTAGCCGACGAATGAGGCTGCGTCAGACTAAAAAACAATCGACGATCATTTCTCTGTATGTATTTTTTTTATGAGAAGCGTCGGTGACGTAGTGCGTAAGAGCGTCGTCTCCTGCCCGGGAGGCACTGGTTCGATCCCCGCCACGTACCAATGTGTTTTCAAATTTTGAATTCATATGTACGTTTACGGTAAAGAAAAACATCGTGAGGAAACCTGCACACACCTATGAAGAAATTCTTAGGTTGTGTGTGAAGTCGACCAACCTGCACTTGGCCAGCATGGTTGACTAAGGCCTAATCGCCCCTAATGTGGGGTAGGCTCGAGCCACTCGGTGGGGACATTATATGAGCTGTTGATGATGATGATGATTTTTTTTTATTGTCCACTGAAGGTTTGCCTCTGATAACATTTCCTGTGTCACCGGTTTTTTAAGAAGGCGAAGACCTTAGAGACTCCTCAAGCCTGTAAGTCGAATGTTCCCATGGAATTACTGGGTGACCAAGCATTTCCTTCTCGGAAATCTCTCGGCCGCCTAGCGTCCCTAGGGCATCCGAGTAGGAAGGGAAATTGTATGTATTAAGCGCGCATTTGTTTTGTTTGGCAAGCGCTACGGAAAATGCATTGCGATTTTCAAGTCAAGTCAAGTCAACAGCCTCTGTCCGTCTACTGCTAAACGTAGGCCTCCGTCAAGTCTCGCCATCATTTTCCATCCTGGGCTTCCCGCATCCAGCCGCTGCCAGCAGCCCTCCTAAGGTCATCAGACCAACGGGTCGCAGAGCGCCCTACACTATGCTTGCCTTTACGTGGTCTCCACTCCAGGATTCATCGGCTTCAACGGTTGTTGGTTCTCTGGCAGACAAGACCAGAGTTTCACCGGCCTCAGTGCGTTCTTTCTTTGGCCTCAACTTATATTTGCATTTATAGCATTAAATGTTTGAAAAATGTGCCAAATAAAATTAGAAACGGAAAAATTATAAAAGATCAGGTTTTCTTTTATAATTTTTCCGTTTCTAATTTGTTTTGGCACAAGTGTTGAAACGGGACTCTAACCCGCGTTCTTTCGTAGTCCAGGTGATTGCTCTCTTAACTGAGCTATACAGGACTGTAAGAGCACGAAAACTTTATTGAAGTCCTTTCATTTATGAGTACGTCACAATGTGCTTAACCCTCCCTGTACCAGATGAATAAAAGTCACGTCCCGTACTAGGTGGGGTGTGCCATTTCCCAAAATATAAAAGTAACAAAAGTGACAGATTACCTTTTTAGAGAAAATTAAGTAGTAATTTTACATACACAGTAAGTTTAAGTAAAATTTTGAAACCAAAGTATGGAGGTATTAACATTTTTATTAATTAAAAACAAAGAACCAACGATTTGTTGCATATGCGTTCACTATTACAGATATTTTCATTTGAGATATTAATTACATAAAATATTAATAGTAATGAGTAATATTCCATTTAAAATGCTTGACACATATAAATTAAAATAAAAAAGTTCAAATATAAATCAGATTTAACTAGGTGGTAGACCCATATGTAGGGTCGTCTGGGTAGGTACCACCGCCTTTCATATTTCTGCCGTGAAGCAGTTCGCTGTGTTTCGGATTGAAGGGAAAGGTAGCCAGTGTCATTACTGGGCATGGAGGGCATATCATCTTAGTCCCCAGGATGGCAAACGCACTTGCGGTGTTAAGTGATTTACACTTAATATTGCAAGTGTCTATTGGCGGCGGTGACCACTCAACATCAGGTGGGCCGGTTTTTATCTTATCCGATCAGTAAATTAGACATACATTCAAAGTTTTTTAAACAAAATTAAAACGCTCAGATATAGTTTTTTTACTATCTTAAAAACATTCTAAAATATTGTAAAGATTGGATAAGAAATAGTTGTAGGAAAACGTTACCTCCGTTTGTATGCAGACAGTATCGTATTCCACCTATTTTTTTTAAACATTTCAAAGCGTGTCATTTTACAATGTATACCAATTCAATGTTATAATATTAAGTTTGGATTGGTTGGCATCTCAGGGGAAAGAGTGAGCGTGGGTATGACAAATTATGTTTTTTCTTTCGCTATGAGAAACAACCATTTGTCCACGACCATTAGAATTCTTGTCTCGGAGGCCTGGCAGCCCTGCGACGCTTAACATATTTAGGAAGTAAACTGATCGAAATCAAATAGTTCTTTATTTCAAGGTACTTTGCTGAGTACTATTAAATCCTACCATCTTTCCTTTACATACGCAACGCTTTCTGTAAATTAATGTTTACTCAACCTTTTATTAGCATTATAATTTGTATTACATTGGCGACTTTAGCAAATTTAAATAAATAATAATTGCTAGTAAAATATTTGATTTCAAATTACATAAAATTAAATCAACAAGACCGCTTATTAATCGAAACCAGGAGATAAAAAAGAATTAGTGATTATGAATGGCCATTCTGATCACTCTCAATTCTAATTGATACTTATTCATGGTATTCAGAAAGCAAAAACGTGATTCGAATTCTGACGCGGGAAACCTTGACACCAGACTTGAACATTCCACCAATAGCAACTTTGATTGGAAACCCAAAGTTTCTATCAGTAAGTGCCCTCCGTCAATTATCACTCAACGCTCTAATTCTGTACTTTATTTCTGTGTTCTTACAGACTAAAAATCAAACTGTATCTTTACTTGTACGTATGTTGGTGACGCCCAGACATCATCGATGTATGAACATACACATGGATGTCGACAAATTTCTTCGGCAAATATAGTGTCGTCAAACGTTCGTTAAGCAAGCCTGTTCTATTTGCTTGGAGTGTTCGCTGCATGAGGTAATTTCGTCGCATAGACAGTTCTAGTTTCGTGTAAACCGTTCACCGAAAATATTAACATGTGGACAGCTTTTTTCGGCATTATGTACGTAATAAGTTTTTTTTATATCATTTGGTTAGTCTGGAAGTTTTCATAGGGCTTTCGGTATTTTTTTGTATTGTTGTGATGTAGCTGAAGGTAAGCTGTTGCCATAACGTTCAGGTATATGCAAACCTTAACATAATTACGTTACGTAAGCTAATATAACCTCTTTGCTCTTAGCATTATGATTCCTATTAGATTATCTCCAGTTACATTTACCTCATTAAAGGAACACGACACAGCAAATATGTGTTCATATTCCATAAACTTTTCGAAGGAATTTATGTTTTATCCTGCATGACACTTCTTATTTAATATACTAGCTTTTTCAATATTTAATAACTTAACAAGTCTATACCAATTTCGAATATCAAAATCAGATAGTGCTTTATTTAAATTTGCTCTAATGAATACATTTAAGAAATAATTTCTCTACCAATCAAAATAATTTTTACTTAACCCTTCCGTAGTTCTTATTTTGAATTTTTTAATTAAAATGCAGCACGCAGTGGAGTTAAGTTAAACATAATGGAATACAGTATATAGAACCTATGTTATCTCAATTTTCAGGTCACTGCTGGTATTATCAGTGTCGAATGGGCACAGTGAATCACATAAGAGACAAAAGCGGTACCTGGTATTCACACCGGCCACACAATTTGGTGTAAGTTATAATTAAATTTGTATCAAAGGTCTCATTGACAAGTCTTAAAATTGACCTTGAAAATAAATTGTAATGCATTTACTCAACTTAGATGAAAATGAAATTTCAGATTAATATACAACATGTAAACTAAATAACCAACACCCTGAATACAGGTGGTTTGAGATCGGCTTCCGAGTTGATTTCAATAATATTTTAAAAAAAAAAACGATTTTTTTTAAAAAAAAAAAGAAAAAACCAAAAGTACCCAGAAAATGTTGTACAATATTTTCTGGGTACTTTTTGTTTTTTTTTTAAAAAAATCGTTTTTAAGCTGATCTCAAACCACCTGTATTCAGGGTGTTGGTTATTTAGTTTACATGTTGTATAGGTGCATGTAAAGAATACAATTTCGGTTAACATTGCAGGTGTTCGCAACTATATCGATTCCTCTACATCCAGAGACAACAGTGAGCGTCGCGTGGTTCTTCGAAGCCAATTACTTTGTAATTGACAATGCCACGTGGTATGAACCACTACTTGGTGATATTGTGGTGAGAATTATAACCTAATTTTTAAAGCTTTCTTATTCTATAGTATTTTATAGTAAAGGAAAGGAACTAAGGAATAGCAGCCTCATATGGATGAAATGTACGTGTATTGATTTGGAGAGCGATGTTGTTTTTCCTAATTAGCGTGTTAAACATATAAAGAATAAATATATAACATATAAAGAGTTCCGCAAATATTTAGATTTGCATAATAATTGATAAATTTTCATAATTTTTACACTTTATCACTGTTGCCAAGAGTTACAAATTGATTGAACAAAAGTTACACGTTTATTCATTAGATGACTAAATGCTGGTATTACATATTAGGGATAATTTTCCTAAATTGGTTAGTTTCCTCTCTTTGTGCAGTCTGTTCAGTTTGGAAGGCAACATTGACAAAACTGAGCAAAAGAAAATTTTCCCTTTGGTCATTATAGGCGAGTCACAAAAATGTATAATTTCAAGCTCAAAGCCTCGTTAAACCGTTGGAACGATCAAAATTCAAAACGAATTCTAGAAAAGAAAACGCTGAAATGTTAATAAAAAAAGCACAACACAAATGATTAAATACATTAGTAGGATGAGTGTAATATAATTAATTTAAACATTTATAAGTACCTACTGAAATTATTTTTCTTTTATTGAATATCGGAGTTAAGTTTTTTATCATCTGCTACTGCTGTTGATTTGCGACGGTATCAAGTTGACAGTGCTCTTAAAACATTTGGTGCTCACGCCGAACATGATTCACATTTTCAAATATAAAAGATTGTAGAGTTGATTATTACTCAGAGAGAAATGCTCATTATCATTGTTAGGTCAAACTTTAATTTGAACTTATTTAATTCCTTTTGTAGAGTCTAACTTAAAGCCAAATTCTCGATTCAGAAACTTAATAGAGATAATACTCGCTTGAATTAAATTAGACCCCTTTAGTTTCATTTGCAAGAAACTAAAGCTATCTAATTTTATTCCACTGCCATGTAAAGTCATTGATTTAACCTGCAAAGTAAACTAAGAATCAGAAACAGGTCGCGTACGATTGATTCATTTCAACTCGTTTGCAAAATTGTGAAAAGTTCTGTGAGAGCCAATCATGGGTAGCAACCACCCCTCTTTGAATGTCGTCAGCTTGCGTTAGCGAAAAAACGTTTGAAGTTCAAGTTTTGCAAATAGGTAAATGCAGTTTGATATGAATCGGTGAAATATAGGTGTATAAGGTATTAGACTCGCTGATGTACCAATCAACCGGTATAATTAGCGTGACATAAAAATAAATTATAAAAGTTCCACTTGCAAAAAAATGGGAGAGCACCCAATTTTTCTGATTTACCTACGTAGGTTCAGGCAGTTCACGATCGGCCTACGACATATACAATAGGAGTATTATTGAAGTAGGTATTGATTTTTATCTATAAAAATTGCTGTCAGTTTGGATAGCTTCGCTAGACCTATCCAATGACTCTATGCCAACTGACAGTAAGAGTATTCGAAATAGATGTTATATTAAGTCAAAAAAATAAATTGTGTAATTTATATAAAATAAATATCGGACGAATAATGAGCGACTACAATCAAAAGTTATGCGAATAATAACTATTGGTAAGTCGCGAGTGTTGGTTGAGGATTCATGCAGAGCAACTATTTCATTAACCACTTAGGGGCTAAAACGAAACGTCTGAGTTATTATATACGGGGAACCTTCTTTAATAAGAATAATATTTCTTAATATAACCAATTTACTGGTTCGAATATCAAGCCAAAGTTTATGCATATCTTCAGGAACACGGTATATAATTGTAAGCCTTATAAATAATACCTCTTTTTAAAATCTGTTTCAGTTCAACAACCGCCAATCTCGCAGCACCAATGACATCTCTAGGGGAATGTTTACAAGAGCATACGTGTACGGGCTAATTGAATCAATGCTGCAAAAGTAAGGAAAAATACTATTTCATTTTTCTAGGTAAATACAAATTCACTGCATTCTCTATTAGAATACCCACTATAAAAAGTATAGCTGACTTGGTGCAGATAACTGGAAAAGGTATGTCATCTGCTAAAGACGTATAAAAAATCAAAGAACACACGATATTCGTTAAATTCTCTCGTGGCTTGGGAAGATCAATTGAAATATTAAACTATTAGATAGGGATTGGTGTACCGCCTCAGGCCAAATATTCTTTTAGTGCTCAAAAGATATGGCTTCCTTAATGTACATTTGCAAAGTATGAACCGAACAGTAAAGTTACTAAGTTTAATGTTACTATGAAATATAATATGTTTATTGAGCTATCAGATTCAACTTAAATAAAATATCGGGAGTGGTCTCCCCTTGACTTTTTCGTATACCGGAAACGAGTCAAAAGTTGATAGAAATCTTATATTTTGGTGTCATACATGCATGTTAAATTTTCAGTCACCCATCCGAATACCGACCGCGCACTTGGTTGCTTAACTTTCGTGATCAACGACCCAAAAGTTGAAAGAAACCTTATATTTTGATGTCATACATGCATGTTAAATTTGGTCGCAATAAGTTAAAGCATACTCGAGTTATCGTGCTAACGCACAGACACACACACACACACACACACGCACACCACACACACACACACACACACACATACACACACACACATAAACATAATTCCAAAAACGGTATTTTTGGAGTCAGGGAGGTACAAAACGTGTAAATCCGTCAAAATCTCAAAGTCGAATTTTTTTACGATTAAGTACAAGACTTCCTCTATACTACGTATACGAGAAAGTAAAAATAGGGATATGTAGCTATATCATTCATCCACTCCTGGATAAACCTGCTTATATCATCAATATAAGCCTACTTTTTTATGCAATACTCCAAAAAAGGTACTTAGAAGAAAATGACAAACCAACAAACCGAATTTCCGATAATAATGCCCGTATAATGCACCAAGCGATTGGAAGAGCGCATCACTGGCAGTCCAGTCCACTCACGAAATCACGAATATGCTATTCAAATAGTTGCAACGCGCCGTTGACGATTTATGAAATTAAATTCTCTGTTCTCTGAATGCTTCCACTGATTTCAAGCGGATTTGATTGCAGAGCGACCGTGTTTCCGATTTTCGGTTAATTCCAATTTCAATCTGTTTAACTCCGGGTAACAGAAAAATGTTGGCACGGTTTATTTTTTACGGGGATTGATTTTTATATTTTCACCTATAATTTAGACTAGTCAAATGTAAACCAACCTTTTAAAAATCTGACTTTTGTAATATACTTTATATATAGGTAAAATATAAGCTCCTTGCTTTATATGTTTTTTTTTTCTTTATAAAAAGGTCAAGCAGATGACTCCATTCCAACTTATGGTAATCAGAAGTGGAGTCCACATGCGAAGATACCTGGCGCCACCTTCGCCTTTCCGACCTGCAAGGTGCTTCTTCACGTCTCGTTTGAATGACCTAGAATTGTAGGAAGTAGGGAACACATGTGCTGGCAGTGAATTCCATTTTTTGATTGTGAGATAAAGAAACGAGTTGCCAAATTTATTAGTTCGCGTTGGAATGGTAGCCACAGTTTGTCGGTGACAACGTAGACCAGCACGCGTAGTCCTTAGAAGGAAAGGAGATGGTGGGATTAGGGAAAAGATCTCCTCAGAGCACTCGCCGTGGTACAGACGGTAGAAGGCGCTCAATGACGCAACATTGCGACGCAATTGGAGAGGCTCAAGGTGTTTAGTCACCTCTTCGTTGCCGATGATGCGGGCCGCGCGTATGTCTGTATTATGTACCTATGTCTGTATCATTTTGCAGGCACGGGTATCCAGGAAGGTGGTGTTTGCTGAGGGCCATATGTGAAAATGCACACACGATACCGCTACATAATGGTGTGTTGGGTGATTTGCTACATCTGGTGCTCACGTAAGTTACATTTAAGCTGGCGATCATACATTTTGCTTACATATCGAAAGTGGTAAAATAATTTCGTCCCGAAATGGTGGTAGGGCTTTTGACGATTTATTTAAAAGTTGGTACCTATTTAGCAAAGTCCATTTAAATAACGAGCTTTTTCATTTCATGTAAAAGATATCCGAAATAAATCGCATTTCTCAATATTTAATGCGAATACATTTTAGGAATATTGCCGCAGATTATACTAGTTAGCACCAAAACGCCTCCGGGAACGTCTTATGCACCTACATTTTGCCAGTGACATTAATCTGAAATCTTTTTTAAGTTAGATATTTCATTATTACATTAATCTGAAATCTTCCTTTAAGTTAGATTATTTCATTTCAGGCCATCAACATCGATGTCAGAAGAAGATATAGACGATTTCTACTACGAAGCCGAATACGACGGTCTAGAAGAACATTGCAAGCAGTACTACAACAACTGCCCTTCGAGTCCTTTAGATTTCATATCAGTTTTCATTGAAAATATCAAATAACAACTATCATTCTCCTTTTATCTTTGACTAAGGTTGAAGTCGCCAAGACTCCGCTCTCGGGGTTCGATTGTGTATCCTAACTAGCTTTCGCCGAAAATATCTTAGTCAGATTTACCTGCATCAGTATAAATAATTGAATAGTATTCCTATTGTTGTTAGTAGGTTAAATTGTTATTTTCTTTTTACGAATAAATAGCGGAGTAAGACCTTTTCGGCGAACGTTAATTCGGTATAAATAACGGGGTTTGTATTTTCGTTACATTTGGTCCTATTTGATATGGCATGGATGGATTAAAAAATTGGTAAAAATAATTTAAATAATAATAATAATATAGTTTATTTCAGGCTTCATGTGGCCCAGTTTGTTAGTTACAAATATCTTATATCTAGTGTTAGGTATACATTCTTATATCTAATGTGATTCTACTATCATTGTTATTGTAAATTCGGTATATACATAATTAAATCGACACATTGTGGAATATTTAAAATTAGAAAAATATTTGAAATTGTACAAAATTTTATTAAAATTATTTAAATCGATGAAAATAAAAATTACAAGAATAAAAATAAAATAAAATTTGAATATATAAATTACAGAAAATAATAATAATAGTAACAGTAAAAGAATAATCAACTTATTTATGTGATGCTACTACATGAATCATATTGCAATGATTTATGTAATAACTATCAAATCTACCAGCAAATAGCCTCAGAATGAAATTAGACCTTGCCTTTACTCTGCGTACGAGCGATGTGCAGCGTTTGCGCATGGTCGCGTAAAAACAGTCTATTCTCGACTCGGCGAACATCGTGGACGCACTGCAGAATCGGGGCAGCCCCATAAGCAAATTAAAAAAACTATTTTTTTTTAATTGGGTGAAAAATAGCTCTTATAATATTATAGAATTTGAATGCATTTTTTTATAATAATCATCAAGCTTACGAATGTTTTTCATAATAGGTGAACAAACTTAACTGTGTCTGCTTTATTTGGTATATGAGTGAGAGGAACAAAATGTTTAAAATGTGAAATGACGATGATTTATAAAATCACTTATTAGTGATTAGTGACTTATGGGGTTAGCCTACCATTTCTATTATGTATAAACTAAACCAGTTCCTACATTTAATTGTTAATTGTTACTTTAATAAAAATAGAGATGTGAATGTAGATAATTATTTCTTATGAGAAAATAATGATGAGTCTATTTAAAGATTTCTCAGAAATCAATCTTTAATCTTTTTTTATCTTTAAATTTTACTTATAGGATACCTAACAATAGTTTTTAATAGACAATGAAATACTTTTTTGGAAAGTTGTTTACGGTAAATAACATTTTAGTGTTTATTAGTTATTAATAGCAAATCCTTAGTAATTTTTTTTATTGATTGACGAAAATTGTTTAATGTTAATAAAGTATTGTGATATAAGATAAAAAAGTGTTCAAATTAATAAAAGGCGTGTAAATAATTTTTATAAAGGATTTTTATTTTTATTATCATTTAAACGCCGTGCATAGTTTTAGGAATCACAAATTTTACTAACAGATGCAGTAAATCAATACTTGGACAGGAAAAAAATGTTTCCTAAGGATGTCTACCAAAAAATAAAGTTTCATAGGACACATATCTCAAATCACAGTGTGGCAATCCTAATACCTTCAGTTGCAATATCATTGCCGCAACTTGTTGTGGTCGTATAGCCACGACAGAAATTTCGCGTGGTTTTTCTGTGATTGCCATTCCAATCCCTTCACAGCGTTGTGTTCTCGTCGTCACTATGATCATTAGCATCCAACGAGGACTTCCATCTATATGTATGTATGAGTTTGGTTGTTTATTTATGAACATTTTCCATCTAAAATAAATACAAAGTTTATAAAGATCGATCTTTTAAATTTTCCGACCCCCGAAGTAATGTCGGGCCGCGATATCCAGCTTTCAATTAGGGCATTAAATCAGCGGCTGCAATCCCCATTACAACGATAAATGAGAGACGTTTACCAAACAGCCTGCTAATACCAATCCTCGATCGAAACGCTTTATAGGATCATACATGCTTCATGTACGATGTTTGTTGAGATATTCGTTTCGGCTATTTTAAAGATCTGGATACGCGCAGCGTGGGACCTATAGGTTTGAATATCCTTGGTGAGGCCTATGTCCGATAGTGTCTCTATTCTATTCTTAATTAATGGCATTCGCAAATATTAAAGATTATGCATTTTGCCAATGTCAAGTGAAAAATTAATTATAGTAACAAAATAATTGTACGGTAGATTTTGGTTAAAATGGAGTCTCTCAACACGTGCTTTTACAACAAGAACTCGGGAGAAACTCCGATAGTGTCTCGCCAGTATCGTGTACGCATCTGTCATCATATTTTTGTCTAACCAACCCCCTGTTAGCCACGAATGTGTGCAGATTAACTCTGTGTGCGTCAGTGCGAGAGCATTCAGTGACGGCACTTACGCACACATACATGTGCAAGTATATCTATATCAATCTACACATTGACCAATTTCGCCACCGAGGCACTGCTTTTCGCTGTCGAAATTTGTCAGTGCTTGGTGCTTATGTTTTTATGGTAAACATCGTTTCATCAAATCTTTGAAATTTGCACTTCCAAGACCCGAACGAAATATTTTTGCAAATATTTGACGCCCAGCTAAGATGAAATTACCTTACATTATGGAATAATTTTATTTTTGCGTTTACAAACGCGTAAATATAATACTAGAAAAATGTACTGAAAAAAATCTACTTGCCTCAGGCGGGACTCGAACCCGCACCTTCCACAATCCGGGTGGATGTTTACCATAAAAACATAAGCACCAAGGACTGACAAATTTCGACAGCGAAAAGCAGTGCCTCGGTGGCGAAATTGGTCAACGCGTCCACCCGGATTGTGGAAGGTGCGGGTTCGAGTCCCGCCTGAGGCAAGTCGATTTTTTTCAGTGCATTTTTCTAGTATTATATTTACGCGTTTGTAAACGCAAAAATAAAATTATTCCACAATCTACACATATAGCTCAGCCGCGATTATGAGATGAAAATTCTTTCACACTCAGAAGCATGCGAGAATAAATTAGAAGTGTATATAGCTTTGTCAATCATAATAATGTTACGATAGGAATTTCAAGACTTAAGAAACCCTGCCTATGGGCTTACTGGAGCGTGACTAAGAAACAGATAATGGAATTTGCTATGACGTAGGAAAAATGAATAACTCAAATAATTGAGGCCGTTGACCTCGAAGCGAAGAAAGCTCGCGGCCAGAAATTTTACATAGACAATAAAAGAAAGAAGATGAAATTAATAATTATATTTCTTAGAAAATCAGCATTCACGAGGAAAACAAAAGAAAGTATCATTTGTGATTGTCTTAAGTGTGCTTTGAGTGTTTTTCTTCGAGCAAAAAGTTTGCAAATACTAAAGCATAGAACTCCTAAGATAATAATTATAGAGTACGAAAAGGAAGCAACAATTTCATTTACTATTTTGCATAAGTTTAGATAATATAACCAAAATTTATATATATATAGTAATGCTAAAAATAATTTTATAACTAGCAAAGAACTCTAACATTTAATAATTTTAAAATTTTTACTTTGTTCTATTGCTTTTGAATCAGGTAAGCATTTAAAAAGTGTCAAGGAGGCGTTAACCTTCTTAGATAGATAAACCTGAAGGGAAACCACCACCAGGATTCCTACTCAACATGCGTTTTCCAACAGCTGGACGCTGGAATCAGAAACGAACACGGAATCATGCGGCTCTGCAGACGGCGGGGCGGACCGGGCCGGTCAATTTTACCGCGAACGACACCGCAAAGGGAATCCTACACTACGAACGCACATAGAGGGCAAAAACATCGCGCCTAAGATGCCCGGCGGGCACTGGCGACACGACATATCCGTGGCTACCCGCCATGTATCACACAACTAGTTTTTATGCAGTAACGCAGACGGCGGCGCGCTCTACGTTCTGTAGCATTCATTGTAAAAGGAAGTAATGCTCTACGTTCTGTAGCATTCATAGTAAAAGGAAGCAATGCTCTACGTTCTGTAGCATTCATAGTACAATAGGCGATGCTCTTCGTTCTGTAGCATTCATAATCAAATAGGCGATGCTCTTCGTTCTGTAGCATTCATAGTAAAAAGAGGCGATGCTTCCGTTCCCTTTCCGAGCTGTTAAGTGTGCTACGACCTTTATAGTTAAAGTAATATAAGTACTTCGCTTTTCAATTACAGTTAAAGATAAAAGAATAGACTCTTAATTCAATATCATAGAGAACTATAATATTCATTGAATAATTGAAGTCATTATCTTATATTATGTAAGAAATATTTTTTGGAAATTTATCACATGAAACACTTAATAGTTTTGTTTCCGACACATAAGAACTGCAGTTTAAGTCCATTTGATTATTTATATATAACTATTTTGTGATGAGCACTACATTGTTTACGATCTTTGTCATCGAAAACAGGAACAAAAAATTGTAAATAAAACCACTTTTAGGTTTCACATTTTGTTATTACTGGCCGAGACGTTACGTAACAATTTACAGCGTTCTTATCACGGGAAGACTAAAGATGTAGGTTGTCTTATTCGATGAAATATAAACGAAAAACTAAAGTGAAGAAACAGATTTAATAATACCTATACGTCACCACAAATCGTTAACTATGAACGTATTGAGACAATGTCTCAACCAACAGGGGCTTACCTCCACGAATTCCATGATTACATCTGTCATGACAATATTACGACAATTTGTGAGTTCTCATGAGCACACGTAATAATGGTATTCGGAATGTAGACATTTGTCAAGCCTTATCCCGAGGGGACACGGTTGAATATGAAAATCTCATCGCTGTGTATTTCTTGTACGACTATTTGCACAACATGGTATATGCGGTATGTTAGTCAGTGAAAATCATTCTGATCTTCTAATTAACAATGACACTAGGTCCATATCCTAGTGTCATTGTTTTCGTAAATTGTAATAGCGTCCAATCTTGTAAAAATTTGGAAATTAAATTAACAACGCTTATGTAAAATATTTTTATGATTTACAACCCAATGGCATGCTCAAAAACATTATGACATCATATCTAAAAAAAGCTCATCAAATTAACGGAAATACTGTGTCTTATTGCGAAAGAGTTAAAGGTAAAAATGAGCGCCGAAACTCAGTGCAACTTAAATTGAAACGTCGCGGCGTCCGAATAGTACCTAGTTTAACGAAACAAGCGTGAGGTCATTCAGTAAGTTCGAGGCCACTTAGCGCCTGAAGTGGCCCGTCCACGACAACCTGTAACGTGTTGTCACATAACTGGACTTTTATTGTGGGCTATACAACGAAAAGATGTGCGAATTTTGGTGGGTTTTATTCTCAATTTGAAAAAACATAATAAAATTTATTTTCTATTTTTGTTCTCTCTGGATTTAACTCCGGTGGGCGAGCCACTACACCACAGAAACGGTCACCGACAGAACCACAATACTCTAGTGTATAGACTTATTAGACGGCATTCTTTTGTAAGGCAATGACACGTTTGGGCACTCGAAATTTGAGCAGCTAAAACTAATACACTGAAACCAACCTCAAGGATCACCATCTTCATTCCTCTTAATTTATAAGCCATTAGAATGTTAACATATTTTTATGTTTGTCAAGCTTTCACGTGTTCGAAAGCTATGAATTTATTTAATGAAAATATAGGCAACGCTTAACTCGAAGTGCTTTTCGGTATACATTTCATTGCAATCGGTTTGTTCATTGAGAAAATATTATGCAATTTTAAAACTACTGACGAAGAGGACCAATTTAAATAAATACTTACTTTGGATTTTGTCTTGTTTATTTAATGTTAATGGGTGTATGACGAACGACGATATTTATTTCTTTGTACACTCAAAAAGTATATGTGTAAGTAAGTGGCTCGGTATCAAAACCAGAAGTTCGTGTCCATTTTCTGAAAAAAAATACAGTTGGTTGGTTGAACGAGACCCTCCTGTTTGTTCGAGCTTGTTAAAACTCCATGTACCTATTGTCTCTTCTTCTTCCTAATTGCTTACTCACTGTCTTCCACCATGTCTCTCTCAGCGATGCCATTCGCACACACATATTTAGGGGTAACTCTGTAAGGTCTTTTATTTGGTCAGTTCACTGCAGAAGGCAGCGTCCCCTGGATTTTGTGTCTTAACTTTTCTATATTAAAAAAGTCAGTCGACAAAACATTTGTATTTTCCAAACGAACGCACTCTTATTTAGCGAGCGTACGCTAAATTTAGAAACTTAAACATACGCACATTTTACACAGAGTCCGTGAGTTTCATGGAAGCCTATGGCAGTTCTGGCAGTTCCTTGATACTCTATATTATAGTGTTATTGTACTTTCTTACGGTGCAGTGATACTACTCTATGTTTGACTCCGAACCGAAGTTTCTGGAAAATGAAAGTGGTCAAAGTTCTCTTTTTGTGGTAGGTTCGAATTTCGTACTTTTCTTTTTTTTAAAATGGTTTTTTATATGACTCCGATTAGTGTTTGGTTGGTGCATAAGTTTTAAGTTCGCATGTTGAGCCGCCATGTTGTAAAATTGATTATATCAAATTGTGTTGGAGTGGTCAGTAATCCTGATAGGGACAAATGTTTGTGTGAAGAATACGAATTTTTTCTTCATTGTGTCAGTTATTAGAGGTATTTATTAATAAAAATATCTACATTATTATGTTACAGACGACGGCATATCAGGGCACAACAAACTGTGAAATTTCTTCAATATACTGTAACTATGATTATGTAATACAGACAGTTTTGGGTAACATGATTTGATTTCGTCTGTACTTATTGGGAACTCGAATTTTTTATACTTTCATGTGAATTTAAGATGCTATTATATTTTGAACATCGACACCCATGCGAGCGGAGCCGCGGAAGCCACTAGTAAATATATATACAAATACAAAAATTACAAACTACAAAAATATACCTAGTAATACTTCTTTTAAAAGACTCATTACTGCACACACGGCTTGGAATCTCCTATATTCTTTAATTGTTTGCGAAATACCGAGGTTGTGTTAATAATTCTTCTAAAACCAAATTAAAAACAGACGGAAATAAATTAAGCTACACGTACACAGTTACACGCATATTACGGCATTTTTAAATAAAAACGGTTTCTTTCTGGCACACGTACGTATTCACTCGACTTTATCGGACGGCGAACTTGCGGCAATGTATGCCCGCTGGGCTTACACTCGTCACAAGTTAAACGCCGGCTTGGCCTATCTCCTTGTATAATTAAATCTGTGGTGTGTGTGTGTACACCCTAACTTAATTTTTTAGCTTGGACCATGCCCTCAATATATCCATAAGTTTTAGTCACTAACCAGTGACATATTTTACACTCCGAGTCAGCGGCAAAATAGTTGGTTAGTTTTCGATATCAAAACAAAGCACGTACTACACTTAAAAGCTCTTCTGAATGTTCAAAATTCAAGTAAAAATACACGGACGAAACTCTCTAATTTATGTAAATTAATGAATAAATAACAAAGGTTACGGCATAACCAAAAGCGAGTACTAACTATGGAGGTAATTGGATTTGCGAGATCATTGCCCTGAGTGGGTGTAAGATGCTCTTGTTTCGATAACGAAAGCCAAGCAACGTACGCCTTAATTGGTGTAAGATGGGTGATCAAAGTTATATTTTCACGTTAACTCCATTTATTCAGTTCAAATATATAAGCAACGATGACATCATCATTTCAGCTGAGAGACGCTCACTGTTAGACATAGGAACTTCAAACCGATCGGTCCTGCAACAATCAAATGTTCGAGTTCATCACAGAAACATTTGTAGCGAGATTCGAACCGGGACATCTTGAATAAACAGCGTTAGAAACTACACAAACAAAACAGTATCAATGAGAAAACCACCTTAGTGGGTCGAAATAAAATAATAATGATGATTTAGATTCGTGACAGTATTCACCAATAAAAAACCGAGGGACAGCATACCCAAAAGCAACTAAAACTGCAATGAAATAACAAAGTCAACCAAGAAACAAAAGCCAAAAGCTAAGACAGACGTTACAGTCTAAATTATTCAGTAGTCCTGGCCCCGATCGCCGTAAATCATTTCAAGATGAAGCGCAAATGGAACAAAAACGAAACTCAACTTTTCGATGGTTTTCGTATCGCTGTATTGATTTGACAGATGCTGCGAGCGCATGTCGAACGCAGATGAAACACAAACGCTGTCAAAGTTACGTTTATGTTACATTTCAAAGGACACTACTTTTTCTCAAACGTTGCACGAACGTACACTAGGGTTACATCTCTAATATTTATAATATACCCTTGTGTTCTAGCTGCGTTCCATCTGCGTTTCATCTTAGCTTGCGCGTAAATTTTAGCGCGATACGGAATTTCACATTGACTGGAACTCAAATGCAGCTGGAACAAAAACGAAACAAAGATAATTATTTGTGTTTTATATTACCGCGATCGGGACCCAGGTATTATAGTCCAGTCAACAAGTTCAAAAACGTGAAAAATAGAGATAAAGCTCCTAAAAATATGAGCAATAGCTCATTGGATTCGGAACGACCTCTAGAAAAATGAGTTTTGAGGATTTTACTGCACGTAAAAAATTGCAATTGTTATTAACAAAATAAGATGAAAAAAAGAGGTATTTACGTTTTTGTTAATAACTCATAAACTATTAATATTTAAGATATTTGGAAAAAAGGTCCTTAAAGAAGAGGAAATTTCCGAAAAAAAAGTCCCAGCTCCCGGAACTCTACCTCTATTATTTATAATTTTAATTTAACGCTGAAAATAGGGCTCCGCGCAGCCATTACGGCATGGGCGCACTGCCGTTAAAGACAGTTTCTTACATAAAATTATTTTTTTATAGTAACAAATATGAATTTAAAAATTTAAATAAATTATGGTGTCATCCAGATACTTGAAAGAATATATTCCCGTTGGAAATTTTTTTTAAAATAAATTTTTCAAAAAGTTATGCAATTGTTAATTAACGAATTTTTTTCCTATCTCCGTTTTCATAAATGACGACATAAAAATTTAAATAATAAACCTATAAATTTTTGGCTCTGTGGAGCTCTTCTTATATATATACTTAACAAGATCCCGCGATAAAAGTTTATTAAAGTTAATTATTCTGTTTATTACAATTATTTAAAGTTAACAAAAAATGAAAAGTCTAAGAAATGTTATTAAAAAATTTTTTTTAAACAAATGTTATATTATTGCTGCTTTCTTATCCAACAATGGCATTAAGTAACATCGGAAAATTTTTTTTTACATCATTTGTTAAGAAATTGTTTATAAACAAATAGACAAGTTTAATATTTAAAGAAATTTTTTTTTTACCATTATGTTGTCTTGGCAAAATAATGATTTTAAAAAAAAAAAAAATTCTTAAATAATTTTTTTTATTGTTTATAATCGTTTTTTTTATATTTCGATTGTTTAAATAATTAGTTAAGGAATGATTTTCTCCTTAAAAATCATAATTGGCATTTCTTCATAGGTAAATAGAAAAAAAAAAAATTTATCAATAATTTCATTGTTTGTTAACTTAACAATTTGTTATAAACAAATTCTAACTACCGTTATATTTTTTTTCTAGAGCTAAAAAAAATAACAAAAACAGCCATATATATCAAAATACTAAAAAAAAAATTTTTCTATTTTTTATAACGCTTTTATATTAAATTTTTTTTTAGTATTTTGATATATATGGCTGTTTTTGTTATTTTTTTTAGCTCTAGAAAAAAAATATAACGGTAGTTCCAAATATCTTAAATATTAATAGTTTATGAGTTATTAACAAAAACGTAAATACCTCTTTTTTTTCATCTTATTTTGTTAATAACAATTGCAATTTTTTACGTGCAGTAAAATCCTCAAAACTCATTTTTCTAGAGGTCGTTCCGAATCCAATGAGCTATTGCTCATATTTTTAGGAGCTTTATCTCTATTTTTCACGTTTTTGAACTTGTTGACTGGACTATTACAAACAATAACAAATAATCATCGTCATTTCAGCCGAGAAACTATTGGACATAGGCCTCCCCCAAATAAATCCAAAACAAAAATATTATTCCAAATTTAAATAGCATAATAACATCAATTCCATTTTTAAAACTGACAGACACTTTTTAAATTGCTTTTCAGTACTCTAATATTCACTAGCAGCCAGTGCGGAGGCGACAGACAGAAAAGAGGTCTTATATTCCCACCAACGAGCCTTTACGGGGTAAGTGCATATCTGGTGTCGGGAACTGATCCCCGTAGTCAGTTTAAATTCTGTTTATGGACCTTTACGCTGTAGGTGCATTTCTAAAAAGCATTTTGGTGCAAAGTAGACAGCTTGTATGAATAAAGTATCAACATTTTGAGGACAAGAAAACGCTTGTATTTTTAACGTTCCTATATTTTCCTTTGTTGTAGTAGGTGTTTGTTGATATCGTACAGGTTTTGAGGCCGTTTATAAAGTTGTTAAAGAAACATATGGCAAGCCTGCTGTCTCCTTAAATGTTAGCAACACCAGTTGAACACCAGGGTAGATTATTTAAATATTTTACGAAAATTTGTGTACAGTAATTTAAAAAAAAGTTAATCTCATGGGTTTTTTCTAGTGAACCTGGACTCCCTAAAAACAGATTTAGTTTGCTACTAAATCTGTTTTTTATCTATAAATAATACTCTTTCGTTACAGACTTTTATTGCTATAGCCGTGCCTATAGACATTCCTGACAAGAACGTCTTCGTGTCTTACAACTTTGAGTCCAACTACAGCGTGGTCACCAACATCACTGAAATTGATGAAGTGCTCTTCCCGAATCTGCCAGTAAGTTATTCTATTAAATTCACGGTGTATTTTATTTATTTTGGAGATCTCATATAACAATATAAGTTAATATTTATCCTTACTCTACAGTAAGAGTAAGCTTACTGATGTTGGGCTGCCTAGCAATTATAAATAACAGCGGTCGAAAAACCAAACTCTGGTAGAGCGATATCTAACTGTGAGTTCAATATTGAGACCGGCCAGCACGGGAAGTAAGATGCAAAAGAGGGGAATGGCATGTAAATACCTGCCTAATTGTCCCTGGGAAGAGTTTATTTTTTTAATATTCATCATCATCAACAGCTCATATAATGTCCCCACCGAGGGACTCGAGCCTACCCCTCATTAGGGGCGATTAGGCCTTAGTCAACCACGCTGGCCATGTGCGGGTTGGTCGACTTCACACACAACCTAAGATTTTCCTCATAGGTGTATGCAGATTTCCTCACGATGTTTTCCTTCACCGTAAAAGCGTCGATTAAACGTATACATGAATTCAAAATTTGAAAACACATAAGTTTGTGGCGGGTTTCGAACCAGTGTGCCTCCTGGGCGGGCGACGACGCTCGTGCGCACTACGCCACCGACGCTCATAATTTTTAATATAAAATGAGATAAAAATCTCGAAAAGCCTTAGTAAGAATAAGCCAAAAAGTAAAATAATCATCATAACAGCTTTCATAATTCGACCCACTGACACAAGGCCTCTCTTTGTCATTGAAGGAGATAGTAGTCCACCACTCTTGCCCAATGTGTATTGGTGTACGGAGTATAAGGTGATCAATGCCCCTCTGCTGATCAATTAGTCGCCTTCTACGACACCCATTGGAAGATATGGGTTGATGCTATTCTACTCTGCACAAGGCGATGAAAATAATTTTATAATGAAAAAACGCGGTCGTCTAAATGAACGGTAAAAATAAAGCTTAAGATCTCTCTAATCATAATTGCTTTAAAGTATAACAAACTCAGCTACAATATGACTGACATCTATAATTTTTTGCATCTACTTTTCAGGTCATTGGCTCCCGGCACAGTAGAAGTATTACCAGGGGGTTGGCGTACACAGTACTTGAAAGCAGATTTCAAGAGTGAGTACCTAATATCCGTATTTTATGTGTCATTTTTTTATATCCTCGACCTTCATCTCGCCTAATGGTAAGTGACGATAAGGTTGAAGATAGAATAAAGCTTCACCTGAACCCTCAACCACAGAGGAACTGGCTATCTTATCAGTTATTGTTGTAACAAAATAATGCTGTTAACATTATTATTATTTTGATAAGACGGTGATAGCTACCAAAGCGAACTTGAAAAAAGTCCTACCACCAACCAAATTTTGTCTTCAATTTTGAACTCCCCTGGTGATTGAACGCAGTACCTCTGGATTTAATTCCAGTGGACGAACTGCGGGCCGGGACACGTCCACCGTGCGCCGGCCGGGCCAAACCCACCACCTTCCCATGGCCTGACGCCACCTTACGGTTATACAGGCCGAATCACGGGAGAGTGCGCTGCTAGTTGCCGGAGGCTCTGGTTTCACAGCGCACCTTGATCTCTCTACAAGTTATTCTTTATCTTTCGTCCTTGTCCCTATGGTCCTTCTCCCCTTTCTGGGGCGGACACCACTCGTACGCCTTCGGTGCCTTCCAGGTCGTCCGAGCCCACCCGAAGTGGTACCGCTAGCTCCCACTGCCCAGTCTTCTGCCTCTTCTGCGGCGTCTTCTCTCTTCACCTCTCTCTCTCTCTAGCCCACTCCTAATCTTGTGCCATCGTCGCGCGAAGTCCCGTAGCTGCCTGAAGTTCGCCTCCGTTCCCACGAGGTGCGGGTAATAGACCGGGCCCACCTCAAGCGTCTTCACCTTGTCCAGCAGAATCCTACGCGCTTCCCCGTAAAGTTCGCATTCCCACAATGTGTGGTGTACGTCCTCTACGTCGCTACCCCCGCAGTAGCATGAGCTCACATCGGCCGGCCGGCCGGGCCAGTCATTCATGTTACACCGGCCTTTTGGGTGTATTATTTGCACGACTATATGTGTTATGTAGTTTTTGTTAGCTAGTGATTGGGGCCGGACCGTGCCGGAGTCGGGAAACAATACCCACCGACATTTCAACGCCGTGCCCCGGCCGAGTCCCGGCGGCCCGCGGCCGGGACACGGACGAGCCACGATCAGGCATGATAATTACTTAATACAGAAAGTAAACCATAATGCGAGACGAGACAGCCCGGCCCAATAAAGTGTAGAATCATCCTAATGGGATGTAAATACTTAATTGGTTAAAATTTATATTGTTTCCCTCCTATACATTGGATTGGTAATTTGGTAAGGGGAGATAGAAGAGGACAATACTAGTCGATTTCCCTATGGGATGGACTGTTCGAAAGCCAACCGTTTCTGAGATATTAATTATTTTACAATTTTATAAAAAAAAATCCGAAAAACACATCCGAACGCAATAAATTGCAGAAGCGGACTGAGGGGGGTATGCCAGCCCCTCATTCTTGTTATAGCGCGCTCGCTCACACCTCTAGTTGATATGAGCGAGCGAGGAGTACATCCCATAGTGAAATCGACTAGTATTGTCCTCTGGGTCCGCGACTAATTACCAATCACCCTGTATAATATCCTCTTCAATCCTAATACCCAATCCCATCTCAAACAACGATTAACATTACTACAGGACTTTCATTCACGAATTTTGCGATCATCCAATAATGTGAGGTTGGAGACCCCAATGCAGAATAACCCCATTTTACAAAATTGTATAGCAAGTCGTTCACAGCGCATGCTGTTACATAGTTTATGGAATGCATTGCTGGTCGAAATAAGACGTGCTCTTGTACTATAGATTCCTTTATCATTATCATTTTTTCCTATCGTTTTCTATTAATATTTTAATTATTGTGTTTTATATTGAAATGTATGTAGTATATGTGTTTATCTAATTGTATTTAGGTATACTATAATTATTTATTGTAGTTAGTATCATACATAATTTATGTATATACTTGTACATTTATGATGTTTGTTGTGTATCATTGGTTATGTATTATTATTATCATTTTCTTATTGTGCCAACTTTCCTCTAAATTACTTGTTCCTTGATCCTGTCCATCCTAAGGTTGCCAGGTCGAGATCGCACTCAGCGATAAGGCCGCCCATTGTACCTTATTTTAGCATAAGTAATATATTGTGTTAATATGCTGTGTTAGTAAATATATTGTGTGGTTTAACTTTTGCTAGCGTACAATAAAGTATAAATAAATAAAATAATAATGAAGATTATAAGAACATTATGTATGTTTCATCTGTCCAAACGTTTTTCGCAAGATTAGAGTGATGTCGAGCTTACGTATCGACATCGTTCAAACAATGGTCAATCGCAGAACAGTTCTGTCACACAAACATTAAAGATAAACTCTGAACAATCGTGTTGTATCGTTATTCCGTAACATTTTCCTTGTAACAAATTCCAGGCATGGCATGAGAGGGAAGGAATGCATGCTCCGAAATATTTGCGAGGCGGCCGAAACTCCCCTACACCATAACGGCCTCCTTGGGCATATAATGCACATTATATTCACGTAAGTACACTAACTGAATTTCTAGAACATCTGAACAATTTTTAAATTGGTAAAATAAAACTGTATGGTAGAGCAAATATTATTATCCTGACCCATGTTAGAACCTTTTCTTAATCAAACTAGCTTTGATTGACTTGACAAAGATTCCAAATACATATATCATTTCCTTTACTGTGATAAGGGTCTACCATGGGTCGGGATTCTATTTACTCGACAGCGTATGTACACAGTGTATGAACTAATTTGTTGACCTATCGATCAGAATATAGCAACTAATTACCAACGATGAAAGAAAAGCATAATAGATAGAGTGTTCAAGGTGAAACTTGCTTTCACCCACGGCGTTATCATCACGGAGGTTTAAGAACAAGAGCTGCACGTCAAAACTAAAAAAAACGGCGAAGTGCGAGACTGACTCGCGCACGAAGGATTCCGTACCATTATATAAAAAATACGGCACAAAATCATATCTGTTATATGGGGTTGAATATCTGTTTTAGTTTAATTAAATTATTTATTTTTAAAGTGAATATATAACTTAATATTCTATATATAACGAGCAAAAATACCACGTTTGTTGTATGGGAGCTCCCTTAAATATTCATTATATTCTGTTTATAAGTGTTTTTTTTAAAATAGCTGTAACAGAAATACATCTGTGAAATCTGTGAAAATTACAACTGTCTGACTATCACGGTTCACGAGATACAGTCTGATGACAGACGGTAGTGGAGTCTTAGTAATAGGGTCCAGTTTTACCCTTTGGGTACGGAACCCTAAAAACGACCAATGGTCTAACATTTCTTCTTTGAGAATGTGTCAGAGTTCAATGCGTGTCTCAAGCAGGAATATTTGAATAATCTGTTACGTTATTGCGAGAAGAAACTTGCGTCGAAAAAAATATTTTTTTGATACTATCGTTGTCAAAATCAAGAAGGTCACGTAAATTCGCAAATAAGTATAATGTGTGTTTATAATCACTTTTAAACTTTTGCATTGTATGATTAATACGACTAAAATTACTTTTAAATGCGTCGGTGTAACCCGACTGAAACGTCAGGCATTTAAAAGGTAATTTTATCGCGATAATTCTCGTTTTTACTCGTATTAATGTGTGTTTATGTTAATATTAAATGTTGAAATGCTTAAGTGTTGGGATTTTGAATCGTTGATCGTATTGCGTTGAGGGACCACACTTTATGGCTGTAGTTTTTAATATATTTAGGCTACATTTCTTAGATTTGGCCTACATTTGTTTTAAGTCTTCTACTAAATCCTTAGAAATTTATTTTGCAAAATACCAATGTGGTCCCTCAGTTCTCACGCACATGATCTTTCGAATATTGATTGTTGATCTCGAGTATCACTACCAAAACAATGAAGGTACAATGATTCAGTAAAGATGTTTTCTAGTGGAAACCTGGTTGCCCAATTATTAAGAAGTTATCTCATTTGGTATCACTTAAATGAAATCGATTAGTGGCACCTAGACTACGTAGTCCAACACGCTTGTCCAATGCGGATTGATGGACGGAGTATAAGGTGATCAATACCCCTTCGCCTCCTTAAACCTCCTTCGATGACAAGGAGAGGCCTTGTGTCCCAGCAGTGGGTCGAATTATAAAGTATGATGATGATGACAATGAATTAACGATCATATAGGACTGGCCATATGTGGTTGAGGTGAAGCTCGATTCCATCTTCTGCCTTATTGTCGCTAAGCATCAGGTGAGATGATGGCAAAGTCCTGACTCATTGTCTGACTGATCAACGCCCAGCCCATACCCTTGGACCTAGATAGCCAAAATATTGCACTGAGGTTCCTTTTATAACGCAACGCAACGTAAGCAAGGAATAAACCCGGATTTTTCGAAATTCAACCCCTAAGAGGGTAAAATAGGGGGTATGTAAATCTGTTATTTTTAAAGTAAAATCCTTAAAAAATTGGTATATAGCCTTTCGATTAAAATTTAAGAAAGGGATGTTTTAGAATTTTTTGAAATTCAACCCCTAAAGGGATGAAATAGGGGATGAAAGTTTGTATGGGAAGTCCATCATTTTTATAGTAAAATACATAACAATTGGTATAAAGCTTATCGGTCAAAAATTAAGAATGATGTATGTTACGATTTTTGCAATTTTAACCCCACGGGGACGAAGTCGCGAGCAAAAGCTAGTTTAAAATAAAATTATAGTTGTCATAATAATTCCGTCCTCTAAATGGTATTCTTTATCCACAGGCCGTCGTCTTCTCGTGAAGAAGGCTTAGATGATGAATATTACGAAGCAGAGTTGGAAGGTCAGCATGGGAACTGTGACAGGTACATCGAAGACTGTCCCTTTAGCCTGTTCGATGTCATCACCAGACTGGTAGAGATGCGATCACCCTGAGGTTATATTTAGCAGCTGATGCTAAGCATTTTTTATCCAATACCTACACAATTAGAATTGATAATATTTTAAAGATTTGATAGATTTTTTCAATAGTCAGAATAATATCTAATGTATAAACTATGTTGGTAACAACCAAATGAAAAATATTTCTTTATGACAATCAGAGTTCCTTTTTTAATTGAGGTATGTATTATTCCATTGATAATTTTTATCTGACGATGGGATAATTAACTCTAATGTTTTTTTTCTGCAAAGATGTACAGAAAGAAACATTACAGTTTTAAAAAATCTAAGTTTAATAGTTTTAAGATATTAAATGGCTCATTATCACCTTGGTTTCATAATGGTCAAAATAAGAAATTAGGTTTTTGTGCCCTACGTAGTATTTAGTGTAATATTTGAAGTCAGTTGTTGTTAGTGATTTTATTCCAAATTGTGAATAACAAATATTTTATTTACATTTAGTATATTATTTGATAAAAGAAATATGTGTACCTATATTGAGTATTCAACGTTATGGATATCAACTCAACCTTTTTCGATAATTTTATCAAAAATATCTGAACTTTAACACGTTCTTCAAACTCAATAAAAACTCATACAAATACCTATTTAAGATGGATTTAGACATTTTGGAATTAAAACCCATTATTAACTCAGAATCTTTATTGTGCACTAAAATTTAATTATATTAACACATGATCAGTACACCTCAAAAATGTTCTCATGTTTATAAAAACCCTTTAAAACTTAAATTAACAGCCGAAACATTAAAGATAAAGTTATCTAATACCCTTATAAAACAATTATACTACAATTAAATTGCTTAAAGGTACTGTAAAGTTTTTATAGCTCCTATTGTTTATGTTTATATTAGTTCATTATAGCTACATAACTATACCAGATTTTAATCAAATTAATTACAACATTTTATTGGGGAGTTAAATCCGTATAGCTTTGTTTTATTTAATATACCTGTATTAAAAAAAAAATAGTTAGACCGTTTACACAGACTGCGAATTTTAGCAGCAATACAATCGCAATTGCGTATATGAAATGAAATGAAATGAAATGATATTTATTGGTTATAAATTAAAGATTAAGAAGTACAATTAATTCAAAGAAAAAAACAAAGTTACACACATTATAACCAAATGGTCGCCACTCAGCATCTGCTGCAACCAAGTAGGTCACAGCGCTGGTCTTCCGTAGCACCAATAGAGAGTGCAGCGCGCGCCAATCGTCAAAACCTCAAGTTGTTTAAAACTTAAATACATGCGAAGTGCTTAAACACTTACACAACGTTTATTACCCTATTGTAGACAGAACACAATTTATATTGGAAATGTTACAAGATAAAATAAAATAAATATTATAATAATAATCAAACATAATACTTAATAATAACAATAAAACATTATAAGAATAAATAATAATAATAATCAAGAATAGTCAAGCACTATAAGACGACCACCTACGGATAGGATCTTTGCAGGTCCAATAAATGTTTGAAGAGTGATTTTTTAAAAGTACGTACTGATGTTGAGTTTTTAATGGGCGGGGGCAAGTTGTTCCAACATTCAGGCAACCGTCTTATATTGCTTGAGAAGCAAGTGTGTAGTAAGTCGCTTTCGCTTCGAGAAAGTTAACTTTTCATATAAATAAACTGGCTTTTGGTTCTTTATAACCCCAAACAATAGCGTGGCAAAATGAAGAGTTCGCCGTGATGCCATATTAAGGAATCCAAACTTATTAATGTACGGTGAGATATGTGCTCGACGTGGAATAGGATAGCAAAATCTAATGCAAGCATTTTGAACACGTTGGAGTAGTTTTTTAGAACGTGCCAGTAGGCAAGCACCGAACACGGTGTCAACATAATTTAATTTAGAAAGAATCAGTGCATCGCATAATCTGACCCTGATGTCCACACTAATATAATTCCGCATTTTGTAAAGCACAGAAAGTCTATAGAAGCAATTGCGTACAGTTTGCAGTAGATGGCTTTCAAACCGCAGTGAGTCGTCAAATAACAGTCCCAGATTACGAGCCTCACGGACTCTGTCTAGAGCAACTCCCCCAATCTGAATGGTTGGATTAAAAGAGATAATTCTACCTATAACAAGTTTAGACCCAATGACAAGAAACTTAGATTTTGACGCATTTAAAACTAAACTATTCGCTTCACACCAGCAAGCTATACGACTAAGAGCATCGTTCATATTTTTAATGGCAAGGTCTGTATCTTTAGGTTCAAATGATATGTATAACTGGAGATCGTCAGCATAGAAGTGATGTTGGAGGTTTGCGAAGTTATTAACAATGTCGGCACAATATAGCGCAAAAAGTATAGGACCAAGAACAGAACCTTGAGGGACACCCCTTGTAACGGGCTTAGTAGCGGACATAGATTTTGCACCGTCACTGCCCGAAATCTCAACCAATTGCAAACGATCACTAAGGTAGCTTGCAAACCACCTTATAGCTGAGTTGTCAAAACCATAATATGAGAGCTTGGATAGGAGTAACGAAATATTTATTGTTTCAAAAGCACGAGAAAAATCGAGGAGAGTTAAGATGGTTCCCTTGCCCTCATCTTGGGAAGCTAGTATATTATCAACAACGTCCAAGAGAGCTGTTGACGTGCTATGACCTCTTCTAAAACCTGATTGTTTTATAGGCAAGATATTGTTATTCTCTAAATAATCAGTCAGCTGCACACATACCACCTTTTCCAAGATTTTTGATACAAAAGGTAGTATACTGATTGGACGCAGATCACTCAATTGAGACGGACTGGCACTTTTTGGTAATGGCTTGACCACAGCCGTCTTCCAAGCGCTCGGAAAAGATCCAGATTCAAGAGACTTGTTAACGATTGCTGTAATCAATGTCAAAGTTTGAGGCAAAACTAGAGCAATCATATCCATTGTAACACCATCAACTCCCATCGCGTTTGTATTGAGTGACTTGACAATTTTACTAATTGTATTTTCGCCAACGGCGTGGTAACGAAAGATAGATTGACCATATCTGTGAAACTCATAGAATGTTAAGGTTGACAGTTTTATTTCTTTATTTCCGGGCAATGTTAAAAAATGATTATTAACTAAGTCTGGATCATGTAAGTTAGACGGAAGCTCATCAAATTTTGGTTTAAAATTAGCTACGTTGCGTTGGAGTTCTTTCCATAAAATGCGCGGATTTCCGATGTTGCAATTGACATGGTGCTCAAAGTATGCCCTCTTTTCGGTATAGAGAGCTGCTGAGACAATACCTTTAAGTTTCCTGTAGTAGTCAATGTGGACCTCTAACTTAGAAGAGCGACAGCGACTGTACGCTTTATCCCTTAATTTAATCATTTGCCTTATGTTGTATGTGATCCACGGGTACGACTTCTCATTTATAAGGACACGTTTATAGGGTGCGTAACGATCGTATAGTCGTAAAATAGTAGCAGAAAATGTGTCCACCATAGAATTGACATCATCATCCAACATACTGCTCCAATTAACAGCGTTGACTTCTGAATGAAATAGATCCCAATCAATATTCTTAAGCGGCCTATAAATTATAAATCTTGGGATTGGCTTTTCCTTTTTGATGCGAAGCTTGCATGACAAGAACGCATGACTACTCAGATCGGGAATGTGGACCGCCCTAACATCCACAAGATTCATATCAGAGCACATCAGATCAATCAGCGACTCACTATGACCCGTAAAATGAGTTGGATCCGCCACGAACTGCTCAAAATTGACACTATTCAAAAATTCTAATAATTTTTTAGTGTTTATGTCATCACTTCGCAGCATATTAATGTTAAAATCGCCAGTTAATACGATGTGATCACAATTAGACAGTGATGTTACGGTATCTGTTAACGCGTCCAAAAACAAGTCAACACTCTGCCACGGTGGTCGGTATGCAGTTCCAATGGCTAGCTTTAATCCGTTAACATTCACACTTAACCAAATCTGTTCAACGCCGGGTGTCCCCGGGTGAGAGAGCGAGCGCGCTCTGATACCTTGCCTGATAAAAAATCCAACACCACCCCCACGCACCCGATTGCCCGCAGCAACAGTGTCCCTTGGTTTGTGCCGCAGTCGGTAGCCGGCCGGAGCCGGCGCACGCGCCTCCTCTCCCGCCCTGAGCCAGGTCTCGTTAACAGTCATTACGTCAACAGAGTGCTGCGTTAAGGCAGCGACGAACTCATCATGCCGAGTACCAAGCGAGCCAGGGTTTAAGAAGCCAATAGAAAAGAATTTAACTTTAATAAACCGTATAACAAAACTATAACGAATATGATCAATTTTGGAATTTAACAGGTATTGTCTAAGGAACGATATATGGCGCCAGTCGGTAATTTTTAATATGGTTAAGTAATATGTATATAAAATAATACGATTTAATAGCTTGGCAATGTTTATGAAATTAAACTGTGAGATCACCGAGCATACAAACAATGAATGAAATATAAGAATATAAAGGGTAATATAAATATCATAGCAGGAAACAGGCATTTCTTCTTTTGAGTGAATCAAAGTAAGTATGAAAGAATAACAGGTAAATAAATAAACATATATTTTTATACTGTCTACAATGCTAGGCCTATTTAAGCACATACCCCATTGCAGGTACGGACTAAAGTCGCTACTCACACCACACTCGAAAAAAGCGAATATTACAAAAGTACAGTACATATTTATCAAGCGAACAGACATTGTTACACAGCTTATTTTTAAAATAATAATATAGTGCGAGCATAAGCACACTGAAAATAAAAGAACACCATTATTAAAACGTGTTTTTACGGCACAACTAAAATATATATATATCAAAGCAAAAAGCGCAGGTAACAAATTAAAAAATCTTTTTCTAACTACATAAACATTGACATATTTACAATTATTACGCCTTGTTAAAAATAAATAAAACATACTGGAGACACGAAACAAACAGACAGGACAGGATGAGCATTTTATATTTAAAAGTATGACATGGTGCGAGTTGAGATCTATCAAACAAAAAATCATGATGATATGTGTCATTAAGTTAATATACAAAGCAATAAATATAGTATCACAATAAATTAAAGTGATACTTCTAAAACATAAGTACATTATAGCGTTAAATACTGATAACAACTTGGAGCATTTTTTTTTACCGGCATGATCAATGACGCATTTCCAATTATAATAGTAAATATTGTGCTGAACTACAAAAATGTAAGTTGATAGAACACAGCACATAATATTGGGGGGATCCATCAAATCAAACATCAAAACGAATGAATTAAACAACATAACCAATGGATTAAGCGAATTAAGAATTAATTTTAAAACAATGTGTAGGAAATAGACAAGAATTATTATGGTCAATAATGTAGTAGATTCTAACTGCGGCCCCCCTGCGGGCCGTGATTCTGTCCCCCTCAGGCCTTACTGGAGTGTCTGAATTATCTGTCTTTGGTTGTTTGCTTATACACAAAGCACACTCCCAAGCGTCTCTTTTTTCTCCCGTCAATGTATTATAAAAGCGCTTTTCAGGTACATTCGCACACAATAAATCATAATTCTGTTTACAACTACAACAGCATAAATATCTTCTATCGGTAATAGGATTTGGGCACCCTGCACATTTCAAGTGGTTCTTGCTCATTGTGATAAGTAATAAATCAATAAACAACACAAATCAGCTGGCCTTTATCAATACTGCGGATATATATTATCATGGCCTTATTCAATCGATTTAATTATAGCAAGACTCAGATTGCTGAACGAATTTTTTATTAGCTGATGACTCTCTGCTCATGAAGAGGTGGTAGACCCATATGTAGGGTCGTCTGGGTAGGTACCACCGCCTTTCTTATTTCTGCCGTGAAGCAGTTCGCTGTGTTTCGGATTGAAGGGAAAGGTAGCCAGTGTAATTAATGGGCATGGAAGGCATATCATCTTAGTCCCCAGGATGGCAAACACACTTGCGGTGTTAAGTGATTTACACTTAATATTGCAAGTGTCTATAGGCGGCGGTGACCACTTAACATCAGGTGGGCCGCAAGCTTGTTTGCATTCTAGTAACATAAAAAAAGCATTTTTACTAACAAGACATCGAATCAACAAGGCATCGTAGTATCTTTATTCTGCGATGACTTGTTATTTCGACGTCTTGTCGTCGAAAACTCTTCTTCGACATCTCTACATAGAAATAAAAGCTTTTGATGATACGGCTTCCGCAAAGTAACCAGTTCAAAAGGTATTGAAGACATTTAATTTTTTTTTTGGTAGATTTACTTTCCTTTAATTTTAACTATATAATATTATGAATTATCATGATTTTTATCTCACTAACGCCGGTGATCTGTAACTGTTTTCACCTCTCCAGCACCAAAAGACTTCTTTTTCTTCGTAAAATCTCGAAGGAAAAACGCTTTTTTTCAACAATTATTTTTAAGATAATAAACATGTATTACCTTGTTTTTCTCACCTATAACAATTTCCTCGCTGGAGAGGTGAAAAGTTGTATGTTTCACACGAGAGCAATTTTTTGTCTCGTACCTTTAAATCACTCTCTGCGCTCAGTAGTCTAAGTCTAGAGTACTTCGCTGGTTCGTGGTTAATTATCAGCACTCGAAGCAAAAACTAACTTTGCTCACTTGTTGAACAAATAACTATTGTATAGATGTGTCGCAGCCGTATCATTTAACACACCGTATAACAATATCAATAATACTACTCCGCTTCACATCAACAGCTCATATAATGTCCCCACCGAGGGGCTCGAGCCTACTCTACCCACATTAGGGGCGATTAGGCCTTAGTCAACCACGCTGGCCTAGTGCGGGTAGGTCGACTTCACATACAACCTAAGAATTTCTTCATAGGTGTGTGCAGGTTTCCTCACGATGTTTTCCTTCACCGTAAAAGCGTCGATTAAACGTACATATGAATTCAAAATTTGAAAACACATTGGTACGTGGCGGGGATCGAACCAGTGCCTCCCGAGTGGGAGACGACGCTCTTACGCACTACGCCACCGACGCTACAAAAAAAAACTACTCGGCTTGGTCACAAAAAAATTACCTGAACCAATAATTAGCGATCTCCATTCGACTATACAGACTAATATTGATAGAGTCTGCTAAGGATTTATCAACAAACAGTTTTATTTGGTTAACAATTCTCACACACTACAATCCGGCGCGCCGTATTGCAATACAGCGTATTATACAATACGCCTGCGACATATATACATGCACAAAGCCGCTGTATGCATCAGTTCCGGTGTGAGATTTCCCGCACTTATCTACAAAAATTCATAACTTACCCGCATTCTTGAAATAAAATAATTATAAATAGTGCTACTTTAGCAGCAAATAACGTGTCTTATGTTACTAATATTTCCTAATTATAATAATATATAAGATTGATAAATTACTGAGTATTTATTTAATAGCTATTTTACCAAAGATTGGTAACTTATATTATTTTACAATATGAGCAAATATCCCCCAAATCTCGTACTAACACGTTTCGACCGTAAAACAAATGATTCATTAAAGATAACAAAATATAATAACATTAATAAGAAAAACTTTAAGAAATTTTATTAAAGATTTATAATTAAAACCACAACTTTTTAAATACATTCTAAACACTTCTTTCTTTAGAGAAAGCAACAGGTAAGATTGATTTTAAATCTTCATAATCATTAATTTCTTACTAACATAGCTCTTACTTCAATTAACATAAGGATTACTAATCGTAAAAAGTACAGATGTAACTGTAAAAGTTTGAAGCTTTAATTGCAACGATGCTGTGATTATAAATTATTTCTGAATTTTCTATTATCGGAAGATAAACTTTTGCGGTAGAGTCGAAGAATCACCCAAGCAAAATATCATAATGAATTATTGTACGCTGTAAGAAAACTCATGGCCACACTATAAATTGAGATAGATACGATTAAAATAATAAATTTATCTCTGTAATTTAGGCGACAAGTCATTATTCCTCAGACAGAATGTAGCACACTTCGATGTCTAATCAGAAACTTAACTAACAATGCCAATCGTTTCTATGTCCTTTGGATAGAAGAAGTTATTCTTCCTCATAGGAATAGAAGAGATCTGTTGGTCTACTGGTACCCTGGTGTCGTAGAGAGAAGGCGACTGGAAGATGATCCCGAAGGTGCCCACAAAGCAAGCGATGGTAAACAGCCAAAGGAAGAAGCGATCCAGCACCATGGACATGAACTTCCAATCCTCGACAACCTGCGAAAGAATTATAAATGTTATTTTTGATCTTCGGAACATTGTCTTCTTAAGCACCGAAGGATATTGAGTTGACAATTTTTCGGTGACCTATCCGATTACTTTTGCCTTAGTTTTCGTGATCTCTTCGTCCTACTACGTTCCTACGCAGGACCAGGGTGCCATCGACTTCCTTTAATAATATTTTATCATTTTTCATAATTATAGCACAAGAAATTTTAGGTAAAATGGCCACACTACCAATAAAAAAGTGAAGGCAAAAAATTTGTCCTTGAAACTTCTTATTTCCCATTTGTCTCTTTCTAACCGCTAGAGCACACGTATTGGACGTACGTACGTCATCACATTATGTAATTGTGCTCTAACTCTCCGTTAGGCGCTAAGCGCACCGATCTGGCGTCTGGCAAGGACACGGCGCGGATATAATTCTGTTTCATTCAAATACCGTAACAATCACACGGCAATAAGGTCATTAATTGAACAAATTCAACCCCGAAATAACGTGCTATAGCACGTCCGATGAGAGCCGTTGAATTTGTGAAATTAATAAATAAAATTAGAAAGAGATAGGTAGGAAACGGACACATTCAAAGGTTACTTGGGGTCAAAAGTTGTCTTCACTTTTTTATTGGTAGCGTGGCTTCCACTTTTACCTACAAATTTCTTATTATAGCACCTATTTAAATGAATGGGAATGAAACACTTTCCTAGGCGACTTTGCACGGTAAGTATGATCTATAACATAATTATTAACCTATATAAAACATTTCATTTAAATAACTAACATCCTGAATACAGGTCGGCTGGGATCGGCTTCTGAATTGATTTAAAAAAAGATTTTGTTTTGAAAAGAAACCATATACCATAAAAAATATTGAAGTATTTTCTGGCTATTTTTTTTAATTTTCTTCTTTGTAATCAACTAAGAAGCCGATCCCAACCCACCTGTAAATTAGGGTGTAGGTTATTTAAATTCATGTTGTATATAGGCTAATTATGTTATACACTACACTTTGATAGTTTGTGTCAGTCCCGACACTGAGCGCTTCCTCCGACGTACACAGAGAGTCACCCACGGCCGCGAGACACAAATAATGTAAATAATGTTTCCACTTAAAACCGATGAACGTAAAAGCTTTTGATTTCCCATTCCTATCTTTATCCCTGACTATAATTTAAAAGTTCCCAAGAAAATTCTATCCAATTATGCTAAGGAGCCAATTTGACGACGGCCGGCCTTGTTTGGTTGTTTTCAAAAGAGATTTTAATCGTACCCTTTTAGCGACAGTAAAAACTTTTAGAGGACATTTTTTATTCTTTCCTCACTTCAGAAGGCCTTGGAGAATAATGGAGGAAGCGCATTATGGCACAATTTCCCCACAGAGATTAGGCGTTAATGTTAAGAACAATGCGTCAAAATCCTGCGGAAGCACTTTGATCACGAAGTGTTATCGAGAAACGCGAGTTTTATACAAAATAATCTCTGCTTTAAAGGAGTTAATACTGAGATCACAGCTGACCGAGAAAGACATTAAGGCGAACACAAGTGGATTTAGAAATAGGGGAAGCAAATTATGATGACTGTGTTATATAACGCTAAGAAACCCCTTTTTATGATAGGTGTTTGTAAAACGAAAACGAGAGAGCAGGAGGAGAACGCTCTACCCGCTCCTCTCCGGCGTAGACGGATGGGTTGGAGAAGACAGGCGGCTACCACCACCAGTCTTATTCGTCCGTAAGGTGTGGCATGGGTTGGCCCCGTGTGCCTTGGTGCATTACACAGAATTCTGTTTTCTGTGGTGCATTACACACGTCCAAACGTACGCAACCAACTTCGTTCCAATGTGTGAGGAATACGCCATCGATGGCGACGGTATGATGGTAAGCAGAAGCTGTTGGTATAATTTGAAATAGTTCCTCATAAAGTCATAACACAATACGTTACATTCACACATATAATCACGCTCACAATCCCAAGGATGTTAAGCAGTTACACATAAAGCCACATCTGGCAGTATCAGCCATACAGCACCCCAAAATATATAGCCTGTCGCCTACACAAAAAGGGGCATCAAACCAAAAGCTTCAGAGCCTATAACCAGGACAGATGTTACACTATAAATTACTCAGCAGTCGAGGTATCCGTTATAATAATCATTGCTAAGGATTCTTAATAACTCCACGTTGCATGCGGTGTTTACATGTAGGTAATTGATTGTGCAATTAACTTTCATCTAATTAACGAGCATTAGAGTTTGTATTAACAATCGTTGGTACACCAAATTAATTAATTAATTATTAAATATAACCAGTAGAAAACGCATAAAGTCATATAAGGCATAGCACACATAGCAGTAGCCATTTCATAGTGTTCGTAGTAAAAAACAAGGCGTTCTCTTTCCGCGCTGATAAGTGTGCTACAACCTTATGGAGGCAAAATATCTCCTAAGATAAAGAGATTCAACACCGGCTGAAGTTTAGAAGTCATTCTAGGCTTACAAACGGATGACAAGGAATTTGATTTTCTTGGCCGGATAAATTTAATCTAAATGAATAAAAAAACTTTTGGCTTTTATTACTTTCTAACTTTCCCAGTTCTCGATTGCTAATAATGTAATAATGGCACCATTAGATAATTAAAAAAGTAGTATCATTGGAATTAAGGACGAAGTTAATTTAGCTGCTTTTGTAGATAGATAGAGATATAATGTTTATTGTGCACTAAGGAAACAATACAAAGTGTTATTTGACTATGGTCTTCTGTAACTACTTCGCGCGAAGATGGCACAAGATTAGGAGTGGGCTAGAGGGATAGACAGGGGTGAAGAAAGAAGACGCCGCAGAAAAGGCCGAAGACTGGGCAGTGGGAGCCAGCGGTACCACTCCGGGTGGACTCGGATGACCTGGAAGGCAGCGAAGGTTTACGAGTGTTGTCTGCCCCAGAAAGGGGAGCAGGAAAGGGACAAGTAGACAGACAAAGAATAACTTCTAGGAGAGATTAAAAGGGCGCTGTGAAACCAAAGCCTCCGGCATTTAGCAGCGCACTCTTCCGTGATTCGGCCTGTATAACCGTAAGATTGCGACAGGCCTTGGAAAGGTGGTGGGTTTGTGGTCTTCTGTAAGGTGGAGGTACTATCCCCGTCCAGGCGCTCATTCTAACGGCTACTCCGCTGTGCCCTATCTCGACTAAAGTTTGACAAAAACGAGAAGAAAATAAATTTAATATTCGGCATTTTGTTCCAAAAAGGCCAAGTATCCATCATAGTGCTACTCATTTTCATTCAAAGCAGCCGTTGGCTAAGATAAGGGAATCAGCCATTAATTTCGGTGAACGGCAAACAAAGTGAGTGGCACATTTTTAACCCGACGGTTCATCTGGCAATATTGATAGCTCACGGCTGTCAGTCCGAGTTATTGCCGAAATACGGCGATAGATAAAGATTATTTTGAGCGTCGATGTTTGCTTAACGTGTATTCGTGTATCGGAAAATGAGTGATTCGATGGATGGATGAATATTATTTGTTGGAAAATCGGAATCGAATTGCGCGATACGGATAGGTATTGTCGTATTATAAGCTCGTTGCGCCGGTTCGAAAGGTTTTTATGTTGTTATAGATTAACCCTCTTATTCATAAAAACAAGTGATTTACAAATCGTTTGTCTCTGTCACTCTCGCACGAGATGGATGAGATAAAACAGTTTTTAATAAGGTAATAACTAAAATAGATTTATTGAGTGTTTATAAATAAGGCTGTAACATTTTAACATAGCTACAGACGCTACATCACGCACTGTTTTGTTTTTGACGTGACAACGTCTTATAATTCGATAGAGCCGGCTGCATGCACGAAAAAACATGACGCATGCGGCGTTACCTCGCTCTGAGTTTTGAATTTGGAATTATGTTCTTTAAAATTTAAACTTTCAATGATACCAAAACCAGCCAGATACAAATAGTATAGCCAAAGAGATCTTATTACAAGTTTATACATACTATAAAGCGAAATCTATTAAACAAATGAAATTAAATTTTTCTTTTGAAAAATGCTACCATTCCATCAGTATTTTCTTAAGACGTTGTCACGTTCAACTATTTTAAATTGGGAATATTCCCAAATTAAAAAACTACTTTGTCAAATTGTTTTGTACCTAGGTTGTTCCCTTTAAATAATTGGCTCTGAGCTCACCACTTTATACCACTCCACTTTAGTTATCCCTGTTCTTTAAAATGACGGTAAATATTTTTTCAATACCTCGTTCCATAATGAAAATGAATGAAAATCATATAATGTCCCCACCGAGGAGCTCGAGCCTACCCCACATTAGGGGCGATTAGGCCTTAGTCAACCACGCTGGCCAAGTGCGGGTTGGTCGACTTCACACACAACCTAAGAAATTCTTCATAGGTGTGTGCAGGTTTCCTCGCGATGTTTTCCTTCACCGTAAAAGCGTCAGTTAAACGTACATATGAATTCAAAATTTGAAAACACATTGGTACGTGGCGGGGATCGAACCAGTGCCTCTCGGGTGGGAGACGACGCTCTTACGCACTGCGCCACCGACGCTTCCTTACAGTAATATTGTAATTTAATTATAATAAAAAGAGTAGAAAGTATATTATATGATAGCAGTGATTAATCTTTATTCATTTGCCTTTAATAACTTCTTCATAATCTAAGTCATAAATATTGTAACACGAAATCTTCGCAAACTAATTTTATCAATAACCAAAGCCGTAACAGCCTTTTAACTTGTTAACCTAATTAAATCTCAATCTTTACCACTCCACAATGAGCGATCAGGGCCTGCGGAATACTCAATCACTGTAACAAAAATGTGGTATATTTTTGTATTTAACCAATTAGACCATATTTTTGTAGGGTAATGTTTCTGTTGTTGTCTTATCAGTTCAGAAAGGGAAAACCTCTTTTTTTACTATGAACGCTACGGAATGGCGGCTACGAAACGGCTACGGAATGTAGCGCACCTTTTTCATAGTAAAAAGATGCGATACGGTTCCGAGCTGATAAGTGTGCTATGACCAATTTTATAAACTATAAACTTAAACTCAAATTTCTTTATTCACTTGAGTTCAATCTGTACATTTATGAAAGTCAAGTTTGATGCCATTGTTTCAAGAGTCAACCAGGTGGCCTTGTTTTGAGAAGAACCGGCAAGAAACTCAGCGAGTTTTATCCTCCCTTTACAGTTTTCATACTTAGTATTGATTTGGAAAGAGTCATAATTCATATAGATTTGTTACATTAATAGTAATTTGCGTTGTAATCTGTGCCGCGCAATCTAAAACTGTCAAAAGTTTTCTTGTGAATAGAATAACATATCTGCGAAGATATAACCTTGAAGATGCGTACAAATTGCGAAGTTTTTTATCCCACTAATATGCATTAATAAAATTATTTTTCGAAAGTAGGCAATTACTTAGGAAACAGACGACACTAGCATCGATTTCCCGGATTTGTGTGAAAACGGCTGACGGATGATACATCCCTGCCGCGACAGGAAAACTGAACAGAAACTAGACTCGGATAGCCCTTACACGGAAACGTGTGGACAGCCCTTTATTCGGAACAATCTTCTCGGACAAACTAATTCAGCATTCATGACAACGCGGCCCTTCATTGAGTGAAAATTTTCCCCCAACTGACAAAGATTAATCGAATCTTAGACAAAAAATGCTACCGTTGTTTAATCCGATGTGATGGCTTTAAAATTTATTTGGCCTAAGGGTGCTATTTATATCGCCGTTTCAAAAATGAACTGCGGTTATCTCGGAGACGTAGAATCGTGTCTGGAATAGCAATCAGCTGGATTCGTTGCTACTCCGCCGGCAGTTTTAAGTAGGACCCGGAGATTTATAAAGGAATTGGTGGCTTTAATGGTCGTTTAAAAATATTATGTTCCCGTAATCAAGTGTCAAGCAATTACTTCTCTTCCCGTTTCTAATATAGTTCATCTATATAATTAACTTCTTAATTCCCTTAACTAAGATATTACCTATACACCCGTACTGCAGAGTTGCTTTTGAGTGGACTATCTGTCCTGGTTTTTGGTATTTGTTTGTTTGGATTACTGAAGGATTGATACTTTATTGGATTAGGTGTCCCATTTGTGTAGGCTACAGGCGGGCAATCTATAACTATTGGCGGCACTACATGGCCCATACTGCGAAATGTGGCTTTATGTTTAACTTAACCACTAAAACCCCGTACGAGACAATTAAAAACAATTGTCACTAGAAACGAAGTCCGTGAATGGTTAACACTAGAAGTGCCGAAGACTACGACCCCCTCTTAAACCGCCGCCGTACCAATTTTTTCCTACTATATTTTTTGCAACGATTGTTAGTTTAAGGCAAAAAAATGTTTTTAATATACTAAAAACGGGTTTATTTATTAATTTTAATTAAATATTTGTCGTGGATGTCGTCAGGATTTAGATCGAATCACGATCTCACATACGAATGCCGAGTCAATTTATCAACACACATCACAAAGAGGAGAACCAGAGTAGTGCCTGGGACTTGTGACCCAGTGTGTAGGTTTACCTAGGCACTCACCTTCACTTCTCTCTAACTATTATCACACAACTGTCGGACATAGCTTCCACAAGCATTCCTAATACAACCATAGACACGTCCGCACTCAGCGATGCCTCGAACTAGACTGAGCTCTGTCGAGCGCGCACCGCTGCAACAAAGGCGCGCCCCACCACTATTACGTCGCATCGTCCGATAGCTCGTGCGGCGCTGACGTCACTCGCAATACCACGTGGACTATTTCCAATGAAAATAACAATTTAAATTACAATTGAACCTAATAATGTCATAGCGCCGTCATATTTATTAGTTAAAAAAACAAATAACGTACCAAATTATGAATTATCAGTTTGATGTGATTTTCATAAAAAATAATCAAAACTTACATAGTACTGATAACTAAGTAGCTTACATAAATATCTTTTTTTTTATATTTGATAGGCTGAGCGTTTGGCCACAATCTCACCTGATGTGAAGCGAAGATGTGGCCTAAGATGGTACACGCTCGCCTAGAAGATGCTTGTTCACTCTGGCCTTAAAGATATCCAGATTATATTGATCCGGGAAAACAGACCTTGGCAACGAGTTCCACTCCTTAGCTGTGCGCATAATGAAAGAGGAAGCAAAGCGCTTCGTGCGGATGGGAGGTATATCTACAACGTAAGGGTGAAAACCTTCGCCGCGTCTGGTCGTCCGGTGGTGAAAAGGGGCTGGGGGGATCAAATTATGAAGAACCTCCGCACACTCTCCGAAATGCAACCGATAAAAGACCGAGAGGCAAGCTACACGCCTTCGGTGGTCAAGGTTCTGGAGATTAGCCTCAGCGAGTAGTGCCTCACTGCCGATGAGTCGCCTCGCTCGGTGCTCCACCGAATCCAGTGCATCCAACTGATAACGTGCGGATCCGTCCCAAAGGTGACAACAGTACTCCATGCAGGAGCGTACTTGGGCTCGATAAAGACGTAGGAGCTGCTCAGATGTAAAATATCGTTTCGCCTTTGAAAGAATGCCAAGTTTTTTGGCTGCAGTTTCAGCAATGGATTCGATGTAGCGACCGAAATTGAGATTGGCAGAGATATCTACACCCAAGAGGTCCAGATGGTCGCTAACCGGAACGGAGACATTTCGGAAAGTCGGACTCAGATGAAATGGAGTCCGTTTCGCCGAGAAGAGACATGCCTGCGTTTTGGACGGATTGAACCCAACCAAGTTGGCCTCACCCCAGAGGGAAACAGCTTCCAGGGTTGCATTCACTCCCTCCACCATCGCCTCCCTCAAAGATCGGACATCTGCTCCAGACTTCGCATCCGACAAGTACCTCTCCGAAACTGTGCTGTCGTCTGCGTACCCAAAGATACCGGGATTCAAAAGCTATAGATATTATGTCTATTTATATAGTTTATAGTCATTTGACATCTATAAATATGGACTTCTAGTGTTAAAGCTCGGCCTAACCCCTTTTGGGATGACGAGCGTGATTGTATGTATGTTATTAAGTCTCCATCAGGTTTTGTTAATACACCTCAATGTGTAAACGCAATTTCAAATAGAATGCGATATGTAATTAGAAACAAACGAACGGAAGGCACGACAAAGAAATCTGCTGTGATTAAGAGCTGAGATTCTGTTGAGAGCCGACTCTCGATGAGTCTCGACTCAGGTCTTTAATATCTAAAAAAATAAACTGCTAAATAAAATATATCGCAATCTTTCTTTTCAACACTAGAAAAAATACACTGATTTTTTTACAGTGTATTTTTTCTAGTTATAAAAATATATACGCCTTTGAATCGTACACATTCATTAGGCATATTAAACCGTAATACTTTAACTGAAGTCTGATATTTAAAAGCATATTATGAAAACGGTGAAAACGTTTATGTTATAGACTTTTTCCAATCCATTCAAATTGCACCATTATTTTATGAAATATAAAAGTCACGTTCGGCTAGTGTCGTCTCTATTCTTATGTTAATAACAGTCTTTAGATGGCTGCAAACCTTTAGTTAACAGAGGCATAAATTGTCTTGATAACATCTTCCAAAGGATTTATAGTTGCTGACCCTAATACCTATATATCTTTTGTACTGCGCACCATGAAATAGTAACTTGGACCAAATTGCCTTTTCTAGGCTAGAACACATACGTAGGCGAGACTGAACGATATCAAGAATAATATAATGTGAGATCGGGTTTATAATAACTGGATCCATATGCATGAAATCTGTGTCTCTATTTTAGCCTTATTACGCTGACACAATATATTTATTACGTCATCACCAGCATAACCTCATCTATACTAATAATATTATAAAGCTGAGGAGTTTATTTGTTTGTTTGAACGCGCTAATATCAGGAACTACTGATTCAAATTGAAAAACTATTTTACGTCAGATAGTCTATTTATCGAGGAAGGCTATATAACATCGCTAATCTCAGGAACTACTGATTCAAATTGAAGAACTATTTTACGTCAGATAGTCTATTTATCGAGGAAGGCTATATAACATTATAACACGCGAACAAAGTCGGGCACAGCTAGTCTTAGATAAGTAGGTTAACTTTGCACAGAAGAAGCTACTTCTTCAAAAAGTTGTAAAGGTATTTGTGATATATTACAGAGATCTTCATACATACATATATAAAGTCACGCCTATTTCTTATATGAATAGGCAGAGATCATTTGTTTTTACTTGCTACAATCCTTGCATTTTTCTTTCACTTCATCTACTTTCATCAAAGTCCTCATACATGCCCGAGAAAAGTATATAATAAATAATATAATAATAAATCTTTATTGTGCATAAAACTGTAACAAGTTGTACATAAATTACAGTTAATTACATTTGTATAATGATTTTCGAGGCGACTAACAATTTAAAGGGCGACTAACCATCTTGTTTGTTACTTGGCAGCGATTAAATATATCATAAAAAGTTTGTTTTACCGGAATTCAATAACTTACGTGGTTGTAGAAAATTGAATTACTCAATACCTTCTTATATCAATGATTTACCTAATAACCTACAGGACATGTACATTAATGCTATAATATAAGTAAATACAAATGAAAATTTAAAAAATTCTATTTTAATTCTATTCTATATTTAGTGTAAGAAAATCTGAGTTTATATTAGTGACTCGCCATACACATATAAACCTTACAGGTTTCCGTGTACGGCTTATGTATTATGTGTGTTTTATAATAATGTATTGGAAATAAATAAATAAAAGACAACAAGTAGTAACTAGAGATTACAAGTATACCATTAAAAATCTAATATTCACTGGAGAGATGAAAAATAAAGTAACAAGAAACATATTACTATGAAATCTGTAAATCCAAACCCAAGAATGTAATATATCTTGCCCATAAAACCCATTAAATCAAATGCAAGAATGTTACAAATCCTAAATCATTTCAAATGTCCGTCGAGCGCCGTTGCAGCGTCGCCATTTTCAACCGTTCCGCCGCTGCATCTGAAGTGGCATAAAACCGCGGAGGGCGTACCAAATTACCCCTGGACCGGTTATGGAAGCCGCAGCCGGCGGCAGATATCGGGTTTCGATTTAACTCGTACAATACTGACACCGTTCACCGCAATTGTATGCTGTGGAAATACTACTTGTGTGGAACTGAGTACTCGATCACAAACATATTTGGATGATCTAATGGATATTGCGGCAACATTGTCGTGATGGTTTTCTAATATCCCTTTCTGCATGCCTATTGCTCGGACTGCTGACACGTATTAGGCTAATTAGAGTTTAATAACGTAATGTTAACGGTCAATTTTAGTGGCCGAAGTCATTTTCATAGATAGGTCAATACAAACAACTCTTGCTATGGTGGGACCTCATTGAAATCGCGAATTTACCTATTTTCTTAGAGTAAAATTTACAAAACACACGAGAAGTGTAATTTAATTATGTTATTCAACGTAATCTTATATCCAATTAATATCAGTGTAACTAAAACTCTTCGCTGTTGTGGAACGTATAACATAATTGTGTTTCACAAAGAACAAATATTATATCCAAACATTATCTCAACCTTATCACGCTAGAGTACGTATTTTCCACATGACGCTCTTTTACAGCAAATATGAAAAGAAAATGTTCTGTTTAACGAAAGACTGTACCATTTCCAACATTAGGTAGGTAAAGCATTTACAAACAATCAGAACACGTGCCTCTTACACGTGTTTATATATTCAGAGCATGTTATTATCTCCTGGAAATTCCCAAGGAGAATCAACTTAAGCTTTTTATCAGATTCATAAGTTCTTACAAAGATTCAAAGTGATCCGTGCGATTTACAACAGGTGTTATACGACAGAACATGATTATGATCGTATTATTAAACATAATGTCAGCGAGAGTTTGCAAGTGGAAGTTCAGTTATAACACTCATTATTCGTTCGTAAGAGCGGCTGTAAATTTGCCTAATGTCCTCGCATTAGCCGATGTCTCAAAATTATGTCCGCATGTTTCACGAATTCAGTGCTGATTTAAATTGTGATCATAATTGCTGCTTTCATTTGCATGTAATAACCATGTACATTGTTATAATATATCTCGCGTTGTTTTTTTACTTTAACTTATTGCAACCAAATTTAACATGCATGTATGACATCAAAATATAAGGTTTCTATCAACTTTTGAGTCGTTTTCGGTATACAAGGAAGGAAGTAAATTTTTGCCTGACATCATTATCATGAATCAGTGTCTAAGGCCCGTATTACAGAATCGCACTCAGAAATCAATTATGTCTTGAGAATCGTTTGTCACTTTCTATCAAGCACAAAGTGATACAGACACAGACACATACGACGCTCAGTACGGCGTTGATTATTGAGACTCATTCTAAATACCTCAAGTTATGTTTGCTAACTTTACCTGGAAAACCCAAAACGGTACATTTACGAGACACTGAAGGACGAGTTCCTTCGAGTTTCTTTTAACAAATGGGCTCAGTTATCACTACTTAGCCCAATCTGCTTCAAATGCTGCCTCTATACGAGTATATATATATATATCACACTGCACTCGCTTACTTTAAAGAATCATCATCATCATATTTTCAGCCAAGAGACGCCCACTGTTGGACATAGGCCTCCCCCAAGGATCTCTAAACCGGTCGGTCCTGCGCTGCCCGTATCCAGCGGCTTCCCGCGACCCTTACTAGATCGTCAGTTCACCTTGTGGGGGGCCTACCAACGCTGCGTTTCCCGGTACAAGGTCGCCACTCGAGGACCCTTCCGCCCCAACGGCCGTCAGTCCTCCTCGCAATGTGCCCTGTCCACTGCCACTTAAGGTTCGCAATTCTTTGGCCTATGTCGGAGACCTTGGTTCTCCTGCGTATCTCATCATTTCTGATATGATCACGCAGAGAAACTCCGAGCATAGCCCTCTCCATTGCCCTTTGGGTGACCTTGAGCCTTCTTATGAGGCCCATTGTAAGCGGCCACGTTTCGGTTCCATAAGTCATCACTGGCAACACGCACGCTTTAAAGTATATAGTTATAAAATTAGCAACAGAGATTACAAAGAAATAAACGTAAATATCATTTACAACACCATTGATTAAAGAACCAGACTGACTAGAATATATTTGAAGAACATCATCTACAGCCTGCAGACATTTCTACTTCCAAAAAAAACAGTGTATTGTGAAAAAAGAATTTAATATTAAGGTGACTTTTTAGCCATAGCTCTGCCTATAATATGTAATCCGGTTTGGCTGGCAGATACAATTGCCGTAGCAATCAAGATCAATGACTTAACTTGCCTTTCAAAACGCAGAGGAGCTTGAGTATATAAACTTTGTAGTGATCCATTTTACGATAATTCACTGTAAAAGCTATTTTTAGGTATAATAAGAAGTGGTTATTTTGGAGTTTTAAAAGAAATAAATACCGTAAGACTTTGCAATTTACTAAGCCAACAAGATTCTCCTTTGGTAAAATTGGTAAGCACTTCGACGTATTTATTACAATAACAACAAAATAAATGTTAATGCAGTACCTAGTATAATCTAAAAGTTTTTAAGACTTTCCGTCCAAGTTATCAACAAGTATTATGACGCTCTTCAAAAATTTCCATAATACAATGTCACTTTCCGAACAGATAACTGAAAATCAATATTTATTGCGTGTTAAAGTGAAGCTGTGGTAACAAAACGAATAACAATATTACTTTAGAAGCTTGCAACAATGAATAGCCGAGCTCCATGTCAATGTAAACAGGGATATCTTGAACACTACAGATGCACTAGGTAACCCTATTTTCGAGGGATTTCTTCCTTGGTACATATACATTGCGGGTTTATGTTGCCATACAAGCCTTGCGCGCAGAGATAAGCGAACAACTTATGTTACACGAGTAAAAATGTAGGATGGCGTGCGTTGAATTTAAAATAGTTCGTGATACAGGTTCCCGGAGTGTCCATAAATTCTGCGAGAATGTAGTCTACGTACTGGTGATTCGTTAAATTGAAATTTTGATAGCTTCATCAAGCTTCTAAATAGTAATGTAATATGTAACCATGTAAAAAATATTTGCCTTTTTAATAAACATGATATCGAGCTTGTGGCCGTGGTTCTCAAATATTTCTTTGTCTGTTGCCACTCAATAAAGAGATCACTTGTGCCTTTGTCCAACAGTGAACGCCTCTCGGCTGACATGATAATGATGATGGTGAAAGAGAGCACAAAAGACAGTGGTAGGGTTGTTAAAATTACATAATGCCGACCGCCTCAAGGTTGAGGATGACGAAAGATTATCTTTTAAGGACTACGCGTTCTGGTCTACGTTGTCACTGACAAACTGTGGCTGCCATTCCAACGCGAACTAAGAAATTTGGCAACTCGTTTCTTTGTCGCACAATCAAACAATGGAATTCACTGCCAGCACACGTGTTCCCTCCTTCCTATAATCCTGGGTCATTCAAAAGAGGCGTGAAGAAGCACCTTGCAGGTCAGCAAGGCGTGGGTGGCTAGCGCGGCAGTTTATCTCTCGCGCCAGCTATCTTCGCATTTGGACTCTACTTCTGCTTACCGTCAGGAATAGAGTCTATTGCTTGACCTTTTTATAAAAATAAATAAAAAAAAAATCTGCAGTGAAGACTCTTGGGACATTTTCTGAGATTATGTGCCATTGAGCACCTCTCAATGTGTACTTTTCTCGAGCGTGAGTATTTTGAAGAAAGTCACCATCTGTACAGTTATTTCCCAATCAGAGAATTATTTTAATTTTAATGTATGTGGTAGAACTATATGAAACATTATTCCACTTAATTTTATTGACGAAAACAGTCTAATAGAAACGAATCAAACATAACTTTTCAGTACATACAGTTATATCAATAGAAAGACAAGAAAACTCATTGTAATAGCCTATATAATTCAATCCTTGTCATCGAAGAAGGTTTAGGCAGTAGTCCACCACGCTTGCCCAATGCGGAGCTTAAGGTGTCTGCATCAATGCGGAGTATAATCAATACACCTTAGCTTAGCCATCTGATTAAAGGTAATTCAAAACGGTGTTCAGATAACTCATCTACATATAAAATCTTTTGAACACCCTTGAAAGTACATAAAGGATTAATTTCACGCTAGATCATGAATTAACTTGGCAGTTTTACAAATAACACCAAGGGCTTACAAATACACCCATTTTTTTGAACATTTTATCTTGATATTTCCTAATACCTACTACCATTAACGGCTTTTTTACATTCTGGAGATTATCATCACTAGATCTTGTAGTTATGTAGGACTTTGTTGGACCGCCAAAACTTAAGTTTTTTTTAATCTTACTCATATTATAATTAGTTAAACACATTTTAAAGTTACCAGATCGTCTGCCCACCATGTGGGGACCAACGAACTCGTAAAGGTTGCGGGAAGCCATTAAATACGCGCAACGCAGGAACGAAGGTTTGAGATCCTTGGGGATATGTCCAACAGTGGGCGTTTTTCCGATGAAATAATTTTTATAATTAATATTAATGATTTTCTTTTCAAATGTTCCGTAATTTAATAACTTTTTTAAAGGCATAATAAAAATATATTTTTATCTGTTTTATAACGTCGCTGGTGTATCTCAATAAATAAATAAACCGTAATAGAATCTAAAAGTTTAACCACCCACAAATATTTGACCTGATAGGCATAAAACCGGGCTCCTTCAATGTAATCTAATTAAATCGCAAATGCACAAATTCAATAAAGTAACGGGAGCACACCGGGAGCACAATCTTGACATGTGGCAGATATATATTTATCTGTCCCCTACAGAACGCAGTCTGCCTTAACAAGCTGCGGTTACGTTAACCGCAGACACAACACTGTAACACCATAATCTGTGATCTCTAAGGTAGCACAAACATAAGTCGATATAAAACTGACTTTCACTAAACAGTTAGGTATCAGCTCGTAAAGAGAACGCCTCTTTTTTACTATGAACGCTACGGAACCGCGGCTACGAAACGGCTAAGAATCGTAGCGCATCTATTAGAGAGGCGATACAGTTCTGAGCTGATAAGTATGCTAGGACCTTTATGTATCGCGACGCCATTAATTAAGAAGATAAAGTTCTGTTAAAGTTCTGCTCAAAAGTTTTGCCACTATTGCAATGCGTCGCTATTTTTGTTAGATTTCATTGTAATGTGTCCCAGCAGTGGGTAGAATTGTAAAGGTTGTCATGATGGGGATGATATAATTATTTGTAAGAGTTTTTTTGCTCCTATGTTTGGTATATATGATCAATAAAGATTTTGTTACTTTGACATAGGTACATTCATAAATATACCAAAGAATCATAACTCTTACGGAGTTAAGTGGAAACAAGGAGTATGAAATATAGAGATTTAATGAGAAAATGTTACAAACCAGAAAAGTGCAGTGACAGGCGAAAAGAAGCAATGAGAAGAAGTGACAATACGGATATCAAAATATAGAAAAGTAATAAAATCATAGAGTATCAAAAAGTATACATATATCAATATAAAACATGGTACGCTACAATAACATTAAAGAAATCATTCGAGTATGTATATGTATTTAAATTTTAATACCCGGAATTAAACCCGTAAGACGTCTCGTACCCCACTCATAAACTCTGCGCTGATCTGAAAAACCCACAGTGCAAATTGTCCTAATCTGTAATTCCGCACTCGATCTTAAATCGTTTGAGAATCCACCACTCGCGGTTTTAACTGCCCTCAAGGGGGCAACTCTATTCGAGTCTCCGATATTTCCTTGGAGGCTCGATCGATTGCAATTTAAATGTGCTGATTTCTTCGATCGCGATCGTAATGAGACGACGTAATTAGATTTAGTCCCAATCTTGGTGAGCCCATGCCGATTAATCGCTTTGGGGCAAACATAAAAACGAGGCAGTTTACGAGACACGCTGTTGAGTCTTTGAAGTGAGATTGTAGCAAATATTTGTAAACTTATTCTGTTATCCATTTAACTATATAGCTTGTTTCAACAATAAATTTAACTCATGTACCTACTATTTTACTACAAGATTACAATTCATACATTAACCCCCTTATTCATAAAAGCAAGTTAATTTATTTTAGATTTACAAATGGTTTGTCTCTGTCACTCTGGCACGAGATGAATGAGACAAAATACTTTTTAACAAGGTAATAACTAAAATAGGTTTATTGAGTGTTTATGAATAAGGCTGTAAGTGTATGATACTGTACACAGGCACTTAGGTGAGTGACTACATTGGCCCGTTTGTGCAGAGCCTAACTATTGCAGAGCACAACATTACATTTTACTAATAGTGACAAACTTTAATTAACTTTGACTTAACCAAGAACAGATTTGTACCCACCGTGGAATCTAACCCCGGAACTCTGAATCTAATACCGAACAATTAACCATAGTAGAGTTTAAAATGGTAACAGATCCAGTAGCAGTAAGTATTGCCTATCAATTTCCCGTCGCATTTAAAAGAGACACGCCACAAAGATGAGCGCTTCATAATTTAGTACATTCATTACCTTAACCCAAGGGAGTGATTCCTCGCTTAACTCTCACCCACTGCCAAACTCTATTACAGGTATTAATCTGTTTAAATGTAACCAAATTATGCTCAATTAAATTGGTACAAAATTGTAACCGTCTTAAATTCCAAAAAAATAATAATTCATTTATTCATTTTGTTTAATATCTAAGTACCTACATATGTCTATAATCGGTAGGCTCATGCCTGGCTGCACCAAGTTCCACTAGGTGTAACCGTGCTTCAGATTTTAGCCGTTAATATAACAATAATAGACCTATATAGTTCCTAATTCTAAATAGACAGGACATCCATTACGCAGCATCCTGATCTCATCTTCAACGAGATTAAACAATAAACCACAGCACTCTATAATAGAGCTAGCTTCTGACGTGATTATCATACTAATAGGTGTCTTAATTAACTGGCATCAAAATGTACCTATGCACCTAGATGTTATAATTTAAAGGTAAATTTAGGCCCTAGACAGACGAGCTGCATTTCAGTTAGCACGACTACAAACCGAAATCCTAATGAACTCCGAAATCCGATGACTACAAAACGAAAATGCCAAATCCGTGTAGCCTTATTGGTTATATTTTTTCAAATTTTATTTAACCCGCTGGCAATATCTTACAAAAGTTTGTTTTTAAAAAAAATTTGAATTGCGGCAGAAATTTCGGTCCTGTGATTTATTGTGTGGCAGGATCAAAAATCCGGACTTGAATAAAATCCGAGTGGAATTTAGTCTAAACTCTAGAAATCCTGCCTCGACCGACTTTATCCGATCAAATAGTAACCTTACCCCGGTAACCCCCTTTTGTTTATAAAATAGTCTAGCAACTGACTGCATCACAGTACCCAGTACCCTTCACAGAAATAATAATTTAAGAGGGTAGAAGTGCCTTAGTCGCGTGACCTTCGTGCCGCCATTGTGTCTTTTTAGGACACAACCGCGCGACTTGCGGCTCAGTGCTGCTCGAACCGTCGGCGTCGGTGTGATAAAAATGCCTTAAAATGGTGTTTTGATGAATTGGTAATTGCGGAAACTCATCCAGAGTGTGTAATTACACTAATAAGGGGATCACATTTCATTCGAATGTATTATTTGAGAAAATCTTTCACTATGAAAATATTGGTATATATGTTATTAACATAAAACTTCATAACCATTGCTGCTGATGCCTTTAAAAACGCAGAGCGTTTTAAAGTATACGCAGCAATGTATTGTGATTTTCGATATCACTTCTCTCTAGCACAAAAGTTCATGGTACAGACACGATACGGACGGACATGATAACAGCCATAATGCCGACGCGACCAATGAAGAGCGACGTTGTGTAAGTGTGGGTGTGACTTATGGTGAGTGTTACTCAACGCTGTCACTTAAACGTAAGGTTCATAATTGTAAATTGTGGGCGTGATTGCGTTGTACGGTTTCGTTGTTTTGAGTGCGTGCATTAATATTAAGTAGAGGGGATAAAGCGGCGACACTGGTTCCGGTAGTAAAATGCGAACCAAAGCAATTCTATCCTCTATATTATTATTTCTGTGGTACCCTTAGCATGAGTTTCGATAGTTTGCGTGCTCGATCAAACGTATCGTCTCTTTTCATACATTGCTCACTGTTTCTGATAGTTTACGGTAGAGGCGCTAGCGGGCAATGTATGAAAAGAGACGATACGTTTGATCGAGCTCGCAAGTTATCGAAACTCATACTAAGGGCTCGAAAACTAACAAACTCATACTAGAATGGTAAGCAGAAGTGGAGTCCAAATGCTAAGATTGGGGCGGCGAGCGATGCGAAAGGGCTCCGTCGCTTGCTAATATGCCCTGGCGACTAAGAGGACATTCAAGATCCCTGGAATGTCCTCTCTACCTCATTGGGGGAAGTAGTGACCTATAAGTCAACTGCAGATGGTAAGTGCGGATGAAAATAGGCTCCCGCGCAACCATCGACATGCGGAGAGAAGGGATCCGACAGTTTTTAGTGGGTATGCCAGCTGGTGACTCCCACATAACCCTGGCGTGGCCCTATTCTCGCCAAAGGTACATATAAAACGTTTTCTGTCGAAAAAAAAAAAGGCCAGATGCTAAGATAGCCAGTGCAAGAGCAGATGCAAATGCTTATTCATGTCTCTTTTGAATGACTCAAGGTTATAAGGAGTGTGTTTTATGACAATTCCAATTCTTGTTTCTGCGATATGGAAATTAGTTGCCAATTACAACAAATAAATAACAGTAGAAATAAAATTATGTTGTTTGATGTATTACTAATTACCAAACCATTCGAAATAGGGGCAGCTTGATCTCGCATTTATAATAATACAGCAACAACCCAAGACACAAGTCTAATGTCCATATGATTGAGAGAAATCCATGCCGTTTACGCGCTTATTACCTAAGCGGCAAAAACGTTAACGCTGGCGAAACCACACTGGCTCAGTAAATTAATAACTGGCTATTTGGCGAGCAAAAAAATTAGCGTGTAGCTAATAACCGAACTAAGCTCAGTGTGAGAGATCGGTCCCGAGAGAACGAATGGATGTTAATTGTTATGTATAGAGTACATAGTCGCGTTAGTACATCTTGTGCTAATGACATTATTATTTTTATTAACATATATTTTGATTGGCATGATTTGAGTTAGACTACATTTTAACCTATATAGCTTGTTTCAACAATAAATTTAACTCATGTACCTACTATTTTACTACAAGATTACAATTCATACATTAACCCCCTTATTCATAAAAGCAAGTTAATTTATTTTAGATTTAAAAATGGTTTGTCTCTGTCACTCTGGCACGAGATGAATGAGACAAAATACTTTTTAACAAGGTAATAACTAAAATAGGTTTATTGAGTGTTTATGAATAAGGCTGTAAGTGTATGATACTGTACACAGGCACTTAGGTGAGTGACTACATTGGCCCGTTTGTGCAGAGCCTAACTATTGCAGAGCACAACATTACATTTTACTAATAGTGACAAACTTTAATTAACTTTGACTTAACCAAGAACAGATTTGTACCCACCGTGGAATCTAACCCCGGAACTCTGAATCTAATACCGAACAATTAACCATAGTAGAGTTTAAAATGGTAACAGATCCAGTAGCAGTAAGTATTGCCTATCAATTTCCCGTCGCATTTAAAAGAGACACGCCACAAAGATGAGCGCTTCATAATTTAGTACATTCATTACCTTAACCCAAGGGAGTGATTCCTCGCTTAACTCTCACCCACTGCCAAACTCTATTACAGGTATTAATCTGTTTAAATGTAACCAAATTATGCTCAATTAAATTGGTACAAAATTGTAACCGTCTTAAATTCCAAAAAAATAATAATTCATTTATTCATTTTGTTTAATATCTAAGTACCTACATATGTCTATAATCGGTAGGCTCATGCCTGGCTGCACCAAGTTCCACTAGGTGTAACCGTGCTTCAGATTTTAGCCGTTAATATAACAATAATAGACCTATATAGTTCCTAATTCTAAATAGACAGGACATCCATTACGCAGCATCCTGATCTCATCTTCAACGAGATTAAACAATAAACCACAGCACTCTATAATAGAGCTAGCTTCTGACGTGATTATCATACTAATAGGTGTCTTAATTAACTGGCATCAAAATGTACCTATGCACCTAGATGTTATAATTTAAAGGTAAATTTAGGCCCTAGACAGACGAGCTGCATTTCAGTTAGCACGACTACAAACCGAAATCCTAATGAACTCCGAAATCCGATGACTACAAAACGAAAATGCCAAATCCGTGTAGCCTTATTGGTTATATTTTTTCAAATTTTATTTAACCCGCTGGCAATATCTTACAAAAGTTTGTTTTTAAAAAAAATTTGAATTGCGGCAGAAATTTCGGTCCTGTGATTTATTGTGTGGCAGGATCAAAAATCCGGACTTGAATAAAATCCGAGTGGAATTTAGTCTAAACTCTAGAAATCCTGCCTCGACCGACTTTATCCGATCAAATAGTAACCTTACCCCGGTAACCCCCTTTTGTTTATAAAATAGTCTAGCAACTGACTGCATCACAGTACCCAGTACCCTTCACAGAAATAATAATTTAAGAGGGTAGAAGTGCCTTAGTCGCGTGACCTTCGTGCCGCCATTGTGTCTTTTTAGGACACAACCGCGCGACTTGCGGCTCAGTGCTGCTCGAACCGTCGGCGTCGGTGTGATAAAAATGCCTTAAAATGGTGTTTTGATGAATTGGTAATTGCGGAAACTCATCCAGAGTGTGTAATTACACTAATAAGGGGATCACATTTCATTCGAATGTATTATTTGAGAAAATCTTTCACTATGAAAATATTGGTATATATGTTATTAACATAAAACTTCATAACCATTGCTGCTGATGCCTTTAAAAACGCAGAGCGTTTTAAAGTATACGCAGCAATGTATTGTGATTTTCGATATCACTTCTCTCTAGCACAAAAGTTCATGGTACAGACACGATACGGACGGACATGATAACAGCCATAATGCCGACGCGACCAATGAAGAGCGACGTTGTGTAAGTGTGGGTGTGACTTATGGTGAGTGTTACTCAACGCTGTCACTTAAACGTAAGGTTCATAATTGTAAATTGTGGGCGTGATTGCGTTGTACGGTTTCGTTGTTTTGAGTGCGTGCATTAATATTAAGTAGAGGGGATAAAGCGGCGACACTGGTTCCGGTAGTAAAATGCGAACCAAAGCAATTCTATCCTCTATATTATTATTTCTGTGGTACCCTTAGCATGAGTTTCGATAGTTTGCGTGCTCGATCAAACGTATCGTCTCTTTTCATACATTGCTCACTGTTTCTGATAGTTTACGGTAGAGGCGCTAGCGGGCAATGTATGAAAAGAGACGATACGTTTGATCGAGCTCGCAAGTTATCGAAACTCATACTAAGGGCTCGAAAACTAACAAACTCATACTAGAATGGTAAGCAGAAGTGGAGTCCAAATGCTAAGATTGGGGCGGCGAGCGATGCGAAAGGGCTCCGTCGCTTGCTAATATGCCCTGGCGACTAAGAGGACATTCAAGATCCCTGGAATGTCCTCTCTACCTCATTGGGGGAAGTAGTGACCTATAAGTCAACTGCAGATGGTAAGTGCGGATGAAAATAGGCTCCCGCGCAACCATCGACATGCGGAGAGAAGGGATCCGACAGTTTTTAGTGGGTATGCCAGCTGGTGACTCCCACATAACCCTGGCGTGGCCCTATTCTCGCCAAAGGTACATATAAAACGTTTTCTGTCGAAAAAAAAAAAGGCCAGATGCTAAGATAGCCAGTGCAAGAGCAGATGCAAATGCTTATTCATGTCTCTTTTGAATGACTCAAGGTTATAAGGAGTGTGTTTTATGACAATTCCAATTCTTGTTTCTGCGATATGGAAATTAGTTGCCAATTACAACAAATAAATAACAGTAGAAATAAAATTATGTTGTTTGATGTATTACTAATTACCAAACCATTCGAAATAGGGGCAGCTTGATCTCGCATTTATAATAATACAGCAACAACCCAAGACACAAGTCTAATGTCCATATGATTGAGAGAAATCCATGCCGTTTACGCGCTTATTACCTAAGCGGCAAAAACGTTAACGCTGGCGAAACCACACTGGCTCAGTAAATTAATAACTGGCTATTTGGCGAGCAAAAAAATTAGCGTGTAGCTAATAACCGAACTAAGCTCAGTGTGAGAGATCGGTCCCGAGAGAACGAATGGATGTTAATTGTTATGTATAGAGTACATAGTCGCGTTAGTACATCTTGTGCTAATGACATTATTATTTTTATTAACATATATTTTGATTGGCATGATTTGAGTTAGACTACATTTTAACCTTCCTCGATTCTTCGGGTCAAAGTGACTCGACACTTAAATTTAATCGTCATAAAAGTCGTAATTATCAAAATAATTTAAAACAAGTCCGTGACAATTACAAATTATGCATTAAAGTACGGATGTTAAAATTTACTCTTTTTTCTTCAGAATATAAAGTCTTTTCTTTCTTGGGATCCTCGGGTTAATAGTACCAGCGACTATGGAAAAGGTCCTCGGGTTAGAAATGCCCATATTCTTTCAATAAAAACGCTTAGTTATAACAACAAAAATTCTAAGAATATAGTTACAATTTGTGTTTGTTAGTCAAATCTATAAAGCATGTTATTATTAGCGGTACTCTAAGATTATTGTGTATTTACATTTAGATTTGTACATGTAGATTTATTAGACTATTAGTTGTAGAATCATAATTATTACATGCATAGTTACAGAGCTTTGTTTCATTACTTGCTTGGACTCGACGTTTTCCGTTGGTGTTAGAAATGTAATTTACAAGTTCGGAAATTACAAACTACATTAAAAGTTTTGATGGTGGAATAGCGAAACGGTGAAAATTTGGCGAAAGTGCTGACGAAAATATTCAACATACTATAAAATAAGCCTTAGTGTACGTAATATTTGGGGAACCGAGGCGGGTCAAAGGCTCTGCTCAACCCCTCTTGGGACTACGAGCGTGATCGTATTCATGTATGACGATTGACGATGTTTGACGATTACAAGACCTCCTCTATACTACGTACACGAGAAAGTAAAAAAGTACCAAACTTTATTTTCTAAAATTTTGATGCGCAAGATAGTCCTATCGTGATCAAGTACTAAAACGAGGATCGAACGCGCGATCTTTCGCGATTCGGGTGGCTGCTCTCCTATCTGAGCTTCACAGGACTGTGAAAAGACGATGAGAGATTGCACAAGCTCACTGTTCGTTATGACGTTACAAGCAGATTATTTAAGTAAAAATATTGTATTCAAAAACTGGTCGCCGGTATTTGTAAAACTATGCCGTCGGATGTGGAAGATGTCAAAGGTTTGACAGGGATTCTTCAGCTCGCCTAATGTCAAGGCCGAAGTTGGAAGTGACCTTACAGCAACCCTCAACCCTCGGCTATCTTACCAATTGCTATCAGAACACAATACTGTTAAAACTACTATTAAGTCGACAGATATTAATAAGTGGTAGTACCCAACTACCCAGGTGGACTTTTAAGTCCAGTCCAGTTGGTTTGATCTGGTTTGGTTTTAACCAAACCGAGTAAAACTTTGTGCTTCCTGAGAATCGAATCTGGGACCACGGAGGTGGTTAAGTTTACACTAATTAATTATATGTTAATTCGGTGCTAATTGCGTCGCTGAAGATATATACAGAGTAGCCTCTAAATGAGTCCTATTGAGGTCGTACATGTAATGTACTCCTTTAGTTGGGCACTGTCAAAAACTATTAATATATTCCCAATTTGGACACTTACACTAATAAAGATATAAATAATCTATACGAGGCTCCAATCAACAGTTCCAATGTAAAGGAAAAAAATGTGAGTTTCAGACTTTTCCGTAGTAATCAAGTTTTCAATGTTTATTCGAAAAAAATACGATTCTAATTCACCGTTCATTCCTATTTCGTCCTCTTTATACAAATTAATAATGTCAATAATGGAGGCATCGAGAATTTCCATTTCGTTAACATAATTAAAACATTGATACAATAAAATGACGAAATTTCCATCTTAACAAGGGTCAAAGTTCACAATGTATTAATTGGCCTGGTTTGTGATATAGATACTAAAGACAAGGATTTTTAGAGAGTATTGCCATTGGTAATAGATGTCCAATTGTCCAGTGTCACCTGGACATCTATTACAGCCCTATTCTAGTATGCATTCAAAGGCTTTTTAAGACCTTGTCTAGAAAGGCTGAATTCGACGTATGTTGATTCTAGAATGGAGTGTGACGTGGGAGCATTTGGGGAGATAATTAGTTGCCATAAAGTTCATGGTTTATGGTAACTGTTTTATTAACAAAATGAAACTTGGTGTAACTGGCCGTAAGGATTTTTGCCTCCGTGTATGTCAGCTTACAGTAAAGAGTTCGCGCCGAAATAGGAAATATGCATGTAATTCAAATAAGGCACATTTTTATATTAATTATTACTTTATCTATTACTTTAGAATTGTCCCCACATTATTATTTTTTAATAATCTTTTTTTTTAGCAAGAAATTAATTATTGATAACTTTGAAGAAACTGTGTTAAATTCAAATAATTCAAACGCAACAAGACCGGTTGTGACGTATTTTTAGACACGTTTTACTATTATTTCAAAGATGAATATTTTATACGTTATTAGGGGATGTAAACTACAAAAGTGCGAAGAACGAAAATAAGCTTTATTCCTATAAATGCAAGCCGAATTGAAAAGTTTAAATCGAATTTAAGTGTGAAGCTGCCATGGTTGCCTTATGATGATTGTCCAGATAAGCTATACAGTTCTTTATTTAATCTAATAAATGTTGAATTTACCAACACTTTTGTGCCAAAAACAAAGACGATCTGTGATCGTCTAACTTTTAGTGAATGGGCAACGCCTGGTATCTACAATAGCAGGAATAAGTTGTACGATTTGTATAGTAAAAAATCATATAATTTTGATCCAGTATTTGTTAACTATGTAAAAAACTACTCTAAAGTTTTCAAAAGAGCCTGTTCCACTGCCAAGTCAGTTTACTTAAAAAATAAAATTAACAATCCTACTAATAAAATTAAAGAAACTTGGAATATTATTAACAGTGAAACTGGCAGGAGTCAAACACGCTGCCGCAATATTAACTTAAAGATTAATAATGTAAATGTTAAAGCTGATTTGGAAGTAGCTATGGAATTTGAAAAGTTTTTCTCAGATGTTCCCATACTGGCTACTAAATCACTTCAGTCGTCTTCCACCTCAGCTGAACAGCTTCTTAAACAAAATGTACCATCCTGTGACAGTAACTTCGAATTTACAGCTGTTAATTATAAAGATATTATAAATACCTTTAAGTCTATTGACCTGAAGAAATCTATGGATCTTTGGGGACTATCAGTCAAAACAATCTCATCCATTATAACTATAATAGCTCCTTATTTAGTTGTCGTATTTAACAGTTGTATTGGTTCTGGTGTGTTTCCTGACCTGATGAAACACAGTAAAATAATACCGTTATTTAAATCTGGCGAAACCTCAGATCCCACTAATTTTCGGCCTGTTTCTATTCTGCCAACTTTAAGTAAGATCTTTGAGAGATTAATGCTCAATCAACTATTAAAGCATTTCAATAAATATAATATATTTCATCAGAAACAATTCGGGTTCACTCGGGGTCGCTCTACCATTGATGCGGGAGTTGAGTTGTTAAAGGAGGTATTTGCTGCTTGGGAAGTATCACGTGACGCTCTTGGTGTTTTCTGTGATTTATCTAAAGCTTTCGACTGTGTTAATCATGATACTCTGGTCAGGAAATTACATCATTACGGCATTAGGAACAAGGCTCTCAACCTTATGACTTCATACCTGAGCAATAGAATACAGAAAGTTGATATAAATGGTAAAAGATCTCCAGGTTCTCTAGTCACAATAGGTGTTCCGCAGGGCTCAATTCTTGGTCCATTTCTTTTTCTAGTGTACATAAATGACTTGCCTTACTACATAAGGGACAATCATGATATTGTATTGTTTGCGGATGACACATCTTTGATTTTCAAAATAAATAGAAAATTAGATAATTATGACGAAGTTAACAATGCACTTGCAAAAGTAGTTTATTGGTTTAATGTTAATAACTTGTTGCTTAATGAAAAAAAAACCAAAGTAGTTAAGTTTACTACGCCGAAAGTGAGACGTGTAGAAACTAATGTACAAATAAATGGAGTTGAATTGAAACCTGTGAAAACAACAACTTTCTTAGGAGTAATGTTAGACTCCAAACTACAATGGGGTCCACATATTGTAAAACTTTCGGGTAAACTTAGTTCTGCGGCATACGCAGTTAAAACTATTAGGCGGCTTACCGATGTAGATACCGCTAGAATAGTTTATTTTAGTTATTTTCACAGCATAATGTCATATGGAATTCTTCTCCTGGGGGAGTGCTGCAGATATTAATACCATCTTTGTGCTGCAAAAACGGGCTGTTAGAGCAATTTATCAACTGGGTCCGCGTGACTCCCTCAGAGAAAAGTTCAAGGAGATAAATATTCTGACTGTGTCATCACAATATATACTGGAAAACTTACTATATGTAAAGAAAAATATTATGAATTTTTCCGAGAAATGTCATACGCACAATGTAAATACTAGGAAGAAACACGATTTGGTTGTATATAAAACTCGTCTCCACAGAATAAGCAATTCCTTTATGGGCCAATGTATACGTTTTTACAATAAGCTTCCGAAGAATATTAGAGACTTGCCTATTAATAAATTTAAAAAAACTGTAAAATCTAAATTATATAAAAAAGCTTATTACAAATTAAATGATTATTTAAATGATCCAAATGCGTGGGAGTAAAATCTGCCCAAATTTACGCATTTAAAATTGTAATTTATTCATTCATTTTGATATATCTATGGACATGTAATGATGTTTTGAAATCATTACGAAATTGTAAGCTGCGGAGTTTCTTTCGCCATTTCTTCTCCGTCTCAGCATACTAATAATTATTTAAGAAAAATAATTATTTCGTCGAAATGGTGGTAGGGCTTTTGACGATTTAAAAGTACTTAGCAAAGTCCATTTAAATAAAGAGCTTTTTCATTTTCATTTTCATTTTCAAAATAAAAATATATTAAAAAATTCATACATATTCCCCGTTGCCCAACCCGATCCGCAAAGTCATCTGCCAAGCGCCTAATGTTAGCGTGTAAACTGAACGCAACCAAGATGCCTCTAGTATCTCGATATATTTGTCCTGATGTCTATGTTACAGATTGGTCGTCTCGGCTGTGTTTAACCAACACGCATACTGCCTATTAGTAGTCACCTAGACTATAGGCGATTGTAACACTGATTTGTGTGTGTTACATTTATGCCCTAAGTGGTGGTGACGCGGTGTTCTACGTTAGTTACAAACGCGACATCGCATGAGCGACTGGCGCCATCAAATCAATGACATCGTCTGCTTACTGCCTACGTGACAGTATGCGGCAAGACGCGACTGCTCAAAGTATTGCGGTGCGTTGTCTTTGTAGCTAACGCAGTGTTCTTTATGAGCAGCGAGCAAGATCAAGCCAATGATATCGAAGCGCGCGATGTAATGAATCTACGCGACTACACAGTAATGCGTCGCGTTGTGTCGCGTTTGTATCTATTATGGATAACCTTTACTCCAAAACGAAACACATCCAATTTTACAAGATTTATTTTTAAAAACTTAATAGTTTGAAATGCCTATTACTAAAACGTGTTGGTAAACCCCTAGTTAAGATTTATGAGTGTAATACCAAGGATCAAAGAATGTCTGGCAATCATCGAGCGACATAATATTTTAAGGCTTCATTTAAGGCTCTTGAATATTTAAATTGGAATTAGCGTTTCGTAGGCACTGGAGCGCTTTGTTTTGAATGGGGATTGAGATCACACTTTTCGCCTTTAACTTTTAGAAAACCAATTTTAAAGAAAGACGTAACTGTTTAATTTAACTGAATATTATTTCATCCTGACCAGGTATTGTGTCATAAACTTCATAATCTGTATTGTGTTACTTATATCGCACATATCTTTTTAACCGAGTACGGCAAATTCATAAGGAAAGGTAATGATTTTAGCAATCTATGTATGAATGTATGTAGGTATGTTTGTATTTACGTATGATCCTCCGTACCGCCTAAACTATTCATCCGATTTTAATGAATAAGAAAGAAAGAAGAAAGAAATAAGGTGTCAATCGATTCGTTATTATGGTCCGTGTAGCAAAGGCTACATTTAAACTGATTTTAACAATAGACGGAGTCCCTCCGTCGTCCTAAACCTCGATTTGAACCGATTTCGTTCCTTTCTTTTATCCTTGGTCGGGTTACAGTGTTTTAGTTTTTGCTTGTTTAATTTTCTTCTCATTGATTTGTGTCGTAAAAGCTGTGAGGCAGAATCTGAACAACGCGCAGACCATCGCACGAAGCGGTCACTCGCGCGGGGCGAAGAAAGGTTACAGCACACTTATCAACTTGGAAAGGAAACGCCTCTTTTTTACTACGGACCCTGGCGTATCGCCCTTTTTCACAGTACAAAGAGACGATATGGTTCGTAGCTGATAAAAGTGTTACGACCACCCATAACAGCAAGAGTTAGTGTCAGGCAGGTAGTATTTTTTTTCACTCAGACTCACACACAGAACTCGAAATATCAACCATCTGCCTACGAATAGTTCTCGAATACGACAGTCACTTTGCCAAATGGAACGAATATTACCTTGAGAATCTCATCATCATAACAACCTTTATAATTCGACCCACTGCTGCGACACAAGGTCTCTCCTTGCCATCGAAGGAGGTTTAGGCAGTAGTTCACCACGCTTGCCCAATGCGGATTGGTGGACGGAGTATAAGGTGATCAATACCCCTTTGCTGATCCATTAGTCGCCTTCTACGACACCCATTGGAGGATATGGGATGATGCTATTCTACTCGAAGAGACCGCGGGGTCGAAACCAATTTGCACGATGCTCTTAACACTGCCGAGGATAGATCGAGATGGCACATAATCATCGCAGATCCGAACTCATGACCCTCGTCCCTGAGAAACACAATGGGAGGAGGAGGGACATTTTAGGCTCCCACAGAATACCAGCGTTGCAGGTGTTGTGCATGCTGCAACATAATGCTGAGTGGCCGCCTTTTTGGTTTCAATTTTTCTTGTGTATTTTTTTGTTTTTTAACTATATGTATTAATTGTTTGTTGAAGCCAAAAAAAATATTTTGATTTGATTTGATTTTTTTTTAAAAAGATAGCTTGAAATAGGAATGTGTTTTTTGGTAAAGTGCGGGTAACATATGAAGCGGTCCTGGTTCGAGTCCTCGTAGCGGCAAATGTTTGTGTGACGAATACCAACATTTATTGACGAGTCATGGTTGTTTATTGATTTGTTATGATTATTCATAAAAATATCTAAAAATTATTACGTGTATAAAAAATTGTGCGTTATCTATAACACAAGTTCTTAATGATACTTAATTTGGGCTAGATAATTGGTGTGAGCGTAGAAATATATTTATTTATTTTACGGTAGATTACGATTTTTATATATTATTACTTTACGGAAGACTAGAAGACCGTAGTTAAACAACATTACCTATCGTCCTTATTGCTAGCGCTTACCTTTCATAATAAGTTATATTAGCTTTTATTTATTCCGAGGTAAGGCATAAACTTAAATACGAATTGAATTAAGTCCTAGCACACTTAAACTCGGAAGGGGAACGCATCTTTTTTACTAAGAAAGCTTCGGCGGCTACGAAACAGCTACGTATCGTAGCGAATGGTGCTGTGCTACGGTTCGTAGCTTCGTAGCCGCCGCCGGTGGCTTTTGTTCAAAAGGAGTATTCGGTATTAAAAAGGTGTATTTTTCATAGTAAAATGAGACGATATGGTTCCAAGCTGATAAGCTGACGATATGGTGGACGCCGTCGTGGTGTAGTGGTCAGTATAGCTGGCTACACATCAAGCGGTCCGGGTTCGAATCCTTGTAGCGGCAAATGTTTGTGTGACGAACACGAATGTTTGTTTGCGAGTCATGGTTGTTTATATATTTATTTAAGTTTATTTATAAAAATATCTAAAATTATTATGTATATTAAAAAAAAAAAATGTCCGTTATCTAGTATCCGTAACACAAGTTCTTAATGATACTTACTTCGGGCTAGATAATTGGTGTGAGCGTGAAAAAAAAAAAAAAAAAAAAAAAAAAAAAAAAAAATCTGATAAGCTACAACCTTTAATGGGTGTAGGAGTACGGAATGCCATGCACTGACCCTAGATCACTAACCATTCGTAAAAATTGCGACGTGTACCTTCATCGTTTAGCGTTTCGTTTAGCATAGTTCTAGTACCTTCCTAAATCGCATCATTAGTGACCCGCGACCACTCACTGGGGGTGCACGCTTATTATTTAAGGATATATCGTGTAATCGTCGTAAAAATTACGAAAGGTTAGTAACCGCGAAACTTTTTTCTAAAGTTGTGAATTTTACAAATTTGCTAAAAAAATATATCATTTATATGTTAATAACCTCCGTAAATTCCTCTTCTTTATTTATAAAGAAACTTATTGTATGTTATTTGGTCGAATCATAAAATGCAAATAGTAAAGTCAAGCGCCAAAATTGATAAGCAACCTTCAGTTAACGTCGAAAACATTAATTAAACCGTCGAAAAATCAACAATACATCGGCAGCAAACGGTTAAATAAACAGCGCGGTAGTTAAAATTTGGGCAAATATTTGCACAAGCTAATTTGCTCGGCGTTGGCGCGAAATGGCCAACGTCATCTTGACAACTAGTGAGGGTACAAGATTTCTGGAGATTTTGTTTTGTTTGAGTTTTATTGATGGGCTCGATGAGTATCATATAATAAGGATAATTAACATAGAAACAAAGATTTTTACTGCTGGAATGATTTAGAATGTAACATCTGACCTGGTTATCGGATTTTGTTGGTTGGTTCACGGAAAGTTTAATAGTTCTCGCGTTTGATGTCCCTTTTTATGTGAGCGACAGGCTACTTAACACAACTTTATTTATTTTTTATTTTTATTAATGTTTATTTATTTAAGTTTATTATCCTAACTATGAAATTACTTGTATGATTATATACCTACTTAGATTATCTTTAATATAGAAGCGTACGTTACTTGACAAAAGTCAATAAGATAATACATTTCCTCAAATTTTGCTTTGTTCATTCTGAGTACAAACGGAATCTGTCTTCGTCACTCTGTAATTCTCAATCAAGACGATAGAATTTACCTTCGTTTGTCTCAGCAAATTTGGGTGAATCCAACACCTTTTTTTGTAAAAAACTGAAGGTTCCAAATCCCTTATAGAATCAGAACAAATCATTATGAATATGCAAGCGCTGCAAAGATCGATCTGTTCAGAAATAACTTTAGAGCGCAATCCGACTCCATACATTAGTGTGGGTGAACGCACGATACTTCCGACTCGCCACGACACATCGCACAGTAGTGTGTTTCCTTGTGCTTTTTGACGTGACAACGTCTTATAATTCGATAGAGCCGGCTGCACGCACGAAAAAACATGACGTCATGCGGCGTTACCTCGCTCTGAATCTAATTCTCTAATTTGAATTTGGAATTATGTTCTTTAAAATTTAAACTTTCAATGATACCAAAACCAGCCAGATACAAATAGTATAGCCAAAGAGATTTTATTACAAGTTTATTCATACTATAATGCGAAATCTATTAAACAAATGAAATTAAATTTTTCTTTTGAAAAATGCTACCATTATATCAGTATTTTCTTAAGACGTTGTCACGTTCAACTATCGTCAGTAAACCGACTTTACAGACAACCAATTTTATAGTATGAAAATACTTCATGGATACCTCAAGCTCGTAGGCAGGGAGCAGTGTACTATAGGTAAGTTGCGACCTTTACAGATAATAAAATTTTACTCATATCTATAATGTATAATAGATTATACATTTGTGCGTCGACCATACAATAACAATGTTATGCACGACGTATTTTCCATATCCAACCCTAAAACTCTTCCAGGAAAACCTTTTACAAACAGTTCATTTCAAATTCCAAATCTATTCGGTTCTCTGATTCCTTTCATTCAGTGATGTTATAGGTTTTTTAGTTCCATTCATCCATCATTCCCTTCCGATAATCGATTCGGAGCTCCGATTCTTTCACCCGAGAACTGCATTACACGAGTGACGCGCTTCACTACGGTCGGAAACTGAATTTTCTGCTGTTCTCGAAAGTTTTGTGCCCGAACATTTTTATTATCCGAACAATTGTGCACGCGAAAGTGCAATGAAATAGATTACAGTTACTTTCTTGTGTTTGTAGTTGGAATTTGTAATATACCGGGGCAAACGAATACGGACCGGTCACACAGATGTTCTTGAGAATTTCGCACGGACGGGAAATTGGATTTGCAGACGTTTACAGGTACACTGCGACTGTACAGGAGTACAGGAACTTGCGAACGACGCAGTTTATCACGGATGTAGTTTTTGGTTGTGTAAAACATCTTTTTCAAAATTATACAGAACTGGTCCTAAGAAATTTCTTATGGAATTAGATGCTCTGGTAAAATGAGAAGTAATTTAAGCAATTCGACTGGCTCAAATTTAAAAAAAAAACAATATTAATTGTTATCACTAATTTATACTGGGTGTAAAAGACATGAACAGTCAAACGAGAACCATGTATTCTATACATCAAAATAAGACATATTTCAAAAAAATTATTGCTGGGAAATGATTTTTATTTTTTTGTGTTAAAAAAAATTGCAAATTGTACCGCGCAATGTAAAGGGCTCAACTCACACGCAACTCGCAAAACCGCGATAATTTTGCCAGACGGCGGCGGCCCCGTTCGTTAGTGTCCGTGCGCATCGAGTGAGCTACATTGAACACTAACGTTTTGCAGCCATTTTTTGTTATGAAGTACTAAAAAAATTATAATGTTTCTTTGGACAATAATTAAGAAATAACGTATAAAATACGTTTTCATAAAAAAATGAAAAAAAAAATTATGACTGACCTTCAATAAAATCGTAACTATCAATTTCCCAGGTATAGTCTACAGGAAAAAAAATGTTATGATGGTGAGCAGAATACATGGTTCTAGTTTGACTGTTCATATCTTTTATATTCGATGTAGAACTGGCTATTGAAAATGTAAACTTGTGTAAGATAAGTTTCTTCCAATTACAGGAAAACTCTAATTCGAACGATAAGTAAATAAAAAAATAACTAAATTGTTCAACTAAATTGTTCCTTGAAAGTAATAAATTTGTCGCAGGGATACGATAAAAACCGAGAATTGTTCAAATTACGGGGGATGTTAAAATAACAACAGGATCCATAGTTAGTTCTATCGACAATGTGTGTGAATATTCGAATGGAGATCATTATCATTTGTGGGTTTGGTTTATTTTCTTTTTGACCAAGCCGAGTGGATTCTATAAAACAGATACATATTTGTAATATAAATTTTGCATATGAGCAAATCACTTAAAGATTTGACTTTCTCTGTTTTTATCAGATCCCTGCGACATACGTACCCGCACATATTAATTTATTAAGTCCCTAATTTAATTTCACGTAGGTGCATACATTATTGTAAAAGCCTAAAACAAGTGAATTGGTGCTATTGCCTGGTAAATGAAGAAACGAATTATGGATGGAGGACATAATTATATTCTCAAAAATATACACTTTCCGCTAAATAATACATAAGTAATCATCAGAGCAAAGGCTAAATAATCAAGATTTCGTTGACAGCAAAGAGAAGACGCCTATTCAGCCCAGATAAAAAAAGCTATCATTAATTTCCCTTCATTTATAACAACCGTAGAACAACATCCGACGTCACTCCCCCGCCATTACTCCGCGAAACCATTAACACTCGGACACCGGTAGGCACATGAATATTAAAAACGACCCCGTGAAGTCTGGACCTCACTTGGTTGCGGCAGCGAAAAGATTAGCTGGTACAGTTAATTACCAGTTCGAAAAATAATTTTGTTCAAAAACCTTTTTACAGTTTTGTTTTAATTTCATAATTCCTCCATCTCTCTTCCTTTATGGACTACGCGTGCGTTTACGGTGCCTCCGACAAACTGTGGCTACCAGTCCAACTCATTTCTATGTAGGACAATCAAGAAATGGAATTCACTGCCAGCATACCGTCTCTCCTTCTTACAATCCTGGGTCATACAAAAGAGGCGTCAAGAATCACCTTGCAGGTCCGTAAGTTTATCTTTTGCACTATCTTCGCATTTGGACTCCACTTGCGCTTACCATCAGGTGGAATGGAGTCATTTGCTTGACCTTTTTATGAAAAGAAAATATATAGCTTAGGAATGGATCGGACTTTGCCTTTTCTAGATACTTCTAACATAAAAATGCTTGTACATTGTAAGACAAGCGGGCACCTACCCATGCCAACATAGTCATATAAATACAAAGGTGTTATCAAAAATTCTAAATTTTAAAATATTTTTTTAAAATTTCGCCATACAATAATTCGGTCAGAATAACATTATTGCACGGCAAATTTGAAAATTTTCAATTCCTTTATAAATTAATATTTCTGATAACTCATATAAATGCATAATATGAGTATGTTAAGATAGGTAGGAGCCTGGCTTGTTATTCTATGTACCAAGCAGCCTATATAAGAGTAGAAGAATAGAATAATCATTATACAAAGTAATTTATATTATTTTATGCTTTTATGCACAGACAAAATGGCACTAAATCTACATTCATTAGGTTTTTAAGTGTCTGCTATATAGTAATAGAATAGTAACTCAATTTGGCTGTCTGAAGCACTTTAGCCATAGGTTTATTGTTTTTGACGTGACAACGTCTTATAATTCGATAGAGCCGGCTGCACGCACGAAAAAACATGACTCATGCGGCGTTACCTCGCTCTGAGGCGTTCCATGTAAGGCTTGAAGTGCAAGCGAGAGCGCGGAACGATTTTCTTAAGACGTTGTCACGTTCAACTATCGTCAGTAAACCGACTTTACAGACAACCAATTTTTTTTTTAAGAAAAGTTGTGGTAATTTAATGAGTCGAACCGATGATTTAATGGTCTTTATGTTACAGGTTATTTTTTTATTTTAATTTGAATTACATGTTTTAAAAGTTTAACAATATATGTTTACCTTTCCATTATTAAAATATGAGAGTCATTAAAACCTTTGTAAGTATATAAAATCAATTCCCATATTATACGTTCGGGCACGTTGAAAACAATGCGGCGTCTAGGTGAGTCCCAACCTTAACAGTAACATTTTTTTCTTTATTATTCGACGATAATTAAGACGGTGGCACCCAGTTGCTTTTTTGCGGGGGTCACTAGGAAATTCATAAATTCTGGTTTACTTAGTGTAACATCCAATTTATTTGACCGAACCGTGTTTGCGAATGCGTGAGGATTGTTAAATTTAAACCGTGCCCTTAAAATATAGTAGGGTAAAAATGACCCTAACCCCTTCAGACCTGAATTAGTCTTTAGACTTCAAAAAATATTTCATTGATATTTTTATTATTGAATAGGATAATTAAATCGTTTTTAATGTTTTTTTTTAAAAAATTAACATTTTTACCTACAAATTTTTCCTAGCTATTGTTTATAACTTCGTCTTAAGAATGTACCGAATGTCATAAATAGTTTATATTTCAACTCTGGTGAGAGCGCTTCATAATAACTGTATTTTTAAACTACGTCCATTGAAATGGACGGGGTCAAACAATGGGTGCTTCTCAACTTCTTACAATGACTTTTGACTTGATAGGTATCTACTTTTGATTTTTAAAATCCTTTAACATTTGCCTGTCCTAAGAAAAGTGAATAATATTCTTTTATCTACACTCATGTCATAATATTCGAATTACGATATCAAAGGTGAACATAAAATGACATACTTTTTAATACAGATAATCAAAATTAAAATAAAAAAAAACAACCTGTAACATAATGACCATTATAACACCGGTTCGACTCATTATGATACAGTTATTTTTCTTAAATACTCGGGAAGGCAAAGGGATCTAACCCATACGAAAAAAAAATCTGTTGTTTTATTTGAATTTATGTATGAGTGTAGATAAAGTAGTGTATGCAACTGCATATAACACGGGTATTAAAACACTCGTTACTATTATGAAACTCGCTGCGCTCGTTTCATAAACTCACACTCGTGTTTTAATACCCTTCATTATATGACAGTTGCATAAACTACTATTAGATTAAAAGTAGACGGTATTATTAGCCATGTTATGCCGGCAGAGTAAATTAGCATCACCCCATATCCTCCATTGGGTGTCGTAGAAGGCGACTAATGAATCAGCAAAGGGGTATTGATCACCTTATACTCCGTCCATCAATCCGCATTGGGCAATCGTGGTGGACTACTGCCTAAACCTCCATCCATGATAAGGAGAGGCCTGGTGTCCCAGCAGTGGGTCAAATTATATAAAGTCTGTTATGATGAGGGTGTGCGTTATTTCTGTTCATTGTTTCATTGTGAAAAAAATAACCAATTAAGTAGCTATTTTGCAGTCCAAGACTAGTGTTCTTATTTTCCTCGCACGTCGCTCGTATACTACTCGTGACCGTCTTCTGTCTTAAGCTCCCTTACTATTTTATGAAATGTTGATAAAAATCCAATTACCTCGTTATCCCTATCAGCGTCCTTGATATGCTGTGCTATGAACCTCACACTCTGGAGTGCTGCAGCCACTTCTGGTGATAGGTGTCTGGGCAGCATGTTCTCAGACTCCGTTACTATAACAAAATAATTTAGGTTAGTTGCAAAATATACCTTACTACGCTAGCACTAGGCTTCGCTAAACGAAACACGTAAGTCGACAAAATTCCCGGCGTACCACTTGTAGGCGATCTTCACGTGGTACCGACCTGTCTGATTGGCAGGCGACACTTCCCCCAATATCAGTTTGAGCCAATAAGAGCAGACTATAATTATACACGCCCATAACATCCCAATCATCTTTCTACCACTAGTGGTGCTTTCAAACTTCCTCGAACGTATTTATAGACGTCATAATTCATCTACCCTCATCATCATATCAACCAAGAGCCATCCACTAATGCACTTAGGCCTTCCCTAAAGATCTCCACTACGATAGGTCCTGCGCTGCGCGCATCCAGCGGCTTCCCGCGAGCTTTACCAGTTCGTCAGTCCACTATGTAGGGAGCCTACCAAGGCTGCGTCAATACGCAACCGCCATTCGAGAACCTTGAGAGAGACCAGGAGGATTCGAGAATTCTCCTACCATATTCTTAATTTATTTTGGTGTCGGTGAATTATGTCATGATATCGACAAAACCTACTGTTTTGGGTGTGGGCATTAGATTTTTACGGCCGGTCTAACACCAACCCTCCTTGAGAACTGTTATCTTTCAACAGCCAGAACGACCAGCTCAACATGCTGGAATGTACTCAAAGAATGATACACAATAACTAAATTAAAAATACCTTTAAAAGGATCACAACATAGCTGTAAAAGGTCTGTACGAAATTGTGTCAATATTGATATGATCCGGAATATGTAAATGCATTTTTTACGTCATAACGACATTATGAATATTCAAGAGTCTTCGCAAAGGGCTCAGAGGGATAAATTTGTTATTAATGCCAGTCCATTTTCGACATCGAACGTAGTGAACTGAAAATTATTATTTTACTATCACGAATTTACTTTTGATCGCCTCCGAGGCTCATCGGAATTTTATCCAGAGAAGTTCGGTCCACAGCATATCAGGTTACTACAAACTGTCAAATTAACCCAATCGATTTTACGCTTTGTAATACACCTGTTTAGGTTAAATTTGTGCTTCGTTTGGTTGACGGCAGGGCTTGTATTTAGCCCATCTCACTTGCTATCACCTTATCAAAGTCCATCGCCTTATAATAGTATTATAGTATTATTGTGTTTCGACAGCTTGTGAAATTTGTTGAAATAGCTTTTTTATCCTTAACAAGCTCTGAACCCTCATTTCACCTGATGATCAGTAACGATAAGCTCGAGGGTCGAAACATGCTTCATGCGGAATCTTCAACCACTGACAGGAGAACTGACTAGACCTGGTAGTTATGGGCGTTAACACTACTAACCATTAGCCTACCTTAGAAAGCATTCTTAGTGTCAAAATACATATGAAATTCCAAGTCCACAAATGTCGTAAAAATAATGATTAAGTGAATTAAGACTTGATAGCAACGACAGGTTCTCAAGTCACAGTGTTGCCACCTGGCGAGTATTATTTTAGGAAACCCTCATTCATAGAAAAGCGCTTATACCTGATGGTCTTTGATGAACTGATGCGGCTAGTATGTCGTCTTCTGGGGCTGGTGACTTGCGGTAATCGCCATCATCACTTTTCGGATCACCAAAGGCGTCTGTTAAGCTGTCCCGGCTGTAAAAGAAATGTCATTGGAGAATGGCTTAAATATAGGGGAGAGCACATTATATTGGGCAGATTCCTGTACCTCCTTGTATAATCACCAAAGGAATAAGAGGTTAAGTTTATTTTAGATTAGAACTATGACTAAAACGACGCGCAAATAGAGCGAGCGAAGCGAACGTGCCGCGACAACGCTTCGCTGGTCGGTAAGTAAAACATTTTCTTTTTAGTTTCTTACATACATCTTGGCTAATTTAACGTGGTACAGGGTCTTAAACTGCACCTAATACTTACCAAAAAATATAAGTTTTCTGGCTATATGCTGGCTGCTACCACGGCAGGCTCGGGTTTTGTTTTGGTCGCAGTTCAAACTGCACCTAACCTAACCTACATTTTAGTAATTACATTACAGATAATATACTACTATACTAGTATTTATATGAAACATTAGTCTTCAAAACGTTAAAATTGCAGCCATGAATGAATTCATGGGATAGTTGACAATGGAACTTTAGTTTTCATTCGCACACCAAACATTTACTATGCTAACATTTAATACTGATCAACCAACCGCACTTCGATAGCGCATCAAATAAAATATCGGTACTTTGAATGTGAATGGCGTATTAAAAATTATCTTCGCTACCACATACTATTTATCTAATAAAACTCGATAGCACGATTTCAGAACGAGCACCGCCATCGAGTATTCGCATACTGAGATGGGACCTTATAGAAATGACATACAACTTCTTTGCTGTCTTTATCAAGTCAATATGAGCCGGTTTGATAAAGACTATTTTCCACTATGTGTAATTTTATTTGCTCGACTGTATTCAAAAAATCCCTCTAATTCCACGAATCAATCTTTCTTATGTCACATCTCATGCAACTTGACATACTAAAATATTCATCATCATCATCAACAGCTCATATAATGTCACCACTGAGGGGCTCGAGCCTACCCCACATTAGGGGCGATTAGGCCTTAGTCAACCACGCTGGCCAAGTGCGGGTTGGTCGACTTCACATAACCTAAGAATTTCTTCATAGGTGTGTGCAGGTTTCCTCACGGTTCCTTCACCGTAAAAGCGTCGATTAAACGTACATATATGAATTCAAAATTTGAAGACACATTGGTAGGTGGCGGGGATCGACCCAGTGCATCCCGAGCGGAAGACGACGCTCTTACGCACTACGCCACCGACGCTTCTCTAAAATACTTCCACGCTCAAAAATGTGTTTACGAAATTCCAGCTTCGCGTGAAATATTTCAGAAAATTTCCATTTAAATTTAAAATGGGTCTAATTTTTCTTCACTCAACCCGATACCGGGCGGGCACCAAAATAATGTCCTATTATTTTAACATTGGCGCGAGCGTCACACGCGCCACCCTTTATGATAATGCCGTGCAAAATACTGTTTCATAAGAGCAAAAACTTGTGAAAATTCCAAGGCTGATATGATTCGGATAGTTTATGGTAGTTCGTTCACCTTTGTGCTAACATACTTCTGCTTCATAGTATAGTGTTTTTTTTTCTGATGAAGAAGCTCTTGGCCTTCTTTTCACCTGAAGGCCCAAAGATGGAAGCGAACTTTACAAAAAACCCTCAAGTTAATGACTATCTTATAATAAGTATCTTATAAAAAATCTAAGGCGAGACTATCGTCTCGCCTTAGATTTTTTATAAGCGCTCACTTTGGGCTCACTTTGCTCAAAGTGAGCCCAGCATCCCGAGCGTGCATAGCCCACTCAGAAAACACGACGCGACGCCATGAATTAAGAATGGAATAGAAAATCAAAATCCATTTAAATAAAGAGCGTTTTCATTTCATTTAAATTTTTGCTTGTTATGTTATTTAGTTTGCAGAAAAACATACGACCTTCCTGGTTATTAAATACGAGCGACTTTCCATCTCAGAAACCTAGTCATTAAATAAATACGCGGGCACAAAAATTAACAAAGAAAAAATTTCAACTTTTTAGAACAAGCCAGCATTGTTCGTTCACAGAACGGATATCCCAAATATCCGCGGCAGATTAAATGACCACACGGTTGAGTTTCAAAGGACAAAGAGTAATCGCTTTGTAGACATTTTTATCTGCGAAGTGATAAAAGACATATTGGTGTAACATTATTTTTATTTTTTTGACTGACCTCACTCTTTATATCAACACATTGTTTTTTTTTTCACACAAAATATTCTCAACCTGTCGGGTACAGCGAAGGGAAAGGCGGATTTAGGGAGAAAAGGTGTAATATACGATAAAATTATATGAAAACCGTTGCAGATAAAAGGCGACAAGAGTAGCCAAACGCCGCCGTGGTGGAGTGGTCAGTATAGCTGCCTACACATCTAGCGATCCGGGTTCGAATTCTGGTAGCGGCAAATATTTGTGTGACAAACACAAATATTTGTTTGTGAGTCATGGTTGTTTATGTATTTATTTAAAGTTTATTTATAAAAATATCTAAAATTATTATGTATATTTTAAAAAAATGTCCGGTATCTAGTATCCATAACACAAGTTCTTAATGATACTTACTTTGGGCTAGATAATTGGTGTGAGCGTGGAAGTGTGTTATATTATTATTAAAAACAGAATGGCAAGACCCGTCAAAAGCCTATAAAAAGATATAAGCTATGGTAATGAGGTCTATTCTCGACACAACCTTTGCAACAAATAAGCACTTAAAAAATAACTTTACATTCTACACTTGTAATACAAATAGCTTCTTTAGTTTTTTTTATGTTTTTGTGTTGTATCTTACCATTCGCAATTAATCAGCAAAATTTCTCAAAGTTCCCTTACAAAACATATATTATGTTTGATACATACATAAAATCATGTTTTTCTCCACTAAACTTAGACGTTTGTTCCCAATGAGGCACACCGCAACTTAACACTTACACGTTGGAAAACCACTTTTTATAGTCGTTCCCAACGAGTCACAACCCGAAGATTTATGTAAAAGTCAAATTATAAAAAAAGGAAAAATTCTACATCAGTGCCTTAAATTTAACATAATAATAACTATCATAATATCCAAATAACCAACAATTCGACATTGCGACAGTAATTATTTCAGTCCGTTGATTCAGTTCACATTTTTACTTTCTCGTAATAGTATTAATATAATACTATTACCTGTGGTAGTATAGAGGAAGTCTTGTATTCGTCACAAAATTCGACCTCGAGATTTTGACGGATTTACACGTTTTGGACCTCCTTGAGTCCAAAAATATTTTTTTTGGAATTATGTCTGTGTGTGTGTCTGTGCGTTAGCACGATAACTCGAGCATGCTTTAACTTATTGCAACCAAATTTAACATATGTGTATGACATCAAAATATAAGGTTTCTATCAAATTTTGAGCCATCGATCACGAAAGTTAAGCAACCAAATGTGCGGTCGGTACTTGGATGGGTGACCAAAAATTAACACACATGTATAACATCAAAATATAAGGTTTCTATCAACCTTTGAGTCGTTTCCGGTGTACGAGAAAGTCAAGGGGAGACCACTCCCGATTTTTAAATATTTCCAAAATCAAGTATCAGGCTACCATAACTATGTAGATGTTTAGCATACTTTTAATATATTTCCCTAAATCTAGGTTAAATAGTAAACTCTGATAGACATATGGTAGCCTGGTAATTTGGATCACTAATGTGACAGCCGATTCGTATTAAGGGAAAAGGGGAGAAAAAATAACAAATAAATCTGTTTAGATAATCAGCAAATTATACAAAAACAGATTGTTACAGGTTGGGACGATTCAACACCCCTACTTTCGGGGTGTGACTCTTACTTATTGCGGTGTGCCTTGGGAAGAAACGGACTTAGATACACTTCTCTTCACTTGCTACGGTCTTAGCATGTTTGTTTCGTTTCATCAACTCTAACAATTCGGCGATTGCGAGTACTTTTGACCCACCTTTGTTTAGAATATATTCAATTTGCTGAATAAACGTTCGCTTAGATCTTCCCGGACATTTTCAAATTACCTACTTTCGATTCATAATTATATCCTTCTCGTCAATCTATATTATTTTCACGCCTCCTTTTACGTTTTATTTATTTATGACACAATTACAGTTTACAAACCATCACACACGAAAATATCAATATTAAATTAAATTACAATCAAATTTGCAACCGATAACAATTGTGCACAACATGTTACAAACCTTTGAACATCTTTTCTATATTCTTATCACTATGTGTATGACCAAGGCCATTAATATGTTTGGTTGGAAAATTTTTAATGATTTCCATAGTATATTTTTGTCATCAAAAGTAAAGGTACTACACGTTTTATAAAACCAGTACAATGCTTTGAAGTTATCAAATTTGATCTGAACACGACAGCACCAGCAATTACAAATCTCACAGCTACCGAGTTTGATGCTCAGACAAATTAATGGCCATATTGGCCATAATGGAATTATCGGATTTATCTGGATTGAAATGAGCTAGCATGAGCCTAATGGTTTTACTCGCTTTGTATATTGCACGGTGCAATTAAACACTGTAGCTTTAATTAGGAATTAGATTATTGTTTGAAGGATAGTTTTATTTGAATTTTTGCGATTAGGCAACATACGGCCAAAAAATTTTTTGTCCTATTGTGCCAATTCCGATGCCGAAACTGCTGTGTGATTTTAGTGTAACATTTAAGAAAGATAGAAAGAAATAATTTATTTGGCACACATCATAAATTAGATATAGGTACAAACCACATTATTTATGTAAAAGTTTCGTTTTGCAACATTATGATACGCAACCAAAATGGTCGCCACTCAGCTTTATGTCAAAGGAGGATACCTCTTTTGACGCAGGTTTTCAGTGGAACTGGATTCCACTGAAAACCAGCTGACAGATTGCAAGCGCTGCAAGGCGTTTCTGCGAATAACAACGCCAACTCCCAGCATTTAACATGACGTACGCCAAAGTGTTTTATCACCAAAACGTCACTTTCATACATTATATTCTACTAGCTTTTGCCCGCGACTTCGTCCGCGTGGAATACTTACTTTAGGCAGCATTTTTTGTGTAGGTACTTATTATGAAAAAACACACATACAAACTGCAGTGCACTACGGTAAATGGCATTTTTACAATCTACCATTTTAAGTTTTTCCATCCTTTGCTACTTACATGCAACCTTTCACCCCCACATGGGTCAATATTTTTGGGTGGGTCATCATGGGTCACTTTTTCACAAAAAGGTAGCTTTTATTCCATTTCGAGGCTTAGTCTATTTTTGTTCCAAATTTCAATAAATTCGGTTCAAGTGTTAGGCGTGAAAGCGATTAAGCTAAAAGGTCACGTCCACCATCTTGGATCTCAAAATGGATGCTGTATTCTGAATCCTGACTCCGAATACAGCATCCATTTTGAGACCTCCGAAAACTACAAAACTGATACCCATATCAATTTTAAAATTCACGTCCGCCATCTTGGATCTCAAAATGGAGCCCTGTAAACCACGAAAATGATACCCATATTAATAATAAATTAAGTAGCGTCCACCATCTTGGATCTAGAAATTGATGACGTACTTGGAATCGCGACCCCCGAAAACTACGAAACTGATACCCAAATCGCTTTTATGTTAAAAAGTCCCATCTGCCATCTTGGATCTCGACGTAGATGATAAAAACTCCCATTTGCCATCTTGGATCCCGACGTAGATGATGTATTTAGAATCAGGACCCCCGAAAACCTCGAAAATGATACCTATATTCCTATTAAGTTAAAAAGTCACGTCCGCCATCTTGGATCTCAAAATCGATGTTTTATTCGGAGTCAGAACCCCCAAAAATCTCGAAAATGATACCCATGTCGGTTTTACATTAAATAGTCGCAACCGCCATCTTGGATCTCGAAATAGATGTCGTATTCGGAATCGGGACCCCCGAAAACCACGAAAATGACACACATATCGAGATTTTGTCAAAAAGTCGCGTCCGCCATCTTGGATCTCGAAATAGATGTTTTATTCGTAATCCGGGCCCCCAAAAACCACGAAAACGATACCCATATTGACATTATGTTATAAATTCGCGTCCGCCATCTTGTATCTCAAAATGGATGGTGTATTAGGAATCGGAACCTCAGAAAACCACAAAAATGACACCCATATCGATTTTATATTAAAAAGTCGCGACCGCCATCTTGGATCTCGAAATAGATATCGTATTCGGAATCGGGACCCTCAAAAACCACGAAAATGATACCCATATTGACATTTTGTCAAAATGTCGCGTCCGCCATCTTGGATCTCGAAATAGATATTTTATTCGTAATCCGTACCCCCAAAAACCACGAAAACGATACCCAAATTGACATTATGTTAAAAATTCGCGACCGCCATCTTGGATCTCAAAATGGATGGTGTATTAGCAATCGGGACCTCAGAAAACCTCAAAAATGACACCCATATCGATTTGATATTAAAAAGTCGCGACCGCCATCTTGGATCTCGAAATAGATGTCGTATTCGGAATCGGGACCCTCAAAAACCACGAAAATGATACCCATATTGACATTTTGTCAAAAAGTTGCGTCCGCCATCTTGGATCTCGAAATAGATATTTTATTCGTAATCCGGACCCCCAAAAACCACGAAAACGATACCCATATTGACATTATGTTAAAAATTCGCGTGCGCCATCTTGTATCTCAAAATGGATGGTGTATTAGCAATCGGGACCTCAGAAAACCACAAAAATGTCACCCATATCGATTTTATATTAAAAAGTCGCGACCGCCATCTTGGATCTCGAAATAGATGTCGTATTCGGAATCGGGACCCTCAAAAACCACGAAAATGATACCCATATTGACATTTTGTCAAAAAGTCGCGTCCGCCATCTTGGATGTCAAAATGGATGGTGTATTAGGAATCGGGACCATCGAAAACCACGAAAATGATACCCATAACGATATTATATTAAAAAGTCACAACCGCCATCTTAGATTGGATGTTTATTTCTTATCAAGTGTCTAAATTCAAAGTTTCATGGTTTTATCTTTAACCATGACGAACTTCCATACAAATTTTCATCCCCAATTTCATCCCCACATGGGTCTAAATTTAAAAAATCCTAGAACTAATATTTCTTTCTTTCTTATTAAGTCCCTAATTTCAAAGTATCATGGTTTTATCTTTAATAATGACGAAGTCCCATACAAACTTTCATCCACTATTTCACCCCCATACAGGTCAAAATTCCAAAAATCTTAGAACAAATATTTCTTTCTGTCTTATTAAGTGCCTAAATTCAAAGTTTCATGGTTCTATCTTCAAAAATGACGAACTTCCATACAAACTTTCATCCCCTATTTCAACCCATACAACATTTTTTTCGCAATAAAAAGTAGCCTATGTCCTTCCCCGAAATCTAATCTATAGTTGTACCAATTTACATCAAAATCGGTTCAGTGGTTTAGACGTGAAAGCTTAACAGACAGACAGACAGACAGACAGAGTTACTTTCGCATTTATAATATTAGTAAGGATAAGGATTTGTAAAGCGTTCCATGGAATGGATTGATCACTAAGTGGCCTTAATCGCGCTAATAATTGCGTTTTAACCAAGTCCAAAAGCGTTACATTTTGATACATTTTTAACCGACTTCATAAAAAGGAGGAGGTTCTCAATTCGACTGTATGTTTTTAAGAATAGAATAGAACAATCTTTATTGTACACATTAACAAAAATATAACAGTAAAACAATATTAATATAGTAATGTACAATGGGCCGTCTTATCGCTATATGAGCGATCTCTTCCAGATAACCTTAGGATGGATAGGAAAGATTAAAACTAATGAAAGATGCTGTAGGTGTATCTTCAAATACTTGTAACACAGAAATTACAATACAATACCTTGTATCAAGTAAATAAATGAATATGGAAAAATAAAGGAAGATTGTTTTATGTGTAATAACTCTTTACTGAGTGTACCGATTTTGAAGATTTTTTTAACGTTGGGAAGCTGGTGCTTGTCATGAATTTCATGTAGGAGACTTTCCAATATTAGAACACTTTTGAGGCGCTTCGAAGCCCTTACTGATAGTAGCTTTATATGTAACCAAATATTACCTAAAGATTTGCACAACAACGTATGTATTATGCAAATGTTACCAATGAACATAAAGATGTTCAGAGGTCGTGGGACTAAGGATAATATTTTCATCGTCTTTTTCGCTATGAGAAGAAAGAATATGAAGATTTTTATCTAAACGCTGTATAGAACTCTAAGAGCCAAAAAAGAAAGTCTTAAGTTTTCTTGATTTGAAAATCAGCCGGAGTCAGTTTTCGTGGCGAACTTGATCTTGAAAATTTACAAGTTTTGGCCAAACTGGTAAAATAAATATTTAATTTATAATTGCATGCTCTAAAATACAATTATTAACTGCTCTCGTAGTTCAGTAATTGGAAATTACGGAAAAAGCGACTAATTTATTGAACTAAAAGAATTTGAGTATTACGGCAAACAAATATAAAAGCTCAATGGCTTTATAATCAATCAATCAAAGTAAGCACTTCGAGTTCACAATATCTTATAACCTTCTAAATACAAGGCGGTCAGAACTATCCCGCACCCTCAATACCAACACTTGTCTCGACAATAAACAGTTTCTTTTCCTCGTCGGTCAATTTGTCGGGAACCGTTCCCACGTTTTTCATCAACTGAATTCGTCTTTGTTAACGATGGTATTTCAGAAAAATGAAGTGGCTTTTACCACTCGAGGAAATTGACTGGTGACACATATAGAATTTTTATTTCCCCCAACCTATTAACTTTTGTCGTCTTTTATTGTGGACGTCAATAAAACTTGATTTATTGACGTATTAAATAAATAAAAATGATATATATGACGGTCTTACGCACTACGTCGGTGGCGTAGTGCGTAAGACCGTCGTCTCCCACCCGAGAGGCACTGGTTCGATCCCCGCCACGTACGAATGTCTTTTCAAATTTTGAATTCATATGTACGTTTAATCGACGCTTTTACGGTGAAGGAAAACATCGTGAGGAAACCTGCACACACTATGAAGAAATTCTTAGGTTGTGTGTGAAGTCGACCAACCCGCACTTGGCCAGCGTGGTTGACTAAGGCCTAAAGGCTCGAGCCCCTCGGTGGGGACCTTATATGAGCTGTTGATGTGATGTGATGATATATATGTAGCGGCTACGTCACAACGCTACATAGACAGTATCGAGTAACCGAGAAATGCTTCATAAGCGAAATGTACAAATGTAAACACGGAGCCAAGATACGACACAGAAACGTCACAATACGTAATGTAAGCCTAAATCGCGCTTACGAAGTTTCCGAGAGACATCAGTAATATACAACTTCCAATGATGTACAGCTGCTTCATAGGTGCTTTCACTTTTTGCCACTAAAAGACACATGTGTACAATAGGCAAAGCTGATGATCCCATATGTAGAATTTGTGCTGAGGAGGAAGAAAGCATGGAGCACATACTATGTGACTGCGATGCACTAGCTAATAGGCGACTAAAGGTCCTGGTCTTAGGGTACCCTAAACCAGAGGACTTTACAGACCTTACCAACATCGTGACACTCATACAAAATGTTTTCGATGTTGCTGGGGATGGGTGATAAGGCAAGGGGAAGCACAAAAGATCAAATAGGGTCGAAGTTCATTGAGACACGGCCTCAGCCCCTTGCTTAAGAATAATAATAATAATAAAGCTTTACTCATCCCTTTTGGGTTTGTGAGTGCTATTACCACACTCATCTTAATTCTCCTCCCTGCTCCAAATTTATTGGGGGTCGGTGCAGTTAGGTTTTGGCATTAGCCTTTAATGGCCATCCACCTTTCTGACACTTACACTCCTTGGGAAGAACTGCTATCTTTTGACAGTAGCCAGGACCAACAGCTTAACGTGTTTTCCGAAGCACGGAGAAAAATTCAAGATGATTTTTTTTCGGTCACCCATCCGAGTACCGACCACGCACTAGATAGCTTAACTTTTGTGATCGTTACGAAGACCGCTCGACCGCGTTCACACTCCTCAAAGTCATAAAAACGATACGATATAACAGTTATAAAGAATTATAATTTGTCGTCGCTCTTATACGAATGTGATCGATCGACCAGCCAAAAAGTTTCCTAAATACATTTTGAAAGTCAATTATAAACTCAAATTTTCCTCAAAACGAAAAGTTTTATAAACTTCATTTCACCGGACGGAGCTAATAAGCGCAATACGTACGCTAAAAGCAGAGGTAAATTAATTACCTGCTATATTGCGGTATAAGAACAGATTTTTGAGTGACACAGCTGAGACATGCAATAATATGCTTTATACTCGTATTTTTAACTTTACGGGAGAAATCTGTCCCTTTATCTCGCCTGGGTACCTACATCTCAAAGACCGATGAGGCTATAACCCTGTCGCAGCTCTTGTCGGTAAGTTAGATACAAAATACTCCACACGAAACATACGACCGAATACTTTAAATCACTGTTGTTATACTGGGTGTAAAAGGTATGAGCAGTCAAACGAAAACCATGTATTCTATACATCAAAATAAGACATATTTAAAAAAAAATATTGCTGGGAAATGAATATTATTTTTTGGTGTTACAAAAAATTGCAAATTGTACCGCGCAATGTAAAGGGCTCAACTCGTACGCAACTCGCAAAACCGCGATAATTTTGCTTGACGGCGGCCCCGTTCGTTAGTGTCCGTGCGCATTGAGTGAGCTACATTGAACCGTTAGCGTTCAATGTAGCTATTTTGAAGCCATTTTTTGTTATGAAATACTAAAAAAAAATGATAATGTTTCTTTGGACAATAATTAAGAAATAACGTATAGAATACGTTTTCATAAAAAAATTAAAAAAAAAATTATGACTTTGACCTTCAATAAAATCGTAACTATCAATTTCCCAGGTAGTCTAACTAAAGGAAGAAAAATGTTATGACGGTGAGCAGAATACATGGTTCTCGTTTGACTGCTCATGTCTTTTACAAATCAAATCAAATCAAATCATTTATTTGCAAATGTGGGTAGGTACAGATGGTAGGTATACATGAAATGAACAGCCGACATTTCACCTTTCGGCATGCAAATTATAAAGAAAACATTACAATTACTCATTAATATTAATTAAAATAATACAGTATGTCAATATAATATGTATCAATATTTTACACCCTGTATATAGTCACCAATAGGACTAATTTTACAACTACTAATCATATTAGGAGATAGTCGATGGCGCCGCGTTCGTGTGTCGTTCATTACGTTAAAAGCGATAGTATCGCGTTAGCATCGCGACAGAAGCGCGACAGTATCGCGACTGAATCGTGTTAACCCTGTTAGGGTTAGCCTGGTCTCAGAGTTGTAAAAGTCGCCATTTCAGACCTCTGATATGACTTGTTTACGACTTCTATTAACAGCCGGGACCATAAGCCTAACGTGCCTTTCATAGTCTACCATCGGCTCCTAAGCCATAATCAGATATTTTGAATGCTCATGTGATATTTATGTAGGAATCTCCAGCGCGAGTACCATACGCAAAATTAGTTTCTTGTGTCGTCAAAATAGAGTTGAAAACTTTTCGGTCACCCATCCGAGTACCGACCGCGCACTAGGTAGCTTAGCTTTTGTGATCGTTATGGATAACGCACCACTGCTTCACTGAGGCGAGAACCTTAATGAAATCTTACCTCATTTCCAGCTCGTTGGTGTAGCCATTCGACACGAAGGTGTCGTCGTAATCCGGCAGCGAGTACTTGGTTCTCCTCATCATCAGCAGCTTCGGCATCAGCTGAAGGAACAGTTTCTTCATCCACGGCGACATTGTGTGTGTTGATGGAGACCTGTTCGATTGGAGTACATTAAAACCTTGTTAAGATATTTAACTATAATGACTGGATTGTTTAAAATTCCATTTAAATACATTAAATTTAAAAAAATTGTGATACGTTTTTGGTAATAATTTTTAATCGCGTACGTGCTTGCTTAATTACTTTTAAACAGTCTTAATTTTTAATCAATAATAAGCTTCTATTTCTCTTATTATATTTTTTCCCCTTATCCTTATCCTTACTAATATTATAAATGCGAAAGTAACTCTGTCTGTCTGTCTTTCTGTCTGTCTGTCTGTCTGTCTGTCTGTCTGTCTGTTAAGCTTTCACGTCTAAACCACTGAACCGATTTTGATGGAATTTGGTACAAATATAGATTAGATCTCGGGGAAGGACATAGACTACTTTTTATCGCGAAAAAAAGGTTGTATGGGTTGAAAAAGGGGATGAAAGTTTGTATGGAAGTTCGTCATTTTTGAAGATAGAACCATGAAACTTTGAATTTAGGCACTTAATAAGACAAAAAGAAATATTTGTTCTAAGATTTTTTAAATTTTGACCTGTATGGGGGTGAAATAGTGGATGAAAGTTTGTATGGGACTTCGTAATTGTTAAAGATAAAACCATGATACTTTGAAATTAGGGACTTGATAAGAAATAAAGATCCAATCCAAGATGACGGTTGTGACTTTTTAATATAATATCGATATGGGTATCACTTTTGTGGTTTTCGGAGGTCCCCATTAGATCCAAGATGGCGGACGCGACATTTTGACAATATGTCAATATGGGTATCGTTTTCGTGGTTTTTGGGGGTCCGGATTACGAATAAAGCATCTATAACGAGATCCAATATGGCGGACGTGACTTTTTGACATGATGTCAATACGGGTATCATTTTCGTGGTTTTCGGAGGTTCCGATTCCTAATACACCATCCATTTTGAGATCCAAGATGGCGGACGCGAATTTTTAACATAATGTCAATATGGGTATCGTTTTCGTGGTTTTTGGGGGTCCGGATTACGAATAAAACATCTATTTCGAGATCCAAGATGGCGGACGCGACTTTTTGACAAAATGTCAATATGGGTGTCATTTTCGTGGTTTTCGGGGGTCCCGATTCCGAATACGACATCTATTTCGAGATCCAAGATGGCGGACGTGACTTTTTAACTTAATAGGAATATGGGTATCATTTTCGAGATTTTTGGGGGTTCTGACTCCGAATAAAACATCGATTTTCAGATCCAAGATGGCGGACGCGAATTTTTAACATAATGTCAATATGGGTATCGTTTTCGTGGTTTTTGGGGGTCCGGATTACGAATAAAAGATCTATTTCGAGATCCAAGATGACGGACGCGACTTTTTGACAAAATGTCAATATGGGTGTAATTTTCGTGGTTTTCGGGGGTCCCGATTCCGAATACGACATCTATTTCGAGATCCAAGATGGCGGTTGCGACTATTTAATGTAAAATCGATATGGGTATCATTTTAGAGATTTTTTGGGGTTCTGACTCCGAATAAAACATCGATTTTGAGATCCAAGATGGCGGACGTGACTTTTTAACTTAATAGGAATATGGGTATCATTTTCGAGATTTTTGGGGGTTCTGACTCCGAATAAAACATCGATTTTCAGATCCAAGATGGCGGACGCGAATTTTTAACATAATGTCAATATGGGTATCGTTTTCGTGGTTTTTGGGGGTCCGGATTACGAATAAAACATCTATTTCGAGATCCAAGATGGCGGACGCGACTTTTGACAAAATGTCAATATGGGTGTCATTTTCGTGGTTTTCGGGGGTCCCGATTCCGAATACGACATCTATTTCGAGATCCAAGATGGCGGTTGTGACTATTTAATGTAAAATCGATATGGGTATCATTTTCGAGGTTTTTGGGGGTTCTGACTCCGAATAAAACATCGATTTTGAGATCCAAGATGGCGGACGTGACTTTTTAACTTAATAGGAATATGGGTATCATTTTCGAGGTTTTCGGGGGTCCTGATTCCAAATACATCATCTACGTCGAGATCCAAGATGGCAGATGAGATTTTTTATCATCTGCATCGAGGTCCAAGATGGCAGATGGGACTTTTTAACATAAAAGCGATTTGGGTATCAATTTCGTAGTTTTCGAGGGTCGCGATTCCAAATACGTCATCAATTTCTAGATCCAAGATGGTGGACGCTACTTAACTTATTATTAATATGGATATCATTTTCGTGGTTTACAGGGTTCCATTTTGATATCCAAGATGGCGGACGCGAATCTTAAACTTGATATGGGTATCAGTTTTGTAGTTTTCGAAGGTCTCAAAATGGATCCTGTATTCGGAGTCAGGATTCAGAATACAGCATCCATTTTGAGATCCAAGATGGTGGACGTGACTTTTTAGCTTAATCGCTTTCACGCCTAACACCTGAACCGAATTTATTGAAATTTGGTACAAAAATAGACGAAACTTCGAAATGGAATAAAAGCTACTTACCTTTTTGTGAAAAAGGGAATGAAGGGGTTGAAATATGAGATGAAAATTTTTATGCGATTCCTCATTACCGAAGATAAGACCATGAAACGCAAATATTGTTCTAGCGTTTTTGAAATATTGACCCATGTGGGGATGAAAGGTTGCGAGTAAGTAGCAAAGGATGGAGAAACATAAAATGGTCGATTGTAAAACTGTCATTTACTGTAGTGCACTGCAGTTTGTATGTGTGTTTTTTGCATAATAAGTACCTACACAAAAAAATGCTGCCTAAAGTAATTATTCCACGCGGACGAAGTCGCGGGCAAAAGCTAGTTGTATTTATATCTATATAAAATTTGTATTGATATCATTGAAAGCTTTTAGTGACAAACCTCAGTGGTTTTCTTAATGCAATTTAAATGTAACCGTAATAAATGTATGTTTTATTATTGTTAATAAATTAATAAACAGTAGCTAAATCACGTTTAAATACTAGCAAATTACTCTATCCCGTATAGGTTCATTTGTCAGTGTAGGTACTCGTACTTATATTTTATAAACAGAAAGAAGTCATTTTTTTGGTAAATTTTTACTTGCCATTATTTTAAGTTTTTGCTAAACGTTTGCAAAAAATACTAGTAATAAAACGAATTAAACTTAGGGCGGGATAAAGAGACCCCAATATTTGGTTTCACAATTTAAATTACAGAGTCATACATAATATTGTTTTAGTTGGTAGAGTAGAGAGATTACATAAAAATCTTTTGTTTCATTTTATAGAAAATATAGTTTTCCTCACCATTTTAAATTTACAAGACGATAATTAAGTTTGGGGGTTATATAATTATTTTTTTTTGTTTTAAGTAAACCTTCGATTCACATTCATTAACCATTCACATTAAATTTGAGTGAAGCTTTGATTTTACTGCCAGAATGCCTACTACTTAGCTTTTATTATTGTTTATTAGTTCCAAATTTATCACAACGTCTGTAGAGTAAGATTTAGGTAAATCCACAGGTCAAATTGATTACATTATTATACTTTATATTATGTCTTCTTCTTTTTCCTACACTTGTCAAAATTTATTTGGGGTCTACTGCTATACATACATACATGCATACTGCTATAGGTTTTGCAATGCAACCCTCCTTAAAAGAATGCTGTGAATAGTTTTCGCCACCGTGTGGTGCGATGATCTTTACGAGATTCTTCACGAGGAAAGCATAATAAACAAAACACAGAAAGAGGTGATCTGTGGCATAACGAATAAACATTTAAATATTTTTAAAGAGATTTAAGATGGAGTAATAATCTATCTAATCCCTATGGTCTCTTGAAAGAATAATAGAGTAAAATGAATTACTTCTCCATCGTAATTAAGGCTATTTACGCGCTCACTTACATCATAACTTGTTGTTCAACACTAGGAGCGTTTATCACTATCTGAACTATAATTCACGCATTCACAATGTTCTATTACCGTAATGACAAAATAACAATGAGGGTGGATGATTTACGCCGCCATTACCGCGGTATGCGCGGCTGCAATTTAACAGGAGTCGTTCGTTAATTTTGGTTTCCATGTACAGCACGTCACTATGGTAGACCGATATAGAACATAGTGGCTTTTGGGTGTTCTTGTATATATAGAGAAGGTTGCACCGGATTAGCTCCTCGATTTCAGATGCTCCACTATTGGAGATATGGCTTCCTACATAGAAGGCACACATTACGAATTTCAGACCCGCCTGTACCTTAACCGAATCTATGGTCTTGTGGTTCACCGAAAATTTTCTGTTCTAGAGGTCCGGTTCAATCTCTAAGGTGTAGAAAATTATACTGGACTGATCGTGCCCACAGGTTTTACTCATCCAACTTATCTAGATATTATAATGATGATGGCAGATAGCCAGCTGCCATCGTTTTATGTAAATATGTCACAGTTGCGTTAACAACATCAACAGTGTTAACATTGTCGTGTTATATGATAGCCAGTAAGGTTAAGTGTGTTGAGGCTCAACAGGGGCAACCTAAGCATGTTAATTAGAGCTCTGACTGGCCACTGCAAGCTGAACAGACATCTCTACAATATGAGACTAAAAGATACTGATGCTTGCAGATTCTCTGAACAGGAGCGTGAAACACCAGTACACCTCCTGTGCTCTTGTGAATGTCTCATTCACAGAAGAAGCCGACATTTGGGAAGACTCTTTCTCGACCCAGACGATATCAAAACAATCCAAATTGGGAATATCTTATCATTTTTAGACAGTGCCCAGCTACAGGAGTACATGTAAGGCCGCAATAGGACTTACTTGGAGGCTAGTCACAATAGATCTTTATAGGTCGCAGTTACGGAAAAGCCCCGCATTTACGAAATAATAAGGTTCCGGATGAATCTCATTATAACCTTTTATCATTAGATGAAGCCATGAGCTCCGATTAAACTAGTGTGTTAAAACAACCGGGATTATTGTCTCTTTCGAAAAACGAAGGAGAAACTTACTATTTTTTTTAATTTTATACCGCCATTTGCCAGGGCCACCTTATACTAAAAATAATCTAGGTAGACTCACAAGCACTATTCCGCGTGTTTCTCACAATTTAATTATTATTAATACCTATATAACTGTATGATGGAGTAGGTAACTTATATATTTCTTGACCAATAACTTCATAAATATGATTTGGATTTTGAATCTTCTTATGAGCACAAAGAGCTCGGAAACAAAATAAGAGATACTGTTGGTCCGATACAAAAAGTGTGACATTCAAATATTTCCGTAGCAAGCAGCCTTTTCGCCAATACGTAAGTGCATACAATAAAGAGCACTGGCTGATTTAGAGTGCGCCCACTGGCAATATTTCACAGTATTGTGCCGTTATCGAGGTGACATTGTTACAATGAAGGAACGAGATTTATGCTCGCATCGCACAATTGTTTGGCGAAGCAGTTTATGGGCTAAATTATTTTTTTGTACTACACGTCTCTTAGAAAAATTAGCATGTAGCTCTGACATAAGAAAAGAATACAATATCTGCATTGATTGTTATTTGTAGGTAGATATTATTATTTGCCATACATTGTATAATCCATTTTAGAATCTCTTCAAAAATGGGATGATCAAATGGTTCGGTCATGTAGAAAGGATGTTTGAAAGTAGATTGACAAAAAGGATATATAAATCGGAAGTGAACGGAGATTCGGGACGAGGAAGACCTAGTCGAATCTTTATCGATTAAATCGGAGACATTTTAAAATCGGTCCATATCAAAAGTACTCGAAATCGCCGAACATGTTTGCGGTCTGATGAGAGAAGATGAAGGATAAGAAATATGTAAGGCAGGTAATCTCTGCCTATTGCGAAAAAGGCGCGACTTTATGTATGTATGTTCAAATAGGTATACATTCTGGGATCTGCAATACTTATTATGGAGATATTGAACACGTCATTTTACGTGAAGAATATTGCCCTCAAAAAGATATGTCTGTTTATATTATTGATACAGATTAGCCTGGTATCAAAGTCTTACAAATCTCTTTTTTGGTATCTGAAGTGAATTGTCTTCTAATTAATGTATTTTCTTCTAATCAATGGAATATCAAACGCCTAGTTGGTGTCAGAAGAATATTAATTAATTCCTATAACGTTCCACTGTTTCTGCTCCATCTCATTATTCATTTGAGCGCACACATTTGTTTCGCTTAATATCTTTATATTATCTACACAAAAAACTAAATTTTTCTTGTCCATTTAATGTGAGAAACATAACTACATATTTATGTTGCGTAGGAAACTCGGCCGACAAAGGTTGGAATTTATGCATCCTATCTTAACCATCCATTGTGTCCGAGTGTTTATGAAGGGGAGGATGTTTACGGGTCGCCCTTGTGGATGAAAACACTAGTTCTGAATAATATACCACTATAAGGGGTACATTGCGCGACGGTGGATACGTGTGAGTTATTCTGGTCAAACGAAAACTAACAAAACCGACTCTTATTGAGTGTAAAAACTTAAGAGCTAACTGTTATTATTGCATTTAGAACAGGAAATATTTCATTCACACACAGCGCAGTCATCTATACAATCAGTATCATTATCTTGAAACAAAGCTATCACCATTCCTATAAATTTGGTATCGTACGAATGAAGAATTGCAGTTTCAGCTTATCATTCAGCCAGTCATTAGATTATAACGTTTTAAAGTTGAAAGTAATGAAACTGTTGCACACCGTTGCCACCGTTTTTCGATGACTTTATATTCGGTTCTTATTCTATTTACTTTTTACATATTTTTGCTAATGTGCTCTTAAAAGTTCTGTTAACCACTCCTACTAAGCTACGTCACGTCAGTAGTCTAAAGGGAGATTTAAATTCACAAAGCAGCCTTCTAATTTCACCATCCAACTAACCCCTTTTAATAAGTGACAATATGCAGAACCAAAGCGTTAGCGTGTTATTAATATGAACATTTGGTCGAAGATTTTATTAAGATTTACAAAGCCAAACTAATAACTTTTCTTCAAATTATCTAACATTATATCTTGCGACTATAAAAGCATAATATTTTATTTTGATTTATTTAGATTATTTAATGGTTATTAATTTATGGAACTACTTAGAAATTAGTGAAATTTAATCCTAAGTGAAAACATTTATCTTAATTTATATTGCAGCATGACCCTTTTAATTGATACGTTAGTTAATTCGTGTTAGTAATTATATAAGCTTCAACCACTTGTATAATAAAAATAAGCTGACTTCGCTAATTAACTCTCCCTTGCCAAGCATTTGATATAAGTTCACTATCAACAATTAACGATAAAATCGGTTTTAAAACATTTTTAATCTACATAGTGATGATTCATAATTTCCAAATTTGAAATTTTTTTAAACCATTCTCAAGTACTGATTTAATATCAAGTTACCTTACAAGAAAATGGAATAGTGCATGAAAATCAACTCTGTCATATACACATGCACAATTAAGCAGTTACTTACCTGAAATGTACGTTGAGCACGCAGACCGTCATCCACACGCTTAACGACACCAAAATCATTGTGAACAGCAAATACTTTCCTAGCAGAGGTATCGCCAAAGAAGTAGGCGGTATTATTTCAGCCAGCAGCAGGAAAAACACCGTCAGTGACACCAATATCGAGATGCTTAATGATATCTACGAGAGAACAGATAAATTACCTGAAATGGACGTTTACAATGCAAACTGTCACCCAAACACTGAGCGACACGAGGATCATTGTAAATAGCAGGTATTTCCCTAGCAATGGGATCGCCAGGGATGTTGGCGGGATGATCTCGGCCAGGCCAAGGAAGAACACTGTGAGGGACACCAGGATTGAGATGCAGAGCGATATCTAGGGGAGAGAAGTCCTTTTTGAGTACACGGTATTACAAATAATTGTCTTTCCACTTTCTTGCAAAGCTGTGGATTGAAAGCGAATTAGCGTAATGTTTCAAGCTGTTACTTATATGACTAATAATGTAGGTAGTAAGTACTGGATTATTGTGAATGATTATGAGACATAACAACTGTATAAAGCGAATTGGTTCGTGATTAAGTCAACCACGTAAAATTGGTAGCCGTATAGTAATGCAGGATAATAATTCATATTCATCAAGTATACATTTTCATATAGTCTGTAAGAAACAAATCCTTCTACAAACTAAGATTGATTGCAGTACCTAGGTATTAGGAAGTAGCTTGAGTAATAAATTGTGAGTATTTTTCAAATCTTTCAAAGGGTTCAAAATAACATATGAAATGTGAAGTAGTAGTGAAACATAATAAGATACGCTCTCTTTTACTTGCAAATATTTTAAATGTGAATTAATAATTACATCTATAAAACAATGGTGTAATGATAGGTGTCATTTTGGCGCCAACTATTTTAAATCTACTGTACCTAATTAATTCACAAGGAAAAATAAATACATTTGAAATCATAGTAACTATTGACATGTTGTCGTCCTTAAAACGACTGGGAAGTACATATGTTGGAACCGATCTCATTAATATGGAGAATGAAGACGATTTTTGCTTAGTGAATAAGAGTGGATAACTTTGCTTGTCGTCGTCTTGTGATTAGTAAGCAATATAGTAGATAAATTGGTCAATTCTAATATGAAGCAAAGCTAACCCATTAATATCTTCGTGGAAAGACAATAACGATATATTCTGTATAAATGATACTAACACACTCACACACCTAGCTAATGATTCAAAAAAGACTAATACTGGTTATGGATGAGTGATAGGCAAATCATGGAAGATGGATAATGGTTCAATGGACTGGAGGATATAGTAACATGCGACAATTTCTATTGTAATTGGATCAGACTTAAAAATAATCTGCTTAAAAAAGGATTGACCAAAGAAAATTTTTTTGGATGACATATTATTAATCTCAATAGTTCATGGAAGCTGCTACATAAATACCTATTTATGAGTTATTGCTTGCACATTCATTACGCATTGAAATTAGTGCAAATCTAAACTTAAATAAAAAAGTGACATAAAATTTAATATACTTAGATATAATCATGACTGGGTATTTATGGTTCATGCTTTTTCATACAAAAAATATATCCACTTACAAATTTAAAAGTACGTCAAAATTTATAATTTTAAAAGATAAAAGCTTAGACCACTTCAGCAGATTATTTTCAAAAAAAATAAATAACATTACTATAACTTACACAATATAAAAGACATTATACATTTTTTTACACGGTGAACAATATCTAGCGATCCGTAAAATGAATTATCACAAATATTGTTTAAAAATTGTACATAAGAATCTTAAGAACTAGTTGTTAGTTATATTTATTAACACATGATGCCTTTAAATTATCAGTGACAATTTTAACCTCATTACCTGGGTGTGTGAATGTGATATTTATTATATTATTTTAGGAAGATAGGAAAACAAATCAATTTATAGAATCTTGTTTATAATATGTAGCTTCTATACGAAGGAGTATGCATAGTTTTTTAAAACCACTTATTGTATGTTGATAAACATTAATAAAACATTAGTTTTTCTAAAATTATCTTACCTATTATCGGTGCATTGCTATATGCAATTGCTTCAATTTAAACAATTATTGTGCTAAGTCATCAACAGTCAGTCTGTTCAGTCACTAATTCAATATTTTACTTATAATAAACATTGACTTTTTGGAAATGTTTATAACTTAGCTGTTCAACGAAAAATATTACTAATGAAAAGTTTCGAATTTTGATCACTTTAATGATAGTGACTCATTAGTTTGTATGTATTATAACTGATTAAAGTAAACTGGCATACTCTTTCATCTAGAGACTGCTAATAATATAACAGTGAAAAGTTTTCATATTTAGTTATCTTTCTTCGAATTTTAAGGCATCTTGATTATTCTTATATATTACACCTTATTTGACGAAGTTCTATCTTCCTCTGTCTAGCTATAAATAAGAAAATTAACATAAATCCAAGTTACGGATCGTTTATTTCTACTAAAAGTCTAACACCACCAGTGAGGACCATTAATTACAATAATATGAAAACTTGTGTGTAATCTTAATTTAGATTCATTCCCGACTCTTTCTAATAAAAAACAGAGAAGAAATTTAAGAGTTGTCCCATCAACGAATACTATCTTCTTATTAGAAGAAATTTCTATAAATCAGTGATCTCGTGATGAAATAAACTTCTTCTTCTCTTAATTAATGGCTTCGCGCTAACAGCGCATTTAGTCACAATATCAGGTGAAAGTAGTATTAACTAAGTATGATAAAAACTTGTACGAATCTACTGGTTTACAAATGGAGTCGCAGATAACGTGCTAATACAACAGTAAATCTCTCACTCACATCAAAGACTAATTATGCCGGTACGATGAATATATTCTTCGCATTACGGACAATATCTCCGAAATCATATTTGACAGAAATTTCTTATGATAAAACAAGTAAGTATTCTCTATCAACTTATAGCCTCGCTCAATGTTCAACACTGGTGGTGGTTTGTACCTACCTTTTCTCCTGAGTCTGAGGGGAGATAGAAAACAAGAACGGTGAGAAACGTGAGCCCTACACACGGAATGATGAGGTTCACGGTGTAGAAGAGTGTTTTTCGCCGCATCGTCAGCTTAAATGTTATGTCTGAAACAAAATGTAACTAGTGACTTTAAAAATAGAACAAATAATGTAAACTTTCTGCTTTGCAAACCTTAAAACCTTGTCCAGAAGAGCTAATTCGCCGCGAATCTCTACGCGCGTTGGCGAGGTACTGGGGTTCAATACATTGCGTCCACAAGCTTCGCGCGAGTTTCTAATTCGCGCGTTGAGCTTCAGTATGTGTTCGCGCGATCGATTCGCTTCGAATTCGCTCTTCTGGACGGCTGTGTCTACTCGTGTTTTAATGCACATGAGATTGATTATCAAAAAAAATATTTCGTGATATCTAAAACCTCATTTTTAAAGTAACCTAATATTTTAAAATCAAAAAGCTCTTTAATTTTGCTATTGGACTTTGCTATTTTCATTTAAATCGTCAAATATCCTACCGCTTTGGACGTAATTAATAATATGGTGAAGAAGAAATAGGGCAACTGACTTCCACAATTAACAGTTTGATAATGAATCAGAGATTTAAAATACAGGTCAATATAAAATGAACATGATTTTATTGCAATTTTAAATTAGTTGTTAGGAAATGTGCTGTATGCCATGAAAAAGCAAGATGAAGCAGAATTGCAAGCACAAAAATTTTGTTTACTCCTAGTATTAATTAACATTATGAGTGAAACAGTTTTAAGAATTTTTTATTTTTTTTATACTTTTCAACATAAATTTATTTCATGTTGCTTTAACTTTTAAAGTTAATCACGAACGAACCATTATTCCAGAAATTAAAGACTAATTTAGCACATCATACATTTACTGTCAATCTCGTGCGAATTTCCCGTAAAAATTTTGACATTACAATGTCATGTCAAAAAAAATTGCGCAGGACCGATTTTTTTATTTTTATTTTAGAGGATAATTATTTTGTTTTTTGCGGTTTTTTATGTTGTATTGACTTTCTATTTACATAAGTTGCCTACTGTTTGCGGCCTGTCTCAGGGCTAAGGACTACACCGTACGACAACATGCAGACCACATTTTTACAACGCTGTATATAATGTTAAACTTATGTTATATTGGAGCAGTTCCTCAGGTTTCTTTCGCAGGACTGATTAGGTTGGAAATCCTTGGGGAGGCCTATGTCCAACAGTGGGCGTCTCTGGGCTGAAATGATGATGATGATAACTAAATCAGAGCAATTTTCAGTAATTAGGCGACTAGGTTTTCTAGGAAAACGCCTATAATATTTATTGAAACACTATACACATTTTCATTATGAGATTTACTCAAAAAAAACGTCCAAAAAAGTGACCACTTTAGGCTTTCTAGGGAGTCCTAATTATTGAAAATTAATTTGATTTAGTAGCAATAAAAAAGCTTCGCCTTGACGTATTACTATTACTGTACTATAGAATTAACGACTCCACTAAGAATATTGTTAGGTAGTAAAACTTTTTTTTAATATTATTTGGTTGGCAGACAAGCATACGACCTGCCTGGTGGTAAGCAGTCACAGTCAGCCTATAAACGTCTGTAAAACTGACGTGAAACTCGCGCGCTGCCAACCCTAATCCCCGCCGAACCCCGTGGAGATCTCACTCACATATAAAAACAAAACACCACAAAAATGCAGTGTTATGTGCTGCGGTGTTTTGTAAGGTAAGCATAATTCATTCAAAGGGTGCTCCTAAGTCGAGAGTCTGGTCCGCGCTCAGTTTGTGTTAAAAGTAATATCACAGTATACTAAGAACAGTAGTTTATCTGCGGGCTATCGTCGAGTTATTAGCCTACTCTGCGTTGACGCTAGGGCTATCGTAAATGTGCCGGGCGGGAACGAGCGGCGAGCGAATGTGCAATGACATAAAAACGCGCACTCACACCGAGACGGCGAGACCACCTTATGCCCCCATATTTTTATGTCAATGTGTGCGTCACAGTACGTGCGTACACGGCGCCGAATACGCACGCACACATTCTAATGGATAGCGGCCAGTTTGTATGAAGACGTATTACTGTTTTTAGTATACTGTGGTAATATTCAACACTAGCGTACTCTACAATAGAAACTATATTTGCCTGAGAAAGGTTCTGGGCAACACGGGTAGTATTCTTCATTCCTAGTAGCCGGCACTTCCAGGATGTCCCACTCCACTGACAGGTAAAACTCGCTCAGATCGATCCCGACGTGGACCAAGCTGCTGCCAGGCGATTGGTCCATGTGTTTTAAGTCCACCTGTATAAGCGTAACGTTAATTAATCATATATTGTTTGTTGTCCCACAGTTTACTCACATAATGGGCTAACACCAAAACTGAACACTTTCTGAGTGGATTTTGTAAGTAATCAATAGAATGAAAAGTAGTTCAAAAAATAGCTCCAAGAATAGGTTTCAATTTATTGCTGATAAATCAAATCAAATCATTTATTTGCTAAAAACATGGTAGGAATAGATATTAAGAGAAGTTGGTAGACACACATGTTTACCGTATAAAGGCATGCAAATTGTTATTGACAAATTAATTTAAATGTATTGAATAAATTTAAATTAATTTGTCAATAACAGTAAATGGTAAATTACCTATCTAAAATTTGCCAATAAATGAAAGTCTAAATACTGATTTAGTAGCAATAAAACGAAATCAAATAAAACGTTTATTTTTTATTAATGTTTCGCTTCTTTTGTTAATTATTGTTGGTTTTGTATCTTAGTCATAACGGGTTATACCGGTCTGATATCCCGTATTTGATAGCCTGGGGGACCAGATTTATTTTATGATATTTTTATTCCAGTCTGATCTACCGTGCAGGGTATCCTAAATAAATTTAAATATTACCCTAGTTGACAGATTATAATTTTTTTTTCATGAACAATTGGTTTTTTCTTGTCTGTACATACTTACCTATCAAAAAGAATAATAGGATCAGACCGGAATGAGGTTATAGTAGATCAGACAAGAATTAAAAGATAATAACCACCAGTAGGTGATCCGACCGGAACAATTCGTCATATCCATAATGACTTGTTCTCAAAATTAAATGGTGTTTTTTTTAACTTTCTCGTATACGCAGCATAGAGGATGTCTTGTAATCGTCAAAAAATTCGACCTCGTAATTTTGACGGATTTTCACGTTTTGGACCTCCCTGAGTCCAATAATATTTTTTTTGGATTTATGTCTCTGTGTGTGTGTCTGTGCGTTAGCACGATAACTCGAGTATGCTTTAATTTATTGCAACCAAATTTAACATGCGTGTATCACATTAAAATATAAGGTTTCTATCAACTTTTGAGCCGTCGATCACGAAAGTTAAGCAACCAAGTGCGCTTTGGGTACTCGGATGGGTGACCAAAATTTAAAATGCAGCATGACATCAAAATATAAGGTTTCTTTCAACTTTTGAGTCGTTTCCGGTATACGTGAAAGTCAAGGGGAGGCCACTCTCAGTTTTTCTTCTGTTTTTTATTTGGATTGTATAAATGTGAATGTGTGATGATGAATGCCGTTGTGCGGACAAACCAAAATATGTTTTTCTCACACCGTTTTATGTAGATCATTATTGTACTTTTTTATTTCTTAATAAAAATTGTGCTTGTGCTCGTAGACTTATTTAACCTTTGCCTTCAAAGACTTGAGTCCTGACCAACACTAGTCGCACCTGAGCCCCGTTGTACGTCCAAGAGCCGAACTTCATGAAGCACGTCTGCTCGTCAAAGGGGAAGTACTCCACGTTGATCTCACACGACGATTTGTAGATGGCTGGAGGCTTCCAGTTCACTTCGCCAGTGTATTTCAAAGTGGCCTTGGTCATCAGTGTCACCTGGAATTAAACAATGTAACGTTGGACTGAAGATAGAGCACAACGGATTAACTGCTCGAATATAAATCACCTTGCAAAATAACGCAGTCCAATAATGCGATATCCAAGAATCCAATAATAATTAAACTTAAATAAATAAGCATGTATTCATTTAAGTTTATTTAAAAAAAAATATCTATACTATTGTTTATTAAATTTGTCCGTTGTTGCCACTGATGCCATGATAATTAATTTGGGCTAGATAATTGGTATGAGCGTTGAAAATATATTATTATTATTAATAACTATACATTTTCATAGTATCACAGTCTACATTCTTACAGTCAGCTAACGAGCACGTGTGTCGAGACAGTAGTGGCGCCACCAAACTGCCATACACTCGTTCGGTAGACGCTGATCCTCTGTATGTCTAATATACGCTGTTTAGACAAAAGCTGAATTTTCCTCAACTTCAAAAGCGTCGAAACACTGTATGTTTTTACGCTGTAGTAGTATTTGTTTCTGTCTATGGATACGGTTAGGGTTTCCAGCATTCTAGCCAACGGGCGGTATGGTCCGTCAATGGATTTTCTATCTTTAATAAATAGGGTTTCCAGCATAGAAATTGTGCATCAATATGACCATCGTCTATAGGCTACAGTGACTGGTTATCATCATGTGAGCCACATACTTGCTTGCCAACCAAATAACGAAAATTAATACTTCATTATTACAAGTAGTAATATTAATAATAATTTGCGATGTGCTACGAATGAAATAGATATTTTTTGTCAACAAGTAATTTTTTGCTATGAGTGCCCACTTTGAATATACTACTTACTGCCGTGCTATTTTTTAAAGAAATTATACCCAACCAAATCAAACACATTTTATGTCGTTATAGAATACAATGGCTAACAACGACTCCAAATTACTCGACAAAACTAAGAATTTTATCTAAAATTTGACTGGTAAAATCGAAGTGAGCGTCGAAGTGAGATCTTTCCAGAATAGCACGACTGAGCGTAGTGATTTATAGGCACGAGACAAAAGAAAATTGTAGATTGAATGTTGTCTTGTTTGGAGCTCACAGCAAAAACGTTTTTACTTTGACATTTTACAAAGCAAAAGAGTTATTTTGGAGTTGGAGAGGTGAAATTAATATTTTATTGCATATATCTATGTATGCTTACAAACATAATTAACCAATATTATCTATAAATCCTACTAATATTGTAAACGTTAAAATTCGTAGGGGTGTATAGATGGATGTCTGGATGTGTTTGTTACTCTTTCACGCAAAAACTACTGAACAGATTTTTACGAAACTTTACAGTAATATAGCTCTTAATTTTATTAAATAATTTAACCGAAATTAGCACTAGTGTATAATAATCCCAAAAGTGTAGAGCAGCTTTAAAGAACATTTGGTTGCATTACACATAAAACCTCATCTAGAAGTATGGTCCATGCAGTGCCGCTTAGTAACAGGCTGCCAGCCTATTGCCGCATCCATCTAGTTATAGACAATAAGTAATTAAGAACAATAATTAACTGGCTCCCAATTTTCATATCACAATTATTATTAAGTTAAAAAAGCGATGCTAGTATATTTCCTGCTGATTTTCAGTGACTTTATGTCTAAGTGGCAATATGTATGTATAATATTCACCTCATAATTTCCATCCCAGTTGTTGTAGAGCACAATATCAGGTAGCCATATATGCTCAGAAGGCACATACAGCATCTCCACACCGCCATAATCATCAGGGTTCCACGTAAGCTTGTAATCGAACCATTTCTGAAAATGTAAAGATTATTTTATCAGTTTGAACACCTTTTTCAAACCCGGACTGCAGAGATGTACATCTGGACATCGGCTTTAGTTGGTTAGTTTACTGAAGTATTGTTAATGGGTTTGGTGCCCCGCTTTTGTGTAGACGACAGACTGGCAACTTTGCACCGTATGCCAGATGTGACTTTGTGTGTAACCGAATGTTGCCTGAAGCTCTGGTCGACGCCCTATTGGGGTTGTGAGTGTGATTAATACGTATGGAACACATTTTGTTAACTACCACCACCAAACTGAGTACAAATTCATATCCCTGAGCTGGCTACTGATGAGCATCTCCATGTACTTCTAATGTCCCCACCGAGGGGTTCGAGCCTACCTCACATTAGGGGCGATTAGGCCTTAGTCAACCACGCTGGCCAAGTGCGGGTTGGTCGACTTCACACACAACCTAAGAATTTCTTCATAGGTGTGTGCAGGTTTCCTCACGATGTTTTCCTTCACCGTAAAAGCATCGATTAAACGTACATATGAATTCAAAATTTGAAAACACATTGGTACGTGGCGGGGATCGAACCAGTGTCTCCCGGGTGGGAGACGACGCTCTTACGCACTACGCCACCGACGCTTCCTCCATGTTCTTCCTTGGACCCAATTTAATTGGGGTCGGAACAATGTGTTACCACGCTGCTATAGGTGATGGCATAGTTTTATGGTCAGCCGCCTGCCCAGTACCAACTCTGCTTGGGAATGCTTTTGAGATGCGATGGTCTGGACAAATCTGAGACTCCTTCAGTCAGTTCTTACGACACCTACCGAATAAGAACAGTAGTGCTATATTCATGACCGGGAAATACATGCATACAGTCACGCCTTTCCCCATAGGAGCAGGCAGAGATCAATTGTTTACTTGCTACGATCCTTACATATTTAATTACTGGGCAAGTAAGGCTTAAAATCTTAGTCCCCAGGATGGCAACGCAATTGCAATGTTAAGTGTATTTACCCTTAAGATTGCAAGTGTGTTTGCCATCTCGTAGCATAAAAACAATTCTTTCGCTTCGTATACTTTCATCACAGGCCACATCCACATGCTCGATGGTTTCAAGTAATTTTGACCTGAACCTTTTTCTAGACGTCTTCGATTTGATCGATAAACCTTCGCCTAGGTCTTCCTCGTCCTACATCTCCGTTGACTTCTGATTCAAATATCCTTTTCGTCAATATACTTTCACACAGCCTTTCTACATCACCGAACCATTTGAGAATCCCTTTCTTAATTCTTACCGGTGATAAAACGTATTCTTTCTTACCTGCTCCACCCATAAGTTGGTAGTCATAACCTGGTTCTTCAAGTTCACCTCCATAAGCTGTGAGAGCTTAAGCCCGAGCCTCACTGTGAGTATGTCACTAACATTTGTCACCGGACGAATGAGGCGATTGTAATTGCTCAGTAAGTCATCGTACAAGCGCTTTACATCTGGATTTGCTTCAAGAAGTTTTACTCCTGTAATATTACCATTTAGAAAACTTAGTTTCGACGAAGTCATAATTAGTAACAGTTTATTGATTCATTCATAACTAAAATACATATTTCATTGTTTTTATCATCATTCAACCCTTGCAAATTAAATTGGGAGCACCAATTTTATTTGGGATCGGTATAATTAAAAATTAATAATGAACATATTTTATTGCTAAAATCGCTTGTTTATTAGAATTAGATATGTTATTAAAAGACGTCTGCTATGTTTGAAACATACTTAACTCGTTAATCATTAATAAAATCCAGACGCAATTGTTTTTAATTGTCTCGCGGTAAATATCTACCGAGTGAGGCCCAAAAGATTAAATATATGAATAAACATAATGTTATTAAGCTAAATATATAGCGATAAAGCAATAAAAATAGCTTTTAAATACTAAATAAGTGAAAGTGAGAACAAAATTGTTAAAATCGCAAAAAAAAAACTTTGTTTAAATTAATGCACAAACTCAATTTAAGCAAATTAACTTGTGATAAAAGTTTTAAAAGATATTTATAACTACATGGGTTAGATTTTTTCGGAACACTCACCTAAAGATCCTTTAATGTATGCAAAAATCAACCAGATTATATGCAAGCGCATTTTGGTGGCACTAATAAAGTAAATTCAAATTAAACTTCACAGTAACATGTTTACAAATGTAGAGATGCTGTGAGCATTCAGTGCGAGATAAAATGAGCGCGCATGCGTAATCAATAGTCTACGATACGCCCGTGTGCAGACTGCCGTAGGTTGTCGTAGTAGAGTTGTAGCAGACTAGACATACTACGTCGTAGCATCTCGTATAAGCTGTCGTAGCTACGGCGATACTAGCGCCAATTCTGTACTGCTACGATGGCGCTACGAAAAACTAATCACCTAGTTCTACCAAAATAACATAGGTGGCGCTTATTGCAGGATAGTATTATAAGCTATCTTATTAGGGCTCACTTGCGTGAATATGCGAGTTAAAAGAATAAATAAAGAGTTTACTAACTGCGAAATAGTTACCTAATCGTAAAATACTTTGCAATGTTGGGTTAAAATACCTATAACATCAACTTTTACACTCATAACGAGAATTAACGATTTGACCCGCCAAAATGTTTGAGTATATTTATACTTTTAACCCAGAATTTACGAGGCAAGTCATCGTTTTAACCGAGAGTTAGTAACTAACACACGGTTTAGGTTTTGACTGTGAAATTATGTAATCTAAACAGAAACCTAGATACCTACTAAAAAACAAGCTTAAAATATTAATAAGTGTAAATAAAAATAAAACAATTTGAAATCAAAGCACGTTTATTTAAAGCTAATTAACTATCAGTTCTAATAACATTTTAATACTAGATGTTAAATTACGTATACACTTGAAAGTAACCTAAGATATTTCTTACAAAAATAAAAATGTGAGCCAATGCAAAAACTAAATACGAAATACCGAATTTTTAAGTAACATTCATTTAATTTTTGTAGATATACATTTTTAGGAATCATTTTTTACTAAATTAATTCTTACTTAGATTCTTAAAGAAAAAGTACTAAATAAAAAAAACATGCAAACCTTATAACTTTAATAACATTCAAACAATAAAATAAGATATCTAATTTTGGCAAATTTTGTTTAATAATATATAGTTTAATATAGTTTAATTATTTACATAAAAATGTTCGTTTTAATTTTTTCAAAACCATTTTAAATGTGTCTTTACAACATTTCAAAAGTATAATTTCAGATTACATTTTTAAAAGCAGTACTCTTTTAGGCTAATTCATGACAAATACACAGCGGAATTTCTTATTAACGGAATTCGGAGTTAACGGTAACTTACAAAGAAATTTTAAACCATTGTTTCTAACATTCAAAACTATAAGTTAATAAACAATTACTTGTTATTTTATTTATTTATTTATGTACAAATATTTTCTGTTCAAAATATACAAGGTGTAGATGAAGTAGCCCAGACTGCTGAACATTTATCCTAGGTTGGCTAACAGGGCACTATGCCACAAACTACCATGCTCAACAAAACGCAACTCTCAAAAACACCGAATTGCAAATCACGTGGATACGACCATGCAACACCTGCTGTGTGACTACGATTCTATAACCAGGGTTAGAATCATTATTCTGGGAATGGCCTATGCAAGTCCAAAACACTACAGGCTCTTAAAGCCCATGGCTATAGTTAGGCGGATGGCTTACATATTCAATGAGTGACAAGAGCAAAATGAAAGGGGAGTCACAGAAGATCCCTATGGAAATATACCGTACGAAGACTCACGGCCCCGTGATGTAAGATAAGATAACATTAGTCCTGGATGTCGGGTTTTTTTTGTACGCTGAATGTTTTGTTATTTTTGGATGTATCTATAAATTATGTATCATAAAGTACTTGTATAGTAATTTTCTAGAAACTATTTTTTTTTAAATTCCAAAGTTTATCTCTTATTTTTCCGAAACTGTACATTCTTCGTATTCCTGTAGTTGGCTACTTCTTCGGAGTCATCCCGATCTGAAAAAGTGAAAATAGTACTTTTACTATTTAAAATAGTATTATGTATACTAACATAGTTTTTGACGCCGTCGTGGTGGAGTGGTTAGTATAGCTGGCTACACATCAAGCGGTCCGGGTTCGAGTCCTGGTAGCGGCAAATGTTTCTGTGACGAACACGAATGTTTGTTTGCGAGTCATGGTTGTTTATATATTTATTTAAGTTTATTTATAAAAATATCTAAAATTATTATGTATATTAAAAAAAATGCCCGTTATCTAGTATCCGTAACACAAGTTCCTAATGATACTTACTTTGGGCTAGATAATTGGTGTGAGCGTGAAAAAAAACGGTTCAGAGTAGACGAAAACTGTTAACATTATATTTATTCGCGTGCAGGTGGGTCCATCGCGTTTCAAAGAGGTTTAGAACCCTCACCCACTGTGAATTCTCTTAGCGATGCTGTCGCGCATTTCGCTAACGCGCGGCAGCATCGCTACTAACGCGCGTTAGTCGCATTTGCAACGCGCTACAGAAGCGATGCCAACGCGCTACAGCATCGCGACTGTATCGATGCAAACGCGCGACCGTGTCGGACGACAACGGGGTGAGAAAGGGGGGAGGGTGGCGCGTGAGTGGAGAACCGAGCATCGGTGCAACACAAACAAGTCGAGAGTGCTGTTGCCCGTCACGTGCGCAAAATGGAGTCGTTCGGCACAGAAACATTTATTATGAGAATTCAAAACCGTGTGACTGGTTATAAGGGACTCGACGTTAGAAGCGTGATCTGACAGTATCGCGTTAGCATCGCGACAGTAGCGCGACAGTATCGCGTTTGCATCGCGACTGAATCATGGTTATGTGTTATGTGGGCGAGGGCACACAGCTAGCGACCGCATCGCGTCTGTATCGATGCGAAGGCGTGACAGAATCCCTACAAAAAGTCGCCGTGGCCCTAAGAAGCCATAATATGCATCGGTACTCACCTCTACCGATATTTCGTAAGATTCCGCGAGAGCCGCTTTATATAGACCTTGTTAGGCTCGACTCTAAAGTAGTTTTTGAGATTATTCGTTACTAACATACAAATCTTTCCTCTTTAATATTTAAATGCACATGAAAGAATTTATCATCCATCAATTTATGTTCATCAAATATACAGAATGAATATCAAATTCACCCGGGCGTAAAATAAAAAGGTTGGTCAAGGTAATTTTTTTTATGACCAGTCAGTGTGCACTGTTTTTGGGAGATTCTAATGTCTTACGTATTACCTACATGGCTGAGTGATGGGTAGGTTAAGGTTAGGGATTATTTTACTGTACAATCAGTATTTTTGATATAAAAAAGAATGATCTTGATGAGATTGTTGCTCTGCAGTTAAATACTACCCAAATATTAAAATAAATTTGTACACTGCAAGGTGGAAGCAATATTCATATACTTATTATTTCAATTGATAGGAAAGAAAAAAATCTTTTGTATTGAATCCAAAATTATAAAGAGGACTAAATAAAATAACTTAGTGAAAAATACCTCTTGTTGGATACTTCGGAACTGGCCATAGGCTGAAGGGGTAGAAATAGGCGATGGGTATTCTTCTAACCACAATCGATTTCTCCTGATGCAGCATCTTCGCTTCTGGAAAAGAAATAAAAATATTTACAAAAGAGCAATACTCCAAAAATCAAACTTCAACCAATGTAGTGCCTTGTCAGGAATACGACTACATGATTTAGAACTTTCTTATGCCATGTGGTTCATCATCATCAACAGCTCATATAATGTCCCCACCGAAGGGCTCGATCCTACCCCACATTAATGGCGATTAGGCCCTAGTCAACCACGCTGGCCTAGTGCGGGTTGGTCTACTTCACACACAATCTAAGAACTTCTTCATAGGTCTGTGCAGGTTTTCTCGCGAGATTTTCCTTCACTGCCAGGTGGTTGGGAAACAAATATTCGACCCGTCTGATAGCAAAACAGTCACACCATAGATTACACAGTTATCATAGCCTAAAGCCGCTGCTCCACTGCGGCGCACGGAGAGGCTAAGCACGTGCGTCAACCTTCGCTTTGTATGAAAATTTTAGTGAGAACATCTACGGCAAGTCATGGACACGCTACGCATGAAGTCCCACTTATCTCTTTAATTTCATTTGGGCTCGGCGTAATAAGGTTTTCTTCTTCCACTCTTCGATCAGCTCAGCCGTCATCATCACATCATTTTTCATACAGTCTATCCATCTTTCCTTAGGTCTTCATATACCTCTAAATCCATCTATCATCCTCATTCCTTTATTTATAACATGCTCATCATCTCTTCTCATTATAAGCCGTATTTCTGTCACTGGTGCCGCTTTCAAACTTCCTGTATATTACAGGATTATATTACTCATTCCTCACTTTGTCCATTGTTGTTACTCCATTCATCTACGTAGCATTCTTATCTCAGTCACATGTTACGGTCATGCAAATAATAAAATAAATTCGCTCTACTCGTCAACACTAGTTCATACAATAAACGGTTATTAAACTCTTGAGTATGGTCTACTATGTAGTGCATCCATTGTTGCGAACTATCCAATTGGACGAACGAGGAAGTGTTAGGGCGTTCATAATCGAACCCACATCTTCCTGCTAAACTAGGAAGACTAGTTTGCCAATGACCAACTTATTAGAGACTCTACTATCAAAAAGATAGAGAAAAATTTCCTTTGACTTCTAGTGCAGAGACTACGTGACCTATGCAAGGTGCAAAGCGAGACATCTTAACAGAAAGTAATAGTCGTTCTAGATATCATAAATAATACGCTGACGAAATTCATTCCCTAGTATTTGATTAATTGTACATTTTCTTTATCATCATTATTAGTAACAGACAACACATCAAAACAATAATTAATGAATCAAGCTCTTCCCATAATCAAAACAATAATTAAATCTAGAAAAGTAGTTAGACATTGAGATCTCTGGATCTGGATCAGATGATAGATAATTACGCTGCAGCGTGCATAAGCCTTATTTTATTTGCATACTAGAGGTCGCCCGCGACTTCGTCGCATTAATCTCGGTTATTGGGTCAAAAAGTATCTTTTGTCATTTCCACAGTCTCAAATTATCAAATTTCATCTTAATAGGTTCGGTGGTTTAGGCGTGAAAGCGTAACAAACTCAATTTCGCATTTATAATATTAGTTAGGATGTACTACTTTATCAAGAAAGTACCGGGAAAAGATCAATAAAACACAAAATGTTAGTTAGTCATCCAAATTTATTTTATCGCCTTCAAAGTATGCTCCTTCAGAAACGATACACATACGCCAACGAACAATCCAATCATCAAAACATTTTTTAAACGCAGTTTCCGGAATTGAGTTCAGTTCTCACAGCGAATTCTCCTTTGTGTCTTCTACCGAAGCCACGCCGAAGCTTGTTGACTAGTTTGCATGTCAAACTCGTAAACCCACGCCTCGTTACCAGTAACAATGCGTTTCATGAATGTTGGGTCGGAATTGACTCGTTCTAGAATGTCCTCAGCGACTCTCATGCGATTGAGTTTTTGGAGAAAATTCAGGTCTTTTGGGACTAGTCAAGCGGCAACATGTTTCGTACCAAAGTGATTATTTAAAAATGGAACGGATCGACTCGTGAGATACAGAAAGTTCGGCGGTTGTCTCTCCCAAAGTTGAATGAGGATTTTTAGTCACTATTTCTTTCACTTTTGCAATGTTAACTTCAGTTACAGGCATTGATGGCCTTTGAGAGCGAGGCAAATCTTCTATCACATCTCGACCGCTTTTGAACGCTTTCTACCACTTATAAGCACGTGGTTTTGATAAAGTCGATTCACTAAAGCCTTCTGTTACATTTTCAATGACTCCGAACACCAAATTCCATTGTCGATGCAAAATTTAAGACAAACTCATTGTTAGATGTTTTTGTAGATTATGAAATTCGTAATACTTATACAATAGATATGATATAACCAAAAGCAGCGCTGTACTTAATATAAATAACAGATGCAACTGATGCAACTCAAACTCCGCCTCAAAATGGAAAACAGTTGTGCCAATCTAACAACAACAAAAAAAAAATTTGGAACCATAAACAAATCATCCATTCCCAATACCTTTTTGACTGAATTTAATATATATGTCGTCGGCCGATCGAGATTTCTCAACTACCGATAACACAAATATGTAGGTGCATAAGACATTAGACTTACCTACAAACCTTTTGTCTAAGCTACAAACAGTCACCCCGCTAGGTCAAGTATCTACTGATCACTCCTGACTCTAACGGTGTTTAGAAAAAAGGTTCTCAACGAGTGGTCACGATTTTCATGGTCCTGTAGCCACCTAAGCCGAAATTGCGACGTTTCATGATACGCCGACGCATTTCATGATATGTCTAATTATACGATCAGCCGATGACATATTCATAGACCCGAACTGCTGAGATGATTAATTAGACTGTAATCATTATTGCATGCTTCTCTTTATTAGTTTACTAAAGGTCTAGTTGCTTTTTAGGTTTGATCCTCCTTTCAGGCAGGCTGACAACCTGTCACTATTTTTAAGGCACTCCTTAGGGCACTCCATAACCCATACTGCCATTTGTGGCTTTATGTATAAGCAAATGTTACCTAAGGTACTGATCAACCCCCTATTTGTGTGATTGATCCCTCGATGAACTCCGAAATTAATCAACCGATTTTTAAAAAATAGTAAAAATAGCATTTTTATTTTCCCATTTATACTGTTCCCTGTCAAACATCATCGGTCATGTCGGTCTCAGACCCGTTCATCATGTTTCACAAGGTGTGGCGGGTCAGCTAGTGTATGTAGATATCATTAGATAAACCAAAGTGTTCTTGATATAATAAGATGATGTAGTAGACTTCATGAATGTATATTAAAAAATGGATCTTCAATACGGAACTATTTAACCTTTTAAACGACGACAATCATGAAACACTATCATGCGCAACTGCACGTGCACCGTTTATATACTGGAGCAAACTACAACATACCAAACTATAGGATACGAAATTGAATATCTCGGATATACATACATACATTGAATTTTTATGTTATTCTTAGAAAGAGAGGTCACAGATTGGAATGGTATGGGCATATAAAGAGAAGAGATGATGAGCATGAAACAAAGAAAGTAATAAGAAGGAATGAAGACGGAAGACCGAGGAAAAGATGGATAGACTGTGTGAAAGTTGATATGGCAAATAAGGGTGTCAATGTGGAGATGACGACTGATCGAGGAGAGTGGTAGAAGAAAACATATTACGCCGACCCCACATAAGATTGGGAGCAAGGCATGATGATGTTAAGTAGAGAAGCTATGACACAAAAATTCGCTAAGCATAAGCCAGATCGGCCCTTTTTTTCGGAACTAAACATGAATAAATCTAGAATAGTAACAAATATTGGAAGAAGGAAGAAGTAATTGGCCGAGAAGACGACGATGGTTGCCGACAAAGTCTCCGTGGTCACAGACAAAGACTACGTGGTTGCAGATAACATAACAAAGTAAGGAACTACAGCGATACCCACTTGTCGTTGACGTCGCAGAATCTCATAAATAAGCATGGAACAGCGCCATTCCTTAATTAAGTGTTACAAATAGTACCATTCTGCAAACCACTTCCCTGTCCTACACTATTTTCCACTTAAGACTGCGGAATGGAAATGGATTGCATTACGAAACGGTTTTTATAATCTGTTGCAATTGTTTGATTGATGGAGATGAACGACATAGATGAATTCGTGTCAGGCCCATAGATGACGGCGGTATTTCTGTGCGGTCTAGTTCGCGAAATGGTGTTTATTACTAACCCCGTAAAGTTCAATTAATCCGCTTATAAAAACGAAACTACCTTATTCTCTTACTGTTGAAGATCACAATTCGCGGAATGGAACAGAAAAAAAGCCCGTCATCTGCGATTGGCTTAAATGAAACTCTATAAAGTATCTGCGGGTATTTTCGTGGCCAGCCAAGACGAGCCAAGCAAAACGCAAGGGCATTACCTATCTTTTCCCTTACACCTACGCCCCTAAATACATTTTATGCCACATCTGACCAGAAAGTGGCATTTTCTTCCTGCCCGCCTAGCATGACCACCGAAATACGATATGATATAGCGTGGTCTTCTTTAATCCGTTCAGTGGTTTGATTTTATGTTGATAGATCAATCAGTAACGGTTGCCTTTTTACTTCCTCGCCTACGTAGTATAGAGGAAGTCTTGTAATCGTCAAAACATTCGACCTCGAGATTTTGACGGATTTACACATTTTGGACCTCCCTGAGTCCAAAAATACCGTTGGAATCATGTGTGTGTATGTGTGTGTGTGTCTGTGCGTTAGCAAGATAACTCGAGCATGCTTTAACTTATTGCAACCAAATTTAACATACTTGTTTGACATTAAAATATAAGGTTTCCATAAAATTTTGAGCCGCCGATCACGAAAGTTAAGCAACTAAGTGCGCGGTCGGTACTCGGATGGATGACCAAAATTTAACATGCATGTATGATATCGAAATATAAGGTTTCTATCAACCTTTGAGTCGTTTCCGGTATACGAGAAAGTCAAGGGGAGACCACTCCCGATTTTTATTATATACAGATTGACACATGAATTATTATTGTCAATGATATATTTATAGCACAATTCATAGCTATTTTGCTTTAGACGTGCCTCTACATGCTAACTAGCGTCATCACCTAACTCGTCACTGAGGAAACGGCTCCCAATTGACTTGTGAATGGACTCCAGACGTGAACGTATAAATAAAATTTCGCTCCGTGACAGTGACCTGTTTGCAGAAGTGGAGTAGGCAGTGCGAATATGACACAAATATTTGCGTGCAAACCGAATTTTTTGTTAGCATTATGGTGGAATTCAGAAAAACGTCTGAGCATACATGATTATATGCGTTGCAATAAGCGATACATAATTGTACTGTTTTTATTCTGACTGTGATTTAATTTTTTTAAAGGCGTGTTATTAGATTTAACTCCGAAGCAATTATAGAATTCACGGTTCAATGTGAAGACAAAGAATTAAAATGATAAAATACATTAAGCACAGAAAACTGAAAATTTGAAAATTTTATGTAACTACTGAGATAAATTTATAGCTAAGAACCATCTCGATCACGTCAGCTATCAAACAAAAAAAACGCATCAAAATTGATCCATTAGTTTAGGAGCTACGATGCCACAGACAGACACACAGACATACATAGATATACAGACAGGTCAAACTTATAACACCCCTCTTTTTGCGTCGGGGGTTAAAAATACAGTGATTCGACGCCTTTGAAGTTGAGGAAATGCCGCTTGTGTCAAGACAGCGTGCTTTAGACATGAAGTGGTCCAGCGTCTACCAAACGAGTGTATGGCAGTTTGGTGGAGCCACCGCGACCCTCTCGTCCCGCGTCCCCCTCACGATTGCCCTATCTAAACGTGCTCGTTGGCTGACAGTAAGAAGTTATTTAATAGAATAACTCTTAAATTGTTAAAAACCTTTACCCGTCTCAGGCTTTGGCATGACAGGATTCTTTTATTGTCTTTTGTTTTCTATTTAATTTTGTATGAATTTCCAACATTTTAAACGACGCCAAACAAAATTAGAAACAAAAATTCAACGTGGAAAACTTGTAGATATCAATTTTAAAAATATTTGTGTGTGTGAGGATTGAGGGCCACTTTGTTATATTCTCTTAAAAATGTACCTTTGATTTAGTGTGCGTTCTAAAAGAAATGTGAAAGCCTGAAATGACTTTGTGAAACCTTTGAAAGGCGAGTTATAAGCTGAAAGGTTGGGCCCTCAATCCTCTATGTGAGGATTGAGGGCCCACCTGTAACTAGTAAACTAAACACTCTACAGAAAAACTTTTTATATCAAAATCTAAACGCTACGTAAAAAAAAAATGTGAAGTTAAAGATATCAGCGCATAACGCTATAGTATTTGGTATACTGCAATTCAAAGTGGCCCTCAATCCTCACACACGCCTATAATTTAGTAACTCATTCATTACCGCGATTTTCTGCGGTCGTAAATAATAATAATATTCCCACGCTCACGCCAATTATCTAGCCCAAATTATGTATCGTTAACTACTTATGTTATGGATACTAGATAACGGACAAAATCTTAATATTTTATAAATAAACTTACATAAATATATAAACTACCATGGCCCGTAAATAAATGCTCGTGTTCATTACACAAACATTTGCCACACTACCAGGATTCGACCGGACCGCCCAATGTGTAGGCAGCGATACTGACCACTCTTACCTCGACGAAGCGCGACGTCAATGATTTTTCTATTTCAAATTGATTTCAAAACATTTAATAAACTGCATTATTAAACCGTCAGATTGTTAATTATCCTTTTCTCTTTAGGTATAACAGACAGCCCTCTATGTAGAGGATGCATGGAGGTCAAAGAAACAGCCGCTGATGTTCTCACAGACTGCAACACAGTGGCAACACCACCATCCAGTTGGACTCCAGGATGTCTTCAGAGACGTCAGCGCGCTGGGAGACAGCTTGGAAGATTTGGGCTGGCTGGCAGGAATGATCCGACCTCTCACCTTCCAACGCAAAACAGGCGTCGAGTTTGTGGAAACAACGCTTATGACGAAGAAGAAATCGGTTCTGACATACCTATTTTCTCATAGTGACTATATTTTCCCATAGTGAAATAAACTATACTGGTGTGGTTCAGAAATCGCATTGCTGACGGCAATAATTACCTAATCATCGGCACATACGTTAATCCGAAAATGGGGAGCAGTTACGAACGTCCGGTGGCGGTGTTAAGTGCATTACTGTTTATAGGTCAGGCGGTTGCGAGTAGCGATCAAAGGCGCCGCGAGTCGTTGACACTCGACTTCATACGACCGAGTTCACATAGATACAGACCTGGTGGCAATGATCTAAATAGATTAGTGATGCGTGTGCGCGATGCATCAGATGGAATGTGGGCAAGCCAACTCAATAAGCATCAACTCTCTCAAGCAGTCAAAAAATGGAATTTTTCGCCAGCACACCATTCATACAATCTTGGGTTGTTCAATGTAATTTGAAGTTTTATTATCTTAAAATCCCACCAAAATCATTTTCATGTAAAATGTTGCCAGGACGAAAATATATGGCTCGCACTGTCAAAAACTTATCAGGTCTCATGTAGAGCTAATCTTCTAACTCTACAAGCCCTTACTTTACAAACTCGTCAACTTACTTAAATGTGACATGGCCATTTTGCTATCGTCACTTGGGCGTAAGGTGAAATATTTATTCACTGTTTATTACTTTTCTATAAGACAATAGTTCTTGTAGTAACAAAACGGCCAAGCCACATATTTTGACTAAGGTGTAGAGTTTGTGAAGTTGTGTGCAGAGTAGAGACCCGCAAGTCCTGATCTTAATCCTTTGTATAATTGCTAATGGAATATTTTTTAAGAGAAGGCTTGCTCAAAACCTCACCAAAATATAGAGTCGCTGACGTTTGGAAAAATGTGTAAATGTTAAAGGTGTTCATTTTTAATAGTGTTAACGTTTGTAATGTAGATTAGCATAAATAGTCAAATTATTCCTTACACTACACTTTAATGTTTATTTGAGGAACAGAATTCATGGCACTACTAGGAATTTAATAATTACGCGAGCGTTATTATAGCATTTATTTTTTTTATGTTCTTTTAGTATCTACTAGTTTATAGAAAAAAATTGAGTGTAAGTGAAAAAATAAATATAAAGCGTCCGTCGGTGGCGTTGTGCGTAAGAGCGTTGTCTTCCGCCCAGGATGCAATGGTTCGAACCCCGCCAGGTACCAATGTGATTTCAAATTTTGAATTCATATATACGTTTAATCAACGCTTTTACGGTGAAGGAAAACATCATGAGGAATCTTGCACATCCCTATGAAGAAATTCTTAGGTTGTGTGTGAAATCGATCAATCCGCACTTGGCCAGCGTGTTTGACTAAGGCCTAATCGCCCCTAATATGGGGTAGGCTCGAGCCCCTCGGTGGGGACATTATATGATCTGTTGATGATGATGAAAAAAATAGAAACAATTGGTCCAAACCTTGTCATCTTTGAAGGTTTGTTGTTAAAAATAACTATATCGCAACTGAGAGTTAATGAAAAGCTGACATAGCATATTCTCGTCTGTTTACTATCAAGGATTTGACACAGATGACGTATTGCGTTCAACGACGCCCAAGTTGTTCCTGACCACTCCCTACTGTACCAATGACCTCATTTATTTGTTGTCCGTTTATTCCTGTCATGTGCGACTCGAGATTGCTTCGTCACTTTGCGAAATTAGCTACTTACATCAATTTGCTTAACATCTTAAGAGGATATTACGGCGCGCACCATCTGCATACAAAGGGAGAAAATCGTTTTACTTCTACCCTATTTCTTATCCGATTTTTATAATATACTAGCTTTTGGCCGCGACTTCCTCCGCGTGGAATAGTTACTTAGGGCAACATTATAACTTTTTTTGAGTGTACTTATTTATTTTAGGACAACCTACAAATCTCACACTATTACAGCTTAAAACTAAGTGCTTAATAATCCTTCTAAGTGCAGACTTAATTATAGGTTGCCACGGTGAAAATTAATTTATTACTATAAATATAATATAACATAGACAGATTTCAAGTTTCATTGTCTTATCTTCAATAATGTCGAAAAAATAGCCATGTTGATTTTCAGACTATATCACTCCATTTCCCCCTTTTAGGGGTTAAATTATTAAAAAATCTGAAATACTTGTTTCCTCATTTATTTAAAGAAGTACTTGTGTGAAGTTTGTAATAGAATATTGTAACTAATCTTGCTTCCCCATACAAACTTCGGACCCCGTTTAACCACCTTAGGCGTGAATTATTTTAAAAAACCCTCATAGTGCACTCTTCCACCTCATAAGGAAGCTACGTGGCAAATTTCGAATCCTAGACCCGGCGGTTTGGGCCGTGTGTTGATATATCAGTCAGTGACTCGGTCAGTTTCTTCATTTAATAGAACCCTTATAGGAGATGATAATATTTCACGTCTGCTACGTTGGATTTTAAAATCGTTGTTGTTTTCGTATTCATTGACCCAATAAACCATACAAAAAATACACATGTTGATTTTCAAACTTCATCATACCATTTCCTCCTTTTAGGAGTTTAATTTAGAAAAAATCTGATACACTGGTTTACTCATTTATCGATAGGAGTACTCCTGTGAAGTTTCGAATAAAATAGTCTAATCTTGTTTCCCCATATACTTAATGTTTTTCCCCTAAGTTTTGTTTTTCGCTGTTATTTCAGAATTTTTGTAGTTGTTTCAGAATTCAACCCCTAAAGGGTTGGTATTGGTAGTTGGTATTAGGGGTTGAATTCTAGAACAACCTATATTATCCCTTATCCCTAATTTTTATTATTTTTTGGTGTTTCAGAATTTTTCGGCCTTATCCCTTGTCTAAATAATAAAGGGAACATCTGTGCAACATTTCAGCTATATAAGTCCAAGGGTAAGGTCTTGGTCAGTGTGTCAGGACTTTTCTTTCGCTTGTGCTAAACATGCTCTTGAGCCCGCTTTCTCGCGTTGCGTATATGCTGTCCGGGGAGTGGCGAGTGCGGCTCACTTACATGTTTTGATTAATTACTAGAGGATGATGTATAGGCTTAAACAAGTAGCATTGTTTGTATATCCCGCCATTGTTTAAAATCGGGTCAAATTTCTAGTGAAATCCAATTATATGTCTTAGTTTTTGAAATCGAAATAGATTTATTATCCAATTCATCATCTTCTTCCCGCGCTTCAACTAAAGTATTAACTCAACTAACGATAAAGGCTGTGACTACATCTTTATTTTATCCTACAGTATATAACACAACAATTATAGTAGTACATTTTACTATTGGTCGTTTAAAAGATGTTACGAATTTTGTGTTTATAAGGGTAATCAAATTAAAATATTACATCTATTCGATAAAAGACATCGTTTGTTGCTTAAGTCTTTTGGGTATAACTACCTATATATTTGTAATTTGAAATTAATAAAAACATACATTAAATTCTCCATAGCAAAAAGTTTGTTTTTGTATAACATGTTTAAAATCAACAATGCTTAAATTACACCTAACTGACTAACTGTCCAGTCAGTACATTCCCGACATATCAAATATAATCTTTTCAAAAGGGACTTGTATGTTGTATGAAGATGGTGCACGAGAATGAGAATATTAACTAGAGCGGTAAAACAAAGAATGTCTCAGGTCGCAAGTATTTGACGATTAATATGCTATCTGAGGCTTAGTTTTTTACCACACGAGGTAAGAATTTTTTTTTGTGATCATGACCGGGAAGTAACAAACGAAAGACAATAAAATCATTGCGCCTCCAAAACATCTCGAGTCATTGCGCAGATCTTTCAATGTTCTGTTACAATGTGCGTTGGTGCGCCATTAACGGTCAAAATGTAGGAAAACGATGACGATTTGGTTTTCGTAAATACGTTGTAAATAGGGCGATAAGGCCCCAGTTCTCTCCTGGTCTCCCCTGGTCTCTTTTACGTTCATTTTGAGATAAACTTAAGACAGCGAAAAAACTCATCCAAGTAGGATAGGACCTGCAATTTCAAAGGACCTATTAGTCTATCATAATGTAGGAAATTACGAATTTATTTATTTTTGTTGGAGTATAATCTCCATGGTTTAAGGTGGTTTTGAGATATATTTTATACTAGCTTTTTAGAGTACTTATTTTGCAAAAAAATACACATACAAACTGCTGTAGATTACTGTAAATAGCTTATTTTAATACATTTTTATAGACTTCGTTGTTTGCTTTTCCATCCTTTGCTAACTTCCATACGACCTTTACCTACGACCATTACATCCCCACGCGTGTATCAAAATTTCAAAAAACGCTACAACAATTTTTTTACTTCTTATTACGTGCTTTAAATACAAAGAGTTTCATGATTTTATCTTCGATAATGAGGAATCCCATGCCAACTTTCACCCCTTATTTTCAACCCCTTCATGCCCTTTTTTACAACAAAAGGTAGCTTTATACTATCTCAAGTTCTAGTCTATTTTTGTGCCAAATTTCATCAAAGTCAGTTCAGGTGTTAGGCGCGAAAGCGTGACTTTGTTTGGACTTCACTACGACCTTTCATCCCCTATTTCATCCCCACACAGGTCAAAATTTCAAAAATCCCAGAACAAATATTTATTTTTATCTTAAAGCCCTTCAAGCCTTTTTTTCAATAAAAAATAGCCTATGTCCTTTCCGAGCTCTAGTCTGTATTTGTACCATAGAAAACTAGGACATTAAGTTACATTTATTTTGCAATGTCATTGATGACACCAAAGTTATTGCTCTAACATACAGAAATATTGAGTTATTGTTATTTAAATATGACCCTAAAGCGATTTCAAGGGCCGCAAGACTAGTGGCCATAAGTGCAATGACCTGTCTTCAGAGCAGAGATGGCCATTTTGAGCATTTTTATATTAATTTAATTATGGCATGTCATTAAAAATTGTCACAAGTTGTAAGTAATTGTGTTTTAATTTTTTGGAATTTCAGAAAATCAACATTTAGCGCCTTAGTAATGGTCTTGCTCAAAGAACAATAACTCAATATTTATGTTGTTAGAGCAATAATTTTGATGTCGTTTTATAGCTTAGTACCCTTGTTTTTCCCTAAATTGGAAAAGAAATGTAAATGTTAGTTTTTGTGATTTTATGGAATTATAAATAAATGGTAAAATTTTTGACTAAAACGAGATTAATAGGTAAATCTTTTATGCCTTTTAAATATTTAAATTTACACATTGTGCTTTTCGATCAATAGTTGGTGTTTAAATAAAAAAAAATCATATCAATAAGACCGTTATATCCAGAGAAATATATATTTTTAACAGAGGTGCCACTAACTAAACAAAAAACTATTTGTAAGGCGGCTGATCCAAAAAGAAAATATTAGGTATATTTTATGTTAACCCATTATGTTACTCATGACCTGACTGATCAATACTGACGCCCAGTCTTTACCCTTGGACCTGAAATAGCTGAAATTTTGTACAGGGGTCCCTTTTATGATGTACGCAAGGGTTAAAATTCAACCCTTGAGGGGTTGAATTTAGAAAAATCCTGGGATTCAGGAAAAATCTTCGAAAAGGGATAAAATAGGGGATGAAAGTTTGTATGGGTAAATAAGATTAGTAGACTATTTTATTCGAAACTTCACAGGAGTAGGTAAGTACTCCTATCAATAAAAGAGTAAACACGTGTTTCAGGTATTTTAAAAATTCAATACCTTAAATGGGGTGACAAGGTCTGATACCTATGTGTATAATTACAAAAAGATTAAGTAGATACCCTAAAAAATTAAAGTGCTGTCCTAAGTGCGTAATGTAATTTATAAACTGTCGCGAAGCCATAATTAAGAATACTTATAATAAAATTAAGTACCTATCTCTAAAACTGCGTAACATACTAAAGTTCCAGTACCTATATATTTTTTAGAAAGTATCGTTTACAAAACCCAATAACTCTTTAAACTATCCAAGAATACTAGGAAAAGACCCCTACCTTTTCTCTCGCACTTTTTGGTGTTCACCGGCGGCGCAGGCGCAGGCCTCGCAACAGCGATCGCAACTAGCGCGCATGCGCAAAGTAAGGCTGTAGCGCGCGCGTGCGACATGCGGGCGGGCTTACAACTGACTGTTAATAAAAATAACATCTTGAGCTCGGGACATAAAATCTGTTAAGACATAGACAATCACGCTCTTAATCTCATGAGGGGTTGAGCAGAGCTTTAGCTAACATTTTGGTTGCACGTAAAGCCACATCCAGCAACATTGGGTTATGCAGTGCGTCGAAATAATGACTTGGTACAATTTATTGTTACAGTCAGTAGCCGCGTGATGCCGGCAGAGTAGAATAGCATCACCCATATCCTCCAATGGGACGGCGACTAATGGATCAGCAAAGGGGTAATGGATATCGATCATCTTATACTCCGTCCACCAATCCGCATTGGGCAAGCGTGGTGGACTACTGCCTAAACCTCCTTCGATGACAAAGAGAAGCCTTGTGTCCCAGCAGTGGGTCGAATTGCTGTTATGATTGATGGAATTGGCTCTTAACCATCAATAAAGAGAAGATGAAGAACCCAAAAAGTAACAAGCCAACAATCAAGACAAATGTCACACTATAAATAATATGCAGTCCAGTTAAAGCCTCCAGGCAGGGGGCCATGGGGCCATCCAAAAATTACGTCACACGAATTTTAGGACTTTTTAACCCCTCCCCCCGTCCTTGTCACAGGTTGTCACATTTTTAGAACCCATCCCCCCTGATGTGACGTCACACATTTTTTAATTTTATGCATGTATTTAGAAATAATCAAAAGAAAACAGTTATTTTAATTTTTTCTTTTTTTTTTCTTAAACCTACTCAAACCCTTACCAGAACTCTCGTGAATTTTGTGTCTAACTTGCATTACAACGCCGCTCTAGAAGTTGATTGTTATTGCAAGAGAGATAATCTCATAGCGAGAGTGCTAAAGTATTAAAAATATAGATCGAGTTCGAAAATTTTAAATTTTTTTTATTCACATATAAATTTCGCGTTTTAGTACTTTAAATTTTAACATGTAACGTCACAAAGCTTTTGTCCCCCCCTGCCCCGTGTCACACAATGTCACATTCTGGTGAACCCCCCCCCCCCCCCCCCCCCCTTTAACGTGTGACGTAATTTATGGATGACCCCCAGGTGCTTGATGTCGTACGCTCTCCATAGCCCTATATTTATTATTAAGCTACAACTACATCAAGTATACTATATCCTAATACGCATGTATGTTTCAAGGCATCAAACACGCTCTGCGAAACCCAACCCTAACTCCATACCGTGTTCATTTGGAATGCAACGCAGTGGAGCACACTAGGCTCTTTATCTTGCAAGGCCATTCAGGTAGACTCCAGGATGTCTTCAGAGACGTCAAGGCGTTAGGAGGCTTCCTGGAAGACTTGGGCTGGCTAGAGTGACGGCATATTTTTTTTTTACTGCGTTGTTTATATTTACATAGCGGTTCTCATTTTACGCACCACCTACTATTATTTCTGCCTATCGTATTTTATCGCCGTTTAGTCTGAAACAAGTGCAGACTATAGTCAGAGCTGATATATTTTACGTGCAGTTTTAAAATAACAGATGAAAATTTTACAAAATGAATTCAAATATCTTTGATAAATGCTTGAAGTGTTTTTCCATTTTGTTTTATAGTGTCTGCAAAGGTTTAATAGCAATTTAGCTTAGATCTATTATTGCTCTGCCCACTGAACAGGCAACAAGATTAATTTTTAGTTAGAAAAGGTTTCCTGGTTTTATTTGTATTTTGGTATACTTAATGTAAATTGAAATGAACTCTGATGATAATAGTCTCTAGAATAAAAGATAACAAATAAAAGAGCTTGTAAATTGGTTGCGATACTTATGTTTAAATTTAATTTCACACATTTACGTTTTTATGTTTAACTTATTATTCCATTACGATTGCGGACAGTAGTTTAATTTTTACAGCTCAAATTATATATTTCCAAATTAGCATCACAAAGACAGTTTTCTAAATAAAAATTTGCCTCAGCTAAGTTTTTTGCGTTACCGGCGGCTTCCAACCGTTTCTTCTTTGCTATACAAATTTGCTTTTTTAGAAAAACATTTTCAGCCTCAAGGGCTTTAATTTTAAAAACACAAACGGAATGCATTTTTAATGCATGTCATTGATTAAGAAATATTTGATATGGTTTGCATAAAGTAGGTACACTACCTACCTACCTAATTATTTTTAGGAAGAATTAATTATTTCGCGTAATTCACAAGCCTTCTCTTTAGCTTTATGTAATTGAATCTTCAGTGCAATATTTTTTTCCTTCAACAGTATCGCTCTAGACATTTCCTGATGCTGTTTTTCTGTTAGTTCTGCCAAGTGTGTACGAAGTTTATGATTCTCATCAATGAGCTTTTCTAATTTGAAAACAAAATTCGACGGTGTTTTCTTGTTGAAGGAATATATAGATTTTTGCTTTTTCATAGTTTAGAACTTGTAAATTTTAACACCAAATTTTTTGACAGATTTGACAGACCTAATCTAGGTATAGGTATAGGTATACCTACGCCTACCTCCTTCCTTCCTCTGAGCCTACCTCAGAGGAAGGACTAAGACGCCTACTATCTACTATTGTCTTTACACCGTAGAATTCCTACGTCATTGCTTTTCTAAGGGGCTTATTAAATTGCGCGGAGAGGGTATTCTCCCGAGTTCTTGTTCTAAAAACACGTGTTGAGAGACTCCATTTTTAATCTTATCCAACCGTACAATTTTTGTTACTGTAGTTACATTTTCACTTGACATTGGCAAAATGCGTACGCATAATGTGAGACGCGACGCCATTAATTAAGAATAGAATAGATAGGATTGCGCGGACTATAAAAAATGAAGGAGTTTCTCCCGAGTTCGTGTTGTAAAAACACGTGTTGAGAGACTCCATTTTTAACCTCAATCAACCGTATGTACATTACTTTAGTTACATTTTCACTTGACATTGGCAAAATTCGTACGCTTAATGCGACGCGATGCCATTAATTAAGAATTGTAGTAGTTTAACAAATGAAGATGTGGCTTGGCTTAAAGGTTTTAGATACCAAGCCAAAAACCAAACAATTCTTTGTAATTCTAATCTGTGGCATAGTACGTAATATCTCTAATTAGTCTGTGGGCATAGCATTTTCCCTGCCCTATACTTTTATTGCTCTTTGCTTTGCTCTTTGCATAGCATCTTTAGACATATTCTTTCTAATCTGTGGCATAGCATTGACAATACGTCAATGAAGAACTTTATATTTTTGTTAATAAAAGCGTGTGAAATTTAACACTATATTATATCTCATTAATTTAAACATGTCAAGTAAGTTTATTTTCAGGAGAATGTTCTATAAAGTTTTTCCCTTATTTTACGTTACGATTTACTACCTTCACTAGCCGGCCGAAGTCGCAGTCGCAGCAGATTGAATAGCCGAAGTCGCAGTCGCAGTCCCCTACACAGTCGGAGCCCCTTACATAGTCGCAGCCCCGTACACAGTCGCAGCAGCTCCCGTACATCTCGGTCGCCACACATATTTAAAAGAAGGGATGAAGAAGAAAATGTATTCCAATCGAGACTCTTGGAAGACGAAAAGTATCTCGACTACGAAATAATAGTCACTAATGGGCCTGATTGGTCATCGGAACGATTAAGGGATTTCATCAAAACCAATACTAATTCAACTGTAAGTACCAAACATTACATTACATAGGCAACTGTTCTATATGTGTGATCTAAATAGGTACGCATAAAATCAAAGTTGGCATATTATGTCGTAGGTCAATCATTGAACTGCGCCTATCTGTGATTATAAAAACACCATTATTACATTTCTCGTAGTTCTCCAGACCTCTTAATTTTTCAACGGCCGGCACTACCGCAACATTTGACATGATTACCGCGCAACACAAAACAAACTAAATTCTTAATTTTTATCTCTGCTACCATGTTGGGAAATAGTTAAAATAGAGATCCTAGAAAATAATACGGCCATACTTGGAGAACATCTGCTAGACAGTCTAGTGTCAATTTATTTACTTTTCTTACATTATATTAACACTGTGTCTATGACACACATCATTGAGTTTATATACTCATCAATATAGCTTATTTTTACCAGAAGTAGATAATCAACAATAGAACTTCCCACCTGAGGCACGTAGATTTCATGTAACAAAACTCTGTGTATAAATATTTACATAAATATAATTGTGCTCCACCTATCAGTACCTAGATGCCTAATCATTAATTTAAGCATTACTTAGAGTTTGTACTCCTCATTATCTTGAAATAACTGTAAATAATGAAAATATTACAGGTAGTTAAAACAGATTTACCTCTTGTGCATAAAAAGAAAAAATCCTTTGTTCTGCGGTTTATGCTACCTGATTCGTTCTATGCAACATTTATGGAACTTTCTGGAAAGGAATTGCAAGGGAAAAAACTTAAGCTGCAATTGTCTTTGGGTAAGGATAAAAATATTTTATTTTCTATAATATTTATAACAACCACTAGATAAGAATTCAACCACCTCTGTCGCTCGCCCTCCGGAATTAGATTCGATCTTTCCAGTGCTCTCAACCTTGTGTCAGGATTTTCCAGTAGTTTTTGACTAGAAGCTTTTCCAGCCATTATCTATGTGACATCTGATTCTAAAATATTTATTAAAATTACAAATAACATTTTAGTAACTTCTTTATACAGGGTGTAAAAGACATGAACAGTGAAGTTGTGGTGGAGTGATCAGTATAGCTGCCTGCACATCAAGCGGTCTGGGTTCGAATCCTGGTAGCGGCAAATAGGTATTTGTGTAACGAACACGAATATTTGGTTGCGAGTCATGGTTGTTTATATATTTATTTAAGTTTGTTTATAAAAATGTCGAATAATTATGTACATAAAAAATGTCCGTTATCTAGTATCCGTAACACAAGTTCTTAATGATACTTCGGGCTAGATAAAGCCGGGTCCAGATATCGATCCGATCCGCGTATCCGTATCGCCGACGCGTATCATATGTGGACGGGGTATGATACGCGATCTTGATACGCCGTTATGATACGGCCCGTCCCATGTCATGTCTAGACTACTGGCCCGTGTCAAAAAAATGGTGGGTCATTTGAACCATAGGTGACCTATCTAGAACGATATAAGAGCATAAAATAATAAGATTCAGCACTATGCCGTCACTTGTAAGCTGTCCAACTGAGTGCAGGTGAGAATTAAAAAGTACAGGTAGAGTGAGTACATTTTGGTCCGATATTTTTGTACGGCATTCTTACCATCGATAGATCCATGAAAAATAATAAGAAAACGCGCAGTGCCGTAAAAAAATGGTGCGCCACAAAGTCGGATTTTTTTTTAGATGTTCCGACAATTTCCAGGGAAAATTTGGTCATTTGATTTTGTACGGCATCAGTTTCATACTATTTCAATACTGCTTCTAATCCATTATTCCGCAACGCCGTACAAAAATCATGCGGCAAGGGGAAAAAATCGAGGGTTGTAACCCCCTCTCTTTCCGTGGTCCAAGGGGTGATTTGAAAAAGTACGGCTTCGGTTCCAAAACATTATCTAGCACTCAAAAGTATTATTAAAAATAGTGCCGTCAAAAAATGATTGTTCATTTGAATGTAGGTATATCAATAATTATCTTAATTTCATCGTATCCTTGATTTAAAAACCTGTAAAATCATTTGATCCTGTACAGGAACTTTTTTTTAACATGATATTGTAAACTACTATTGTTATATAGAATTGCCGTTCAAATGAAACTGTTCAAAAAAAAATTATAGAAAATACAAAAACTGAAATTTTTCAAATTATTTCAAAAGTTTAAATATCATAGATTAATAAAATATAGCAGTTTTCTACATTTTATCCCTTGTTTTAAATAGTATTCAAATAAATAAATTAGGAAAAAATGATGCCGTACATTTTAATGCAGACCATATCTTTTAGACTGATGAAAATTACGCTACCATTTTAAGGGTACTTTATGGCCATCTCTCGATACAGTACGGCATTAACATATTTTTGAAGAGAACAATTGATAATATGATAAAATCACATCATCAAAATTGCTGGGAACTGAAACGGTGTTTTTATTATATCCAAGAATTGAAACTGTCAATCCCAGTATCAACAGTTTTGTATAATTTTTGGTTTAATATATACTTCAAACATTATTGATACATATATATAATGCTACGGCCGCACACATCGCGATAACATTCGTGCGATAATCTTCGCCTTCGGCCTACCGCGAATGTGCATGGCCACACATTGCGCGCTGTAAAGTCTGTCGCGATGTGATCGCGATGTTACGCAAAAAACAAAATGGACGCCGCGGTCGGCCTATATTTTAGGGCAATTATTTTTTATTCTGTCAGGAATTATTGTTTAAGAAAAAAGCAAGGCTAAATAATATTGACTCACACTCCTAATTGCTAATAAGTTCTAAAATCCTGTCGTTATTCCAATCCATGGTAGAAAACTAATTTAGACCAATACGTCCGATGCGCACAATATCTGTGCGCCGACTGAAGACCACGAAGTGTGGCCACGCAAGCGAAGGACATCGCGATAAAAACGCTTTGATGTGCGCCAGTTTGCCGACAACGGCGCGATGTCCTTGCGACTTCGCACGAAGTGCCGAAGTATGCGCGAATACTTGGCTAGAAACATCGGGATAACGCGAATATTCGCGACATCGCGATGTCTGCGGCCGCAGCATAATTGATTTGTTTCATTGTAATGATGTGAATAAATAAAACAATATTTTTTTAGAAAAAATCGATATATTTAATGGTATTGCAGATTGTCTCTGATGACATTTACTGGGCATCTCCCCCGTGGGGAGTCTCTCGAACGCCGAGGGTGCCTCTAAAGGCTCGACTCGGGCACATTGTGTCGAGGCGGAGGCGGTGAGAAGCGCCCCGGTACATGTCTGTACCGGGTATAGCGCGTCGTATGTAGACCGGGTCTTCGCACCCTTGTTCGACGAGTGTGGTGTATAGCGTATTACTCGAACGGATCGGATTGAACGCAGCGTTTGCGCTTGAAATCAGATCATCTGGGTCCAAGAGGACGTTTTTCGGACAGCGTTGTTTTCGTGCGACATTCCTATTAGCGCAGTAATCGGAAGCGTATGTGTGAGCGAGCGCAAACAAACACTTTATACTCGGGTCCAAGCCGAGTACATCCGAATAACGAATCCGAATTGTACGCCTACAATAGCTAAACGTTGTAACAGAATGTCGCTCCGTTTCATCGCCTATCAAATGCTAATACCGAACTCCCAGGTGTTGCCACGATTGCACCTTTACTAGATCTGATTTTGGTATAAATCGATAATATACAAACCCATATTTACGTAGTTTCTAACTAGGAACCTAGAATCACGAAAATACTATGAAAATTAGTACAATTAAACTATCTAAATGCCGTATAAAAAAATATCGTAATATATTTCACCTTACATTTCGTTATATGATTTTTTTTCCCCCTTTGGACCAACGAAAATTATTTTGAAAGTATTTTATGCATAGATAATGAAAAAATATTATCTATGCATAAAATACTTTCAAAATAAATGAATTTAATGTTGTGTCAAATCACCCCCTGGACCACGGAAAGAGAGGGGGTTGCAACCCTCGATTTTTTCCCCTTGTCGCATGATTTTTGTACGGCATTGCGGAATAATGGATTAGAAACAGTATTGAAATAGTATGAAACTGATGCCGTACAAAATCAAATGACCAAATTTTCCCTGGAAATTGTCGGAAAATCAAAAAAAAATCCGACTTAGTGGCGCACCATTTTTTTACGGCACTGCGCGTTTTCTTATTATTTTTCATGGATCTATCGATGGTAAGAATGCCGTACAAAAATATATGACCAAAATGTACTCACTCTGCCTGTACTTTTGAATTCTCACCTGCACTCAGTTGGACAGCTTACAAGTGACGGCATAGTGCTGAATCTTATAATTTTATGCTCTTATATCGTTCTAGATAGGTCACCTGGTGGTTCAAATGACCCACCATTTTTTTGACACGGGCCAGTAGTCTAGTCGGTTTCATACGATTGTCATACGGAGCAAATCGAGGCGTCCACAACTTGATACGGGGCTTGATACGTGATCTGATACGGATACGCTGATCAGATCAGGCAAATGATCATATCTGGACCGGCCTTAATTGGTGCGAGCGTGAAAATATATTATACAGGGCGTCCCACGGCCATGCCATACGGAGGGAAAGTATATTAAATATGAAACGTAGGATATTTTACTAAAAGAAGACATCGTTTTATTTTTAATAATAAGTAGAACTGCATTCACAGATTTTTTAAAAATCGCCTACCTCAACCGCGAATCGAACCCGCCAAATGTGATAGAAAAATTACATGTATTTTATAATAGCGTTTGAAAAGGCTACTCATAAGCATTATTTTTTCTTAAATAACCTAGCATATTAAATGAAACTAAGATCATGAAATTTTTCATTTTATTTAAAATTTTGTTCAGGGAAATTTCCTCTGACTTGGCCATGCTTCCAACAATTAACATTATCATTTCAAAGACCTACCCACTTGAGATACGAGATTTCCGTGGTGTAAGTACATGATAATAATAAAGCGATACATGAAGTGTAGTAGGTACTTGTATGCATTTCTTCATGAGCTCACAATTACCATGCAACTGGCTGATATTAGTAAAAATAAATAATTCGAAAATGGAACACGTAAATTTTCAAGCGTCTGTTCTTTTGTTTATTGTGAGTTTCATTTTCGTTTATTAGCAATTTTTGTGTTAATTTACTTACCATGGCGTACCAAAATAATTTGGATTTAATAGAAGCATACTTTTTAAATCACAAAGACATTTCATTAGCTTTGCTGTGGTACCGCGAAAGATATCCCGATAGACGCACACCATCTCGATATGTGTTGAAAAGAATGGTGGATAATTTAACAAATTTAGGACGTTTTGATCATCGCTTACAGCAACCACAGCAGCAGATAATAAACGTCAGCGATGATGAACTCAACATTCTGATTTACTTTGAAGCGTACCCGAAGAGTTAAGTGAGGGAAGGTGAAGAAGAAATTGGACTTTCAAAGAGTAGAATACATCGCGTTCTGAAAAAATACAAGTTTTAAAGTTATGTTGAACGCCGTCGTGGTGGAGTGGTCAGTATAGCTGGCTTCACATCAAGCGGTCCGGCTTCGAATCCTGGTAGCGGCAAATGTTTGTGTGACGAACACGAATGTTTGTTTGCGAGTCATGGTTGTTTATATATTTATTTAAGTTTATTTATAAAAATATCTAAAATTATTATTATTTTGTATATTAAAAAAAAATGTCCGTTATCTAGTATCCGTAACACAAGTTCTTAATGATACTTACTTCGGGCTAGATAATTGGTGTGAGCGTGGAAATATATTATTATTATTATTTTAAGAAATGAGATTAATAATCTTCCTGATGCAGATCGACGAAATCTCATATTCCAGCAAGATGGGGCTCCGGCTCATAACAGTAGGAGAACAGCCGAGTTTCTTAATGAATATTTTCCTTCCTGGATCGGCACTTTTGGACAAATTAGATGGCCACCGAGATCCCCAGATCTAACCCCACTTGATTTTTTTTATGGAGTTATGTAAAAGATTTAGTTTACAGGAACCGGTACAACAGTGTGCAGGAGTTACAAAATGAACTTAGACGTATTATTTCAAACATCCACCATGCAAAAATAAGTAAATCGACAGGGAGAGAAATTATCAAAAGAGTGAGAATTTGTATACAACAGAACGGATCATATTTTGAGCATTGATAAATTAATTTTTTTTTTCAAATAAAATGAAAAATTTTATGATCTTAGTTTCATTTAATACGCTAGGTTATTTAGGAAAAAATAATGCTTATGAGTAGCCCTTTCAAACGCTATTATAAAATACATGTAATTTTTCTATCACATTTGGCGGGTTCGATTCCCGGTTGAGGTAGGCGATTTTTAAAAAATCTGTGAATGCAGTTCTACTTATTATTAAAAATAAAACGATGTCTTCTTTTAGTAAAATATCCTACGTTCAATATTTAATATACTTTCCCTCCGTGTGGCATGGCCGTGGGACGCCCTGTATAATTTATTATTTTTACTTACATGCAAAGGTGACAAAGATGGTCAAAATGAAGAGATATTTGATACCAATCGTGTACTGATTAAAAATGTATCACATCGGGAATGGACAAAATTAAGAAACTTCATTAAACAAACAACACATTGTAATGTAAGTACTAAATGCAATAGTGCTTCTTTTTAATACGAAGGGTCTCTGAGGAACCATTGTATTTTTGTCAGCTAGTGCAGCCCTCAGAAGTAAAGATGGAGCTCTACGAAGAACGCGCTAAGGCCAGTAATATAAAACTAAGCCTCATCCGTCGCCTATATGTATACATACGTACACAGTTATATTACACTCATACATGTTGCGAAACTACACTTTGCCTTATACATAAAAACACCGGCCGTGAGCCGGCGCACAGTGATCAATAATTACAATTTAGGATGACAAAAATATTTTAACTTGGAATTACAATGATCTTATACTGTTATTGAAAATATTAATAATAAAATAAAGAAATCTTTATTTAATTCAGTATTTGAGAATCTAACATACAAAAAAAAAATAGTGTGAAAGTTCTTTCTTGTTTGTATCAAAATTAGTTTGTTCTAATAATTTAATGACTTCTGCAGGAAAAATACAATTTCTGTAAATGTTTTTCGTATTGCTGATGCCCTTAGTTCAATATACTTACTGAAGACGCGTTAATTTTAATTGAGTAAAAAGTGCTAGTGCTTCTTTTGCCGAATAAGAAATATCATTTTGTAGAATGTCTCGTGTATTTAACAGTACATTCAGGAGATGATGAAATATTATGAAGTACTGAAGAAGCCCTACGTTTTCCGACTGAATGAAGTTTCATCTCAGCTGCTAGGCACAACTCTTCTTCACCTCTGGACGATACTTCGTCTTTTAACCTTCTACGCTTAGTTCTCTCACCCAAATCCACGAAATCCTTTTTCAGGCGTCCTCTACCTACAGACCTAGTTGAAGGCTGTTAAATATTATGATCTCCAGATGTTATTCTGCATTTACACAACCAATCCTGATATTTTTTTTCAAATTTGGAAACATCTTTGCCGATTTTAATCCAATTTATGGAAGCTGATAAACAAAAGCTATGTACTGAATTTCGTAACTCATTTTGTTGCTGTGTTGTCAAATCTGATACTCCCAATGACCTCATAAATATAGTTCAACAACATATCTTTACATTTCTTAGTTGCAGGTTTAATTGGTGGGTGTTTTATGAGGTAATTAAACAAATCGGAATTTTTAACTGTACCACCGTTCCCTGTAAAAATGAAGTTTGTTCAGGCAGGGGTACTTTGGGGTACTTTTTTTACTTGAATACTATAATATAGACTTCCAATTATCTAATAGTGTAAAAATGTCTATGTTCTAATATGTTCCTCGTAAGATGCAGGCTTTTAAATATAAAAAAATGCTAAATTTTAAGCTATGTTTTAAATATTTTTTCCTAAATTACTTTAACAATTAACAGTTACTAAGTGTTATACAAAATGAAGCACATACCTTTATTAATGTGTACCATATTTATTAATGCGCAATAATGCACTGTTAAGTCACAACAATTAGATAACTGTGCGCGAAAACATGAAGTAAATTAAACAAATCAATACAATTAGCAAGAACACTGCATTCACTAGCTGATATCTCAGTAATGCCTTACCTTCAACCGTTCATATTAAACAAGAATACGAAGTAAGTACCCCTAATCGCATAGAGATAATTTGTTTTAACTAACCTCACAATGTCAAATTTGAATATTATCCACCTAATATCTCATAATTGATCACTGTGCGGCGTGCGTAACCACTACATAATGTAAACTGCCTTACCTAACTGCTGCACGGTATTTGTAAAACAATAGGTACCTCATGTTCAAGATGTATTATCTTCGACACTGTTAGTCCGCTTGTGATGCAATCAGATAGCTCCTCTACACGATGGGCCATCGGTGGCCCATCAAATGTCCCATGAGATGGCTATACAATGGTTGCAACGCATCTACACGATGGTCACGTTCAGTTGTGATCTAAACGTCCTTGAAGATGGACAAGCATTAGCTGCTGCGGCAATTTTTTTTTTTTTTTAGACTACTGCAGTTTGCCGCTGATGGCATTTACTGCTCCATCGGATTATTTTGAGAAGTCGAAAACCTTGAGGGGTCCTCAAGCCTGTAGGTCGGACGTTCCTAGGGGATTACTGGGCGACCGAGCATCTCCCCCGTGGGGAGTCTCTCGACCGCCTAGCGTCCCTAGGTCGTCCGAATCGGAAGGGAGCGACACGCCCGAGGGTGCCTCTAAAGGCTCGGACCTAGGCTCGGACCTCGGCTCGGGCGCATCGGGTTGTGGAGGACACGGCGAGAAGCGCCCCGGCACATATCTGTGCCGGATATAGCGCGTCGACTGCGGCAATATACCTATCTATACAGCACGTACCGTCATTTTCTTAATGTGCACAAAAATCTAGTTACTAAAAGGATATACGATTCATATATGATATAATTGATATACGACGTCCTCACTCGCCCGCGGTGAGGGTACAGACTGTGGAATGGGCCACGTGTAGATGCGTACCGCCATCGCTAGCCAATTCCCTTTGATGTGCGGCCGAAAAACCGACATCGGCGCCATCCCACGACCATCGCTCGCGCCATCAGCCATCCAACACCACTACGTCCTCCACACGATGGCCCATCGTGTAGAGGCGCTATAGACGAAAGACTTGAATGAAGGAGATGTTCCAGAATGTATGGAGTCTGGCCGATATAGTTGTACAATTATTCAAAATGTAGGCAATAATTTATAAAACAGTTCTCAAGTGTTAAATTCCTATTTACAAGCTCTGTTTTTTGGCTTAAGTTGTTTATATAATGCAATTATTGCAACATAACAGACCACCATCATGCCGGAAGATGTCACTTTATGACCACAGACTAGTTAGAGATACTACGTGACATTGTGTGACAAACAACGAGATACTAGCGAAGGCAAAGAAAATAAGCACATACAGCCATATCTTCAGATATTATTCGCTCTTGACGAAACATCAAAATAACCGTGTAATATATTTTAACGTTTGGGGATATTTCATTTAAATACGAATGATTATTTCATAATTTGTTCCATCTTAATAATTATGGTAACGGGCTAATGCATGCGTAGTGCTGACTTTGTACGCGTTAAAAAAACAATTTTAAAAAAGTTTTTATTTTAGTGTAATACGCTATCTACATATAGTTGCCATATTCAAAGGGAACTAAGAAGTTCAATTGTTTTAAGCCAAAAAACTATACATTATTTATATTTAGTTGTAAATTTCCCAGAATCATTTATTTTTTCTTTATTTTTTGATATAGTGTACAAGACATGGGCCAGTCTGAAACATCTCCTTTGTCGTGATCTCACAGTAGGTACTGTCAGTTTTCGGACTTTTTATAAAATTCTAAAATAATATCTCAGAAACGGTTCGCTTTCGGATAGTACATCCCATAGTGAAATCGACTAGTAGTCAGGACACCTGTTCTATCTCCCCTTAACGGGTCCGCTTCTAATTACCAGTCCACCCTGTATTATAATAATAATAAAATAACTATAATTTGATACGAAATTATCATTTTTCTGTGTAACCTCACTTAACCAATTAATGTTAAATATACAGGGTGTAAAAGACATGAACAGTCAAACGAAAACCATGTATTCTGCTCACCATCAATAACATTTTTTTCCTTTAGACTATACCTGGGAAATTGATAGTTACGATTTTATTGAAGGTCAAAGTCATAATTTTTTTTAAAATTTTTTTATGAAAACGTATTCTATACGTTATTTCTTAATTATTGTCCAAAGAAACATTATCATTTTTTTAGTATTTCATAACAAAAAATGGCTTCAAAACGTTAGCGTTCAATGTAGCTCACTCGATGAGCACGCACACTAACGAACGGGCCCACAGTCTGGCAAAATTATCGCGGTTTTGCGAGTTGCGTGCGAGTTGAGCCCTTTACATTGCGTGGTACAATTTGAATTTTTTTTTAACACCAAAAAATAAAAATCATTTCCCAGCAATATTTTTTTTGAAATATGTCTTATTTTGATGTATAGAATACATGGTTCTCGTTTGACTGTTCATGTCTTTTACACCCAGTATAATAAAAATAATTAACATATCATGAATAAGTTTCACTTCATACGTGTGTACATTAATACACACACACACACATATTTTTTATTGTCTTTCATTTTCTATTTAATTTGATATAAATTACAAACGTTATTATTTTCGTACAGTGGCTTTGAGGGCTATGGTTAATATCTATACTAAATACTAATACTAATAATAAAGCTGAAGAGTTTGTTTGTTTCTTTCTTTCTTTGATTGAACCCTAAGATCTCAGTAACTACTTACTGACTCAAATTGAAAAAATCTTTGATTGTCTATTTATCGAGGAAGACTATAGGCCAGGGCTTCCCAAACTTATTTTCATAGTGACGCCTTTAGGAATTTTCCAATTTTTACGAGCCCTACCCCCCTTATAGTAACAGCCAAGTTAAGTACCTACAAAAACAAAAACATAGCTTTTATGGAATTATTTAGGCGTTAACGAATGCGCAAATATTTTAAAATTAGAAAGTAGACTGAAAAAATGTTACCATAAAAACATAAGTAGCACCGACAAATTTCGATGGCGAAAGCAATGTCCTGGTAGCGTAGTGGTTGACGCAGCCGCCCAGATTGCGGAAGATGCTGTGTTCGATTTTTTCGCCCGCGCTGGACAATCGATTTTTTTTTAGTGTATTTTCTTATTTTAGAAACATAGCTTCTCAAAACCGGGCTCAAGTTTTGAAATCGCGACTTTCATTTCTTTCTCTACATTTATTTTCGTTCGACTAGATCGCATAGCTAGCTAGGCATCCATTCTATGTGGATCATCTCACGACGCCCGCCCCCAGGATAGAACCGCGACACCCCAGGGCGTCGCGACGCGCAGTTTGGGAAACCCTGATATAGGCCTATATACCTCCATAGCATCACTCTACGACTAATAGGAGTTGAGCATCAATAAAAAATGTTGCAAAAACGGGAAATCCACGCGGACGAAGTCGCGGGCACAACTAGTAATTAGTAAAGCTTTTATCACAATATAGAGCGATACAGTGCTTTGACTCCATGAATCGGCGCACGCATACATACAAACGTCGTTTACACGGCCGCTAAGCAGGCTCTGAACGGCAAAGCCGGCAAAACGGCCGTGTAAACAACGTTTGTATGTGTGCGTGCGCACCTAATCGGTACTATACATACTGGGTGTAAAAGACATGAACAGTCAAACGAGAACCATGTATTCTATACATCAAAATAAGACATATTACAAAAAAAATATTGCTGGGAAATGATTTTTATATTTTGGTGTTAAAAAAAATTGCAAATTGTACCGCGCAATGTAAAGGGCTCAACTCGCACGCAACTCGCAAAACCGCGATAATTTTGCCAGACGGCGGCTCCGTTCGTTAGTGTCCGTGCGCATCGAGTGAGCTACATTGAACGCTAACGTTTTGAAGCCATTTTTTGTTATGAAATACGAAAAAAAATGATAATGTTTCTTTGGGCAATAATTAAGAAATAACGTATAAAATACGTTTTCATAAAAAAATGAAAAAAAAAATTATGACTGACCTTCAATAAAATCGTAACTATCAATTTCACAGGTATAGTCTAGAGGAAAAAAAATGTGATGGTGAGCAGAATACATGGTTCTCGTTTGACTGTTCATGTCTTTTACACCCTGTAGAATACATGGTTCTCGTTTGACTGTTCATGTCCCAGTATATGGAGTCAAAGTACTGGATCGTTCTCGATATTGTGCTTTTATGTTGTTTCCTTTACAGGAGATCAAAACAAAACTTCCTCATGTTCGACATGATAAAGGTGACCAATTTCGCGCAAGATTCAATTGTGCGACTCTATGTCTAATATTCTACAAGGAATTTAATGGAATGGAATATGAAGGGAAAAATCTTACAGTTGTACCAGTTAAAAGTAAGAAAAACGATTTCTAATGTTAATAATGTTTCATTTCAAGTTAGAAAATCTACAGCCAGCTCAACTCTTCACTGAAAATGATAAGATTGCAGGTAGAAAAGAGTTTTACCAAGAACCTTTAGTTACTGATGGACTCCTACTCTGCCGGAACATAACGATGCTACTGTATTGGCATGGCAACAGATTTTAGATTCCTATCTTTTTCTTAACTATCTGAAATTGTCGGCTATTCTATACTATCATATTATTATGCATGCATTATAAATATTAACCCTTCCTCTTGAAGCACTCCATCTATTGCTGAAAACCTCATTTTAATCCGTTGTGTGTAGTTTAAAAGTTCCAAGCGCACATACAAAAAGAGCGACTTCATTATACAACAAACTAAATAACCAACACCCTGAAAAAAAAACGATTTTTTTACAAAAAAAAAAAAAAGTACCCAGAAAATATTGTACAACATTTTCTGGGTACTTTTTGTTTTATTTTTTTTATTTTTTTTTAAATCGTTTTTTTTTCAGGGTGTTGGTTATTTAGTTTACATGTTGTATACTGTGTTTAGATAGGTTTCGTAGGATTACGCATTTAGAAAATGCTTTAAGAATTTGATGTTAACTGTTTATACAGGGTGTAAAGGAAATGAACAGTCAAACGAAAACCATGTATTCTGCTCACCATTATAATTTTTTTTCTTTTTAGACTATACCTCGGAAATTGATAGTTACGATTTTATTGAAGGTCAAAGTCACTTTTTTTTTTCTGAAAACCATTCTAAACATTATTTCTTAATTATTGTCAAAAGAAATATTATATATTTTTTGTATTTCATAACAAAAAATACAGTTACATAACAAAAAATATGTGGCTCATGCTGTCTGGACAAATCTTCAAAATAGCTTACATTTAAGTAGGTCAATAGGGCATTTTATGTGACGGCTAAACACCCTTATTTCAGAATAGGTGACGCTACAGAATCTTAGATAATCGATCGAAAACGTGTCCAGCCAGCTTGAAAAACCACTTTTCGCTGGTCTCTCAATCTCGGTAACGGAAGTGATTTTGACGACTTTTTGCATATCAACAAGCGTCACATAAATTTGTGACGGGCATCGAGCTAAAAGTTTTGTGATACGTACAGCGGTTTATTAGAAAAATGCAAAAATCTGTGTCGAGCCAGCTTGAATTTACGTATAAAACTTCTGGCTGGCACTTCTGAATCTCGATAACGGGAGCGTTTTCGAATATAGTTCCTCTACTAACAAAATGTGACGCAAGTTATAACGGTAATAACGTTTGATTTATGGCGTCACGTGTAAGGGTTTACGAGAAATCAATTAAAAACTAGTGTCCAGCCAGCTTGAAGTTCAAGCTGGCTGGACACGTGTATCTCCGCTGCCTGATGGTCTACGGAATATGTTCAAGTTTTTGTGACGGGGATGGTAATGATAATCTGAATTTGTGACGGAGAAAGTTTACGTAGTTTCAAAGATATTAATCATTTACTTTTTTCCATACAAACATCTATTAATAATGTTATACATAGTCTGACTGCTGTCAGTAAACAGTAAACATTGCCTCCGTACTAAATTTTGTTTAAAAAGTAGTAAAAATTGTCTAAAATAAGTAATTACTTTAGTGAACTGTGAGATTCGACCTGAGTAGTACTTACAAGTGTTTTCATGAACATCGTACAAGAATACAGCTAGAAATCACTTGGTGATGTTGGGGCATCATAACACTGGATACAAAAGCTGTAATTATCTATAAAGTGCTTAAATTAGGGAAAACAGCACCTTGTCATAACCTACCACAAAAAGTTACAATACTATCACTGCGCACTTATTTTTCCATCAAATAGCCACATTAAGGGTAAGAATTTCCACATGTTATGACTGTTAAAATTCAAAACTTACTCAATAAATTGGAAAATTGTAATCAGACCTATTAATAAGGTTTCTAATTGGTCTACAACCGGTGACGAGATTCTATAATGAACAGCTGATTGGACGTCACTTTGATAGAATTAACACTCCGTTCAGAAACAGATATTTAAAAACGACCATAGACAAAGATAATCTTTATCTTTTGACAGTGGACATAAAAATTTTAATTTGATTGGTTAAGTACGAAGGTTGTCATAACATAAGCCACAGAATAGATAGAATACTGATACTGAAGCAAATTGGAACAATCAATTTACAACACTGCACTTAGCGCCATCTAGTTAGCGGAACGTGAAACTCGCACTGCTACAAGTTACAAAAACTACAAACAACAGCAAGATGTCACTAAAGTGCAATAAATGTAAAAAGGATATTATTAAAAAAGATTTTATAAAATGTACAGAGTGTCTAAAATATTATCATATAGATTGCACTAGTATTGGAGAAAAATTATTTTACCTCATGTCAAGAGAAAACCGACAAAACTGTTTATGCGATACGTGTAGATATGACATAAAATCAAACAATGAACCTCTTCATGCACAGATAAATGTTCCAACGAGTAATTCATTTGAGTCCTTGCAAAACATTGAAAGTACTTCCTCGGACACAGAGATGAGCCAGGAGCGAAAATTTGTAACCATTCGAAAAAAAGTACCGTCGTTGCCAGATTTGACTTCATCTTATTTATCCGTCAACGATACTCCACCTAGCACAAGAAGCTTTGTTAGAAGCTCCAATAGTTTACCAGAGGGCGCTGTATGCGATAACTTGTATGTTGATGAATTGAAGTCGGAAATTGAGAGATTACAAATGGAATTACAGATTGCAAATAATAGAAAATTTAAATAATATAAATTATAAGTTAATTAATAAAAACCAAGAGCAAGAGAAAATAATTAAATTGTATAAGACGATAAGTATTGACGAGATAAACTCAAGTATCAGAGTAAATAGCCCTTGTATGTCTACTCCAATGAGAAATTCCCAACTTATGAGGAAACAAATATTAAGAAACATATCTCAGACAAATGCCTCCAAAATAGCAGATGAAAACCGTCAAAATTTAATCAAATGTACCCAAAATGAAGCGACAGACTTCGTCCTTGAACAGACAAGTAGACTAACTAATAACAAGCACAGTCTATGTGTAATTAGTAGTATCAAATGGGATAAAAGATCGTCATTAGTAAGAAACAATTTCGCCGAAAAGGAGTATACATGCTGCCACTACCGTATACCTGGAGGAGGCGTCGAACAATTATCAAAGGGACTATTCAAAAAACTTGAAAATTTTACTTTAAATGATTTTTGTATAATTCTTATCGGTGACACCGATTTTAATGTATCTAAAAATTATAAAGAGTTAATTAATTTACTATCTTAGAGAATCTTAGCTGTACAGCATACAAATGTAATTATATGTTTACCTACTTTTAAGTTATGTTATAATTCAATTATTTTTAATAAAAGAATAGAATTGTTTAATGGATTGTTATATAAGGATAACAAACATAAGCAGTATTGTTTTGTCTTAGATTCAAATAAAAAAATAGAATACTCATATAATATGTTCTCTCGTTACTCTGGTAAAATAAACAAAAATGGCACAAAGATTATTTTAAGTGAAGTAGATAAATTATTGTTAAACATTAAAAAGTGTAACGATTGTAATATAAGCGTTGAAAGCAAAACAGAGTCACCCAAAGCAAGTTCTTGTACTTTGAGTCCTATAAAACAAAAGGACTATTCCTTTCGCATCAATAGTGAACACTAATAACCACAATACCGCTAGAAAAAAAAACCTTGAACGTATTTCATCAGAATATTCAGGGAATTAGGTCAAAGTTGGGTCAGATAGAGGTATTGTTAGCTAAGGAGAGTATTCAAGTGCTCTGCTTTAGTGAAACCTTCCTTAGACACCACGATGTAAATGTATTGCAGATACCTGGCTATAATATGGCTGCATCCTATTGCAGACACAAATCAAGAGGAGGAGTTTGCATTTATGTTGGAAGTAATATAAGTTATAAAATTTTAGAATGCGTAAGTTCACTTAGTATCGACATAAATTTCGAGTGTTGTGGTATTATGTTGCCTGACTTAAACTACATTATAATATGTTTGTACAGAACTCCAGACTCTAATTTTGAAACGTTTATTAAATCATTAGATCTTTTATTACATAGAGTTACAATTCGTCCTCATTATGCTAAAAAGAAAGTTATTGTGGCTGGGGATTTTAACATAAATATTTTAGAAAATGACAAGAAAAGTTCAATATTTAAGAACACTGTATCAAAATATAACTTGAAATTTACAACACACGAACCAACTAGAATTACCCTGAAATCAGAAACATGCATAGATAATTATATTAACAAATGTAAAAAACAATAGCTCAAAAGTCATGCATCTTGGCTTATCTGATTACTCGGGCCAAATGATAGAAGTACCTAGTAATGAAACTCATACTGAAAAATATTGGTATATTTATAAAAGAAACTTTCACAAATACAAAGATATTTTATTGCATTATTTGCCACAGTTGAGTTTCTCAGCAGTCTATTTAAACAATGACGTCAATACAGCCTACAACACATTTATTTCCCTATTTCAATTATTATATGATTTATGTATTCCTGTGGAAAAAATTAAAGTTTGTCATAAAATTAGAGCGAATTGGCAGACTAAGGGTATATATAAAGCGAGCAAAGTTAAGCGAAATCTATACAAAAAATACTAAAGAAAAAAGAAGAAAATTTAATACCATATTATAAAAACTATTGTAAAATTATAAAATATGTAATTCGTAGAGCTAAACAAAAATTTAATATCTCATTTATGAAAAAAAGTAATAATAAAAATAAAGCTACGTGGAATTTGATAAAAAGGCAAACAACTCCTTTCAACACGTATAAAAAAACTATTAACAAAATAAATATTGATGGAGAAGAAGTTACCAATGTAAGTACTATTGTGGAAATTTTTAATAAGCATTTCGTTACCGCTGACACTTATGATAGATCGACAGTTGAATGCCACCTCGCATCATCTCACCCATGTAGTATATATCTGGCACCTATTGATGCTAAAGAATTGAAAAAAATCGTACAAAATTTCCAAAATAAAAAGAGTTGCGGTTTTGACAACATACCTATTGAGATCATTAAGTATTCTTTGGATTATATAAGTGATCCTCTTGTGTACATATTGAATATAATGTTGAAAACATCTGTTTTTCCGGACGAACTTAAGAAAGCCAAGATCAAACCTTTATTCAAAAAAGGAAATAAATGTAATGTTAAAGACTATAGACCTATAGCATTGTTATCTTCATTCTCCAAAATTTTTGAAAAAGTTATTTCTGACAGATTAATAAATTACTTAAACAAATTTAGCTTGCTTAATAAAAAACAATTTGGATTTCAAAAAAATAAGTCTACTACAATGGCTATCTTTAAGGTTTTAAATCAGATATGGAAGTCCTTGAATGACAAAATTCCGTGTGTGGGATTGTTCCTTGATATGTCGAGGGCATTCGACTGTGTTGTGCATGAAATCCTGTTACGAAAGTTGGATAACATGGGTGTACGAATCTTGCCCTTAAAACTCTTTGAAAGTTATTTAAAAGATAGAGAACAATCAACAGTTGTGGATTTCTTTGATAGTGTAAATAAAACTTTCAACGAAGTAAAGTCTGCACCCAATAAGATGACTGTAGGTTTACCACAGGGCAGTATTCTGGGGCCCATTCTGTTCCTAATATATGTCAATGAATTACCTAATATTATAAATTATTCGTGTGTATTGTTTGCTGATGATGCAACAATATTTATACCGGATATCCAAAGAAATCGTTGCAGTTTTGAAAGACATATAAATAATGTTTTAAAAAAATGCATTGATTGGCTAAATTCATTGAATCTAAATGTTAATCTAATAAAAACCAAATATATACAATTTAGAAATTATAAAACAATACCCTATAGTTTAAACATTACTGAACACGATACAACAATAAATGCAGTAGACGAAATACATTTCTTAGGTGTAACTCTTGATGCCCATTTAAACTGGAAGGCACATATTTCTAATATAAATAAAAGAATATCCTCCTCTTGTTATGCTCTTTCTATACTTGCGGAAACAACATCTGTAGAAGTGACAAGGGCTGCATATTATGGACAAGTTTATCCATTGTTAACATATGGAGTTATTTTTTGGGGCAACTCTGTTAATGTCCAGTCAACCTTTGTTCTTCAAAAAAAGTGCCTACGAATAATATATAACATGTATACAGATGAAACCTGCAATATGTACACAGAAATAGCAATAAATGATATTCTGATTCTGATTCTGTTAGGTGACCATAATTTTACACAAATAAAGGATTTCTTTTTAATCGACTTATCGGCCGGTTGTGGCCACACCTGCATTGTATTTGATTTTTCCGTGAGAATAGGTTTTCCCGCAGTAAAAAATATTTAAATAAAAAAAACCGCCTTCAAAACTAAAAACGGGAGAAATAAAAGTTTTGTTTATAAAAATCTAAATGTTTTTAGAGGTCGGTCCCGAATACAAGTGACAACGTTTATTACAAATATTGAGGTTGGCACCGACCTCAACAAACAATTAGATTTTTATAAAATAACAATTATTTTTCCTGATTTTAGTTTTGAAGGCGGTTTTTTTCTGCTTTTTAGTGTTTTAAGTATAGAAATTTTCAGGAAACTACTTCAAGATCTTTTAGACACAAGTGATAAAATTACGATATCATCAATGACAATTCATCATCATCATCATCATTTCAACCGAGAGACGCCCACTGTTGGACATAGGCCTCCCCCAAGGATCTCCAAACCGGTCGGTCCTGCGCTGCCCGCATTCAGCGGCTTCCCGCGACCTTTACCAGATCCTCAGTCCACCTTGTGGGGGGCCTACTAACGCTGCGTTTCCCGGTACGTGGTCGCCACTCAAGGACCTTTCCGCCCCAGCGGCCGTCAGTCCTCCTCGCAATGTGCCCTGCCCACTGCCACTTAAGGTTCGCAATTCTTTGGGCTATATCGGTGACCTTGGTTCTCCTGCGGATCTCATCATTTCTGATGTGATCGCGCAGAGAAACTCCGAGCATAGCCCTCTCCATTGCCCTTTGGGTGACTTTGACCCTTCTTATGAGGCCCATTGTAAGCGGCCACGTTTCGGTTCCATAGGTCATCACTGGCAACACACACGAATCAAAGACTTTCGTCTTAAGACACTGCGGTAGATGGGCCGAGAATATGCCGCGTAGACAATGAAAAAACCGCAATGACAATTAAATAGGCATTATTAGGGTAAACTCAAAAACTACTTGTCAGATGTCGATAAAATTTAAATGGGACCCCATGACAAGCACTAGCTTCCAAAGGTCAAAAGAATCTTCAAAATCGGTCCACTCAGTAACGAGTTATGAGGTAACAAACACTAAAAAAAAACATACAGTCGAATTAATAACCTCCTCCTTTTTTGAATTCGTTTAAAAAAGCGTAAATATGTGTTAATTCAAAATAATAATTGACTACCAGCGCTGCCTAAAAAGAGCCCCCACTTATTATTTTGTGTTACTTTTTGCCCATCATTGGTTTTTACGAGTTGAATAGTCAGATTGTCAGAATAGTTTTCTTTCCTAATTAAGTCCACCATTTGTATATCTACTGGTAAGAAATTCGAAATAAGTCGCCTTTTTGGAGGTAGAGGAGGATGGGGGGAAGGAAGGTAGGGGGGTAGGAGTTGCCCCCGGAAATTTCGGATGCCGGAAATGCTTACATTTTTATAAAAAATCTAACCTCAAAATGTATGAAAAAACCCTAACCTACCTATCGCCCAGCCATGTAGGTGCATAAAACACTAGACACGAAAACTCGAAAGCAACAAGCAACCAACGGAATGACGCAATTTAACGCTGTCAGAAATGTCAAAACTATTATCAAAATAGTGGATTGGCGTTTCGTTTCCCGCGTTTTAGTACTTCAAAAGTTTTAAAATCTTATCATAACCTAAAAAAGTATAGAAATTACGTTTTGTTTCACGCAATCACAATACACTATATACGAATTTTAAAAATTAACTAAAAATATTTAAAGGCAACTCCGGCAGCCGAAATTGTTTTAGGGTGATCTTACGGAGCTTCCTTGAGCCCCCTACACATTCAGTTTCCTCAGATTCAGGCGACTCGTTTCGAAGTCCGACCCTATCTACTTACTCTCCGATTAGGGGCCAGGCTTCCAAGTGAAAGCTTTTGAAATGCAACTGGGATATTCGCTAGGATGAAGATTTGTACCTACATCTAGTATTTTTTGTGCAATAAGGAATAAAAAAGGTATGTACCTACCTAATTAAATAAATGCTTTACCGTCGTTAATTTGTTTTCTTTTTTCCCACCTCAATGAGAAAATATTAACTATCATTTTTTTGAGAAAACTCAGAGTAAGTACCTAGTCGTAGGGCGCGCCATAATCGGTATAGCATGCGGGTGATGAAACAGTCTGATTCAGAGGAAGAGAACGTAATTATGATTCGAACAGTTGTCCTAGTAGTACCAACTTTAAGCAACAGACGGCGACACCAACATCAAACACCTATTGAACCCGAGTCGGTCTGCGGCAGCGTATGAGCACGTTCAGATATTGTTCAGTATCTTTTCGTGACCAAGATATTTCCTAAAAAATATTTTTACAGTAAAATATAACTAAATATACTTAAAATATTTTTGACTCTCTTTGCCGGAAAGTATTTACTTTTAATAGAATTTTTAGAAGTAAAAAGGAAACCATTGTATCCTAGATATTTTAATCGATAGAAGAAAAAAGCGTGGAGGTGTTGAAAGGGGGTCATTTTTTGCGTTATTGATTATTTACGTGCAGATAACTACTCTTTTTAGTGGGTAAGTAAATAATGCTGATAGCATTATTTATGCAATAGCATTAATTATTTATGCTTACCATGAAAAACACCAATACTTACCCACTAAAAAGAGTAGTTATCTGCACGTAAATAATCAATAACGCAAAAAATGACCCCCTTTCAACACCTTTACGCTTTTGTCTTCTATCGATTAAAATATCTAGGTACTGTAAATGTAGGTTAGTAGGTAGGTATTAATATCACCAATACATGGATTTTCGTTCATTAAATTTTTAAAATAATATACTTGTTTCTACATAAAACCTACAATATTGGTAACCCTACTGCAGTGTTTGTATGAAAATAATTTAATGATCAATAGCTTTGAAACTACGTGTACTTTCTCCGTCACAAATTCAGATTATCATTATCGTCCCCGTCACAAAAACTTGAACATATTTCGAAGGCCGTAGACCATCAGGCAGCGGAGATACACGTGTCCAGCCAGCTTGAACTTCAAGCTGGCTGGACACTAGTTTTTAATTGATTTCTCGTAAACCCTTACACGTGACGCCATAAATCAAACGTTATTACCGTCACAACTTGCGTCACATTTTGTTAGTAGAGGAACCATATTCGAAAACGCTCCCGTTATCGAGATTCAGAAGTGCCAGCCAGAAGTTTTATACGTAAATTCAAGCTGGCTGGACACAGATATTTGCATTTTTCTAATAAACCGCTGTACGTATCACAAAACTTTTAGCTCGATGCCCGTCACAAATTTATGTGACGCCCGTTGATATGCAAAAAGTCGTCAAAATCACTTCCGTTACCGAAATTGAGAGACCAGCGAAAAGTGGTTTTTCAAGCTGGCTGGACACGTTTTCGATCGATTATCTAAGATTCTGTAGCGTCAACTATTCTGAAATAAGGGTGTTTAGCCGTCACATAAAATGCCCTATTGACCTACTTAAATGTAAGCTATTTTGAAGATTTGTCCAGACAGCCTGAGCCACATCAAAAAATGGCTTCAAAATGTTAGTGTTCAATGTAGCTCACCCGATGCGCACGGACACAAACGAACTGGGCCGCCGTCTGGCAAAATTATCGCGGTTTTGCGAGTTGCGTGTGAGTTAAGCGCTTTACATTGCGCGGTCCAATTTGCATTTTTTTCAACACCAAAAATAAAAATCATTTCCAAGCAATTAATTTTTAAAATATTTCTTATTTTGATGTATAGAATACATGGTTGTCGTTTGACTGTTCATGTCTTTTACAGCCTGTTATTTGCAAGTAAAAACTGTATGGTCAAACAATTTTCGTTGACATTCTTCTTTAATTTTATGTTCCAGAAGAAAACGTACAAGAACCTAAAAAATCAAGGTAAGCAAGCAAATATCTATCTGAGTCTATCTAATCCATAATATTCAAATTTTTTTGAGTAATGTTTTCAATAAAACTTAATGGCCTGGCACGAGCTAACTAACACCACAAGTGGATTGTATTTTATAACTTTTTAATAATTCCCCACAACGGGCTGATATGAGAAATCTAAAACAGCTATATTCATCTTCAAATGAACGCACAGCTAAGGTAGCTAGCTAGCTATGTTACAAAACGCACAGGTCGAGATGTCAAAAGCAACGTCCGGATATCAGAAGCTTAAAGTTTGAAGTAATAATTAAAACTACGCAACAGAAACGAACCAATCACAGAGCTCTATTTAATGCAATGCGTTCATTTATCCAAGAGTCTAGAGCGCTAATAGTAATGTTTGTTAATACGGGTGTGTGTGTGCCAGCCCAGCACTGAGCGCTTCCGGACACAAATACAATGTGAAATGTTTTTAAAAAATAAAGTGGTTATTAGAAACTTTAACTTAATTAAATCTGCGTAATTATAAGTATTAAATTGATTTGAAAATAAAAATCGGGTAATATTAGAACAAATTAGAAGTGTAAAAGTATTAAAAAGACTGTTTTCTAAACACGTGGTTGTCGGTATTCAGAAGTAGGGCAGAGTAACTTGTTTGTCGCCACCTTTAAATAGTGGGGAGCGGCGCTAAGTACTCGAATCCGAGTTCTACCTGTGCTCAGTTGTCGTCAGATAGGCGGAGCGAACAGTGCTCTGCGTTCGGTCGGTCCGTCGGTATATCTATGCAAACAGGCAGGGCTCACCCTCGCTTCCGATAAAAAAAGTACTAGGTATATTAATGTAAATATAATTATTTTAGGAGACCTGTAATTGCAACAAACAACGTGACCTCAGACACTGGCAGCAATGAAACATACGGCTTGAGTGTATCATTCCTTAAGTCTTTGAATATAAACCCACCTATAGTAAACCGAGTTTTTGTAGGAAATGTAAGTAAAATTCTCTCATTAAATACTATAGTCAACAGCACGTCAGGTTAGGGCTGATTTTTAAGTCCTTAGATATTTTTTATTCCTCCGATATCGTACCTACTATGCGGACAAATTAAAATGACATTGTCAGTTGTCGTGTCGACCAACCCGCATTTGGCCAGCGCGGTTGACTAAGGCCTAATCGCCCTTAATGTGAGGTAGGCTCGAGCCCCTCGGTGGGGACATTATATGAGCTGTCTCTCTGTGTGTCTTGCTGTGTGTCTTGTATTTGATTTTAAGTGACATTTGCTTCTGTTTGGGTAACAAGTTGTTGTTTTTTAACTTTTATGTCACGATTGAAAAATCAGCCCTTATACAAAAAATAAAAGTAAAAGTGCTCCCGTTGACTTTCTAACTTTACGTTCTTTGTCATAAAGTACAATGATTGAGAATATTTGACAGTTTGTGATTACCTGACGTGCTGTATTTATATGTACTATACATTATTAAGAATAATGTTAAAAGGGGCACTCAGATTAATTCCATAGAAGCTGTTTAGACAAATACACACACACAAGCTGAGACGAGCTGAAAACCTGCCATAACTATACTTTACCCTAACACAGAGCTACCGGCCTATAAGCTAACTTTTTCTGAAAGATGAAAGTGATCACCGAGTGAATTACGTATCCGTTGCAGTAGTACCTAAGTCAGCTCTTATAGCACCAAAGTTGCAAATTGTTTATTGCAAAAAATGTTCTTGAAGCCATCTGAAACTTTTATAGCTTACAATTGAATATTTGATTATTTATCTAATTGAATAATTAATAAGTACGCCAGTTCATTTAGGCGGTTCTTTAACTTTGCCATATGCTTGCAAGTCTGTTTTTTGCAACACCTGCAGCATTCCATACGCAATGCTGCAAACTAGAAATGTATATAGGACAGGTTTTCAGTTTACCTAAACTACCTACTCAATGTCTATTAGCTCTCGGAATAGTAGGCGTGCAATACCGGCTGTTTGTACCTTGATATCTTATAGCTTAGTGTAGTATTAGCTCTCAGATTATTACTTAGTAAGTAAGTAGTAATAAAACATTATTCACTTCGACTTTTAGCATCGCAGTTTTTGAATGCGTATTTGCTACGCTACATACGCGACACATTCAGTAGGTATATTGAATACGAAATGAGAACCTCCTTTTTTGAAGTCTGTTAAAAAAGCGTTAGCGTGGCTGCCCAAAAATTGCGTATCTAAATGTCAGGGTTTGAAGTGATAATTATCAAGATAAATCGAAAATATTTGCCACTTGTTAATTGTCGCATTCGACGACTGCGTGTATCGGAACGCGCCACTTTACGTCAATAGCGGGGATTCCCCGCGTCGTCGGGTTTTCGTATCTAATAATCTCTGCTAGAAGTTATAAATTGCTACAATATTTTTCAGTTGTCCTTTTGAATGCGTATTTGCATACGCGACACATTCAGTAGGTATATTGACATTTAATAGATCTGAGTATGTGTAAAAAAGCATTTGCGTGGGTGCCCAATATTTGCGTATCTAAAAGTTAATAAATTGCTACAATATCTTTCAGCTGTCCCCCAAAGCTAACGCTCAGAACTTAAGAGAAATATTTAGTTTGGCAGGCCAAGTTGTGAGCGTCCTGTTGTTTCCACTAAATGATGAAATATTCAACGCCAAAATTGAATTTGACCATCCTGTGGAAGCTGTACAGGTAATAACAATTTATTTTTTAATTCAGGAAATGATAACGTCGCGTTGGTTTGTTTTACGTAACTAACACAAACATTAGCTAACCTCAGATGAGATGAAGCTTGGTATTAAAAAAATGTACATTCCAATTAATGACGTTGTGAAATAAGGTTAATTTATAGTGGATCAAGTAATTTGACTTTCCGATCATTAATTTTGCAGGCCGTATCAATGTTCAATAAACGAAGTCTGTACCACAGGCTTATGACAGTACAAATTGACACCAAGGCCTTAAAACGAAAGCTACCAGATGGGTTGAGTGACATTGGTCCCGGGCTAGGCCCCAAAGGGGAGCCTCTAAGAGGAATCAGGAATTCTGTAGAATTTGAGCCATTGAAACAGTTAATGGTGAAAGAGTTAACTGAGCTAAAAGCCTTAAAAACCATGGAACTGATGAGAAACCCTGCGAATACTGGTACAGGCTTGCTAGGGAATCCCTTCCCACCGGTTCCTGCAATCAGTATAGACACAGGTAACCCGTTTGCCGCGTCATCTTTATATGGAATGGGATATCCTAACCAGAATTGGCAAAGTGCGCTGCAAACGAATACGGGGAACAGTTATTCGGCAATGAATTTTAATCCTGCCATGAATAATATGCCTAGACAGACTAATTCGACAGACAAGAATTCGAAGTATGTTCCCACACCTTCGCCTCCTTTAATTGATCCAGGTTTGTATATCTTCTTTTTCCTACCCTGCTAAACTCCACCCTTGGAGAAATTAGATTTGACGAACTCTGATTATGAAATTAACCCTGGAATATACTTTAACCAGAAAATACTGGGTGTAAAAGACATAAACAGTCAAACGAGAACCATGTCTTTTACACCCAGTATACTAGTATTAGAAGGAGAAAATATTTGTACGTTTGTAATGAGCAGGTTCAAAAACTACTGGACCAATATTAAAATTTCTTTCTTCGTTAGAATGCTATTTTTTCGCTGAGTAACCATAGGTTATGGTGTAAAAAGACCTAAGACAAAGCCGAACAAGTCTACGCATTCTATTACATCAAAACAAGAAACTTATAAAGAAAAATATTGCTCAGAAACGATTTTAATTTTTCGGTGTTAAAAAAAACTCGCGAGCAAGTCGCGCGGCGCTTAGCAACTTGGAGACGTGCGCGTAGTTTGGTCGACTGAGTTGAATGGCCCAGATATCGAGTGGTTTTAAAGCCATTTTTGGTATTAAATACTTGAATTTTTAAAAAATGTTTCTTTGGACATAAATTAAGAAATGTTTTCATTAAAATCTTGAAAAAAAAATCTAACTGACCTTCAATAACTTCGTAACTATTAATTTCTCAGATATAGTCTTGAAGAAAATATGGTCCTCATGATGAGCAGAATACGTGGTTCTCGGCTTTCTTTTTACACCCGTTTATTGCAAAAAAAAAATATACGCGGACAGTCACAGGCGGGGCCCTTACAATAAAGTTTAAATTCGAAGTAATGCATAAAATAGATATCTGTACAAAAACTTTTTTGGTTCAACAGATAGCTGGAAAACTTCCGACACGTCGGAGAAGCACTCAATCACTTCAGATCTGTTAATATTTACTAACGTAAGTGGTTTTTACATTGGTTGTTCCTAGGGTTGCCAGATACGGGCTTATCTTTTCCTGGACATTTCTGGGGCTACAAAAGAAGTTGGAGTTTAGAGTCGAAATCCAACTAAAAATGTTGGGTGCAGGGCGGGCAATAGAAAAAAATATTAAAAAATATTACGCAGGCTCTGTGAGTTTTGCCTGTGACACGACCGACGACACATACCTACAGACCGCGGTAATATTTCCTTGTTGCATCGCCCTGTGGTACCGTTTGTGGAAAAAAAACTAGTACGTATTCAATAATTTCGGGACAGTAAGGTTACTGGACACAGGACAACACGCAAAATTCCGGGACTTTCCCGGAATACCCGGCTATCTGGCAACCTTAGTTGTTCCACGATAACTTTCTTCCATCCCCTCCTGGGTCCTTTCGATTTGGTCTACGAATGTTCGCCTAACTCCTTGTCTGGTCTCTCTCTTCATAATCCGTCTACCTCCGATTGCTTGGGTAAATCCCGCTATTTCCATAGAAATGCAAAATGTAAATGTTTTTTCCTAGTTATATCCCATTATTTTCATGGCGACAAATCGCAAATCGTAAGAGCTCTTTCACAATACATTATGGTGCGCTAAAGGTGGAATAGGTTTTTTTTTATCACGCTTACAAAATTTATCAAATAAGTGGGATACACCAATACTTCGGATGTTATTATTGCATTTAATTTACATTTAGTATTTGCATGCAAATAGTGGGTTACCTACACCCATTGCTTCTACGTCCTTTCGATGGTCGATAAGCATTAATATGTCATTCGTAGCCTCGCCTTGCCTTCGACTCCTTCAACTCAATCATTTATTTATGACCGAACCACCAGAGAATCCCTTTTTGAATTCTTCTCACGTATCTTTTAAACACCTCTCTCTCTCTTATCGCGTGTTAAGTTACACGACATGTACTATCAGGGTCTCCCTAATTTTCCACCTTAAAGATCTTTTTTGTATTACACTGTCGACGACTACCCTTAGCCTGTTGACCAATAGAATTCTGAGTGGAGATCCCAGAGTGATGCAATACAATTGCCTTAGCAACAATGCCGTAAAGACATCTGGTTGCAATTTGTTAAAACAATGACCTTTTTTAATAAATTGCAACCAGATGTCTTACAGAACATAATAGGGTCTACTATTGGTCAACTGTAATAGCAGGCGGGGTCACCAAAAAGGACTCGCTTCAAGATTAGGAAGATCCTGGTCACAAACAGAAATAACGCACATCCTGAAAGTAGTTTGGTTGGATACCGCGTCTGAATCGTTATAATGAAAAAAAAAACGAGTTTGCTTTAGACCACACGACTGAAGTAAAACCTCTATAATAGTAATAATATAAGAAGTGTCTCAACTGGCTTGACAGCCAACACCCCCGGAGAAGCATTTTTGAATCATTCGAAGTGAATCATAAATTCATGCAAGAAAGCAAAACGTATACGAAATTAGTTTCGATTGCTCCCAATTTTACGTATTTTTGAAACATTAGAAATGAGTGTTGCCCTCAAACTCGAATCTTATAACTTTTTTCATTTCCTGCAGAAATATAAAAACCGGAAAGCCATAACTCGTTGATTTTAAAAACCGGTAATGAGTTACGGAGGACCGGAACGTAAATTATAAAGTTATAATGTCACTGTCAGTCATTTGATTTTCTACTGGTAGAATATCGGAAACGAGTGGGTCGGACCACTCATTGCAAAATTCACGAGTGTGAATATTCAAAAATAGCTTGTTGGGATTCGTATACGAATCTTGCAATTTCATACACGATTTGGAATTCTATTGATTCAAAACTGCGTCTCCTGGTCAGCGGCCGTGACGCGATGTGTTCCAAATTTTAAAATATCACATTTTTCCTAACGCTTTCACCAGCTTACTCCCCAAGTCAAGCGTGACTATAGAAGTTTTACTTCAAAACATTTACCTACAATATTTAAATATCGCTAAATAATTTTACGACTAAAATTTAGTTCTATGTAATGGTAATAAAGTACTTTACAAAAACGTTGTGATAAAAACAAAAATCTACTGGGACAAATAAAGACTGAAATTTATTATGTTGCATATTAGTTACCAAGCTATTTTCAGGGTGTGTTATTTTTGTTACATTGTATTACATAGCAAATTCAAGTATATTTATCGAATATCTTCTAAAACTCTCAGTTGCCACCGAGCGTGACAGTGAATGTCCTCAAGAACAAGATGAGTGAAATTGGTAATGTGGTGTTTGCTGAGATAACGAACCAGGGGAGGGGTGTGGTCCGCTTCAAAAACACTCAAGATGCGAGGCGTTGTGTTGGTATCCTTTTCATAAAAAGTAAATTAAATATTAAATAAATTACAAATGCCCAAATATTGGCCAAACAGAGCGCGTTCTCGGGAGGAATTCGAAAATTAAAACTTTTCCCGTCTATATAGACAGATATACAGGTACTGTTAGGGGGCAATAGAACATTCCGCGCATTCGATATCTGGACTAAAATGTGTTGCCAATAGGATCTTTATACAGGATAGATACTTTCAGCGAGGCAGTAAGGGGAATTACCTTAACGTAGCTGCACGAAAATGATCTAAAGAGATTATAATTTTATGTGAAATTTCGATACCCGTTCACAGACTTTCCAAAAAAAATTACTTGTGGCAAAAAAAATCTTAATTTTGTGCTTATCTTTTAGCAGTTGATTGTACCCTTTTACAAAGCACTAAAGTGAGATATACCTAGAATAAACTACAGAGATATCCTATTAGAAAAATATTTATGCAACGATTTCCTTAACACATCACCTCAGCACTCTACAATCGCTCCAAAGTGGACGGCCAGCTGATTTCTGTTAATTTCGTTTGAGTTTTTAGGTGAGTACATTTTGTTTCAGGCTGTAAAAAGGTAAGTATTTAGAAAAATCTATTATTTATTTAACTATAACTATTTTTGCAGAATTTCGATTCAAACTGTATGTTACCAACTGGTTCTAGTTCTTACTGCTTACTGAGTATATTTCTTTTATAATATTTCAGTTCTTTATTGTATTATGTAATTTGGAATAACTTTCAATTTACGAATGTCTTGATTTGACTTTCAGAAGCCTACAACTGTACTGTACCTCATTCACATTATACCTGATTTTTATACGAGCTTAAACCTTTTCTGGGAACAGTTTACTATCTTATATCTCCACGGGGCCTTGTGTCAACCCAAACGGTGCACTTTATCCCATCGAGATCTTTATGGCTCTATTTGTCATCAATCTAATTTTCAAAAAGACTTAAAGGACCAGTGTTCTGGTCTTGGGCGATTCCCAGGAGTTTAATTCTAATCCTGGCTTTGAATCACAGTCACACAGCAAATGTTTCATTTTTGTCCAGTCATAGCCACATTTGTCAATGCTGTCTTCTGTCTATGTCGTGTTATCGACATACTGCTATAAGCTTTATTATTGTTTATTGTTGCCGGCCATCGGACACTGAGGCCTATCACAAACGACAGACTAATCGTGACGCACTGAGGGCCTAGACAACGTATTACTCAGTACTCGCTCTCGCTAAATCTCTCTATAAAAATGTATGGGATTGACATAAGCAGTCGAAGTGACTTTTCGATTTAGCGAGAGCGAGTGTCGAATTGCATGTTGTCCAGGCCCTCTGGACGTACAAAATATCTTGATATTTCGGACAGACCGCGCAACATCGCGCTGTACAAAAAGTTGGCGTGAAAGTAAATGGTTTGCTTCAACACGCGCTAACGCAGTTGTCGCACGCTTTAGTCGGTAGTCTGCGCACGCCCATCATTCGTGACCGACGTGTTCCACCTTTCAATAATCTTTCTGAAAGAATAAGAACCCAAAAATCTTTCTTTCTTAATCTTTTTCTATGTCTTAATTATAACATAGGTATTACTCGTTCCCCCGACAAAATGACTTTGCGTCTGTGAAATATCTGCCAGACTTTTTGCGAGTCACGCAGACTTGTTGCGCCACAGACTCGATCGCACAAAAAGTGTGTCGTCTGTGATAGGCCTAACCACAGATATAAATCAAGATAGAACGGCGAATGTAAGTGCAGAGCTAAAGAACTAAAAGTGATATGTGGCTTTCCTACTTCAGTTTTTACAATTAGACACTGCACAAGAAGGCATTTTTCACAACCGCTACGGTGAGTTCAAGTCGAGAATGAACGTTCAACTAATCTTGCACTATAGCGCATTATCGAGCCACGAGTACACCGCACCGCCCCCTTAACCGTTTTATCTTGATTTATTTCTGTGGGCCTAACCCTATTTGAGCATATTATTGTCGGTGGTTTACCTACTTGCCACCTCGCGAACGCCCCCTAGTGCGATGCTGCACAGGCCTCAGAAATGCCACAACCACGGCATGAAAAAGGGTTGCCCTATACAGTTTCAAGACCCGGAATTACATGGCCACATGCTCTGCAGTTTGATATTTGTATTTTTTGAGCATGTAGTTCGAGGCCTGTTGTCTGCTATTTTGCTGTTTGCGTCATGGTACTCAGTTTTAGTTTATTTTGCTTAGGTACCCCTGTTTACAGATTAAGTTGTTCACACTAATAAAGTTTCTAATACGACCAGTACCTACTAAAAGTTCAATGTTTTTCCATTTAGGGTGCCACTGAAGCGCTTCTTCGCCCCTCTTTGAAGGCGCCCTTACTCACTAACATACACATGTTATTTACTATAATAACTTTAACGTTTGTTTATATTTCATTAATAATATGATAATGAATTATATTATTATGAAGGTCGTCCAGCTGTAGCGAATCCGAATAGTTTGACAAGGCGACAGGCTTTATTTAGGTATACCTATTATCTGTCGCCAAAATGTTTGCATCATTGTTATGGCTAGTTCTTTTTGCCCTTATGCCCGTATTGTTGGATTTTATTTATTCGGTATTTTTAAGCCGAGGTTGCCGATTCCAATCTTAAAGGTATCGTATTTCCTGACATTGAGTTTTTTGTCGTCTTCGGACCTTGAAGTTTGAACCTTGAGACTTTTCATCTTGCACGAACTTAGTGGAAACCTGCTAATATGTTCTATTTCAAATGGCACAAAACTTCCTATTTGAAATACCTATACCATGGAATAATTTTATTTTTGCGTTTACAAACGCGTAAATATTAATACTCTACTTGCCTCAGGCGGGACTCGAACCCGCATTTTCCGCAATCCGGGCGGCTGCGTTGACCAATTACGCCACCGAGACACTGCTTTTCGCTGTCGAAATTTATCAGTGCTTGGTGCGCTTATGTTTTTATGGTAAACATTGTTTCATCAAATCTTTGAAATTTGCACTTCTAAGACCCGAACGAAATATTTTTGCAAATATTTGACGCCCAGTTACGATTAAACTACCTTACATTATGGAATAATTTTATTTATACAATGTTTTAGTAGGTAGTAGCTATCTGCGACCTAATGCGGTTTTGATTTCAATTTTAATCTTTATTCAACATGTGGTGTTGGTTCACATTATATTATCTACCATAGAATAGCTGCCTTGTGCCTACTAGGCTATCATAATGACATAATCCTATTGGCGGATTCTGCTATGATCCAAGATTTTTTTTTTAAATGCTTGTTATCTACCATTGGCATTCCTTTCCAGCATTTATTATGTTGATTCTTCTCTGGTGAAGTTGATGAAGCGACACAATATAAGTATTGCCGAGGCTATGCTTTGTTTTTCTGGGTCAAGCATCTATACAATTTTGTTTTTTAAAAATAGCGTGATATTTATGATCATCGCTTCAATGAAATGACTATTTCGACCTTTTGTACCCTCCTACCTATTACTGTCTATACCTATGTTTATAATCTATATATTTGTGTTATTTTCTGTGCATACGCAAAGTTTTTGAACATGTACTACCCTTTTTCATCAAACTTTGTGTTGCCAGGGAAAATATCTTTTTAAGTTTTTAGTGGGCAATTATACCTACTTATGTATTTTTTTTAATAAACGAAGAGACAAATGTGTGTGCTTTTGTCTATTTATATTGTTATGTACCTATTATAAGGAGTCTGTTGGAGATAAAGTTATTACTTGAATGTATCACTACCTACTTTGTTTTTTGTAACAGAACTTCTAAAATTATATATTATCTTTATTGCATTGCCTCTTGGTGATAATAGATTTACTTAATTGCTTTTTTTGTAATATTATTTACAAGTTTGCGACTTTTATTTTTCAGAACAAGGGTCCAAGAAATGGCGAAATGAAGTATTTTAAGTGTAGGATAGGTATTAGGTGTTTAGTAGGGTTCTAAAATCATTAATATTAATGGTAAGTGTGACAGTGTTAGCTCCCTTTAGCGAAAACCTTAATTTTGTAGTTAATCTTTCGATAAATAAATCCTCAAAACAAAAAAAGCTTTGCGTTTTTTTTTTCTAATACCTACCCGTAGGTTACCTATCCAAGACAGATTTTTTTTTGCTCATCATGACGCGGAATCATAGATATAGGAAACTGTAGATCGGCAATGTGAATGAGAAAGAGCATACTAACACGTATATTATAAAGAGATAGATAGACAAGACTATATTTCACGTACACGAAGGCGGTCTGTCAACTGTCAGCAGAAAAGACAGTACCTAACTGAAAGATTGCAGTACTATTTTTCACGTACCTACACGTGCGCATAACTCGCACATTGGCGCATTGTTTTGTTCTCGCCCTTAAGCCGGCTCCAAATATGTATCATTTGCCCGATCCGATCAGCGTATCCGTATCTCCGACGTATATGTGGACGGGTGATGATACGCGTATCATCAATCGCAATTAAGCGTAGATTGAGAATAGAGTATAGATAAGTCATCAGCGTACACCTAAGCGAGATAGCAATATAGCTACAGATAAAGACTAAGTATTGGCTTTTACAGACAACAATTCACCATTACTTACTACAAACGAAATCACACAAAATACTGCGTATTAGAATGATTATATTGTTAAAACCGACATAAAATCACTTAAAATGATGAGAAATATCAAAGCACCACGCACTTGTCTGCCACCAAAGCAATGGTGGCAAACATAAAAATCCGATACGCAAACAGAGTAAAAAAAAGGTTTTGTCCTGCTCCCCCGTATATATCAGACATAAGCTTTCTCACTCTAATAATTATTATTCTTTAGTAGCTCATCTATACTATATTCTCAATCTACGCGATTATGCGATCATGATACGCGTCGGCGATACGGATACGCTGATCGGATCGGGCAAATGATACCTGCCTTTAGTCGATTCATTGCCAATCTATAAATGTCAGTAATTATAATTCTATGGGTGGAATAGATTTAAGGTCTACGCAGACGAGACCCATCTGTGTTATTTTTTGTCCGTCTTAGTATAGAACATCGCTTTAACCTGCATGTCATAAAGGCAGATTTACGCAGGATAAATAACTGAAGGATTGTCAGCGTTGACTCTGGTACTGACCTGTATACCCCTAGCATGAGTTTGTTAGTTTTCGAGCTCGATCAAACGTATCGTCTCTTTTCATACATTGCCCACTAGCGCCTCTAGCGTAAACTATCAGAAACAGTGGGCAGTGTATGAAAAGAGACGAGCTCGAAAACTATCAAAACTCATACTAAGGGTACTGATGTAAATTGATTTGAAGTTCGTCGTGCGCCGACTTCATATTCCCAGCTTACCTTACCGACTGCATGTAAACGGTGTGGTCTGTTCTCGACGCTAGCACCTGTTACTGGCACTTTCTTTACTTACCCTGTGTAAATCAAGCACTCTCTTAGCACACAAGGAACTAAAAGTACCGCGCCTCATACAACCCAGAACATCGATAGACTTCAAGTAAATTACAACAAAACTTGATTACTTAATAGTAGTTTATGCAACTGTCATATAATGAAGGGTATTAAAACACGAGTGTGAGTTTATGAAACGAGCGCAGCGAGTTTCATAATAGTAACGAGTGTTTTAATACCCGTGTTATATGCAGTTGCATACACTACTTTATCTACACTCATACATAAATTCAAATAAAACAACAGAAAAGACAAATGTATGGGTTAGATCCCTTTGCCTTCCCGAGTATTTAAGAAAAATAACTGTATCATAATGAGTCGAACCGGTGTTATAATGGTCATTATGTTACAGGTTGTTTTTTTTAATTTTAATTTTGATTATCTGTATTAAAAAGTATGTCATTTTATGTTCACCTTTGATATCGTAATTCGAATATTATGACATGAGTGTAGATAAAATCTATAATCCTATTAAAACTTTTGCTATAAAGTATAAAATAACGTAAATCAATATTTTAACAATTATTTATTTAATTTCTATTTTTATAAAAACCTATTGCTTGTATTGTATAAAGTAGGATGATTGTATGTACATGTATTGTATAAAGTAGGATGGTAGAAGATGGTAGATTACAAAGGTACACGAGAACCTCTCTGGGCAAGCGCTAGACTACGGTTTACCCTTGTTTGGTATAACAACGTTTGCTCGAAAATCGTTTCGTCTAATTTCAGTTGCAATAAAGTCATTTCGCATAATTATTCATTTGACCGAATATTCAGTTGGTAGAATTTTATTTAGCATAATTATTTATTTGACATAATGTCATTTCACCGAATTTTCATTTGCACTAATTTTATTTAACCTAATGTTTAATTGGTAGAATTTTATTTAGCATAATTATTTATTTGACATAATGTCATTTCACCGAATTTTCATTTGCACTAATTTTATTTAACCTAATTTTTAATTGGTAGAAAAAATGCCATACAACTAACGTCATTTTATTTCTCTGTTATTTAAAGTGAGTAAATAATTACGTGATGTATATCAATGTGAGAAACGCCCTAAAGTCGCTTCTGGCACTCGCCGGCCGCTGCCGCGGCACGCTCGCTTCGCTCGCTCGGCTCGTGCGATTTGTTCATGTCAACCTAACTCGCTCGTCGCTTCGCTCCTCGCTAACCTATTGTTCAATTGAACATTCGATGTAATGAAAATTATACCACCTGAATAATACATCAAATGAACATTATACTTTTTGATCAATAGCGCAAATGTTGTTATCGCAAATGAACATTCGATGAAATGAAAATTATACCACCTGAACAATACATCAAATGAACATTATACTTTTTGATCAATAGCGCAAACGTTGTTATCGCAAATGAACATTCGATGAAATGAAAATTATGTCAATCGATATTATACAAAGTGATTATTTTCTTAAACGTTGTTCGAAGAAATGATTTTCGACTAAACGTTGTTATACGAAACAAGGGTGAACCCTAGACTACGACTGAGCGCCGATTAAGAAAGACCGGCCACCGGTGAGTGTGTTACGATGAACCCGGTTTTATGATCTTTTCTAGGTAGCAAAGAACGACCGGCTAGTGTGGCCCCGCGCTCAACCATAAACCATTCCAGTACCCGTAGTGTAAGTTTTTTAGTATAAAAAACGTTACTATTGTAGTTTCATCGGAGCTCAATTTGTATGGGAAACGTGAATAGCGTCCCTAGCGGAAAGAAGCGTAAATCGTGTTTCCCATACAAATTGAACTCTTAACGGAACTACCATAGTAACTTTTTTATACTAAAAGACTTACACTACGGGTACAGCAGACTGAAGAATGACGGCAAGCCTGTGCAAGTGTACTATGGCGACTTGTGCTCGTCGGTGGAATCCCGTACTTGACGTCGAAATTCAACTGGTCTATAACTGTAGACAGTTAGACTAGTTATAAGTGGCCGATATGACTCTTACCCAGATTAATTAAAATTTTAAAAAACAAGGTGATAGGATAGGTAGGTACCGTGATTTGGTATTATACATATACCTCAGGTATCAATAAAATCGTCAAAAAGCAGTCCTTCATCAAGGACATTCGATCTGTAAGTAAAGAGATCATGGTTCATTCAACCAAATGAGTACATTAAATCTGTATTTATAGAGGCTAATTGTTCATTCGACCAAACGTATCGATGGTTCATTCGACCAGTTATCTAAAAGGCAATCGTTCTCTCGGTAGGTATTTAATTGACCAGTTGAATATCCATGTCCAGTACGGGACTCGTCGGGGGATAATCAACGTGCCGCCAGTCTATCGTCAGTTTCCTTAGAACACTAAGGAAATCAAACAAAACAAATTGTTGTAAGTCATTTATTAACCCTTAAACATCTATTCTCTCATCATCTTCTCCTTCTGGCGCGCGAGCTTCTTTTTGGAAAGCTTCTTCTTTGCGGGCGCATCGTCGGCGGGTGCGGCTCTCGCCACGGCGTCCTCGCGTTCGCTCAGGCAGACCTCAATGTGGCAGGGAGACGACATGTAAGGGTTAATACGACCGTGGGCACGGTATGTGCGCCTACGCAGGCAGGGGGCACGGTTAACCTAAAAGAAAGATATAAAACAAAATTATTATTAAAGTAGATAAAGCGCAACGACATTGTGTCAGGAAAACAGAATTGTCAATCTAATGATTCATTTGTAAAAAGAAAATGGCACAAACACTTGCATATAAATGAATATAAAAGATTTAAATATAAAAGTATTAGAATCCATGAGGTGGGCACCTGGTGATTTGAAATACAGGTTATTCCCATATCAAACACCAGCTCCTCACATACATAAATGCTGTTGCTGAGATATTTTTAATTGTACCTGTGTTTTCTGTGTGAGGAGAAACAGACAGGCACTTTTTGACAGACCCCTGATTATGGCGTCGGGACAGACAAGAGGATAATGCATAAAACAATAAGAGGAAAGGAGCTCCAGGGCTAAAATTGTAATATTTTCGGATCTATAGGCAATCCTTACTCGGGGCACATTACGAGGACTAACGGCTGTTGGGGCGGAAAGGTCCTCGAATGGCGGCCGCGTGCCGGGAGACTCAGCTTTAGTAGGTCCCTACAAGGTGGACCGACGATCTGGTACCTAAGGGCGCGGGAAGCCGCTGGATGCGGGCAGCGCAGGAATGATCGGGTTGGAGATTCTTGGGCGAGGCCTATGTCCAACAGTGTGCGTGCCTTGATGATAATGATGAATCCCTTCTAATATTGTAAATGCGAAACTCTGTCTGTCTGTTAAGCTTTCACACGTAAACCACTGAACCGATTTTGATGAAATTTTGTATGGAGTCAGTTGAGTGAGACACTGGAAAGAATATAGGACATTTTGGCACAATAACCAAAATTGATGCGAAACCACTAGTAAAACTAAAATAATTTGAAAGCAATTGTGTTCAGCAGTGCGAGCACGAAATTATGGGTAAAATTCATCAAAAATCAATTTGCGAGATATAAACAGATAATATTTGATCGATCGATCGATATATTTCCATTGTCAACTCTGTCCAGACCTGTGCACCATGCGGTTTGTGTACCTCTTAAGAACACTGTTGGACACATTCACGTCCAAGTAATAATCTCCACAACGAATATGACCTGTATGGTTTGCATGCATCTTAAGGACCAAACTGTCCTTAAGATGCACGCGAACCATACAGGTGTTAAATGTTAACGCACATGGCGGGCAAAAAGACCACAGTACGCCAACTTATCGAGATCGACAAACAACCGCGAAATCATGGAAGATATCAAATACGTTCACTAAAAATGTTTAGTGATATGTCGTTTCAATAAACTATAGTCAGGCCACCCCGCATGGTCATAAAAAGTATCCCTAAACCTACCAATCACTCAGGTTTAGGGTTATTTTGTTTGTTTTTAAAACCCACCTAAAACACTTTATCATTTTACTATATTTTATTTTAGTGAAATGACATAATATCATACTATTATTTTGTCATTTAGCAAGAAGACATAATAAACAAGAATATCAACATCTACTGTGATTTTGTGGTATCCTTGGTATCCTCTTTTCCCTGTGACTACACTTATGCAGACTGCAGTGGTCATTGACAGGCAGACTGGTCTTTATTGCTTTGCAGTAAAAAAAATACCTGCCTTTTTGTCTGCATAGTGCGTTACAGAAAGAGTTTTGTCATATTTTATTAGTTGTTCCCTAGAGCAAATATAAAGAGGTTTGTATGTTCCACACGGATGATCCATGATTACTTAATCTGTCCTACCTTACAAGGACTGATTGAGTAATTATACAAATACTAGCCTCTAATTTAATGGGAAAAAAGACCCTTACAGATCTGTGGGAAAAAGACTAACAATAACAATCAATGAATATCACAATTCACAAATAGTGAACTATAGTGGGTGTGTGTCACTGGACATACTGCCTCCAGAGACAGACGGTACAATATTTGAATTAAATTTAAAAAAATAAATAACCACACAGGAATTCATGGGTGGAGTGGAATGGTTACTTATATCAACCTAAATTTCAAGTTATTGGCATTTATGACTTAGCTATTTTATGTGCCATAAAATTGAACCACAAATGGATACACTGTTCATAATATAATTGTTTGGAACAAAGTCATCTGAGCATATTTTTTTATAAAAAAAGTAGCCAATGAGTCAAGCTCACATGAAGGGGTAGTATCCTCATACGAAGATAACTAGTGCAAGAGAAATATGTACTGCATTGTAGCGAGCCAAATTTTTTGTTCCCTTCAAAATATATCCAAAGCATTATTTGGTTGGCAGCAGATTACAAGATTGGTGGAATAATTGGATATTCATGTTTTGTAAGAAACTCCCTTGTCTTTAATGAACACTCACACTAAATTTAATACCTATTTATCTTGTTTAGTCATGGTTTAAAACTGATGCTCTCTCTCTCTGTCTCTCATTCAGCAAATAAAATGACACATCAGTTTTAAATAATGACTAACTTTAGTCCATTTTAAATAATGACTAACTTTAGTCCATGTTTTATAATAAGGGGGTTTTAGTTTAGTGTTGGACGTTTCTCCTGAGTTCTTGTTGTAAAAACACGTGTTGATAGACTCCATTTTTTACCTAAATCAACCTTACAATTTTTATTACTACTTTGGTTACATTTTCACTTGACATTGGCAAATGCGCTTTCAATTTATATGTCTAATTATTGTAAAACAAAAAAAGAATAACAATAAGTGAAAATAGAGATTATAACCTTAAAATTGTACAACCGAATGAATCATAGAACTGAGGTGAAAAGCCTAAAACTAACAGTCCAATGTTAATAAAGTGTCAATTGCATTTTACTTAGTTCTTCAGAAGAAATGTTGGTGGCTTAGTGCGTAAGAGCGTCGTCTCCCACCCGGGAGGCACTGGTTCGATCCCTGCTACGTACCAATGTGTTTTAAAATTTTGAATTCATATGTACGTTTAATAGGCACTTTTACAGTGAAACCTCTATGAAGAAATTCTTAGGTTGTGTTTGAAGTCGACCAACCTGCACTTGGCCAGCGTGGTTGACTAAGGCCTAATCACCCCTAATGTGGGGTAGGCTAGAGCCCCTCGGTGGGGACATTATATGAGCTGTTGATGTTGTTGATGTGTTGTAGTTCCTCAGATGTCAATAAGTTTTATGTATTCTTTCCTTATCACTAACAATAAAAAGTCACACAATTCTATGATTGATAAAGTGTCTGAATGCACTGCACTTCAGTCACTATAAAAACTTGACTCCTCAGTAAGTCGTAGGTCCATAATATGTAACCACATTTGACAACTGTGGCTCTTATTGCATAAGTAATAAAGATGTCAGTAGTGGTTCTTACACAGCACCAGTCTACTTACTAAACAGTTGACCACATAAAGATACTGACATTTTGAAAGTAAAACTGGCTAAACCATTGTAGGAAGCTATCAAACAAGATATGGAATAGAAGTCAGTAGTGTGTACAATGTATTAATAGTGACTCTACCAATGCCATTTAATTGTAAAATGTTACTGTATGGGCTCACCTGAATGTGATCAATGACGAGCCTGTCAACATCTAGGCCTTTGTAGTCAGCATTAGATTCAGCATTCCTCAACAACTGTAGGAGGAACTCTGCAGATTTTTTTGGCCACCGTCCCTGTGTAGTTCCGAACTGCTTGGCTTGCGCACAACGACCTACACCACCGTTGAAGCGGCGGAAGGGAATGCATTCCTTCTTTTCTACAACATTTTTAAGATAGCGGACAGCACGGCGTAGTTGCATCTTTCTGATGGACATGGCAGTCTCATATGTGTTCTGAAATATAATTAAAAAGTGTATGAGGTTCCAACTTTCAAATTAATTGTGCATTGAAATTAATGTGTAAAATTACATTAAAACCATGTATGTAACAAAGTGAACAGCAAAATATGTTATTTTACTATAGGTAGTAATTGTTACAAATTGATTTCTGCCTTTAGAAAACAGTTTGTATATGAAGCAACAAACTGTCAAGCAATAAAGGCAATTAAAAAATCACTATAATATTACAAATGGTGCTAAATAAAGTAGCAGAACAGAATTGTGGATGTATGAGATGTGTAAATAAAATAGAAGTGGCCAATAGACTGTAGACAACTTATGTTGTATTTATTAGTTGTTCCTAGTGCAAAAATTTACACTAATTTATAGAGAAAAGATAAGTTTTATGTTCTACATGGACGAAATCGCGGAAGGACCACCAATAAAATCCTAAATTTAAAGTAATTTTATGGCATTACTATGATGTTGTGAAGAATTGTTTGTGTATATCAATATGATGCTATTTGTAAATGGTGAGTGAAAGGAACAATACTTCTCATTTACTATGATGGTAGAACAGCCGAAGTTTATACGTCCACTTTTACCAACTATCGCTACATGACCCATACCTTTCAAAAATAAACATTACATGTGGGTACATGGTACAGGTAAAAATGTATGTCAAACGATAATACCTTGAAGTGAACACGGAGATTGGAACCACGCGCCTTGCATGACTTTGCTGGATTGTCCGGTTCCCGAGAGTAACGACCCATTTTGCTTCTGAAACAGAGCGGCTTGTTTCAAACACTATAGGTTATATTTTTGTACATTTCATTGCTTCTCACTCATCCGTTAAAATAAACACGTAAATGTATGGGAAACACTGAAATTTCAGACACCATGACTTGATTATATCAGAAATTAGAGACTTTTTCTGATAAAATTGGATTTATGCAAACACGAAACCAACCTCTCAGGGGAAATTTACACAGGAAAAGGAATAGACAACAGCTTTTGACAGTTCATTGACGTTGACATTAAGAACTCGGTGTTGCTCACTGAAATATTGTACCATAGACAACTGTTTCACGTTGTTTTACGGCAAAGGGATCTAGCCCATACAGCCAAGTCTTCAGTTTCATATTTCTTGATTTTTGCATTAAAATGTGGGTGCCACACTTTTTAATGCATCTAGGGAGTGCTTGGCGAGAAATGCATGGTACAGACCTCATGATGGTGACTGATGAGAATTGTGTAGTGGGATTTCCAACCACTATACAATTCTCAACGCCACATACACAAAACTTTTATTTCAATGATTCGTCATAACTGTTCGTCAACACGGATGCATATGCAACAAAACGACACCACTTCCACTGCACAAAATCCACTCCGAAGCTATTTTGAATTATCGAAATAAAGATCGACATCCAGACGCCATTGTTTCCCGCCAAACACTCTCATGTTGTTTTCTAAATTCTCGCGATCACGATAAGGCAAAGGAATTTAGCTCATACATCTATCGTGTAAAAAAAATCACACATACACATATATTTTAATGCACCTCATTAGTGAGTGCTTGGTGAGTAATGCATGACAATCTCATGGCGACTGATAAAGTGGTAATCCTAATATAACTCTCAACGTCATGAACAATACAAAACCTTTATTTCAATGATTCCCCATAACAGATCAACACGGATGCTTGTTTAGATTGATTTGATTTATGCATCAAAATTTGTGCACAAAGTCTATTTTGAAACAATTTTGAATTATCAAAACATAAATCTTCCTGCCTATTCGCTAACTTTTTTTGACCAAAGACAGTGATAATCATCATGTGAATTACATATCCATTGTCTTACAGAATCTTTTTTAGTTTTTGATATGTAATTCAGTGCGAATTCAGTCGGTGATTATTACTTTTATCTGTCAAAAAAAGTTAGTGAATAGGCCGGCAGATGTCATAATTACGCGCCACAACACCCCTATTGGGGAATATCTGTCACACGCATAGATAAAGGAAACTATAGATCGGCAATGTGAAAAATGAAGGGCATACTAACGCGTATATTAGAAAGAGATAGATACTATTTTTCATGCACACAATATGCGCATTACTCACACATTGGTGGAAGTTTTCGTTCTAGCCCACGAAGATAGATTGACTAAAATATAAGCTTCTTGGTTTAGCCCTAGTCGATTCATTGCCAATCTATAAAGGTCACTAATTATAATCACACATTTTAATATCTTTATAATAAGGCTCGCATGCAAGGAGCGGCAAACATTCTTAAGCACGATTTTTTTGCAGTACAAACTACGTCTGAATACTACCTATTTAATTGATGACGTATACTGTAAAACAAACGTGCAGGACAATGCAGTGTGAACCAAGCCCTCAAAGAACTTTATTAGGAGTGCTTGGTGCTTGGGATACGTATGAAGCTTATGTACAAGTATAAGTCTTTTGTTTTTTTTAAACAAAAGGCAAAAGAAAGGAATGTAGCCCATGCCCATATAACTACATTACGTCAGTAACAATTTCCTTTATAGCACTCTTATATTTTACCTATAGAATTATCTTCGTGCTTTATAGTAATTAAATTAATTAAAAAAACAGAAGATTTATGTCCTCTTTCTTCATAACGAATTATGATTAGGATGATAATAATTCGTAATTGATTTATTGCATTGTAATGTATTACGAAGGTAATACAAAACTTTTAATTCAATCAATATTAATTATTGTAGTACAAACATACCTACCTATGGAAAGTCTCAATCGATTTTGCACTTTATGCCACATCCGTTTGAAAATCAATTGGAGAAAGACAGTTTTGGGTGGATAGTCATCTGCTGCCGTCTGTATGTACTTTTATTTTTCAACAGAAACAATGAAATCTTTACTTATGATCTGAGAATGATATAAAGAGTTTCTGCCGAGTTCTTGTTGTAAAAACACATGCTTAAAGACTCCATTTTTAACACAATCCACCGTAGTTACAGTTGTCTGTTACTTACTTATAGTACGTGTAGTATGTGCATACATTTTCACTTGACATTGGCAAAATGCGTATTCTTTGTGTCGCAAACGCCAGTATTATAAAAAAAAGAAGAATGATATAAAATAAAGTATGTATGTATGTACCTTCAATGTACATACCTTAGATTAAAGCAAATGGGAAGACACGAAATTCTCTATCACATCTATCGAAAAGTAGGCCTCGTCAACTATATAGACAAAGTATCGCTCACACTATGTCAATGAAGGTCACGTACAGCATCGTTAAGGTGCTGAATAGTGTCGACCGAGAAAGCGAGATAGAGTGATCACTTTTACGTAAACGCGCGCAAGACGGCGAGTCTTGGGACTTCGTTTACCTACTCAAAATGTCCGAATAAATCATGTATTTTGAAATAGGAATCTTCTTGAAAATATTACTGTTTACTTACGCGTGAAAAGTTATTCCTTGTGTCTTGTCTTACAGTGCACAAATCGCTCAAGGTGCACTAACCTTGAGCGATTTGTGCACTGTAAGTATGCACAGGGAGGCATTTTTTGAACGCTATTTTTCTCCTTGATTTTTTGTCTCACTTTAGAACGTAGGTACCATGCACGTAAAAACGATTCACTGTCCTATTGGAGACTGACACGTAGTAGGGCCATTTGGCCTCAGTTTTGTAGGCACACGCGCTTTATACGGGTAACGTTTTTTCCCTTTTTTGCTTTAATCTAAGATATGTATGTATGTATGTACATACTATATTAAAAATCAGTTAATTTGTAGATAATTGCTTGCATAGGTATTATTTATCATCTGAACATACGAACTGACTGATATAAATTTATTTTCCTACAATCAAGAAGTAATTTGGAAATTGGTTTCAGTAAATAAATAAATAAAAGTAAAAATTTCAGTACGTTAAAATTTATTCGTATTATTTTTGTGCACCTAATAAATTACAACTAAATAGGTATATCTTATTACAAAATAACATTACAGTATCCTATGACATCATTGATATGTATACGTAAACGTTTTAAATTTAACATACCTATTAATCAATTCACTTTTAAGATTGAGAATTTGTTGTCTACAAAAACAATTAGCTAAATTAATTCGAATGTTAAGAGCGGTTAATTATATAATCTTAATTTTTAACGACCTTCATTGAACTACGCATTACTTACTGTTTTTGCCTTTTTTGACAATTGTGTACTTGATCTATTAATAAAAAATATAATAATTGGCATACAATTTTAACGATAATCAGGCACTTAAAATAAGTAGGTAGGTTTATAAAGAAACTGAAAAGCTTAAACTAAATTAGGTATATGAGTCAATAGTTAAAAATGTAATAAGGACATATTTCTATTTACAAACTATACCTATACACGTTGTATTTTTAGTGGCTGTCGATCCGAAGCCATTGTAATAAGTATGTATGTACTGTACATACCTAGGTCAAACAAACCACTCTTGCTATATGGGACCAACATCGAAAATCGGGGAAAAAAATCAGCTGTTCGTTTCAAAAGTGCGCCTACCGTAAAACAACTAAGTAACCAAAATGTATGGAAGAGTTAATTTTTTTGTGATTTCTATGATAGTCCCATAGCAAGAGATGGTTGTATTGACCTACATATTAAAATTGATCCGGGTCAACAACCACTAAAAAATTACCATGTAGGGATATAATGACATGACCAATTAGTGTACAGTAACATCACACCAAACATAGCAACAGAAATCTATCCCAATGAAAATTTTAGTTAAATTACACTTGATGTCTTGCTGACTATACACTTATGGTGCAGACCAAATAGTCACATATCAAATCTTATTGCTCAAAGCGTAAAGCTATGTTTACTCTTATTTTTAACTTTTTTACATTTATAATATAATCCCACGAAGGTGGCGTTTCTTTAATATTATTTTATTAAATATTTACAAAATCATTATCCATCATAGGTTAGATAATGCCATTCCTAATAATTCAAACAATATACACAAGATACTACAATATTCAAAAATTTATTACGATGTCTACTTAAATTTATATTACTTTGTATTTTTACAGTTAAGATACACATTGCAGACTAGAATAGACTAGATAGTGAGTATATTGATATGCTATGACTAAGCTACTGTATCAGTACTAATTCCATACATAATATAAATATTTCTTCCAACTATTTGACTAAATCGGATTCATAATAATTGCTTTCTTACTAACTAAACGCCCAAGATTAATATCTAAAATAATACTTTTGTCTAAAAAATCTTATTGATTTAGTATTGTATTGTTATCAAGGTGTAACACAAATAACGAATACCTATCCTTAAAGTGGTTTACCTAGTCATATACACAGGTATTTTTATGATCATTTTTAACAATGATACTATAAAATTAAATACGAATTGACTTTTTACAAACGTTTATCATGGGTAGTTTCCGTACCGTGCAGACCCTGCCAATTCCAAAGAAATCTATTTTCAGGGTGTGCGGTACTTTTGTTACTCATTGTATATTAAATCAAATAGCATATTTTTGCATGGCAATACAGTTTGGTTTAGTTAATTTGTATAAATACAAATTGTTGCTTCTTTATAATATTTTAATTAAGAAGCACTTAAATTAAACATTAGTTAACAATTAGATTTAGATGTTTGATATTTTAAATATTAAAATATTAAGGATCTAAATGTAATTGTTAACTAATAAAATTGTTTCTGAGTGGGTTTTGTCTGATAGAGGTGTGATTTTGACGCCCAAGCGTTACCGTGGATATGTTGACGATTATTAGGAGGAATTTTTGAAATAAAGATTTACTAGAAGACGTTGAGAATTTTATAGTTTTAAATGCAAACTTCAAGAAAGAAGATAAATATTATATCAATATTATCAAGAAATTTATAGGTAAAACTGGAAGCCACACTACCAATAAAAAAGTGAAGACAACTTTTTTGACCCCCAAGTAACCTTTGAATGTTTCCGTTTCCTACCTGTCACCTACTAACACTTAAGCTTCTTGTTCTCCCCACATGTAATATGATGACGTATGTACGTATGACAACTATTAGACTGACTTTTTTCATTGTTAGTGTGGCTTCGAGTTTTACCTATAAATTTCTAGATTATTGTAAAGGTATGGTTGTGTGGACTAGATTGCTTTGCCTTTCCTGACGAATTAAGAACATCAACTTCTGTCTATGCGTTCTTTCTTTCTTATCTGTGACTGACACCGCAAATGGCAACATTAGCCTAAACGTCACACACTGCCAACTAGAATTTTCGCGGGAAAACGAAAAAGTTTAGAATAAATTTTAGTTAATTCATTCCACAGATCAGAGTGTATTCATGTATTAATACACAATTTTATGATTACGTACATACGTAGTTTCTGAGTGTCATTCTCTAATACCTACGGCGGGCCTAAGATGATTGTTTTTAGGAAACAATTATTATATTACAAGTATAGCAATAATGACAAATCATGGAAACGTTTAGATGTAGGTTAGGTATTTAACTTTATTGGTGGTAAATAGTACTGCACAAGCGCTCGCGTTGCTATGACATGGTACTAATCTATTTCTGATGCTAACGTATATTCTCGCTTATTGAAGACCAGTAAAATTGCTTTAGTACGTACTTAAATGATAATTAATTAATAACGTAGGTAGGTATGTATAGATACTAATGTTCTTTCCCACTGAAACTAAGGTTGTTAATGCGGCGCCGGCGCAGGCGGAGGCAGCAATGGCAAAGGTGCGACGCACGCAGCGCAACCGTCTCTCTCTGTAACAAGAAAAATATTTTTTATGGAATATAGATACGTATGGTGTAGGAGGAGTCCGACATAACCCGGGGGTCGCCCTTCGGGGTCCGGGACCTCTGGGAAAAATTGTGGCGAACAGAGGACATGTTTTTAGTGGGAAGGCCACTCCACTGAGAGGCGGAGGCGGAGGGGAGAGTCCCAAATGACCCCGATTCCAGCCCACGGACCCGGGGTATTCTAATGAATTTTCAAACTATAAAAAAGTAAGTTAGGTACGTACCTATCTAAAGGTAAGCGAGGCCGTCATACTATCAGCATAATAACTTATTGGGTAATCTTGTTTTAACTGCGCCTGGCTAGCTACCACCGCCTTATCAAATCATTTATTGTGTTTCGACCATTAGATGAATGAAATGAAAGTGAGTGAATGTAAAACTCTTTAATCTTAGAATCCATTGTCTAAGATCTAAATGGACTTCGCTAAGACGTACTTTTTAAACGTCAAAAGCCCTACCCCCGTTTCTTCAGGGCGAAATAAGTAATTATTTTAATAGCCAGTCTCTGTGTTTACCAGAGTCCTGGGTGAAGCTCGCCCGTAAATTCTTCCTTATCATCAGGTGAATGAAGGCCAACAAAACCATGGTATTAAAGCCTCGTTATTAAAACATGACGTAAGCTCAATAGAAAAAAAATACCTGCCACCCTATAAAGAGGGGGTTGATTGTAAGAACTCATCCCTCGTCGGTAATCCCGATATAATTACGGTACCTAACGACCAATTAGCTACAGTTTGCGAGAGGTAAATATTATTGGAATTAAAACACTCGTCAATTTGGTTATTTTTATTTTAGGACACGGGTACACTGAAATAGGTGGTTCTATTTTTATTTTAGACAGTAGATAGTAACCTAGATTAGTATTTTCTGATAACACGAAATATTATGAGATTTATTAAATAGTAAGATAAGGTAAAAAAAGGAGGTTCTGTATACTACATGTATACGTGTAAGTAGATTTTTAAAGAAAATTTGTTATTCTAGGAACATACCTATATTTTGTCTTGATCAGACACTAAGCATGTTAAATAAATATCCACATGAATAAGTGAGGATATTTATTTAACATAGTGTCTGTAATAAATATTCACACTTATTCATCAAGATTTTAATAACAAATCATGATAGCAGCGTCACTGACCACTTAACCATAGTATGTCGCAGGCGGATCGTAAACACGCCGTATTACAGTATTACAAAACGGCGCGGCGGATTGTAGTGTATGAGAATGATGAGTAACAATAATACCACTCCGCTTGGTCATAAAGAAAAATAACCTGAACCTACCAATAGTAAGCGATCTCCATTAGATTATACAGACTAATATTGATAGAATCTACTACGGATTTATCAACAAACGGTTTTATTTGGTTAACAATTTTATTCTCACACACTTTCATGGCGCCGTTTCGTAATAGCGGCGTGTAATGCGATCCGCCTGTGACAATTATACACATAACGTCCGCGGCCACACTGTTTTACTGTAGAGTGACTCAAAGAATGATGTCTTTTTGGATGAATAAAAAAATTAGAACTTAAGTTTAAGACCATTAAAATTTAATGTTCATTAATTGACGGAGGGTCATTGGAATCATCCGGAATTAATTGCATATGAAGGCCAACTAAAAACGCGTATATATTTTTTCCTGATTTTTGCGGATCCAAATTTTTAACGAATTTCATAGAACAACTTAATTGACCAAACCCCCTTCACCCCATTAGTTTGTCAGTCACAGTTAGACAGAGCATCTCGCGCTTGCATAACACACCCAGAAAACCCAGAACACGTTAAAAAATCTGTTGCCTTTTATTACGCTGCTACATTTTCTCATACTTAATATTAATATGAAAATACATAGGTAATGAAAATGGATACTCGGACTGCTGAGGTGGTTTTTAGTGTAACATCTGTCTTGGTTGTTGACTTTTGCGTTAGATTGTTTACTGAAGGACTGTTACTTTTTGGGTTTGGTGTTGTTTGGTGCCCCTTACTTTTACCTATGTAGGCGACAGGCTGGCAACCTGTCATTATTTGAAGGCACTACATGTCCCATACCTATTGCCAGATGTGACAGAACGATCAGAGTGTAGGTACGTACTAGGCATCGAGCCACCCATAAAGTCAAAGTCGCTTGCGCACTCGTAGTAAAACACGTAGAAAAATAAATCAGGAAACTCGTTTTGAAGACCGCCACCGTATGATGCGAATGCGACAGAGGTTAGCTGAGTGTAGCCACACCATGACGGTGTCATTTAATAAAGGTGGTGCGCATTTTCTTACATAATTTTTCAATTCTTATCATTGGAGGTTCGAAAATATTTCTCATACCACTTAAAACCATAATGATCATTCTTCATAACTTCATAAAACATAATCATTGAAATTCATAATATCATTAATCATACATTTTTGGGCGAGTCTAGTGTTTTATGCACCTACATGGCTGGGTGATGGGTAGGTTAGGGTTATTTTTTTATGACCAGGCGGAGTGCACTCTTTTGTAAGCAACAAGGTAGTAACAGTATTAATAAAAAAATTATGATCACTAACTGTTATGCAATAAAAATGTATGAATAAAAAAAGTATGAAAAATAAAATTATGAAGAGTGATTATTATGAACACAAATCGGTAGTAAGACAAAAACAGGAACAGGATTTAGAATATAATGTGAGCCAATATGGACCGGTATGTTGTACTATGTATACATACCTCGTTCATGCATATAATGCAAAGTGGGCCTCAAGTCCGGTAACCGCCAGGGCTCCAGTCGCTCGTCTTCCCGCTCCACCTTCGGAACCAGCGCGCTCCAGCACGAGTCTTCAGCCCGAGATGTCGTGGTCGTGTGGCATGACCATGAACAAGTCTGGAAAGAACAATTTACATTACACAAAAGGAACACAATTTTTTTGAGGATCTCGATACTCTCAAACCTCGTAATGCTTATTGAAAGTTATAAAGTAGGAAATTAAAACTCAAAATTTATATGCGTACACTCACACACACAGACACAATTTTAGTTGAGAAGTTTTTCTTTATGGAATATATTTTGCGTTTAGAAACGCGTAAATATTTTTCAAATTAGAAAAAAAACACTTAAAAAAATCGACCTGCCCCAGCATTCTCCGCAATCCGGGTGGCTGCGTTAACCACTACTACTTTTCGCTGTCGAAATTTGTCAGTGCTTATGTTTTTATGGTAAACATTGTTTCATCAAATCTTTGAAATTTGCACTTCTAAGATCCGAACGAAATATTTTTGCAAATATTTGACGCCCAGTTAAGATGAAACTACCCTATATTATGGAAAAAATGCGTTTACAATTTCTTTATTAAATAAATTAGCTACCCTTAAAAAACTCAATCCGTCCGTTGTGTTGTGTTATCCTGTAGGAAGAGTTGCAGCTCTGACACAAGTTTTCAAGGAGATGCCCAAAATCAATATTGTAATTATGATTGAGAAACTGAAATAAACACATTGTTAATTTTATAAATTATAAAATGATAATGTCGTAATGATAACCTCTTAGATAACCTGGTAAGAAGAGGTAGACAGCAGGCTAGCGGCTCTAATCTGGAGCAGTCCGAACTGGGGTAATACCTCCGCCTTACAGAAGACCACAGCCAATTAAGTATACATTTTTGTGGTGCTGTGTTTCTGTTGTTGAGTGAGGTTGAGCTCCATGGGGGTAGAGCGGGGCGAGGTTGGCAGTGCGCGAGTGTCACGTCAGTGTTGCAACCGTCTATAGGTTACGGTACTGCTTACCACCAGGCAGGCCATATGCTTGTCTGTCAACCACTTGACATAAAAGACCTGGCTCTGTATAGAATTAATTGTAACATGCCTGAGTGAGTTGAACAGTGGAATTTATAAATTACAATTTACTCTTAGAATTTATTATACTAACTTGAGACATAACATTTTGTTTATATTACGAGATGGCAAACAAGCTTGTCTTGAGTAAGTCTTTATTTCTATTGAAAACCTATTACCTATAGGTACAGATGTGTAAGCTTACGAGTGCATACGAGTCAGAGTCACTGTAGCTGATGACCAACCACAGTACCTATCAATTGCAGTTGCGTGGTCTGCCTGTCAAAAGTGGCGTCAAGAACCTATCAGGCTAGATAGACGAGGGTGCCTTCCACTAGGTGGAATTATTTGACCTTTTACAGAAAGAAAAAGGTCTATCTTAAGTTTATATCCTGTATTTTCAACATAAAGAAACGTTTAGGTACTTCGGTTTGTGCGTTTGGCTAAAGTACATACCATACAATAGCTGTAAAAGTCATAACATTTAATTTACTTTAATAATTAAATAACTTCTGAAGTTCAGTGAGGACAAAGTTATCTGTTTCAATGGGGCACGTTGTCACGTAGAGTCGGTGTTCGATTACCGGCACGAGTGTCGTGTGTGGCTATCAGATGCGACACGTCACGGCAATTACTCGTACATCGGCAGAGAGCGCTGTCACTTAACTAATAATTATGAAACAATGGAGTTACTGCGATTTGAAATGGTTCTCAACATGTTCGATATGAATTTTGACAGTTGGATGCATTGATCTACTGTTTGAGGTTTATATGGTTGGATTACTATTTTTTAATCGCCAAAGCTGTTCGATGTCTTGCAGGTCATGCGTTCTAGATAAGCGACTAGTTACGCCTTTGTAAGTCCGCCCCGAGTGCCAAGCACCGAAGGGTGACAACGACAGCACCAAAAGGGGTGACAGCGTTATAGTTACAAAATGCTACTACCATGGTACCTAGGGCGCCAATTTTAATTGGAGCGTCAGCACTATCCCACTGGAATGCTGGCAGAGAATTTCATTTCCTGATTGTGCAACACTACGTGACAACGCAGGGCAGGACAGCCCAATCCTAAGGGGAAGGAGAGTAGAGAAAAAAGCTTGTCAGAACATACCCCGTTGGATCTGTGGTCAGAATACTTGCCAGGCAAGTAAGCCAACTCAAATATGCAAGCAATATTCCACGCAGGGCCGCACTTGCGCCTTGTTACAAATACCAACGATGTTATTTTTATGACGATGAAAAATACATTGACGGACCATACCACATGCTGGCTAGGCCTAGGCATAGGTACGGCGTGTGTGGGACTCATCCGGCGCGGAATAGCGCTGGTCCTACCCACTAAAAACCACCGGTACCCTCCTAAGCCCTCCTGGGGGCGTTTTGAGAACAACGATAGATTTTTTGAAACTAGAAAATATACACTGTAGAAAATCTAACTGCCCTAAGCGGGAATCGAACCCAGCATCTTCCGCAATCCGGGCGGCTGCGTTAATACTACGCCACCGGCATTGCTTTCGCTGTCGAAATTTGTCAGTGCTTGGTGCTTATGTTTTTTATGGTAAACATTGTTTCATCAAATCTTTGAAATATCTATTTATGCTGATAGATGCCTAACATTTTTGTTTTTTTCTTTAATTTTCCCGTGGCCATTGAACGTACCTACTATGTCATACTGTTATTGATTTTATTTTTATTGTTTTGCGTAGCGTGGTCGTGGTATATTAATAATGCATATTTAAAAATTTGAGAAGCACTAAGCACACTGGTAATCTTTTTACGTGACTGCAAACAAACCTCGTAACAATTATTGTTGGTTGATTTAAAATCGGAGTTTTTCAAGAGTGAAACATTTTACACGTATCTAGGTAACGTATAACGTAACATTTATTTTAACTAAGTGCACTAGAAAATTGATTAATGAAATATTAAAATAGATAAAAATATATGTATTTTATTTAAGTGCTATTTTAAATACCAACACCTACATAAATTATCTAATTTTTAAAAGGTCAAGCGATGACTTCATTCCAAGAATTCCACCTGATGGTAAGCAGAAGTGAAGTCCAAATCCAAAAATAGCCTATCTTTGCGAGAGACAAACCGCCGCGCCACCCTGTGCTTTTTCACGCCTCTTTTGAATGACCCAGAATTGTAGGAAGGAGGGAACACATGAGCTGGCAGTGACTTCCATTTCTTGATTGTGCGTAACGATCTATTCGTAATATGTTTTTTCAACTATCATATACTAGTGGTTGCTGGCGGCTTCGCTAGAGTCAATGTCGGCGTCTCCCGGGATATCATAAAAAACAAAACTATTATGTGGTTTAATACAATTGTAATTTTTAAATGTAGTAAGTATTTTTATTTCACGGATGCGGGTGAGTAACTTTGTGTGACATAATATGCATATCTACACAAACAATCATGTCATCTTATAGAATTTTTCTCGGAAACCGGGCTGAGCTCATTCCTGAGATAAAAAGTTAAATTATTATGCTAGATATCTATACTTACTATTAACCTTAAGAAGCGTCGGTGGCTTAGTGCAAAATCCGTTGTCTCCCACCTGGGAGGCACCGGTTCAAACCCCGCCACGTACCAATGTTTTCAAATTTAGAATTTATATGTACGTTTAATTGACGCTTTTACGGTGAAGGAAAACATCGTGAGGAAACCTGCACACACCCATGAAGAAATTCTTAGGTTGTGTGTGAAGTCGACCAACCTGCACTTGGCCAGCGTGGTTGACTAAAGAAAGCCTAATCGCCCCTAATGTGGGGTAGACTCGAGCCCCTCTGTGGAGGTATTATTGTGAGCTGTTGATGATGATACTAACTTTAAGGTAAGGTATAAGAAAAGTATTCTCATAAATGTAGTAAGAGATATCACCTAGAACTATGATCTTGAATTTGCCCTTGACATACGCTTTGGAATTGAAGAGGTTTCTAATTTTTGCTTTGAATCTAAATTAAAGCCAATTAGGCGTAATCCCATCCTGCATTATACGAAGATTGTTGACACCAATCAAAATTGTTTTAACATTACAGAGATTACCTACTCCCACTGGTCTTATAAATAAATCTAAAGTAAGTAATTTAATTAATTAAGAAGCGTCGGTGGCTTAGTGCGTAAGGGCTTCATCTCCCACCCGCGAGGCACTGATTCGATCCCCGCCACGTACCAATGTGTTTTAAAATTTTGAATTCATATGTACGTTTAATCGACGCTGTTACGGTGAAGGAAAAACATCGTGAGGAAACCTGCACACACCTATGAAGAAAATTCTTAGGTTGTGTGTGAAGTCGACCAATCCGCACTTGGCCAGCGTGGTTGACTAAGGCCTAATCGCCCCTAATGTGGGGTAGGCTCGAGCCCCTCGGTGGGGGCATTATATGAGCTGTTGATGATGAAGCAATTTAATTATGTAATGTCGAAACACACCTAAGTACCGTTTACGTTTATGAAAGGTCCCTAAAAGCATAAACGTGAGGTACTGTGGCGGCAAAGACTATATTACTCCGTGTGTGGCGGACTCGATACTCTTTCGCCACTGGCACATTAATGCCCGTTTTCACCAACAGTCTCTTATGATTAGGGCTTCCTTAAGCGATATTTTAGGAGCTCTTACAGTGAAATTCGTTTTCACCAACGCTTAGGTATCACCTGAAAGCTTAAGGAACTCTTAATATTTAAGGTCCCGATTTTGCTCTCCCTATCGGTTCCCTAACCTTGTTTACCATTCGTTAGTTAATTTTGGTATAGAAAATATGTGTATTTTTCTTCAATTGGCTGTGATTTGCATCAGTTTGTTGAGATTTTACAAATTACAAGCGTTAGAAACCGTGAAAATAATTTCGAGTCGACTGCCAAAAATACCACAAAAAATTAAGCATTGGATTTATTGATTTTTTTTTATAATAAATAATAAATATAAAAAAAATATATTTGTCAAATCGTGGCCTCACGCCGCCGTTTTACGACTTGACGTCTTCGGTCATATTATGACCATCATCATAGGTTAGGGATCAAAGTAGTAGTAAATAAAAGAAGTCTATTTAGAGCCTAAAACATTGTAACTTAACAATATCTGGACCTTATTCGTCTTTATTTTTTACTAAGTGTTCAATTTTCAAGATATATATGAATATTTACACTTTTTTTCACAAAAAATGTCATAGCTGTCACTTAGTATAGAGTCCCCTTATTAGGTAACACTTAGCACTGTGAAAATGAATTTAAGTAAGTATGCTATTTAGGTGTTACTTAGTGTAAGAGACGCCTACTTAGGGATCCGTTAGAGACTGGTTGGTGAAAACGGGCATAAGAGTGCTGTTTTTATGATAAACAGACGGATTGGTTGAATTGAACTAGGAACACAAACCGCGGGCGAACGTCAAAGAATAGGATTTGACACATTTGATGCACGACCGCCACGAACAATGTACAATACCAAGCTCTGAAGTTGAAGAATAATAAGAAAATGTTAATTACTTTCTAGTTCAGTATTTTATTGAGAGCTACGCCCTAGAAGTTCCAGGCGGTCTTGACAGTACCTACCTATGTTTATTTCAACAATACATATTGTGTACCTACCTAAATTAATTCATTCTATTTTATTCATTTCTTTATAGTTGTAGGTACGAATATTATGACAATAAAAGGTAGACATATTATTACAGACTTTAAATACTATCCGGTGAGTTTCTCCCGAGTTCTTGTTGTAAAAACACGTGTTGAGAGACCCCATTTTTAACCAAAATTTTACGGTAAATTTTGGTTAAAAATGGGGTCTCTCAACACGTAACTTTAATTAACACTTGACATTGGCAAAATGATTTGCGAATGCCATTAATTATGAATAGAATAGATACTATCCATCCTATATTTTGCTGATTTAAAATTCAATAAATTAAACGTCTTTTAACCGACTTCAAAAAAAGGAGGAGGTTCTAAATTCGACTGTATGTTTTTTAAATGTACCGATACTGTACCGATTTCGAAGATTTTTTTGACGTTTGGAAGCTGGTGCTTGTCATGTTGTCCCATTTAAATTTGATCGATATCTGATCGATATTGACATCTTTGATATGTTTACCTATTACATACTTGTTTTTCTAAAAGATGTAGAGATAGTTTCCTGAAAATTTTTATACTTGCATGTCTAAAAAGCAAAACATATAAATTATTTTTAAATAATAATAAACCGCCTTCAAAACTGAAGGTCGGTGCCAGTTTCAATATTTTTTAAAAGTAGAAATTAATACGCACACTTTTCAAAATTCGGGTCATATTGGCCCATTAATACATTGCTCGTATTATTCTTCTACTACACAGGCCCATTCGTAAATACAATTACATAGTTTGTTTTACAGTACGTTTCTCAACTGTTCGTATTGTAAAATTGTGTTATAAAACAATAACAGTTTACCCAATTACATTGTTTTCTGTATTTGTGCCATTAAATGGCTCGTGGTCGACTTATAAATAATTCAGCGTTGGTTCAGTACAATTATTCACGTAACACTATTACAGCAATGCATGACAGTGCGTTAATAATAAATAGCCGAGCGCGATAAAAGGACAAACAGTTGCGTGCGAAACTTTGTTGGAAAATCAAAGGCGTTATTTGGAATTTATACGTTTATGTAATCGTTTGTATTGTGTTGATTTTATAACAATGTATGTATCAGTGACATGGTGTTGAAAGCGTTAAATAATCATCATTTCAGCCGAGAAACGCCAACTGTTGGATATAGGCAATAGGCCTCTCCCAAGGATCTTCAAACCGGTCGGTCCTGCGTTCCTCGCATCCAGAGGCTTCCCGCGACCTTTACTAGATCGTCAGTCCACCTTGTGGGAGGCCTACCAACGTTGCGTTTCCCGGTACGTGGTCGCCACTCGAGGACCTTTCCGCCCCAACGGCCGTCAGTCCTCCTCGCAATGTGCTCTGACTGTTTTTTTTTTAAAAAATGAGAGAAGGGAATTTGAAACTAAAATCCAAATCGTAGTTTACAGAAAAATATTTATAGATTAGGTACATATGTTACCCACATTATTATCTTATCACACTCATCTAAAAAGTGTAGAGCTTTGAGTAACATTTGGTAAAACATAAGCCCCATGCCACATTTGGTAGGATAAATAGGTCATGTAGAGCCTCCAAATAGTGACCAAACCCAAAAAGTACCTTACTAAACCTTATTTGAACCAACAAATAAAAGTCTTGATTATGTTTACTGAAGGATTGCTACTTTTTTGCGTTAGTTGCTTTTAAGTAGGCGACAGGCTGGCAACCTGTCACTATTTGGAGGCAATGTATGGCCAGATGCGACTTTATGTGTAACAAAATGGCTCTGCTCCACATCTCTTGGGACTACGAGCGTAGTCATATGAATGTGGGTAGGGGAAAAAGTCTTTTCGCATCATAGTATGTATAAACTTGTAATAAAATCTCTTTGGCTATACTATTTGTATCTGGCTGGTTTTGGTATCATTGAAAGTTTAAATTTTAAAGAACATAATTCCAAATTCAAATTAGGAAAATGTGTGACTTTCATTTGTTTTTCGTACTGCCAAGATGAGTGAATCTAATGAAGAAATTCGATACATTTTAAAATTTTACTACAAAAAAGGTAATAATGCAACGCAAGCCGCAAAAAAAATTTGCGATGTTTATGGACCTAGTGCAGTGTCTATGAGAGAAGCACAAATTTGGTTTAAGCGTTTTCAATCCGGAAATTTTGATGTCAAAGATGCACGTCGCTCTGGTCGCCCTATTACAGATAAAATGGATGCCATTTTTGAAAAAGTGGAGCAAGATCGGCATGTCAGTAGTTACGACGTAGCTGAAGAACTGGGAATTGACCACAAAACAGTTTAGGCGCATTTGAATAAAACTGGGTACACAAAAAAACTCGACATTTGGGTACCTCACGAGCTCACTGAAAGAAACCTAATGAACCGTGTACTCATTTGTGATTCTTTATTACGACGTAATGAAACCGAACCATTTTTGAAGAAGCTGATAACTGGTGATGAAAAGTGGATCATGTACGACAAGAACGTGCGAAAAAGGTCGTGGTCAAAGGCCGGTCAGGCTTCACAGACTGTGGCGAAACCCGGGTTAACTCGCAACAAGGTGATGCTGTGTGTGTGGTGGGATTGGAAGGGCATTATTCATTATGAGCTGTTACCACCAGGCAGGACCATCGATTCTGAACTCTACTGCGAACAACTGATGAGATTAAAGCAAGAAGTTGAGAGAAAGCGGCCGGAATTAATCAACAGAAGGGGTGTGGTTTTTCATCATGATAAAGATAGACCTCACACATCTTTAGCCACTCAGCAAAAATTAAGAGAGTTTGGCTGGGAGGTGTTAATGCATCCGCCGTATAGTCCTGACCTTGCACCTTCAGATTTCCAACTGTTTCGGTCTCTTCAGAATTCTTTAGGCAGTGTCAGGTTAACATCACGAGAGGACTGCCAAAACCACTTGTCGCGGTATTTTGACCAGAAGTCCCAAAATTTCTATAGCAATGGGATCATGTCCCTACCTACAAGATGGCAAAAAGTTATCGAACAAAATGGTACCTACATACTTTAGTTAAATGTAAATAAACTATATTAAAAAATGTTTTGAATTTTCTTAAAAAATGCGAAGAAACTTTTTCCCCAACCTATTATGTAACCAGTGAGGTTTTCCAGAATTCTACGTGGTAAAAGGAGTTAGGTTTGTTTTGTTTTTAGGGTTCCGTACCTCAAAAGGAAAAAACGGAACCCTTATAGGATCACTTTGTTGTCCGTCTGTCTGTCTGTCTGTCTGTCAAGACCCTTTATCTCAAGAACGCGTGGACGTATCAAGCTGAAATTCACATGAAATACTCAGGTCTATTGTCCCTTTAAGCTGTGAAAATATCAAACTTCTAAGCCAAGCCAATCAAAAGATACAGCCGATTATGTCGATATTTTCAACAAATTTCCGACACTCGCAAAGGAATCAAAACCTACAGGATACTTCCCGTAAACTCAGAATCTTGAAATTTGGCATGAAACATTGTCATATAATGCAAATATAGGAAAAAATGCGAAAATCACATTTTTTTAGTTATGTAATATAATAATAATATTTTAATAATCTGAAACTTACTACCTTATTTCTCACGAACGAATAAAGGTATTAAATTGAAATTTATACGCAAGACTACTAGGTCTATTGTCCCTTTAAGCAGTGAAAAAATCAAACTTCTAAGTTAACGCGATCAAAAGATACAGCAGTTTATACCGACACCTTAGACGAATTTCCGTCACACGCTAGGGAATCAAAACCTACAAGGTACTTCCCGTGAACTCGTAATTTGATTTAATACGTCATAAATTGCAAACCGCTACGTTTGTACGGCGGAACCCTCGGTGTGCGAGTCCGACTCGCACTTGGCCGGTTTTTTGAACTGACTATGGTTTTCAGAGTCACTGGATTTAGGTATAAGAAGGCAAGGACCTTGTTGGGATATCACGCCTGTAAGGTGAACCTCCAAGAGGTTTAATAGCCCGCGAGCCTCTCCCGACAGGGGTCTTTGCTAATTAGAGTCTCTAAGGCAATTTTAATTCCTTAATTTGTCAAATAAAACATGTTACTGTGTTATTAACAAAATAACAACATCAATTTGAAGGAGATTTGGAGTTCTTAATCAGTCATATTCCTTTTTGTTTGCGTTTCTGTGTGTTCATAAATTATGCTCTGCATTTCCTTTGATTTCTACAACACCATGCCGCAGAAGCATGCTGATAGGCTTCGTGTATTTATATTTTACTAATTGTTTCCTTTTTTGTCTTTGTTAGGCATTAGACTAAATAATCCGTGTTGTTAGGTCTGGTCGATAACTGTATTTCTTTCCTTTATTTAATTTCTTGGTAAAAAAACCTCTATCTTCAATTCAATATTAATTTAAAGACTTCGAAACACTATTAGCTTTCCTTGAATGAAGCAAGCCATTATTTCAGCCTTAACAAAAGACGGCCACACTCAGTTTTTGGTGGAATACAAAATTAATGTTCCGCACACGATGCCACCGATAAAAATGTCCGCCAAATGCCAGTTCCCAAACGAGGTAAATAAAAAAACGGCAAATGCCACCTCGGCATTTATAAGTAAGGCTATGGGTGATAAATCCGGACACACATTAACATCATCGTACGCATTTCTTTTGTCAAAAGTTTTTTAACCGACTGCGGTAAATGATACTATCGCCAAAATATATTCAAGGTGGAATAAGTGAACTCACTTATCTCGTGTAAAACGGGAAAGATAATACATACATATGATCACGCGCTTAGCTCCATGAGGGGTGGAGCAGGCTTTATGCTGGCACTTTATGTAACATTGCGTTATGCTGGCACTTCACATGGCCGTATTTGGCAAACATTTGTGTTGCATCTCTATCATAATATATACAGAATGAGAGAGATGCAAACCAAATGTTTGCAAAATACGGCCTGTGAAGTGCCAGCATTACACATAAAGCCACATGTCCATTAAGAGGTTCAGTAAAATTACCCGCTCCTTCAACTTCGCTCTGATTAGCTACTATCGAAGGGCAGTCAAGAAACATTTTCAACTTTAAACCCAATTTTCTCGCCAACATTGTTTCTGACGGAAAAAAATACGAATACAACACTTTAAATATCCACTCGTGATGACTTCGCTTCGCATTCACCGCTCTATACTATAATAATCAGCCGCGTGGTGCCAGCAGAGTATAATCACAATATAGAGAACGATAGAATAGCATCACCCCAATAGGTGTCATAGAAGGCGACTCATGGATCAGCAAAGGGGTATTTGATCACCTCATGCTCCGCCTACCAATCCGCATTGGGCAAGCGTGATGGACTACTGCCTAAACCTCCTTCGATGACAAGGAGACGCCTTGTGTCCCAACAGTGGGTCAAATTATGGAGGCTGTTATGATGGCTATATTAATAAGTTAGCTTACGGATGAAGCTCGCTCCGACCTTCAGTCTATAAAGTGAGATGAAAGCCCAGAGCGTCCCCGTCAAACATAAAAATTATGAACAAATAATAAGACAATTCAGTTTGTAATCGATAAAGCAACAAATAAAGGGAAACTATTGACAGAAGACATTTAATTTGACCCGATAACATCAATGCCTAAATAATTTGATTATTGTCCATTGAACAAACGACAGCGTGAATTATGAACGAGTGCCTTTGTAAGTAAGTAATTGAGTTTGGTTTTCCATTTTTATTTATGGCAATGTATTCATGGGGAAATAAAAAGTGTTGTGACATTAAATATTTGGAGGTTTGGAAGCTTTACACGCAAGATAAAATGGTGGGTAATTATTCGGCTGTTACAATTTCGTGTGCTTACAGTTGATAGTTTGTAACTGTATGATAATTTTCTTTGCAATTTCAAACTATTAAAGACAAAAATATTTGCAAAAATATTTCGTTCGGATCTTAGAAGTGCAAATTTCAAAGATTTGATGAAACAATGTTTACCATAAAAACATAAGCACTGACAAATTAAGACAGCGAAAGCAGTGCCTCGGTGGCGTAGTGATTAACGCAGCCGCCCGGATTGCGTAAGATGCTGGGTTCGATTCCCGCTTGAGGCAGGTCGATTTTTTCAGTATATTTTTCTAGTATAAAAGACAAGCTAATAATTTAATAACACAATACAAAATCTAGGTCATAAGGTCGCGCAGTACGAATGCCATACACTAGGCTACCCTATTGTGTAATACTCAAACGTTTGAACAAAAAGAGACAATAAGAAATACCTACAGCATATGGACAGCGCTTGTACAGACAGGATAGATGCATAGAAATGAGGTCTGTATTCAATTGTGAACGAAAAGGCCGTTGTCAAAACGTTTACCTAATGCTGAAAATTTTATGTTATTTTGTCTTCTGAATGCAATGGTACTTGTAATTTTTCTTTTCAAGATGTCAAACACGGTCGGACGGACGAAGACCAAAATTGTATAAATACAAATATTTTTATTACACAAATGCTTACAAGCATAATATAAACAAGAAAGTAAAATAAATGTTTGAAATAATATAAGCACATTTTTTTTTCTTTTTACGAGGCTGCGATTCCTTACGACCGCACCAGGCACTGCCTGTCCTGTGGTTGTCAAGTATACGTTTCCAGAAGTTAAACGGGTGCCAGTACTAATGTTATGAAAAGAATAGTATGTAAGACCCGCTCCTGAAAAATACTGGCTAATATTTTTGTAACCTTTCTGGCAAACTATTGGAATTATTATATTTTTACACAGTCGTTTTCTCTATTTGGGCTAGCTAGATAATTCGTGTGGCCATGGAAATACATTATAATTATGTATATTGTATCTATATTAGCCATGTGATGCCAGCAAAGTAAAATAGCATCCGATAGGTGCCGTGGAAGGCGACTAATGGATCAGCAAAGGAGTATTGATCACCTTATACTCCGTCTACCAATCCGCATTGGGGAAGCGTGGTGGACTACTGCCTGAACCTCCTTCGAAGACAGGGAGAGGCCTTTATGTTGATAATGATATTGTATGTATTGCAAAGTGGAGAACAGTAAGTCAAAAGTCAAAATTTCTTTATTCATTTAAGTACAATTTGTACACTTATGAAAGTCAATTTTGATGCCATCGGTTCAAGAGTTTACCAGGAGGCTTTGTTCTGAGAAGAACGGGCAAGAAACTCAACAAGTTTCATCCTCCCTTTACAGTTTTCATAGCATTGATTTGGAAAGAGTCATAATTCACATTGTCAAGTATATAATAATTAATCATAATAATGTAATAAAATAAAGACTAATAATTAAACTTACAATAAAAATATATATAAAAATACGATTGTCTGTGCAACGTCTTCCCTTACAATATTGTCAAACTAAATATTGTAAAACATTATGATACCATATTAATCCATCTCCGTATCATAGTCATTAAAAAATACAATTATTATTTGTTATGGAATACTATCGCGTTTCTCTACCGAAATACCAAAGTACATTAGCAAATACCATAACATATTGGCAAGCTTGGCGAGTCATCAATTGACACAATTAATATGAAAATGATCGCATTGTCCGCCAGTATGTGTGTCGAGCGTGTAATTAACTTGCCTCCGCTGAATCCTAGGGGAATCCCCGCTGAGGGCTTCCCCTACTATATTCAATTGTATGGGAATCTGTTGTTGTAAATGAATTTGTAAGCATATTAATAATGATGTAGAATTAGAATTGCAATTATCTTATAAATAAAAGGTATTTGTGAGAAGGAATAAAATATCGATACCTCTTCGGTAGAGAGCTTCACGATTACAAACTTTTTCTCATCGATATAAATAAGCACATAATATTTTTTTAAGCAAAAAAATAATTCAGGTTTGTAGGGGTTCATTTGGCGCTGTAATTGTAGTTTCTTGAATTCGAATTTCTATTCGTGCTAATACTTAATTTTAACATATTTGAATGTCTAACTATAAAAAAAACTTCTGACCGTCACTTATTTGACCCTGACCTTCTCATAGCAATACCAGTGATATTACAGTAACAGTTGCCATCATTATTTATGAATTATTCTTACGAAGATGTATTAAATATTAATCTACTTCAAAGGTGAAACGTACACATAACTAGGACAATATGTTATAATAAATAGGTTTATTAATTTAATGTATGGAACAATTTTTGTTTATATAGTGTAAACTTTATGTTACATTAAATAAATTGTTACAAATACCATCACATTTAGTTTCCAAGTGTTATGAGACTTATCATGATGTAGCAATATTTACTTGATAACATCTACAAAGAACAAAAGCTTAAATTATTTATAAACCTTAACTATTAAACATATTAAAAGCATTCAAAATAAAAAAAAATGTCATTTTTAATGTTTTAAAATTTCTAAAACGTTTTAACGTACCTATCTTATCACAAATATACATAAGTAATAGGTAGTAGTTTTAGCTAACTTATCATTCGCCATACGTTTAGTAGTTATAGCAGGTCTATTAGAATTCTTACGTATTTACCACAGAAAAAAAGACAAAGCTGAGTGGTAGTCAGTTTCGGCGCTAGATACCTATATGTACAATTTTTTATGTATATTTATAAGCCGAATAAAGATTTCTTTCTTTCTTTCAAACAAATCAAGATTTATTTCTTTGGTATTTACACTGTGGTTATAGTCCGTAGACGTAGAGTCTACGGACTATAACTATAGCAAAAAATGCAAAAAAAAAAAGTATTGGTCTATGACTGAACGCATTTATCAATTACAGCATCTAAAATATAAGCTTCTTGATCTAATCCAATGTCCTATATATTATTCTTAGATTATTGAACAACAACATCTGACAGGTTTCCAGAGACAACCCAAAAATTTTATGTTGAACAAAAAAATTGTCCTATGACTGAACATATTTATGAATTCGAGCGTATAATACAATGTTTTCTATCATATGTTGTTAAAAAAAACAAAAAAACATCTGAGAACCTTCCATAGGTAACCCAAAAACATAAGGTTAACAAAAAAATAACTCATTGTTCTATGACTGAACGCATTTATGAGTTAAAGCGTCTAATCCGATGTTCTATCTTGTTACAAAAACTAAATAAACCATCTGAGAAGATTCCAAAGACAACCCAAAAACTTTATATCACACCAAATAGCTCTAAATAACTAATAGGACAAACTAAAACCGCGTTACGTACGTGCCCGCTGAGCGTACGCCCGCACTGATTTATAACAGCATCAACTCTTACAATTGAATCGTTTGTGCAATCCGCGCAAAGTATCTATTAGCTACGTGCTCCGCTTGCTGAGATGCAGGGTTACCACGCTGGGAAATCGAATCGTTGCGACGGTATAATGCCTTTTTTAAGATTGTCAAGTGTTAGTATTTATACGGCTTCTTGCCAATTTAATGAAAAGTTCAATTAGTTTGTGACACTCCTATTTTAATGCATAGATAGAAGAAAAATATTCGCTACGGACATGAAATTATGGGCTAAATTCCATTACTTTGCTTGAATTGTATTTTTTGAAAGATTTTTTTAAACAAAATGTTGTTTTGAGGTCGGTCCCAGAGATAAATGACTACGCTTATTCCAAATATTGAGGTTGGCATCGACCCCAAAAGACATTCAGAGCAGGCGCGCACTGGTGACTTTTTCGTGACTCTTATCAAGCCCAAGGATATGTATGGAGGTGCGCGCACGTTACGACGTGACAAATGGGTGACATTTGGTGCATTTCCATACATTCCACGAGAGTGACGAAATAGTCACCGTGACTAAAGTCACCATAGCGCGTCTGCTCTTAGATTTTTGAAAACATAAAATTTTTACTTCTCCTTAAGTTTTAAAAGCGGTTTTCTATTTAAATTTTTTTTTGCTTTTTAGTGTTGTAAGCGTAGAAATTTTCAGAAAACTCGAGATTTTTTAGGCAAACAAGTAATAAAATTAGAACGATATTACCTATGGGGTTTATTCATTACTCTGTAACGATATCATCTATGTCAATTAAATAGGCATTTTTACGGTTAACTAAAAACCTACTGGTCGCTCAAATTTAAATGGGACCACATGAAAAGCACCAGCTTCCAAATGTAAAAAAGAATCATCAAAATCGGTACACCCAGTAAACAGTTGTGAGGTAACACCAATGATTTATACTTATACATCTTTGGGAACACACATAAAAAACATACAGTCGAATTGAGAGCATCCTCCTTTTTTGAAGTCGGTTAAAAATTAACTAAACCAGGTCCAATGCAAACAACTCAGCATACCGGGTAATCAACAAAAATAAATAAATAGTAAACACAATAAAAATTGACGTCCTTAACAAAAGTTTCTTTTTTATCTGTCACTAGCGTTGGTTTAACGGGCAACAGATAACGTTGGACCCTAGTCTGTCAACCCGCTGGGGAACCATAACACGCTGAAATATTGTCATTAGTTGGCGCTTTACACTAATTCACCAGTTTTTGCTTTATATGTGCATCGTATGGCTATTTATAAATCAAAGTGTCATTTTTTATTATTTATACGTTACAGCGCTTCGCCCACAACTCCGGCTGCGTAGAAGTTTTTAAAAAATAAATATAGTTTTTGTTACTCTTACTACTTACTAGAATAATGTAGCATTCCAACGACGAAAAAAGTTTTGAAATCGGTCTAGTAGAATATAAAAACAATCTTTTCACAATTAACACTTTAGTACTAAGTCATGATAATCATTTATACACAATGGTGGCAAAACAAATCAATTGTACAACATCTAACAGAAATAATATAAACACTGAAAATTGATTGTTAGAAATCGGCTTCTAAATCGTTACAATGAAAAAAAAACTGGAGATATTTTTACTAAATATAATTAAAATATTAAACAATTTGACAAATAAAATTGAGTTTATGTAATGATAATAAAGTAAAATTTGCAAAAACGCTACAATATAGGTACCTAATTAAAAATCTACACGGACATCGTACAACGATCCATTTTAAAATAAAATTTACTGAAAATTGTAATCTACGAGTACGTAGTTATTGTAGCAATTTCATTCTAGAGCGTTACGGGATAATGTAGTTGCTACGTACTACGCGGGGCTACGGGTTGCTACGGGGTTGAGACGGTGACTTCTAATTTATGTACCAATGTTTTATTGAAAACACTTATTACGTTACACACTCACAACGCGTATCACTTTTGGTTATTGCTCACATGTTAGGGTGAATGCACACCTGACGGAAGATACGTCGGGCGTAATATTATCAGTATGACCATCGCACAAACGCATAATGCGTTATATGTGTGTAAGGTTGGATGTCCTATTATCTATTAAACTACTCTTTGCGTTACGAAAAAGATCGGGAGTTGTCTCCCCTTGACTTTCTGGTATAACGGAAACGACTCAAAGGTTGATAGAAACCTTATATTTTGATGTCATACATGCATGTTAAATTTTGGTCACCTATCCGAGTACCGACCGCGCACTTGGTTGCTTAACTTACGTGATCGATGGCTCAAAATTTGATAACAACCTTATATTTTGATGTCATAAACGTAGGTTAAATTTGGTTGCAATAAGTTAAAGCATGCTCGAGTTATCATGCTAACGCACACACACACACAGACATAATTCCAAAAAAAACATTTTTCGATTTAGGGCGGTCCAAAACGTGAAAATCCGTCAAAATCTCGTGGTAGAATTTTTAGACAATTACAAGACTTAATCTATACTACTAGTATCACAGAACACAGAAAGAGGTTAGTATAGTATTATATTATCTGTGTCTATACTACGTACGAGAAAGTAAAAATTAGTTGCTACGTACTACGGGGCGCTACGGGTGGTTACAGGATGCTACGGGGTTGAGACGGTTACTTCTAATTATATACAATACAAATATACTTTATCGCACACTTAAATTCATATGCACAGAAACAAACATTACACAAAGGATAGTACAATAGGCGATCTTATTGCTAGGCAGCAATCTCTTCCAGGCAACCTGCAGTTAAGGAAAATCTGAATAGAAATTATTTAATAATGGGTGCAAGAATAAGAACAAAATAGCACAAATTTATTTTAATATTACTAAATAAAAAATAAAAAAAGATAATATTAAAAATACATAAATATTAGCTATATTATATCACTACATAGTATTATATAAAAGATTTGGTGCGGAGAAACATGTATAGGTAGATACTACGCGATTTCGCATGACGGCTGTGCGAAGGACTATTAGCCGAATACCTTCGGGCGAAAGCAAGATAGTTTGATTGATAACGTATTCGAATGTACATTTCTGCTGAACTATTTTTTGCGAATACTCATCGTGTTCTCAGTATACTAAAAAAATATGCTATATTTTTTGTTTCTTTCTTGTAATTTCTTTAATAAGATATAATTCACTTAATAGTCATGTGATGCCGGCAGTAGAATAGCATCATCCCATATCCTCTAATGGGTGTCGTAGAAGGCGACTAATGTTTCAGCAAAGGGGTATTGATCACCTTATATTCCGTCCACCAATCCGCATTGGGCAAGCGTGGTGGACTACTGCCTCAACCTCCTTCGATGACAAGGAGAGGCCTTGTGTCCCAGCAGTTGGTCGAATTATAAAGCCTGTTATGATGATAATTCAATTGATATTTTTCATTCCACTGCTTGTCAATTCAAGGGGCAAGTGAATAGCATAGTTGTCGTTGTATAGTTTATAGCTTAAGTTATGTGTAATTATTTTCTATTTTAATATTGTTAAGTAAGTGTGGAAACTTTGCTGCTTTCTGTAGGCGCTACATTTATTTATCTTATATATATATATAAAAATGTTATGTTGGTTTGTGTAAGCTTCAAAAACTCAAAAAGTTCTGCACCGATTGAGTTGAAATTTTAACATGATATAAACTCCGCATCAAGGATTGTTTTTATCTATTTTTTGCATCAGTCACATATCTGCGACCGCGAGAAAACAGTTTTTTTAACGATCAGCAGTGAAACACACACGTAGCCGACCTCCGTAAGTAGCCATATAGTTTATGGTGTTTTGAAATTTGAATTATGACAACTGTCAAAAAAATAATAAATTGAGATTGATTGATTGTGACAAGCGGTATAATTTACCAAGAAAATATAAAGTTGAGCATCAATGAAAACTGTTGCAAACACGGGAAATCCACGCGGACGAAGTCGCGCGGGCACAGCTAGTTTATTTATAATTTTTAAAGTTATTTAATAATTTTGTACGATACAAGCATCGCACATTTCCGAATCAGCATTTTCACAATGTAATATTTTATTATTTTATTTTATTTGCTTTCGCGGCAATTTATAAATGTTGAACCTAATTAACCTCAGTTCGTTAACATACGTGCTCCTAGCTAGTATCAATTGTATACCTTGGTTCTATAAATGAACTCTTATCAATTTATCGGTGTTTCTATCAAGATCATCATATCTAATTATCATCATCAGTGTTAGATGTATAGACCATACAAATTTGTTTCCTATATACTAAAGACTGTTTGGATGAGCCTGCCGATGGTGCAAATAGTCTATGAGGTCCAAATAATTATTCGACCTGCTACTTACATACTTATGAAATGGCTGTAAAAGCGTTCCAAATAGTCTTCTATTATTAAAGTGTTAAAAGAGAAAGGAGGTATTAAGTATAGTGTTTTAATTTAATAGATTGATAGAGTTTTAGCCGCCCCTGTGTTTGGACTGTGCGCGTGCCTCGAGCAGTGTTAAATATCGTCAGTATGATTACTCCCCCTTTGTAGCTTTATAAGCCAATGTCAAAACTGTTGATGCAATTTGATTGTTTAGATGTACTTATAAAAACAAATAAATAAAAATCATTTATTTCGGATCGGAATCCATAGTGTTAGTAACAGAATAACCTTATAAACTATGTTAGTAACAGCATAATATTTAAAAATTAAACAAATTAAAATAATAAAATAAGGAATTAACTAAAAATAATCAAAATAACATATTATAATCAATTATTAAATCATTCAAATCAATCAATTAAAATTAAAACAAAAACAAAAAGAAAGGAACAAGACACTACTATCACGCATATCGATTATACGTGATAGCGTGTCTTTAGTTAGGTGGACGCGAGTCCAGTGCTGCATTATAGCACTGTCCACGGCCAACCTCCCCGTGACTGTCCTCAGGAGCTGTTGAAGCTGCCCCTCAGTCGCTGTAACAGGGATGCGATACGTTTTCTGATAATATGTTCGCAATCAATGAAATATCAAGTGACTTTAAAAACTTACAGGTTTTACCCGTTGCCTTCATTATAGTTTAAAGAAATAATTTTACTAGAAGCATTCTGTTACTTCTACCACGCCAGAACAGTTGAAATTATCTCGATAAAATTCGGCATAGAGTTAGATTTATAGTCTGGATTGAATTGTGCTACATTTATCGCGCGAGAGCCAAATTGTTTGTCTTCTCTGAAAATCTTATACATATAGGGAAAATAATTTATTAAAAATTCAAACAAACAATCTATGTGTAATGTTACAATGCATGTATCCTAGTTTGATGAATGGGGCACTTAAAACAATGGGCCTTTTTAAATTTATTTTTGAGTTATAAGCTGACATAAAACGTATAAGACAAGTTTGGTTCGACTGAATTGTAAAAGAATTGCGTCGACACAAAATTGTACTAAGAAATTAATATTCAATCTCAAATTGTGAGTGAACTTGTAAGCCGTATGTAGAAGGTATGCCGGACCCAAACAATATTTGTACAAACAATCAATTTGCTGTAATCCCTAAGCCCTGCGGCGCCTGGTGTAAGCGGATAGACTAGTTCGGAGCGCGGCTCCACTCGATTCGATTTACGGAATTAATCTCAATTCTGATTTCGTCAATCTATCGGTTGGTCGAACTATTGTGAAGTGAACAAGCTTAATAACTAAAATGATATTTTAGACCGGCGCGCCGATGAAAGTGGATTGGCTTTTGCCGTTTGATCGACTGGACTCAAATTATGCCTCGATATCGAAATCACAAAATAGAATAGGAATAAACTTAATAAAGTTTATCTTTTTTATTCTGTGAGAAACTCTGACATACATGAATAGGTACCTTGAAATGCCAACTGTAAAGGACGAAGTCAAGACCTACAGCGAAAAATACAAGAAAATTCTGAGCAAACATAGCAACGTATTAGCAAAAGAGCTATTGAACGACAAGGATGACGTAAAAAATCTTAAACGTTGGCATATACTGCATAAGGAACTAGAATATTCCTAACTCAGTGGATAGTTCTGCTCAATGGAGTAGCACCTAAACATCCCGCTGTAACAAGACCGGATCTAATCATGGCTAATTAGCCGATAGTAGATAAAAACTAATGGGGAAAAAAAAAACTATTCTGCGATTGTATGACTTTTCGAAAATTTGAGAATGGTACTTAATCAAAGGAAAAACGCAAATTGTCTGAGATATAATTGGTATCATTTCTTTCTCCTCTTTCAAATTTATCTGGGGTAGGTGCAGTTCGTCTTGATATCGACAAATACTGCGATAGCTTTCGGCATTAGATTATTACGGCCGTGTGTCTGCTTGACACCTACCCTCCTTGGGAACGACTGCTATCTTTCGAGAGCCGGGACCATCAGCTCAACATTCCGAAGTACGGAGTTGAAAAATGTTCGGTCACCCATCAAAACATTTAAAATTTTGACAAAAATAAAATCAGGAGTGGTCGCCCCTTGACTTTCTCGTATACCGGAAACGACTCAAAGGTTGATCGAAACCTTATATTTTGATGTCATACACGCAAGTTCAATTTTGGTCACCCATCCGAGTACCGACCGCGCACTTTTGTGATCGACGGCTCAAAATTTGATAGAAACCTTATATTTTGATGTTATACATGCATGTTAAATTTGTTTGAAATAAGTTAAAGCATTCTCGAGTTATCGTGCTAACGCACAGACACACACACAGTCATAATTCCAAAATCGGTATTTTTGGACTCAGGGACGTCCAAAACGGGTAAATCCGTCAAAATCTCGAGGTCGAATTTTTGACGATTACAAGACTTCCTCTATACTACGTATACGAGAAAGTAAAAATATAAATAAAATCAGTCTTTTCGAGATTTTCAACTCTACATTTCGATACACTGGTTCGATGTGCTGTCCAGGGTTATATTGGCCTCCAATTAAACAAACGCGCACTAATCTTAAATATTGCATCCCAAATGAGGTATTGCGTTATTTACCAGCCTTTGAACGATATAAAGGAGGCGACGGCGCTCGACATCGTAATCGGTAGTAATTAACGCTCCTGTAGGACCCTCCGCCTAATCCCTTCAAAGCCGTTGCCAAAGTAACTGGGTAAATTGTTTAATAATCGATATTGGGTGTCAAGAATTGGCGTTTCATATCGTGTGAGCGTTTTGATGTGTGTTGATTTATATCAAAAGGCTAGTTGTTCCGAGGTAGGTACATAATACGACGTCAGCGTGTTATGTACTTTGATAGTGCGTGTTGATTCTTCTTGCGTATGTAATAAGCAAGTTCAAATGGCTATTTTAAGGAGCTTGTGTGTTATGAAACTTATATAGCATACTTGTTTAATAATTATTATTTAAATAGAAGTATTACTATTTCGACGCAATGGAAGGGGTTTTATATAATTACGCTCAGAACCCTAAAAGGATTCTGCAAAACTTTAGGTAATATTTGTGTACACTTAAAGCCACATCCGGCAGTATGGGCCATACACACCAACAGCTCATATAGTGTCCCCACCGAGGGTCATAAGCCTACGCCTACCCCACATTAGGGGCGATTAGGCCTTAATCAACCACGCTGGCCAAGAGCGGGTTGCACGACTTCACACACAACCTAAGAATTTCTTCATACGTGTGTGCAGGTTTCCTCACGATGTTTTCCTTCACCGTAAAAGCGTCGATTAAACGTACATATGAATTCAAAATTTGAAAACACATTGATACGTGTGGCGGGGTTCGAACCGGTGTCTCCCGGGTAGGACTCAACGCCCTTACGCACCACGCCACCGACACGTCATGATGACCGATGGGCCATACGTTCCTAAAAATAGCGACAGGTAAGATTTTTCACGACAAAAGTGGTACGTGTAATTTCTCAGCAAAATCCGTTTAAAGGAAAAGAACTTTCTGATTTTAGCACGCACTTGACACAAGGATATTTATTTATTTTTATAAATACTGGGTGTAAAAGACAAGAACAGTCAAACGAGAACCATGTATTCTATACATCAAAATAAGACATATTTCAAAAAAAATATTGCTGGGAAATGATTTTTATTTTTTGGTGTTAAAAAAAATTGCAAATTGAACCGCGCAATGTAAAGGGCTCAACTCGCACGCAACTTGCAAAACCGCGATAATTTTGACAGACGGCGGCCCCGTTCGTTGGTGTCCGTGCGCATCGAGTGAGCTACATTGAATGCTAACGTTTTGAAGCCATTTTTTGTTATGAAATACTAAAAAATGATAATGTTTCTTTGGACAATAATTAAGAAATAACGTATAGAATACGTTTTCATAAAAAAATAAACTAATTAAATAAATAAATTTTGTATAAATTTATTTATTTCATTAGTTATTGAAGTATTCTTGCACCCATTTTTTGTATTGGTATATAATATGGTCCTTTAGTCCCAGGTTGCCAGGAAGAAATTTGTATTAGCAATAAGCCCGCCTAGTTTGTACATTTCTGTTGTTATCTATATTGTATTTATTTCATTTATTTTGTGCAATAAAGAGTTTTATCATTATTATCTCTCACGCAATCTATCCCCCAGTATAGAAGCAAGGGGAAGGCTAAAAGATGGATAGATTGCGACATTTGAGATAAAATTCATTCTAATAGACTGCGATGGACCACATTAGAATGAATTTTCAGCACTTACTTTCGAATCAACAATTTAAAGAAATGCTGAAGTAAAGGCTAACTCAAATTAACCTATAACCAATAACGTGAACACATAAACACGAAATAAAAACCTAAACAGAAAACACAAGATAATTAAAGCCAGCTTACTCCATAAAGACTTACTCAACGATCAGTACAAAAGAAAAGCTATAAAAAAACTCTCCCTACAGCTCACCGCAGCACGTGCGACACGAAAATTCCCGATTAATTGGTCCTCCCGAACCGAATCGGTACTAAATTAAACATTTTCTCTTATTTAAAACCGAAATGAAGTCCATTTGAATTCGGACCGGCAGTAATTACACAGTTTACGACGTGCAAAAGCTTACTGTCGGCCATTTTAGCAAAATGGCGGACCCGTTGGGACGCCGCGACACCGCTTGGAATCAAATGACTGCTGTTTCAAATTGTGAAAAATTAATCAATGCATTAATTACGTAAAGTTTTTGATTCGTTGGTGGTTGGGGCTTTCGTTTATGTTTTGAATACTGACTCTCTTATTGTGAGTCCGTGGTCCTTCATTTAATTAACTCTACTACTTACATATTATAGCGAAAATAATTGGTTCCTTATACCTTATTGTATTTATTCTATAACGTAACTACATATTTGCATACATAAAGTATATTATGTAGCGTAGGTACCAAAGAACATAAGCGAAGAATAAAAATGTTTTTATGGAAAATCCATCATCAATAAATTAGAATTGTCGGCGTGTGATCGCTTACCAGTTACCTCGGCATGCATGAAACATCATCATTTCATGAAAGCTAATATCTACATCCACCCATAAAAATATAAATTGAAGACAGTAAATTATAAAACCCAAAAATAGAGACCGATTGCATCGACGAATCGGAAGTTTCCAGGTAAAAAAACTAATCGGCGATTACCGAGCTCCCAACTACGGTGATTGGAAAAATTTTCCTCTGCGAACTTTTTAAATTGGATTCAAAGCAAGCTCGGTTTGGCTCGAATGCTCCAGAGACTCGAACGGCAGTGGATAATGCGATTCAGTCAATACTTTTGTATTAAATTGCATCTTTGAGAAACGTTTACGTGCGATAAAGGATGTTTTAGTTGCGTAATGGAATCGGTATCGGTTTATGTGAAAGATAAATTCTGGAAGGGTTTACTGGAAGGACTGATTTACTTCAATAGAGATGAGTAGCATTGATCTACAAATAGGAAAAATTATAATAACATAGGTAATATAATAATAACACTAACAATAACATAAAACAACGATAGGATTGTATTTTTTGATATGTTCGCTATTTTTTTTTATTTTTAAATCTTGCGATCAGTGCGGCTTATTAATTTGTTCATGTTCGCTAATGATCACCAGAAAAAGCATTTTAATTTCGTTAAGCTTATCTGACTCTATGTTTAATAAAAGAAAAACCAAAAAATTCAATTCTTGGGGAAGTTCTTAGGACACTATACATTAATCTAGCTATAATATTTCGACGTAATTTTGTTCATTTTCGACCTCTTTTTTTGGAATATAAAGATTTTTCATTCTGACTTCACTCAATGATTCAGATGGTGTGTGGTGAGGGTGGATGATGATGGATTCAAAGGTACTGGGAAAAATCTCCGGTGACGCCACAAGCCATCAGCGACTATTAGACATTATAGAAATTGACCACTAGGGACTCACCGCATCTCTGCGTTGATCTTCTTCAGTAGTCTCTATGTCCACGCTCTCATCGCTGTCCCGATCGCTTTTGGTAGACCTAGCGGGCGATGATCGCTGTGGAGAGCGGGGTGGTGAGCGGGGCGACGAGCGGTATGGAGAATCGAGCGGTGAGCGATGGCGACGCGGTGACGATGGAGGAATTGGCGACCTGCTGTTAAGAAATACTATGAAAACTATTGTCTACACCATGCTAACATAGCCATATAAATACTATGGTGTTTTTCATAAATGTACTCGTCATCATCATAACAGCCTTTATAATTCATGTGCGTGAGAACTGAGGGACTACACTGGTATTTTGCAATTATAGGCCATATCTAAAAAATGTAGCCTAAACTGCTGGGACACAAGGCCTCTCCTTGTCATCGATGGAGGTTGCCCAATGCGGATTGGTAGACGGAGTATAAGGTGATCAATATACAGTGTGTCTGGTCATGGACGAACGATAATTTAGGGGCGTCAAATTTACCTAATATTATCGACAAAAACACCCATAAGGGTGGTCAACCCCCCCTCTTTTTGGAATAGCGGCCATTTTAGTTTTTTTTTAGTTTCGTCTTTCTGAAAACCTTTCTAAAAAAAAGAGGGGGGGCTGACCACCCTTATGGGTGTTTTTGTCGATAATATAAGGTAAATTTGACGCCCCTAAATGATCGCTAGTCCATGACCAGACACACTGTATAAGCTGATCAAATACCCCTTTGCTGATCCATTAGTCGCCTTCTACGATACCCATTGGAGGATATGGGGTGATGCTATTTTACATGCATCACATGACATTCTGTCGGCAAAGTACCAACTGAACGTTAAAAAATTATTAAAAAAAAAAAACAAATCGATCATGCGGTCTTCGAGTAATCGATAGTCGACGAATCGAAATCGATTTTTAACTTGGTTAAGAAAAGTAGTAGAATGATAATCTACGCTAGGATACCTGTTAGGTGAGCGTGGGGGAGAGAGCGCGGGGGATAGCTGCGGCGACTCCAGCCTATGGGAGCGCACTGGCCGAAAAGCACGAGGCTCTTCCAAGGCGCTCACACCACTGAGTGCTGTCAGTGCTCCTGCAAAATTACTATTATGTTCAGAGAGCTAAAGATTACCAATGTATAAATAGCATTTTTATTGACATCACTCATTTTAGTAAATCTTCATTTTAGAAGCTTTTATTTAACTTTAACTTTTCGTAAGTTGTCCGGCAAAACTTTTAAAACATTTTGACGTGACAACGTCTTATAATTCGATAGAGCCGGCTGCACGCACGAAAAAACATGACGCATGCGGCGTTACCTCGTGTAAGGCCGGCAAAACAAATGAAATTAAATTTTTCTTTTGAAAAATGCTACTATTCCATCAGTATTTTCTCAAGACGTTGTCACGTTCAACTATCGTCAGTAAACCGACTTTACAGACAACCAATTTTTTTTTCAACTACTTCTTGGTATTCGATTGAGCTGAAATTTTGCATACACGTTTAGTTTGGATGACAATGCATGTTATGCTAAGTGACATCATTCTATATCCAATATGGCGGACGGCCCAAGATGGCGAACTAGTTATTTTTTATGCACTCGCATGATAATGATATCAAATGAAAGGGTTTGCTGAGAAAAATACGAAAATAAATTCACTTCACTCTAAATCCAAAATGGCTGCTTCTTATTTTTTAGCACTACCATAATATGGGTATCAAATGAAAGGGTTTGCTGACAAGAATACGAATAAACCGACTAAAAAATAAAATTCTATAAAAAACATTTTGATACAAGCTTCTATTTAAATATGCTCTAAAAAATAAACTTTATATTTAAAATGTTATAAAATCTTATCGCGAGATTGACTTGTGTAGATAAACAGCGGTGAAATCGGCAAATAAACGATGATCGAGGTAAATCTCGCGACAAGATTTTATAACATTTTGAATACCATAAAGTTCTTTTTTCTTCCTAAGTTAATTCTTCTTAAGTTTCTTCTTTTTATACTAAAGCTTGTTTTAAAAAATGTTTTTATTTTATACTGTTGGTGCGCGAACCAACTGTACGTCACCGCTGTGAAGGCGGTGGGGACACGGGCGTTGCGACGACGATGCGTGCGCGGGCGGCCCCCACTTACAAGCTTGGCTCCGTAGGTTACTCAAGTGCGGTTACTTTAGTTCTTTGTAACTACTTATCAGTAAATCTAAAAATACAGTCCACTGTTTTATTGCCTAGAGCAGAAACCCAGTTAGGGCCTAAATATTGGTCCTTTTAGAAGTTTATCTCGCCGAAAACGACCAGGAGATTTGATTTTCCTTGACATCGAAACGTGGTTGCGAATGGATTTTGACCGCGTCTACGAGATCATCATAGCCTACGCCTTCGCAGAAGCTGAAGTCAACATTTAAAGGGATTTGTATACACAGACAAATAGTGAGTTCGTTCCAATTAATCCTCATTTTCCCCATTTAGCCGATTTAAAAATCTTTTTTTCTTACTTTTTTCCCCCATTAAATTTATTTTCGATACATTTTATTTTCTAATACGTATTAGCATAATTCATTTTATAATTTTAATATTAATTTCGCAATTCTTCATACGTATTTATTTTATTAATACGCACGGTAAATTGTTACCTGCTAGTCAGGTCGCTGCGACACATTTTTTCTGCGCATTCTTGACCTACTTACAACTTTGTTGCTGCGTACCGTAGTTTTGCGATTTGTTTCCTTAACTTGTTATAATGGCCGATAAACTTAAAATTTTAATGAAAAAACGTAGCTCCATGAAATCGAAGCTTACAATTTTTAACAACTATTTAAATCTGTTACAAGGTGATTCCAGCCTTACTTCTTTGCAACGTTTAGACTTAGAGGAACGCTTTGGTAAATTTGAAGGTTTATATAGTGAATTTGATGCATTACAGACTGAGATCGAGGTAGCAGTGGAGGAGTCGGACACGGTGCTGGCTGAGCGCGAGGAGTTCGAGGGCCAGTACTTCCAGCTGGTGGCACTCGCGCGCAGCTTGCTCGGTGCAGCTCCGAAACATGCGGGTTCCGTGTCGAGCTCCGGGAATTATTACTCAGGTGCACAAATAAAAAATAGTTTTGTTCGTTTACCCAAAATTAATTTACCCCTTTTCGATGGTAGCTATCAGTACTGGCTCGAATTTCGAGACACCTTTATTTCTTTGATTCACAACAATAGCTGCATTGATGAAATAAACAAGTTCCATTACTTAAGGGCCTCGTTACAGGGATCTGCAGCTTTGATTATAAAAAATATTGATTTTAAGGGGGACAATTATAAAATTGCTTGGGACTTATTATGTGAGAGGTACAACAATAATCGTCTTTTAATCAACAACCACATACAAGCCCTTTTCGACATCGAATCTATTACTAAAGAGTCTAGTGTTTCACTTCGAAATGTTGTTGATATCATAAATAAAAATATAAGGGCCCTCACAATCTTAAATCAGCCTACGAATTATTGGGATACACTTTTAATTTTTTTAATGGTCAAGAAATTAGACGTCGTCACCAGTCGCCATTGGGAGGAGTATCGCAACAATTTGACTGAGGACCCCACTTTGAAGCAATTTTGTACTTTTGTAAGTAAAAAAGCGGACTTGCTTGAATCAATTGAATCAAATCACAATGTGTCAAATCCTATAGTTGCCTTAAACAATAGTCATTATGCAAACAAAAATAACAATAATCAACAAATAAATAAAAACATAAATACAAGAATAAAATCATACAATTGCCCGCTTTGCTCTCAAGCTCATCTATTATTTACATGTGAATCTTTTAGGAAATTATCTATTGAAGACAGGATTAATAAGGCCAAAGGTCTTAATGTTTGCCTCAACTGCTTGCGCTTGGGTCATACTGTAAAAAAATGCAAATTATCACATTGCAAATATTGCAAACATAAGCACAATACCTTATTGCATTTAGAACAACATACTTCCGAGCCTCTTGTAAATCATTTTCCTCCTTCTACATCAGATAATGTTACTTTATCCGCCAATTCCATGCAGCTTGCTACTTCCGCACATATTTTACTGTCCACAGCGATGGTGAACGTCGTGAGCGCGTCGGGTGACAAGCACACTGCTAGGCTACTGCTGGACAACGGTAGTACAGCGAATTTCGTAACCGAGAGCTTATGCGAGAAGCTGGGTTTATCACGACACGGTACGAGCACCACGGTCACAGGTATCAATAGTCACATATCTACTAGTACACAGTCTTGCAACCTCACAATTGAGTCTTTATGCTGTACGTACGTAACGGATATAAAGTGTCACATTCTGCCTGAGATAACTAAGCTTTTACCGACTTCATATGTTAATATTTCTCATGTCCCTATTCCATCAGGTCTAAAGTTAGCCGATCCTACTTTCAATATACCATCGGTCGTAGATATCCTGGTAGGGGCTGAGGTATTCTGGAACGTCTTAGGTTCTAATTCTATTAACTTAGGGAAAAAATTGCCTCATTTATGTGAAACAAAATTCGGTTGGCTAGTGTCAGGTTCAGTTTCACATAAACATAATAATATTTCTTCGCACATTTGTAACTTTTCTAACGTGACTCCCGATCTTACGCAATTTTGGGAGCTCGATCACGTGTCTGGGCATCATTCATTGTCACCAGAAGAAAAGACTTGCGAGAAACATTTTAGTACTCATACTTTTCGTAAAGAAGATGGTCAATTTGTGGTCACAATGCCTCTAAAAAAGGATCCACAGCTCCTAGGGCATTCTTACAATACTGCAAAGAATCGTTTTTTATCTTTGGAACGACGCTTTAACCGCGATCCACTCTTTAAAAGTAGATACTTAGAATTTATGCATGACTACTTAAAATTAGGTCACATGTCTAAGTCTACTGAGTCAATTCATACGACGGATGACTCACCAATTAGTTATTTTATACCACATCATGGAGTTGTTCGAGAATCAAGCACAACGACTAAATTAAGGGTGGTGTTCGACGCTTCTGCCCCTACCATGTCGGGCTATTCATTAAACGACCTTCAAATGATCGGCCCCGTTGTGCAAGACGACTTATTAGCAATATTAATTAGATTTCGTCAACATAGATATGTGGTCTCGGCCGATATTGAAAAAATGTATCGGGCAATCGAATTAAATAGCAATCAAAGATGTTTGCAAAAAATAGTTTTTCGTTTTGACCCTAAAGAGCCTCTAGATGTTTACATTTTGAACACCGTTACTTACGGCACATCATCTGCTCCTTATCTAGCAACTAAATGCTTGACTAGTTTGGCAAACGAAGCACAAGACGAGCGCGTACGGTTTGCTATAGCACACAATTTCTATATCGACGATTATTTGGGGGGCGGAAGTTCGATAGAGGAAACTATAGAAATATCTAAACATGTACAATCAATCCTCTCTTCTGCTCACTTTAACTTACGGAAATGGCGATCTAATAATTCAACAATTTTACAAAACATTAATAACAATAGTGCATCTAGCAACATTTTAGATTTTTCGGAACAAGGTTTAGGAAATACTCAATCTAAAACTTTAGGCTTGAATTGGATGTGCGATACCGATACATTAAGCTATATTATAAACATTATACCTACTGAAAAAATTACAAAGCGTCATGTGTTGTCCGTCATTAGCCAAATTTTTGATCCTCTTGGTCTTGTCGGTCCGTGCGTGGTAGAAGCAAAAATAATCATGCAACAATTGTGGATCGAAAAGTATGACTGGGATCAAATAGTATCTACTAAAATACAATCTAAGTGGACAACATTTGAAAACGCTTTACCATCTTTAAATAAATTATCAATACCACGCTGGATATCTATAGAAAATACCATTTATCATGAAATTCATGTGTTTACAGACGCGTCAGAGAGGGCGTATGGTGCGTGTTTGTACCTTCGATCTTGCACCTCTTCTGGATCGATATGCGTCCAGCTACTAACATCGAAAAATCGAGTGGCACCGATCAAGCCTACCACAATGCCAAGACTCGAACTTTGCGGAGCTTTGTTAGGTGCAAGACTGTGTACCAAGGTTCTAGAGTCACTTAGTATGCTTATAGGTACTTGTAGATTCTGGTGTGACTCGACCATCGTGTTGGGTTGGTTATCTACTCCAACCACACAATTAAAACCTTTCGTACGCAACAGAGTACACGAAATACAGGAAAGTACGAGTGGTCATACCTGGAGCTACGTACCGTCGAAGGATAACCCAGCAGATCTAGTTTCACGGGGGCTTAGTGCTGACATTTTGGGTGACGCTTCATTGTGGTGGTCTGGACCTTCATTTTTATCAAAGTGTGAAAATGAATGGCCCACTACGCCTAATGTTTCAAAGCATGATTTTTCCGAACTAGTAACTCATTTCAATAATAATTTTCATAGTAGTACTAGTAGTAGTAGCTGCGTTACGCTTACTAACCATTCTATAGTTCAAAATTTAATACAAAAAATTTCTAGTTTAACTAAATTGCAAAGAGTAGTGGCTTACTTAAAAAGATATTTATTTAATCTAAAAAATAAAAACAATAAAATATGTGGTAATCTTTCATCTATTGAACTACAGAATTCTTTACATTATATATTGCACTGTGCTCAATTAGAAATGTTTCAAGAGGAATTTAACTCACTTAAAATTAAAAACAAATTGCCACGCAAAAGTAGATTGCTTTCATTGACGCCTTTTATAGACATTAACAACCTAATTCGCATGGGCGGGAGGCTCCATAACTCTAATTACGATTACAATGTAAAACATCCCATTTTAATTTGTAGTAAGCATAAATTAACTCACCTTATATTTCAAATGCAACATCTCAAATTATTGCACGCTGGCCCACAATTACTCTTATCAAGTATTCGTCAACATTACTGGCCTCTTAAAGGCAGGAACTTATCAAAGGCAATTGTCAACAAATGCACGACTTGTTTTAGGCAGAAGGCTCAAAATGTGCAGCCTATTATGGGACAATTGCCTACGTCAAGGACATATCTTGAATATCCATTCCAGCATTGTCATGTGGACTATGCAGGGCCAGTACTTATAGCTGATCGAAAGGGGCGTGGGTGCAAACTATTAAAATCATATTTGTGCATTTTTGTATGCTCTGCAGTGAAAGCTGTACACTTGGAGCTCGTCACGGACCTGACAACTGAGGCTTACATGGCCGCTCTAAATCGGTTCGTGGCGCGTCGAGGCAAGCCTCGAAGCATTACGTCCGACAATGGGACGAATTTCGTTGGTGCATCAAATGACATGCAAAGGTTCCTTACGAAGTCAAATGTTGCATCTGAGATATCGCAAGAGGGCATCGAATTTAATTTCATACCTGCTTACACTCCACATTTTAATTCATTAGCCGAAGCAGCTGTTAAATCATGTAAGCATCATCTCAGGAGAATCTTACATCTTGTCCACCTTACTTATGAGGAGATGGCTACATGCTTATCTCAAATAGAGGCTATTCTAAATTCACGTCCTCTAACTCCTATTACTTCGGACCCTAATGATTTTTCGGCTCTCACTCCGGCACACTTCTTAATTGGACGACCACTTTTGTCTGTACCACATCCTCAGGTGACCGATGTCAACATTTCCCGCTTGGACCGATGGAGAAGAACGCAACACATCAAGCAGCACTTCTGGAGGCGTTTTCATAATGAGTACATTTCTCTGCTTCAGAGCAAGACCAAATGGTTCACATCCACAGGCGAGGTGAAGGTTGGCACGCTAGTCTTAGTCAAAGACCGGACAGCGCCGCCGTTACTATGGTGCTTGGGGCGAGTCACGCAGACGTATCCTGGTGTGGACGGCGTTGCGAGGGTGGCGGAGATCAAAACCAAGAAAGGCACGATTCGGCGCGCCTTCAACTGCATTTGTCCTCTACCAATCAATTGAAGACTCTTCAACCCGGGGAGTATGTTGGTGCGCGAACCAACTGTACGTCACCGCTGTGAAGGCGGTGGGGACACGGGCGTTGCGACGACGATGCGTGCGCGGGCGGCCCCCACTTACAAGCTTGGCTCCGTAGGTTACTCAAGTGCGGTTACTTTAGTTCTTTGTAACTACTTATCAGTAAATCTAAAAATACAGTCCACTGTTTTATTGCCTAGAGCAGAAACCCAGTTAGGGCCTAAATAATACCTTTGCAATCACATTGATTTATTTCATAAACTTTGTTTGCATGCACACAATTTAATTGCATATCATACCTACATACTAACGCTGATAATTCCCAAAAGGGATTAAGCAGAGCTTTATGTAAAAGTTTACACCATACCACATCTGGAATATGGGTTACGCGGTATTTCAAAATAGTGTCAGGTTGCCAGTCTTTTAATTAACATAGGATTTGAATAAATTGAATTTAGTAAAGTCAGAAAACACCAGGTGCACATATAACCTGCAAGGAGTATTCTCACCTGGGGTCCATAGCGTCGGCTTCAGCCAAGGTATCGCGTACGGTAGAGGCAACCTCGCTCCCCATACATAATCAGCCAACCTAGGCACAGGCGCGTGCGCACTGGGCGGGCTAGCGGGGGACCTCTTTGCTTCACTCGCACTCTCAGGTTCGGGCCTGCGCATAGGAATCCTTCTGTGGCACAATTTTAGGCTGAACTTATTCATACGATAACTTTGAATTGTGGGAAAAATTAATATTATTCACATTTATCTGCATTCCAATGAATGTGGTATTTTGATTGTTTCTAATGGAACCCCGTAATATTTCATTTAAATATTACGTTTTATTATTATTTCAAAATGTTTTGATTGAAATAAATTCCAGTGGAGAAAAACTATTCATACATAGTGAGTGGTGAAAGATTTAAGGAAAATAAGTAATTTGACAAGTTACAAATGCTACAAAAAGTTACAAAAAACGGCATTTCAGAATAGAGTTATAACCCCTTACAACCTTACACTTTTCTAAGTGAAGTTTGTAGTTCGATGAATATTATGATAATTTTTGTCAACATTTTTGACATGATTTTAAAAGAATTTAATTTAAAATATTACTATCATTTGAAATGTTTAAAAAATGTACCTAATTAGATTTCATTAAACTTAGTAACGGAACTGTATCTACATACAAAATTAAAATTTATCTTATGTAGATATTATTAAAACAAATAAAAAATCTAAAACATGAAATAGCACGAGTATAAGTAGGTAAGTATATATTTTTTTTCTCGTCTCCATTCCGCATTGATTTTAAGAGAATAAATTAAATTTCATAAGAATGACATAAGTGCTTAGAAACAATGTCTTCATACCTAGCAGCAGAGAGCATTCTCTTGCGGGTGCCACCATTGAACATAGCTTTGACGTCCTCCCACGCGTGGACCACCTCATCCGGGGGGCTTCCACTCAGCTTCATGTGTCTTCGCCACGAGTTGAAGTTGGCAGCGTCCGGCTGAATGTACTTATCTCCCGGTCCAACCCGGTGCGAGTGGAATATGAACTTGTTCGGTGAGAAAAACAGACCGCAGTACGCGCACTTGATACACTTCGCTCGGGAGGAGTTGTACCTAATAAATATGTTAGTAAAGAATAGAATCCACATACTATTGCAGTATTAGTTTCATGGCGGACAAAATTTAAGGCACTAAATATTGCCCCACATTCAAAAACTCTTTTTTTATATTACGAGATGGCAAACAAGCTTGCGGCCCACCTGGTGTTAAGTGGTCACCGTCACCTATAGACACTTGCAATATTAAGGGTAAATCAATTAACACTGCAAGTGCGCGGTGCTATCTTGGGGACTAGATGATTCTCCATCTCCAGCGTCAGTAAGTTTATAATTAAATATAGGCATAATATTCAACTATTCGTTTGGTGTTAAAAAATAATCACGCCTGGGATAGCATTAGGAACATATTTAAATAATAAAATCCACTTATTTTTATACCCCGTTTACATTCAGCCGAAGTGGTCAGGGAAGTGCGTTAGTTTTACTTTAGTCGTGTGGTCTAAAGGACACTCGTTTTTTTAATAGATAATTACGGCTAGACAGAGAGAGAAGCCAAGGTAGTGGAGGGGAGTACCGATACACGATCAGGAGGCCTCCTTAACCCCACACCTGGGTCACAAGTCCCAAGGCACTGGTTTTGGCTCCCCTCTCTACAAAGCGAATGGACCCGGCACCCGCACGGTGAATCCATGGTTCAGAGTAAGGCCTCTGCCTCGAATCTTGCGGGCAGCGGGGCGGCGGCGGCGGCGGCGCGGGAGCAGCAGGATCTTATGCGATTCGAGGCACAGGCCTTAAGGCGGGCGCGTGTAAACCAAATTTATGTAGACGCCAGTTGCGTTCACAGTGCGCCAGCCAGCGGCGCGTCTGCATGAGGCCGGCGCGGGCGCGGCTGGCACGGGCTTGGTGCGGCTTCTAATGGCTCGGTCCGCCCGTAACGTTCATAGTGATGTATTAGGTGACTGCGCGTGTGGTTCTAAACCATTTTGAATCACACGCAAACCGTCGTCATGGATATTAATACGCAAGAATTTATATCAAGCAAAGTTTGAGGAACACCAAACACACGCGCTATGAGACTCGTACGTAGTTCGCTCGGCACTGTGAACGCCAAGAACCAAGCGCCCGCGCCCGCACACGCTAGTGCAGTCTGATTTGTATATTATTAGATACAGCTGATATAGTCCTTACCTAGCTGGTAAGAAGGCCCCACGACAACCCCAGGCGCACTCGTGGTGCACAGCAAAGGCGAAGTCGTCTGGTAACCGGGGTGGTGCGTTATCACCAAGGAATGACTTGCATAATCGCTCAGCTTCCCGACGAGTTATCATGCCTGTGGGACAGTTAAGCTTTTATCTCTTTAAGTGCTAGAGTCGGATTAATCCAAAACATGTTAAGATTATTTAAAAAATGATAAGACAATCTCGTATTTGTAAATTCGTTTTGGTATTTTTCTTTACCAATGAAAATGCCTTTTTGTATGAAGATTTTAAAAGCAACCGTATATCTCAGCTATTCCAACTGCTAAACTGTGAACTTGTTATAAATTGTTTCATTTAAGTATATTTAATTAATTTAATTGCAATATTTTTATAATAATGGATTATACCAATGCAAATTATACAAAAAGCGTATAATATCTGGAAATTCATAGGTAAATAAATACCTTATTATAATGTCATGTTCGGTAAAATGGTAACAAAGCGCGAGTCGAATGAACGAAGTGCCAGAAAATAAACTTCTTAAAAAAATCAAATAACGCAACTAATGAAAAATAAGAGAAAACAATTTTATATTATACTTACGACTAATTATGTATTCTGTAAGAACTTTATGCAAAACGATGAGACTACCAATAAACCCTATGCAACTTTAATATAATTATGCTACTTTAAGTTATGCGAATATGGACCCGGTGCTACATTGATATATTGGCTACGTTCCATCAGGATGTTGTTCGCCAGTCACACAACAACAAGACTCACGTATTTCTTTCGACAACGACAATATGTGCTTCCTGTATGATATCCTGAACTATAACTTAGACACACCGAACCTACTCTCAGATATAGTCTTTTGTACACCTAAATATCGAACCAGACACACCCCTCTGTTTCAAATACCTAAACACCGCACCAACTACACTTAATACGACATGCAGTAATGACCCGCTTACCTAGAACGTACAATTATAAATTCAAACACATTGATATTTTCAACATGAGCAAAAACAATTTTAAAAAACATTTACTTAATGTGTATAAATTTGCAAAAACTAAATTAAAACTTGGCAAAAATTAAATTAAAATAAAATATAGATATTTTGATTTTTGGTAAATTATATTCATACACTTCGTTATTTATATTTATAATATATGTACTTATAGCATTTAAATAGTTACAGTATAGTTATATCATATATATTTATTGTTTATTCTTATATATTTATTTATGTTCAATATCAGATATGTGTGTTGTTGTCACCTATGGAAAGATGTAACCTTATTGATCAGAACAAACAGGATAAATGTCACCATATTTTATAAGCATGCTATGAAACTCTGTAATGGCTTAAGTGTTGGTCTATGTAATCTAGTCTATAAATTGTAATACAGCTGTTGAGTTTCTTAATAAATAAATAAACCGAGTTAACTAAAAAGCTCTTACCACACCGCCTTGAAGACACGGGCATAGCACCAGCTCTCCTCAGGATCTCCAACTGTACCGGAGTACATTGCACACAGGTGATGCCCAAGGCCACCCGTCTGTTGTGGATCTCGTTGTACGAGAACTGTTTCAGCAGCGTGTTGGAGATCTGTGCCAGGCACAGTCTCTCCACTCCTTCGATGACCAGGGATACTATTGGTACACCATAAAGCAGCACAGTGCCCACCTAAACAAATGTAATAGAATAGAATATATCTTGAATGATATGCTACATCACCAATACAAAGATGAAGCCAGAGTAATTACAATAATTTGCACAAAATGCAACCTTATCGCTAAGAGCGTTTCAGGTTTCAGCTAACCAGGTAATTTACGGAGTTTATGAAATTGTATTTTAAAATTAATTATAGAATTGTATCAGAGTGTGTCATTTGAAGAAATTTATGAATTTGCTACTAATTCTCTGCGTGAAATAAATTACCTTTTGGTTCTTAGTGGAAGAGCAATCGCAAGTCGCGGATTCGAGGTCGTTTTTAAATCTAGATTTTTTTTCTACACACTATTCAAAGATTTCATATGAAAAATTAAGCACAACTTATAAAATATCAATAGCTATTATAAATCATATGCAATACATATTATCTGAGGTAATACCCATAGCAGTAAAATGTAATTTAGTTTCCACTTACTTGATTTGGTTTTGAATTTAACTGTAAAGCTTTGTGTTCACTTCTTGGCTTGAGGGTATCTCTGGGCGGCAGAGCTAGGTTCGTTGCCTCCATCCTATAAAAGAAATATTTATTCAATTTCATTTTATTACTACTAGTTCCTCTTTTAATTAACATTTAGAAAAGGTAGGGCACAGAAGACAACAGGTTAGACTACCTAAAACTGTAAAATTGATTTCAACCTTAAATTCTAAAGCGCAAAATCGATTGAGAAGATTTGCCAGCTTGTATTTGCTTTTGATCGAGGTCAAATAACACTGCTTTTTTTTGTATTGGAATATTCTGAGGCGAATAAGAGCTCCTGCAGAGAGAGCTTTCCTGAGAAAGGAGGAGATGGGGTTAGGCTCATTAGGGAGTCATACATCAGCATTGGCCGCAAGCCAGACAGAAAATCGTGCATCTCCCTCTCTCCTGAGTGGGCGACTGCTTCCGATAGCCTTATAGCCACTTTGGCAATAGGCAGAAAGGGGGTGTTTAGTCAGACAGAAAAGACGTAATGTCGAGTACTCATCGGAGACGGGGCGCAGATGATGCATTGACGTGACTTTGAAATTATATAGAAGAGACACGCCGGAGACACGACGCAGTCTCGTCCTCGGAACTATGCTCGGTAGGCATGGCAACCCGCTCGCGTCCTCACCCCCGCTCGCGTCCTCAACCCCGTCACGCCCGCGTCGCGTCCGTGACGCGTCTCTCCTGTGAGCGCAGACGTCTTTTCATTTCGTCTGCGCCCTGTCTCTTCTGTATGTTTTGCGTCGCGGCGCTTTCATACTTTTTGTATGAAGTACGTTAGAAGAGGCACCGAGTCTGCGCCCCGTCTTCATCTCACATCGCTTCTGTCTGGCCTATGCATGACAGTCGTCTAACAAGCTATGGTGACTCACTGCTACTATCAGGCGGGCCGTATGCGTGTTTGCCACAGACATATCAATCTAAGGAGATCGGTCGAATTGCCGCGTTCATAGACTCAGTGTCACGATCAGCCTCCGTACTACATAACGTGGTTCTAGTTGAGCATGCCGTAATATAAACTATTCATTGCGCGCGTCATAAGGACTGCGAAGCAATGAAAGTTAAGCACAGCCGCAAAGGAGATCGGTCAAATCCCTGAGTTCATAGCAAGTCCGAGCCGTGTCCGAGTGGCGTGATCAAAATGGTTCAAGTTGAGCATGTCGTAATATACACAATATATTAAGGACTGCGAAGCAATGAAAGTTAAGCCGCAATATAATACAATTTGTAAGATAGTAACGCATAATTTAAAGCGATTGTGTTTTTATGAATAAAAGTCGGTCAATTTTTTCGGTACTTACGTGTGAAAAGTTATTTGATAAATAATTGATTCTCTGCAATAATTGCATGTTACAGTTGAACAGGACGGCATTTTGAAAGCAAAACGGATATTTCTTTCTGACGTACGTATTCACTCGACTTTATGGGATGGCGAACTGGCGGCAATGTATGCCCACTGTGCATACACTTGTCACAAGTTAAACGCCAGCTTGGCCTTTCTCGTTGTATTATTAAATCTGTGATGTTTGCTAAACATATAACAGAAAAAAATACTTTGCGATAGTAAAATACCTAGTTTATATTTTCGGTAATATTTCATACAAAGTATCAATTACCAATAAAATCGACAAATAAAATTATAATTACAAGCTCCATATAATAATATAGCGTAATAAATTTATCCACATACTGTCAATAATAACAAAGCAAGACATTACAATAAAACAACTTCATTTACTTTTTCCGCACAATAAATCTGCACAGTGGGAAAGCGTCGAATCAATTTAGACAAAAGTGATCATTTTGTATACAAATAGGCAGTTTGCGTGTGAATTTACTGTATCGAATATCAATTGGGATATAGAGGGTGGAGTGAGCTAATGTTCGGCAACCCCTGTGAGGGTCACGAGTCGTGGTATTCTTAGTAAAAAAAATCTGCTACAAGTCTGAATATCTGACAAGTGCACATTATTATTTACTGGTGGTAGCCCGCGGCTTCGCTCGCGTCAATTCCGGTTTAACTATGTATGTATAAGCTATTATTGTAAGGTTTCATTAAAATCCGTTCAGTAGTTTTTGCGTGAAAGAGTAACAAACACTTATTCATACAAACTTTCGCGTTTATATTATTAGTAGGATTTATAATTTTTTTGTACACAAGAAATGAGAAAATATTAATAATGCAACATACAAAAGATGTGGCTTATTTCTGAAAGGAATTTCTTTTCCAACTCAGCGATAGGAGTTTTATTGAGAAAAGCAAATATCAAGTGCTCACATCACTAAAAATATTTCAAAAATTATATGTACAAAACCTATAAAAGGTAGGTACATCCAATATTTTAATATATAAATAAATATATGAAGATATTATAGGACATTCGCTTGTTTACTGATGGATTGTTACTTTCGGGTTTCGTGCCCCTTTTATGTAGGCGACAGCCTGGCAATCTGTAACTATTTGGAGGCACTGCATGGCTCATACTGCCAGATGTGTCTTTTGTGTAGCAAAACGTTACCTAAGGCTCTATATCTCTATAACAAGGGATGATGAGCGTCACCGTATGTATGTAGATATTATAGAACATATAATATAACTAGCTGCCCGGCCACGCGTTGCTGTGGTAATTTCATACTACTGACCTGTAACATTGTATCTGCAGTAAAAAAAAATGACTACTTATCAAGATAAAAACTATCCTATCTCTCAAGTTGGATCAAACTGCACACGGTGTACAAATTTGATTGAAATCGGTTAAGTGGTTTAGGAGTCCATTGAGGACAAACATTGTGACACGAGATTTATATATATTAAGATAAAGATAGCAATACCATTGCAATATCTAATATACTAGCTTCCGCCCGCGACTTCGTCCGCGTTGACATTTTACCTCCTTAGGGGTGAAATTTCTAAAAATCCTTTCTTAGTGGATGGCTACACTGTATAAGGTATCTATGTGCAAAATTTCAAGTCTCTAGGATCAGCGGTTTGGGCTGTGCGTTGATATCTCAGTCAGGACTTTGATTTTTTTTATATACAGACCAGATTTATATAGTATAGATAAAAATCTCGTGTCACGGTGTTTGTGATCGCACTCTTCAGTAACAACGTTTTTTTTTTAATTTAACATTTAAAAAAAATATAACTTAGTAGGTATGAGAATATTATTATTATTTCGTAAATTCTGGGCTTTTTGCGTCACTGCGACTTATAAAGGTCTATTGTGACTAGCCTCCAAGTAAGTCCTATTGAGGCCTTACTGCACTCCTTAACGCCTGACTGCGACATTTTTGCTGATAGCTGGGGAGTAATCCGCAATAATTGTTCTATTGTCTGTGTCCCTTATAATTAGTAATATTAATAATATTTATTCTGTAATTTAATGATAATGTAAATTAATTGTCTTGGTTATGTAACTGGGTTAAGCTAGTGTAATTAACATTAATAATAAATAAATAAATCTCTCCTAAGTAATTCTATTACCACCTGACCAGCCACTCAGAATTATTCAAACATAATCGATTATCTTATCTTCCCTGTTATACAATTCGATTCAACACTCGAATCACAAAAGTAAACATTACAAAAAGCGACATTTCAAGTCCCCTACAATTTAAATGCGACAAAAACATGTCACCACTCTCAAATGATAGATCACTTTAAACAAACCAGCGGTCTTAATGTCAAAAATCAACATAGGGTTGCCAACGGCCATTTAAAGAGCAGGTCATTATAGGGTGTGATTAATAAAATTGTGTCACCCCTCCACAGTGGGCCGGAGTGAGCGTGCCCGCCAAAATAATTGATTAACTTAAACGACATCACATTACAGTAATAACTGCATATGTTACTTTTTGTTGGGGGTATTGTTCTTCTTTTTTATTTTGTGGTGATTTCGTAATATCATTTGCTTAATAACATTATACTGGTAATAGAAAATTGTTATTTATTGAAGTTGGCTTTTCGATTGTGATTATTTTGGTTTGATGGATGTGTAAGACTGTTTCTAATAAAATAAACGAATTAAGAGTAAAAAAATAGTTTTACTATTTTAAAAATGATGAAGACTAGTGAACTTGATAGTGAACTATCAAACGAAATACTTATGACAAATCCCTAAAAAAACTGTAAATTAGCAGCAAGCATTATTTAAAAATCACTGAACCAAAAAATACGTAATTAATCATATTCAGCATTTCACGGCACAGTGGTCGAGTGCTCCCGAATTACGGACAATAGATTTTTTAAATAATAAATTCACTTGTAATTATAAATCCCTTATGAGAGCCATATGGTGTTGATATCTGCGATAGGCTAGTTCCCGGGGGACCCTCGGGATGAGCACATGTGGCATTTGTAACGGAACTAATCGTTTTTGAGGACCTGTTACTACACAGGCAATCATGCTTAGCTGGTAAATGATATGACATTGTTTTATTGACTGCAATTATATGATCCTTTATTCACGGATTGGAATTAAAGTTACATATTTATTATTATTTTTAGAAATAGGTAAACATAATCTTAACTTTATGGAAATAAAGAAAAACTGACTTTTTATGAAACAAATGAAACGGTATTTTATACCAAAAATTTTACTCTTTTTTAAAATAACTAGGTACTGTAATATTTATAACTAATTTTATTCAAAATAATAACCTTATGAGCCTTTTGTCTTTAAAAGGGTAAGATCAATCTAAAAAATTGTGTATTCCTTACATTAAGAAAAACCGTTTTTTAAATTTAATATAATTTTGCTGCTTTAAGCTGTAATTAATAGCGGTAATACTTAAGTGGTAATTTGCAAAATGATCTTTTTCTTATTCATTTGAGAATATATTACTTACAGATTTCTATTCAGTTTAATTTTGCCTAAATTAACACCAGACTGCGGAATAGTTCCCTCAGTGGTGGCCAAAACAAATCGAGGTATCGAACGCGCCGATCACCGCATTGACAACATGTTGTGCATTTCGGGGATAATCCGCAACTAAAGGGACACTTGGCTATCTGTTTGTGTCGAGAGCGTGCACGGGCACACTGTGGTGACCATGAAATTTGTATACAACATGAAAGAACAACTGGTAATTTTGTATGAGACTTGTACCCACTTTGTAGCAAAATGGGACTACTGGGATACCTTTTGAAAGACCTTTAAAAGTACATAAATATTTGGTATGACAACAACTCATGGGAGAAAAAAGTTATTGGACTTTAAATTATGCTGAAATCCCTTTGTGAATTCTCCCCACACCCTAATCAGTAGTCGTGGTATCGCCATTTTTTAGTTTGTTATCCAGAAAATGAAACAATATATTATTTTAACTTGTCGATATTAAGAATCGCTCCGTATTAAGAAACTTCCACCGCTGTAATTGGCTCTTACCTTGATTATAGCCCCGTAATAGGGAAAATCGACCTTTTATTATCTCTACATGTCTTTATAGAGCCAATCAATCCATTGACATAGACATTGAATAGTGTGGGTGACGATAACCCACCCTGTCTTACACCACATCCTATTTTATAAACATCAGAGTGCTCTCCTGACCATTTAACCGATTCAGTTTTATTAACATAGCAATATTTATATATCTTTATTATTTCTAAAGGCAAGCTGTGTTACTATATAATAGAGATAAAAGCTCAATGAAGAAATATTCCAAATGGACTGGGCAATTATAGAGTCGTAGAAAATGCCAGTAGACGAACAGGCTAGGTTCATTTCAATGACTGATGCAGAACGAAACAATTTACAATTTCCACAACTAACGTAATATATTTTTATTTAGTTTTAGAACATACAATCTGAAACTCAGAAGAACGAATGTCGCCAAGCATTTACGATGTAATGATGGCATTTTATGGTATCAATTATCAAAAATAAAACGGACGATGCATCCGATTCGACTATTTTGGCCAAGTTACTGGATAGTGTGCTTAAAGCATCTTACCAGCACACTAACTTGTAGGCCGCTCAGTTTGGCTTCAGATCGGGGTTATTAACCGAGTTTGCAATAGGTACTAACTGCTTCAAGCACACCTGTTCGGTATTTTACTGATAGAGACACGCTAGATATAGGCATGTTTTGTGGGCCTGTCAAAGGCATTTGACATGGTGTTATACAATATACCTGAACTGCTTGTTGCCTTTTGTATGTTGGTTTACTGAAGGTCTTGTTACTTAGTGGGTTTCTTGATCGTTTTATGTTGGTGACGGGCTAGCAACCTTTCACTTTTTGGTGACCTTACGTGTAACCAAATGTTATCTAAGACTCTGCGCAACCCCTTTTAGGATTATGAGCGTGACTGTATGTACGTGTCATAAAATATGTTGTGAAAAAAATATATAATAAAATTAGCTTTGCATTTAGAAATAATAAAGATATAGATATTACTATGTCAATCAAACAAAATCAGTTAAATGATCAGGAGAGTACCCTGATGTTTATAAAATAGAATGTGGGACAGGGTGGTTTATCGTCACCCACACAATTCAATCTCTATGTTAATGGATTGATTGCCTCTATAAATACATATACCTAGAGATATTAAAATTGTGGATTCCCTATTACGGAGTTATGATCAAGGTAAGAGTCAAGTCTCTCACTATAATATTTTATTAACAGCATTATTGTGTTGCAACAGTTATATCTATTATACAGGATGTAAAGGACATGAACAGTCAAACGAGAACCATGTATTCTGCTCACCATCATAACATTTTTTTTCCTTTAGACTATACCTGGGAAATTGATAGTTACGATTTTATTGAAGGTCAAAGTCATAATTCTTTTTTCATTTTTTTTATGAAAACGTATTCTATACGTTATTTCTTAATTATTGTCCAAAGAAACATTATCATTTTTTTTTTAGTATTTCATAACAAAAAATGGCTTCAAAACGTTAGCGTTCAATGTAGATCACTCGATGTGCACGGACACTAACGAACGGGGCCGCCGTCTGGCAAAATTATCGCGGTTTTGTGAGTTGCGTGCGAGTTGAGCCCTTTACATTGCGCGGTATAATTTGCAATTTTTTTTTAACACCAAAAAATAATAATCATTTCCCAGCAATATTTTTTTTGAAATATGTCTTATTTTGATGTATAGAATACATGGTTTTCGTTTGACTGTTCATGTCTTTTACACCCAGTATATAATTCCCGTGTCACTATGTTTGTCCGGGATGAACTCCGAAACTAACGATACGATTTTACCTTTTTTTAAATTTGTGTTTTCTTCCAACTTCAGAGATAGGATAGTTTTTTTACTGCAAGTTCAATGTTATATGAGAGTAGTATGAAATTACCACAACAACGCGTAGCTGGGACAGCTATGATATAAGAGAGCCAGTCCCTCAGTGGGTGATGGTTACGGGTAAAACTCGCTTCTATCTTCGGCCTTATTACGCTATCAGGTGAGAAAAAGGCCACAAGCTTCCGGTCATATATACAAAAAAGCTTTTGTTTAATATAATGACTATTATAATACCGGTTTTCCTAAAAATAACAAATATAAAGCAAAACGGAAAGGCATAGGAATCAAACCATTTATAAAATTTTACTCCGCCAGATAGTTTGCAAAAAGCCAAATAATAGATTGTTGCCAGAAAAATTCAAAAAAGCATTGGAATAATTTTACAGAAAAAGGATCAAACATACAAAGATTAATTAGGATTGAAAATTAAATAAATGGAAAATCGTCGAGCCTGCTCTTTATATTATTTTGGTGCGTAATTGTTCTAGCGAGGTCGCGAGCGCTTGATGATTGATAATAATACATCTATGATTGCAATACGGCAAGAACAACCATATTAAAATGGAAAATTACGAAAAAGCACTTGTTTCGGAAAACGTATAATATTAGCCATTTTTATTTGAATTTAGATAATAGTGTGAGTGTAGATAAAGTAGTGTATGTAACTGCACATAGCTTAGTATTAAAAAACTAGTGGATACTATTAAAAAACTCTCCAAGGCTCATTTTTTAAACTCCCACTCGTGTTTAATTATTGACTTGCATAAACACCAGTTCATGTCCCGCACACAATCCTAACACATGGCCACTGTACCAAATCCGCAGTGTTCGCAAGCGTTCCTCTCAGAAAGTGTACCTTTGAGATCCACTGGCCTTTGTACAAGCAATACTATTTAATCTCGAAGAGATAGCATTTGGTCCACTTTTGGGACCCCAATTTTTCCGCTCCACTGTTTGTTAGATAGTTTGCGAAAAACTCGCCCGGCTATTACAGGGGCTTTATGGACGGTGGACAATAATTATATATAAATAGAATTGCGTGGGTTTTTTGTCGCCGTCTTGTAATTACTTGTGAGATTAAATGGACAGTAAGGTCACCGTAAAAGCATCGATTAAACGTACATATTAATTCAAAATTTGAAAACACATTGGTGTGTGGCGGGTCTCGAACCGGTGCCTCCCGGGCGGAAGACGACGCTCTTACGCACTACGCCACCGACGCTTATTTCTCTCTCAATGAAGCTACAAACAAATCTAAATCATCTCAGCTTCGGTTATAAGTATCTAACAGTAATTGATATAATAGATTACGCAATATTTTCAATAAGAGAACACATTAAATCTCAAAATATCGCAGCATTAACCGCTGCGAACCCAAAACTCAAATCTGAATTAATTCCAAAACGTCAACATAAAGCAAAATCCACATCGCGAATAATTACTAAAACATTAGACATGGCAACACAATGGCTCGGGAGCGGGACCTTTAAACAAACTCCGTTTCAAATTCCAAAGCATTGAACTACAAAATTAATTCGCGACGAGTGTCGTTATTTACTCTGTTACTTTGTGCGCTTAATTGGAGTCTACGGGCGAAGACATGGAGTTAATTCGTCGATTAATATTTAATCGGCGCTTCGGGCCGCCCCTGAACAGAGCGGAGCGTGTTTTCAAAAACGTTGAATATTGCAGCGATGGCTGTCGCGCAAACTCCGCGCCGGTTTGTTACTTCGTATATAAATGTGATGTGCTTGCGAACTCGAGATATTGTCGATAAGCGAAAGGAAGAATAACGTTGTATTGAATTGTGTTCGCAGGTATTGAATCACTAAGAGGTAGATAACTCATGTTGAGGGAGTCGGGATGTTTATTACGGCATGTATCAACCTAATATTTGGAATTGTTCATATTGCTTCTTACTGATCTCTGCACGTGTGCCGCTATAATAATCTTTCTGACATAACATGTGATTGATTACTACGTAGGTACTTAGTTTTGTTCCCTCGAGCTCTTTTTTTAAGTCCTATCTATCCAAAGGTTGCGAAGAAGAGATTCTTCTTGGCGTTAAGGTTGCCCTTTGTTCCTACAATTAACTTTAAAAGTAAGCGTCTACATGTCCGCATGGTACGGACGCATCGCATCAAACGGATCGTAGTATTATTTGTATAGAAAGTCACACTAGTGCGTCCATTGAATCGCGTACGGATCGCGCGAATCTATGTAGACGCATTGTGAAAAACTAATCCGTTTGAAGGTCGTAGCACACTTATCAGCTCGGAAAGGGTGCTCGTCTATCCCTTTGTCTGGTAAAGAAAAAAATATTCTTCATTGTTTTTCAACCTTATCACATAGAAATAAAGTTCAAAATATGGTGGCAATTTATCTGCCACTACCAGACAGAGGGTTATTATGTACGCTACGGAACAACGGCTACGGAACATAGCCTGTTTTTCATAGTAAAAAGGACGATAGGTACGACGGTGCGGACATGTGGACGCTTACCTTTAAGCCGGGTCCAGATATGTATCAATGCGTCGATCCTGGCCGAACTACAGATCAAGTGCCGCTTATCGACCATTTGCCTCCAGCGGATCCTGCAGTAATTCGGTCACGTGGCTAGACGTGAACCAGATAGCTTGGAAAAGCTTATTGTGGTTGACCACATGGAAGGAAAAAGGAGTCGTGGAAGATCACCGACCCGGTGGACCGATGCAGTGAAGGAAGCCTGCCAGGGAACTCTACAGACGTCAATCCGGAAGGCGGAAGACCGTGTGGAGTGGAGAGCCTTGGTGCACAAAATGACGACCTCAAGTGGTCACGACCCTCAGTCATGAGGAAGCGAGGAGGAAGAAGATATGTATCATTTGCCCGATCCGATCAGCGTATCCGTATCGCTGACGCGTATCATGATCGCATATGTGGACGGGTGATGATACGCGTATCATGATACGCGATCTCGATACGCCGTTATGATACGGCCCGTCCCATCGTGTCGGTTTTTGTCCGATCATCACAGGACTATTCCAGGAGGAGGCAGAGGAGGAGGCAAGAGGCGTCCACAACTTGATACGGGGCATGATACGTGATGCGCTGATCGGATCGAGCAAATGATCATATCTGGACCCGGCTTTATTTACAGTTTCTGTAATTCATGATGACGGGTGATCGAGAATGATGTAAGAAGAATATTACACCGACCCCAATTCAAATTGGGAGCAGGGCAAGCAAATGATGATTGTATAAGGTAAATTATGGCAGAACTAATAACATTTACCTAATCACCAACTTCGCCCATCCAATACTAAGTTTAAATAAACAATTCGCAAAAACAAACGAGCAACATAAACATGTAAATTGTTTCAGAATTTACTTATAAAAGTAATTGAATTGTCCGCGCGCCCGTGACGACATCTGCCAAGTTATTTTGACGAGAACAGGAATTACTCCATCCAGGCGGTGAGACGTCTTTTTATTAACTTTCCCCTAACATTATGCAGAGATTTTGTGAGGTACGACCGAATGAATCTCTAGTGAACAGTGTTGCCAGGGCATTCTGCAAATCAACCTCGATTTTAATTAAAAAATACTATTAAAGAAAAAGGTTTTTAATCTAGCTATAATATGATAAGAATCCATAGACAATAATTTTAACACTGGTCTCCTTTAAGGTGCAATAGTGTCTAAAATGTTCTAATATTTTTTTGCATTGATAGTGTTCTCTTTAGCATTTATCTATCAGTATAATCTATATAAAAGACAATCCTTACTGAATGATCTATCAACGCACAGCTCAAACCATTGAACGGATTGCGATGTGGCACGCAGTTAGTTATTATGACATAGGCTACTGCTAAGAAAGATTCTCCAAATTTCATAACGCGGGCGAAGATGCGGGTAAAAACTAATTATTATATAAAAGTGTGTGATAGAAACTCAGGCCCGTATTACAGAATGACACACAGAAGTCAAACATGTCTTGAGAATCGTTTGTCACTTTCTATGACGCATAAAGTGATAGAGACGAAGGACGCTCAAGTCGTCATTCTTGAAACTCATTGTATAATACGAACATTAGTCTTTTTTAATACCTACATATTGCTGAGCAAAAGAACATAAACGTTTTATAAACATTTTACAAAATATTATTGATCCCATCAATAGTAAAAAAACTATGTGTTATGAAAAAGGGAAAATTCCAACAATGTTGTTTTCAGATTTGGTTTTGGGTCAAAAGTTACCAAACATCTGAAAACTGTAATCCTTATTTCTGTGCTGTGATCACTTTGGTCTTTTCATCTTAATTTAAGGGGAGGTTTCGATAAAAAGCCTGGGCTGTTGTTTCTCTTATACTTATAATTACACAACTAATAATAGGATTAGTGCGGCTTTGTGAATATTTAGAATAAATCTCTATCTAGTCAATCTATGGAAGGTATGATAAGTTTAAGTAGGTTTCTTAACAAAAAAAATATTATCTAAGAAATAGCGCCTACGCAGCCGGTTTGTTTTAAGATTACTAATCTATTTATGACACTATTTATTTTTAATTTTGATATGTACTCACAATATTTTTTTATGGTTTTGGCGCAGTTATACACCGTCAGAGCTAGATAATTCAAATTTTTACTTTCCCGATCATGTCTTCTCCGTGAGCTCTTGTTTTCTTATATTCCGTAGATTTATACTTTTTGTGAAATTCTTATTTTTTGAACCAAACATATTTGTTTTAACATTGAGAACCTTACGAAACTTTCAGACTTCGTATTTAAATCTTTGTAATTAATCAAACGTTGGTTTTAATAATTTTGACGCTGTCTTGGTGGAGTGGTCAGTACAGCTAAATACTTATATTATTCTATGAGCTCAATGACATAGAAATACTATAGTCATTGGTATAGCTCAATGACATAGTATAGCTGCCTACACATCAAGCGGTCCGGGTTTGAGTCCTGTTTCGAGTCCAGTCACACAAACATTTGCCATGTTTGTGTGACGAACACGAATATTTGTTGACGAGTCATGGTTGCTTATATATTTATTTATAAAAATATCTAAAAATTATAACGTACATAAAAAAATCCCTTATCTAGTATCCATAACACAAGTTCTAAATGATACTTAAATGTGAGCGTAGAAATATATTATTATTATTTTAAATAATAATATTTCTTTTTTATCAGTAGTGGCTCTATGGATTAATTCTCCCTCGACTTATATAGGTACATGTTACCGATAAAACGTAGCACAAAGAAAATATACATACCTAGTTAAAAAATAAATGGGATCGTAAAATCAATACACATTTTTTTAATGTTAAATTATTCTAGATACAAAATAAAGCCTCCGCAGTTAATTTCTCAACATTTTGAAGACCCTTCGAATCTCGTCTGATCAATTGAATAAAACCAATAATTTTGGTTCGTCGCGAACAAAATGAACAAATCTTCACAACAAGAATTGAAAATGTAATTTGTTCACAAACAAGAAGAAGAAAAAGAAATTTAAAGTACAAGAAAAGCTTAGCGGGAACGCGAAAGTGAAATTATTGTGTTATTTATCTAATCACTGTAACTGTACTTGCTTTTTTACTGTACCAGTATAATGTTGGGTTGTGAGTAAATGATTATTATTATTATTAATTTTATTGTTTCTCAGCTTCAACTGGTGCTTGACATTAAAAAGGTTAGGGGTGCACCAAGTGGGGTCCACGTTCGGAAGCCTCCTCGTGGCGGACCCTGGTAACGTGGTGGGAAAACTTTCTCGGCGGGTGTGTGGCTTTTGATGTCAAGTGGCATTCGAAGTCACATGCCATCGTTTAGTTGTTTTTGTTTTCCCACCACGGCTAGTTCCGGACGGCCCTTTTCAGGGCCACGACCGCACCCGAAGTCCCCCGGGTGCGGTCCGATGGCTGCTCCCGGTGTCCTCGTCAGGAGGACGCGTCAGGTCGAGCAGCCGTCGGTGAGGAGGCGGCCTATAAGGCCGGCGTCGGCCAGCGGCCCACATGGGCCGTCCCGTAATAGCGCACTGAAGGTCAGGCAGGGAGGATGTTTAGTGAGAATGGAGGGAACGCCTTTACCTCGACTGCGGTTGGCACCACCCTGCTGGGACGATGCATAAATGCATTTGACCTCCCAGACAAAAAAAAGGGGGTGCACCAAGTAACCTATTTAGTTATTATGGTTGTGTATAGTTTCTTCTTTTAAAAACCGGAAAACTATTCTACTATAGGGGATCGGGTTGGAAATCCTTAGGGGGAGGCCTATGTCTATTGGCTGATATGATGACTCTACAGGTTTTTAATATTGCTGTTTTCTTCATAGTTATAAAACAATTTTCAGGCTATGGAGTAAATGTTGTGGAACTACGCCTGTGCTAGAGAGCACCAGTGGAACAATGAGGACTTTGTTTAGCTTCCATATTCTCTTAGTTATATTCTATTAGTTACTTCATCTTTTAGCTTTGAATATTTATTATTATTAATTACTGGGTGTGAGAATCAATTTTAAATACAAAATAAAAATTACTTTCCCAAAGTTACGTTGCATCGACACGTCGCCTATGAACTTCTACCAAACCATCACTAGATTGTAGACGATTATATACATACAATCACTCTTACAATCCCATAAGAGGTTGAACAGAACCTTAGGTAACACTTTGTTTCAGTGTGAATTATGACTCTTTCCAAATCAATACTATGAAAACTGTAAAGGGAGGATAAAACTTGTCTTTTTTGCCGGCTCTTCTCAGAACAAGGCCTCCTGGTAGACTCTTGAACCGATGGCATCAAACTTGACTTTCATAAGTGTACTTGTTGTTCTGCCAACTTTAAGTAAGATCTTTGAGAGATTAATGCTCAATCAATTATTAAACCATTTCAATCATCATCATCAACAGCTCATATAATGTCCCCGCCGAGGGGCTCGAGCCTACCACACATTATGGGCGATTAGGCCTTAGTCAACCACGCTGGCCAAGTGCGGGTTGGTTGACTTCACACACATCCTAAGAATTTCTTCATAGGTGTGTGCAGGTTTCCTTACGATGTTTTCCTTCACCGTAAAAGCTTCGATTAAACGCACATATTAGGTTGGGGAAAAAGTCTTTTCGCATTATGGTATGTATAAACTTGTAATAAAATCTCTTTGGCTATACTATTTGTATCTGGCTGGTTTTGGTATCATTGATGTGTGATTTGAAAATGTGTGATTTTCATTTGTTTTTCGTACCGCCAAGATGAGTGAATCTAATGAAGAAATTCGATACATTTTAAAATTTTACTACAAAAAAGGTAAAAATGCAACGCAAGCCGCGAAAAAAATTTGCGATGTTTATGGACCTAGTGCAGTGTCTGTGAGAGTAGCACAAATTTTGTTTAAGCGTTTTCAATCCGGAAATTTTGATGTCAAAGATGCACGTCGCTCTGGTCGCCCTATTACAGATAAAATGGATGCCATTTTTGAAAAAGTGGAGCAAGATCGGCATGTCAGTAGTTACGACGTAGCTGAAGAACTGGGAATTGACCACAAAACAGTTTTGGCGCATTTGAAAAAAACTGGGTACACAAAAAAGCTCGACATTTGGGTACCTCACGAGCTCACTGAAAGAAACCTAATGAACCGTGTACTCATTTGTGATTCTTTATTACGACGTAATGAAACCGAACCATTTTTGAAGAAGCTGATAACTGGTGATGAAAAGTGGATCACGTACGACAAGAACGTGCGAAAAAGGTCGTGGTCAAAGGCCGGTCAGGCTTCACAGACTGTGGCGAAACCCGGGTTAACTCGCAACAAGGTGATGCTGTGTGTGTGGTGGGATTGGAAGGGCATTATTCATTATGAGCTGTTACCACCAGGCAGGACCATCGATTCTGAACTCTACTGCGAACAACTGATGAGATTAAAGCAAGAAGTTGAGAGAAAGCGGTCGGAATTAATCAACAGAAGGGGTGTGGTTTTTCATCATGATAACGCTAGACCTCACACATCTTTAGCCACTCAGCAAAAATTAAGAGAGTTTGGCTGGGAGGTGTTAATGCATCCGCCGTATAGTCCTGACCTTGCACCTTCAGATTTCCACCTGTTTCGGTCTCTTTAGAAATCTTTAGGCAGTGTCAGGTTAACATTACGAGAGGACTGCCAAAACCACTTGTCGCGGTGTTTTGACCGGAAGTCCCAAAATTTCTATAGCAATGGGATCTTGTCCCTACCTACAAGATGGCAAAAAGTTATCGAACAAAATGGTACCTACATACTTTAGTTAAATGTAAATAAACTATATTAAAAAATGTTTTGAATTTTCTTAAAAAACGCGAAGAAACTTTTTCCCCAACCTATTATGAATTCAAAATTTGAAAACACATTGGTACGTGGCGGGGTTTGAACCGGTGCCTCCCGGACAACGCTCTTACGCACTACGCCACCGACGCTTCTTACCATTTCAAAAAATATAACATATTTCATCAGAAACAATTCGGGTTCACTCGGGGTCTCTCCACCATTGATGCGGAAGTTGAGTTGTTAAAGGAGGTATTTGCTGCTTGGGGAAGTATCACGTGGCGCTCTTGGTGTTTTCTGTGATAGGAACAAGGCTCTCAACCTTATGACTTCATACCTGAGCAATAGAATACAGAAAGTTGATATAAATGGTAAATCTTTTACCTCCAGGTTCTCGTCACAATAGGTGTTCCGCAGGGCTCAATTCTTGGTCGATTTCTCTTTCTAGTGTACATAAATGACTTGCCTTACTACATAAGGGACAATCACGATATTGTGTTGTTTGCGGATGACACTTCTTTGATTTTCAAAATAAGTAGAAAATTAGATAATTATGACGAAGTTGCACTTGCAAAAGTAGTTTCCAGCTTCCAAAGGTCAAAAGAATCTTTAAAATCGGTACACTCAGTAAAGAGTTATGAAGTAACAAACATAAAAAATACAGTGGAATTGAGAACCTCCTCCTTTTTTGAAATCTGTTAAAAAAGGCGATGCGGTTCCAAGCTGATAAGTGTGCTATGACCTTAAAGTTAACTTGCTGTCAGGTGAAACGAAGGCTTTCCTTTCAAAATAAATAAAATGTATATTCTTGATTCTACCTATTAATAATTTATTTGTATGCAGATATAAATTTAAACGGCCACCAACCTTCATACCGCTTCACAGACAGGTGGCGTAAAGTTAATGTAGATATAATGAATTCGCTGCGAATCGCCCGGCCCCTGTTTGTCTTTCAATTAGGAAGTCCCTAAGGACCGCCCTGTCCCCTCGCTCCCCGAGACAGCGCAAAACACGATCAGGGTTGTCAAAAAGGCAGTAACAACAATAGCTAATATTATTTAAATATTTTCTACATTTGGTGTGTGTTTTTAAATTCTTCCTTTACATAGAATGTCTTATTTTCCGTCAGCCATTTTTAGTAACTATTTTTCTTTCTTAAAGTAAGCTTGGAGACAAATTTTGTGGCAACTGCCGTGCGATTCTTTAAAGATCACTTCTCACCTAACATCTCATTTGGAATTTAGCTGTCAAATTTTATAGAATATCCTTTGTTTTGTTGAGTAAACTGGAAATGAAGTAAGCCATAGTAGTGTAGAACGACATTAAATTTAGAAATCATATTGATTACAAATATTTCTTTAATTGTGAAATATTTGTTTGCGTTTGTGCGCCAAAGTTGAAATGATATATGAGGTGAGAAATGAGATCTTTACAGAATCGCACGGCTGATTTCATGACGGCGAGAGGAAACAACGCTAGCATCAAAAAATACTCAACATAATTATTACAATAACACTCATTGTTATTAGTTAGTTCCATATTGAAATAGATTTACTAAATGTAAATGGCATGTAAATATTGCCTCCAGTACGTACTAAGGCAGTAAGAAAGTAGATAAAAAGCATACTTTTTTTAAATTCCTATTTGAGAGTAATTTAATGATGAACGAGAATATTTTTTTATAATTAAATCCAAAACCACATTTTAATTATGACTAAGTAACAAACATTATTTTATTTAAGTCAAATAGCTCAAAAAAATATTGGACTGATAATATTTTTTTTATCCGTAGCGACAACCCTGACGTATCTATATTTAACGAGGACAGAAATTAAATCTTCCGCTTGTCTGTTTCGTGCGCGAATGTAATTTTCGCGAGCAATGATTTTTCTTACGGCGGCATTAAAACTTACTTATTGTTAGGATTTATTTGTCTTTTAATTATTGGAGCACGCATTTTCGGTACATTTTTTAATTCGGTTTATCATTTTTAAGTAGCGGATGTGTAATTTTATTTTTTACAGGGATTGTCGTAATATGAATGGCAACCATGGCATTTATGTATTGTTTAGGTATCTTTAAGTGATTTGAAAGATACTACAAAGGACGAACCTATTTTAAAATGTTTAAGGAATAAAACATTAAGTGAAAGTTCTACTTGGAGCTTCTTATTATTATTCAGTAAAGATCTCATATCAGTTTTCACATCAGCTCTCACTTGGATTTTACCTAAAAAAGTTTTGTGAAATACCTTAGTTTTGTAGGGTAAACTGAAAACAAAGTTTGCCATGGTAGGCTATAACGGCATTAAATGTAGTTTAGATAATTATATTGATTAAAAATTATTTTTAATCAGTTTGACAATTTAAGTCTAAGTGAAAATGTGAAGTGAGTGCTTTATAGAACTAGCAGACAGCTGCCGTGCTATTCTATATAGAACACACTCCTCACTTTGCATATTTACTTGGAATGTAGCTATCGAACGCTAACGAATATTTCACAAAAATAAATATTTATATTCAATATAATTTCTGAATTAAATCTTAAATATAATTTAGTTATACACTACCCTGGCTAACATCGTTTCCAGTTTACCCGAAAAACTTAAGATTTTCTCTAAACATTGACTTGTAAAGTCGAAGTGAGATCTCTACAGATTAACACGGCTGGGGTAGGTAGGCACCACTACCTACGAATTGTAATTTACCAAAACCATTTTGACCTTTTTTCAGTTTTTCATGTTTTGCTGTACCTAAAAAGCTTTTAGCAAATTATTAAGTTCCAATTTTCATTTGTTATCTTTTTCAAATCAAATTTGGCTGAAGCTGTCAATGTAATGTAGTTTCAGAAAAAAGTATAATAAGACAATGTTTTAATTACAAAAAACTTTTCATAATATTATCACAAAAAAAATATAAAACGCGTAATCTAAATTAAGAAAACATTTTGGAGCTACCTCGCAATATGTAGCACTCGTAGCGCTACGTCGCCCGTAGCCTTAACCGTAGCAGTTATGTCCTAAACTAACCCAAACGATACAACATATTTTCCAACACGATACATTTAATTACATCTCTGATTTATTATAAGGATTTTATTTAAACTAAAATCTAGGTAAAAGTAACGAAAAACTTATTTCAATTACGAATTTTAGATTCTTCTAGATAATATGAAAATTATTGTGATCAAAACTTCAAGTCAAGAGAAAGCGTAGTAATATAATTGATGAGTTTCTCCCGAGTTTTTGTTGTAAAAACAAGTGTCGAGAGACTCCATTTTAAAACTCAATCTACCGTACAATTGTACAGACATTCCACTTGACTATCGCAAAGTGCGTAATCCTTATGTGTCGCGAACGCCATTTATTTAAGTAGAAGAAGAATATAATTAATGCAACTATATTCCGTAACATAGCGTAGAAATAAAAGTTAGAGTTTCATATGTAGTTTGTGTAGGCAGCGTTAGATACCAACTGATGAACCAAGACAGCAACAAATCTTATCCCATATCTCTAGGTCCCTCATTTCCTGTCAACTTTTAATAAAATCCAACCACAGAAGTTTCGAGCGGATAAATGCAAGTTCCTGTGCAATTCTCGACATGTTTTCGGGGAAAGAACACCAAACATCAGTACCTAACTGTCTTGCTCTTGTTATTCTAAATATACGCACTTAATTGAGCTTTATTAAGGTGACGATGACCGGTCTCACAATAAGGCGAGCTTCCGGTGCCTACATATCGTAAATTTTTTTTTTCTACATTTACGCCTTTATTGTTAGCGCGCTATGATCGTACGAAAATTGGTAAAAAAAATTATATTATCACTTATCACCTATTAATACGAACCTTGTAATCTTCAAACTCCTCCTTCTTCTTGCGTGCTTTTAACACACACATCAACGTCTATAATTACTAAGTTTGAGCGCTCATAGGTAACCTGCTAGAAGCGGTTTTACGTTGGAAGTAATTGTATGTCGATGTCGGAAGTTCAAGGGATACATTACCGACCGCTTATATACGAGATTCCCAGGTGTGTTTCAAATGGGTGTACCGTGTGCCTTGCTAATCCTACATAACCCTGCCAGTGTCCCTTGTGACATGACAGGAAATAAAAAAAAAGTTTACACCTTAAAAATTCCAAAGTTCTAACCGGTCTACAATACAAACAAATCGGCTTAATTTTATATACATTTCGGCAACTCTCGGCAACAAACAATGCAGAAAGAAGAAATTTTATGCCACAACCACCTTCAACAGGATTAGCTATTCTCAATTTTAAATTTTTGTCACACCCGCAATTCTGTAGCTTTGCTAATTTAAAACCATTGTTCTGTTTTATATGCGTTTACTAATTACCTAATCCAGATTTTCAGCACACAACAATCATCAAATCACCAAATGTGAGAAAAATTTGATAAATTTGTTAGTAATATCACAGATAATATAATACTATACTAGGTACTATTGAGCTGTTGAACATTTTACAATATTAAGCAATACCTACTTAGGTACATAATTCGTAATGTAATAAAGATCTGAACTAGGTACCATTAATTCCATTAACACTTAAGTAAGTGTTAATAGAATCAAATTGTATTCCTTTTTAACTTATTAATATAGTTCTCAAATTAGTGCGATCATAAATCTATACCTATAGGTTATTTTTAATTCATGTGCATTAGGTTTCATATTTTTTGATTAGTGTCTGACGTTTCGTAACGCTTTTCAGTGGTCGTAGTCATAGGGGGACGTGATCATTAATATCCTTGGAAATCCACAATTAAAATTTATTAATACCTAGATAATTAACTTAAAGATATCAATTATTTTTCAATATAATTGGAATGAATCATTGACTTACGTTTTGAACCTTAAATTATTCATGTTTTTTGAAGATTAATAAAATTTTATCATTATATTTTGACAATAAAGTTTAAATATCTACCATTTACTTTGAAATGAAAAATCAATATTTAATGTTAAATATGGACTAGATTATTAATGATTTTGATACTTTTGTAAGAAAACATATTTAAAAATACAAAGACTTGAAGTTGCTTAGTTCCAAGTAACAAAAGGAGAGCTTATTTTTAAACATTTAATCATATAATATAACGTGCTTTAAAAGAAAGTAACCTCTTTTACGGTTTTTTTTTCTTTATGGCGCTATTTTTTATAATCATAAACATGTTTTATAACACGCTTTTGTTTTTAAGATACACTAAACGACATAACAAATTAGAAGACATTTATTCAAAATTCCAATTTTAAAAAAACTTACATGAAAACCACGCCGCGACCGCCGCAAAAAAATCACAATTTTAACATAACTGTACTGTACACGTCACAAACCTCTCCGCCACCCGACGGAGACTGACTGTACCGGTTGTGCTCAGCCAATGGGGCCCGCCCTTCTGAAACTCCGCCTTACCTCAATCGGACTAGCCAATCGCAGGCAGGCTAAAACCTTATTTACTGATACCGCCCGCCCGCCCTCGCCGTCTCAACTTATCGATTGGACTACCCGCCACTTATTTAAGGCGGCTGAATTAATTTTGTGATTGAAATTACAAGTATGATGGGTTTAATTTGTTGGCGCGGCATCGTTCGATTAAAACCAGGCTCTACAATGATGTTATGGAATGTATTTAGCGGTTGAGAGCGCTACCGGCGCTTTTGTTATTTGGCTGTTGAGTTTGTGTGGAGGTTTTTAGTCGCATTATTCGCTGTCTGGCATCTCGGACGGGTTATTTACTGCGGCGCTTTTATAGCTACGTCAGAGCTCTACATGAGAAAATCGTAATGTCACCGAGACACGGCTGTACCTACTGAAAACAGTATTGGGGTAATTGAACTAGGATATGGAACAGAGAATCTTTATTGCAAAAATTTGTAGAACGGTTTTAACAATTTGAACATGGAGTTAGTCTCTATAATAAAAAAACTAGATTTTATGAGAGAGAAATACAGTAGCTAAGCTATTGGTTTTTTTAAAAGCCTTGCAATTTTCCTACTCGATGGTGGGAAGTGGAGTTCGCTTGGAGTTGCGAATTTACTTTTTCGAGTTGCAATGGTAACCGCAGTAAGTCGATGGCAACGGCGGCCAACAGTCCAGCACGCGTGGCATTGCGATTGAGGAAGCTCTAGAAGAAGGAATCAAGCGCAAGGGTTCGACAGAATGCGGTGTTGAGAGACTTATTAGGAAATGAAACTGGTAGAGGCGCTGAATAGTTTGTTTATTAGCTTTTTTACAGATTCCAGACCACTGTCCGGTAGGTACTCAAGAAGTTAACGAGTCCCACGTCTCTATATAGGTACCTACAGCAAGTGTCCATCCTCATGTTGAGCTAAAATTCTCCCATATCCATCGCGTATTTTCTTCCACTTTTTTATACTTCTATTACTGTCCATGCGTTCAATATAGATACCCTGTCCACTTTATATTGTTGCAAAGCGTCTGTAGCATTGTGATTTTCTCAAATAATTGTTTATTAAATAGTATAGAGGTAAAAATAATGAACAGAAAGCTGTTTATTTTTTGCAATTTTTAACAATTGAACAAGCAAACACTAAAACATGGGATTATTTTTAACATATTTTACCCAATGTTTTTATTCAACAAAGAATAGCCACGTAGAATAGCCGAGCTTTTGTGACCTCCCCAGCAATTTGTATATTATGAAATTTAGATAAAAAATATTGGAAAATAAATGAAGAACGATAGATTACAAAATAATTATTATTTACAAAATTGTGCAATATCAAATTACAATTTTAAAACGATTTAGTAGTACTTACCTATGCAGTTTATAGACCACTGTTACGTTATTAAGTGCGCACTATCGATACCAAGGCGAATGTTCTGGTGAGTTTTTTTCTTTAATTTCACCTTTTACCTTCCTACTTAGGAGCACGCCTAGTCACTGCCAAACAGTGACTACCATTCCAACGTGAACCAACAAATTTGGCAAGTCATTTCTGTGCCACAGGATTAAGATATGGTATTGTGTCCCCGCATAAAGTAGACAGTTGGAGCAGTCGATGGCGTGCGTCAGAGCGTTGTCTCCACACCGGTTCGAACCTCGCCACGTACCTACCAATGTGTTTTAAAATTTTGAATTCATATGAGTACGTTTAATCGACGCTTTTACGGTGAAGGAAAACATCTTGAGGAAAACTGCTCACACCTATGAAGAAATTCTTTGGCTGTGTGTGAATTCGACCAACCCGCACTTGGTCAGCGTTGACTAAGGCCTAATCGCCAATAATGTGGGGTAGGCTCGTGCCCCTCGGTGGAGACATTTTATGAGCTGTGGATGATAGAGTAGACAATCCTGGATCATTCAAAAGAGCTGTAAAGAAACACCTTGCAGGTCGGCAAGGTGAGGTTTGCTCATTTATCTCACACACAATGCTATTAACACTATTATTATAACGACTTGGTTAAGATGGTTAATGAGGCAGAAAATGCGAATCTTAAGTGGCAGTGGGCAGGGCACATTGCGAGGACTTACGGAAATTGGGGCGGAAAGGTCTGGAATGGCGGCCGCGTACTGGGAGACGCAGCGTTGGTGGGCCCCCCACAAGGAAGACCGCAATCTAGTTAAGGTGCAGGCAGGAAAGACAGGGTTGGAGATCCTTGGGGAGGCCTATGTCCAACAGTGAGCGTCTCTTAGCCGATATGATGATGAGCTTGCCAGGTGGACTTAAAACAAGCTCAACCACAAACCAATTAAAGCACAAATTTGCACTCCCGGGACATCGGACTCGGCATCTGTGGACCCAATTCCAATGGGCGGTAGACACCGTCATCCTCATGTAGAGCTCGCGCCAAACTTCAAGCTCGCTCTGAAGTTGTATCACATAGCCGTACCATCTACCAACAAGGTTCAATTTCGTACTGCTCAGGTAATCGCCTCGGAGCGCACTAGAAGTTTAACGCGAGCTCTACCTAGTATGGCTAATTGGCCACAAAGATCGCCTCCGCTTTGAGCTACTTAGAGTCCCGCTCCTTCATACACAGGTATGCCACTATCCATTTGTAGTGTTGTGTTACTGTCGGTGAGTAAGATTGCCATAGTTCCGTGGGTTAGGGATCAGCATCACAAGAGTTACAATCGTACTACGTTACTGCTACCGTGACTGCAAACCATTAGGCATGCCGTAAGCTTGTTTGCCAACCTCATAAAATAAGAAAGTTAACAAATGTGTACCTAAATAAGTTTTATTCTTTGTCAGTTTGATTGGAAAACGATAAAAGTTAACAATCACAGAGCCATTCGGTAGCAGTACTATAATGAGGTATGAACAAAAAAACTGAAATGGCATCAAGATAAGATGGACCCCGACTGTGGCGAAAACGATGCACCCGATCACGGTGTCATAATAAACAGTCTGTCGGACAGATTTAACCCTCAATTATAGAATTAAGCCGCGTTGAAGGGTTGAGCGCCCCTGTTGCGTCGTCAATTGATGTTTATACTTAGGGATGCGCTACACACGATAGATATCGATAGTTTGTGTAAATTGTGCTAACGTGCAATAAGTAAGAAGGAATAAAATATTACAGTTGGGGTTTATTTATTAATATGTGTACAGTAAATATTGACAGTAGGCCTTTGCAGGAATTGTCTTGTAGAAAGCGATCAAGTTGGTGGGTCCTCTAGCCTGTACGAACCTTGCTAGACGATTCCTTATACCTCCCGCGTCGTAGACTCTCTAGGGCGTTCGATTTAAAAGGGAACGGAACACCCGAGGGAGTCTCTAAGGCTAAAATAACGAAACGCGAAAAATAATCTGTAATACCTAATCATAAAATAATCACAAAAGTGCAACACCTACTCAGTCAAAATGTATGAAACAACTGATTTTTTTCGCGAATTTGTTGTTAGTCCCTTAGTTTTTTTTATTTATTGGCATTTGGAAGCAGGCCCTTAGTAAGAGTTGTTCATGTGGCACGTTCACAACTGGAAATATTTGTCATTTTTAAAAATCATACTTATATACAAAGTTTTTTAGTACATGTTACCTTAGACATGCAAATATAACAAAATCAAAATTGTTATAATAATTTTCACATTCCATACAAATAGATGTGTCAGAAAAATAAAACATATGGGTTTCAAAATTAAGTGTAATTTTTTTAATGAAATGATAGGTGACTCCATTTTCCTCCGTGCTTCGGAAGGCATGTTAAGCTGGTGATCCCGGCTGGTCATGTCAGAACTATAGATGGCGACTTGTAAAGCTCTGAAATAAGGCTAATCCATATACCAGGTTAACAACTCGAAGAAGAATAAAATACCTAATTAAATACATACACGATCACGCTCGTAGTCCCATGAGGGGTTGAGCAGAGTCTTAGGTAACATTTCGTTATACATAAAGCCATATTCGGCAGTATAAACCATGCAATGCCTCCAATAGTAACAGGTTGCTAGCCTGTCACCTACAATAAAGGGCACCAAACCCAAAAAGTAACAATACTTCAGTAAACAAACAAACAAAAGTCAACAACCAGAACAGATGTACACTCAAAACCATCTCAGAAGTCCGGTTAACCCCTATTGTGTCGCCGCCATTTTGTAACATTTCGCGCATGTGTCAGTTACTTCCGGATTTCCTTCAAGAATTTTCCGCGTATAATAAAAACGCAAAATGTTTAATTTTTTTAATAAAACTATAAATAAGCGTTTTTGTCACTAAAATCGTAATAAAATAAGCTAACAGAATATAATATAATAAGTATAGTTATATTTTCAAATAATAATAATAATAATCATCATTTTCATCATCGGAAAATAAAGTGATTTGCCATCAAATACCAGCGCCCGCGTGTAATAGAAACGTTATATCGATAAGTTATAGCGTTGTCCCATCACTAAGCCACCAGCCAGTTGATGTTCAATACTAACAGAATGAAGTGTCGTCACGCCGCACGCGCGCCTTTGTGCCGTGCGGTGTGCGCAACCCTTACGATGTATCGTTAACTGTAAGCCGTCCTTTATTATAACTACACGGCCGATTTCTTGCACGAATATTGGGAGAATTTAATTTGTGATTACGACAGATTAATTATAATCCCTCAGCTGTTTGGTTTATGGAATAGAGTAATGTAAATAAATATTTATTATCTACAAAACGGTTTTGTTACCTTTTCTACTTTAAATAATTTTAGCAATATACAGCCAAGAAATTTATAGGTAAATCTGGAAGCGACACTACCAATAAAGACGTGAAGCCAAAAAATGAGGCCTTGAAACCTTACTTCTTACCTATCTCTTTCTAACTCATAACACAAGTAATAATATGACGTACCTACGTAGGTATAACCTAATTTTCTCTTAGGGTATGACGTATTAGACGGTCACGCGACACATGCTCTAGTGGTTAGAAAAAGACAAATAGGAAGTAAACGGTTTCGAGGTCAAATTTTTTGACTTCACTTTTTTACTGTGTGGTAGTTTTAACAAATTTTAGCCTCCCTTCTTTGTTTACAAATTTACAGCTTCTTATTCCCATTCCCTAACCTGCTCCTCAGTTATTTGGGGTCGGTGTAGTATGTCTTTATATCGACATAGTGCTATAAGATTACTACCTACCAGACACCAGCTCTCCTTGGGCACGACTTCTATTTTTCGACAGCAGTCGTGATAGCATTCCTTTCGAAACAAGGAGGAAAATTGAGCTGTAAAAATTTTAGGGTAACCCATCCGAGTACCAACCGTGCTCTTACCTGATCCATCGAACTCCTTTCGCTGATCTTTCTTCTTCTCGTTGTTCTCTACAAATTTTACTCGTCGACTTTTTTCGCTATGTCTCGGGAAGTTATCGGAAAGCCTTCCGATGATGGTAGGTGATATACACACACTAGCGTTTGTCCGGGGCGTAGGCGTTCGGTGAACGACGCACGCGGCGTCGCGTTGTCGCAGAGTTTTCTCTGCAATTGCAAGCGTCACATAATTTAACAGTATTGTAAATGACGCCGCAGTAACGTGCCGCATACGTCGCGCATCTGCGACGCTAGCGCAGTGTTCAATTGTCTGCAGAGAAAACGTTTTCTGCGGCAGCCACGTTACTGCGATCATTTACAATACTGATAGATTATGACTGTGAAGTAATTTTAAAGAACTCACCCCAACTTCTTTAATCAAACATCTGACATTATCTGCCTGACAACTAACGTGCCACCGACCGCAATGAATTAAACTTAATTTCCTTATGCATAAAGTTTAATTTCCTTTTTCAGTTTCGCTTAGAGAATATATCGTTTACTGAAAAAATGAGGTGAGCAAACAATAGAGGCAATTTGCGTACCAACATAATCTGACTTTACCTCTCTTCAACCACCAATTAATTGGAGATTTTTCTTTTACATTCTATAAGACTTGATATTATTATGAACGAAGAAGAAGCATTTTTATCACATTTCGCAGAACCGAATTCAATAGCGGTTTTCAAATACTTATTTAGGCGTTTTGCTAGGCGCGTAATGAAATAACTTAATCTTCGAAAAAATATTCTATGACAGAGAAACTTTATTTTAGTGCTAACATTAGATTTAAAACGATTTTCAAACTGAAGAATTTTCTTCAGTTCCAAAATCGATCGGAAAATCTTTCGGAAGGTTCTTTGACAAATTTGTCATTTTCGTATCAATATTATCTCGATCTATATCGAAGGTTCTTGGTTATTTTGCTGCTATTGGGATAATATCAGTAGGGATAGGTATATGGAATAAGCCAGAAGAATGACATTATGATTTATTCCAGAGAAAAGTTTTCTTAAGGCTCTTAATGGGGAAACCAGGGAAGACATAACCTGATGCGGTACAAGCTGTATATAAGCAAAATTTTGATTTAGACAATATCGACAAAAATTATAAATATCTATTCATAAAGAGAGAAAATGACAGATGCGTTTATCAATCGATCCATCTACGTGCTTGCACTGCTGGCCCCACAGAACAGAGAAAGAGATTTGTTTAGTGTAGGTGTTTTCCTAGGGAACCTGGGAAAACTTTGATCCGAAGATGAGCAAATCATGTTTCCCGTACAAGTTTAGCTCGTAACACAACTTAAATAGTTAGGTCACTAAAATTTTGTACATGTTTTTCTGTATTTATAGCTGTTTTATGTGTGTACGATAAAAGGATAATATAAAAGCTCACACTAAGGGTCCTCTTATATCTGACTGATGATCCGCTGCGTATCGTCGATCGCAAGACGCTAGAGTAGACTAAATATATAATAGAACACCCAACCATACGGAGCTCATAACAGTTGGTGATCAAATTTTTTTATTAATACTGTTACTACCTTGTTGCTTACAAAAACAGTGCACTCCGGCAGGTCATAAAAATAAATAACCCTAACCTACCCATGAGTCCCATGACCCAGCCATGTAGGTGCATAACGCCCAAAAATTTATGATTAATGTTATTATGGATTTCAATGATTATGTTTTTAAATATGTAGTTTTTAAAGTTATGAAGAATGATCATTATCGTTTTAAATGGTATGAGAAATATTTTCGGACCTCCAATGATAGGAAATGAAAAGTTATGTAAGAAAATGCGCACCCGTTCACCCTAAGGGTAGATTTGGTAGCTATAAAATGAAATCAGAATCGCTATTTCTGCTTCCTGCGCCTTACAATGTCATTTTTGTTTACAAAGTCCAATAAGTGTGATAATAAAGCGTTACCTTCTTTAATTCAATAGCCCTAATCATTAAAACCTCGTAGCCCAGTTTTAAGGCCCCCATATTAGGGGTAATCTAATACAAAATGTCGTGAACTAACAGATTAGTTGATGGAGGCCAATCCCCGTGGTTTTATGTTCCGTCGCGTCCCCTGTGCAAATATGTCACCACAAAGTGATTAAGGTATGTTCTGTGGTCAACTGTAGTTTTACCGTTCGATACTTGTGGGCCGACGTAATTACTTTTATTAGAATACATCGGAATTAGATTACTTGTTATTTTTCTTCACTACGGGACGAATAGTGGTAACATGTGCAATTACTAGCTCTCCGCCTGCGACTTCGGCCGTGTAGTTTTTTTTATCAATTAGGTACTTATACCATGTTCCTGACGATATACATTAACTTTAAATAATACTTCTATAGCTCTTGTTAAACATAGACACTAGTTTAAATATATACAACAGTAGTTTAAATAGCATAGTTTTAAAGTTGTTGGAAATTCAAATAGTCAATTCAAAGAAACTTTATCTGTGAGATGTTGCCACTTTGTGCAACCAAAACTATCTAACTGAATTTCAAGAACGTCAAGAAAAGTTTCGAACTTTCGAACAGTTTATGTGGACATGTCTCTTAGGGACATGTGGACCAAACATATTCTTTCTAATCTGTGGACCAAAGTTTCAAATGCGACGTTGTCAGCTCAGGTAAAAAGTAATTCATATTAGATAAATTACATCTAAGCATTTAGTTTGTATGAAAATAAATAATGTTAAGTAAATTGGAATTCATAAAAATGTCCATAGGAAAATGTGATCAATTTAATAGTCTGAATAACATGCCGAAGTTAATGTATAACCTCAAGAACACGGTGTATAATAGCCTACGTCACTCAGGAATAATATAGCATTCTAATGGTGAATGAATTTTTGAAATTAGTGAGTCCCACAGTTTTTGAACTTATTCGTTAGAAACATACACACATTCCTATTTATAATATTAAAATCTTAAGATCTGTTCCACATTATCCGATTCGATATTCGGTATCGGCAGCCGATACCGATATCGGAAACAATTAAAATGTATAAACTATGTACCCGCCTTTCACATTACCCGGCCCGATATCGGTTATCGGACTGTCTAATTTCATAGATTTTCTTGAAATTTGCCTATGATACCGATATCGTATCGCATTGTAGAACTGCAGTATCAAAGCAAAGTGATCTCCATAGCAACCCATAGATTAATATAAGTACTTACGTTGGTCTGAGTTAAGGTCTGAGTACTTACGTATAGCAACCTAAATTATATATCAAATAAGTAGGCCACATCAAATAAATACTACATTATTGTAATTTTCGTAGGGATATCTAAATTAAAAATAAATAAATATTTTACTCCTTGAATAAATAGCTTTCTTTTGGTGAAAGATTTTTTTTGTCTTAATGATCAAAGTATCGAAATAGTTTCCTGAAAATTTTATAGCGTCAGACTTTGAGGTTAATTTGTTATTCTTAAAAATAACGGCAAAAATCCTGTCTAAACTTTAATTAATGATAACTTTGAGTTGTGAAAACGAAGATGCAAGACTATCCGGTTAACCCATAGGCTCTCAAAGTAGGCAATAACGCCCCTTTGTGGGCGTTGAAGACTTTCAGGGGGTCAGTAGAAGACCCAGATAAAATTACAGGGGTATTGAGATAGCATATGATCGTGGTAATAACCGTTTTAAATTCGTGACAGAAAGTAAAAAAATAAGCTAGGGGCTCTAGAAAAAACATATTCTGTAAGTGGGCGATGCGCAAAATAAGTTTGCAAAACGATGGTTTAACCCAGTGGTCGGCAAAGTGCGTCTCCAGAGCCACATGTGGCTCTTTGGCTCCTTAGTGCGGCTCTGGCACAAATATTTTCATTTAAAAAAAAACTAATGCAAAGCACATTGTTCGCATTACTTATTACTTAATTGTAATATTATGTTCGCATAATTTAGTGTAATAAAGTTTACTACACCAGCAGATTTGGCTCCCAATTTTTTTTAATTGTTGTAATGTTCACATTTGGCTCTTTGGCTAATGTTTGCCGACCACTGGTTTAACCTAATGTGTGCAGAATTTCCCTAATTCTTGAAAAAAAAATGTTATGTAACAGAATGTGTTTTTTTTATGTCAAGTGGTTGGCAGAAAAGCATAGCCTTCCTGGTGGTAAGCGGCCACCGTAGCCTATAGACCCTTCCCTACCCCGTGGAGTTCTGGAAACCTTACTCAGCAACAGAAACACAACACCAAATTTTCAGTTTTTCAAATCTCTCAGCTATTTCTTACAAACCAACATTAATTGGAAAGTTCTTGCGGATATTTAGTTTAGTGAGGTTCGTATTTTGTAAAGCGTTTTATTGGCAGCCATGCGGAAAGTTAAAACGGTCCACCACCCTCTCTCCCCAGGGAGATGGACGACGCGCGAAAATTTAACACAAATTAATTAAGTGTTTTGTTTTGTTCGGACTTGTTTATTTAATTTTTGTTTCATTGCTTAAATTCACCAAAATAGCTAAATCATAGTATTTTATTTCTTATCCTTACGGGGAATCTGTTAGCCTTCATCTCACCTTCTTCAAAAAAGGAGAAGGTTATCAATTCGACTGTTTGTTTTTTTTATGTTTGTTACCTCATAACTCGTTACTGAGTGGACCGATTTTGAAGCTATATAGTGCTTGTCATGGGGTCCCATTGAAATTTGATCGACATCTAACTATGCCTATAACTAATAATGCTTATTTAATTGACATCGATGATTTCTTATCACTAGTGTGTCTAAAAGTCTAAACGATTTTGAGGTAGTTTCCTGGAAATTTCTATACTGAGCGAATTCGCCGCGAATCTCTACGCGCAAACAGACAACGCGCGTTGGCGAGGTACTTACTGCGGCTCAATACATTGCGTCCACAAGCTTCGCAAACACTAAAAAAAAATATTTTTAAATAAAAAAAACGACTTCAAAACTAAAAAAGGAGAAATATAAATATTTTTTATAAACATCTAAATGTTTTTTGAGGTCGGTACCAACCTCAATATTTGGAATAAACCTTTTTACTGGGGACCGACCTCAAAAAAACCTTTAGATTTATATAAACAAAATTTTTAGTTTTGAAGTCAGATTTTTTTTATTTAAAAATTATTTTTATCATTAACTGTCGGAACACAATACATATTGCTGTAAACACTATTGTTACGGCAGGAGACTTTGATAAGATGGCGGTCGCTATCCAGGCGGACTTAAAACAGACATAACATTTATTTTTATTTTGGTAAGACCTATTTACAAGATTTTTTTTGATCCACCAAAATTAGTCGTAAACAAGTAGTATCATAGGCCAGAAATAGCGACTTGTAAAACTCTAACACCAGGTTCACCACTCGAAGAAGACGAAGATCCGGAACTTTCAACTAATTAGAGACTACAAATTTCAAAGATTTGATGAAACAATGTTTACCATAAAAACATAAGCACCAAGCACTGACAAATTTCGACAGCGAAAGCAGTGCCCCGGTGGTGTAGTGGTTAACGCAGCCGCCCGGATTGCGGAAGATGCTGGGTTCGATTCCCGCTTGAGGCAGGTAATTTTTTTTTACTGTATTTTTTCTAGTATTAAAATATATTTATGCGTTTGTAAACGCAAAAATTATTCCATAATTAGAGACTAGCTCCCTAACTAGAACACAATAATGTTAAGACTATTGTTTGAAAGGGAACACCCAAAACTTCGTTGTTAGCTGCTAAGCCAAAGGTTTAAGGTTAGGTTGATTATCAAAACCACTTATGCACGAAGCTTTTATAGCTATTAGTTTTAAAAAAATCCCCTAACCCCCTTTTCTCGAATTTTGTAATTAATAACGACGAAAATGCATTACATTACTACCTACAGCTGAACTTAGCACGCACCTTTATTTCTACAATATGGAGGAAGTCTGAAAAATTCTGCTCATTCCGTCAGACAGAACAAGGGAAAATATTGGACAGACATCTTTTTTTATCACGTAAACAAATAATAATGGCGATGCAATGCGTTGAAATGTCGTGTGACACTTATAAAAGCATGACGTCACAAACCCCCACTCCTGAACTTAAATGCTCCATATCTTTTTAAATGTTCGATTATGTAAAAAATACGTGTCTATGTGTGTTATGGTAATCTATCTGATGGACTTAATAGAATTATAGACCCATATATTCCCGAACATCATCTTCGTTCAGCATCAACAGCGAAATTTACGGGTACCTACAAGTAGGTACAGCAACGCCAGGGGTGCTATGTTCTGGGACCTCCCCGCGGTGCACCCTGGGCAACGTCTGGTGCCACCACAGACGGCTGACATCGGAACGGAAGGGCCCTTTTCAGGGCCAGCGGACCTTTGGGTTGTGGGTTGGCCAGCCGATAGGCTGGTGGGTCGCCTTAAGCGGAACTGGGAGGTCGGTCGCTCCTGACACGCCTATGCTCTCAGAGGTGGCGGATGGATGCGATCCTTTTCAGGGCACAGATGGTTTCCCGGTGACAAGCGAATTGTTGCGATCCCGGGTTGCTGTCTTAGTGTGCCTTGGCAGGATGCCCGGAGAGGACGTTTAGTGGGTAGGAGGGAACGCCTGTACCTCGAGTCCCACATACCCCTGCAGTTGCATCGTACTGCAGGGATGATGTGTAAATGCATTTGACCTCTCCGATAAAAAAAAGGTAATACAGTGACGCCAAGCTGTACTAGCTATAAGATTTTGATAATACACGTATGGTGGTACCTACCCATGCCGACTTAAAACTAACCCAAGCACAATATCACGCAAGTTATACAATAATAAACTTCATAAACCTACAATAGGTACTTAATTTATTTAAACTTATATGAACTCCCTCACAAACCGATCCGAGCCCGAACGATAATGCCCGCCGCGCTGACAATGCTATTAGACGATTTAATAGCGATTGTTAAGCGATTTGAGAGATTTTCATGTTTGCTTTTAATATAATTGTGTATCAGTTTATCTGAGGATTACGGTGTAATGCCGCGGGCGCCGGCCGCACAAATTGAATTGTAATATGGTACCGTTATTAATAACTCTACCACGCTGCAGGGTCATGCCTTAAACGCTAATTGTGAAGTAATAATTATAATATTATAATAATTTGAAGAATAACAAAAATTTTCTGAAAAAAGAACCAGGTACGCATAATGTTCCTCTTCTTATAAATTAATGGCGATCGCGACACACTAAATATTACGCATTTCGCCAATGTGAAGGGAAAATGTATATAAAGTAAGAGACAATTGTACGGTAGATTGAGTTAAAATTGGAGTCTCTCAACACGTTTTTTTTTTACAACAAGAACTCAGGAGAAACTCCACAAACAATAGGGGCATCGCTGTGTTTTAGTGGGTAGGCCAATGGGTGATGAGCTGGTGTTATGCCGGCTCAACATCCATTCGGAGAGTCCCACATAACCTCGTGTCTTCCCAGGCATGAGGTATGCGTAAGGCATTTCACAGCGTTATTAAATTACGGATACCACAGGAACCATAGATTTATAATTACTGAAGTTTGTAGATTGGCAAATAATTGACAAGGGCGAGACCAAAAAAATGCACCAATATGTGAGTTGTGTGCAATAGCACTTACTGCAATCTGACAGTGTGATAGTTGCTGTCCTTTCTACGTGACTTACACGTCCCTGCGGGGTGGTGCCAACCGCAGGGGATATGTGGGACTCGAGGTAAAGGCGTTCCCTCCATACTTACCCACTTTAGTGGGGAGGATGTTTACATCCTCCCCGGCCTGACCTCCAGTGCGCTATTACGGGACGGCTCGGGATCTGCGCACGTGAGCGCAACTACACCGAGACCGTCCTAACGCTGCCTGTCTAGGCACTCCTTGTGCACCAATTGGTGGCCATCAACCCACAGGGGCTAGCGACTAACGCCAGGCCCACATGCCACATCGACAGGTATCACCGACGGCTACTCGACCTGGCGTGTCCTCCTAACGAGGTCCGAGCAGCCATCGGACCGCACCCGGGGGACGTCGGGCGCGGTCGTGACGTGGCTTACAGGCCTACCTAGGCCGCATGCGTGTATATAAGTGAATGGTCTCGTCTATCTATCTCGCTCTAATATACGCGTCTTTCTCTTTCACATTGCCGAGCTACAGTGTCCTATATCTACCTACTGTATATCTATGATAGGAACATAGATGCAACTTGCAGGTCGTGAAGGCGAGGGTGGCTAGCGCGGCGGTTTATCACTCGCACCAGCTATCTTCGCATTTGGATTCCACTTCTGCTTACTATCAGGCGGAATGGAGTCATTTGTTTGCTCTTTTTAAAAAATAAAATTTGTTTGCTCGGAGAGCGCATGGCCGATGGGGCCGAAAAGCTTTTGAGAGGCAACCGCGCACCGTACGATGCAGTGTGGGTAGGCGCCCTGACGACCTGATTAAGGCGCGAAGCACACTGATCTGGCAGACGGCAAGGATACGGCGCGGACATCATTCTATTTTATTCAAATACCGTACCAAACACACGGCAATAAGGTAATTAATTGAACAAATTCAGCGCCTAAATGTCCGCGTCCGATGAGGGCCGTTGAATTCAACCGTTCAATGAATGACCTTATTGCCGTGTGTTTGGTACGGTATTTGAACGAAATAGAATGATGTCCGCGCCGTATCCTTGCCGTCTATGCTTCGCGCCTAAGGTTGCTGGTTACGCCTGGATGCGAGCAGCACAGGACCGGTCGCTGTGGCGTTCTTTGGGGGAGGCTTCTATGTTCATCAGTGGATGTCATATGTGGCTGAACTTGTGATATATTTTAACCGAATTCAGCTCTCAAACGCAAACGAATAGGTACCTATTTCAAAAAAAATATATTTCCAATAAAGAAGAACACAATACATACAATAAAAATGCAGTTACAAAGGTAAAATTTACAATCTAGGAACCTGAACTAGATATATCCTAGTTCAGGTTCTTAGATTGTAAATTTTACTAAATAATTCCTGTGTTTCAGGCAATTACGTCTAAAATAAGTGTAAAAAGGCATACTAAACAATCTTCAGAAATTTATCTCTACATTACAATTTACAATCTAATTATAAAATAACATATTGTGTACGAATGAAATAAAATATGAAATATGATTCTCTAAATTACCTTTAATCTCGTAATAGAATACATTATCTAGCTTCGTTTCCCGTTTCCTTCCCTTGTCCCTAAAACTTGACAGGTGAAATCAAAGTGAGCGTCGAAGTGACAAGTTTACAGAAAAGTACCTACCTACGACTGTTGGTAATTTAGGCTGAAAGTGGAAGCAAGCCTAAAGGTTTCGTATCGTACAGCGGGGAACCGTATCGCCTTCTTTTAGCGTGGCCCCACACTAGCCGTTCGTTCTTTGCTAACTAGAAAAGACCATAAAACCGGAAGGCAAGAATGCAATACAAAATGTACTACGTATCACACACCTACCGGTGTGAAACGGAAAGAACACCCGGTAAGCAAGCACCTCGGCGATTTTGCTTCATTCAGTACGCCGGTAGCTGCTCCTGCGTGAACTCGTTGCAGAGTTGCGAAAAATGGCGGGATCAACAGAATCTCTTTTTTTACATATTCAAAAATTCCCGTGTTTATGGGATATGCAGTATGTCCTTTTTTACAGACTTTAAAAAAAGGGGCATGAGTTCATCATCGTCCATTACGATTTGTTTACGTATTATTACAAAGGTACACGAGTACCTCTCTCGGCAAGCGCTAGACTACGACTGAGCGCCGATTAAGAAAGACTGGCCACCGGTGAGTGTGTTACGATGAACCCGGTTTTATGGTCTTTTCTAGGTAGCAAAGAACGACCGGATAGTATGTGCCACCCTTACGATAGCCCTAGCGTCAACGCAGAGTAGGCTAATAACTAGCCGACAGCCCGCAGATGAGCTACTGTTCTTGATATACTGTGCCTAAAGGTTCCGTATCGTACAGCGGGGAACCGTATCGCCTGCTTTTACGGCTACAAAACGGCTACGGAACGTATTCCGTAGCCGTCATTCCGTAGCGTTCATAGTAAAAAAGACGCATTCCCTTTCCAAGTTGATAAAATGTGCAACGACCTTTACGCGGAACTGACGATAAGTGCCAATCTTTACAGATTTTCGAAAGATCGTCATGCGTTAACTATAAGTGCGTTAACTGTGAAAAATATACGATTAAAACTAGACTATTTACACAACAAATGAGTATAATTTTTTTTTAGATCAATTTGTGCATTTTAGTGTTTTTTTTAATAGGGATACTTTCCCATATCACCAAAATATTCTTATAGACATTATCAACATGAGAATATACTATAAGATTTTTTATACTGATAAAATTAACACCTATTGTAAATTATCCAACACAAAAAGTGCCAGCGTCAACCCTACGCGTTACAATCCGTATCGCTCACCCAAGCGCGCCATTTTTTCCGCAAATTTTAAGCGTCCCCCTCCGTATTCCGCGAATCAGCTATATTTGTACAATAACTGCCCGCCTGGGATCGTTCCGGACACAATGGCCTCTTTGTTTAACGACATCTTTCTATTGCGACAGAGCGCGTGCCGAGTTTTTTGAATTGGGCCCATTTGACCCGCGGAGCTCACCGTGGCTGTTGTAGGGTTAAGCTTATGTTGCGGTGTAATTGTGTTGGCTAAATTATCCCGACATGCTCCCCGGGTTGAAAGTTATTGCATTTAACTCGCTCGTTGAGAGTTTGTTACCAGGTACTATTGTATATTCAATTTTAATACTTTTTGAATAATTTGCTAAAATTTAAAATAAGTACCTATATAAAATCTTGACATTAGACAGGATTTTAAGGTGAAGGTAGTTTCAAAACGTCCGGCCTCTTTGCTTAACTTTCGTGATCGACGACTCAAAAGTTAATAGAAACCTTATATTTTAATGTCATACATGCATGTTAAATTTGTTTGCAATAAGTTAAAGCATACTCGAGTTATCGTGCTAACGCACAGACAAACACAGACATAATTCCAAAAACGGTATTTTTGGACTCAGAGGGGTCCAAAACGTGTAAATCCGTCAAAATCCCGAGGTCGAATTTTTTTACGATTACAAAACTTCCTCTATGCTACGTATACGAGAAAGTAAAAAAGGCAAGTTATTGAAACTGGACAAATTGACCTCAGTTATTGAAACTGGACAAATTGACCTCTAAGTCTTAATGTGAAAGAAACATACAAAATATCAAGAACAAATCATCTACGTTTATTTACAAGACAGTAATGTAACACATGAATTTGGCGAAGCGAAAAATAACATTGGTTGTGCTAAACCGATTACATCAATGCTTGGTTATATCTGCGTGAACAATAGGATATTTACGATAGCGGCCCGCTCACTGAATCATGTAGGTTAGGCAGGCACACAAAATTTAAAAAGTGAACTTACTTATACTAAACATTTTTCACTAAAATGATCAAAATTGCTAAAGGTTTAGTTAGCTATTTTAGGGACAGGGACATGAGAGAGACCATTTTTGTACAACCGTAGGGTCGCAGACGATGTCGTTTAATTTATTAGTTTCCTACAAGGAAAGATAAAACCCCATTTCATAATCGAGTTAGTTACGAAGCTATCAAACTTGATGTACTTACGGGGAACGGATCCATATTGGCTCACATAATATTCTAAATCCTATTCTTTGTCTTACTACCGATTTGTGTTCATAATAATCACTCTTCATAATTTTATTTTTCATACTTTTTTTATTCATCCATTTTTATTACTACCAACGGAGCTCATAACAGTTGTGATCATATTTTTTTTATGTTGCTTACAAAAACAGTGCACTCCGCCTGGTCATAAAAAAAATAACACTAACCTACCTATCACCCAGCCATGTAGGTGCATAAAACACAGACTTGCCCAAAAATGTATGATTAATGATATTATGAATTTCAATGATTATGTTTATGAAAAATGATCATTATGGTTTTAAATGGTATGAGAAATATTTTCGGACCTCCAATGATAGGAATTGAAAAGTTATGTAAGAAAATGCGCACCCACGGGGAACAAATGGAATTTACCTGTCAGACACGAAATAATATTTTCTTCTTAATTCGGTAATTCTCGGTGATTAGGAATTTAGGTAATGTCAAGAGAAATTACCTTATGTAAAGTATATTATGCCTGGTCCACACGACAGCCATTTATCGTAGCGATTTGACTGCGCAGTTCGTTTGTGCAGTTTTATCGAAAGTGTGTACAAAAATTGGCGCCGATTTTTCAGGCTAATTTTCCAATATAATTAGTTGTAATAGGTGATTCAATTATTCCACTCTCCCCCGAAAGTTCCACTCGTTTTGGTCTTAATAAATCAACTGATGTTACAACTACATACAGTATTGTCGAAGAACAGTTTGTTCACACACTTCTGTCGACTCGTCGTTTGTCAGACAACAGTACCCGTAGTCCTAAGATTTTTAGCGTAAAAAAGGTTACAGTACCTACTACAAAGTCGGACAAGTAACTGTCGGTTGAAATTCGATTGGTACACCACCTTTCAGGTTGGAGATTTTTATTGGTTTTATAGCCAAGCTTAATTAATATTAGCTATAACTTACTATCTTTCTATATTATACGAGATTTAGGCAACACAGGAAGTAAGATATTTATTGATCGAGAACTCTTAGTAACGCTTCGAGAAGACCGGTCACCCACCCACAGTCGAGCTCGCGCTTCCTCGCAGCCGATTTCTTGTTTCATTAGATTTTAATGAGAAAGTCAAATTCAATATCTACACGAGTCTGTCATTGACTTTTATAAGAGCGCCAAGTTACTAAGAAGAAGTACTTACTTTCATATTTCCGAGTTAATATTTTTTTCGTAAACAATTAGGCTCATATATTTATTTTAACCAGTTAATGGGGCTCTATTGATGCTTAATATCCCGAGAGCTTAGGCTTCAAAACCAACTAATATTACCATGTATTATAAACGGGGTTTTTTGGGTATATCGTTGGCTTGTATGCGGTATAAAAAAAAATAGAGGTAGGCGCGAGGGGTATAATACCAGTACCAGTTATAAATCCCTAATTAAAAGACCTCGGTTTGTCTGGTACTTTCATAAGTTCTGTATTGAAACACGTATCCAATCGCCCTCGCGGAATCGTATCAAATATGGCTGGGCAGATTGAGAGCGGGCCGGGGTAGTGGATGGGGAGTAGGCATGGAACATTTCATGAATAGCATGTGAAAATTCATATTGCAAGTCGTCTACAAGTGTGGCATTAGGCCATTGCGAAAAAAGGAATCATTAACCTGTGAAATTTCACATGTGAAATCATTTGAAAAAAATCATTGCATTGAATGAAAATGAATGAAAACTCGGAATCATTTCCATGCCTAATGGGGACTGCCGGTACACCAGAAGGAGGTCTTCTTACCCTACGCCTGCGGTCACAAGTCCCGGGCACTGCTTCTGGATCCCCTCTCCACAACGCGATGTATTTGGCATCCGCACTGTGAATCCATGGAGTGCTAAGAGCTTTTGATCTCTATAGTTTAAAAATTTATGTTATTACATATAACAAAGTGGGCAGACAAAATATTACAATGGCAATTTCAGTAAACATTTCGGGCAAGCCAGCCGTCTCCAAGACATGGGTGTGTAATATAGAACGCTCATAAAAATGTATGAGCCACTGTGTATGGGCAGCTAACAAGTGCCAGGTACCTTGTTTCTGTTTGGGGTCGACGCTAGTTATTCCGCACGAACGGTAATTTTGATAAATGTATTCCGTTACACTCACGAGACAAACTGCTTTCGAGTTCTCTCTTGTTTATTTTCCTCTTGTTTGTTTAAGAGTTTACATACGAGCGATTTTAATCGGCGATTCCTCGGCGGTGCGATATCGCAGCGAGCTCGCGGCGGCTCGCGGCGTGCACGCAACGATATCGCCGCGAGTTATTAACCGCCACGTGCTCGCAGCGAGTACCTGCAGACTTCGCACAATTATTTGTTAGTAGCAATATACCCTCATTCTGACACCGTTTTGTAGTCTTCTGCACATGTGCGATATTATAAATGACGAAAGCCGTTACTGACGGGACCGAATACCAAGCGCGAGTTCGCCGCGTACTCGCAGCGAACACGCGGCGTTATCGCGGCGGTAAATAACTCGCGGCGATATCGTTTCGTGCGATAGCCGGCGCGAGCAGCTGCGATCTCGCTCCGCCGAGGAATCGCCGATTAAAATCGCTCGTGTGAAAGGGTTCTAAGGCTCAATATCCTAAATAGAATAATTTTATAACGTTTTATTACTTTAAAATCAACAATTCTGAAATTCATACACGAAAAGTATGATTGAAACAAAAATAGGATAGATCATGTTACGTTTTCCGAAGGTTTTTTCTTTTTTCAATTTTTCGTTCTATAAAATCTTCATAACATTTTTAATATTCTTTTTTTATTTTTCTGCCAATAAAATATTTGTTATCAAAATATCTGGCTGAGTAAAATTTTCTGTCAGCTTTTGTTATTTTGTAAGAAAACTACGTCATAAAGTCTTCATCTGAAAGAAGACTTCATTTTAATTCAAAAAATCAATTTAAACTGTATTCAAAGATTTTTGAATAATCGATCGAATCCGCCAAATAGTAAAAAAAAAAAACACCCATAATTTTACGATACCCATCGAAAGGCTCAATCGTAAGCATTAGGTCGTGGCGGACCCTGGTAACGTGGTGGGGAAATTTTCTCGGCTTTTGATGTCAAGTGTCCCTTGGCATTCGAAGTCACATACCATCGTCGAGTTGTTTTTGTTTTCCCACCACGGCTAGTTCCCGACGGCCCTTTTCAGGGTCACGACCGCGCCCGAAGTCCCTCGGATGCGGTCCGATGGCTGCTCCCGGTGTCCTCGTCAGGAGGACGCGCCAAGTCGAGCAGCCATCGGTGAGGAGGCGGCCTACAAGGCCGGCGTAGGCTAGCGGCCCACAGGGGCTGGCGTCAATCGGTAGCCCCTGTGGGCTGCTGGCCACCAATTGGTGCACAAGGAGTGCCTAGACGGGCAGCGTTGGGACGGTCTCGGTGTAGTTGAGCTCGCGTGCGCAGATCCTGAGCCGTCCCGCAATAGCACACTGGTGGTCAGGCCGGGGAGGATGTTTAGTGGGTATGGAGGGAACGCCTTTACCTCGAGTCCCACATATCCCCTGCGGTTGGCACCACTCCGCAGGGACGATACGTAGGTAAATGCATTTGACCTGAAAAAAAAAGACCATGGAATGTTACATTTATTTTTATTAAGTAATTATGTTTTGCGTACAATTAATTTAATTTAGGAAAACTACTGATCGGATATTAATGAAACATTACAGTTATATAGCTCTAGCGACCCGCCCCGGCTTCGCACGGGTGCAGTGCTTATGTGAATATGCATGTATTATACACATAAACCTTCGTTATGAATCACTCTATCTATTAAAAAAAAACCGCATCAAAATCCGTTGCGTAGTTTTAAAGATCAACCTTCTTGGTCTTGATGAAAATATAGCACATATACTCTCTAATCTGTGAATATAGCTTCATGATCAAAAACAACCTTCTTGGTCTTGATTGATCTGAGGTGGCTTACAGCGCCATCTCTGTTTGTTTTTGTAAAGCACATGTTATGCTATATCTTCGTTGCTACCAAGGTTGCTACACACGCGTAGCAGTCTTGGTAGGTTTGCAATGATTTTCATAGATATAATAATGATATTATAATAAAATTATCTGACCCGTAATTTTGCTTTTTTTAAGTAATTAATTAGAATTGTATAAAAATTATAAGTGCCTATTTCATTATATCATTCATGTTTCTTTATATTTTGAATATGATTTTGTTTTATACTGATGGCAACACAATAATATAATTGAAGGGGAAATTTTGCCATATAATCATCATTCATACTAGGGATGTGACTTAGATGAAATATATAATCGATCTTTTAATAATCGATTATTACTAGTAAGAAAAATGTCGATTTAAAAAAAACGATTATTGGCAATAAATTAATCGATTTAGTGAAAAATCGTTTTTTGCACCTTACTAATTCAAAGAGAAATTACGTCTGAACATTGGACTATCTTTCTCCTATTCTGCATGCTCCCAATTTATTTGGGGTTGGTGCTTGGTGCAGTATGTCTTGATATCGACAATACTGCTAAAGAATTAAGTAAGGTACTTATTAGACTTTTAAAACCAGCGCCTGTCTAACATCAACCCTCCTTGGGAACAACTGCTATCTTCCGACAGCAGCCTGTTAACGTGCCTTCCGAAGCACCGATCGCACACTTGGTAGATTAACTTTTGTGATGATTTCTAAGAAAGCACAACCGCAGCGTCATCGACCTCCCCGATGAAAGCTATGGATTTACAATAAAATTTAGGTAAATCTAAATGATGTATTAGAAACTAACTAGCCACAATCATTTAATATTTCTCCCATTTTTCTCCATAGAAAACAACGATTTTATACGGAGACGTGAACGCATCTGTTCAGTTTTCCGCAGCTGAACGAATGCACTGCATACACATCACATACAATTTCTTTATTGGAAAAGGGGACAAATGAGCAGACGGTTCACCTGATGTTAAGAGATCACTGCAGCCCATGGACATTTGCAACACCAGAGGAATCGCAAATGCGTCTTTTTGAAGATGTCCAAGTCGTGTTGGATGGGGAACACCACCACAACAAGGTGGAAGTTGTTTCCACAGTCTTGTGGTCGGCAGTAGAAAACTGGTAAAAAAACGCTCAGTTGTGGACATCGAGCACTTCCTCTCCAAATGACCGCGAAACTGAACGTCACTCGATATGTTGATCTTAAAGTTTCCGATACCAGATGAGGGTGTTAGGGTAGTGTTTTCGAACAGAGGGGATACCGTAAGGTATTTTGCGTAGAACGCACAGACCTATGTCTTCGTTGGGTTAAGCTGGACGAAATTAAGACGACCCCAATCCGAAACTCTACTTCGGCAGGTGTGAATTTTTATTCGGTACTCGATCACGTTTTCCAAGACTTCACCCGTACTATCATCTCCTTAACAATGAATGTAAAGTTACTTGCAACATGCAAAAGAAATAGCGTAGGGGAGAGTACACAGTCTTATTGGACTGCGAGCATGCGCTGTCAACTAAGACCTTAATGCTCCTATCCATGAAAACTGGACATCCAGTCACACCATTTCTTGGGAAGTCCATAGAAAGGAAGCTTTTTATGCAGCGGTTTGTGCCATACCCGATCAAAGGCCTTCGCTATATCCAAACTGAACGCTAAAACCTTATCCTTTGACTCATTCTTCTGCCCGATAGGTCAGATAGACCAGCAAGTCACTAGCCCATCGACCTTGACGGAATCCATGCTGAAATCATTGGCTTCTATCCTTAAAGGCTGAACAAAGTTGAATAAGTGTAATTAGTCCTTTCTCCTAATGACTACTTACATCCACAAGATGATACTTTAAAGAATTCAACATTTCTGTGTTGTTTTGCTTTTAATGAATTAAGAAGTTTGATTTTTTGAATATCTACTTCTGCTGTTGACTGCAGGTAGGCACTTGCAGCAACGTTAAGTTATTCAAAGAGAAAATAAACAAACATTAGTAAAAATAACTTTTGTTAATTTTTCATCGTAGTCATAAGAATTATCTTCCGCTTCTCTACCTTATAAGAGAAGCAGGGCCCTTAGGGATGTTCTGATTTGATGCTTACGACCGAAAATGATATATGGCTCTGAGCCACTTCGAGACATCACAAAAATCGTTTTTGTTTTTAATGCAAAGAAAACACAATCGATTTATGAAAAGTCGATTAATCCTGATTATAATAATCGATTTTTTTTCACATCCCTAATTCATAATTGCCACCCAGCTTTCGCCAGTGCCAGCCAATAGAATCGCTCGCCGTGGCCCCGCTCCACCTCGTTCGTTCGTAAATAAACATTGCATTATTGCAATATATGAAAATATCTCTGTGCTTGCATAGTTCACATAAAGGTACATACTATATGTAAATTCTTTGTTTTCTTTCTTCAAACAAAAGTCTACTGAGGCGCAGTCGTCAGGAACACTACATTTTTCATATAAAGGTAGGGGTATTAGTAGGTAGGTACTATTTAGTACTATACTTTTTGTCTGTAATACCACTTTTTCTAAATTGTGAGCTAATTGATAGACTTACCTACTTATAATTTTTACTTTCTCGTATACATAGTAAGTATAGAGGAAGTCTTGTAATCGTAAAAAAAATGGACTTCGAGATTTTGACGGATTTACACGTTTTGAATCTCCCCGAGTCCAAAAAACCCGCTTTTGGAATTGTGTCTGTGAGTGTGTCTGTGTGTCTGTGCGTTGGCACGATAACTCGAGTTTGCTTTGAATAAAAACGTAGTGAAATACTCTTAGTTTGACTAACTTATTGCAACCACTTTAACATGCATGTAGGTATAACTTTTCTTGAGTACGTCAATGACTAATCTAATCAGTAAGATATATACATAATGTATACAGATATACATACATAATGTATATTTGACTGATTATAGTAGGTAAATACTATAATTTTTTCTCGTGTATCGTTAATTTGTCGAATCTTAGTCACCTTTCCCGTTGATTTTATTTAAGAAGTAGGATAATTGCAATTCCAGCCATCGTTGAGTAATCTTCTTCGAATGGCGATTTCTTGTGCGTAGTCTTAGGTTGGCTCTAGGCTAAAGTTGGCATTTTTTTTCTCAATAAAAATCTAAAATTATATTATTAGGTATTCATAAGATGTTTGTTTATATAACGTGTAAAATTTATTTAGAATTGAGTTTATTTAATTGGGTTACATGTTTGATTTGCGCCAATCACGTAGTAGTGATATATAAATGCACCAAATATTATATTCGGCCATAGGTACGCCGAACCGCCGAATACCGAATGTTCGGTGAGGTTACCGACCGAATAGCCGAATAATCGGCAAAAGTATTCGTGCAGTGTGTGACACCAAAACTTGTTTCGCGCTCAATTGTAAAGGTGACAACAGCAAGTACCTACGGTCTTTCCAAAACGGTTAATTTTGTCAAATTAATTTCAATCATACCTCCAATATATTCCAATCAACCTATCCCCTAATCAATGATTTCAAAGTCGATTGAAGAAATAGGTATGACAGTTTGTGGTAGCCTGAACTGCAGCCTCAGATTATTAACTTTCGGCTAATACATCATATACATATGTATATACCTACTGTCAAGTTTCTTCAATGTATTTTCAGCCTTTTTTTTTTAAGCCATTTGATAACTAGTAGAGTCCAAGAGAAAAGAGAAAATACCCCTACCTACCAATATAATTTTATTTTTAACTAATATTTATAAATGCGAAAGTTATTCTGTCTGTATGTTATATTTCACGCCCAAACCACTAAACCTTATTGGACACCAGAATTCAAACCAAACCACTAAACCGATTCAGATGAAACTTAGTACAAATAGGTATAGATTTCTGCTTGGCAAAGAACATAGGTTACTTTTTATTGTGAAAAAAAGCTTGAAGTTGTTAAAATTGGGGGTGAAAGTTTTTATTCTAGTTCCATGAAAAAGCAAAGAAACTTTCTATTTAGGGACTAAGAAGTAAATAAACATTTAATCCAGCGTTTTTGGAATTTCTCCCTAAATGGAGATGAAACAAGTCAGATGAAAGTTTTATCTAAAAAAATAAAAATCGGGAGTGCTCTCCCCTTGACTTTCTCGTATACAGAAAACTAAGTACTCAAAAGTTGATAGAAACCTTACATTTTGGTATCATATATGCATGTTAAATTTCGTTGCAATAAGTTAAAGTATACTCGAGTTAATCGTGCTAACACAGATATAATTCCAAAAACGGTATTTTTGGACTCAGGCAGGTCCCAAAACGTATAGATCCGTCATAATCTCGAGGTCGAATTTTTGACGATTACAAGACTTTCTCTATAGGTACTACGTATAGGTACGAGAAAGTAATAATGTTGCCCAAAGTAACCATTCCACGGAGAGGAAGTCGCGGGTAAAAGCTCTAGGCTAGTATTATAATAAAACAAATTAATATATTTTTTTATTTTACTAATATTCGGTATTCGGCCGAATAGTGCTTAGATATTCGGTATTCGGCCGAATAGTGCTCAGATATTCGGTATTCGGCCGAATAAAGTTGAAAGTAGCCGAATAGGTCGAATATAGTGAGGGATATAAAGGCACGAAACAAAAAAATGCTCTCGTGTGAAACATACACACTAAATACATAATTAAAATTAAAAGTAAAATTACTACAATTATTTAGACTGAATGTTGTCTTTTACATACTTTTTCGGAGCTCGCAGCGAAAACTTTTTTGCTTAGATATTTTATAAACCAAAGGAGCTCTTTTGCTTTGTGAAATCTCGAAGCAAAAAGCATAGTGAAAAGTAGAATAAGTACACAAAGGGTCATGACTTATTCTGGAGATAAAATACTAGTGTTGTCTCGTTTCAGTACATCTCCATCATGAGTAAATTCCAGTTCTCCAAAAAGACTGCAGCAGAGCCATTCAACGGCCAATCTTTCTTCTTAGTCTACAAGGACGCAGAATTTCTGAAAACCAAAGAAAATGTGGAGGAAATATTGTGTAAATCTTATGAACTGCGAGAATATCTGCGGAAACTGCCTCCTGGAGAACACACACCTGTTGGCGAAATGAAGATTACGAGCGAGTTGGTATTAGAATAACTTAACTCGTAGAAAGGAAACAATTACCTGACATTTTAATTTTGTAGTCCTTTGTTAATTGGCATAGTTGCCACCTAATTTTGTATGTTACCACAACATAAAGTTCAAATACAATGAAATATAATATGATACTAGAAAAATGCACTGAAAAAAATCGACTTGCCTCAGGCGGGACTCGAACCCGCATCTTCCGCAATCCGGGCGGCTGCGTTGACCAATTACGCCACCGAGACACTGCTTTTCGCTGTCGAAATTTGTCAGTGCTTGGTGCTTATGTTTTTATGGTAAACATTGTTTCATCAAATCTTTGAAATTTGCACTTCTAAGACCAGAACGAAATATTTTTGCAAATATTTGACGCCCAGTTAAGATGAAACTACCTTACATTATGGAATAATTTATTTTTTGCGTTTACAAACGCGTAAATATTAATACTAGAAAAATGCATTGAAAAAAATTTACGTGTTTGTAAACGCAAAAAATAAATTATTCCATAATATACTTAATATGATTTTTTTTTGCAAAGTATAAGTTTCAAAATAATACAGAAATATTGATTTCTTATAGAACATACAGAACCGTATTGCCGCAGCTGGCGGTTATGTTGCTACCGAAAAAACAAACGGGGATGTGATGTGGTGTCATTTGATTGCTAGATTTATTGAGTGCATATTTGAAATATCTAGCTAATAATAGAAAACAGAATGAGGTACCAGAATTAAATATCTCGTCGAGTAAATTCCACATATTTTTTACAGTATCCCGCTGTTGGTGAAGAATACATCGGGTGCCAACGTGCCCGCAGGCGGTTTTGAGTTTACGTACAAACGCCTCTGCGGACTGACTGCTGCCTACGCGTTAGAAAATAAACATTTATTCTCGGTCCTTAGCATCAGCGAAGCAAACGTCCTGGGCTTGGTCTGGGATGTCCAACATGCCACATTATGCCAGCTGTACCTGTCTGCGGTATACGGCAGCGAACTCTTCGACCAATTTTCTTTCTACCCCCTTCTCTGCGCTTTTAAAAGGTTCCAATTAAAAAAAATTAACATCAAATCTCTTCTCGTAATAGCCAACGCTAAGAACAGCAAGGGCAAAACCCAGATATCGCTGTTGACGCAAAATATTAAGTTGTCAGAAGAACTTTGGAAGCTTTTTAAGGTGGCGAACGATGTCGCCTTCGATCTGTTTCTCATTTCAATGCCAACGGAGGTCAGAGTCCTCTTAAAATGAACACGTGTTTGTGTTAAGGCTTCTGAAGAGGAGGACAAGTTCCAGAGGTGCATTTCCTAATCCCGTCGCTTAACGATAGACTAAAAGTACTGCATAAGTACAAATACTTAGTCCAATAAATCGGATGATACAATAGTCCGTGGACTTTAAAATATTTTAACAGCAAATATTATAGTTGCTTCCACTCCACAGCTTGCATGCACTAAAGTGGACAACCGGCTAACAAAATCATCGTACCTACACGTACAAGTCAATGGCAAGCCCCCAGTAGACATATTCCATTGTTTTGGGAACTTTAGTCCTCAATGAACTTTTATCCCTCCTCTACAGACCTTTATGGATGGTTTCAATTGATATATCTTATAAGTGCTTTGTATACCGTACTTATAGCGATATTCTATTGTAAAGTATTTATCTAATGTGTATATAATTATCAAAGTAAATATAATTATAATATGAACAATGAACAATTGTGAATAGGTACTAATTACCTAATTCGCTGGTTTAATGATAAGTATACAAAATATTGTCTTACTTTAATTAATAAACGATAAACGTTAACATACAACATAAAAAACAAACAAACATAAAACTAAATCTTATTTTTTATATTGAATAAATATAGAATTTCAAGACAAGATGTTGTTTTTATTATAGATTCCTTTGCTTGTAAAAACTAATGTAGGGCCACCTCAATATCTCAATAATTTGTTGAAACTTTATGCCAACAAAATACCAAATATTTTTCGACTAGTAATGTTCAACAAATGAGCAAAGTGCTGCAAGTGCCGACTTTTAATTAGTGTGTAGTCTAGAAATAAGACGAGCTCAGGGCACTTAGTATGAGTTTTTATAGTTTTCGAGCTCGATCAAACGTATCGTCTCTTTTCATACATTGCCCACTGTTTCTGATAGTTTACGCTAGAGGCGCTAGTGGGCAATGTATGAAAAGAGACTATAGGTACGTTTGATCGAGCTCGAAAACTAACAAAACTCATACTAGGGGTACAGAACCAGACAGTAAAAATTTGCTCTCATGTGAAACATAACTACTTTTCAACTCTTCAGCGAGAAAAATGTTACAGGTAGGAAAAACAAGGCACCACGCTGCCCTGCATGCCCGCCGCCGCATACAAATGCATCTTTAACGTATAAAAATATAGAGTATTAAAATAGTAAGTACATAGTTCACCGTGGGAAGAAAGTGACAGATTACCAACGAGGGAGCAGTTTGTAGCCCGTTGAGAATCGAAGTTTTTATTTACATGCGGTAAAATGCTTTTAGGTTCTCTTGGGGCTTAGAAAAAAGTTTGTGTGGACTATTTATAGATGTGTTTTTACATTGTGGCACTACACACCATTTTATATTCAAAATTAATTAGGAAATGCACTTCAGCAGCACTATTTATTTGACACCATTATGAAAAGAAGCGTTTTTAGAGAGTTTCTCCAGAGTTCTTGTTGTAAAAACACGTGTTGAAAGCCTCCATTTTTAACTCGATCTACCGTACATTTTTTTTTTTTTTCCACGATCACATCAATTATCTAGCCCAAAGTAAGTATCATTAAGAACTTGTGTTATGGATACAAGATAACGGACATTTTTTTTTTAAATATACATAATATTTTTAGATATTTTTATAAATAAACTTAAATAAATATATAAACAACCATGACTCGTCAGCAAATACTCGTGTTCATCCCGGACCGCTTGATGTGTAGGCAACTATACTGACCACTCCACCAAGACGGCGTCAATTGTATGTTACCAAGTACTTTTTCACTCGACATTGGCATTTTTTTTTAAAAAGAACGCGTTTTGGCGCATTTTTCATTTTGTAACCTTTTTAACATTGATTGTGAAAATACAGTAGACAGTGGCGTAACTATACCATGCGGGGCCCGTGGCAAATTCTATACTCTATGGGGCCCGTGGCAAATTCATATACACCCACCCCCCTAGTTTTGAAATTTTTCGTGTTTTAAATTTGTAACTATACCATGTGGGGCCAAATTCATATACACCCCCCCACCCCCTAAGTTATGAAATTTTTCGTTCTTTAAATTTAAAAATGTCAGTGACACTACCGGGGCCCCTATTCCTCGGGAGCCGTGGCATTTTTTACGCCACTGACAGTAGATCTGCTTGAAACTTCAATGTAGCATTCTTTCTTATTTATTAAAGAATAACAAGTACGTAGCAAAAGTCCATTTAAATAAAGAGCTTTTTCATTTCATTTCAATATTTAAAAACAATTTTCTAAAAGAAGTCAAATACACTATTCTCTAAATAACGAAAATTTCATGCACAGTTTTATATATGTTTTACGAATGTTTAGCGTCGCACAGTGATCAATTATGAGATATTAGGTGGATAATATTCAAATTTGACATTGTGAGGTTAGTTAAAACAAATTATCTCTATGCGATTAGGGGTACTTACTTCGTATTCTTGTTTAATATGAACGGTTGAAGGTAAGTCCTTACTGAGATATCAGCTAGTGAATGCAGTGTTCTTGCTAATTGTATTGATTTGTTTAATTTACTTCATGTTTTCGCGCACAGTTATCTAATTGTTGTGACTTAACAGTGCATTATTGCGCATTAATAAATATGGTACACATTAATAAAGGTATGTGCTTCATTTCGTATAATAATTAGTAATTGTTAATTGTTATAGTAATTTAGGAAAAAATATTTAAAACATAGCTTAAAATTTAGCATTTTTTTATATTTTAAAGCCTGCATCTTACGAGGAACATATTAGAACATAGACATTTTTACACTATTAGATAATTGGAAGTCTATATTATAGTATTCAAGTAAAAAAAGTACCCCAAAGTACCCCTGCCTGAACAAACTTCATTTTTACAGGAAACGGTGGTACAGTTAAAAATTCCGATTTGTTTAATTACCTCAAAAAACACCTACCAATTAAACCTGCAACTAAGAAATGTAAAGATATGTTGTTGAACTATATTCATGAGGTCATTGGAGTATCAGATTTGACAACACAGCAACAAAATGAGTTACGAAATTCAGTACATAGCTTTTGTTTATCAGCTTCCATAAATTGGATTAAAATCGGCAAAGATGTTTCCAAATTGGAAAAAAATATCAGGATTGGTTGTGTAAATACAGAATAACATCTGGAGATCATAATATTGAACAGCCTTCAACTAGGTCTGTAGGAAGAGGACGCCTGAAAAAGGATTTCGTGGATTTGGGTGAGAGAACTAAGCGTAGAAGGTTAAAAGACGAAGTATCGTCCAGAGGTGAAGAAGAGTTGTGCCTAGCAACTGAGATGAAGCTTCATTCAGTCGGAAAACGTAGGGCTTCTTCAGCACTTCATAATATATCATCATCTCCTGAATGTACTGTTAAATACACGAGACAGTCTACAAAATGATATTTCTTATTCGGCAAAAGAAGCACTAGCACTTTCCACTCAATTAAAATTAACGCATCTTCAGTAAGTATATTGAACTAAGGGCATCAGCAATACGAAAAACATTTACAGAAATTGTATTTTTCCTGCAGAAGTCGTTAAATTATTAGAACCAACTAATTTTGATACAAACAAGAAAGAACTTTCCCCCTTTTTTTTTTTGTATGTTAGATTCTCAAATACTGAATTTAATAAAGATTTCTTTATTTTATTATTAATATTTTCAATAACAGTATAAGATCATTGTAATTCCAACTTAAAATATTTTTGTCATCCTAAATTGTAATTATTGATCACTGTGCGTCGTAACTATTAGGCTTAATAAAACAATGAGTTATTTTTAAAGCATTTTATTTAATTTCAAAAAATAACTAGTATCATGTAATCACGCAGTATTACTAAATAGTTCAAAATATACTATGACAAAATACACACAATACATAAACGGTACCGAAATCAAAATATTATAGAGTCAACATTTTTCCTTCGAGTCAGTTCTAACAGTTTATTTTGTCATATTAACCATCTAGCTAATTTACAATACCAATATTATTAAACTTCTAATGTTCTACTTACTTCCTAATTTGTTTTTACATCGATATAAACGTGTTAAACGCAATTGATCACTCGGTGACACACGTAAAGTTCAATTTCGATTAACCGATTATCTATAAACATCTATATACCCAGAATGTATACGATAAGGGGGACTAGAGATCGATAACACACGAATCGAGCAATTCTAGTCCTTAAGTGTAACTCGTGTGTATAACCTAAGAGACTGAATAGGATATCAGTAACTAAAAGCGAATATCACTTGGCCTCGCGACCGCTTACGATCTTAAACTGATGGCGTAGTAGTTGTTAGTATTGTACACGATATGTCATTTGTGTTAGTGACTGTACACCCAATGGCTACTTGCTTACTTGAGTATTGTAAAGAAAACTGCCCGCGCTTTAAGAAAATTAACTGAAGGAAATAAATTAACTGAATTTATCATAAATATAACCGCTTAGGTCACGTCTCTCTAACGCGAAGAAAACTCAGCAATTCAAGGACACGTTGTTACTATAAATCTTTACTAATATTATAAAGCTAAAGAGATTGTTTGTTTGTTTGGTTGACCGTGCTAATCTCGGAAACTCTGATTCAAAATGAAAAATTATTCTTGTGTTGGATAGTCCATTTATCGAGGAAGGCTTTAAGCTAAATTTGTTTAAAAATAACTCCACGCGGACGAAGTCGCGGACGGAGCGCTATATTATATATTATAGATATATATACTCTTCTTAAAAAGTAGTTAGGTTGTATTCTGATCAAGCTCTTATTTCTTTTTACCCGACTACGGCGAAGCCAAAAGGAAGGATTATGATTGGAAAAAATACACTAAAAATCGACCTGCCACAGGCGGGATTCGAACCCGTCATCTTCCGCTATCCATGCGGCTGCGTTTCATCTTAACTGGGCGTCAAATAATTGCAAAAATATTTCGTTCGGATCTTAGAAGTGCAAATTTCAAAGATTTGAATAAACAATGTTTACCATAAAAACATAAGCAACAAGCATTGACAAATTTCCGCAAGCCCGGATTGCGGAAGGGTTCGATTCCCGCCTGAGGCAGGTTGATTTATTTTTCAGTGTATTTTTTCTAGTTTTAAAGCTTTACGCGTTTGTAAACGCACAAATTATTCCTTATAAGGATAATGACTTTATCAGTCTATGTCTGTAAGTTTGCATTTACGTATATTCCACCATAGCGTCTAAACTATTTGTCCTATTTTGATGAATAAGGTATCAATCACTTATTATAGTCCAGGTAACATAGACTACATTTTAACCAACTTTAACAATAGGAAGGGTCGATTCTAACTTGCAAATTTCATTCACTTTCATTAATTTCTTTTTTTTCCCGTAGTCGAGTTACAGTTTTTAAACTTTTTGCATGTTATTCATATCGTGGTGTTGTAAACAAAGATCCCTTTGATGAACAAAGTATTTCAACGGCTATAATTAATTCACATTTATGGTTATCTGACAGAAAACTATTATGTTTGTCTCAATTTAAACTCTCAACTTGTTTTATCCGTGAATTCAATGGAAATGCTTGAATTATAGTGCACAGAGTAGTAGTTTTGTTATCCTGATAAGAAGATTATCAGATGATTTTATAAGGAAATTTGTGTTCTGTTAACACAGTCGCACAAAGCATTCGTTGATAAGTGTAACAATTCTTTGACAATATTTAAAAATTATAACAATGACTACTGATTACTAATATCTTACATAATTTCGAAGAATATGTTAATGTAAATACAAAATGTTGGTCATACCTCCCCTGACATAACATAGCATAGAAAATAAGATTTATCCATAGATGTTTTACAATTCCAATAGTATGTTGTCATAAATTAAAAATAAAAATTACAATTAGAAAAGATAAAAAAAAATTGCTTAACAATCGTCAATTCCCGGCAGTATTTATGTAATAATATGTGTAAAAAGATATGAAATATGTATAACAATAAAAAGGAATAAATGCTGGTAAAAATAAAAAACCGAGTGTGCTTTTAGACCACACGACTGAAGTAAAACTTCTATAATAATAATAATATAAAAAGTATCTCAACTGACTTGACAGAGAACACTCCTGGTAAGCGGCCGTGACGCGATGTATTCCAAATTTAAAAAGTAACTTCCGATCACACTTCAGTTTACTACCCAAGTCGAGCGTGCATAAAGAAGTTTTACTTCAATAAATTACCAATGAAATACATATTAGAAAATATAAAGCTCAAAAATTAGTTTGTAATCCAAAAAAGTCAATAAAATTATTTTTTATTTTATTTATACATTTTTCCTTTACACGGGCCATACATTATTAGCTAGCCTCAAAAATCACCGCTTGATCAATTTCACTACTTTTAGCTACAAATCAAACTATGGGTCACAAAACATCTGTCAATTCCACTGACATCTGTCAAGTCGGCAATATCTGTCAAAGGTGACATAAATCACGTAGCCATGAGGGGCATGATGAGTAAATAGTTGTTTTTACAATAAAAATAACTCTGTGGTACTAAAATAAAGGGCAGCGACTCACCTCAGTATTGTGAATGGACTGGATTTAAGAGTACATAGTTCAATGAGTGATGATAGTAGAGTGTAAGCACTGAGGCACTACATGTCTGTATGGGAGCCTATAGTTTTTCACAGTGCGCGCTGCTAAGCATTTAAGCGTGGTATATTTGAGGGGGTTGACTATGGACGTGAGACTCTGCTGGGTTGACTTGAGTATTTCTTCGGGCGTTTCGCCTTCGTAATTAACAGTGTCTATGTGGGCTCCGTGCGTTAGTAACTCGCGGACTACTTCAGCTGGACATGGGTTTAACTGTAATGGAAAAATTGCATCATAAGTAAATGTAGATAATTTCCATGTTATTTTTTCTTATATTACGAGATGGCAAAGAAGCCACTTGACAGGCCACTAGACACTTGCAATATTAAGGGTATATCAATGAACACTTCAAGTGCGTTGCCATCCTGGGGACTAAGATGATATGCCTTCCATGCCCGGTAATTACACGGGCTCCTGAATCCGAAACACAGCGAACTGCTTCACGGCAGAAACAAGAAAGGCAACCCTACATATAGGTCTACCACCTAGTAAATCATACTATAACAAAATTTTGCAATAAAACTTAAAAGATTTTTTTTAAATGTTGGGCTTGTATCCCGTGGTGTATGGTTCGATCCCCAGGCGAGTACAAATTTGTGGTTAAATTAGTGGAAAAAGTTAGTTTAACCTGCGCCATAACATCTCTATAGCAGTTTTCAGCAAGAATTCTTCCTATACTATATAATTTCTATGCAAAGTCCGTTTACAGCGCTTCAAAATTAGGTCTCTTAAATCCACAAAATGTGACAATTTTGACATAAATCAAGTGCACGCCATTAAAGATAAAGTCCCTCAGTTGTTGACTGTTCTTGGTGAAGCTCACTTCCACCATCAGGTGAGACGAAGACCAAAAGCTTTCCCATAAAACATAAAAAGACAGCTACCTCGTAGACGAGTTACAGGATCATCATCTAGGGGATCCCGCGCCAGTTACCTCGCAGACGAGGTGCAACGGCGTAATCCCTGTTACCTCGCACTTTCGTATCACCTTAGGTCACTTACCTTGCAGAGGAGCTGAGGCAGGCGGTATCCAGTGGCTGTGTCATCTAATATCCGGCCAGTCACCTTGTAGACGAGGTGCAGCGGCGTGTTCCCGTCACGTCGTACTCCTGCTATCCGCGTCAGCTGGTTTTCCCGGCCCATTTACTACGCGGGCCCTGTGTCACGTGGCTATGTGGCACCTAGTGTCCCTCGAGTAACCTTGCAACCGTCAACTCGCACTCCCGCTATCCCCGGCTCATTTACTGCGCAATCCCTATGTTCCGTGGCTATGTATCACCTAGTGACCCGCCAGTTACCTTGCAGCCGTCACCTCGCACTCCCGCTATCCCTGGCCCATTGACTACGCAGGCCCTGTGTCCCGTGGCTGTGCGTCACCTAGTCCCCGGGCAGTTACCTTGTAGACGAGGTGCAGTGGCGTGTTCCCGTCACCCCGCAGTCCCGCTATCTCGGCGCCAGATGGTGTCCCCGGCCTATTTAGTACGCAGGCCCTGTGTCCCATTGCTATGTGTCACCTAGTGTGCCACCAGTTACCTTGCAGCCGTCACCTCGCACCCCCGCTATCTCCGCGCCAGCTGTCACCCATTGACTACGCAGGCTCTGTGTCCCGTGGCTATGTGTCACCTAGTGTCCCACCAGTTACCTTGCGGCCGTCACCTCGCACTCCCGCCATCTCCGCGCTAGATGGCACCCATTGACTACGCAGGCTCTGTGTCCCGTGGCTATGTGTCACCTAGTGTCCCACCAGTTACCTTGCGGCCGTCACCTCGCACTCCCGCCATCTCCGCGCTAGATGGCACCCATTGACTACGCAGGCCCTGTGTCCCGTGGCTATGTGTCACCTAGTCCCCGGTGTGTTACCTTGCAGACGAGGTGCAGCGGCGTGTTCCCGTCACCTCGCACTCCCGCTATCCCCGGCCCTGTGTCCCCTAGTCCCCGGTGTGTTACCTTGCAGACGAGGTGCAGCGGCGTGCCCCCGTCACGTCGCACTCCCGCTATCCCCGGCCCTGTGTCCCCTAGTCCCCGGTGTGTTACCTTGCAGACGAGGTGCAGCGGCGTGTTCCCGTCACCTCGCACTCCCGCTATCCCCGGCCCTGTGTCCCCTAGTTCCCGGTGTGTTACCTTGCAGACGAGGTGCAGCGGCGTGTTCCCGTCACCTCGCACTCCCGCTATCCCCGGCCCTGTGTCCCCTAGTTCCCGGTGTGTTACCTTGCAGACGAGGTGCAGCGGCGTGTTCCCGTCACCTCGCACTCCCGCTACCCCCGGCCCTGTGTCCCGTGGCTGTCCCCGGTGTGTTACCTTGCAGACGAGGTGCAGCGGCGTGTTCCCGTCTGCGTCCCTGGCGTGCGGCGTGGCCCCGAGCCGCAGCATGAGCGCGACGAGCGGCACGCAGCACGGCTGGGCGTCGCCGGGCGCCGGCAGCCACGTGCTGCCGCGCGCTCGACTACCCTCCGCCGAGCATGCCACGTGTAGCGCGGACCGACCTTGACGCACCTACGTCGAACACAAAACTATAGTAAGAAACTCACAAGCCACATCACTCCGAAATAAGCCAAATACGTTCCGTGTCCGCGGAATCTCACGTGGCTTAAATGGCGTGACGAAAATTTTTTAGAAATCCAAATCCATCACTCCATCGCTCCAAATGCGATGTGTGTTGCCAATCCCACGTAAAGGAGATTGCTCAGATCCCATACATGTTTTGCCTCAGAACCAACAATCATGAAATATTATTTTCTAGGTTCGAAATTATAAGTAAATGACTGTATAAACGTTGATTATTGACGGACACTTCGGAGAACTTAATTATTAGCATACTACTTACTGATATTGAGGTTATGTTTCCAAACAAATGTAAAATAATAAAAAAAGAAACTATTAAGTAAATTAGGGAAATCATGCAAAAACTCATTTATAAAGTCCGTAGTTCAAAAAGATATCAAGTCCGCTGTCCGAAAGGCCAAGTAAAGTTAGAAATAAAAAATCGCATCGAACACCGTAAACAAACACAAACAACAAACACAAGCACCTTATATTTTTTAAATTCTCCCTATTATGGGAAGGTAAAGGGATCTAGGTCATACAGCCATGGCTTCAGTAGTTTTATTTCTTTTTTAGGTTTGTATTAAAACATTTTTATTGTGTAACACCTTTTAACGTACAGTCAGCTTCATAAATATCTGAGTGTCAAGACTGATCAAAATTATCTAACAGACAAAAATTCAATATTATATGTGCTGTTAGAGTATCTTATTGTTGTAACTATCCAGAGTACTCAATATTATCTTAACAACACAATTCCAATATTATGTAATGTGTTAAGATGACCAATAATATATTCGCGAATAACTATTCAATGGTATCTAAGCACTCAAAGTCATCAAAAATATCTTGGTAGTAAAGAAAAGTAAACGCTAATCCCGGGTACTACGGTCCATATACTCCCTTCCTATAAACAAAGGTAAACTAACCAGAGCTGTCATATGCATATATCATATGACAAATGCAGGGGCTCTAAATCTAAGGTATTAATTTTACCGAATTCTCCAAGTCATTATACTTATTTATTAATATAAATTAATTGCTAAAATGCTGAAATTAAATCAATCAATGAAAAGAAAATATTTACAGATTTAAATGCAATTTTCTATTGCAACTTAGATATGTTTTTGGATAAAAGGCTGCATATTTAATCGAATTTAGTGTGTCATGGGTCATGAATAAATCATCATCGACAGCTCATATAATGTCTCCACCGAGGGTCTCGAGCCTACCCTACATTAGGGGCGATTAGACCTTAGTCAACCATGCTGGCCAAGTGCGGGTTGGTCGTTTGCGTTCCCGTTGAGGGTCCACATTGGAATTTTAAGCGTAAAAGTTCTCAAAAAATTGTAAATTCAACCTTTCATTTGTAAAAGAAGACACTCAAAATTTATAATCGGTTGAAGGTGGTCCCTCAATCGTGACTGACAGGTATCCATATCTTATAATCTAGGTATTTCAAATAATATTGTGGTAATAAGTGGGAACTTAATATTATTATGAACTTATGGCGTTCGATCTAGAGACCACCTTCTGCATGCTACTTCTTTATATTCATTGAACAGGAAGGTGTGATATTCAATATAATTATTTTACTAATGTTTTACTAAGAGTGGTAATATATAGAAGTTGTAAATTTTACCTAGATTATAAGATATGGACACCTGTCAGTTACGATTCAGGGACCACCTTTAACCGATTATAACTTTTGAGTATCTTCCTTCACAAATGAAAGGTTGAATTTACAATTGTTTGAGAACTTTTACTATGGGCTTGGTTTATTTTATTATTCTGTATGTTAAATCATCAATGCAATTACTACATACATTTTTTCCTCTTTCTTTTTGCTCATAATAATGCAATCATCTGCTATGACACTGATGAGAGTCTCAATCAAAATATTATTTATCTCCTCTAGTTTAAACTATTTAAAATAATATTGATGATCTTTTTTATTTCTGTTGCGTTATATTTTGTTACCTTCGGTTATCGATCTCTGATAACATCAATTCAAAATCATTTAGGGAGTTCGTCCACTAGCGACAATCGCTGAGCTATTTTGTTATAGAATATAAAATAATCAGAGTTCAATACTCAAACGCCTAGTTGCTACAAAAAGTAGCTCCTCATTAAAGTCGGTCTGTATCCCGAGCGAAGCGATTGTCGCTCTAAAAAAGAACGAGCGGAAAATAGCTTGCTAACAAAGTTGCTCACTAAATCGCTGATAGAAGTTGTCATAAAAATTCGTTGTTACCGTGGGCAAGTTCCGATGGCACATATTCCGTCTGAAAATTGTAAATAAATTAAAACATAACAAATCGCAAAAATACCAATTTAAAGAAAAATCTGTGAAGGCCCTTAATGTCTAACTTTCAATCTATTGAAAATGGAATAATCTATGTAAGTGAAGATATTTATGAGTACTCTGGACGCTTAGATACCAATGAACAGTTACGATGCGTACATATAAAAGATCATTTTAATCGTGTATATGTAATTGGAGATTTAGGGTATGAAGATATATAAGACTGGTTGTTTGTGTACAATATTTTGATAACTTTAAATGCAAAGATATTATTGAAACTTTGTTCCTAACATGTTTTTGACCACCTTGGCACCTCATATCATTATGAAGCTGACTGTACCTAGGTAGTGCTTGGCGAAAAATGAATGACAATAAACTTCATGGTGGCGACTACCATCTTTATTTTTGGCTTTACACGTTTGCATTTAGCGTAAACAATGTTGAAAATAATAATATTGTTATTGATTGATTAATAAAATGTAATTTCATTTTAATCAATCTCTACCAAAGAGATTGTATTTTTGTAAATTAAACAACTTCGATAAATCTTTGGCTGTATGTTAGAACACCAAAGCCATTAAAAAGGTGATCTTATGGTTTCTAAAACGGTAGAATGATAAAGTCCTTTTTAAAATGAATATAATATGCAGAAGTGCCCGTTAGAATCTAATGACTGTTAATTATAGTATAAATTATAACAAGAATTATCAAATATCCAAATATTTTATTGGTTGTAAGGCAAATTTGAGCAATCTCCTTTCGTGACGTGTCAGAAGTCGCTGCGTAGAATTAAAGTAAATTCACAGTATACCAAGAACAGTAGTACGTCTTCATACAAACTGGCCGCTATCCATTAGAATGTGTGCGTGCGTACTCGGCGCCGTGTACACACACACTGTGACGCACACATTGACATAAAAATATGGGGACATAAAGTGGTCTCGCCGTCTCGGTATGATCGCACGTTTTTATGTCATTGCACATTCGCTCGCCGCTCGTTCCCGCCCGGCACATTTACGATAGCCCTAGTGTCAACGCAAAAGTAGGCTTATAACTCGCCGACAGCCCGCAGATAAACTACTGTTCTTAGTATACTATGGTAAAATGGTCTGTCGACAATGGAGCGATCGTGTGTTCGATCAATGTTCGGATGACATCCACATCGCGCCGACTGATGGAAACGGAGGTACCGTCAATTCCCCCCTTTAAGAACTTCACACACGACAGTATATTAAAGTACATTACATCACGAGATGGATACCTTTACATTACCTTAAAATATCACGCACACACAGCAGGTAATGTAATGATCTTTCCCTACATTCCATTGCTATACGTCTCGATCGACGCTCTTTCCTACTACTAAATTTTATACAGGTTGTATTTTTAATGCAATAACATTACAGATATCTCGAGTTACTTATTACTAGGTTTACTAGTCGCTGCAAAGTCGGGAGAATGAAGCGGAATTCAGGCATTCGCCTTGTTTACACCCAACGAGTACAGTGGCGAGTCAGTGCTCTACAAAAAGAGTGTACTTTAACGAGTGCTTGGGCGAGACAGTGACTAGAAACATGATTTATTGAAGCTCATTTTGCAATATCTTCATTCGAGTTCAGATCGAAATCAATACTGGAAAGGACTAAAATCTAATCAGTCTTTGACACCAAACAGTAAATGTTTAAACGTAGTACTTAGTAAACGTATTTAAGAATAAAATAAAGTGGACATACCTTAATATCTAACTTGACGAGTGAATACACAGCCTTATGAATATTTCTAGAAACTTCTTCAGTACACTCCGGCTCTTCTAGTAGCCTCGACATAAGCGTAGCCAAATGCAGCGATATCACTAACACCCTCTGCAACGTTGTCAATGTCTGTTCTCTGTCGATGCTTAGTTTTGAATCTAGGAGCTCCATGCCTCGGTGGATTTCTGATAACGCTTTCCTAAATACTGGGTCCACGTCTTCAAATGTTACCGGTGGCACAATCCGACCTGGAAAAGTAAACATTGCTGTAAATAGTCCGCCATCTTGGCCCGTCCGCCATATTGGATTTAGAATGACGCCATAATTGATGGCTAGCCACGCATTGTCATTCGAACTAAACCTTTATGCAAAATCAGTTGAGGATAACTGCTTTAAAATTGCCGAGTCCAAAAATTCCCACTAAGAAAACCCTTCGGACTTTTAGTTAAAGCGAAGAGTTGAAAGAAATAATCATATAATAAATCAAAAGGTCCGTGTCCCTTTCTCTCTTTAAGAATATCTGTCAAATTAATCCATTAATGAAACATTGATTCTGCTTCTAATTTTTATTTGGAATGTTTAGTTATGTTATGATTGAAATTGATACCAGATTATATGAAAACGAAAAACATGGAAAAAAAGTCTCAATACTTATCCATGACAGGATGTTTTTCTATTTAATTTGGTATCAATTTCAATCCATCTATTTATGTCGATTATGTCAAATTTACAGTCAAATTTTGTCTATCGAGATTCGTGCTCGAGGTGCCGATCCAATATTGACTACCTTCTAAACTATTCACTTCTCAAGCACTTAGATTTTAGCAATCAAACGATAACGAATAGCTCAGAAATAAGAGATATATTTATCAATATGATTATACCCGGACTGTTGAGATGATTAATTGTAACATCTGACTTGGTTGTGGACCTTTAATTGTTGGTTTGGTTTACTGAAATAGGCGATAGGCTATTTGAGACACCGCATAGCTTATACCGCCAGAAGTGGCTTTATGTGTAATTAAATGTTACCTAAAGCTCTGCTTAACCCCTTTTATAAGGGTTACTGGGATTATGAGGGTTATAGTATGTAATATGATTCTGCGAAACAGATCTAATGCACTACTAAATAAATTTGATTTGATTTTTGATTTAATGCCTATAGAGAATACTATGGCTTACTTAGTTTGACTCGACAAAACTAGAGATTTATACAAAATTTTACAGATAAAATCAAAGTTACGAAAATTCGTAACTTTGATTTTATCTGTAAAATTTTATTCGTTTATTCGTTTTCTGAGTGTGCTCCGCTCCCTATAGGCAAAGACCCCAGCACAACATTGTATTAATTTTTAATTTATTAATCACAAAATATAATATTTTATTTTTCTGTCAACACAGTGCCATATAAGCCTTTTTATCGGACACTATCATTCATCGTCTTAAAACTCAAAATACATAATTTTTGCATTGGTGCTAGGTAAGTATATGAGTAATAAAGAAGCGTCGGTGGCGTAGTGCGTAAGATCGTTGTCTTCCACCCGGGAGGCACCGGTTCGAACCCCGCCACCGTTCATTCCACTCGATACCACCAGAATGACACCCAAGGAGAAGTCGTTTGGAATCACTATTACATTTGATACTAAGGACATTAGTGATGTCCTGCAAATTATCATAGGTGTATTTCCTCTATTCTCAGTACTTCAATGAATTGTGACTTACTGTACTTAGTCGTTGATAAGTTTGATAACTCAAGTCGGATAGGTCGATGCAAGGATTCCTAAACAGTATAGTAACTACTAGGTACTGATACAGAAAGGTCATATTCAATTCTTCAATCTTTGGCCAAACATTTCTTTTCCGGCCATCTAATTGAAGAAGAAAAATTTATAAAAGCATATTTTAAGTCCGTGACAACAATTATTGACTTGTTAGACTAATAGACTTTTCATTAAATAATAACATCAAATTGTCTTATGGAATTATTTTATTTTTGCGTTTACAAACGCGTAAATATTTTCAACACTACTAGAAAAATGCACTGAAAAAAAATGATTTGCCTCAGGCGGGAATCGAACCCGCATCTTCCGCAATCAACGCAGCCGCCCGGATTGAGGAAGATACGGGTTCGATTCCCGCCTGAGGCAAGGCAAGCGATTTTTTTGTGCATTTTTCTGGTATCAAATTGTCTTCTTTGTTTTTGACAGTATCATAGACTAGGTACTTATTATTGGTTACTACGTAAGTACTTATAGCTTGTTTCGAGACATCACTAGCAGGGTGTCGAACGGAATAGTGATTCCAAACGACACGTCCTAGGGTGTCGTTCCGGTGGTGTCGAGTGGAATACCTGATATGAGCTGTGGATGATGATGATGATGATATGAGTAATGAGCATAATTATTGAAAGTATCACCAGCAATATGAGCAACTAACCTCTATGCGGCGGGCGAGCACGCTCGGCGAGCATGTAGGAGAAGAGCTCTGCGAAGCTGAAGAGGCTGGACTGCGTGAGGGGCGAGAGCGGGGGCAGGACGGCCCGCTGCATGTCGAGCGCGTGGTGCCACAGCTGGCGGCAGCGCACGAAGCGGCCCGCGTCCGCGTACACGGCGCCGCGGTACCGCACGTAGTACGACGTGTCGGGGTGCGCGGGGCCTGACGTAACAACGGTTTACACATTATTAAACGATAATTTGATTTTGTTTCTAACTATTATTTCGCATTTTTAGATATTATTAAAATTTATACAAAAAGTCTCCCCTTGACTTTCTTTTGGAACCGACTCAAAAGTTGATAGAAACCTTATATTTTGATGTCATACATGCATGTTAAATTTTGATTACACATCCGAGTATCGACCGCGCACTTGGTTGGTTAACTTTCGTGATCGACGACGAATTGAGGCGTTTACAAACGCGTAAATACTTTTAAAACTAGAAAAAATACACTGAAAAAAATCGACCTGCCCCAGGCGGGAATCGAACCCAGCATCTTCCGCAATCCGGACGCCGCAGCTTTAATTAATTTTTGAAATGAATCTTCTTATGCGCCGTTGTGATTTGTAAATTCGATAATAAACGTTTGTTGTTCAACATTTTGACAACCAATATAACATCTATGTACTTCTGAAATCAGTTTTGCTACTTTTCTGAAGTTTCACTGCTGCTGTGTTTGAATCACGGACACTTTTTTGTTTTAAATTAAATTTAAAAAAATCCTTTTATAAGGGGCGCGCACTTAAGTGAGCTTTCCGAATTTTACGAACTTAGCTAAGTGTTATGAGGCACTGACCTAAAATTCTTTCTCTGATGACGAGCGCTTGCATCCTCATGGCGTCTGGGTCTGCTAGTATTTCTTCTAGTTCCTGGGCGTTGCTCGGCTCCTCCGCGTAATCGTATGCCTCTATGCGGGGCACGTCTTTGGGCTTTGGTATTGGTTCGCTACCGTCTTCTGGAAACCTGCAATCACACCAATGTAAGCTTCATAAAATGACAAAAATATAATTATTAATTTTGGCAGGTATCTTGTGAGAAGAATGACATCTCCTACTCAGTGCATAAGATTTGATGGTAAACATTGTTTCATCAAATTTTTGAAATGATGAACATAAGCACCAAACACTGACAAAATTTCGACGGCGAAAAAGCGGTGTCTCGGTAGCGTAGTGGTTGACACAGCCATCCGGATTGCAGAGGATGTTGAGTTCGATTCCCGTCTTGGGCAAGTCGATATTTTCAGTATATTTTCTAGTTTTAAAAACATCTACGCGTTTGTAAACGCAAAAATTATTTCATAATAAAAATGTCTCTTAAGATTAAAGTCAGTTTTCTACATGGCATACTTTGCACTCCCAATTTCGTGTTTAATTGGTAGTGTAGGCTTTTAATAATTTATAGTGATAACGATCAAAATAAACATTTATGCATATCAACTCGATCACAACCAAACGCATCAAGTGACCGTGAATTCGAACAACTTTCTCTGAGAATCTCCAATCCAGCCCATCCATGGTAACTGAGGTCAACAAACCGGTCCATTTGCAAATTAGTGGGAGATGCCATTGTGATTTCAAAACATACCGGTATAAAGCATATATTAGCTTCCTGCATCCTTGACCTAATGAAATATTGAAGATAATTATGTACCCTTTGTATAAATGTTAATAGATTTCTATATAAATAATCAATTTCTACGTAAAAAAAAAGCCAAAAAATATTTGACCTACATCTCTCCCATAATCCTGAACAAACTGACGAACACGTCATATAATCACTAAATTCCGGAACACAACAATTAGACTCAAAATATTTTTCAAAATCGCTCTTTATCGAATACAAATTTGTTTTTAGTACTATCACAGATAATACAATACTATAACATGGAGTGCCCCAGGGGAGCATTCTAGGGCCGGGTACTATTATTAGAAGTCTGTCCTCATCATAATAGTGTTCATTGCATTGTCGGATTTCGACAGTCAGTGAGAACATTGCATGACGAGGCAGTGCACAGCGGACTATACGCCCGGACTGGGGTAAGGACCTCCACATTACAGAAGAGCACAATCAAATAACACTACAGTTTTGTGGTATTGTGTTTCTGTTGATGAATCAGGTTGCCAGAACACCATGGTGTAGGGAAGGATTAGGGTTGACAGCGCGCTAGTGTCACGTCATCGTTGCAAGCTTACCACCAGGCAGGCCATGCTTGCCTACCAACCAAATATCATAAAAAAATACGTCAGCTGTGGAGAGCTCGCTTTCACCTTTATAGCAGTTAAAAATTATAAGTTCCTTTCTCGCAGAATCCAGAAATGTTTATCTCTACCAGTTCCCACTTTGCAGGTTAGCAAAGCAAGTGTTGTTATAGAAGCATTAGTAGCGCGTATACTATCTCTTGCAATAGCTATCCATCATGCGGAATAGAATCATTTGGTAATCTTTTCTAGCAACCGTTTACGTTTTTATATAGATAGAGATTAGATCTTGCCTTATAACAGACGCAAACAAAACAAGCACTTAAATTACAAGAAATTAAAATTCATCTAACCTGTCGCCCATCGCCCGTTTCCAAAATGCCAGTGCTCCAACCATGTCTTGTCTTTTGTCAACATAGGTGGCTCCAAGTAGTTCTAATGCGTCAATACGTTGTTGCCTTGTCACTAAGCCGTGTTTAAATAAAATTAAATGCTCAACTATGTGCGTGTGGCCAGTCACTGATGCTGCTAGTAGGGGAGTCATACCTGGAAATATGAAGAAGGAAATTTGAGGCTATCTGCAAGAAAATCTCAATTTCGTAATGTTCTTTCACAAATTTTCGTAATGATCTTTCACAAAACACGTTGCAAGAATTTATTTGTTAGAAGTGATAAAATTAAATAATGTTTGACATTTGGAATAACTTTTTGAACGGAGGATGGACCGTGAGAATTATAGACCAGATCATCGGTCCACCTTGTGGGAGGCCTACCAACGCTACGTCTCCCGGTACGTGGCCAGCACTCGAGGATATTTCCCCAACGGCACAATATGCCCTGCCCATTGCCACTTAAATTTCGCCATTCTTTGGGCTATGTCGGTGACTGTAGTTCTCCTGCGGATCTCATTATTTCTGATATGATCACGCAGAGAAAGTCCAAGCCAAGCATAGCCCTCTCCATTGCCCATTTGAATGCCTACAGGACCATTTTAAGCGGCAACGTTTAAGCACATACTATTTCAGATTTATCAGTCGGTTTTAAAGTAAAGCTTAATGAGACTCACCGTAGGAATCCACGTCCATCGTAGCACCGTTTGCTAGTAGCAACTTGAGTATGTGTAAAGATCCACTTTCAGCACAATCGTGTAACGCTGTGTTTCCTTTGACACTCTTCCTGTTGACGTCAGCTTTGAGTGACAACAAGTAGTTGGCGATTCTAATATGGCCCTTGTAGCACGCGATCATGAGACACGTATGTCCATGGCGATTGGCTATTTCTATGTCTGGAATAGACGAAAACATTTGCTTAAATATTTAATCATGAAGGTCTTTGTTTCTTCGTAATAAAGTTGAAAATTAAGTGTCTATTTTGACTATGTTTGATGCATCTCGAAGGAGAGGTCCTATTATATCAAGTTACAAATTCAATGTAATAGAAGCATTGATCGCAAGTTTAAACGCAAAGCCCATCTCTATTTCAAGAAGATATATCATTTTGGTTAGTAAAATCCATAATAATTTGAAAAACTACATTAATCAGACAATCTTACAAATGAACTTGAAGTTAATGGAAATTTAGTTTTTAATTCCTTAACGTTTAGCAGTTGTGATAATAAATCACAAGATTTAATGACTCCTGAAAATACCTATTTAATACTGCAAAGTAGTATGGAAACAAGTTGGAATAATTTCGAGGTCAGGTTCAAACTGTTACTCTATTATTTTAAAGATTGCAGTTATAAGAAAAGTTGCAAATATATGTGATTTTATCCCAAAATTAAATACATTAAAAACTGATAATATACTCGTATTTAGTTAGCAAACTGCTTTTTGGATAATACAAAAGAGTTTGTGAGATTGGGTATGCTGAATGAGTTGGATTAACGATTCAACGAATAGCAGGAGTCACGTGCTTGTAAACTTACGTTTAGATTTTGTTTAGGACACAATACTCTTTTACAGATCTAATTCAGATGATATAGAGATGCACCATCAGTACTAATAGATATTTCTAGTAGGTTACAAACGAAAAAATCGGTAAGAAGAAAATGCCTACACTGATATACTCGTATAACTAGAACTATATAGAAAAAACAGATAGGTACAAACATAAACAGATTAAGTCAAAATGCCATTCTAGAGAACGTATTTTAGCATATTAGAAAAACCAAGGGAGTTAGTTTGAGAGTTTTCATTTAGCTGCAACTTACCGGCACCATTCTCGACTAGGAACTTAACAATGTCGTAGTGTCCGTCAAAGCAGGCAGCTCTCAGCGGCGTGCTGTGCGTACGCGTGGTCGAGTTGACATTCGCGCCCGCGCGAACTAGCAACTTCACGAGCGGCAAGTGGCCGGCGGCGGCTGCACACCACAACGGCGGAGCGCCTTCAATCGTCTCACCGTCGAATGTAACTGAAATAGCATTAAATTAAATATTAACCCCCTTATTATAAGACTGTTAGTAATAGGATAAAACTGATTCTGTCAATTGTATTTGCTGAAATGAAAAACAGAGTTAGCATCACTTTTAAACCACGACTAACTTTAGTCCATGTTTTGAGAGGCCGGTCGAAATTAGAAGATTCGTTCAGGGGATGATAGAAGACCAAGTCAAATAACGCTAAAGTGTCGTGCTTAGGATGGGGTCTGGATTGGCTACGCGCTTGTAACACTGGTGCAAGCGTCTATCTATAGGCCACGGTGACTAGAGTTTCGACTATTTTAAAGAGAGTCCGGCACAACGTAATAGTCGCTTGAATTTGGAGAGCCTGAGCTGGAGCAGTATCTCCACCTTACAGAAGACTACAGTCAAATTGAAATAACACTACATTTTCGTGGTTGGCAGAACTGCACGGCATAGATGACGGGGTATGGTTAGCAGAGAAAAACAGAACAATCTTATTTGTCGCTGGTCGTAATGATGACAATAAATAAATTAATTATATTTAAAGAAATGACAGAGAATTGTAAACAATGAAAAAAAAAAAACGAGCACACAGTAAAAAGCAAAAAATTTCCAACCTTGAGAAAGTAGGAAATAGCGTGCTAAATAAATATTATTAAGTTGACACTCCTAATTCCTTCTTGGAACTTGGGCAATTCCGAATGATTCAAAGGTAACAATATTTTTTTTTATCGTCAGAGGTGAGTCTATCTAGGCCGAAAGTAATTAAGCCCTCAATAATGAAGAATCAACGACCTACTTTTCAAGGACTATGTTTAAATCTTCTCTATTTGGTTGTGAATATGAAACAAAACATTACGGGAAAAGATTTAATCCCTGAGAAGATCTATTTTATTCTAAAGCACGTATTATAGAATGAGTTTCAAGAATGAACGCCGACTTAAGCGTCGTACGTCTCTCTATCTCTTTGTGCTTGATAAAAAGTGACAAGCGATTCTCAAGACATGATTGATTTCTGAGTGTCATTCTGTAATACGGGCCTAAAATTATTTATTACGTAACATTGAAAAAAATTCTATTGGTTTAAAATCAAACCTATCCCACGCTAATTCTTATCATGTTAGGTCCAACGAATTAGGAATGATACCTAATTCGTTGGTTAGGTCCATAACATTTTACAGTAGCAAAAGTAAAAATTATTTATTTATTTCTACCTATATTTATCATCAGCCTGGGCTAAATAATATATCCTAGTAGATCCAGGCCTCGGGACAGTGGCGTGTAACATATTTACCACTTGAGCCGGTAGGGAAAAAAAAAAACAACTGCAAAACACGAACGCCTCCGAAAGCAGACTTTGAGAGTTCCTGATTTTGACCTTTTGACAATTTTTCTCCAATCAATCAAGATGAAGCTTGATATGTTTACGAAATCGAAACCTAGCTTTTAAAACAATACACCAATGAAGTCGTTTCCTAATGGTATCCTAATGGAATAAATAAACGGCTCAATAGCATTCAACGGTAAAAGAGCAACTCATACTTCTTATATAATCGCTGAATCGTTGTATGTTGGTCAAGATCGGTCATACCGGTCCAAGCAACATTATTTGGGGACCAATTAAAGCTTAACGTTGACAAAACATAAGATATTTTTGTACAAACCGAGTGCGACGTTAATTTTGTGAAATGAAATGGCCTGCGGCCAAGCTATTGACGCAATGGGGAAACAATTACAAAACTGTTGTTACAGAGGCAATTCTCTTTACTAATTTGGTGGAGATAGTGATTGAGTTATTGCGTCCAGGCGTTCATTGACTGCGGGTGAAACAGACGAGGTATACCATTGTCATAGCAAATATTCTAGTAAGATCAAAAGCATTTGGAAACGGCTGACGCGCAGCGACGCCAGGTCGTGGGCGTGACAATGAACATACCTGTGCATAGTTTCATCACCATTTTCTACTAAAACACAATGGAACATCTTTATTTCATCGTTTAGTTGGCGTGCTAAAAGTTCTTTTAATACCTTCGGAATTATTCAGGTACAAATTATATTTAGAAGAGCCAAGTAAACACTCAATAACGTAGCTTTATTTTCGGAATATAAACATTAAATAAGAGCAGAAACTCAACTTTTAATATAATATTTTAGATGAGAAAGTTTTTGACGTGTTACTGAGGATATGCATTCGGTAACTTTGGCCTGTTAATCAGATATATTTTTTTAAACTGGTAATATACATTTATGAAATTGTATTATTTTTTATTACTCATTTGTAGGTGCTATACTTAAAACACTACTTGAGGTTTTGGCATAGGGTAAGTAATGACCGACCCTTGTCTGCCTTGCTGTGATGGTCTACAGTTCTACACCAAGGTTTAAAATCTCCCAAGTCGGTTTTTACAACACTCCCGGAATGACAGGGGTGACCGAGAACTACACTTGTGCAATGAATGATTGTAAGTTAAAAAATAATAATAAGCGGGACTAGGATGTTCTAGGCGAACATTTATCGATCAAACCGAAGACGTCTGTCAAAACTACTGGAAACCGGCGAGAATGTATGAGAACTGTGAATACTTACTGCGATGAAAGTAGATGAAGCGAAAGAAATATGTAAGGATCGTAGCAAGTGGAAACAAATGATCCCTGCCTACCACTATGGGAAAAAGGCGTGACTTTATGTATGTTCCATAATTTTCCTACCCTCATCATCACCAGCTCATATAATGTCCCCACCGAAGGACTCGAGCCTACCCCACAGGGGCGATTAGGCCTTAGTCAACCACGCTGGTCAAGTGCGGGTTGGTCGACTTCACACACAACCTAAGAATTTCTTCATAGGTGTGTGCAGGTTTCCTCACGATGTTTTCCTTCACCGTAAAAGCGTCGATTAAACGTACATATGAATTCAAAATTTGAAAACACATTGGTACGTGGCGGGTGGAAGACAACGCTCTTACGCACTACGCCACCAACGCTCCTTTCCTACCCTGCTCCCCATTTAGTTGGGGTCGGTGCAGTATGCCTTGATATCGACAATACTGCTTAAGGATTTGGCGTTACATTTTTACGGCGGCCGCCTACCTAACATCAACCATCCTTGGGAACGGATGCTATCTTTCGAATGCATCCGGGACCACCAGCTCACACCATAAGGAGGAAAATCGAGTGGAATATTTTTTGGTCATACAAGTGCCGACGATGTTATGTAGGTAAAAAAAATCTAACCTGAGCCAGGCTGTTCAACGTCCGCCTTACACCTCTCAATTAGGTACTCCGCTACGGCGTAGTGGCCATTCCTGCAGGCGATGACCAGCGGCGTCGCGCCTCCGACCTTCGCACCCACCAACATGTTCAGCTCGTCTCCTGAGCGCCAACTGTGTAGGTACACCTGGGGACAAGATATTTTACACTTAAATAGCTGTGACTAAAGGTGACGCATTGTAGTTTTTCCGTATGCCATCAAGGTGAAATTTGACAACATATAGTTGCAACATACGATCTGTAATTCTCAGTATTACAGATAGTTTTGAATTTTCTTTTATGTTTGGTACCTATAATATTACGAAAAGTCTATAAAAAAACGGAAAGCTCCTTTAACATTCGTGGAAGTTCCTCATCGAAGTATTTAATTGTTTTCTGAAGTAGCTAGTGTCACTAAACTTTTGCAATCAAATCGCACGGTACTATTGGTAGAAGTGTCCCGAAACGAGTCGAATTAGCGCGAAGAAACCCGTAGAGTCTTCCGTTCCAGACCAGGTGTGCTGTTCTATAAATAAATCACTTCTCACTTCACATCGCACCTCGAATTGAGCTGTCAAACGCTAACGAATATTTCACAAAATTCGGGAGTGGTCTCCCCTTGACTTTGTCGTAGACCGGAAACGACTCCAAGGTTAATAGAAACCTTGTATTTTGATGTCATTCATGTATATTAAATTTTGGTCACCCATCCGAGTACCGACCGCGCACTTAGTTGCTTAACTTTCGTGATCGACGGCTCAAAATTTAATAGAAACCTTATATTTTGATTTTATACACGTATGTTAAATTTGGTTGCAATAAGTTAAAGCATGCTCGAGTTATCGTGCTAACGCACAGACACACACACAGACATAATTCCAAAAATAATTTTTGACTCAGGGAGGTTCAAAACGTGTAAATCCGTCAAAATCTCGAGGTCGAATTTTTTGCCGATTACAAGACTTCCTCTATACTACGTATGCGAGAAAGTAAAAATATAATTTTTCAGCAATTATTCTTAAATATACATTAAGTGGGTGATCCATTGGCGAGCTAAGACCGCTGGCTCGTGGCGAGCCGGCGAGCTAAAGGTATAAACCGCCAATGGAGCACCTACATTACCGCGGTTTTAAAGTTCGCGGTTTTGGCTCGTTGGCTCTTCGTGCATGCTTGAAATCCTAAGACCGCGGTATAATAAACCGTCAATGGATCAGCCAAACTTCGCGAGCCGACAGTCTTTTTCACGCTCTGTAGCGAATGCACGCATGCCGCACGGATTTACACGTTTTGGACCTCCCTGAGTCAAACATTTTTTTTTGGAGTTATGTCGGTGTGTGTGTCTGTGCGTTAGCAGCACTCGAGTATGCTTTAACGTATTGCAACCAAATTTAACATGCATATAATATCTAAATATAACGTTTCTATCAATTTTTGAGTCGTCGATCACGAAAGTTAAGCAACCAAGTGCGTGGTCGGTACTCGGATGGGTGACCAAAATTTAACATGCATGTATGACATGAAAATACAAGGTTTCTATCAACTTTTGAGTCGTTTCCGGTATGCGCGAAAGTCAAGCGAGACCACTCCCGATTTTTTTCATTGGTTGTTCTTGTAGTAGTATTCCTAAGTAACAAAGTAGTTCCGTCTGGGAGCACAACATGACCTCACCAACGATGAGAGTAGACTGTTTGGCACGCTAATGGATCACTACCACGAGCCGACAGTACAACGAGCCTACAGTTTATACCTTTAGCTCGCCGGCTCGCCAATGGATCACCCGCTTTAACGTTATGGAATATGTTTGCTATATATCATCTTTAAGAATAGTACAGCAGAGATGGGCAAAGAATCTCACGCGGGTCATCTACCCGTCAATTTATTGTTTAATTACGACAGAGACCGGGAACATCAACACGGAAATTGTTTTAAATTCGACTGCCTGCTATCCCATCCCTGATTTGTCGAGAGACCAGGAGAAGGAAGAAACATTTCGGATTTTTTACACTTCTATTGAAACCTATGTTAATAATATAATCAATTATTTAGAATCACATTATGAATGTTACCACAAAATTTAAATTAAGAATAGAGTACACTTATGTCACACATAGGAATAAAAATTTGTTTATTAAAACATTTTAATGCAATTCAATTATGTTACAATATTGTAATGTAATATAATAAGTATACAAAACATGAACACAAAAATTTTACAACAACGTTTTCAATATTGTTTCAATTTTCTAATTCAAAAAATATGAATAATTAAACTCCGCGTACATAAATTGCGGTTGTAGAGAATAGCAAATTTTAGCCTATCTAAGTATATGTTTTTATAAACCTCACCATCAAATATGATTAAAATAAAAGAATTAAAAACGTCATTATCTTCGTTCGAACTATATCGTTTACTTATCTATTGTTAAGTAAATACAGCTACATTAATTAGAATTCTCTGTGAACAATTATTCTGTTATCTTTTTTATCTGATACAATTGTTATAATGGTTCTTACTGTATTCTGTAGCGTTAACATAACTACTTAAAGAACCTAAGTAATCTAGCATTTGTTTGTAAAGGTTATATCCGACGGTTTACTCGAACGAATGCTCACTCCAGTGAATTATTCATTTTTATTTCATTATTATAAGTTCTTATTATCGCAACGGTGGCTATACAATGTGTCATTAATTTACTTACTTACAACGGTGGCAATACAATGTGTGATTATTTATAAACCATAGAGAAACTCTATTGTTTCTCTGATCTATTTTTTGTTAGTAGACCTTAGCTATAACGCGCGTTTCGTTTATTATTGACAGGAAGTTTTTGGCCTTCGTTTAAATTGATGATAAGGACGCTAATATTACGCTGTAGATAACCAATCAATATATCCTATGATGACGAATTTCGATATCTTATCGTTATGAAACGATTCCAACTTGTCTTGGCCCTTCTTTGATTATTAGAATTAAAAGAAAATATCCTAAGACTGTCTGTTACATTCCAAAAGATGAAATTCAGTTTTACTGAAAAAAAAAATCCCTTAAGACAAAGAAATTATGATTGTTGGACGCCTACGCCTTTTAATGTTAAGTGATTCGATAAACAGTAAGAGTATATTTAGCAAATTGACCCAATGACCTGGTTTGATTAAGCGTGTTACTGCACTTGATTATTTATTTTATCAAAACGATATCCGCACGCTGTTCTCTGGACTTCAAAACACGGTATTAACTGTAGCAGTAATATACAATTTTAAATTTTACAAATAAAGAAGCAAATTCATTTAACTTAACAAACAATATCTTCAATATGAATTGCAGATTATTTTAATGTGCATACAAATTACGCAGGTATTCAAGAAATGAAATTATAAATAGATACGATGTTAATATTTATTGAAAATAAAAATATTAATTATATCTCTAAACGGTTTTTCTTTCATCAAAATAATGTTAATTTTATCACATTCATAAAGAGCGTCCGTCGATGGCGTAGTGCGTAAGAGCGTCGTCTCCTACCCCACTGGTTCGATCCCCGCCACGTACCAATGTGTTTTCAAATTTTGAATTCATAATGTACGTTTAACCGACGCTTTTACGGAGAAGGAAAACATCGTGAGGAAACCTGCACACACCCATGAAGAAATTCTTAAGTTGTGTGTGAAGTCGATCAACCCGCAGTTGGCCAGCGTGGTTGACTAAGGCCTAATCGCCCCCTAATGTGGGGTAGGCTCGAGCCCCTCGATGGGGACATTATACGAGCTGTTGATGATGATGATGATAAAGAGTAATGTGTCTATAAGGGGTACCTATCAAAATACAGATTTTTTTGTCATCGAATTTCATTTCACCGAAAACTATTCCACGATTTTCAATATCTATTTTTCTTGATTGATCGACTAACTAATGATCACCGTTTCATATTATCGAATAAACTTTCATAAAAAAAATGTTTCAAAGTTGTGTTGCTTACCAGAATAACAGTCTATCGAACTAACATTTCATATAAACTATTAAGTTATCGATAACACTATTTATAAAAACATGTTTCAATATTTAACGTTACACATTGTAATGTTTCGTTTAACAACTTTCCATCGCAGTAACGTTTCATCGAACGATACATTTGCCTGTTGACGTTTGACGATAAAAACTGTTGAGGTTAGTTCTTAATTTAAAAATTAATTCTTAATTTGCAAGTAGGTACACACCATGCAAGCAAGCATGCAGCATGCAAGCAAGCATGCAGCATGCAAACAAGCATGCAACATGCAAACAAGCATGCAACATGCAAGCAAACATGCAGCAAGCAATATACTCCGCTCGCTTCGCTCGCTCCGCTATGCTTGGTCACAAGTCTAACCTAACCTAACCTAGGTTTATTTTCGTATTAATGGTTTTTCTTTATAGCGGGGGGCCTCAGGCCCCCCGACCCCCCCGAGCAGGGGGGCCAGCCCCCCTGCACCCCCCGGCAAGCATCTTGCAGGCATGCATACAGCATGCAATGCAAGCATGCATACATCATGCAATGCAAACATGCATACAGCATGCAATGCAAGCATGCATGTAGCATGCCAGAATACAACAAGCAATCTCCGTTAGCTTCGGTTGCACCGCTGCTGACTGCCTGTTGTTCTAAATCTAACCTAACTTAATCCATAGGTTTTCTTTACAGGGAAACAAAAATGATTACGAGTAATTACATAAAAAAGTATTTTCGATGTACACTAACTTTAGTGTAGTAAAAATTGATGTTTCAACTATTCTGCAAACTGAAACTTACGTGGAAACAAAATTATGGGTAACAAAACATCGATTTAACATTATTTCGATAAAATAAATAAAATAGGAAAAGAATTTACGATGGAATGAGCTTGTAGATAACAACTATTCGAGGAAGTGAAATTGCGATGTAACCTGATTCTAGGAGTTGTTAAGTATTGTATAAAAAGATCTGCGAATAGTTTTATGGGAAATGAAAATCGATGAAGTTAATTGCGATAAAGTGATGGGTTCCCGTCTATAAGACTACACTTCGACTGCAAATTAACAAATTACAATCTTACATAAAACGGAACAAAATATTTAGATAAAAGTGCTTTAATCTATAAGGCCGTGCCTGCACTTTATTAAATGAAGTACAAGGTGGTTTATGGGATGTGCTTTATACACATTGTTCAGTAAAATTGGTATAACTCGCTTACATAGAATATTTCTTAATTGCAACATATTAGGTTGGGGAAAAAGTCTTTTCGCATTATAGTATGTATAAACTTGTAATAAAATCTCTTTGGCTATACTATTTGTATCTGGCTGGTTTTGGTATCATTGAAAGTTTAAATTTTAAAGAACATAATTCCAAATTCAAATTAGGAAAATGTGTGATTTTCATTTGTTTTTCGTACCGCCAAGATGAGTGAATCTAATGAAGAAATTCGATACAATTTAAAATTTTACTACAAAAAAGGTAAAAATGCAACGCAAGCCGCGAAAAAAAAATGCGATGTTTATGGACCTAGTGCAGTGTCTGTGAGAGTAGCACAAATTTGGTAAGCGTTTTCAATCTGCGGAAATTTTGATGTCAAAGATGCACGTCGCTCTGGTCGCCCTATTACAGATAAAATGGATGCCATTTTTGAAAAAGTGGAGCAAGATCGGCATGTCAGTAGTTACGACGTAGCTGAAGAACTGGGAATTGACCACAAAACAGTTTTGGCGCATTTGAAAAAAACTGGGTACACAAAAAAGCTCGACATTTGGGCACCTCACGAGCTCACTGAAAGAAACCTAACGAACCGTGTACTCATTTGTGATTCTTTATTACGACGTAATGAAACCGAACCATTTTTGAAGAAGCTGATAACTGGTGATGAAAAGTGGATCACGTACGACAAGAACGTGCGAAAAAGGTCGTGGTCAAAGGCCGGTCAGGCTTCACAGACTGTGGCGAAACCCGGGTTAACTCGCAACAAGGTGATGCTGTGTGTGTGGTGGGATTGGAAGGGCATTATTCATTATGAGCTGTTACCACCAGGCAGGACCATCGATTCTGAACTCTACTGCGAACAACTGATGAGATTAAAGCAAGAAGTTGAGAGAAAGCGGCCGGAATTTATCAACAGAAGGGGTGTGGTTTTTCATCATGATAACGCTAGACCTCACACATCTTTAGCCACTCAGCAAAAATTAAGAGAGTTTGGCTGGGAGGTGTTAATGCATCCGCCGTATAGTCCTGACCTTGCACCTTCAGATTTTTACCTGTTTCGGTCTCTTCAGAATTCTTTAGGCAGTGTCAGGTTAACATCACGAGAGGACTGCCAAAACTACTTGTCGCGGTATTTTGACCAGAAGTCCCAAAATTTCTATAGCAATGGGATCATGTCCCTACCTACAAGATGGCAAAAAGTTATCGAACAAAATGGTACCTACATACTTTAGTTAGATGTAAATAAAGTATATTAAAAAATGTTTTGAATTTTCTTAAAAAATGCGAAGAAACTTTTTCCCCAACCTATTACTACAAAACCAAATAATTCCTTTTGTCCAGTTCGCGTCTTATTTTTCGCACTCCGCTATCTTTAGCACATGTTACTTACAAAGTATATCAAGATTCGCAAAGCGAAATCCTCGTTAACATAACAAGGGAGTTTGACAAGCAATTTTTCGCGGCGCAACAATTGCAAACCATGCCCGGCCGGATCGGCCGGGTTTGTAAAATCAAGGCCACGATACTTTGGCTTAACATATTCGCTTATTGAAGACCTTCAAGATACCTCTTAACCTCAAGAAAACAATTAGAAAATTGAACAGTTAAAATTTGCCGCAAAATAGGACGACGGTTGTGATAACCGTTCTGTGGCTTTCTGATAATTTGACAAGTTAAAATAAGGCCAAAGAAATTTCACTAAAGAAAGGTCAAAGAACTTCACCCACAGTACTCTACGAAGAACTGGCTATCATCACTATCATGCAGGTAAGAATGTAAACTAGCCCGGCGGACGAAAACAAGACCTACGAACAACCAAATAGAGCACAAATACTTCAACAGAGTTGGATAAAACTAAGCATCCTCAGCTTCTGCTGGAAGACATTTACTTATACAACATGTAAATTAAATAACCAACACCCTGAATACATGTGGTTTGGGATCGGCTTCTGAAAATTACCCAGAAAATGTTGTACAATATTTTCTGGGTACTTTTTGTATTTTTTTAAATCGTTTTTTTAAAAAATAAATCTTGAAATCAACTCGGAAGCCGATACCAAACCACCTGTATTCAGGGTGTTGGTTATTTAATTTACATGTTGTATATATCATTCCCCTTTACTATAAAACATGAACTAAAGGTAGTCGTGGTTTAGAACTGATGCTAATTTTGTCTTTCATTCAGCAAATAAAAGTTACAGCATCAGTTTTAAGCCATGGATAACATTAGTCCATGTTATAATAAGGGGGCATTATGGGGGTATCACTTCAACCCGTGTCAACTCATGGATATTCGGCAGGTGCTCTCTATATTCAGGGATATAAAAGTAAGGTTTTGCAAGACTCCTTCTAAAATACCATGATGGGCCGAAGGACAGCGCAAGGAAATGATGGGCGATAAAGATAAGATACACTTGGAACTAAACTCAACGTGCCTAAACAATTTTCCATTTGTAACATTTTATTCATCGAGAACTATGTCTAGACTGTTCCATGGGCAATTCCACAAAAAAATATTTTTTCGATATAATTGAAGAAGTGGTGACTAATAAGATTAATACACATATTTTTAATGTCGTTTCTCAAAATACTCAGCCAACACTTCTTCCGTGACTAACAGGTACTAAAATTATTATCATAACATTTCGTCGCAATGTTTTTGTTGAAAAACAAGAGACGCGAACATTTGACCGAAAGAAAAAAACATGCTGTCTGCTTTGATCCCTACTAAATCACGATCAAAACCTCATTTCGTTAAGCATGTTTGGGTTTGAGTGAGACGGTAAATGTCACAGCAATCTATTATCTGCTAGTCGGAAACGTTACAACGGATGTTTTCAACACGGCACGCGACTGTGCCAGGGTCGACGATCACAAACGGGGAAAATACAATGGGAAACTTCAACAATAAAATATATTTCAAAATTGCTACTGGATGGCTACAGAAAATGGGTACCTACAGCATAGCAGATATTCAGATCAACCACTAAAACATGGAGTCTCCATACAGTCGATCACGACCACCTCAATGGTCGATCCGTACCCTTAGTATGAGTTTTGATAGTTTTCGAGCTCGATCAAACGTATCGTCTCTTTTCATACATTGCCCACTATTTCTGATAGTTGCGCTAGTGTGCAATGTATGAAAAGAGATGATACGTTTGATCGAGCTCGACAACTAACAAACTCATACTAGGGGTACCGATTACGGATTCGATCGGATTGGTTGGTGGTAGGACTTGTTTGAAGTCCGCCTGACTGGCTTCGCCTGATCACCATATTATAAAGGTCTGGTGTTACCACCATATTATCAAAGTCTGCTTACATAACTAATTGGGTTCCGATAGTTCATGATAAAATAGCCAGTCCCTGTGTGGTTGATGGTTCCAGGTGAAGCTTGATTCCATCTTGGGCCTTATCATCACTTAAGAAGGTGGGAGTGGCCTCCCCTTGACTATTTCGTATACCGGAAATGACTCAAAGGTTGATAGAATTTTTTGTCATACATGCATGTTAAATTTTGGTCACCCATCCGAGTACAGACCGCGCACTTGGTTGCTTAACTTTCGTGATCGACGGCTCAAAAGTTGATAGAAACCTTATATTTTGATGTCATACACGCATGTTAAATTAGGTTGCAATAAGTTAAAGCATGCTCGAGTTATCGTGCTAACGCACAGACACACACACACAGACATAATTCCAAAAAAAATATTTTTGGACACAGGGAGGTCCAAAACATGTAAATCCGTCAAAATCTCGAGGTCGAATTTTTGACGATTACAAGACTTCCTCTATACTACGTACGAGAAAGTAAAAATAAAAACAACATGAAGCGGCAAGCCGGCTACACATATCGATGGGGCGTAGGATTTGTTTGTCATCCTTATTTGACTAAATACTGTGTCTAGAAGTTTGCATGCATACTATATTAAATAAATAAAACGGACATCGTAAACTTGTTTTGCGAAACAAAAATAGAACATTAATATAATTCTCGGCTACGTATCCCATTATTTATGAAGCCTCGGGAATAGCGTGTTTTTCTCACATACTCGTACTTGGAAAAGAAAAGTTTCAACGCCTTGAAAAAAAAATGACTGTCGTAATTTGCGACTACAAACACAAGAAACCTTGGAATATTACTAGAGCTACACAAAACAAAATGTTTTGTAAGAACATAGATAAGTATAATAAATAGAATGAAGTAGTTAATGTAAGACAAATGACTTGGTATCTATCAGTAACAATAATTAGTTAAATGTCGTTTAAATATTACACGTAATTAATCAAGAAATAAATAGTGTACAAATAATGTAATTAATATTATTAATGTACTACTTACTGGACTGCTTGATATCAGAAAGCGTGTTCAGCCACTGAGAACAATAAACGCCGCATCTACTAAGTACTTATATAAATCAACGACAATTGAACACTACGTTCTGTTTCACAACCTCTCATTGTGTGGCCGATGAGTAACGATTGTTTCAGCTTTCGCAATTTCAGTCAAGTCATTGTCATCGACCTTATGAATATTTTTTTCACCTCACGGATAATTTCGTTTATGAAGCACACCCAATGTCAAATTCAATAAACGGAAAAAATTATAATAAATTTTCTTTCAACCCACTGAACTAAAAACAATTAGACATACCTAAGTATGAGTAACGGTTCATTTGCATCTTTACCCACTTTTGTAGATAATTTGTCATTCTAAAAATATATTGTAATGGTTTGTACAATTATACTATTTATTCATAAATAAGAAGAACACAATGCAAAGGAAATTATCACTACGGAACATATTTTAAGAATCTTGTGTTGCATATTTGTTTACAATTTATAGTTATGTTATGAATAGATAATAACAAGCGGCCACAGCAACTTAATAATGCAACCAAACCAGTCCCTTTGAGGGGTGGGCGGGAACGTTTAAAAAACTAGGCAATAAAGCGTATGTACTGGGATGCACCTGGCATCGCCGCGACAGTACGCGTCGCTAGAAATACCCAGTATCTATTATATTACTTTCTTCAAACCCTTTATAGGGACGGTCCGAGATGTACAAAGCAATTCACAGAAAACCAGTCCAGACCTTACAAACATAATCTCTAAAGTCTGGAATTGGTTTTCCGTTTAGATAGAAATGAATTTCAGATTGGCCCATTCTATTACATAATAAATAATATCTATAATATTAAGCCGTTAAATACATTTCATTTGGCAAGCTTATTAACAATTACCTTCTTAATCCGCCTGAGCAGTCTGCGTTGCCGGCGCAACAGCGTTTTGCCGCAGTGCCGTAATGTCTCAATCCAGCGACATCGCACTGGCATCAGATCCCACACTCCAGGTGACATTTTACCACATCACACTTCACAATTCATCGATTGTTCACGCCACTTCACAAGCACTGATATCACGATCCAAAGTTTAGGGTCGCAGTAATAATATAACATATCATCAACAAATCCAAAAATATAGTTAGAGATAGCTAGCACAGCAACCTATTAAACGCTTTAACAGAAATTGAGAAAATATTACATTCCGTTACTAAAGTGTTGACGTCTGCGATGGTTATTAATATTATAGACAACCTAATATTTCGTCTTCGAATTATGAACCGGCAAAATATTCAGAGTTTTGCAAAATATAATACCGTTGAGACGACCATCGACGTGGGATCGTAAGGACTTATTGACAGGTTTCCAACTGTCTTGCGGCGGATCTCGCGGTCAGTCTTCCCGCAACTAATAGATGAACCGGAAAATCTGCTCTTTTGATAATGGTACGCATGCTTATTTATAACGATGATAATAATAATTTACCTAATAGGTACCATTTGGTCAAGGCCATGACTTTAAAATTATTATAAATAGTAAGTATTAAGTTCAAGTTTACAATGAAAAATTTTTTTTTAAGTCAAATCCAACTTGATTTTAAGGAAACGCTGCAAAACATCAAATAAATACTGGGCAGAGTGGAAAATAACAAAATTAGTTCATTAAACTTTAATCAAAGGAATAACAAATATCATAAAAAAAAAACGTATATAAATATAACGTTTGCTAAGCAACCTCACAACACCGTTGACACAGTTTGAGATCCGCTGACGTCAACTTTATATTTTATAGTGTATTGAATGTACGTATTTATATTTGTAACTTTTAAGAAGTCATTGAAATAAAACATTTATGTGATATTATTTGCAAGTCAGAGTTATAAGACATTATTACAACGGTATATATATCAAACGGCAAAATATTTTTTTTAGAGCGTGCATTCATCGACATTCCAATCAATAATATTATTTTCGTAGTATAGATGTTACATACACATGTCTATGCACATAGACATTGCTCGCAAAGCGATAGGTCCACTAGCTGGGAAGACCCGAGGTGTACGATCGAAAAATGGCCGCGAGCTCGATTTAGATATTTTTTCAAATAAATATTAAAAACATCTGCTTGCATATAACATTGTTATAATGTCATTATTACATCTAGCATTATATGTATTATTATATAGTAGGTATATTAAATGAGTATAATTTGAAAAACATTGTAAAAGCCAATTTATATTTTTTTGGTATTCATTTTTAATAACTTTTTACCTATTTAGGCTCTATAGTGGTTTAGAATAGTATATTTTCTATTGGAAAAAGTATTTTCGCAAAGTATAGTTTGCCATTATAATGCATGTATTTTATCTGCAAGATAGCTCCAAACTGCATTTTGTAAAACTGCGCTATAAGATTCTCCTCGCTGTACAAAACTATAAGTGTAAATTAAAATATCTCTCTATACTGGTTTCAGTCAAGAATTAATCTTCCTACAGTACAATAATTTCGTTGCAAAGTCTGTTCACATCGATTCAAAATCAGGTCTGAAAAATCCACAAAATGTGTCAATTTTGACATAAATCGAGTGCACGCCCTTAAATTCTCCACACGCACCAAAATGGTCTCCATTCTTAACCTATTCAATAACGCATCTTGAATTATCCGACAATCGAAGCGAAGTCATGTAACAAAATAGAAAGTGACAATCTCAATAACCGTAAAACAAGTTTTAGATGCAAGGAAGTTCGTATTTTTTCTTTTGAACTTACTACAATATCAGACTTTGCATAAATCTAAATTATATTTCTAAGATATCTGATTTGTTTGCTTACTATCAAAGGGTCATAGACGTTTATAGCAGCTGAATAAATATCCGCTCTATAAGCTGGTGTTGTTTATGCTTTGGTTATACCAATAAAGGTTGACCGTGAACTTTTTATGTGGGTGTTAACGAACGAGAGCCCATAGAACAGGGCAGAAACTCTATATAAATATAAACAAAGATCTAATAAGGAATTACGGAAGTGACAATGTTTTGTACATTGATATTGATGGAACGAAAAATATAAGTGCCTGGTTATTCAAATAGATAGGTAGATACGTATATGCACTACTTGGCAAGATTTGAGTGTACAAATATCCGAATAAAACGCAGATCGATTTATATATTTTCAGATTTATCTAAATAAAAGTCACCTGATGGGTATATTGGCTTTGATTGAGACAAACGATACAAAATAATTAATTGTTGCCATTCATAGGCATCAATGAGCGCGTGTTCTAATCACGTTTATTGTGAGACGTTGCCACGTGCACGTGAATGCTACGATCACTAGTACGGCTGCCACGCGGACTTCTTTTTTTAAGAAATGTTTTACTTGTTGTTGTCCCGAGTAAAGAAGAAAATACCTCGATATCGGCTTAAGTACTAAATATAAACAAAAACATATCAAAAAATTTTGTTGCCATACGCAATAGAATCGTTTAAAGGACAAAATTCTAAAATCTTTCGTAACAGCCTGTTTATAGTGCCAGCCGTTGTTGTTCAGTTACTGTTACATCATACATGTATAAGAAATCAAACGTAGTTTGTTCGTCAGCAATAGACTGAGGCTCAGGATCAATGACCTAACATAGAAATAAAATTAATGACAGTAACATTTAAAGACATAATAGAAGAAATGAACAAACAAAAGAAATCGTAATTGATACAGGGAGAAATGTATAAATCAATTAAGTAAAAACATGCCATACAAATTATTCTGTAAACTAAGTGACACCATTGGAATAGCAAATTGTCTTACAAGTTACTTATGCAAATCAAAGAATAGATACAATAGTACAAAAGCTAAAAAAATGCTTGATAATAAAACAATAGAAGAATAAACATAGAAATTAAGGGAAGGAGAAGTAGAGGCACCAATCAAAATTGAACTAGACAAACATGTAAAGGAATAACCACCACATAGTAAATTATTGTCTGTCCAGACAGTTTCGTAACCAAAACATCAACAAATTTGAAAGACAAACAGATAATTTAATAACTAACTATAAAAGAGAACATTAACTACCTAGAAAACAGAAAAAGGACTTTCACAAAGCTATTACATTTGTAGATAGTATTGAACACTAATTAACACTATTATAGCTTTTTATACCTCAACGACAAAATGGATTCGAGATAGATCTTTTTCCAAATTACATAGTAACCTAATAAATTTTATCTCGAATTCGTGGGATGACAATAAACTAAGATTTGAAATGGATTGAAATATTGCTAAGTTATTAGAAAGGCAGAGACCTAAAATATACGATTCAATCTTATATGTTGCGATTGTAGTTTCATCCTTTTTGCTAATCTACCACTAGAGATTCACATTTTATGAGAAAAGAGATAAAATTCACTTTGTTAAAAGATCAGTGAATATTTAGTTCAATCTGCTAGCAAATGGAGCAATTGAAGCACGTGCAGAAATAACTTTTTTGATGCTTGTTTTCCTTCACACGTGAGCGCGTGGGATTTACGAATCCGTAATTTTCGTCGTAAGTAGAACAATATTTGCACTCGTTTTTCAAAGAACATTTTGCTTTCGTAATCTTTGTTTCTAAATAGCTTAGGTATAGTGTTTTGAACAATAAACACGCCTTACATACGATAACTGTATAAGCGTTTAAGATAAGATTAAATATTCGAAAACCGCTTTTTAATGTATATTCTTCAACAGATATTGAAATAACTGATGATGATCAAAGAGACACTAAATATTCAATGGTATTGGGATAAAAGTTAAAAGGTGCTAGTACTGAAGTGCATTTCAATACTGGCAGCTCCAATGAGAAAGGAGTAGTATACTGTAGTTGTATTGTAACCACTATAATATTGTACCAACATTACGGATTTTATTGACAGAGACTTTTGTGTATCTGTACATTTCTTAGATTTAGTATTGCTTGCGACATCTGCTGTCATAGAAACAGTTTTGAAACGAAATGTTGAGTGGAGTGCGTGAGACCGAAAATGTGATGCAAATACAATTTTCCATTTCGTAAGAAACCAACGACCAATCAGTAACCCTTATGATTTCGCTTGAAACTCAAAATTTGAGGACACTAAACCTATAAGCACGTTGTATGCTTATAGGTTTTCTGTAGGATATAGAGACAATTCCCAAGGAGGTTTGGTGGCAGACAGGCGTCCGGCAGTAAAATCTAATGCTAAAACCTAGAGCAGTATGTCGATAACAAGACATACTAAACCGACCTCAAATAAATTGCGAGTAGGGTAAGAGAAAGATAAAAACAGTGTGGGACGGAATTACTCGTACACGAATTAATTCCTCCAGCCTCCTTCAATTATTGGGACACAAGACTGGTGAAACAAAGCGATTTGCTAACTCTTTCATAATGCTTAAAGCAAAGAAGTGCCAATCTTTGTCAGTTGATGCATTCTCTGAACATATTAACTTCAAAGCAAGAGAATATTTACCAGCAGAAGCAGTTTACCAGCACCTCAATGGTCATGTGTTAAAAAAACGCTCCAGCTACCTTAAAACACGAATTTCTTTTTTTATTCATTCTCTGTTCGCGCGGCTCAACTATGGAATCGGCTTCCTTTCCATATCCAAGAGTCCATATCAAATAGTCTTTCAGCTAATTTTTTAATTTAAACTTATAAGCATTAAATGCTTTTAAGTTTAAATTAAAAAAAAACACGTTCGGTTGCATTCATCTTAGTGTCTTTTTTATAATATAGACTAACGATTTGTATACTTGTATTACTAGTATAGTATTATATTATCTGTGCTTGTATTGAATATTTGATATCCCAATACTTCTTAAAAACTATTCTAAAAAAATTAAAGGTAAGGGACTAATCTGAAGAACTCGGCCGGATAAATATAGTTTTTTAATTAACTTACTTATAAGGTGATATTTAATTTAAAAAAAAAACTTATCTTATTCAGATGACTCAGTGATATTGCTTACGTTACGAGGAAGTCGTCATATTTAATTTCGAGGTGATTTCTTTAAAATAAACTTTATTACAGCGGAAATAAAGGTCATAATGGACCAGTTGACCTAGACCGTGCGGCTCTCGTACAGTTCTTGCCGTGTTTTCTTAGCACAGTACAATGTTCTGTTTGTAGAGTCGGTCATAACATTTGACGTAATTTGGTAACACGACTAGCTAAAGAAACATGTCAATAGTGCAATATTTGATCTTGTGTCATCTTACAAGGAAATATCACTCAGATATTACAAATTTATAGATATCTGTAATTATGATAACTCATTTTGTGGATTGGTTTGGTACCTAGTAAAATAAGTCAACGATTCTCATGGTATCTTCGGAATTTGGAAGCATTGAGAGTTGGACACCATTTGCTTTTAATATCTTTTCCTATACGAGTGGCAAAAAGTGAAATTTATGACGTGATTCGATGTGCACATTGTCTAATGTGCATAGTTTCTGTGCTTTGATATTTTCGTAACGTAAATACCTTGTCCCATTATGACAATGCTTAAATGGGATAAAATAATTTATGGTCTCTTCACTGATCTCTCTTTTGTAGAAACTAGCTGAATCTGTAAACGCAGTGACTCTATTGGATTTTCGGCATAAAAAATAGAATACATTTATTAACTAGAGCGGTAAAACAAAGATTATGGAATATTTTTTGCGTTTACAAACGTGTAAATATTTTTAATACTAGAAAAAAATACACTGAAAAAAATCGACCTGCTTCAGGTTTTTTCAGTGTATTTTTTTACTAGTATTAAAAACAAAGATTGTCTCAGATTACAGATATTTGATTATCTTGCTTTTTACCGCCCGAGGTAAGTACAAAATTTTATTTCACCCCTGACCAGGAAGTGGGATTTTCCATATACGCGTAGCGGGCGGAAAATCAGTTATTATTGTTGACGTTGTGTAAAGGTTTTGATACAATCTAACAACTAATTTCTGTAATTTGCAGACGTAAACATACGAAAGGTGAAATTTTATACATAAAAAATAATTTTAAGACATGAGAGCAGGTATGTAACTAACTATAAAAAATAAAAATAGTGTTGTCGTGTAACGTCGAGTTCTCGCTTAGCTTATGAGAAGATATTTCATTACTATCTTTGCGTAAAATTGTCTATTACGTATAAATTAAAAATAAGGTAGGTACTTCCCGTATAAATAAGACGCTACATGGGACGCATCAAGTACCTACGCCGGCAAAATTATCCGTACCAAAAACTCGAGTTTCATTACGAAATAAATTGACCCCGTTTCATGATCAAGTAACGAATCTTAATGGAGATTGTAGTTTGCTGTTAAGGCAAGCTTTATTATTTTGGTATTACGCAGCACTGATTCGACGAATTTTTTATATGTTTAGTAACATTATGCAATTATTAATAAGTAGTTTTGTGCTTTGTATTTGCTTTACATTCATTATTGTTTAGATATTTATAAAATCAAATAAGAAGTTTACTTCCTTTTAGAAAAATCTTGTTCTTAAAACAATATAAAAACTTCACGGCGATATTAATCTATTATCAATTACATCACACAACTTTAAATCTAATTATGGCCGTTACAGTTTCAAGAGAATGGCAGATTCGGAGTTCTTTTCCGAAGGCAAAGAAAACAGTTATATACAGCCATCGCTAAGTCGCGATTACTGTGAACTAAGAGAAAAAGATAATCCATTTAAAAGTAAAAAGTCAAAAAACGAGAATATCAAGCCTAGCCCGCAACGTTAGCAAAGCGAAGGTGATAACGGCGCATACACATTCACTTTGTTGACGATATAGGACGTAAATAAAAGAGTTGAACATTAATAATAACGGATTTGGAAAGGGGGTCGGATACACAAGTCCCGGTTGCACAATCACATTGATAATTTACTGTTTATTGACGGCACTGAGCGGATCGCGCGAAGCCGCCTGCTCTTGGGCAAGCCTTATGCAGCACTGCAGGCGCGACAGCTCTTTCACTGGCTTACACAACGCCGTTATGTAATCTTGCTCTTGCCTTTCCAATGCTGCTGCAGACCGTGTAGCAATTGCACTGTGCTGATGGTATTTTCGATGGTTATTGTTATGACGATTTATCGATAGATAAATAATTGAAAAGGATACTTAGCGTGGAATTCGGAGGACTTCGTTTAGTATAATAAATTTTATCTAATCTAAAATGTTGTTAGAAATCTATCGCTATCCAAGCGATTGCTTCTCCCAATGTGGTAACCAAGACTTTGGAATTAAGGAATGAAAAATAAGCCATAAATATAGAATTACTTATTTCATCCAATGTTACACTAAATTTCAAAGTTCCCCAAACTGACTGTGTGTGTCTAGTCTTTCTCGATAAATGGACTATCCAACGCAAAAATAATTTCTCAATTTGAATCAGTAGTTCCTAAGATTAGCGCGTTCAATTAAACAAACTCTTCATCTTTATATTATTAGTATAGATACTATTGAACTTTGATTTTTTTACCCTGCATGTTGACATTGACACGTAAATCAAATAAGTTATATAAATAAACATAATAAATATGAATAATGAGATGACATAAAATGCAATAATTAAAATATCCGGAAGAGATTTATTTATAGTAGGTATTAATCTAATATTGCTGCCGGTTGTTAATGGTAAACAATCAGTACCAAATAAAATGACCCTGACTCCTTTAACTTTGGGTAAAAATACGATAGAGGTTGTAAACAAATCCTTATCTGTCGTCTCATTTTATTTCTATGCGCTGTCGTTTTCGCTAACGTTTGGTCGTTCTAGTTGCTTCTGGACTAATCCAGAACCAGTCGGCCTGGTAGCGCGCTATATGTATACGACTGCGTTAATTAGTATCGCGGAACACATCGGTTTTTAGTGGGTATACTGTGTCTGATTGGAGACTCCTATATAACCTTGAGGCAGCCCACTTGTTTTCTTGGTAGGTACAAAACCTTTTCGATGTAAAAAATAAGATTACGGCTACCCTCTCCCAGCTAAGAAAGCGAGTATGGGTAAGCATTTTCCCCGTAGTGACCATTCGTGTTCCAAAGAGCGCGTTTCGTGACGTTACTTTTAATTTTACTTTGCCTGGTGTCCATTAAAACTAAATGATGCTTAATTTTGGTACTTATATGGTGTATATAAATTATTGGTTTTGAAATATCTTAAAATCAAGATATTTCAAAACCAATAATTTTAAGATCTGAATAGCGCTGCATTGTTAGATGGCGGCGAAAAGCCTAAAATGGCGACTTCTGAATCTTGTCTCTTTGACGAGACGATAAGAAAACTTAGGTAATCTTCGAATCAACAGAATAAAATAATTTTCATTGCTTAATTGTCACGAATCACTCTGCTGATATTGCGATTCATTTTTAACTCTACTTTAAAATTCGGGGTTAATTTGTTTGAACGACAGAGGTACGTTTATATTTCCACAAACATGACATTTTATGTTTCTTTTTTATTAAAATCCTACTTTCGAGGTAATTCTTTGCAGTCGTAAAGGTATTTAACGTCAATTTGTAAACATAATTGGCGATTAAAAAGTATGTTCAAAAACATTGAGGCGGCAAAATTAAAACAATTAGGTATTTTTTTAATATTAAAAATAACAATTCTGAATTTTTGACAATAACATAGGATTTTATGACTATGTTAACATGGGTAGATGCTTGCTTGTTGTCTTTTGAAATACCCTGGATTGTAAGGAGTACATACATACAAGTATGCTGGCAGAGAATTCTATTTCTGACTTGTACACACGGCAGTAGATCAGGCTACCGCAAACTGCGTATTTTTTTAAAAGAACCAACAAAGAAAGCCGACAACCGAACATTTGTTAAACTCAGCAGTCCGGCAGAATTTATTATTAAATTCAGATTATCTCATATTTTGTTAAGACGGAAGTAGGTAATAGCTTCAGCTAAGACAAATGTCAAGCTGTTGTCAATGTATGAAAACGAAAGCGTTTTGGATTTCAGACAAAATTCGATAGGACTTTATACGAATTACGAACACGAAACTCACCAGACAGCGCATATGAGTAAATCGTTACCGGGTACAAACACAGCTCATTGAATGATCCTTCAAATGATTACCACACTCGTCACGTACTCGATAGACACTACGAATTGTTCGTCATAAACTCAACGTTAACCTAAACACGAAACGTGCTAACGTGTGATTAAACACCGATTAACAAACACGCGACCGGCCGCCAAAAACGGAACATCCGCGCTACTCGCATTCGTAAACAAAACTAAGTCACTCATCATGTTTGGTAATAAATATTGGAGAATTTCCGCCTTTTTAATATTGAGCATTTTGCGTGTGTAATGTTCACGAAGATTATTACGAGACTATTAAATAAGTAGGGGCATTAAACATAGAAGTTAAAAAATGCTCCTTAGGATCTGTGTACGTAGGTACCTACTCCATTGAGGACAGCTAAATAATTTGAAAAAAATAAATTAATTAAAAAAACTTATGCGTTGGTTTCGCTAGTACGGACGGCATATCGATCACTTCAGAAAATATTGTAATAAATTGTTTTTATTGGTCTGAATAAATTGCTTTTAATATGAAGCTTGGGGCCTCTCACAGTTTAAACAAAGATTTTGCCAATCGTAATCGTAACCATAAAGGAAAATATTGACATTGCGAATACAGAAATTAATAATAACTTCTGTCGAACGAGAAACTCGTTATACATTATTTATCACGTTGTTTCTATTAATAACAGGTGACATATATTTGTTTCAACGGGCGGTTCTGTAGCAGTAATTTAATCACTGCTGTTAGCAAAAAAAATATACAAAAGAAATACTCTGGTGTTTACTTCAAAGAACTAGTCTGGAGGCCGAGCTTATATTTCAGATCAGCTGAAAATCAACACTGTACAATTTGCTATCAGTTTGGTTCTATCTCTATTCACTTTTGTTTGATAGCCCAAAGTTGCAAAAAACCAGGCCAGGATTAATCCTACGAGAGTGACATTGATGTTGCAAACATAGGACTGTGGAATCCGCTTACCAACGTCATCATCATTGGCCTGCCGTTCCCAATTTTTTAGGATCAGGGGATAATATGTTTTCCTCCACATGCATACGAGTACATATCGGTCAGCACAGCAGTCTTCTCATTATTAACTGGCAACTCAACTCACAGACGCCAAGCTATCAAGTCTCGACCATCGTCGAAAAGTAGCTAGTCTATCTGTATTTTATAGGATACACTTTGGAGAGTGTGTGACGGAATTACATGAATTAATTAATTAATTCCACCAGCCCCATTTAACTACCAGGATACAAGACGCAGTTTAAATTATGCTGTTGATGTCCATACCATATCATCCGCACAAAGCGATTTGCTAACTCTTATAATGCGAACAGCTAAGGAGTGGAACTTGTTGCCTGCTGATGTGTTCCCTGATACTTGTGACTTGGGTGCCTTCAAGGCGAGAGTGAATAGGCTATTTCTACGTAAGCATGTAACATCGCAGGCCACATATTCGCATAAGATCAGATGAGACTGTGGTCAAATGCTTTCCTATAGACCTTAAAAAAAAACTCCATCATTTCTCACACAATCTATCTGTTTTGCTTGGGTCTTCCTGTCCCTCTTACCCATCCACGTCCATAGAAGAACATTGTCTTAATCAAACTGTCTGGACTTGACAAAGAAATTTATAATGTCATATCCTTTACTGCAAGTTCATATAGTATAGTCTAAGATCCGAACCTAAATCGACCTTCACCGAGCTGATAATGGAATGAAACATATTTTATTATTAATTTAGTATATTAGAAAAAATATTAAAAATGGGTTGTCTAAAAAAATCCTGGACAGACTATTTTTAATTATTTTTTGAAAAATGATTTTTAATAAACATCAAGATAATAAGAAAATTTTGTCCTGACTGATAGTAGAAACCGTATAGAATGTGCAGCCATTGGGTTGTCTATTATTTACCTGCGCGAACTACTGGGTTGTCAGGTATGAACATGTATGTCGATATCAGTTACTTTCACTCGATTGGATAATAGAAAAAATTTTATATCATCATAAGCGCTGTTTTATTGCGAATACGTTGATATAGGGTTGTCTGCCAAAAATTTGGTCCTAGTAAGGGTTTGCGAATTTTAAAGATTTAAATTTTAACGCGCGTGGACATGTGTGACAGAGATCCGAGGTAAGCATACTGTGTAATAATAAAGGACACAACATTATAGTCGTCTGTGATGAGTTTACAGCAAAAATGTATGGCGTGAATCACTGCCAATCAGTTAATGATGCGAGAATTCGTATTTTTATGAAGAAGTACGGCGCAAAAGAAGACAGCGAACAATTTTTAAAGAAGATTAAAAGTTTTGAATCCAACTTTATACCGCCATGTTGGATTTCCCTACTACAAAAAATTTTAAGAACAATATATGTAAATTCTATGTGGCTTAATGCAACTAATTCTATATGTGCAAAGTCAAACACTGAAAACTATGGTTGGCATTTGGATGATTTTTTAAAACCAACAGGTTTTATCGGAGATCAAACTCCTTTGAAAATCCAGGACGTTGTTGAAATGGAAGAAAATGAAAAGGAATCTAATGAATTAGAAGAATTCGAGAATCAGAATAATACTTCTGACGAATCAGATATTGAATAAAAAATATTTGTTAGAATTTATTTTCCATTAATATTATTTTTGTATTTATGCTGTTCTGTAATAAGATTTTTAAACGTAATACAAAATGTTAAGGCTATCTTTTTTGTTATTTTTTAATTTGAATTTTCGGCTGTCCACTTTGTTTCTTTTTATTTTTTTCCAAAAAGAGCAAAAAACTGTCAAAGTAATGGATGTGTTTATTATTTACGTTATCATATTTTGAGTTACAAAAAATTTTGAGTTTTATATATATTTATTTATTTATTTAATTGATAACATATTGTTTTATATTTTAGTATTATATAAAATATATTTCATTAGTATGCAATTAATTAATTATTTTTGTTGCAACTCAAATGTCAGTTGCTCCAAAATAACGGGCAGGGTTTACTAAATGGGTAGTAGCGGTACCTCTACCCTCCATAGTTGACATACTGAGCATGCGCATTTTCTAATATTCAAGGGTCCCATCACAGGCGACTATAATGTTGTGTCCTTTATTATTACACAGTATACTTACCTCGGATCTCTGTCACACATGTCCACGCGCGTTAAAATTTAAATCTTTAAAATTCGCAAACCCTTACTAGGACCAAATTTTTAGCAGACAACCCTATATCAACGTATTTGCAATAAAACAGCGCTTATGATGATATAAAATTTTTTCTATTATCCAATCGAGTGAAAGTAACTGATATCGACATACCTGTTCTTACCTGACAACCCAGTAGTTCGCGCAGGTAAATAATAGACAACCCAATGGCTGCACATTCTATACGGTTTCTACTATCAGTCAGGACAAAATTTTCTTATTATCTTGATGTTGCAATATTTTATTAAAAATCATTTTTCAAAAAATAATTAAAAATAGTCTGTCAAGGATTTTTTTAGACAACCCATTTTTAATATATTTTCTAATATACTAAATTAATAATAAAATATGTTTCATTCTATTATCAGCTCGGTGAAAGTCGATTTAGGTTCGGATCTTCTACTAGTACTAGAAGGAGGGCGAACCGAAACCGTTAGAGTGACAAAGTAGAGTAGGTAGTTTTTGTAATTTTACAAAGTCCTTTCTCATCTGAAAATTCACACGAAACTGGCTTCCCGCCAAAGTACTTGGCTCTCGTAAGACATCTTCAGTTGTTTATTTGAACTAAAAGATTGAAGTAAGTTTCTGTATAGATTCCATATTAAGATTTAGGATTACGAGCATAAAGTACAAATTGGTTTGATTTGCTAATTGAATCAATTGTGAAAATTGGTTTTGTAATACAATTTGTGTCTCGGGACTCTTCTTCGCAGTGGATTCAAAACCCAAAGCACATCTGTTGCATTTACATTCTTACATGATTTAAGGAGAAATAACATAAATATTAAGGATAGCCTATCCTACAATCTACAATATCGATGACCAACCTGACCAACCTAACCCGTTTTTCATACACTTTTTCCTTTCTCGTATACGTAGTAGGTATAAAGGAAGTCTTCTTTTTCTTCTAATACTCATTTTAGGTACAGACGACAGTAGATCAAATAACCGAAAACTGATTTTTTTATTAATTAGGTGCTTCTTCACGCCTCTTTTTAATGAGCCAGAATTGTAGGAAGGAGGGGGAATACGTGTACTGGCAGTGCAGTGAATTCCATTTCTTTCCATTTTCAAATTTCTTTAATTTTTATAGCTTACTCAATAATAATAGAGATTATTGAAGAAATTAGACAGTTTGAGGCAGCCTGATCTACTCGTATACAGCTAGACGACTACTTTATCAAACGCTGTACGACTCACTGTCCACACAGTTGATCCTCTCTATACGTGAGCTCCACGTCCGGAAGCCTCCTCGTAGCGGACCCTGGTAACGTGGTGGGGAAACTTTATCGGCCGGGTGTGGCTTTTGATGTCAAGTTCCCTTGGCATTCGAAGTCACATGCCATCGTCGAGTTGTTTTTGTTTTCCCACCACGGCTAGTTCCGGACGGCTCTTTTCAAGGTCATGACCGCGCCCGAAGTCCTCCGGGTGCGATCCGATGGCTGCTACCGGTGTCCTCGTCAGGAGGACGCGCCAGGTCGAGCAGCCGTCGGTGAGAAGGCGGCCTATAAGGCCGGCGTCGGCCAACGGCCCACAGGGGCTGGCGTTAGTCGATAGCCCCTGTGGGCTGCTGGCCACCAATTGGTGCACAAGGAGTGCCTACACGGGCAGCGTTGGGACGGTCTCGGTGTAGTTACGCTAACGGTGCGCAGATCCCGCGCCATCCCGCAATAGCACACTGGAGGCCAGGCTGGGGAGGATGTTTAGTGGGTATGGAGGGAACGCCTTTGCCTCGAGTCCCACATATCCCCTGCGGTTGGCACCACCCCGCAGGGACGATGAATAAATGCATTTGACCTCCCCGACAAAAAAAAAACGTCCGACTGCAGAGCATCGGCCTCATAAAGAAACTTTCTTTATTTTTTTTTAAAACTAAACCAGATCGTCGGTCACAAAGCCATTCGAGATAAGTACAGCTGATAAAGCTAATATCGACTAAATTATCTTAACAGTACTGTGTGACTAATGATGATTTATTGGGCGGAGCGATTACTCATATAACGGCATTATAAAGATAAGTCTCAGGTAACGTTCAAGTTCAAATTGATAATACGAGAAAATCCGAAAATAAAGGGTATGATTAATTTGACTGTATACAAAATACTTAAAAAATTATATTTTTTACCTAAATCTCATTTTAAAATATAGATAATTTTGGAGTGATATACAGACTTTTCTGGAATTTACCTAAAAATATTTTTTTTTCTTATGAAAATCTTCGTCATAAATATTAAAATAGATGACAAACCCTTATATTACCCTAATAATACTCCATGTAATATTAAAATGAATCTATTTTGAATTTACTTAGCGTAAAATTCCTCTTTTAGAAGTCAAGTAACATTTAAGCAACGCCTTCGCGTTTCAAGTTGCAAACAAGCGTCGATAAAATAGCGGCATAAAACGGCCAGGCGCTAGTGAAATCGAAGGCACTTTCCGATTGACTATGTTAATAAGCAATTAACCTAACATTTCCAGTTTTAGAAAACTAGGCGGAGATAATTTCTGGAAATTGAAAAAAAGAAATTGCGCATACGAAGTCGCGGGCAAAAGTTACCTAGTAGGTCAATAAGTCAGTAATAAGTTTAGAAAAACTTACCCACATAGTTGGTAAGTTTTTCGAAATTATTTAATAATTAAATCTTATTGGAACCCAAAATATCAATATTTATGTGCTTGTAATAAATATATTTTTGGAAGAAGTAGTTCGTGAATCAAAATAAGTACTTATTCCAAAAAGAATCAAACTAATTTTGATCCTAATCGTAAAGTTCAAGAGACTATTATTTAGAAATTTTCAAAAAATATACGAGTTATCAGCAGTTCGTTGCCCTGTGTTGGTTCGATTTACTGAAACGATTGTTGCAATCGTAATACCTACATTTATCATTTTGCATAAATGCGTAGGTACCTACCTACATACAAATAGGTATTGTGTTTTATAAATAAAGATTGTAGAATAAAGAATCTTTTGTTAATTTTTATATATATATTGCTCGTAATCCTAGAAGGTAACAATATTTAGTTACACATCAAGCAAGACACATGTAAGTAGCAGTGGGCCATGAATTGTTCAAAATAGTAACACTACCTGTCGCCTACATAAAATAAAAGGGGCATCAAATCCAAGATAGTAATTTTGTCGAAGTAGAGCACAGCGGAATAGCCTCTCGAATTTGGAGCAGCCTGAACTAGCGTAGTACCTCCACCTTACAGAAGATCACAGTCAAATGACACTACATTATTGTGGTGCTGTGTTTCTGTTAGTGAGTAAGGTTGCCAGAGCTCACGGGGTAGGGAAGGGGACTAAGAGTTGACAGCACGCGAGTGTCACGTCAGTGATGCAAGCGTCTATAAGCTACAGTGATTGCTTACCACGCTTATCTACCAACCAAATAATAATAAAAGAAAACCTTTAGTGAACCGACATACAAAAGCCAACAATATTATCAAGGGATTTTATACTATCGATAAAATAATAGATACTCATTTAAGTAATAAACTTGAATTAATTCAGGCTTGTAAATTTTTCCTTTGTAAGGAAAATTACTAAAACGAAGCTATAATAATGTTTTATTACATTCCCCTTCCGGTAAATTAAAAAGAATCAACAAAGCTTTTTCGACAATATAAAAAAGGTGAAACATGAATCCTCCAACTAACTTCGCAATCGGGTTAAAACGTTTCTTTGTGACCTACTTGCTTTCACGAGATTTCTGTCTCTGCTCTGAAAGGTTAAATTTGTCTGTTTTTACTGGGCTAAGAGGAAAATATAGAGTTGCAAATAACATCCTTATTATCTTGTAGATAAAGGAAACGGTGTGATGTAAATAATAATGTCACCTACATGGCTTCTTCGAGGGCACATACCTTGATATAAGGTATAAAGACACACAAAGATATTTACACGCGTGAATATTCGAATGGGTGACACAAAAATTTGAACTAGATATTGCACTGTGTTTTGGAAAACCCGTTCAAATCGTGGTCACGGATACTAACTAGCACAGGTTCAGATCATTTAAGTAAAGACCACAGATGACAATGACGGCATGTGTAAAAATATAACAATTCGTAAGAACCACCGTCTTAACATGTCCGGAGAATAATATTACATTTACCCTAAAAGCCGTGTGCCCTGGTACAGTGCACAGGTCCCCCCCGTCTGGAGATCGCCTTATTTAGGCCCTAACTGGGTTTCTGCTCTAGGCAATAAAACAGCGGACTGTATTTTTGGATTTACTGATAAGTAATTACTCAAAGACTAACGTAACCGCACTTGAGTAGCCTACGGAGCCAAGCTTGTAAGTGGGGACGGCCCGCGAACGCATCGTCTCGTCGCAAAGCCCGCGCCCGCCTAGTACCTACCCTAGCGCATTCCCCCAGTAGCATGCTTACTGTTGGCAGGGCCAGCCCGAGGACCTTTTGGTGATATGGCTTACGTAAAGTACGCCGATATCAAAACGCCTCCACTAGGGCTTAGGACCGACATTGTTCAGCGCCGGGTGAGTCCCACACAAGCCGTACGCCTAGCCAGCGTGCGGTATGATCCGTCAATGGATTTTCCATGGTCATAAAAAAGGGCAAACGACCACCTAGAACAAGAACTTGAACTTGAACAGATTGAACCAAGTCCGTGGTTCAATCTGACCAAGAGGCTTGCACTGCGCGCAGCTTTGTAAAAAATTCAAATAGCCTTAGTAATAGCCGACGTCCAGTAGAAGGCACCCTGGTGGCACCCAAGCTGAAAATGACACCGGCTATCCTAGGTTCACGTAGGTAGGTATACGAAAATTATATTTGGTGTTATGGCGGCAGACTTAGACAAGATCACAGAACACCAAGATGGTGGTTTTTTTTAGCAACTATCCGAAAAAATGTGATTTATCCCAAGTTAATGAAAACCGGAACCCCAGCGTACCATATTAGAAGTTCATATCGAATGTGAAAAAGTTTAAGCAAATGCTGAAAGTCATTAAAATGCAATTATTTTAATGTCTTTCAGAAATTGCTTAACGTTTTTGCATTTTTACTAAATAAACATTTGTTTGTACCAATACTTAGGAGCACCGCACAACGCACGCGCTGCGTCCCATTAGCGTTGCTCTGCAAAGACACGGTGCGGCGCAGTCGCAGTCTATGCTTGCTGACACTTCGTGTTGAAGTTAGTACTACCGACGCGGCTTGGCGCGGGTGGCAATCACCCCGCGCCGCCTCCGATGTGTGGTGGTTCATATACACGCATATAAAATTCTCCAGTCGCTGTCGCCACGCTGCGCCGCACCATGAGCGATGTGCGGTGCTCCTAACATGAGATAACAAAAAAGGTGACAATGTTTCACGTGACAAAATGGAATTCTTATTAACCCACTCACAGAACATAGATATAAGAGGTTAGAAGGCGTAAGTGGGCGGGGTAGGAGCGTCGCTCAGAAGAGCGAACGCTCTTCTGAACCCATTTGCATGTTTTGACACTTCTCAGTCACGATTTGACGTTCGCCTCGCGCTGTAGGCGTGATTTTATTTAAAAATTGTGACAAATATGCCTTCCTGTGCCATTTTGAGTTGCAAAAGGCAAAGTAGAAAGTGTAATCTTTCTCGTAACAAAATTTCTTTTCACCGGTAAGTAGATATTTACTGTTAAAATCGAAAAAATCATGAAGACGTCCAATAAATATACATTGCTTGCTGAATACGTCACCTATGTGTGTGACATAGTGTCCAGCTAGCAATCTTTAATGTTTCGTGCAGAACAGTGACTGTTCTTAAAACAAAGTGTTGTACTAAGTCAGAATCATAATTAATATATCGATAAACCTCCATTTGGAAAATCTATTGCAGTGACAGTATCAAACACAAAAAACATGATGAAAATTTGCATTTAAATGAATAATGTTCATTTAAAATAATTATAACTGGGAAGTAACTTTTATACAAAAATATTGTTTGAATAGGTATATTTATATTATAATAACAAATAGTTATTATAACTTGTTTCTTTAGCTTTCCCTCGGAACTGAGTACAAAATTAACCTGGATAAATGCGACAGGTCGCATAGATTGGGTACCTACTAAACTAAGTACTGTGTTTTCCATCCATTTTGAGCAAAATATGTTTCTAATAAAAAAGGCTGGAAAACGTCTTTTAAGACCGGGGGCAGTCCCAACTAAAGAAATCATACGCCTGATTTCTGAACCCTTACAGGTACGTATTTTATGATGAATATTTTTATGTGAATAAGCAATTCTCATTTGATTCCTATTACTTACTATATTATTATACTATCAAAGTAAACACACAAATGTATTGATGCAAAAACATATTTTCAGACAACAACGTCGATTCAATCGCCACCTCTAAATCCGCCTCATCAAAAAGTCTAAGTAACATGTACTTTTTCGATCTTTTATGCGATTTTTATTTATTAATTTAGTTTATTTGTTTTATAAATATAATAAAAGGGGTGTAAGGGGTTCCGAACAACATCTGACGGAACCCAAGTCAACCTCACCTGCACGCGGTACACCCTGCCCAACAACAGACGAGGCTCTGGCGCTCCCCACCAACCCGCACTGGGCCAGCGTGGTGGGAGAAGAGGCTCCGCCCTGAAGCCATCCAGATCCAAAACCCCGAGCGCTTTCAACTCGAACTGCAAAATCGCTTCGAATGCCTGGAGGACTGCATAGATGTGGACACTTACAATGACAGGTTCGTGGAAGCTGTTCTTACGGTGGGTTCAAAACTCTTCAAACCCAGCCGTACAAAAAAAGCGAAGAAAATCTCAGAGCCCACCTTAAAGCTGATGGAGGAAAGACGAGGGATGGTTCTGCAGTCTTCTGAAGATGCTCGTCAGCGTCGGCAGCTCAACAAACATATCTCCAAGTACTTAACTCGCGACATACGCCAATTTAATACAGAACGTATTAAAGAGGCCATTGAGCGGAACAAAGGCTCCAAAGTGTTCCCTAGAGATTTGTCGCTTGGAGAGAGCTTGCTGACGAAGCTGAAGACAGAGGACGGCAAAATCGTTACATCACGACCTGAGCTTTTGGCCGAGATTGAAAACTTTTACGAACAGCTTTACGCGACATCACACACACCTTTCATTCAGGCCACTGATCCAAGAGCCAAATTAACCCGACACTATACCGAAGATATCCCGGACGTCAGCCTGTACGAGATTAGTGTAGCTCTTTAACAGCTTAAGAACAACAAGGCGCCGGGTGATGACGGAGTTACAGCGGAGCTTCTGAAGGCAGGTGGACGACCGGTCCTGAAAGCTCTTCAGAGGCTGTTCAACTCCGTTATACTCGAGGGCAAAACGCCAGAGGCATGGCATGGCGGCGTGTTGAGACTCTTCTTCAAAAAGGACGACAGGGCCCAATTGAAGAACTATAGACCCATCACGCTGCTGAGTCACGTTTACAAGCTGTTTTCAAGAGTTATAACGAATCGTCTCGCGCGCAGGTTTGACGACTTCCAGACTCCCGAACAAGCCGGATTCCGAAAAGGCTTCAGTACCATATATCACATACATACGTTGCGGCAGGTTATACAGAAGACCGAGGAGTAAAACCTGCCATTATGCTTAGCGTTCGTGGACTATGAGAAAGCCTTCGATTCTGTCGAGACCTGGGCAGTGCTTCAGTCACTCCAGAGGTGCCACATAGACTACCGATACATCCAAGTGTTGCGGTCACTGTACGAAAACGCCACTATGTCAGTTCGCCTTCAGGATCAGAATTCAAAACCCATACAGCTCCAGCGAGGCGTGAGACAGGGTGATGTTATATCACCGAAACTGTTCACAGCTGCGTTAGAGGACGCGTTTAAGCTTCTGAACTGGAGAGGACTTGGCATCAACATAAATGGCGAGTACATGACTCACCTTCGCTTTGCAGATGATATCTTGGTTATGGCTGAGACCTTGGAAGACCTGGGCACAATGCTCGACGATCTCTATAGAGTCTCCCAAAAAGTGGGTCTTAAAATGAACATGGATAAGACGAAAATCTTGTCTAATATCCATGTCGCACCCACTCCTGTAAAGGTTGGAAGCTCTACACTGGAAGTTGTCGACGATTATGTTTACCTGGGACAAACAGTCCAACTGGGTAAGTCCAACTTCCAGAAAGAGGTCAATCGTCGAATCCAACTCGGCTGGACAGCGTTCGGGAAGCTACGCGGCATATTCTCGGCCCATCTACCGCAGTGTCTCAAGACGAAAGTCTTTAATTCGTGTGTGTTGCCAGTGATGACTTATGGAACCGAAACGTGGCCGCTTACAATGGGCCTCATAAGAAGGCCCAAGGTCACCCAAAGGGCGAGAATCATATCAGAAATGATGAGATCCGCAGTAGAACCAAGGTCACCGACATAGGTCAAAGAATTGCGAACCTCAAGTGGCAGTGGGCAGGGCACATTGCGAGGAGGACTGACGGCCGTTGGGGCGTAAAGGTCCTCTAGTGGCGACCACGTACCGGGAAACGCAGCGATGGTAGGCCCCCCACAAGGTGGACTGACGATCTTGTTAAGGTCGCGGGAAGCCGCTGGATGCGGGCAGCGCAGGACCGACCGGTTTGGAGATCCTTGGGGGAGGCCTATGTCCAACAGTGGGCGTCTCTCGGCTGAAATGATGATGATGATGATGATGATGATGTTTTATAAATAATATTTTAACATTCATCTGACGCGTTAGTGAGGAAAACGAAAACAAAAAAACATTGAACTTTTGTTTAGTAATAAAAATGGAACCAGCTGGGTTCGCAGATCCTGTAAATAATTTGTGTTGCTTAGACTTTTTTGACGAGTGTAGTTTTGATTATGAAGGACACGCTTTATATCGTTATTCCACAATAACCGCTGGAAAGCGCCAAAGCTGAAGTAATTTGTGTACCTTGAAATTGTGTACTCTTGTTTCGCAGACAGAAATTTTATAGAATTTCGTTTCACAGTAAATGTCTCATAGAATGTTTAGTTTTAAACCAAGTTAAAATTTTCAATAGTGTATCATTTAGAGCAGTAGCATGTCTTTCAAAATTGTTCATTCGTATGAAAATGTGCAACGAAGCTAAGGACATAAATATTATAAGAAGCAATAAATTTATTTTTGATGAGTCATAGTGTTTTTTCTTATTTAACCCTACTATATTATTTATTATTAGGATTATATATAAATGTGTTAACGCCATCTAGTGACCATCCGATGACCAGGCTGCAATTATTACGATCACCTGTTAATTCACCGGACACGCCGCCTGCGGCGCCACTACATTCGAGATCGATTCCTACTGCGAGACGTGTGTGATAACCTACCGTTATAAATTTGTAATTTCCAATAAAAATAAACGTATTAATTTTTACTTAAAAACGTAAAAAATTAAGTTAATGCGAGTAATTCTTCAGAGTCGAAACTTTCCACAAGAAAACCTTCTGAATTCAAGTCGTAAACAAAATGTAATAAAGAAATAAAGAGACTATTAATTAAAATGTCTTATTTTAGTTTCAGACATTGGTTAGTAAATCGTCCTTTTTAATTCTATCGACATTATTTATAATATCTTGATATTTTACCCCATCCCTAATTGAATGTTGTCATCACTCATCACAAAATACCTTTAAATTTAATTTGCAAGATAAATTAAATTTAAAGGTATTTTGTGATGACATTTTCTTAGATTTCTTTATGAATATAATTATTAGTTTATATTTTAATATCTTTACCTGTAACTTGTTTGAACTTTATAAGAATGGAAATAGCTTTGTAATTATAACTTTCAAAAAGTTATATATTATTGATTTGTAAATAATACTTCGTTTTAGTTATTTTTCGCACATATTGAAATTATCACAATGAACAAAATCTATTTACATTATAATGAAAACAAACAATAATATGTCGCTGAATTATTGTGATAGTCTAAATATTATCATTTTACTAGTTAAAATGTGACAAAATTTCTGACTAGTTTTATTATTAGTGAGTGTAACATCTTGAAGGCGACTGATGGGCAACAGATTATTTTTGTAATTGATTGATTGTAGATATGTTCATTACCATCGGGAAGCGTCAGTGGCGTAGTGCGTAAGAGCGTCGTCTCCCACCCGGGAGGCACTGGTTCGACCCCGTCACGTACCAATGTGTTTTTTGTCTCGGCGAGTAGTCTCGCCGAGACTTGACCCGAGAAACGAGATGGTATCTACACTCACGCGAACTTCTCACTTGCGTTCTCGACCGTTATGCGAAATGGATGACTTTGACAGTGCGATGGCTTTGGTATTTACAGGTATTTACAGTAAACCACAGCAGTTTGTAGGATCGAAAAAGCGAAGGAGTGATATTATAAAATTTAGTACAACCTAACATTATAATTATATCATCCGTTTGGATGATATTATAATGTTTACTAGGATATTGGTTGTTTTAATGTTGGCATAAACTGTTTAGAATGTTTTATAAAGGATACCAAATTAAATAGAAAATGAAAAACATGGAAAAAAATCCTGTCATGGATAAGTGCTGAGACGGGACTTAAACCTGAACGAATTGCTATAAATTTCGATCATAACTAAACATGCCATATAAAAATTAGAAACAAAATCAATTTTTAAATAGAAGATTTAAAGCATGAGTGTAGATAAAATTAATTATTTAGACAGGCCCTGGTTCAAAGCTCAGATTAATAAAATAATAAATGCAAAGCACACACACAGGAAATCACTTCCTACATCGCAGTGAGGCCGAACGAGAATGTGATACGGTTCTCTTTTCTCGCCCAAAAAACCCTTTGAAGCGGGTTTAAAAAACGACACCGCACGGAAAACAGGCGAGCCCGAAAACGAGAACGCGAGAAACTAATCACATTCACGCTTCTCGGGGGTTCTCGGCGTGAGTCTGGAGGGCGCATGAGGTTGTGCGTGAAGTCGACCAACCCGCACTTGCCCAGCGTGGTTGACTAAGGCCTAATCGCCCCTAATGTGTGGTAGGCTTGACATTATGTTAGCTGTTGATGATGATGAGGTTCATTACCAATATTTAAATGTGGCACTAAATAATTTGAATTTGAATTACATTACAACAAAATCTGTAACACAAAGTACGAACCTATTAATGGCTACATAATTATATTTGAACAATTTTATATAGTGTTATATCTTGGCTTTTAGTTTTCCAAAATTAAATAAATAAATAAATTACATTATTATTTTACTCATAGAAATATCGAACAATTATATTTTTTGTTATAGTAAAGGGGACAAATGATTGTCATGTCATATTTAATTTACATAATTATTGAAACGTCGTGCAGATTTTTGTTCTTTCTGGCAGCCCCGTAGACAGGCTTGTTCGAATTCCGTAAGCGTTGTGCACAGTCACGTAGTAAACTAAACCTAAACTGTTTGAAATAAGGTATGTATTTGAATATAATAATTTTTCACTTAGTACCTATTTTTTAAAGTTTTTCTGTAACGAATCGCTGGGCGATGCTTTATGTAGTCACAATATGAACAATATGTGTCTTCGTGTGCGAGAGGCGACACCGGTCCCCGTACAAAACTGACATCATTATACTTCTAACCTCTTATATCTATGTTCTGTGAACCCACTTATACATTGTATGTATATGATGTAAATTTTTGTTCGTTTTTTTTATCTCAGTTAATAATGTTACGATATGGCACCATGTCCCGCCTTAAAAAAATATGCCGCAGGCTATGTCTTATTTATTTAATACATCGCTCATTAAATTATCTTTGTATTGATAAATAATATACGACTTTCAACAATACGTTTCGAAATCAATATAGGTACGTTATGCCAAATTGAAAACGAAGTTAATGTTCCTAGAGAACTCCGAATATTATACAAGATGTAAAACTCGAGCAATTTAGTAGGTAATGAGATTTACTGTAAAATTCTCAGTTAAGAACCATTCTTCGACCACGTCTATAAATACTCCAGGGCACGATCTGAATAACAAGAGTTCTTTTCCGAAAAACCTTCTGGTAAGAAACACACTTTATTTTCTCTCGGACAATGAGATTTTACAACTTATAATGAATTATTCCCGTGAAACGCATTTAATTTACATAATGGATTAACCTCAGAAGATGTTAATGTAGCTATGCACATAAAACTAAGTACTGAAAGTCAGTTCAATCCAAACATTAATAATTCGGACGATCTTAAACAAGTGCAGTGCAACGTTCGTACCGGTTACGGATGGCACACATAGCCGCAATCGTTTAGGCAACCGCATTGCTGCAACGAAATCGAGTCGATTTAAAAATATCGAAGCTATATTAATAAGGCAACTACAACACTATAATTATCTAGATTCGATTGCTGTGGCCGAGTTAACGAGATGACGATAATACATAACATAAGTATGCTGGTATTCGCTTGCGTGTTGATTGCTCGATTTCCATCGACACGTGACAAATGCGCCAAGCATTTGCTCATATTTTTTATGATATCAAGAAATGCAAACAAATCGATGTAAGATTTTATAATTAAAATTGACACAAAGAATTTTTACAAAAAAAATATATCTCTGAAATAGTAGGTACATAGATAATATTGCAATCGCAATAGCAGTCGTTAGTGAGGTTACCTATTTCTTTTAGACATTATATTATAAATTCTATACTAATATTATTATGAAGCTGAAGTCTTTGTTTCATCATCAACAGCTCATATAAAACCGAGGAGCGCGAGCCTACCCCACATTAGGGGCGGTTAGGCCTTAGTTAACCACGCTGGCCAAGTGCAGGTTGGTCGACTTCACACACAACCTAAGAATTTCTTCATAGGTGTGTGCAGGTTTCCTCACGATGTTTTCCTTCACCGTAAAAGCGTCGATATGAATTCAAAATTTGAAAACACATCGGTACGTGGCGGGGTTTGAACCAGTGCCTCCCGGGCGGAAGACGACGCTCTTACGCACTACGCCACCGACGAAGAGTTTGTTTGTTTGACGTAATGTCAGGAACTGCTGATCCTAATTGAAATAAATCGGGAGTGGTCTCCCCTCGACTTTCTCGTATACCGGAAACGACTCAAAGGTTGATAGAAACCTTATATTTTGGTGTCATACATGCATGTTAAATTTTGGTCATCCATCCGAGTACCGACCGCGCACTTGGTTGCTTAACTTTCGTGATCGACGGCTCAAAATTTGATAGAAACCTTATATTTTGATGTCGTACACGTATGTTAAATTTGGTTGCTATAAGTTAAAGCATGCTCGAGTAATCGTGCTAACGCACAGACACACAGACATACAGACACACACACAGACATAACTCCAAAAAAAATATTTTTGGACTCAGGGAGGTCCTAAACGTGTAAATCCGTCAAAATCTCGAGGTCGATTTTTTTGACGATTACCAAGACTTCCTCTTTACTACGTATACGAGAAAGTAAACATATTTTTTGTTGAATAGTCCATTTATCGAGGAAGGCTTTAGGCTAAAAAAATCAAACGTTAACGCAAGCGAAGTCGCGGGCGCCCACTAGTACCAAATAATCTTCTTCTTTCTTTCTTCTACCATGCTCCCAATTTATCTGGGATCGGTGGAATATGTCTTGATATCGACAAAACTGCTATAGTTTATGGTATTAGATTTTTTAATTTTTCCGACTGGCCTGACACCTACCCTCTTGGAAACGACTGCTGTCTTTAAAGACTTGAAAAAAATTCGGTCACCTATCCGACCGCACACTTGGTAGCTTAGCTTTGATGATCGTCGCGAAGAACGCACAATGGCGGCCATCGACCTTCTTAAACCACCAATAGTAAATAACACAATAAAAAACACTATGCAATATACAATTAACGAAATCACATCAAATATACTCGTACCTATTAAAATGAGTGCATATAATACCACAAACATTAATTTTGCTAATTATAATAACTCACCTTAAAACTGAATCGAAATAGGTCACTAAATATGCCTAACGAATATCCTGAACATCCTCGCTTTGGCTTAAAGTTGAAACGTTCTATAAATTGGGTTACAAGATAGTCCACACAAACAACACTCAACTTGTACTAAATGTAACCTCTATCCAATTTAGTATAGAGGTCATAATCAAATTCTTGTCGAGTGCGATACTGGTAATCGAGGCCCGTAAGCCCCTACTCTGGTTACCCACTTGTAAATTCTCTTTACCCAATGGCCTACTTCTGATAACCGCGGTCCGCTTTCAAACACTCTCCAATTTGATTGTGCCGAATGATGAAGAATTGCGCAATTGCGACTGATTCAGCATTAAATTAATTACAAATTGCAGAGATGTTCTGAAGCTAAGTAATAAACATAATAAGTATTGTTAATTTAATAATATCCATTACACGATAGTATCTACAAGTCTGTAGTATTAATAATTATTAAAAAAAGTGATGCGCAGGTCTCTTGTTGATGTGGCTCATGATTAGTATACGCTTCGACTGTATGTCCTGGCGCTAATACAAATATTCTCAATTCTAATCCTATCTGTACTTAGTATAAAACGAATGATATTTTGTTTTATAATTCTGTAATATCATTGTATAAAACGAAATGTCTCCTTCTTGTCTGAGCGCGTAATCAAGAGATCCACTGAACTGATTGTATCAGTCTTTTATGATTTGCATGTCCTCGGCCACGTGTGTTCTAGGTATTCGTAGTTCTTATAAGACTTAGTATAAGTGCGGCTCCGGGTGCCAAGCACGAAGGGGTGGCAACGACAACACCAAAAAGGGTGACAAATTTACAGTTACAGAATGCCACTTATTACCTCGCCGACCCCGGTTCCAATCTACCTCACGCCGCGCTGCTTATCACAAGCAATGCCGTTGGAATATTAAGACATGCTAAAATATTCTAATAATTACGACCTCAGTGGGTTAGTGGCGTTATAGCCCAGTTGCAATTTCTCCCCAAAAAGAAATATTAAATGCAATGCGATTCTTTTTTCATCCTAAAGAAAAGAGGTACAGGCAATGAAACGAGTGTTTCAGATTTAAATGCTTAGATGTGACGTTTATGTTCTTAATAAATTTACATAAATACACCCATACCGCAAAATGAAAATTTTGTATCCGTTGAACTAAATTTTTTCATCATAATTGCTTTTACATTGTTCAACTTACAACATTAATCAATTATAAATCACCAAGTGGCAAAAGAGATTATTTATACCTCTATTATGACATCTCCTACAATGTTGTAGTAGCCTATTATATCGGGTTGGAAATAGTATAGGTACATTAACAGTTTGCTGTCAGTCTGATTATAAATAATATATCCTTTCGTAAGAGTTTTGAACACCTCTGTACATTTTCGGGTTATTTCGCAACTACACTTTTTCGGGTGAAATTGCAACTGGGTAAAAACGCAACTAACCCCTCAGGTCCATTGTAAGATAGCAACAAAAAATACCACTACATAATGTGATGGATGAATCAAGATTTCATTATTATAGTCATCCATAACAAAAGACATTCATTTGTAAAATGTGTTAATATAACAGTACATTATAAATAACGTCATTATCCATAACGTGTGTGAACGTCTGACATTCATCAGGAAATTTATGGTCATTGAAAATGTTATGATAACATGAAGCGAAGCTGTTGAAATGACGTATAAATATCTCGTGATCGAACAGTAAATCAAACCTGCTTCGGCAAGCAATAAAAAATACCCGAGAACAGTTTAAGCGGTAACGATACCGACTATTGTTGTTAATGTAGCGATAAATGAGGAAATTCACGGAGTAGATCTAAGATTCTTAAAGTTGGCGAAATGTATAGCCCAAACAAATTGATTTCCGTACTTAGAAGAGTCCTTTGTCATAGAAAACAAATTAAGGATTGTTTAAGATATAAAATGAAGATAGATTACTATCTGGATTCTGGATTCAGATCTGGACAAAATAATAAAATAAATAATCAAAGTAAAATTTTCAATGATGAATGAATGAATTAACAACTGAATAAAGATATTGACTAAAGACTATAACTTCTGACGGAATGAAGTAAAGAATTTAGAATATGTAAGGGGTCAAGGTATTTAGGATGGAGGTCTCATCTCATTAAAAGTTCGCATTGAAATAATCCGTTATTTCGCGACGTGGGAGTATTTAAGCAGGATCTCAAACTCATACTATTTTATAATCATATGCACGAGCCAAATAATGGCATTTTATGTTTTAATCTTATAAATTACGTTACGACTTCCTATATCAGAAATAATTACTCAAGTTGATGAGTTTGGCATATTTGCGACAGAAAGTTTGGGAGTCTCTGGTATAGCGGATGCTACAGTTAGATGCCTGAATGTTTCCAAAGAGTAATATGTACCCTATGGATACCTATTATATTCGTTGGGTACCACGAGGTCATGAACTTATTTAGTAGTTATTTAATAATAGATACCAATTAATTTACTCACGGGTTAGTAACATTCTGCTTAGAGTCTGTAAATTACATAAATTGAAATGGTTTACGTAACGATGATTAATTAAGTTTCCAATTAGATATCTAACGGTATTACAGAAATTAATAGATCTTAAATATGAACGAACAGTAAGACCAATAATTCAAATCTTTAAATACATATACTGGCCTGGATGCCTAAAGGCGTGTCCAGATTTATTCATAGGCTAATTAGGCTGAAGCCTAGAGCGCAAGACCCGAGAGGACGCTGAGACGCATTATTTCCAATACCTTAGTATAAAAAATTCTGAAATCACCCCACGCTTTTCTCTAAATAATAATTATACTTTTCGTTTTACCACTAAATGATGAACATTTAGTTTCTATACTAAAAAGTTATTTTCACTTTTTAGTCCGATTTAACATAAAAGGTTGTATTAATCGTGCCCAAACAATTCAGTTACATACAAACATACAGGAGTTACAAACAAACAGGTGAAACTAATGTAAGCGTTATTTAAATTTATTAACAAAATATTAGGACTCGCAAAATTGAGTCGCTTAACTTCAAACGAAGACAAATCCATTTAAATCCAATTTGTAGACCAGCCAATGTAGACAACAAATGGACTATATTTATTACTCCAAATTAGAAGGGAAAGGTTCAAATATATAATTGGATAACGAACCTTACGACAGGGCAATAGGGAAGCAGGATAAACCACTCGAGGTTCAAGCTGTCATTGAAAATATATGTAGTTGAGTGTTCCCGTTCATAACGAAGGAACGGTTGCACAAACGCTTTCGCTTCGATTTCTCCTTTGTAGCTATGCAGTCGCCAATGTTGGGTAATGACAGCACATAGTAACAATATTTTAATGTTCCATGATGAAACAACAACGAGGAATCCATTATTCCTACTGACAGGTGAACACTGAACAGTGATATAACAAATTCCAATATTGAGATTTTCTTGGTTCGAAATTTCGAGTTGGATTAACTTAAAGAAAGGTAATCGATGATAAAATAATTTATGCCTAAAAAATTTGATGAGTGACGAAAATAACCTTGTTACATTACCTTTGTATAACAAATTGCTTACGAATCCACGGTTGACGGAAAAATAAACGATTAGATAAGATAAGAGACAGTGAAAATATTTCATTAGATAATACAGCAACACTAAGTCAAATATGATTAAGAAAAATGCTCATTGTTCACCTTGAAAATACTGAACTAAGCTGTAAGAATACAAGCTATATACTAGTTTTAAAAATTCTCGTCGTATAAATTACTTTAAATTGCAATGAGTTATTAGCTCTAATAATCTAAATGCAGAATCGTTCAACTATGATAACAGATCGGCATACTTTCTATGCGTGACCGAAAAATCATGACCGAAATTAATGAGAGTGTAGCAAATCATGCTGACAACAATTATAAATAGAGCCCTGATGATTCATGAGATGTCTCTTTAACACGTTTCGGTAATCACCGCAGTGTTAAGGTCAACTTACAATGGTCTTCAACCCACTCGGTTAAAACTTGGCTATTGTGAAACGATTTCACTTCGAGTTGTTCGCAGTGAAAGCGTTCGAAAACAATATCGATACATGGCTAGTTTAGCTTCCAAAGGATACGTATGTTGACAGTCATGAACGCAGACAAGCACTCGGAAATGAACTGGATATTGGAATCGGTCCAGAGATTCCTAAATGTAGCAACATCGCCGAGCCGAAGGTATTTTAGGGACATCTCCAGAGACACGATACTGATTACCAACTTGGAATCTAGAACGAATGTACGAAAGCAATAAACTAAGATTCTTATCACATTTCTGCTCGCAGACAATCTGTTTATATTAGTAATGGAAAATCGATCACTCGAACAGGTATTTGATTGATGAACGGTTCTGTTTTAGATGTTAACGTCAAACTTAAGGATAAATAAAAATTCACGATTGACGTAACTCCTGATACCTACTACAGTAAACATGACGTCACAAATATTTTAGAAACATCGTTCCAATATTGCGCTATTGAATAGTAAATTCTTTGAAAGAGGGAAACGACTCGTTAACGACGAGTATCCTGACGCAATAAACTTTAGTTACGCATGAAGCACGTGTTAAATGTCAAAACGTGTTAGGATCTGGTTCTTATTTACCTAATAAATGTCGTTAGCGTTATACGCTACGTTATACCATGTATTTTAGGTGTGTGTGAACAGACAACTTATTGTGGTCTACCACAAGTCCACAAAGTATTGATTGTAGGAATGCAAATGGAGTTGATTTGATGATAAGGTTACCTTATCATGACTGACAGTAAATATAAGGTGAAAGGGCATACTGTTCTATACCGATCCTAAATAAATTGGAACCAATAAGCTAGGTTGAGACTAGACTAGAGTATTCATTTATACTCTACTAGCACCCGCCCCAGCTTCGCACGGATAGTATTTAGAGTACTTATTTTAACCTCAAAGATTTATACATATTAACCTTCCTCTTGAATCATTCTATCTATTGCTGAAAACCACATCGAAATCCGTTACGTAGTTTAAATTTAAAATTTCTAAGCTCATACAAAAAGAGCAACTTAATTTTATACTATGTATAGATTTCGTTGAACATTTGCAAAAGGATTAACTCGTGAAGGTAGCATGACATGACAGTTGATAAGAAAGAACCTCTTGAACCATTGTCTAAGAATGTTTAGTTAGGTTTTTTCAGGTTTCATCACAACAGCCTTTATTCGACCTACTGCTGTGACAAAAGGCCTCTCCTTGCTATCGAAGGAGGTTTAGGTAGTAGTCCACCACGCTTGCCCAATAGTATTTTGAGGACTTTGCCGGAAAGGTGGGACAGTGGCCTGAGGAGGCACTGGATCACTGCCCTGAGCCCTAATGTGGGTTAAATATATTATGTGAATTAAAATAAAATAAATAATTAATATTTGTTTACTAACACTAGTTATAAGATCACTGTTACTAACACTATGGACTGTTTTTTAGTTGTCTAAATAAATGAAATTATTATTATTATTATATTAATGCGGATTGGCGGACGGAGTATAAGGTGATCAATACCCCTTTGCTGATCCATTAGTCGCCTTCTACGACACCCAATGGAGGATATGGGGTGAAGCTATTCTACTTTGCGTTCATCACGCGGTGTTCTGGTTCGGGTATACTTATTTCTTCCTACCTTGGTAACAATTTATTTGGGTGACCCCAAATAAATAAGTCCCATAAATTACCACACTGCTGCATATTTATGTATTCTGAATATTTTTATGATCGGCAGCCTGCCGGACACCAAACCTTCGTAATGCTATTGTGAGGGGTTTAATCGACACCGCACGAGTGACTCTTTGATGCGGTGGTCAGGGTTTGATGCACAGGGTTCAGGAACTCCATCACTAGGCTTTTAACGCTCACTGGATAAAAAGGGGTAGCCGTAGTCTGCTCTTTTTAGTTTTAATAAAACCTTACTTTAGTAAACATTCTATTATGTTAAAACTATCGTCATAATAATTTCGATGATAAAAGGATAGTCACTCGGGCTTGATTTCAAATAATAAGTGGTGACCTAGTATAACTAAATTAGTGTTTTTTTATTCTTCTATCGCCCGGTTAGCCCAGCTCTATTAGAGAACCGAGATCATTAAGCTAATTAAGAAAACAATTTACTCAATCTTAGTATTTTCATGTCTATGGCAGATAAAATTATTATTTATATCTACACATACACTTGATACCATTAAGATTTACCATTGTTTGGTCATAATGCATCGCTTAACCGTTTAAGAGAGTTTAAAAGAATATCAAAGTTTGATGACTAAGTTTTAATAGCAGTATTAATACATAAGACAATAATAAGGTCAGTGGTTTTCAAAGATTAATAATATGAATGGTATATGGTATAAAAAAATATACCATATACCATTCACATTATTAATAACAAAAAAAAATACATTGACATAAACATAAATAAGGTAGGTATAATAAAATTGAAACAATAAACAAAGAGCTTAAATTTAGACTTTTGACAGAGAAAACCTCAAGAGGCCAATGTCGGCTCCCACGGTTGTGTGCATTTTAATGTTTAACAAAGACTGCATTGTTAATTACTTCAACCATATCATGTGATAATACTTAATTATCTCATACATAGACGTATGAGAAGGACGTCACTGGGCAAAAACAGTAATCGACCTTGAACAAGTTTTTTTTTACTATTAAATGTTGGCCAGATGGCTTTTGCAGCGTCACAGGCTATTTTTTTAAAAGGCGAGGACCTGGGTTAGCACTCTAATCTGTAGGGCAATTTTTCCATACTGGGGATTGCTTAGTACTCCTTAGCGCAATCCCCCACCGGCGCGTCCCTCAGCTTACTGTTGGGCCGGGCCAGCCCGGGGGACGTTACGGTGACAACGCGTACGTAACTATGAGTACTATGACAATCCCGAAACGCCCTACAGAGGGCTTAGGAGGGTACTGACTGGTGGATTTTATTAGTGAACTGGCGTCAATATCAAGGCGTCGGGGAGTCCCCCACATGCCGTATCGTCTAGCAAACGTTGCGGTATGGTCCGTAAATTGATCGTCACCGATGAATGATCGCATCGTCATAAAAAAATAGGGCGATTTTTCTAATGAGAGTTCCTCTCAGAGTTCTAATCGAGATGTAGAATCAATTTGTACAGTTGATTGTCAACGAATCTAGCAGTTCCGAGTGGTTTTATTTAATACGGTCTTCTATAAGGTGACGAAACTCCCCTAGAAAGAGTGCTGAAGAAACACAAGTGCAACCTGACTTCAAAAATTAAATACAATAAATAAAGTAGCCAATTAATAATCTTATTGTGATAATTAACTCGCTACTTAAAAAAGCGACATTTAAATAATTAGTTTTCGAGTAAATTTACATAACTGATCGTTAGCATACAATGCCATGTTAAGTGTTGATATGCTAATTCAATGTGTTCTTATATAGAACCTATGTGAACATAATGACAGTGATATATTTTGTGTTGTCTGCGAAAATCTACTGCTTTATCAGATTTAAGACGATAGATTTTATTGTCTGCTCAGAATAATTTTTCAGCCCTTCTGGCAACCCAAGTTTATCGCGTGGCTCTCCGCCACTGCGTGAACAGTCCCCTCACACACATGCGTTCGGCCCCACTATGGTGTCCGTACGCGCTTCCACGCTTATGCCCTAGTCTAGGGCAGCGTGTGCACCTCCCTCTCTCCTGAGGGGGCGGCTGCTTCCGATAGCCTTATAGCCACTTTGTCAATAGGCAGAAAGGGGTGTTTAGTCAGTAAATGTCTGACATAACCCTAGGGGCCGGCCCTTAGGGTATCCATGAGGATTCACCCCCTCCTTCCTCCGTCTGTCTTCGCTGCTCTGTCTTTCGCTCCTCCCCGTGGGGGAAGGAAAGGGAAAGCAGCGGTTGGGTCAGAGGAGAAAAAAAAGATAGCTTTTAACATTCTATGAATTCACCGTGCGTTGCGGAGAGACAGAAGCAGTGCCTACTTGTCAGCAAAGTCTGTTTAGACAGTAGTTCACCGCGTTTGCCAATGCGGATTGGTTGACGGAGCATAAGCCATTGGATGATATGCGGTGAGGCTATTCGACTCTGCCGGTATCACACGGCCAGACAAAAATAAGTTTATAATTAAATATCTTTTTATCTCTTTATCTTGTAACTATTTAAACTTTTATGTCCGTAATTATATTTCCACGCTGAAACCAGTTATTAAGAATTTGTGGTATGGATATTATATAACGGATAAAGATTCATAATAAATTGGATACTATTTTAAATAAACTAAAATAGATATATGTATAAATAAGCATGGCTCGTGAACAAATGTTTATAGTTATTTATCACACCTACATTAGTTCCTATCAGCATTCGAACCCGGATTGCTTGGTGTGGTGGCAGCATTACTGACCACTCCACCAAAACGGTGTCACAATCGCTGAAACAAACTGAAATTAATTGTTGAAACATTTTTAAAATTTAAATTCAAAGAGAAGATTTTACGTACGCGCATTTGGTAGCTTAGCTATAGCGTATCGTTACGACCACGGGCGTCATCGACCCTCTTAAATTATTTTATTAAATTGAGCTTTAACCACGATATGTAATGCAAGATATTAAAATAAAAAATAGTGAGATTAGTTTTAAGAATTTGGTTGTACTTTGCCTAAAAAGTTTAGCTAAATCAAACAATAAATTGGAGTGTTTTGTTGCTAAAGCATGGTATTGGGAAGATTCCGTGTCGACAAAAATGAGGAATCATTGAATTAAAGGTTTTTTGCTGTGTATGACATTGAGAATTTTATAATGTGATTTCGACCTGGATGAATCGCCATCATGAGGTCTGGTGCCATTTCTTATGTGTTTTGACATCGAGACCTCTTGCTAAATGGTGACGGTGACGGAATTTTTTTGTGAAAACCCTCACTAAGCATAATAACTGCATATAAATAAATTACACTTTCAAAGTAGAGAAACCTAAACACCGCAATAGAAAACAAAATAAGGAAAATCCTTGAACCAAATAAAAAAAAAGTTCTGTGCGTAAAAAACCTTGCGTCAACACATTCAAAATTGCAGACTCGCGCGGTTTTATAGAATAATAAACAATATAGGTATGTGATATTATTAAAACTAAAACTCATCAACACAAAGTCGACATAAAACGAGGCAATTTAGAACAATAGCTGTGATTGGCTGACGCACGTAGTACGCTACTGAATAGCCAATCACATCGCTCGAAATTTATTTTATCTGGAACTTTGAATATCACTTGAGAAACCAGCTGCTGATACTTATATAAAAAATAAAAAATGACCTTTTGTCTTTCTATAGGTAATTTAATATTATCTATTACAAGACGAAGTGATGAAGCTTTATTTAACAAGTTGGTACGGAATGTTTAGTGTCTATAAAGATCGGTTGGTAATAATCAAACGAATTTGCACTGTAAAGCTAAAACGTTACGAAGTTTATAACCATTAAGTTATAAATTAGAAATTAGCAACAACCCCTTTGTCGAACACTCCAATTCTGACGAAAGTTTGTAGAAATTAATTGTATTTTGTACGGTCGGCCAAATTGATTTATCTCGCTAAGGGAATATCGTTTTAAGGCTACAAGAAATGATTTTGCCTAATACATGTTTGTGCTATTACTACTACTAACTACTAACAAATGTCAATAAAAATTCTGAGTTGTATAAACTCAGAATTTTTATTGACATTTGTTAGTAAATAATCTATGACAACTACCCGTTTTTATGGAAAAATTGTCTTGAAAAGATAGATCGGTTACGTACATACTTGTGTATGACTTTTGGCCAAAGATCACAACTAAGCTAGGTACTAATAGCATATTAGTGCTGTAAGATGGTTTCAAGACTAGAAACTATCTGCTCCTAGTTAAACTTATCGGTGATAAATCCTCACAAGAAACATTTACTTATGTAAAGAATGCCAGAAAAACAGGATAGAATTATTGCATCTTAAAATTGTTTTAGAATAACTGAATATAATTTAAAAATTATGCCCTTTTACATAAAAATAATTAATAACAGAAATAATAAAATGTTTAACAAATAGGCGACTAGAAATACGAAAACAACGAAAAAGCAAGAAAATTATAAACAAACTACATCAACCGACTACGGCCACGAGATTCGCCGAAACATTATTAAAATATTCACTGTACACATTTGTTCCTGGTTGCACAATATTTATTTAACATAAATCATAAAACAAAAATGCAAAGTCTTTCTCAATGACATTCCTCGGCTTTGAGGTCAACAAATTTTGCGGGAAACCAGTTGTAAATACAAAAACAGAACATAATAGAGTTAACAAAACGTTTTGAATACCGTAACGTGACCCGTAACGGTCGGTTGCGACCGGAAAGGTTAGGTCAGGAGATATTAGCCCACTCATATCGCTGTGTGTTACCAACACAAACCACTATCAAGCTCAGCTAGAAGTGGTCCCTGATAAGCAATAATGTATGAAATACACAAGATCGTCAACATTAATGTAACCGCTAGTTGTTCGCTCACTAGTATCAGACTAGAAGCACATAAGTCCTAACTTTGGTCCCCTATCTATTCCATATATCGCTGCTGGTATAGTTCCCACTACACTTTTAGTAGCATGTATGAAGCATTTGTAGCTTTGTGATTAAAACTAGGCAATCGACATATTCAGCTTTCCGCTTGGTCATAAAAAAATAACCATGAAGCTACTAATGCTTCTCATGATAAAAGTAAGTAAGTCTGGTGGGGATTTTAAGATTATCTGTAGGTATACAGGTTGAATTTTTCAAGTGGGCCTTCAGGGCCAAATACTAAACTATAAAGATATCGAATTTTTTTTAAAGCAGTCGCGAGCCCTATTTTGATTAGAACAAAAACTGCATCTTTGAATTTTTGAAAAATCAATAATTCTAGCCAGGAATCGAATCCAATGATTTTGACTAAAGGAAACCACTGCTTGTATTATTACATCATTCGACAGTGTTGTTAATAAGGATCTGGGAAGTAATGATATACGGGAAATTAATGGAAAATGTTAAATTTTAATAAAATATTTCTTGTTCCACCATGGTTGAAGCGATACTTAATCAAAGCGATGATCATTATTTATTTGAAAAATCCAATGATGCACTTTCAGTTTTCATCAAAATCGGGCTCGCGACTCTTTTTCGATATTCCTTATAGTTTCGGATTTGGCCCTGTAGGCCCACTAGAAAAATTCACCCTGTAATACAGAATAGGCTGCTTTGGTTGGTAACTTGGTGTAGCTAGCTAACATTGTTGTGCTCCGATCAGATATTGATAAGATAGTTCAGCCAGTTCTTCAGTGGTTTTGCGTGAAGAAGAAGAATGAAGGCCCGCAACTTTCACCGACAAGTAAAAATAAACAAATACGGCCTACAGTGCTACACTCGTACAATAAACTGAATATAATCAATAAGCCATCACATCACATCAACATTTATCTTTGCCAGGATATGAACTCGTACCACTTGGTGTTCAGATAGTATTACTGAGCCCTCCACCAGGACAGTATTGTATTCAGGGAGCCCTCCCTGAGCATAATAAAGTGTTGATAGGGCTGACTGTATCATCTAACCGAGGAGCCCACCAGAAGCCCCACAGAAACTTAGCTTTTGTAATACATACACACATAAAGGCGCGCATTTCTCCCACATGGGTAGGCAGAGGTCACTTCTTTCCGCTTGCTACGATTCTTACATATTTCTTTCCCTTTATCTATGAGTACTGTTCCCTACAAAGGGCGCTCTAATTTCCGCTAGCCCCGCCTCTATTAAAATAGTGCAAAATAATTCACCACGCCAACTAGCTCTGGCTTTTGCGTAGAATTTATTGACAATTAGTGACCAGTCACCCTCACTTACATAAAAACTCACGCACACACGGAACTCGTGTGATAAACGTGACTGATACGTAATCTTATGATAGATATGCAAACATATTTTTGTGTATAAAAAAATTATCATTTTTTGTCTTCTCGTTGTTACAAACTTCCTATATTAATAATATTTAACAATCTGGAATTACATACAAGACGTATGACGTTGAATGAGATACTTCAGTTTCTACAAAAAGACTATGGGTATTTATTGTTCCAAACTTTAATGTTGTTTTAGCATTATAATAGATACCTTACCTATATTTAATTATTATAGACATAGTAAATTACGGCCTTTATTTACTTTTATACGTACCTATAATGAATTACTATGACTGCGTTAACTTACGTAGCCAGTTTACCTAATTTGCGGCGAATTTGCAATAACCACTCTAATGAGCGCTAGGTTAACGTCTTACAATTGAAGTGGTAATAACCACAGTGCTATGTGCGCGCACATAAATTAAGAGGTAGGTACCGTAATAATAATATTGTTATAAAATCTTATTATACACTATACCGTTTTAATTTACTTCACCATTTGTCTTTCCGCGAAGCAGTGATTGAAGTGACTTAATCGAAAGGCAGCTGCACACTGATTCCGCGCCGCGCAGCCACCAACTAATCAGCAATTCAAAATCATGTCTGCCGAGAGACGCCCACTGTTGGACATAGCCCCAAGCCTGCCCCAAGGATCTACGCGACAACTAAGCAATTAAGTAGGTATGTTATATTTTTAAACATACATAGGTACATGGGAAGCTCCAGGATTGGATAGCACAAAAAAACACAAATTGAAAAAAGCATTTATACTGCCGATACAATTACTTTATGTGCGTTAAAAAACAGTTAACAGGGTCTTATGCCAGATAATTGCGGCCGCGATCGCATCCTTGACAAAGTTAAAAATATAGTATATCGCAAAAATATGACACGATATAAGTAAGGGTTCAGGCGGGTGACTCGTCCTTGTCTGTTTGACCGCCTTTCTCAAGAACGACTGAATTTTGTGTGCTATTTCTACAGATATAAGTAGTATCTATTACCTACTAGTCTACAAAGGCTAACCAACACCACCTTATCAAGGTCTGTCGCCATTACGATAGCGTTAACAGCAATGTTGTGTTCAGACAGTGACTAAGTAGCAAGTCGCTCATAGGTTGAACCATCATCAGTCTTACGATCATAGGTATCATCATGCTACATGAAGGCTAAGAGCTTCCCACAAAGTTAAGAGTAACGCGGAAACCGTTCATAAGCTATTCAAGTTGATTTTTTTTTAAAGAATTTAATACACATCAAGCATGTGTTTATAATGTTAATATGTATAATTTTCCAAGAAATGTTAATAAAATCCCGATTTAGATTTAGAATTTATTTTGTGTAGTTTTTGAAAAATTCTCAATAACATTACGTTAAAGATCCGTCAAACATTCGTGCTTGAGGCACTGTTTTTCTTCGTGATAATTTATGTGGTAGGTACTCAGTACAAATTGCTGTAAGCTCATAGGACCAGATCAATAACCTATATTCCTCAAGAGTAGTCACGCTACCGGGAAGTTGGTAATAATAAACAAAATATTAAATATGTAAATTAATACGATCAAAGTAGTTTTATACATAGTTATACACAACCAATGTTAAGTGAAAAAGACGCCACCAAACACCATTATTGCATCATTTAATCCGACTAAGGCGTTCTTGTATTTAGTTTGTATAAATAAATAAAGTTATTAACTTTGTATAAATAATATCCATTTTGTCCTCGGTCACCTACCCTTGTCATTTAGTGGTGTCGCAAAAGCCGACTGGGGGAACTTCTAAACCGTGCACAGATCATAGCACCGAGGAGTCACTCCGCGGTGGCGACCCACCACAATCCACAACAGCAAAGCTATGCCAAAACGTAATAGCAATATAGCGACATATTGGAAAAACCAAATAAATAAGCACTAGCGTAGGAAGAAGAAAATCCATTTTGGTATGAACAAAACGAAATGTCCAAAAATGTAAACACTAAAAACAAACTTTACTGAATTTTTAATTCTATTGCATTATAATTCGTTTAACTAGAAAACTATTCAGTTTGTTAAACACTTACAAATACACATTAAAGATTTCTCACTTGATCACAGAGCACGGCTTGCTTTCTTTATTCTGTGCTTAGACTTACAGAGGATCTAGAAAAGTGGCAAACAATACAAATAGTTTCTAAGAGTTACAACGAAAACTCTAACATTTGACACGACGGTCGCCGTGGTATTTTTTCAGTATATTATGTTAGTTTCATACATTAAATCCTTTTTCCTAAGTGGCATTACTACTCGATTATCGATGACATTATTACTCGTAGAAACGATTTGCATCGTTTGCCAGTTCGCTAGGCCCTCTGTAAGTCTCGCCCTCTGAGGCTAGCCTCAGACATAAATAATTTGAATGATTAATGCAATTAAACAGAAATAGTACAAAATAAGGAAACCACAGGTGAAAAACATTAAAATATTTTGATAGCATTAATACTTCGAAACCAGTCACGATAATTTCTATATATACGTAAACAGGAAAGGAAACGCACAATTAAATAGAAATTAGTTTTATAGAGCAATATTAAATAAAATCTGAATCATCAATAAGTACCTAACCTAATGAAAGAGCAGCAGAGGAGTATAAGCAAATTAATACAAACAAATGCAGACAGTAAATTAAGTTCCTCTAATGAAGCTAATAAACTCTGTGGATATAATAAGATTAAAAATATTATGTTTAGCTGTTAGTCGTCTGAATGTAATTTAAAACAAAAGTAAGTACTCTCTTCGTGATTCTTTAGTATTATGTCTGTTTAACTCACTAACGACGGTCCTTGGCGCTACTAACCCCAATCCCTTGCCCCTGTGGAAATCAGGAAACTTCTAGCACCAACAGAACCACTACACTTTCCGAATAACAATCTAACACAGCCTAAACTTGCTTTATGATAACCAGAAAACCTATAAACGAATCAAACACCTCACGACGTAAAAACGATCAAATAAAAACACAACCAAATCAAGTCACAACATTGGATACAAAAATGAACTTCACTTATCTCATATCAAGTATAAAAATCAACTACGTAACAACGTTTAATAAGAATGTCTTTTAGTTTTCTGGTCCAAGGCCGCGCTCTCATCTCGAATGATAGCTGTTATATAATTCTGTTTCAGAAGGTTAAGAAATATATCTGATTGCTCGTGTATTTGTAAATGCAAAGCGATACGTTGCTCTAATTGAGTCTGATATAACGTAAGCATTGCTTGCAAAATATTTTTGCATACAACGTGTATCTTTTTTTAAAGTAATTAATGCAAAACCTGCATACGGTCCACAGTCTACACGAGGTAAGCGCAGTTCTTTACCGTAACCTTTAGATACTTCCACCCGTATTCAGACATTACTATGAGATCTCTCGACTCTTGGATAAGAAACGAACCAATCACAGAGCTTTATTAAACGCAATTACATTGAATAGGGCTCTGTGATTGGTTCGTTTCTTATCCAAGGGTCGAGAGATCTCATAGTAATGTTTGTAAATACGGGTGTTAGAAAACTAAGCTTGTAATGGGTGTGTGTATCCTGCTATTTCCATTTTGTATTTCCAATGGTGGAAATACTGGGACCATTTGTCTTACTATTTCCATTGCGGTTTGGCGAGACGATTGTCGCGCGTAGATCTTTAGTTGATGTTCACACAGGCACTATGTATTAATTAAATATTGGTGACACACTGTTTTATTGTACTAGGGACAAAGAATACATTCTAGGGATGTCATGATACGAAAGAAATGTTTTGTTTTGTGATTTGGATAAATTACTGCCAGCTGTATTAACAGTTACAACCAGTGGTCTTCTACGCACACCTATCCCAACTTTAGCGCACCATGATGTATTTGTGAAAAAGCTCTTACCATTGGTGATTTGTCACCATGGAAACAATGGGATATAACTAGGAAAAAACACTTGTCCTAAAATTTACATTTCGTATTTCCATGGAAATAGTGGGATACACCACTCGTAACCCTGAGATTATCCTCCTACGAAGTTTTAGCATCTTTAGTCACTATTAGAAGCAAAACACTGCTAAAATGTCGCGTTAACCAAGAGGGACTGGCCATCTTATCATTAACTGCCTGAAATAAAAAATATTGTTATCGCGACAGACTTTCAACATGTTGGTAGCTAGCTAGCCAGCCGGGCTTCAGACAAACCTTACCACCAACCAAACGGAGGACAATTTTGTGGGATACGTCTGCGGTTTTCTAATGCGATGGAGGGACTTAACGAGGCCTTTTAGTCTAGGGTACGCCTAGGCGTGAATAGGGCCACGTCAAGGTTATGTGCGAGTGACCAGCATACCCACTATAAACTTTCGGATTCCTTCTCTCCGCATATCGCCGACTTCGCGGGATCGTATATAAAAGTCATCCGCACGTACCTCCTGCGGTTGGACTCATTAGACCTCTGCTCCTCCTAGTGGGCAGGAGCTCAAAAATTAAGTGTCGAAGATGGTAAGTCAGGTGGAAAAGACCTTCACTTGGGAGTTTCAGCTGCTAGGACGAGGGCTGTCTTCTTAAATGCTGTGGGAGCGTAGTCATGCTTTTTCTTGCTCCTACCCTGCTCCGAATTTTATTTGAGGTTGGTTCAGGTTGTCTTTCTATTTTACAGCTTGCCTGACTCCAACCCAGTTACGCAACCATATTATTTACACATTAAAAGCTTACTTCCAACCAATCTATGTAGCCTTCTCTAGAAGCAAGTTAACTTATTAAACCTTATAAGTATAATTATCTCAGAAAGCGGCTGAACCATGAATGTGTGTCGGCGGAAGTGAGGGAGCGCCCAGCACCAACGCACACAGAGATAATGTACAGTCAGCATCATAAGTTGATTAACACTTTAAGTACCTTCCCTTACAATAATAATTATTCATTCAAATGGTGGGAACTATTACAAAACATGCGCTGGCGTTGCTATGACATGGTACTAAAGTGTTAATTTATGCTGACCGTACCTATATCCACACAGCCATGGCTATCCTGCGTTCGTGAGATAAAACATACTACACCAATCGGAGCTTTCTCGAGTCAAAACAACTAAATCGTTTTTACGTTCTATATCGCAAAAAAAACTACACATTTCCTAGTGGGAAACTACAAGTTGACAACAACAGGTAAGTAATTCAGAACGTACTTAATTACAAAAATTACTAGTTTTACACGAACTGTTATTATGACGGTGACATAAAAGCGTTTTCTGATAAGGGTATTCCCCCAGCGAATCTGAGAGGCAGGATAACTATTGATTGACTAATCAAACAACATAATTTTTAATGAGTTGAAAAAACCGTTTACTTAGAACATTTTGAGTTTTCTTAAAAAACACAATTTTAAAGAAAAATTTATATGGATGGATGGGGCTAATATCGCTTTATATCATAAAGACAAATGTTATCTATCTATATTAATACGTGATTAAATGCGCGCACGACGGAGCGTGGTGTGATATTGGCCATAATTAAAGTTCATATAGAGAACAAGTGCAGTGTGAAAAATCTAATTAATGTATATGATTGAATAAAAGAGTCTGCACTTTTTGCCGATCGATTAATCACTCTATACATAGAATATTTAGATCATTATAATCAAAAACAATAAAAAATGTTGACGTAACGCTGTGTCCTTTTGAAAAGTTGATATATTATTTCTGTGTAGTACCTAACACGATTTTCATAAAAAAAAAACAAAACGCGTTCTCTAGCTACTTGAATCGCTAAATTTGGATGTAATCGATCTAGAAAAGGTCACGGTCCGTTGCTGTTAATCCAACAATTAAAAAAATAACGTTTAATTTTTTAATTGCAACGTTTCAACTAATCTATATTTAAAATAGGAAAGTAGCCAATCACTACATTAATTGTCTGGCGCGGAAAATCTATTGCTGTTGGTTGATCGGTTGCAGGTTAGAGATAACTATAAATACAGCCTCAATTGTCTGTAAAGTAAATAAATTGGGATGAGGAATGTTATTTTTGAAAATTATACCAAAAATTAGCAAACATTCTTTAATGATTAAGACGAGCCTCGAAACCGCTACATTTCGCTATCCGGGCGAATATATTTCAATTCCAACCGAGTGACATGACTGAGATCAAAACGAGTTTATACAAGTCTTGCTCTTTAACTTTGTTCAAGTCTTTCACTTTAACATAATGCTGTTAGACTGTTTCTCATTACTGTGAAAACTGGAGAGGCTGAAATGAGGACTTAATTATCAACATCATTTAAGCCGAGGTCTTCCCGAGGATTTCCAACGGTTGGAGATCCTTAGGGGAGTTGGTGTCCAACCCGATCGGTTCTGCGCTGCACGCATCCAGCGGTTACCCGCGACATTCATCAGGTCGTCAGTCCGCCTTGTAGGGGGCTAACGTGAAACAAAACATTTTTTTAAAATTAGCTTATATCATGCTGGGCAAAGGCCTCCCCCAAACTCATCCACTGATCCCTATTCTGTGCCAGTTTCCCAGTCGCTTTTAAACCTCTTTATATCGTCACATCATCTTTTGTTAGGTCGTCCTCGTCGACGACAGCCGTCCGAGGGTACCCAGTGTGTTGCGATTTAAAAAAACATTAAAGTTTAAAATCAGCGGCCGGCCGTAAAATACAATGCCAAAAACTTCCCCGGACTGCTGCAGATGATTTTGAGTGTAACATCTATCCTGGTTGTTGACTTTTAAGTTTGTTTGTTTGTTTACTTTGTTTGTTTGTTTTTTTTTTGGTTTAGTGCCAGTTTTATGTAGGAGAAAACGCTGGCAACCTGTGAATATTTGTAGGCAATCGTGGCCCACACTGCCAGATGTGACTTTATGTGTAATAAATGTTACTTGAGGCTCTGCTCAACCCCTCACTACGAGCGTGATCGTATGTATGTATAAAACCTATAGCAGAATATTGATAGCAAGACATACTATGCCGATATGCGAAATTAACGTAATTGAAGACATTATAAATTACTTATGAATATATTTTAATACACAACGAATTAGCCATATGATGCCGGCAGAGTAGAATAGCATCACCCCATATTCTCCACTGGGTTTCGTAGAAGGCGACTAATGGATCAGCAAAGGGGTATTTATTGATCACCCAATACTCCGTCCACCAATCCGCATTGGGCAAGCATGGTAGACCACTGCCAAAACCTCCTTCGATGACAAGGAGAGGCCTTGTGTCCCAGCAGTGGGTCGACTTATTAAGGCTGTTGATGGATGATGATGACACAACGAACTACGTCTTCATAATATCCAATCAGCCATATCATAGTTCGTCGAATCTTGACCGCTGGGACTCGCATTAATCACATGAGTATTCAAGGTCTATCTGATATATAGACTCTTCCGCGACATTGTCTGAGCGATCCTGTTTCTCGGTCGCACCTTGTTAAAACATCGAAAGCGAGAGCGGGACAACAGATGTAATCTTACACGATAGATTAGATGTCTAGTGCACTGTTTATGGTGAATCTAATTAGTGTCATATCCTTTTACGTTTGTGAGTTAGTGTAGCATTCAATTGTATACCACCAGGAAATGTTGCTAGTGTAATTGCTGTTACAGTTTATATTGACAATATAACTTTTTTGTTTATTGGTTTACTGAAGGTTTTATTACATTTACGGTCAGTAACATCAAGTTTTAAGTTTACAGTTTTGCAATAAGCAAAAATGTTAAAAAACTGTTACCCGACTATGGAAATAATGTACTTACCTACTCCATGATTTTTAACGATTCTTGTGGTTGCTAAGCAACGAGAAAATATTTATTACAAGGCAAAATCGCCTCCCAGTCCGTTCATCAAATGTAGTCCATCTTACCCGGACTGAAATAACAAATCGATTGACATTTTATTAATCAAAATCGGGTGAATAGTTTAGGCGCAACGAAGGAACATACGTAAATAAATACAAACACACATACATACATAGACTGCTAAAATTATAACACGTCCTTGTGTTTCGCCGTAGACGGGTAAAAAGACTAAAAAGTAACGTAAAAGTCAACGTCAGTTCATAGTTGGTCGTTCCATTGTATATAACTTGGTTTAAATTATTACTTGGTGCAGGATAGTCAAAATTTCTCAATGTGTTCAAGTGTCCAAGTTTCTTGCTAATGTACGCTGAAAACTTGTCATTATTTTTGAGGCCCTGCATAGCCTATATTGCCAGAGTGATTTTAGTAACCAAATCTTACCTAATGCTGTGCTTGTCTTTTGGGATTCTCACAATACGGTTTCAGAAAAAGTGGGCAAAGTACTATTTTTTAAATTTTTTGATGAGAAGCTATTAGCTAACATTTCACCTGCTGGTAAGTGATGATAAGGGGAAGGTGAGGTGGAAGCGAGCTTCACCAGGAACCCTCAACTAATGCAGACTGGGTAACATTGTCATTTACCGTCGAGATGCTTTCGACGACAGACTCATAAGCCGGTGGTACCTATCCCACAGTAGCAGTAAAACTAAAGTGGACTTACGGTACCTCAAAATCCATCAGTCGGCGCAAGTAGATGTCATCCAAAAATTGATTTGCCTCACTCCAATTTACTTTAATTCTACGCAGCGACTTCTGACACGTCACGAATTGGACGTGGGATCCGCAACACACGAGCGCGGTTGGAGCGATGGAGTGATGGATTTGGATATCCAAAATTTTTCGTCACGCCATTCAAGCCACGGGAGATTCCTAACGGAATGATTTTGGCTTATTTTGGATTGATGGCTTGGCGTGATGTGGCTTGGAGTGATAGTAAGTTTCTTCAGTTAAGAGAGCATTAGCAGTGAATCTGTAGATATTAAAATTACAAAGGTTATGTAATTGCATAGGAACTGACAGAATATCAATCGCACAGCTTTGTCAATTATAAATAAGCGCCATAGATACCAGTCTGCACTCTCAAGGCCTCGCTCACAAAGACCATGCTTTTAACATTTTTAAAAGTTACAGTGAGTAAAGCTCTTTTAAAATAATACCTAGTAACCGAAAACACTAGGTTTGAATTGGAGTAAACCGCGAGTGTGAGTCAAGCGATGCCCCTATACGGTCACGGCACGCGGGCAGGTGCTTCCGTACGGCGAGTGTATGGTAACTAGGGTTTCCAACCATATTATTAAAAACAGTAGGTATTATACTTTTATTCGCTCGTTAATGTTTTTACTGTTACGAGTAATACAAAATACTGTTTTCATGACTGTTAATATTCCTAGCTTTACAAGCTAAAATGTAAACGGGCAAACTTTACTCCAAAAAATAAGTTTAAAAACATTTAATTTGTTAAAATATAGCTAATTTTATTTACTTTATCATTTGCCTTGCCTGCTCTGCTCCCAAATTTATTTGGGGTTAACGTCTTCTTCCCTACATTTCGGTGAGCCGTCATCTCAGCATTCAACTCCTTTATTTGCCATGTCTCACACAATCTACCCATTCTTTTCTTGGGTCTTCTTCTCCCCCTATAGTCCACATTCATATTCCTCACCTATTTCTGAGACCTAATATAGTTTATTTCTCGTTCAAAAAGTTGGCAGCCCTAATGGTAGCCCGTCGACCTCTGGGGCTAGTACCGGTCATTTGAACAGGTCATTACAACAGATGTTTTAGTTACTGGTCCAATTATTCTTTATTTAGAAGGGTTATATTTGGATCTTAATTGCCTGCATAGTCGACGATAATTTGTTTACTAGACTATTGTTGATGAAGAATGGAGATGAGGAGATTAATGACAAAGAATTTTGGTATCGCCAGATTATACGGTTTTTATCATAACTACATATTAGCGATCATTTTCATACGGGGATCAAACCATCTCCTCGTTAACAACTAGTTATGTTTGAACTATCGGAATCTACAACCTTTTCAAGAAGAAGCACTAATAATCTTTACCGCATTATTCATTAGGACGGCAGCTTAAGGATTTAGCCTGTATCTCAATGCAATCATATCGTTAGCCTATAAGGTCCTTCCTTTCTACACAAAAACAGCAAAAAAACGCAGCGGAGTCAATAATTGTTGGTTACTCGTTAAAACAAAAGACAAATAATTATTGTGTTCCTCTGAATCGGTGGTAGAGTATTTTAATTTTGATTTTGAAACAGCTGCAGTAGCAACCATGATCTACGGCTTGCGCCTTCCGAAGAACGGAGAAGCTCCAACCGAAATGCGAAAGGACTTAGGAGAAAGTTACGTCGAAACGGGAGCGCACAACGCACCAGAATTTTTGGTTTTGTTTTGTTGCTGTCCTAAAGTTTTAAAAACAAAATTAAAAGAATACAACCACTCTACGACAATGCGGAATACCCTATGAAGTATCTAGGAAAACAATTTGAGATACCTAACTACGTAGGAATGGTGACTTTTCACATCAAACAATATGGTAAGGAATTCGCTGCAAGTTGTCGGTGACCTTATCACACAACTAAATAGAAAATGTTTACTTATAACCAGCATATCTATAAATAAAATAAAACAAGTAATATAGAATATTACGACATGCTACGATAAGATTATTTAGTTATCAAAGGCAAAGCAGTTTTAAAAACAAAAGAAATTGCGTGACATTTAGGTAATAAATGCACTGTCGGAGTTTTAGTAGTACCTATATTTTACGTAGGATGGGTTTGAAGGTGAAGTTTGCCACACTTGTTGATTGGCTTAAATTTTTATGAAAAGAATTAAAAATATATATCTATATGTATTTTTTTAGGCTTTATAGGGGGCTTCCCACCTTAGTCGTGCGCATAAAAAGTGTCGTCTTACATTTATCACTTAACGCCAACCTCCTTACTCTCCTTTATAATATAGAGGAAAAATCCCTTTGTCTTCCTTCTGTAGGGGAGTTAAAAATAAAAATAAAATTTTAATGACAGTTCTTCTGAACTGTGCATAGTTGCCACTTACTGTAAAAAAAATCCGACATCACCCCAAAAATATAATTTCTTCATATTTCACCCTTATTATGTCTGCTTTGGTAGGTAATTGAATTGGTTGTTTGTTTAAAAATTGTTGACGAGAAGCAATGAACTTACTAGGATTTAATGTTCAATTCGACTACATTTTATATGGCAAGTTTAATCAATCACAAAACACGTCCAAACAAAATCTAATGGAATTCAAATTCTTTGTTTCGAACATTTGCGCAGGAATATTTTCGATTCCATGATTTATCTCGAGAAAGCATGATTCAGGTTCCGAGTGTTTTCGATAGTTTCTACAAAGAACTTTCGACATGTGTTGTCTTTGTCAAATGAGAAGCTCAGTTGCGTTGTTTCTTGAACTGAGACTATGATCACAGAATTAAGCAATGTAATCCTTACGTACAAATATTAGAATGACGAAATTTCTATGCCGCTCTCTTTTGCAACAGAGCAATTTGGTTTATGATTGGGAATTGGAAACCTATCTATTGTTTCTGTTTCACAAATGCTATTGCTAAATGATAGAAATTAAGAGAAAAGATTAATCTTCATCGACCTCATATTAAAGTCGTTTTTAGATTCGTCACGCATTATTGGTTTGTTAATAAACTTTCTGTACAATTTTACCTTATATTACGAGAGTGTCAGGCCGTATAAAGAACAGATAGGTAATAATAAAAATAACATAGTAAAATTATAATGCTCCTCTTAAGGGACTAATGAACCTAGGGTTTCTTTGGTCGTTTCTTCTCCGCCTCGGCATATAAAAATTGATATTTAAATAAAATAATAATTTTCTCCTCAAAAGTCCTACTTTAGATGATTTACAAGTACTTACTTAGTAAAGTCCATTTAAATAGAGAACTTTATGATTTCGACTGAAGGTCTGACCATCTCCTCAACAACAATAAACAATATTGCATAATCATGATCTTAGCGAAGATGGTGCTAGCCAGATTCACTTAAGTTGCAGAATGCACCGATGTATGACAGTTACCTAAGGCATATTATAACAATAGTCTCCTAGAATCATGCTTCAAAGTACAAGTTACCAGTATTGCACCATTCAGTGTCGACATACCTGCAACAAATTTAAGAAACAAAATTAAACTTCAAAAATCGTTACAAAGGAAAAACCCTTTATATTTTATAGGTCCATTGCTTAATCAGAATCATTGGGAATACGAAACAGACAGGTGTAACGTGCGCTTTATAGTGTTTAACTGTTTTTACAACAAAAATTTGGGTCGAATATAACTCTTAAAACTTTTCTTATTCTAAATTACATTGGCTTTCATAAAGTATTTTATTTTACGAATACGAACGTGAGTTATGGCTGTATGAGTTGATGTACGAGTGATAATCTACTTTTGATGCTGACTGTACCACGAAACAAACCGAACACAAGTTGTGTAGGAATTGACTTTTGGGACGTTTACAGTGAACAGCGTTTAAAATACATTGCTATTTTTTTAAAACAGCAGAAGCTCTTTTCAGTAATCTACCGTTGTAAGTCAAATACAGTTCTTACGGAGCCCGATCCGCTCGCAGTGGAATGCCGTGATACCGGTGAGAACCACTGGAGCGCAGAGGAGATTAAATGGTACCCCCTTGCCAATAATGTTTAAATCCGATCCACTGGAGCTTCTAAGAGAGGTACAGTAGATCTGCTAGCATTATTATAGGTCTGCTGACGCTCTAGGAAGTAGTCTCAAGCTTACAGAAGACGGCAATCAAACTTTTTGCTGCAGTTGAGTTTTATAAAATATGGTCATTTGAAAAAGACTCGCTTTAAAATAAGCATTTTGTTTAATTCATCGGCCCTAAAACTCACACATAAGCAATAAGCATTGGCCTTTATAAACAAATTAAATTATTCAGAAATATTTGTCTATTAATGAAATCAGATATTCAGTTTTGATAAGGGAATTCACCAGCGCAAATATTACGTAGGTCTGTTAAATACAGGTTTTATTTAGTGTTTATCGATGTGTTAAGACGGAACTAGTCCTATAAATCGATGAGTCATTATCTTGTAAATGCGTGTGACATTAAAAAGTATAATAATAAAGTTCCATTCTCAGCTACAGTGTATAATATATAGAACCTTAATCGAGCAACTGAAAAACAGCCGGATCTAAAAAAAATAATCTACCGTTTCGATTGTAAACAACGCAATTATATAAATGGGACAAGAATTTTCCTTTACTTTTTAAATTCATTGGAAATTTGGAACGTGTGCGCCGTTAGCCTACATACTGTCGTCTCTTTTATTACTATGCCTGTCCCTCTCTGTTTATGCCAGCCTATAAATTCTGCTGGCTGGCTAGGCTTCAACCTAGTTGGGAATTCGAAATTAATAGTCGTACAAGCTGAATAACCTACATAATGTTCATTACCATATGGAATGGTTTCAAAACAACCTCACTTTGGGATATTTAAAGGAAGGCAAATGGTCTCAATCCATACAAGCTTAAAGCTTTGGTGTTGCAAATGTCCTTGGGCCGCGGTGATTACTTACAACCGTCTGCTCGTTCGTCCCCTTTTTGATTCATAGCCGTGAGTAGTATAAAGTATACAATTGTAGGAAACTAAACCTTCACCTTCGTTAGAGAATAAAAGGAAGTAGACAGCAAATGTAGCTGAGAATCTGGTATTTTAAACACTAACCTTCGCCTCGTTGTCATCCTTAAGTTTTCTTCCTCACGCTTTATTTAGAAAGAACATGACGCCTGAACATGTGCTGAGAAAGTATTCCAGAAGTTCAACAAAGAATGAGTCAGCTAAATGGGTACGTCATAATATAATTAGAACCAACAAAGATTTGCATATATGTATAGGTACTTACTGCTATAAAGAACATTGTCCTCAAAAGTAAAGAAATTGCCACGGCACAGTGCAATATCGACAATATCTGACACAATCCAACGCAATATTTCTTCTTTGAAATCAATAAACCAAACAAGATTGAAGAGTACAATAGTCTTCAGAATAATCTGAAAGAGGTTTATAAGAGTCTTAGTGACTTAAAGCAGTAAATATTACAAATGTTGCCAGCATTAGGTGAAATATTACAACGGACTTTAATCTGTGCAATGCATTTAGGATATCTGAATTTAAAAGTTAGATTTATCGAATCATTCATTGTAGACCAATCACTATCTTTCGATTTAATGATCAGATACTAGAGAGAGAGAAATATTGATATTTAGGGTTACTCTTGTTTTAATGTAGTGCATAAAGGACAACATTGTCCACTATTACAATTTCGCTAACTCAACCTAAATGAGCTAGCAAAACCTTGAGAAATTTCATTTCCTAACATTTTCCAGAACTAAATGTGATTTCCGTCATAACCTCAATAAATTTCAGCAAAAACATGGCCTATTTGACTCGAAAGCAATTACGTATCCTACTTATCCTACTTAGTAATAGAAGTCCTAATTTCTCCGAGCAACCAGGTACGAATATAATTTGATTCAATATAACACGAAGTCGTAGCTTTATGGTACAACAGCTAAGACATACTTAGGTAAAACATATCAAAATATAAACTGAACCAAAATTTTCTCTAATGACAACTGATTAGTAACTAAACCAACAGGCTATTTTGGAGAAATAATAATGTTTTGCTAAAGATGAGCAAACATTTAGTAACGTCTATGTATAAATCTTCTTCAACAAAAGGAAATAGTCGTTACATTTATTACAAAAGCGTTACATACTTACTTTAATCGGACAGTCACGATGAATACGTTAATACAGTTTAGAAATATGTAAGATTGAAATATACCATTACCATCATTATTATAGAGCTTATAAACATTGTACGCAATGCAGTAATATGGTAAACATATTATTTCCTGTTTGAGTCTCACAAAAGATATCACTTGCAATGTAATGTTCCAATTATTGGCAGCAATGATAAGTACAAACAAAACAATATTAACAGAGCAGAGACACTCCTCTCATTCTTAATTCAATGTCGAAGGCAGGATTTATTTTAAAACTGCTAAAGCTATGCTAAAGCACATGATTCCACATGACGAATAAGAATGAAGATGAAACAATATGCATGTGATGTGGATTCATGGTGTCGGGTTTAACATCTAAGAAGGTTTGTTAAAAATAAAGGCAGCACTGAAAATCATTGAAAAATGCATGGATAACCGTTAGCTTGCGAAAAATCAAACGGATTGTAGACAGTGTTCAGTAAGCGAAACAAATTGGCACAAGTCACGACGTTTGATAGCGTCTACTTAGTCATTTGTCACGGAAAAGAATCAAAATGCCGGTGAACTATTGTTGTTGCTAACTCCACAGTGATTGGTGATTAGAATAGAAACTGATATCAATACAGAGGAAATGTTTTAAACTAAGTAAATGTAATAGTAAAGTTAATATGATGTCCTTTACATTCAAGAAGTAGAATATCAATGAGTCTCATGGTCCCGCAACAAAATAAGATACCACTACAAATTGATTGGTAGTGGGCACATGCGCTTTATGAATGCAAAAAGAAATCAAAACTCAAACTTGACGCAACACCAAGTAAGTTGAAACCATTCAGGAAACCGGTCGTATCATACCAAGCGAAGCACCATATGAAAACAGATGAGATGTATATTTAATCCTGGAATATTTTATTTTTGCGTTTACAAACTATTAATACTAGAAAAATGCACTGAAAAAAAATCGACTTGCCTCAGGCGGGACTCCTATTATCATACAAATGAGTTTAAATGTTTGTCCGTCAATCTCGCCACGCGACTACACGGTATGGAACGTGGTAAATTACTTGTCCAATGTTCATAGCTTGAAATGAGTCGAACACAAAGCATTCTATGGATTCATAGTGCGGATGTCGGGTCCATAGCATTGCAGAAAGTGCCTGGGACATGTGACTTAAGTGTAGGTTCATGGGTCCCATTTATAACATACATAATATATATATGCTACTTTATATCGCAGTATAAGATAAAACCTAGTTTTAATACAACGAAAGAATAAGAAACATTGCTCAGAATATATTAAACATAGGGTGGGGCATTGAATGTAAAGTATTGGACATTGATCTAATCAGACATACAGTTATTTAACTAAACACCAGTCCGGTGTCGGCTTATAGAAACATAATAAAGCCCATGCAATGAGATCACGTAATTAGATTAGTGACGTAAACCGTTATGCTATGGTGCATGCGTGAATCAGCGAGTCACAATGAACTTACTATTGTGAATTAGTAGGTAGTAGGTAACTAAGGTAGTTATTAATTTCAGAAGGTGCAATCACAAATGTCACTGTTCCACCTGATGGTGGGCAAAGTTCAAAGATACGAACTGTCACACTCGCCTTGCCGACCTTCAAGGTGCTTCTTCACGCCTCGCAACGACCTAAGATTGTAACGAGGGTACACGTGGGCTGTCCGAGAATTCCATTTCTTGATTGTGGGACATAGAAATGAGTCACTGTCGCCTACAGGCGCTTCCTTTGCAATACTGACGTAAGAGATGCGCGCTGATAAGCCTTTAATCAGATGAGTGTGTTTTATAAAAAAAAAAAAATATGTCAAACTTTATAATTTACGTTGGTACTTATAAGTTATTTATAGATTTAAAAATGCTGTAAAGTTTGCAATAAATCTTTAAATAAATAAATAAATCTCCCCTACTCTGTGAGTTCTAGCAATTTGACTAATCGAAAGAAACACAATGCTACAAAAATGTCAGTGACACAGTGACGAGCGAGGTGGTGCCTCAGTTTGGGCGCTCCAAATTAGAGCGGCTAATGCGCTGTGCTCTACCTCTCTTTAAAGGGTTGTTGACCCGTTGTCTATTATTCTTAATTTTACTGCATTTTATACCGTACCCTTCAAATTCGTTGAGTTCGATTCAAGTTCACTTCGTAAAAATGCAAATTCTTTTCGACTGCATTCAGCGAGATAACAAAGACAAGTTATAAAGACATTGCTTTATTTGATGACGCAATCATATTGAGTGAGATGTAACTAAACTGTTTATATTTTTAAAGCATAGTTATTAGCGAATAATTTGTTGTCAAACCAATGCAGACTTGTGTCTTGTCTACCAATAGCTCTAAATAACCATACAGTTTGGAATTCTAAATGGGCTGTGCATTTTCAAAAAACACTCGAATTACAATCAAAGTTGTTTTTTTTCTTGGGATGTACCTTTTTTATACTACGAGATGGCAAACAAGCTGGTGGCCCAATGGTGTTAAGTGGTTACCTTCGCCTATAGACACTTGCAATATTAAGGGTAAATCACTTAACACTGCAAGTGGATAGTAAAAAAAAAAACACTGCAAGTGCGTTGCCATCCTGGGGACTAAGATGATATGCGTTACATGCCCAGTAATTACACTGGCTACCCTTCCCTTCAATCCGAAACACAGCGAACTGCTTCACGGCAGAAATAAGAAACTAAGACGGCAGAAATGAGAACATAGAGAATATAACAATGCCTAACGAATAGGAACAACAATATATTAAAGCTGGGCCAGGCCAGGGTAGAAAAACGTCAAAAAATAGTATGCTTACTATCGTCCCTTTGCAACAAACATATTACATTATGCAATAACAAATGACAATGTTGCTTTAATAAAATTGTAAAGGCGACCTATTCTCGCAGAACAAGTAACTTTTAAAGGTTAATATAGTATTGCTGAGTAGATTATTATCGTATGAAATAAATACATTTTCAAACACATTAATGTATTTACTACCATCTACCTAAATGTTAAATTTAAATAATTGTAATCTCCAAATTAGAGATTATTTCCAACGGTTACCTAGAATCTGCAGTACTTATACCCAAGTCCTAGAACAATTACAGGACAGTTAACCTTCGGCAGAATAGGCTTTTTTATATACACGAAAGTGTAGGGGGGGGGGGGGGGGGGTCGTCAGGGCCATGACCGCGCCCGAAGTCCCCCTCGGATGCGGTCCGATGACTGCTCCTGGTGTCCTCGTCAAGAGGACGCGCCAAGTCGTGCAGCCGTCGGTGAGGAGGCGGCCTATAAGGCCGGCGTCGGCCACCGGCCCACAGGGGCTGGCGTTAGTCGGTAGCCCCTGTGGGCTGCTGGCCAACAATTGGTGTACAAGTAGTGCCTAGGCGGGCAGCGTTGGGACGGTCTCGGTGTAGTTGCGCTCACGTGCGCAGATCCCGAGCCGTCCCGCAATAGCGCACTGGAGGTCAGGCCGGGGTGGATGTTTAGTGGGTATGGAGGGAACGCCTTTACCTCGAGTCCCACATATCCCCTGCGGTTGGCACCACCCCGCAGGGACGATGCGTAAATGCATTTGACCTCACCAACAAAAAAAAAAGAGGCTCGCTACCAGAAGGCTCGTCATATTAAGTCACTACAAAAAAATGGTAACTTAAAAGGATAGATGGGTGATCAGACACTGCATGGAGATCGATATATGGACCGGAAATTACTGGAACCGATCTGCCTGTGGTAATATCTGAGACTCATTACTCAACGTTTGATTTTTTTCAATGCGTGGGGTGGGGATCGTTTCGAAGGTTAAAGTATTGGGGCTCATTGGATAGTAGATAGATATGACATAGATTTATTTTGCAATAGTATTGCCTCAATTGAACAGCGTCGGTGGCGTAGTGCGTAATATCCCACCCCGGAGGCACTGGTTCGAACCCCGCCACGTATATACTATTTATATTGTTAACGTATTCTCAATTCATATGTACGTTTAATCGACGCTTTTACGGTGAAGGAAAACACCGTGACAACAACCTGCACACGCCAATGAAGAAATTCTTAGGTTGTGTGTGAAGTCGACCAACCCGCACTTGGCGAGCGTGGTTGACTAAGGCCTAATCGCCCCTAATGTGAGGTAGGCTCCAGCTCTTCGGTGGGGACATTATATGAGCTGTTGATGATGATTGCCTCAATAGGGCGAGCATTGGCAGATATATTTAGAACTTACCGGAAAGATATAAAAAGTTGGGCAAATAATTGAAAAAAAGAGTGTTAATTTTTTTCCTGGATGTTAGTAGGTAACTATACAATAGAAAAATGCACTGAAAAAAATCTACTTGCCTCAGGCGGGACACGAACCCGCATCTTCCGCAATCCGGGCGGCTGCGTTGACCAATTACGCCACCGAGACACTGCTTTTCGCTGTCGAAAATTTGTCACTGCTTGGTGCTTATGTTTTTATGGTAAAGCAAGTCGATTTTTTTAAGTGCATTTTTCTAGTAATAATATTTACGCGTATGTAAACGCAAAATAAAATTATTCCATAAGGTACCTATGTATTAAGGATTTGATTTATTTTGCTACATGTGGAAATTTGTTCCTAGGTTTTAGATCTTAGGCAGATATAAAATGGTTAATAATGCTGTAAACCTTCCTTAAGAAATAAATAAAAAATAAAAAAAATAGATCGATAGTGATAATACAAAATACTCTGTTGGAATATTAACAATAATATTTTTAAACTACTCTAATCGTCGCAAGAAATGCGTGATATATTTTAATAGCTATTCCGTGCACTGTTAATGAGATTTAGAATAGAATCAACGTAAATTGTCTTCCTACTTAGGCATTAAGATTATGAGCTGACAAATTGAAAACTCAAAGAAGTCGTGACCGACCACACCTAACATATTCAGGGTTTCATAACGTAAATATTGTATATACTGTCATTACCATGGTAACATTTTCCATTACCCTTCCTTTTCTAGAAGGGCTCCATTCCATGCCTTTTATATTGATGAATAATGTGGCGTTACTTTGCGGAAATCGATCGCAATTCGCAAACAACACGGAAATAAAATATGATATCCTAACACATGTTTTGATGTTTTACTGTTGAGGTCGATGCCGCCGCGGTCGTGCGTTCTTCGTAGCGATCAGGAAAGCTAAGCTATTAAGCGCGGTCGGTACTTTCCTCCGTGCTTCAGAAGGCATGTTAAGCTGGTGATCCCGGGTGCTGTTGAAGAATACCAGTCGTTCCCAAGGAGGGTTGGTGTCAGGCACACGGTCGTAAAAATCTAATGCCAAATCCTTTAGCAGTAATTGTCGATATTAAAACATACTGTGCCGACCCCAAACAAATTGGGAGATGGGAGCATGGTATGAGAAAGAAAGTTGTTTTGTTCCAGAAATTTTTTAACGATTCAGACTGGTTTCAAACAGAAACTAAACTAAAAACTGAATAAGGGCGCCTTCAAATTATTCGCGTTGCTGCCACGCGACACGAAACGACTAATTTAAAGGCGCCCTAAAGGCGGCGGTTCGCGACGTGACCGCGACCGGAGACCGAGACGAGAGACAGAGACAGGAGACCGCCACCGGCACTTGTTCTTTAGATTTGTACGGGCGACAGTTCGCGCGTGCGACAGAGACGCGAGACCGAAGACAGCGAGACGGTCGCCGTCCCGGACCAGTAGTGTCTCGTGTCGCGCCCGAAGTTTTGTAGTACTTAATAATATGAATGCAAATCATCGTCTACTTCTTCCTCCAATAACTCTACGTGGCGTTCCATAACAGTATTTAATGACACACTAAAACACAATTCACTCCATCAAGAGACTCTACGATACTGAGGTACTTGCGGTCTCGCGGTCTCGTCTGTGGTCTCGGTCTCGCCCCGCAGTACATACAGAAGAGACCGAGACACTTGTCGCGGTCTCCTGTCTCGGTCTCCTGTCGCGGTCGCGGCGCGAACCGCCACCTTAAAGGTGGGCCGGGTCTCTGTCGCACGAGTGAACTGACGCCCGTACAAATCTAAGGAACAAGTGCCGGTTGCGGTCTCCTGTCTGTCTCTCGTCTTTTTCTCCGGTCTTTCGCATTTTGATCAGTACCCGTAGTGTAAGTTTTTTAGTATACAAAACGCACTGATTGTAGTTGCGTTAAGAGCTTAATTTGTATGGGAAACATGATTTGCGCTTCTCTCCGCTAGGGGCGCTATTCACGTTTCCTATACAAATTGAGCTCTTAACGCTACTAAAGTAGTTGCGTTTTTTATACTAAAAAACCCGCAGTCTCTGTACTACGGGTACAGAGACTGCTCATCATTTGTACAGTGGCATCGGTTGAGACAACACGGCTTACGCTGTCTTTTGTACTGTTTTTAAAAAGAAAAAAAACGTAAAAAAGCGTGTTAGTCGTGATACCCACAGAACATAGATATAAGAGGTTATATCTATGTTCTGTGGTGATACCCCTATGCCCAAAAGGATCGCCCTTCATCTACCATTCGCGCGTTTGTATCATCAATACAAACGCACCAATCAGCATCTACAGCGCCAAAAACGCGAGTACCTAAAACACGCGTCGTCTGAACGCCGCTTAAAATACGCCGTCACCGTGTGCTATCACTCTAACATCCAAATTATAATGTTTTAACGACGCCATTGCATGGTTGAATTGAATTACGATAAGTTATCGCCAGTTGCAAATCAAGTTTAAAGGTATTTACTGGAATTATTAAAAAGCGTCGGTGGCGTAGTGCGTAAGAGCGTCGTCTCCTACCCAGGAGGCATAGGTTCGATCCCCGCCACGTAATGTGTTTTCAAATTTTGAATTCATATGTACGTTTAATCGACGCTTTTACGGTGAAGGAAAACATCGTGAGGGAAACCTGCACACACCTATGAATAAATTCTTAGGTTGTGTGTGAAGTCGATCAACCCACACTTGGCCAGTGTGGTTGACTAAGGCCTAATCGCCCCTAATGTGGGGTAGGCTCGAGCCCCTCGGTGGGGACATTATATGAGCTGTTGATGATGATGATGATGATGGTGACTGGAATTATTAAGTGTTTATTAACAGGTCTCACTTTAGCATTAACCGGCGAGTTACCTACTGATATACCAAAGAACTACAATACCTAAGTATGAATAAAACCTTCCGTGATCATGCACTCGGCGTCATTACAATTGTGTCGTTAAAGACCTATTGGGATATACATAATCCCATTGTGTCAACGTAACAGTACTTATTTAAGTGAGAGGGAATTAAAATACAAAAATAAATATATTTCTAAGACCACATCAATCGCCAATACAAATAAAATTTTGAGATTCTAAACTATATTAAGCTTAATTTTAAAATAACCACGACATTAGAATTCGTTATGAAAATTGGCAAACCGATATATGCCTTTCTAAAGCTTCCGTAATCTCAAAACTATTATTGCTTAACTAGGTTTGTGCCGAATTCAAATACCAAATGACTATAACCTAAGACGTATAAAGAGTTACATTACAACACCGACCCGCAACTGTTACAACGGTGTTGTAACCTTCGGTAACAACACTATCGTGACAATCCATGGTGACTGTGTAACATATAATTTGCCGAAATTACACCATACCTTTTGAGCTTTATATTTGGCTTACATAGAAAGACATACATTTCTCTATGTTAAGAGATATTCCGTTCAGTTTTTTTATTGGGAAAGTAATCACGCTCAAATCCCAATTACAGAGTGCCTCAAAATAAATTTGTCACTTTGAACATTTTCACCATTATTTAAACTGTATTTAGATAATAATACACGTCAAAACAGGACTGAATTTTTGAAGGAAAACTTCTTTACGCACGCTCGACTTGAGTAAGCTGACGAGATCGCTACGGAAGTTGAGAGGGAGATATAAGTTAGTGCAGATAGAAAGAGAGAGAGAGTTACTTTTCGTTTATTATTATTATTATTATAGAAGTTTTACTTCAGTCATGTGATCTAAAGCACACTCGTTTTTATTTATTTATCATTTCTGCAATAAGGGGGACGCCACAATAAGTAATTGGGAGCCACTGGGAGTCTCTGCTGTAGAACGTAGGCCATATTGCTGTCGTGTAATTATAAACCTTAAGAGTGTACCAGTACCAGCTATTGCACACAACATTAGTGTGTTTTTAGGAAAAATATCTGGGAATGTATTGACGAGTACGCAGAAATATGATACAGTTAAAATAAGCATTGCTTGACCAATATGCAGTTTTGACGAGTATGCAGAAATATGAACTTGACGAGTAGAAAGAGTTTTGCATCGCTTGACCAATATGCAGTTTTGACGAGAGTGTCGTAAATCATCATAACTATCTTGATTTGGAATTTATTTATCATTTAATTACCAGATCTGATGATACAGCAATTCACAAACGGACGTTAGATAAATAAAAACGTTGAAGAAAAAATAAAACAACAGCATCCAAAACTTCGCAATGTAATTCAAATGCGAAATTATCTCAAAAACTTATTACCATATTCTATGTTGGCAATCGGCTGAAGATCGCTAGCGTCTTATATAATCTTTTGTATTTCGATATTCTTATTATATGACATTTTAATGTATTTGTACTTTTTGATACTACTTATTTTTCAGCTGTAACAAAATTTTTAGTTAGGCTTTTAATTTCGTAGTCGCGTTTTCATCATACTCACCATGAACCAGATACAATCAACACTCCGTGCTTATTATTACCGAAAAATCAAAGTATACTTACCCTAATTTAAAAAACGTTACAATCCACATCCTCATTGTCGAAAACTTAATTCTGTTCTTTTGGCAAGCGACCAAGTACGAGCGAAACAAAAAGAGAGCATAATACTAGGAAAATGACAAGGCGCAAAAACTGCACGCTTCCTTGTTCCATCTTCCGATGTTTATAAAGAGGAACTACGGCGAATGACCTGCTGACTCACTGTCAGACAAAGAGCTTGCAATTGGAAGCGACAAAACAACTAGAAGAAATCTCCGGGGTGTGGTCTCAACAAGAGAAACTGCGCCTCGCGATTCACCTAAAGCGTTCTTCCATTGACAGAAATATCGCCCATGTCATTTTGATGCATGTGTTTTGAAATTTGCATGTTTTGCAAATATATTCCAGTGCCTTGGAATTTTTAGTGCGTTTTCATAACAAATGACATCTAGAAGTTTAGTTCAAAGTTAGCTTTAGGACAGTAGACAATTAATACAAGAAAATGCGAGTTTTGATACAATTTCTAGGATACCGAACAAATCAATTTTTTTATAAATTTTTATGTAATATAATATAAATTGTTATCTCGTTATAAAGAGTATTCAGAGAAGAATTCTTCTAATTAAGGAAACGTCTTCACATAATCGACATATATATAGTCCAGTCAACAAGTTCAAAAACGTGAAAAATAGAGATAAAGCTCCTAAAAATATGAGCAATAGCTCATTGGATTCGGAACGACCTCTAGAAAAATGAGTTTTGAGGATTTTACTGCACGTAAAAAATTGCAATTGTTATTAACAAAATAAGATGAAAAAAAAGAGGTATTTACGTTTTTGTTAATAACTCATAAACTATTAATATTTAAGATATTTGGAAAAAAGGTCCTTAAAGAGGAGGAAATTTCCGAAAAAAAAGTCCCAGCTCCCGGAACTCTACCTCTATTATTTATAATTTTAATTTAACGCTGAAAATAGGGCTCCGCGCAGCCATTACGGCATGGGCGCACTGCCGTTAAAGACAGTTTCTTACATAAAATTATTTTTTTATAGTAACAAATATGAATTTAAAAATTTAAATAAATTATGGTGTCATCCAGATACTTGAAAGAATATATTCCCGTTGGAATTTTTTTTTTAAATTAATCTTTCAAAAAGTTATGCAATTGTTAATTAACGAATTTTTTTCCTATCTCCGTTTTCATAAATGACGACATAAAAATTTAAATAATAAACCTATAAATTTTTGGCTCTGTGGAGCTCTTCTTATATATATACTTAACAAGATCCCGCGATAAAAGTTTATTAAAGTTAATTATTTTGTTTATTACAATTTTTTAAAGTTAACAAAAAACGAAAAGTCTAAGAAATGTTATTAAAAAATTTTTTTTAAACAAATGTTATATTATTGCTGCTTTCTTATCCAACAATGGCATTAAGTAACATTGGAAAAAATTTTTTTACATCATTTGTTAAGAAATTGTTTATAAACAAATAGACAAGTTAAAGATTTAAAGAAATTTTTTTTTTACCATTATGTTGTCTTGGCAAAATAATGATTTTAAAAAAAAAATTTTTTCTTAAATAATTTTTTTTATTGTTTATAATCGTTTTTTTTATATTTCGATTGTTTAAATAATTAGTTAAGGAATGATTTTCTCCTTAAAAATCATAATTGGCATTTCTTCATAGGTAAATAGAAAAAAAAAAATTTTTTTATCAATAATTTCATTGTTTGTTAACTTAACAATTTGTTATAAACAAATTCTAACTACCGTTATATTTTTTTTCTAGAGCTAAAAAAAATAACAAAAACAGCCATATAATAGGTTGGGGAAAAAGTTTCTTCGCATTTTTTAAGAAAATTCAAAACATTTTTTAATATAGTTTATTTACATTTAACTAAATTATGTAGGTACTATTTTGTTCGATAACTTTTTGCCATCTTGTAGGTAGGGACATGATCCCATTGCTATAGAAATTTTGGGACTTCTGGTCAAAATACTGCGACAAGTGGTTTTGGCAGTCCTCTCGTGATGTTAACCTGACACTGCCTAAAGAATTCTGAAGAGACCGAAACAGGTGGAAATCTGAAGGTGCAAGGTCAGGACTATACGGCGGATGCATTAACACCTCCCAGCCAAACTCTCTTAATTTTTGCTGAGTGGCTAAAGATGTGTGAGGTCTAGCGTTATCATGATGAAAAACCACACCCCTTCCGTTGATTAATTCCGGCCGCTTTCTCTCAACATCTTGCTTTAATCTCATCAGTTGTTCGCAGTAGAGTTCAGAATCGATGGTCCTGCCTGGTGGTAACAGCTCATAATGAATAATGCCCTTCCCATCCCACCACACACACAGCATCACCTTGTTGCGAGTTAACCCGGGATTCGCCACAGTCTGTGAAGCCTGACCGGCCTTTGACCACGACCTTTTTCGCACGTTCTTGTCGTACGTGATCCACTTTTCATCACCAGTTATCAGCTTCTTCAAAAATGGTTCGGTTTCATTACGTCGTAATAAAGAATCACAAATGAGTACACGGTTCATTTGGTTTCTTTCAGTGAGCTCGTGAGGTACCCAAATGTCGAGCTTTTTTGTGTACCCAGTTTTTTTCAAATGCGCCAAAACTGTTTTGTGGTCAATTCCCAGTTCTTCAGCTACGTCGTAACTACTGACATGCCGATCTTGCTCCACTTTTTCAAAAATGGCATCCATTTTATCTGTAATAGGGCGACCAGAGCAACATGCATCTTTGACATCAAAATTTCCGGATTGAAAACGCTTAAACCAAATTTGTGCTACTCTCACAGACACTGCACTAGGTCCATAAACATCGCAAATTTTTTTCGCGGCTTGCGTTGCATTTTTACTTTTTTTGTAGTAAAATTTTAAAATGTATCGAATTTCTTCATTAGATTCACTCATCTTGGCGGTACGAAAAACAAATGAAAATCACACATTTTCCTAATTTGAATTTGGAATTATGTTCTTTAAAATTTAAACTTTCAATGATACCAAAACCAGCCAGATACAAATAGTATAGCCAAAGAGATTTTATTACAAGTTAATACATACTATAATGCGAAAAGACTTTTTCCCCAACCTAATATATCAAAATACTAAAAAAATTTTTTTTCTATTTTTTATAACGCTTTTATATTAATTTTTTTTTTAGTATTTTGATATATATGGCTGTTTTTGTTATTTTTTTTAGCTCTAGAAAAAAAATATAACGGTAGTTAGAATTTGTTTATAACAAATTGTTAAGTTAACAAACAATGAAATTATTGATAAAAAAAATTTTTTTTTCTATTTACCTATGAAGAAATGTCAATTATGATTTTTAAGGAGAAAATCATTCCTTAACTAATTATTTAAACAATCGAAATATAAAAAAACGATTATAAACAATAAAAAAATTTATTTAAGAAAAAATTTTCTTTTAAAAATCATTATTTTGCCAAGACAACATAATGGTAAAAAAAAAAATTCTTTAAATATTAAACTTGTCTATTTGTTTATAAACAATTTCTTAACAAATGATGTAAAAAAATTTTTTCCAATGTTACTTAATGCCATTGTTGGATAAGAAAGCAGCAATAATATAACATTTGTTTAAAAAAATTTTTTTAATAACATTTCTTAGACTTTTCGTTTTTTGTTAACTTTAAAAAATTGTAATAAACAAAATAATTAACTTTAATAAACTTTTATCGCGGGATCTTGTTAAGTATATATATAAGAAGAGCTCCACAGAGCCAAAAATTTATAGGTTTATTATTTAAATTTTTATGTCGTCATTTATGAAAACGGAGATAGAAAAAAAATTCGTTAATTAACAATTGCATAACTTTTTGAAAGATTAATTTTAAAAAAAAATTCCAACGGGAATATATTCTTTCAAGTATCTGGATGACACCATAATTTATTTAAATTTTTAAATTCATATTTGTTACTATAAAAAAATAATTTTATGTAAGAAACTGTCTTTAACGGCAGTGCGCCCATGCCGTAATGGCTGCGCGGAGCCCTATTTTCAGCGTTAAATTAAAATTATAAATAATAGAGGTAGAGTTCCGGGAGCTGGGACTTTTTTTTCGGAAATTTCCTCCTCTTTAAGGACCTTTTTTCCAAATATCTTAAATATTAATAGTTTATGAGTTATTAACAAAAACGTAAATACCTCTTTTTTTTCATCTTATTTTGTTAATAACAATTGCAATTTTTTACGTGCAGTAAAATCCTCAAAACTCATTTTTCTAGAGGTCGTTCCGAATCCAATGAGCTATTGCTCATATTTTTAGGAGCTTTATCTCTATTTTTCACGTTTTTGAACTTGTTGACTGGACTAATACTAGTTACAGATAAAATTACATACTTCAAATTGACTATTAGCAGCAGAAACGAGTCGATAAGTAACAAGCGACAGTTTTAATAGCCACATATTATCTTAACACAAATGTAATGAAGAGGTCAAGAACCTAGGCAATAAGGAACTATTGAAATCAAAGATGTTTGAATTCGCCGCCGCTGTTATTTTGCGCCATCATCTTGTAACTGCAGTTTAATTTTAACGCGTCGCTTTGTGAGTAAACTAAAACGATTGCATTCGCGCATCTGGAATGAGTAACCAACGCTCTGGATGCTCGAGAATTTATTTTGAATATGTTAGTGTGCGTTTTCTCTGCCTGGAGTATGTAACTTCAAGGAAGTTAGAAAACCGTCTTATGATGAAGCTTCCGTGCAAATCTTTGCGTGCTATTTTCATAGAGAAATTAGATTGCGGCCTCGACAGCCGCGTGCTGTTATTGGACACAGATTTACCTACGAATATATTATCTTGTGACACATTTCATATTAAGCCATTAATTAACAACAAGGAAACGAGTACACAATTTATGAATTGCAAGGATGTAAGTAGGATAAGGTAAAACAATACGATGCAGTTCAACTTGATACTTTATAATCTGCCATGACCACGTCCGTTGAAGCACTGGTTTTTAGCAAATTTACATCTATATTAACCAGTCTTGTCGTGATTCATCAACCTTGTGTCGATGTAGTAAAGTTCACTGTTAAATATGGGAGCAATTTTTAATGCTTCGAAGATTAATAAGGAAATTAAATGGCCTGTAAATACCAAAAAATAAATCACCCGTGAAAAAAGCGACATTAAGGATCGCTATTTTGTATATTACTGTCTCATCAGACGAAGCGGTTTTACTAAACATTCTGCTAAAATTAAACAGTTTTAAAGATGATAAATCAAAACTTGATAGGAAGGTACTTTTTTAATTTCGTATTGCTTTTTATTTAACTAATGCAAGAATAACGGCACAACAGGAAACGAAATTTGCTAAAAGATCAATCATCAGTAGATATGAATGAATGTCTCATTGGAATAAGGATCTTCTTAAATATCTTGACATGCAGCCTATTTCAATAGACAAACTATGATACGAACAAAACGTGATCACACAAAAAAACACCACTAATGAGGAAAAGATTTTCTAAAATCAGTCTTTGTCTTCCGAAAACTGGTACCTACCTAATATAATACAAATGAACTAAAAGCCTTCAAATTTAAATAGGCGTAAACATAAGCTAGCGTCGCCGCTTCCAGTTCATGTCCACCCACTCGAAGCTGCCTATCTGGCGTAAACACAGCGTAAAGGGGTCAACGCTCTCCCACCTACTTTCCCTACAGAATGTCCAACAGAACACAGGCACTCTGGGATGTTTGTAGTCTGTACGTCCGCGGCATATTTAAAAGGACATCGTTCGCATGTTGAATGAATTGAATACCGATGTTATACGCAGACTATAAAATAAAAACTGTTTGTTTTAAATGGTATTTTTAATTCTACCAAAACAGAGGTTTTGCAGTAGTCTATATATTCTACCTAGTTCGGTAACAGTCGCTATATACCTAACTAGCTTTTGCCCGCGACTTCGTCCGCGTGGAATAATTACTTTAGGCAGCATTTTTTTGTGTAGCTATTATGTACTTATTATGCAAAAAACACACATACAAACTGCAGTGCACTACAGTAAATGGCATTTTTACAATCTACCATTTTATGTTTCTCCATCCTTTGCTAGTTACTCGCAACCTTTCATCCCCACACGGGTCAATATTTCAAAAACGTTAGAACAATATTTGCGTTTCATGGTCTTATCTTCGGTAATGAGGAATCGCATAAAAATTTTCATCTCATATTTCAACCCCTTCATTCCCTTTTTCACAAAAAAGGTAAGTAGCTTTTATTCCATTTCGAGGTTTCGTCTATTTTTGTACCAAATTTCAATAAATTCGGTTCAGGTGTTAGGCGTGAAAGCGATTAAGCTAAAAAGTCACGTCCACCATCTTGGATCTCAAAATAGATGCTGTATTCTGAATCCTGACTTCGAATACAGCATCCATTTTGAGACCTCCGAAAACTACAAGATACCCATATCAAGTTTAAAATTCACGTCCGCCATCTTGGATATCAAAATGGAACCCTGTAAACCACGAAAATGATATCCATATTAATAATAAGTTAAGTAGCGTCCACCATCTTGGATCTAGAAATTAATGACGTATTTGGAATCGCGACCCCCGAAAACTACGAAATTGATACCCAAATAGCTTTTATGTTAAAAAGTCCCATCTGCCATCTTGGACCTCGACGTAGATGTTAAAAACAATCCATCTGCTATCTTGGATCTCGACGTAGATGATGTATTTGGAATCAGGACCCCCGAAAACCTCGAAAATGATACCCATATTCCTATTAAGTTAAAAAGTCACGTCCGCCATCTTGAATCTCAAAATCGATGTTTTATTCGGAGTCAGAACCCCCAAAAATCTCGAAAATGATACCCATATCGATTTTACATTAAATAGTCGCAACCGCCATCTTGGATCTCGAAATAGATGTCGTATTCGGAATCGGGACCCCCGAAAACCACGAAAATGACACCCATATTGACATTTTGTCAAAAAGTCGCGTCCGCCATCTTGGATCTCGAAATAGATATTTTATTCGTAATCCGGACCCCCAAAAACCACGAAAACGATACCCATATTGACATTATCTTGGATCTCAAAATCGAAATTTTTATTCGGAGTCAGACCCCCAAAAATCTCGAAAATGATACCCATATTCCTATTAAGTTAAAAATTCGCGTCCGCCATCTTGGATCTCAAAATGGATGGTGTATTAGGAATTGGGACCTCCGAAAACCACGAAAACGATACCCATATTGACATTATGTTAAAAATTCGCGTCCGCCATATTGGATCTCGTTATAGATGCTTTATTCGTAATCCGGACCCCCAAAAACCACGAAAACGATACCCATATTGACATTTTGTCAAAAAGTCGCGTCCGCCATCTTGGATCTCGAAATAGATGTTTTATTCGTAATCCGGACCCCCAAAAACCACGAAAACGATACCCATATTGACATTATGTTAAAAATTCGCGTCCGCCATCTTGGATCTCAAAATCGATGTTTTATTCGGAGTCAGAACCCCCAAAAATCTCGAAAATGATACCCATATCGATTTTACATTAAATAGTCTCAACCGCCATCTTGGATCTCGAAATAGATGTCGTATTCGGAATCGGGACCCCCGAAAACCACGAAAATGACACCCATATTGACATTTTGTCAAAAAGTCGCGTCCGCCATCTTGGATCTCGAAATAGATGTTTTATTCGTAATCCGGACCCCCAAAAACCACGAAAACGATACCCATATTGACATTATGTTAAAAATTCGCGTCCGCCATCTTGGATCTCAAAATCGATGTTTTATTCGGAGTCAGAACCCCCAAACATCTCGAAAATGATACCCATATCGATTTTACATTAAATAGTCTCAACCGCCATCTTGGATCTCGAAATAGATGTCGTATTCGGAATCGGGACCCCCGAAAACCACGAAAATGACACCCATATTGATATTTTGTCAAAAAGTCGCGTCCGCCATCTTGGATCTCGAAATAGATGTTTTATTCGTAATCCGGACCCCCAAAAACCACGAAAACGATACCCATATTGACATTATGTTAAAAATTCGCGTCCGCCATCTTGGATCTCAAAATGGATGGTGTATTAGGAATCGGGACCTCCGAAAACCACGAAAACGATACCCATATTGACATTATGTTAAAAATTCGCGTCCGCCATATTGGATCTCGTTATAGATGCTTTATTCGTAATCCGGACCCCCAAAAACCACGAAAACGATACCCATATTGACATTTTGTCAAAAAGTCGCGTCCGCCATCTTGGATCTAATCGGGACCTCCGAAAACCACAAAAGTGATACCCATATCGATATTATATTAAAAAGTCACAACCGTCATCTTAGATTGGATCTTTATTTCTTATCAAGTGTCTAAATTCAAAGTTTCATGGTTTTATCTTTAACCATGACGAACTTCCATACAAATTTTCATCTCCAATTTCATCCCCACACGGGTCTAAATTTCAAAAATCCTAGAACTAATATTTCTTTCTTTCTTATTAAGTCCCTAATTTCAAAGTATCATGGTTTTATCTTTAACAATGACGAAGTCCCATACAAACTTTCATCCACTATTTCACCCCCATACAGCTCAAAATTTTAAAAATCTTAGAACTAATATTTCTTTTTGTCTTAATAAGTGCCTAAATTCAAAGTTTCATGGTTCTATCTTCAAAAATGACGAACTTCCATACAAACTTTCATCCCCTTTTTCAACCCATACAACCTTTTTTTCGTGATAAAAAGTAGCCTATGTCCTTCCCCAAGATCTAATCTATATTTTTACCAATTTTAATCAAAATCGGTTCAGTGGTTTGGACGTGAAAGCTTAACAGACAGACAGACAGACAGACAGAAAGACAGACAGACAGACAGAGTTACTTTCGCATTTATAATATTAGTAAGGAAGTAAGGATTAGGAATGTACTAATGTACCTACTGTTACTAATATCTAACTACTTTTAGATATAATAGGTGCTTTCATTTATCAATATCTAGTCATGAAAGGACTCGAGGTTTTTAAGATCTTTAAACCCTGAACCCTAAGCCTTATTCGAGTCCAAGACTGGGACACAAGGCCTATTTTAAGAGTGAGTCATTTTGAAATGACTCCGAATTTTAAACGACTCAGCCGCAACGAAAAGATTCGAACCCTTTAAAAACGACTTGGTTCGCGGGAGTCTTAGGTCGTGAGGCACGCTGAACAAAAATTGAGGCGAGTTTTGATTTAAAAGGTTTAAAAACCTCAAGTCCTTTCGTCACTAAATAAATTACTTATACCTATCATTGTGCTGTAACTTTGTTTCTGGATAATAAAATATTATAAATATAATATCCGTTTTTCTATTAATTATATATTCAGAAAACTTGGAAGTTATTTTTAATAACAATATGGCAACACTGGTAGGTGTTGCAATTATACATTTTAATAATCGTGTATAATATCAAAAACCCATTATACTTTTCGGGACGTTTCATAATCAACCTCGAGATTGCTTTTGGTGGATTCAATGGCATCTTGCCTAACAGCAAATGTAAATTTTATAAATTATATCCAATTTATCAATGCCTTTATATCAAACACGACTAACAATCAGATGCTGAATACCATACATACGATCCCATAAGGGGTTAAGCAGAGCCTTAAGTAACACTTTGTTACACATAAAGCAACATCTGGCAGGATGGGCCAGGCAGCGCCTCCAAATTAGGCAAAAACCTTAGGCAAGTTAGATTGTTTTAGGCCTAAAACAATCTATTATAATTACTTAAGCATTTCAGTGAGTGGCTCTGCAGATGATGAAACGAAAGTATATTTATTTGTTCAGTGAATAATATAACTAAATATTCTGTGAATATTTCAAGCGTTTATCTGTTGCCGTAATGAAAATCGACCAAAAAAAAGTACAGTCAACAGCAAAAATAGATGATCAACTAAGTTAACGAAATGCAGTTTGGAGCTATCTTTCAGATGAAATTCTTTCTTTCTTTCATTAAATTGGCAAACAATTGGCCGCGTGATGCCGGCAAAGTAGAATAGCATCACCCCATATCCTCCATTGGGTGTCGTAGAAGGCGACAAAGGGGTATTGATCACCTTATACTCCGTCCCCCAATCCGCATTTTTTTTTATGTTACAAGATGGCAAACAAGCTTGCGGCCCACCTGATGTTAAGGGGTCACTGCCGCCTATAGAAACTTGCAAAATTAAGTGTAAATCACTTAACACAGCAAGTGCGTTTGCCATCCTGGGGACTAAGATGATATGCCCTCCACGCCCAGTAATTAAACTGGCTACCTTTCCCTTCAATCCGAAACACAGCGAACTGCTTCACGGCAGAAATTAGAAAGGCGGTGGTACCTACCCAGACGACCCTACATATGGGTCAACCACCTAGTAAAGGCATTCCTGGCATTGTGTACTTTTACAAGTTTCACATAGTGACAAATCAAATTTCACATATTCCGCACCCCTTGAAAACAAACCACACGTCAGCTTTCGAAGTAGCTTTAGCAACTTCTACATGAATATTTTTCACCTTATTAGTACTGAATAAGGTGGAAAATACTCTTAGTCTACTTCTGATACCGACCATTCAGTTAGCAGTTGATGATAAAATCAAAACTAAATCCATTACAAAAAACTTCTACATAATACATACGAAGTTGATACATCCATATGATCACAGTCATCCATAAACTAATCGCAAAGAATTTCTTTTCATGTATTTAAGAGTTCTTTTTTAAATTATTTACTTCTCTTGATTATACATACTAAGCAATGAACAACTCTACTGCAAAGCCATTGGAGCATAAAGTCCTCTGATAGGCATAGCAGTTCATTATGTAAGTTCGTGAAAATGCTTCCTTGTCAAATGCATAGTGATTGCAGGAAATTACTCAGATGGGAGCAGCCTTTTTATTGCAGGATTGATGTAAGTCATACATAACATGTTATTTAATCACTGTGACAAGTACAGCAGACATACAACGAGTTGTAAGATCTAATAGTATGAGAACTGAGTACCTTCAAGTAAAGGATTAACGCTATAATATAACATTAATAACAAAGCTGTTGTGGTGTTTATTTCAGCAATGAATAACATTTGTTGTTAATACTGTTGTTGATGTGAATGAGTTTTTGTTATTTTTGACACAGAAGCACTTGGTATTTATCTAACCATAAATGGTACCGTCAGATAAGCTGCAGGTGGAAAAGGCTCCATCTAGAAAGTTGTGGTAAGTTGGTAGTAGATAGCCAGAGGGACTTAAAATACCACCCACAAATAGAATCCGAGCTGTTACTTGACCTATAATTTTTATTTGGGTAGCAAATGTGCTGACCTGGCATTCAACATATAATTTTAGTATGGGGCTGTGAGTCTCCTTGTGTTGCTTTACCACCCATTGTGATCATTTGTCTCTCCTTTCCTATTACTCTTCTCGCTCCTTGAATATATGAATAGGTTTAAATGTGTAAATTTTGGGCTGATTTTACTCCCAGGCATTTGGATCAATTAAATAAGCATTTATCTTGTAATAAGGTTTTTTTTTTATATAATTTAGATTTTAAATTTGTTAACAGGCAATTCTCTAATATTCTTCGGAAGCTTATTGAAAAAACATACATTGGCCCACAAAGGAATTTTTATTCTGTGGAAACGAGTTCTATATACAACCAGATCCTGTTTCTTCCTAGTATTTACATTGTGCCTATGGCATTTCTGAGAAAAATGCATAATATTTTTCTTGACATACAGTAAGTTTTTCAGTAATATTGTTATGACACAGTTAGAATATTTATCTCATTGATACTTTCTCTGAGGGAGTCACGTGGACCCAGTTGATAGATTCCTCTAACAGCCCGTTTTTGCAGAACAAAGAAGGTATTATATCTGCAGCATTATTAAGAAAGTCCTTTAATTAAATTTTTTGATTGATTCCAGGAGCAGTAGATTGTTTAGTTTAGTGGATGTATAAAGATATATAAATTGGAAAGAGATATTTTGTTTTTATAGTTTAGGTAACAAAAATATAATTAGCTACTAGCTTAGCTAAAAATCGAGTACTTTAATAAGTATGACTTGTCAAATAAATCAAATAATGTTTACAAATTGAATTTTTCCCGAGTTCTTACTGTAAAAACACATGTTGAGAGACTCCATTTTTAACTCAAATTTACCATACATTTTTTTTACTTTAATTAGATTTTCACTGGACATTGGCAAAATGTGTAACTTTTATGTATCGCGACGCCAATAATTAAGAATAGAATGTTTACAACAGCAATACAAACATTTCCCAGTATTATGAATGATATATCAATTACTTCCAAAACCTATCATAAAAATGTATCATTTATAGATAAAAATAAAATAAAGTACTTTGGACTTTTTGAACTTAATGAGAAGAAAAAGTGGAACCCAAGGCATTTATACATTCAGAAAAATAGTTTCATCATCAATAAAATTTATTAAATCAAATTAATATTAGTCCGGATGTCTATTGACATAATGCCTTCTCCAAATAATGCTATTCCTTTCAAACTCAAACTCAGTTTTCTGCCTCTCTGTTTCTTTAGCTATCACGAGGATTCCTCTTTGTAAGGTCTTTATTCCATTTGTTCTTGACAGATCTCAACATGTCACTTGTCCAGCGGCATTTTAAATGTTTTATTACTGTTCCAACATCTTTGATTTTTGTGCTCTTATTGAAAGCTGTTAGTTTACATCTGTTTTTAAGTTTGATGCTGAGCATGGTTCTCTCCATACTATTTTGACAGGTTTTATCTTTTTGTTTTTGTTTCTTGGTAAGAGACCATGTTTGGCACCCATATGTTAATACTTGCGAGTATTTTCCTATTATTAGAATGGATTTTGCATTATTTCTTTTAGTGACTAGTATTGGTCACGATACTGGTCATCTAATACTCAAGAAAAATAAAAAAATCATCAGTCTGATAATTTTATAATGATAACAATGTTTTTATTATCTACATGTCTCAATAGTTTTAATAAAGTTATCAAACCTTCCTGCAATTACAAGTCAATGCAAAATATATAACATGTTGGGCCGGGCAGAATTTGGCAAACATACTGACAGTTCTCATTTCAAGAGAGGCTTCAGAGAGAAGAGATAATGTTAAGTAAGATTATTTTTTAACTTGATAAATGTGGGAGATGGATTATAACATATTTGCTTCATTTTAATTTTGTTAAATAAGCAGTGTTAAAAATTAAAAAAAAATGATATTTTATATCATGCCACCGACTTGGGTTCTTTGTAACGACTATGAAGCTAAGCTACCAAGTGCGCAGTTGTTACTCAGATGGGGAGATAGGTGAATGAAATTTTTCAACTCTATTTTCCTCCATGCTTCGGAAGGAATGTTAAGCTGGTGGACTGCTGTCAAAATATAGTAGTTATTACCAAGGCGGGTTAGTATCAGACAGCCAGTTGGCTGTAAAAATCTAATTCCAAAGCCTATAACAGTATTGTCGATATCAAGACACACCAACCCCCAAATAAATTGGGAGCAGAGCAGAAGAAAGACTATGCTTAAACAGAATACCTAATGTAAGTATCTGACCAGTGTGATAATCTATAATTTTTGTTAAATTTGCAGAAAACCAAAACATAAACATAAATTAAATGTGTTGTTCTTTATTAGGTAATGATCTAGGTATTTATAACTCCCGAAGTGACTTTAGCAAATGATAACAATAGGCAATCATAGCAGAAAACTGAAATAAGTAGATATTTTAAAATTACGAGGTAGGTAGTTTATATTTAATTTTTTCTTTGTTAATTATTTTAGGTATAATTGTGGATGTAAAGGAAATCGGATATAAAATATGTACCCCAATTTAGTTTTGTGAAATCAGTGTAATAAAAATATATTGCTTAGTTATTATAGTATTGGAAAGTACCTACTACATTATTTTGTGAAGAAATATGGCTATAAAACTGTAAAGACATATTTTATCATCATGATGTGAAATAACAGTCATCTGATAAAAACAGAGCGTGTTGAGCTAAATAATTGCAAATTAAAAACGTGGAATGAATGTATATACTGTTGAGATTACAGTTACCTATTACGGGTATTTATCTAATTTATTAGATCTATGCCTCAGAAATCACATACCTTCCTTGTGACTACGCATTGATTGATTGCGTAGAATACTTTACAGAGATACTTACTTGCAGTCGTGTAAGATTCCCATCTCTAGCAGCGTTGAAAACGGCTGTTTTGAAATCCATGGTGGCTCTCTTTGTATCGCAAAAACACTGTTAAAAATGTCACTTTAACAACAGCACTTTCTTCTAAGAATAATCATTGAAAAGACACAAGATCACGATTAATCAAAGCAACCAAATAGTCTTTTTCAAAACACTCCGGCACGACACCCTGCTTCACTTAAAGAACAGCTGCGGCGCGACGACGTTTCACGAACTCTGCCATATAAAAATAGCCATAGACAAAATGGAACTGACATTTCTTTTTTTTTTCTAGAATGACGTTTGTTATTAGTGTTGCTGCTATAAAATATGCCATTAACAATAAATGAAAGTCTAGCAAATAAATTGTAAGAAAATTTTATATAATTTTTTTTTAAAACAACATATATGCATTTTAACTGTTTAATTTAAAGAAGAAATAAAATCGTTTGAGAAAAAAAAATTACAGTTTACTGAAAAGTCCAATTTTACTAAAGATTTTCATTAACAACCCCAAAATGCAGACGATGAATGATGTTGTGTTGTTGAGTTGATGGATGTCGTGCGTGACAGCTGAACAAAAATTACGGCGTGGATTTATGGTTAAAAATTTTGCGATACTGTCTGTTACTTGTTTCATGAAATAATTGTTAAATTACAACTGTACTTTACATTTTATACCTTTGTTGGTAGTCATTATTAGAAGTTGTGAATGTCAAGATAATGACCGATAATTCAAAAGTTTTACGACAAAGTTTGTGCATATCATTGTCATTAGCGCGTAAGTCGGGCTCCCCGGTGTTTACAGTGTTATAGCAGTGGCAGACGAACTTTCATGAAATGGTGCTGTTCATGTTTGCCGACGGATCAAAAGAGAATTTTATTTGATTGCGTACATTGAATTTATTATAATAGTTTTCCACCGAGATGTATCCGACGCCGACGCGGCACCCGGCGGCTGCTGTGAGGGTTTGTGTTGTTTCTGTATTAATTTTATTGTATACATTTGTATTGTAATTATTTCTAACCCTATTCATAAATGGTTATGATTTATAGCTGGTTGTAAATTTGGCATATCTAAGCCTAAGTTGTCTTTGTTTTTTTTTTTTGTTTATAGGGCCCACAGCCTACTTCGGGACCTATTAAATTTACTATAGCTGATACTTTAGAACGCATTAAGGAAGAATTTAACTTTTTACAAGCTCAGTATCACACGTGAGTAATATAAGATATAGTTAATTATTTACATTATACATTGTAAGAAACCATATTGGTTTACATTTGTAATAAAATCATATTTTTTCAGCTTAAAGTTAGAATGTGAAAAACTAGCTAGTGAGAAGACCGAAATGCAAAGGCATTATGTAATGGTAAGGGAATTTTACATAAATATTATAACTTACATAGTCATATTACAAAAGAGAATTTTATCTGTGTTTTATTTTACATAATGAATATTATTGTCAGTATCAGAAATATTCTTTCTGTAAATTTTAATATTTTTATTTTGAACTTGCAGTATTATGAAATGTCATATGGCCTCAATGTAGAGATGCATAAGCAGGTGGGTACAGTATAAGTTTTATTCTTATCTAAGAAGTAATAAATAAATTAAAACATTTATATTTAATTCTGAATTATTTTAGTTTAAAAAAGCTTTAGAAATACAGTCATTCTTCATTGACTTTGGTATTACTCTCATAACTTTGCGCCGTGAAGAGATCACCTTTTCTGTTACAATAACTTATTATAAAGAATTCTTTTCAATAGAAAGTTTTTATGTAGTTCATATTAACAGTTCAGTGCATATACACGATTTTGTAAAAGGAAACAATAATATGGACTTAAGAAACCATGTCCAAAGATAAACAGCTGATCTAATATCTATAAAACAATTTAATTCCATCACTAGTAAAAAAAAATATTATGCAAAATCATCAGTAATATAGGCTTATCTTACAACCATGAAGTTTTATTTAAGCTAAAAAGGTGTCAAAGTTATTTAATTATTCGAATCATTGTTTGATTGACACATTTTTTACAGACTGAAATTGCAAAGAGACTCAGTGCTATAATAGGCCAAGTATTACCATTCCTAGCCCAAGAGCATCAACAACAAGTAGCATCTGCAGTTGATAGAGCAAAGCAAGTTACTATGTCGGAACTTAATGCTATTATTGGGGTAAGTTGTTACATATTTTTATATCTAAGCAGTGCTGATAATAACTTATAAATTAATGAAGGAATATTGCATTATTTATTACAAAAATTTTTGTTTCGTCATATAATTTGTGTTATAAGGAATAATGATAAAAAGTTATCCATCATTAAATTTTCATTGTACACAGTTTTGTACTCAACTCCATAATTGATTAATATTAGGTCTTTACCTATGAAGTTTCCATTTTATTTTCTTGTACCTAAACTTGCAATTTCTTTACTTGAATAGTTGCTTTAGGTTCTTATTAGTATGTGTATTTTTTAAAACTACACTTTTTACATGATAGTTGTCTGTAATTAAATTATATTTCTATTGAAAAATATGTGAAAATGACTCTTTAATCTCGTCATCAAACGTCATGATTTGATTCCTACCAACTCATGGACAGACTTGTTTTTTTCATAAATGATTGATGCTAGACTTAGCCAAGGATTGTTCGCTGATTTCCTCCTTTTGTAACATTTGGATTTATAGTTTTAAAAAAAATAGAGTTAGTATGGAAAAATCTTAATGAAAATTTAAAAAAAATGTTGTATTTTCCATACTAACATCATTTAAAATGTCTAAAAAATCAATTATATTTTGAAATTTGGAGTGTATAATTGGGCGAGACTTAGTTAAATACTTATAGCATCAAGAATATAGACAAAAAATAATACTGACTATAAGTAACAACAATTCTAAGAATTGATACTGCTGACCAAATAAATGAGCCAATTTATTTTATTTTTTCAAATTAAATAATTATAATTTCACTACATCCAAATCCGTAACAGTATAATCCTTATTCGTTATAAAAATATAAAACTGAAACAGCTGCTAAATAGAAATTATTACACAGCTAATAGTGTGAGAACAAAATGGCAATTTCATTGGCAAAGACCTAATATGTTACAGTAATGTTACAAAAATAATAATGAAATTGAAGTTACAAATAAGTTGCCCTGCTTTTGCTGCAATTAAATATAAAATGTAATTTACCCATATTTATTTGATGGTGTAGTTGTATAAGCTATTTAGAACTTTTACTTTTCAATCATTATCATTACTATTGAGATATCATTTTTATTTATTATTTGAATTAATTATAGATTCTTATAAATGAAAACACGCTGCTTTATAGAATGTCCTATAAGATATATTTATATCTTATTTAGCCTATTTTGGCTTTAGTCCTATTTTGTGAGCAAATAAATAATGAGTTGTTAATGAGACAAAATTAATAATAGAACCTTAAATTGTTTAGTAATAATCAGACTATTATTGCACTATGATGCAGCAACAAAACAAAATTAAAACTGGGTTTACTTTATTTGTGAAACAACATGGTTGTTCCAACCTTTACTCAGAATGGTTTATTTAAATTTCCGCAGCAACAGCAACAACAGGGCCTTCAGCAACTTCTTGTAAGTCTCATAAGTCTGTGTATTCGTTATGTTTGTTGTGATTAACATTTTGTTGTTGGGCAATTATTTTATGTTGCCAGGTTTTCACAAACACATATATTGCCGCTGTTTCATTACAGATCTTTTGCATTTTCGTTGTATGTAATATTTAATATTATTGGGCATGGGTATATTTATTACTTATTTTAATAACTTAAACAATTTAGAAGACATATTAATGACATTGTGATAGGATAACGTCAGTATATAATTTGTCATGTATTGCATTCAAGTCTCCGTGCCTTTGTAAATTAAATTAACGAATATTCTTTGATTTATAACTGTTTTTTACAGTTTGAACACTTGTTGTAATATTTAATATATCGAATTTCAATAAAATCAGTTCCGTTTTAATTATAACTAATTAATTTTATTTTGTATTTAGGCGTAACTATTTAAGTATTGCACCTTTCGAAAATCACCTTTAACTAACCAAGTTTTTGCAGTGTTTGTACAAAACTGACCAATACATTTTTTGTGTGCGTACACAAGGAAAAAAAATTATTTTATATTTTTTTTTATAAAAAGTACTTTTCTGTTACAGTATAATTGGGCGAGACTTAGTTAAATACTTATAGCATCAAGAATATAGACAAAAAATAATACTGACTATAAGTAACAACAATTCTAAGAATTGATACTGCTGACCAAATAAATGAGCCAATTTATTTTATTTTTTCAAATTAAATAATTATAATTTCACTACATCCAAATCCGTAACAGTATAATCCTTATTCGTTATAAAAATATAAAACTGAAACAGCTGCTAAATAGAAATTATTACACAGCTAATAGTGTGAGAACAAAATGGCAATTTCATTGGCAAAGACCTAATATGTTACAGTAATGTTACAAAAATAATAATGAAATTGAAGTTACAAATAAGTTGCCCTGCTTTTGCTGCAATTAAATATAAAATGTAATTTACCCATATTTATTTGATGGTGTAGTTGTATAAGCTATTTAGAACTTTTACTTTTCAATCATTATCATTACTATTGAGATATCATTTTTATTTATTATTTGAATTAATTATAGATTCTTATAAATGAAAACACGCTGCTTTATAGAATGTCCTATAAGATATATTTATATCTTATTTAGCCTATTTTGGCTTTAGTCCTATTTTGTGAGCAAATAAATAATGAGTTGTTAATGAGACAAAATTAATAATAGAACCTTAAATTGTTTAGTAATAATCAGACTATTATTGCACTATGATGCAGCAACAAAACAAAATTAAAACTGGGTTTACTTTATTTGTGAAACAACATGGTTGTTCCAACCTTTACTCAGAATGGTTTATTTAAATTTCCGCAGCAACAGCAACAACAGGGCCTTCAGCAACTTCTTGTAAGTCTCATAAGTCTGTGTATTCGTTATGTTTGTTGTGATTAACATTTTGTTGTTGGGCAATTATTTTATGTTGCCAGGTTTTCACAAACACATATATTGCCGCTGTTTCATTACAGATCTTTTGCATTTTCGTTGTATGTAATATTTAATATTATTGGGCATGGGTATATTTATTACTTATTTTAATAACTTAAACAATTTAGAAGACATATTAATGACATTGTGATAGGATAACGTCAGTATATAATTTGTCATGTATTGCATTCAAGTCTCCGTGCCTTTGTAAATTAAATTAACGAATATTCTTTGATTTTTATGATAACTACTTTTGTGTATAACAAGGTATTTGGGTTCATCTAACAATTATTTATATCATTAATTTTATTAAGTGTAGAGGATCTGGATACCACTAGGTAATATAATAAGAAGCAATCCTATAACCAAAACCAAGTGATAACTGATTTTAAAGTACAGACAACAGCATGTTGGGTTACCACAAACTGTTAAATTTTCCCAATCGATTATGCATTTTATATTGAATAGTCTTAAGTTGAAAATAGTTTGGAGAAATTTGACAGTTTTGTATTAGTCCGAAGTGCTTGATTGTGCATATTTTAAAATACTTAATCATTTTATAACAAGTTAGATAATGTACAAATCTTCTTTTTTTATCATTAACAGTATGTTGCTATTCTTTGCACCACTCAATCGATATTTTTTGTTTTAAACTATTACTTATTAAATAAGATTACGATATATTCTTTACATGAGCTCAATCAGTTGTCAGGTTTATTCCAAAAGTCCCAACATACTTAGTTACTTTTTTCATGATCTACAGCAGTAGATTGATGATTAAGTAAATCTAGATGCTTGAAATATTCAGCACTCCACTTGGTATTATGTTTGTGTTATTTTATTTGGTTGGCGGACAAGCATACATCCTGCCTGGTGGAAAGCAGTCACCGCAGCCTATAGACGTTTGCAACACCGACGTGGCACTCGCGCACTGTTAACTCTAGTCTCCTTCCCTACCCCGCGGAGTTCTAGCAACCTACTCACCAACAGAAACACAACACCACAAAAATGTAGTGTTATTGGACTGTGGTCTTCTGTAAGGCGCGAAGCATGCCGATCGGGCGTCGGGCGCGGACATCATTCTGTTTCATTGAAATACTATACCAAACACACTGCAATAAGGTCCCTAATTGAACAAATTCAACGCCGCAATGGCGTGCTATAGCGCGCCCGATGAGGGCCGTTGAATTTGTTCAATTAATGACCTTATTGCCGTGTGTTTAGTACGGTATTTGAATGATGTCCGCACCGCGTCCATGCCCGACGCCAGATAGGTGTGCTTCGCGCCTAAGGTGCAGCTAGTACGCTTGTTCGGGCGCTGCGAACACGAGTGGCTATGTCCGCTGTCTATAAGGAACCTATCCTTTTTTCAACCGACTTCAAAAAAGGAGGAGGTTCTCAATTCGACTGTATGTTTTTTTTTATGTTTGTTCCCTCATAATTCTTTATTGGATGTACCGATTTTGAAGATTGTTTCGACCTTTGGAAGCTGGTGCTTGTCATGTAGTCCCATTTAAATTTGATCGACATCGGACTAGTTGTTTTTGATGTATCCCTAATAATGCCCATTTAACTGACATCAATATCGTAATCTTATCACTTGTGTGTCTAAAAAATCTCGATATAGTTTCCTGAAAATTTTTATACTTAAAACATTAATAAGCAAAAAATTAATTATTTTTAAATAAAAAAACCGCCTTCAAAACTAAAGACGAAGATATAAAAATTTTGTTTATAAAAATCTAAATGTCTTTTTGAGGTGCCAACCTCAATATTTGGAATAAACATTGTCACTTGTATTTGGGACCGACCTCAAAAAAACATTTCTTCGTTTTTAGTTTTGAAGGCGGTTTTTTTGCGGCAGAAAATGCTTTACACATACTTTGGAGCAGGTTGGGACCACCCCAAAGTCATGTAGGCCCACCTTGCTAGCCAAGGCGTACGTACTAAAAACTGACTTCTTCTAGGTCTAGGTTGTTTTGGAATAAACCCATAATCATTGCGATTGTTCACAATATTTTCCTATTCGAGTGAACCTAATGGTTCTGAGATCCTTTGCACTTATACCGTTACGAAAATGCAAAAGTTATATGTTAACAGGCGAGGCGATCGATAGCAGTTTGTGTAATTGGAAATACGAATTAAACCAAAGTGTTTTATTACAATCTAACTTCACATTTCATTGTTTGCAAGCACCGTAGCATTTTCACTTAGTTTTAGCCTCTAACTACATACAATGCAGCTCGCTTTCTGATATTGCAAAACGGTTTTATTTATTTCTGCAAGATGCATAATAATGCTAATAAGTGCAAAATAAATATTTATTATTTCATTTATTTAATCTGTTTTACCTGTTAGTCAGGATTTTTTTGTTTTGAAATTTGAATTGTGTTTGTAAATTAATTGTTGTATTGAAAATAGTATTTTTATTGTAAATTGTAATTTTATTCTTTATTTCAAAGTAGTTATACAATTTTATTATGTTAATATTTTTTTACACACTTCTATTGATAGTTCAAATTCATTATTAAATTTGTGACTGTCTCTCAATACCGGTTTCCTATCACATGGTTAAAGTGGAGTGTTTCTTTAGTTTATGACGTGTCTGTACAAGCTGTTAATGCAATCATTCCTATGTTAATTAGACTGAAGATAAGAGATTTTACGAACCTAACTATCAAGTATGCAAATATGTAATGCCTGTATTAATATTTATGTTGTCACACAGAATACTTCAAACATTGACACATGCTTTAAAGTATTTGCAGTACGTGTAAACAAGTGTACGAGTGTAGTTTTAACATTTGGTTCATTTGATTTATGCATGAATTTTTTTAGGTTCTATGTTACTATGACCTAATATTTGTCACTAATGAATATTGTTTGGAATAGTTTGTGCAATTTTGCAATCCCACAAGTATTCCTTACCCCAGGGGCTCTTAAAGTGGGATCCACATATCCTTTAGGGGCGTAGCAGCTCAGTTAAAGTAGGGGGTCCGCGGAATATTTTAAATTCGGGAAGTAGTCCATATCAAAAAGTTTAAGAAACCTTGCCTTACCCGATAATTATCATATTTCGGAACACCCATAACTGTTTTTTACAGTCTGAACACTTGTTGTAATATTTAATATATCGAATTTTAAGAAAATCAGTTCCGTTTTAAGTGCATATAACTAATTAAGTTTATTTTGTATTGTAGGCGTAACTATTTAAGTATTGCCCCTTTTGAAAATCACCTTTAACTGAGCAAGTTTTTACAGTGTTTGTACAAAACTGACCAATACATTTTTTGTGTGTGTACACAAGGAAAAATTTTTTTTTTTATAATAAGTACTTTTCTGTTACAGATTTCTATTTCTTTGATAAAATTAACATTAATATCAAATAAAGGAACTATTCACGATCAGTTTGGTATAAAATAAAGTTAGATAAAAGTATTTTTTCTTAGGGAGATAAGCTAAAAAATTGATGTGAGGTAAAGATTTTCCCAATGTTTTTCCAAAAAACCATAATAACTCGAAAACTATGATTTGGCGGAACATGTTGTGCTGGAATAATAGGTCTTGACCCCAGCTATCACCTAACACAGTATTACTTACTATTTACTGGATATTCTGTATAAATGAAATATAATTATAAGAGCCCCCACAATGTGGACAACGATTTGGTAAAGGACGCGAGAAGCGAAGGACCGACCCGGTTGGAAATCCTTGGAGGAGGCCTATGTCCAACAGTGGGACGTCTCTTGGCTGACATGATGATGATGAGCCAAATTGCACTATCTACTCCATTCTCTTCTGATGAACAATTTCATAATATCATCTTGTGTGCATAGTTTTACATTTACTAATGTTACTAATATTTGTGGTAATGAATCAACAAGTTTTTTTAAAAACGGCGTACTTTAACTTCCTATTTAGAGTTTACGTATATGTGTGCAAATACTATCTAAATATTGTTGGTTCTTTGTTTTAATATTGAAAATTTATCACTAAAATACGTTGTGCAAGTTCCATAGCGTTTTGAGTCAATTAGAGTGCATTTCCACTATAGCGGAAGCGAGTAATGCATCAATTAACCTCTCGAGTGTCGCGCGGCAAAATGCATCGATACCGTGTAGTGTCGATGCCTTAACTTGTTGACCTCAGATGACCTGATGTATTTTACTATTTTCCTTATATAACCAATAATTTACATCCGTTTTTTATGATTTATTCATTTTTAGAAACTTAGAAACATTGTCTGACCATTAAAATTAAGTAATCACAAATACATACCCTTTTTACAGCATTTTATAGTATTTAATTTCACCAACGGTCAAAAAATACACAAACAAATAATACACAAACTTTGATGATTCAGAAATCATGTAAAACTTGCTCAAAATCACATTCTTTTTAGTTACACACCAAGTATATACACTTATCGTCATAAAACATTCAACACAATACATAATACGCATTTGTAAACAAAACTATAGAATTAAATACACCTCAACACACCCCGGCTGACAACATGCCAAATGCGTCACCACTTTTTTTCAACGACCAATACTCACACTTTTTCTATGAACACGATAACCAATCATAATTTAGTGTTTGAGAGCATTGAATACAGATTCTATTGATGTCAAACACTCCTATTGGTTAAAATAAGTGAAAGTAGTAAAAAAACAAACTATAGACCATGACTATCTGCGGGACGCCCGGTCTTCCCGCCGACGCTCAACGGTACTTTTTTTCGTGGGAATGCGGGGCTTCCCGCCGACGCTCGAGAGGTTAACAGTTGAGTAGAGCTTTAAGTAAAACTTGGTTACACGTAAAGCCGCATATAGGCCATGTAATGGCTCAAAATGGTGAAAGGTAACAGGCTGACAGCTTGTCGCCTACATAAGAGGACTGACATCAAACCCAAACAACAACCAAACCTTCATTGAGCCACCACCAAGGGCAGTTGTTACACTCTAATGCTACGGACGCACAAGTGGTCGGCACTTCGTGCTATCGCGATGAACTTCGCTTGCGTGGGTCACACTTCGTGGTCTTCAGTCGGCCCACAGATATCATCCCTAGCCGTGTTGGTTAAAATTAGTTTTAGACCTTCGATTGGAATAACGCCAAGATTTTAGAATTTAGTAGCAATTACGAGTCGATATTATTTGGGCATATTGGGCACGATGTCTGTGCGCCGACTGAAGACCAAGAAGTGTGGCCACGCAAGCGAAGGCCATCGCAATAAAAACGCTTTGATGTGCGACACGGTGCGATGTCCTTGCGACTTCGCACGAGGTGCCGAAGTATTCGCGAATACTTGGCAACAAACATCGCGCGAATATTCGTGACATCGCAATGTGTACGGCCGTAACATAAGAGATTTATCTCATCATAACTGCGTCAAAACTATAATTAAAAAATTGTCTCGTACTGTGATGGTTCGTAGAGTGAAATTTAATACTTAATTGCTGTTGACCTCGTTGACAACATCATCGGTGTTTTTAATAGGTTAGGAATTTGGTGGGCGGTGTGAGTACCGTTGTGTGTGAAACTATGGGAGGATTTTGCAATCGACAGTCATCAGCCAACCCTATACTAGGAATACCAATTTCTTTGCATATCAAGAGCACGTTCCAACTTTATTCATTTGATCATTAGCAAATTTTAGCGAAGAAGTATTTCACTCGGTGGTCAGATGCTGACAAAATCTCTTATAGTCGCATAATAGTAGACTCCGTAATAGGGTCTTCCGGTTCGGCTTCACTCATTATTTTTGGATCCGTATACTCTTAAATCTCCTTCCATTCATCCTTTCTACAATCACCTAAACATACCTTTATTTACTTGTCACTATGTAATCCTATCAAACATATCACGGACTCACGTGCTTCATAACAGCCTTTATAATTGGACCTAATGCTGGGACACAAGGCCTCGCTTTGTCATCGAAGGAGGTTTAGGCAGTAGTCCACCACGTTTGCCCAATGCGGATTGGTGGACGCGGAGTATGAGGTGACCAATACCCTTTTGCTGATTCATTAGTCGCCTTCTACGACACCCAATGGAGGATATGGGGTTATGCTATTCTAGTCTGCCGGCATCAAATGACTCACGTGCTTGATCACCCATAAGGCCAAAATCGCTTGCGCACATTTATCACACAAACACGTCGGCTATTAGCGCCATGCAAATTCTGCCAAATATTAAAAAAAAACGTTCATCTGTATTTATCTCTTATTTTTATTGGTCATAGTTAAATGTAGTCAAATACTATAATCAATCAGGTATTTCGCGTAAATTTTACGCGTTAAATGAAATTGTTTTGAATAGTTCAGTACCGTCATAGCATTATTAACTTACCACCAAGACTTAACATATAGACTTCAATAATTCGGAATACTTGTAATATTTGGACATCCGCTGTCTTTAGAATAAGTTTTATGTTGGTTTTATGTATGTCATTCTTTTCTTAAGTTGTGGTTAACGTAGTTGGTTTTAAATTTCCTAAAATTTGACTGTCATCAGTATGTAAACTTGGAGAACTCGTATTGTAAAATTGTTTGTTGACCTTAATAAATGAAAAAAAAATGTATGAAACAACCCTTTTGTTCCAAAATAAAACAAATGTGTTTGAAACCAATTACAATTTACATAATGCTAAATTCATGTAAACTTTTTTGTCGGTTGCAGCAACAAATACACGCGTCAGCAGGTCTGTCGCATGGGGTACCTGGCGCGGGGGGGTTACTGGGAGCGGGGGGGCTACTATTCGCCCCGGGGGCAGGACCCCCTCCACCCCCACATTTACCACCACCCGCGCATAAGGTAAGTCCTTATACTAACAATGCAAGTTATCTGTAGGAATTACTTCGCTGCACTCACCCTGACGCAGTCGAAGCGCCGCGACTAGGATTGCCGTGTTTGGCTTTTTAGGTAGTGTCCGCCTAAATATAAAATTGTTACCATTATTATTATTATAATACAGCGTGGAGTCAGAAGTTATTGTAGAAGATTGCAACCCTAGACGCTACGCGTCGTGCTTTTAAACTTTACAGTATTGTAACTCTATTTCCAATTAATAACGTACTTTACGAAACCGCTCGACTCCAACCAAGCGTCGACGCGCGAATTCGAGCGATGACGCGCGATTTTTGTATTTGCATAACCCAAATTACGTTACTTAATGGAAATAGAGAAGAATATACTTTACAGTTTGAAAACATGACGCAACGCGTCGCTTCGACTCTGCGGCAATTTGAGCTGAGACTCAAACTTTCCTGTTGCATGATTAACGTTAGTAAAAATGGGATCTGAGCGTGGTCCAGGCAGAGTCCGCCTGTGACCAATAATAAGGTAATATGATCCCGTTAATTTCGGTTTTTACTTATCGGTTGGTATTATAATTTATTAGAACGTGCTGTCTATACCGAATTGGAATTAAATTTTATACTTGATGAATAATTATGATTAATGATATTATTAAATATATCTTAAAGCGACTAGGGCGTTTTCACTGAATTATTACTGAACTGAATATTCGATACGATCTTTCGAGCAAATCATTATTAGTCTAGTTAAACATTAGGTTAAATAAAATTAGTGCATTTGAAAATTCGGTGAAATGACATTATGTCAAAGAAATAATTATGCTAAATAAAATTCTACCAATTAAATATTCGGTCAAATGAATAATTATGCGAAATGACTTTAGTGTAACTAAAATTAGCTGAAACGATTTTCGACTAAACGTTGTTATACCAAACAAGGGTAAACCGATTGGTACATGGTACAATCAAGCACTCAAACACACCTACTAATGCTAACATAGTCATTTAAATAAATTGCATGGTGTTATCAAAAATTCGAAATTGCATAGTTATTTGGTTTTAATGACCAAACGATCTGTATCGAGAAATTTACAATTAAATTTTTTTGATAACCTTTTATATGGCTAGATACGTGAGCATGGGAAGGTGCCCGCTGGTTTGTACCAAACACCCTATACTTATTTATTATTTTCTCTAAAAGTTATTCTAGCTGTTAACTATAATGATATGTTAACTTCGAGTACTCTGTCCTTGTTCGTCAGGTGGAACTCCCTCCCCCAGCAGATATAAAGCCGCCCGTGCTTCCAGGGGGCCCAGCGCCCCCACTGTTACCAGGGCAGCCCCCACCCCGGGAAGATGATAGATTAGTCTCTTCTAGAGTTATGCAACAGGTATGATATTTGATACACCAAACACTATAAAACGGCGATGTGTGTATATTTTTAACCCCTGACGCAAAAAGAGGGGTTTTTAAGTTTGTCTGTGTCCTGTCTGTGTATGTGTGTTTGTCTGTAGCATCGTAGCACCTAAACGAATGGACTAATTTTGATGGCGTTTTTCTTTTGTTTGAAAGCGGACGTGATCGAGATGGCTCTTAGTTATTTTATGTCGCGGGTTACATAAAATTTTGAAATATTGTAGCTATTTTGGTTTCATAGTTTTGAGAAACTGGCGCGATCTAGGCAAAACACTGATTAAGGACATATTCAAGGATCCCGATGAGTAGATTAACCCTGCTTTAGTTCTCTTTGTGGTAAATGAATGAAATTGGTATTGATACACTCGTGGATACTTACTATTAAAAACCTCGACAAGGTTCGTTTTTAAACTTGTTTTAATTACCCCTATTACCTATGTGACAGTTACATAAACTACTATTTTCAGAGACGCTCCGTGTCTCCTCACGAAAGAGAGACGAAGTACCGACCCCGTTCCCCCGTGGAGCCGGAAGCGCTGGACGTGAAGCGCAGAAAAGAGGAGAAGGTACACAGTCATGTGAGTCTGTGTAGTGTATGTGGCTTTACTATCTCCACGCTTGTTTGTTCAGTTGTACGGCAGATGTCGGTTACTACATGTTCACGATGTGCGTTAGGGACAGATGTTATTTTATATTTAACGCTAACCCGACTTGCGACTGTTAGATACGTATTAAAGTCACTCAATTCATACGCAATCTTATGACAACGTGAGAGAGACGATATTATTTTCGATATCTACTGACACTCATGCTCTTTCCTCACCCACGTGAGCTTTATAAATACGAAGCTTATGATTCGATAACCCGTTCGATAAGCTCTCATAAGCATACGGTCGAAATACGCAATATCTTTTAAATTAAACTACAAGCCACAAGAAACCAAGTAAACAACTTGTAGTATAACAAGTATTTAAACGAATAAAGGACTTAAATACGTAAAAAAGAACAAAATATCTTTGACGGTACAAAGTTGGCTGCCGTTATTGGACATTGCGGTTCTCAAACTCCCTGCCTGTTCTCTAACTAATATATTTTACAGAGACTTCTTTGACGTAGTCAATTGCAATCTTATAAAGCTAGACAATGTCTTAATGAATTCAACGTAGTAACCGTCACTGCTTATAATCGCCTATAGGTTTGCTTCAACTCCATACGAAACGCTTACAGACATGGCTACCGACGGATCATTTCAGTTCACAAATTGCTCAGTAATTATTTTAGTTCTCTCTTATAATTTACTAACTGTACGATCAAATTTTTAGGACAGTGACGCAGAAAAAAGTGACCAAGATCTTGTTGTTGATGTAGCCAATGAGGTAAGATTGGTTTAAGATTTGCACAAGTGCTTTAACAGCTGTATAAATGTGCTAGACAGGAACATTTTAGAGATGTAACGCAGCTGTCTCTCGCAATCTCAAAAGCAAGAATTATGTACTTGTAGAACTAATTTCAAAATAGGAAATAGACTCCATCCCTTATCTTAGAGAACTCCAGATCAGACATATTTTTTTACTGAAAACGTTTGAATTCTTTCACGTTGTAAGTAAATAAGTGTGATATTTTCGACAAGAACCGTCTGGGGAATCAGAAGACGACATAGAAATGAACACTATTTATAGTTTTGCAAGAAATACGGGAATTACTCATTCGAGAGTGTCATAATATATCGAGCGACGTTGTGCAATTTCGTATTCCTAATAGATCCCTCTCCAGAGGTTTTCCCACTAAACCGTGACAAGAAGCGAGTCTGGAGATGTTGCCGGACATAATATGGATGTTATCCTTTCATACTAGGTGACTTGTGCGTAGTGTGTAGAGGCCATCGGTTTCTTGGTGAATACGCGGGTCTATAACTTTTCCAATGGTGTCAACGTAACAATTTTCAAAGGATTTCATGTTAATAAGATATTCACATCCATATTCGCACAAGCCTCTAAAGGCTACGGTCGCTTACCTTGCCATCATTTGCAAACCATGTATATAAAATATTGCATTTGCTACTTGAAATTCCTACTAACGTTTTGTAAATATTTAACCAGTTTTTGTGTGGACGTGATTCTTTACGATATACTGAAACCACCGTTGAAATTGCTTGATGTATTAATTTTCTACTTTGTAGGAAGAAAGAGGTTCACCCAGTGTACGTACAGAAGGAGGAGAGAGGACAGAGAATGGTCCTAGACCTCCTTCGAGATCCGGCTCCTCGTCTAGTAGATCAACACCGAAGAGTTCCAAGGATGTGAGTTTTGATTGTTCTATTAGTTATATAACCATTATTATTATTGATTGACACTAAACTAACTCACAACTTGCCTTTAAATTTTAATTGTGAAGCGAAAGATCAGAAATATATCTAGTTTATTAAAGTCATTCCAAAGAGCAGCGTTTTGAAATGTGGTCTATCTTGGGAGGATAATTATTTAAGGTCACATGGAATTTTACGCCGAGCGTGTATGATATGATTTCACTTCGGATTCCATTCGTTAGTAAATTTCACATAAACAGGTTCAAGATTTGAGGCATGTGAATAGTCACGAGCAATGATAAATGTAAAACTTTTGATATTTTAACAACCTTATTTCCTTAGCCATATGGATCACGAACTGTCAAAAGTGTGTTCCTTACACTGATTTTGTTGAACTATCTCACTTAAACAAACTAGTTCTAACTACGAGACATAAATAAATTTTGCTGATACAGTTTGTACTGGCATTAACAAATAATCATGTGTGCTTCGTCCGATTAGGAAAAGCCGGGTACCCCAGGTGCTAAGATGGGTCGAGCCTCAACTCCCACGGGGTCAAACAGATACGGCTTTCCAGGATATGCAGGATACCGACCGCCCCACCCATACGACACATCACACCATAGGACTAATGGAATTGCACCAGCGAAACCGTGAGTTTATCTGATTGTAAGAACGCGTTCCCAAGACTTAGCCAAGTAAATAGAATACCCAGTTTCATTTATCCTCCTAGAAAAACGTAAACGAAAGTATTTGCCTATTAGGCTGCAAGGGCTAATTTGACATCTACATACCAACCTAAGTAAAAGTTAACTGACTTGATTAAATGTACATTATTTTTGCCGCAATTATGCATTATTCGCTCTGCTCGCAAACATGATTTACACACTACAGGAACAGGAGATTGGTCGAAGCTGTCGACGTGTATGTCAGATAAAAAAAAGTTTCAGAGATGAATATTTAGATAGCTTACAAAACCACCCGAATCCTATTACTCGGTTGAGCGAACTCAAAATCGGATATATTGTTTTAGTAGGCAATGATAACAAGAATTCATTGGCCGTTTGTAAAGATTTTAGAGCTCATTCCAGATAAGACAAGAGTGGTTAAAGTAGGTACGGACAGGGGTATGCTGACTCGACCGATCCAAAGGATCTACCCATTAGAACTTTCTGGGGGCGGAGGATGTTAGAAATCTCGTCCGCACAAAACCTTTTTCCATATAATGTTTTTTCGATGCGCGTAGTCTAGTATCTGACCTCAGATTCATTTTCTCTCCAAGATTCCCAACAAGAGAATACCAATCCTGTGTTCCAGTTGCTAATTTTCATAGATAAAACCATATTTCCAACTTTCCAGAGCGTATTCTTACCACACGTGTGGGGGTCCATTACAACCCGTCCCATTCCCGGCGGATGCACTGGTGGGTCCTGGTATACCCCGGGGGGCGAGGACTGTCGCGGCCCTGCCCCACGGCGAGGTAGTTTGCGCTGTTGCCCTGTCGCTGAACAACGGGGCAAGGCACGCGTACACAGGAGGCAAGGGATGCGTCAAGCTATGGGACATAACGAATCCGGTCTCTCCCACAACATTGGAACCTCTGTCGCAGTTAGATTGTTTGGTGAGTTCCTTAAAATAATTCAAAGGCAGATATAAACTTCTGTACACTTCTAGGAAAAGGACCTCATGTATCGTGCTAGTTAGACAGTTGAAATTTTCACAGATGATGTATTTCTGTTGCCGCTATAAAAATAAATACTAATAAACATGATATAATTAATATTTAAGGGGGTTCTCATACAACAAACGTGATTTTGTTGCTTGTTTTTGCTTGATATTGATAACGGCAACAGGTAGACGCTTGAAATACAGGTAGAAATGGGCATGAACGCACAGCAAAGGTGCGCACTGCCAACGGATTTAAGTTAAGTGATTTCCCCTAATGTTGCAAGTGTCTATAGGCGACGGTAACTGCTTAACACCAGGTGGGCCGCAAACTTGTTTGCCATCTCGTAATCTCATTTATTATGGGATTTTACTGTGCAGGGTATTCCAGCCCTATCATATCCTGATCTATACAGGGTGTAAAAGACATGAACAGTCAAACGAAAACCATGTATTCTGCTCACCATCATAACATTTTTCTTCCTTTAGACTATACCTGGGAAATTGATAGTTACGATTTTATTGAAGGTCAAAGTCGTAAATTTTTTTTTCATTTTTTTATGAAAACGTATTCTATACGTTATATCTTAATTATTGTTCAAAGAAACATTATCATTTTTTTTAGTTTTTCGTAACAAAAAATGGCTTCAAAACGTTAGCGTTCAATGTAGCTCACTCGATGCACACGGACACTAACGAACGGGGCCGCCGTCTGGCAAAATTATCGCGGTTTTGCGAGTTGCGTGCGAGTTGAGCCCTTTACATTGCGCGGTACAGTTTGCAATTTTTTTAACACCAAAAAATAAAAATCATTTCCCAGCAATATTTTTTTTGAAATATGTCTTATTTTGATGTATAGAATATATGGTTTTCGTTTGACTGTTCATGTCTTTTACACCCAGTATGTAGCAGTTTAACACGCCGTATTACAAAACGGCGCGGCGGAATGTAGTGTGTGAGAGTGATGAGTGACAATAATTCCACTCCGCTTATTTATAAATAAAACCTGAACCTATCAATAATAAACGATCTCCATTCTATTATACAGACTGATATTGATATAACCTACTACGGATTTACTAACAAACTGTTTTATTAGACTAAGAATTCTCACATACTACAATCCGCCGCGCCGTTTTCAATTCGGCGTGCTAAACGATGTGATCGCAGTCACATAGTTTCAATCAATGGATATTCTGAGAGAAATTACAGCTGCAAAAAATATTGATTAATTTCTTCCCAGTGACTGGTTAGCGTAGACGCAAGTATCAAGTACTTGCCTCTGTGGGATATTAAATTCTTGCAGAAATGACTCTCGCCCTTGACGGTGGTTAATACATTCCCTGGGCATAATTTGAGTACTACTCTATAAAACTATGAACTTACAATATTTGTACCATGTTTTCAGCAACGTGACAACTACATAAGGTCCGTGAAGTTATTGCCAGACGGTCGGACGTTAATAGTTGGGGGTGAAGCATCCAACCTTTCTATATGGGACCTGGCGTCTCCTACGCCGCGGATGCGAGCGGAACTTACGTCCTCGGCGCCGGCTTGCTACGCGCTAGCCATTAGCCCCGATTCCAAAGTGAGTTTTTTCGATATTCTCCTTGTATCCGCAATTAATTTACAGTTTTTGGCCCTTTTTCATAGGTTCCTAGTAACTTTGCATTACCGTTTATTTGATACCTCCATTTTGAAGTGAAACTTCTTTAGAATCGTGATTTGAAAATTCCATAAAACGGAAAAGCGACACCAAAAAGTTGGACACATAGAGGTTTGTTTTTACCACCAAATATTTTGACCACCAATATAAAACTGAAATCACGTTTGCTACTTTTCTGAAGTTTCACTTCTGCCGTGTGTGAATTGCACAAACAATTCTTTTTTGCATTTACTTTATATAAAAATCGTATATACACTCCTCTCTCTGTATAACTGAGAAGTGAATTTAAACTTGTTTATTTTATTTCATGCTACGTTTATTATTAATTATTACTTTTCAATTGTTGAGTAAACTTACTGTCATCTCCACAGGTTTGCTTCAGTTGCTGTTCAGACGGTAACATAGCAGTTTGGGATCTACAAAATCAAACATTAGTTAGACAATTTCAAGGTAAGTTAGCAGTTTTCTAAAAGTTTTTTTTAATGTAATTAAAGTTTTGGCAACATCATTTGTAATTTTTTCATATGGTAACTTTTTCAAAGTATATTCGTAACAGACATACTTTGAAGATTTTTAAGTTAGTTAGAAGTCAATGTTTTCTGATATTAAATGTAAAAAGACCTAAAACAAAGCTAAGGCTACGCATTCTATACATCAAAACAAGAAATATAGTCCTAGTACCAGCCTCCATACAAATTCGGAACATCTCCTTTCTTGGTCATGTCAGTGTTGCAAGCGTCTTTATGCTATGCTGACTGCTTACCACCAAATAACAAAAAAAAAATGTGTGTCAGCTCCGACGCACGACTGGAGTTTACTCCGAGACAGGTGAGATGGCGCACCTGCTGTCATCCGTGTTTTGACAATTAGAAAGTTGCGCGACATAGGATGCGCACCAAAAACGTAACGAGGTTTACGTAACGTAAACATTCATCGATAGAGTTTACTCCTTACATTTTTCTCATACCGGGCCCCGTATATATGCAAATCGATTCTTAAGGAGTAAACTCCAAAAACTTGTTTATTATAAGCTCCTGCAGAATAAATAGTTAATTTTTTAATTTCATTTTCAGGTCACACGGATGGCGCGTCCTGCATAGACATAAGTCCGGATGGTACTCGCCTATGGACGGGAGGTCTGGACAACACGGTGCGCTCGTGGGACCTCCGCGAGGGTCGGCAGCTTCATCAGCACGACTTCTCCAGCCAGATCTTCTCCCTAGGCTACTGTCCATCAGGTAAACTTTGACTATCACTGGCAATTCCTTTTGATTTCACTTTTAATTTTCTACCCACGCGCCGTACGAGCCGCATTTTGGAATTCATTGTATGAAATTATATTCGCACATTTGACCCGTACCGTATTCGCCGAATTTACTAGGTGGTAGACCTGTATGTAGGGTCGTCTGGATAGGTACCACCGCCTTTCTTATTTCTGCCGTGAAGCAGTTCGCTGTGTCTCGGATTGAAGGGAAAGGTAGCCAGTGTTATTACTGGGCATGGAAGGCATAGCATATTTAGTCCCGGTCTTGGTGGAGTGGACAGTATAGGTGCCTACACATCAAGCGATCCGGGTTCGAGTCCTGGTAGCGGCAAATGTTTGTGTAACGCACACGAATATTTGTTGGCGAGTCGTGATTTTTTGTGTATTTATTTATGTTTATTTACAAAAATATTTAAAAATTATTATGTATATAAAAAAATTACCCTTGTCTAGTATCCATAACACAAGTTTTTAATGATACTTACACCCGTATTCACAAACAATACTATGAGATCTCTCGACTCTTTGATAAGAAACGAACCAATCACTGAGCTCTATTCAATGCCATTGCGTTGAATAGAGCTCTGTGATTGGTTCGTTTCTCATCCAAGAGTCGAGAGATCTCATAGTAATGTTTGTGAATACGGGTGTTAGTTTGGGGTAGATAATTGGTGTGAGCGTGGAAATATTACGGGTTTAAGTATGAAATTGCCGTTTTGAATATAGAATTAAACGAAAATTCATTTTCCATACAAATATTTGCGATTTTTTAAGGAACCACAAATCTAAATTTTGAGTAATTTTGTGGATATATTTAGACAACATTAAGCTATAGGATACTTGGAGAAAAAAATTGTAAATTAATACCTGTAAAAAAATATTCATATTTTTATAACAGAGACGGACACTCTCTTAGGACGAGCTGCTTTTAAAGATGTATTTCTAGTGATAAAATTAATATAAGAATAAAACTTTATACATAAATATAAGTGCCTTGTAATGAAGTTTAAAATAAAAAAAGAATAATGGACGTAGGATTGTATTAAAGGAATTATACACTAATGAATAATGAGGAAAAAATCGGCAATTTCATACTTTAACCCCTATTATGTTATTATTATATGTATGTTGTAATTCGTCAGGACTTATTATCTCCGTGCCCTTGACAGGTTCATGGCTAGCGGTGGGCATGGAGAATTCCCACGTGGAAGTCCTCCATGCGGGCAAGCCTGACCGCTACCAGTTGTTACTGCACGAGTCCTGCGTGCTGTCGCTAAGATTTGCGGCGTGCGGCAAGTGGTTCGTGTCCACGGGCAAGGATAACTTGCTCAACGCTTGGCGGACACCGTACGGGGCCAGCATATTCCAGGTATTAATTTATTTGTTTATACTAAATATAGCTTATGTTAGTCAGGAATAAAGTAGCATTCTAATGGTGAAAGACTTTTTGAAGTCGGTCCGGTAGTTTTTGAGTTTATTCGTTACAAACATACAAATCTTTCCTCTTTATAATATTAGTACATAATAGGTAAAGCATCGAAAAGACAACATTTCAAAAAAATAAGTTATGATATTACGAAGCCATTTGGCGGGGGCGGCTTCACCTATAGTGCAGAGGGTGCGCCAGATGTTAGGGGACACAGAACCTCCACTGTAACTAGGGTTACCAACTATACTGTTAAAAACAGTATTATACTGTTTTTCATTAAATTATACTTTTTACTGTTGAACAAAAATAAAGTACAAAAAATACTGTTTTGAGCAATGAAAAATTAAATATTTTTTAAAAAAAATAATACTAAATTGATAAGATGTGCGATAAGTACTAAAAATGTCTATCAATCATTAAAAAAAATACTGTTAATTTTTCTAAAGTACTGTTTAATTTCCTTCTCAGACCTAAATATACTTTATTTCTTGTACAAAAAGTTGGCAACCCTAACTGTAACGCACCGGACGGAGCGAGTGCCTAACCATTTATAAACATGTGTAGGAGGTTCTAAGAAAATAAAATATCTTTGCACTCGGCGACCTGTCACGTGTAAGCCGCGTACTTACATACAGCGTAGTTACCCAGGGGCGGCTTTACTTTTGGTGCAGGGTGTACACACGGGCGCCGGCCATACAAAAAGGGGTGCTACATGATACAAAGGGCGTCATATGCGTCACTTTTTGCCTGTCCATCATTTTTAAAATCTGGGGGGGGGGGGGTGGGGGGGAGTTCGTTAGAAATCTCTCCCAAGGAGGGCGCTCGGGTAATGATTGCATACGGGCGCTACATGGGCTAGAGACACCTCTGCCAGGAGCTTTGGTCATCTAGAACACTGTACAGGGTGGAAATTAGTGATGGACCCGTTAAGGGGAGATAGAGGAGGACAATACTAGTGGACTTCACTATGCGATGTACTATCGGAAAGCGAACCGTTTCTGAAATATTAATTATTTTAGAATTTTATAAAAAAAAAAACGAAAAACACATCCGAACGCGCCACACCTCAAGTTGTGTGAGCGAGCGCGCTGTAGCAATATTTAGGGGCTGGCAAACCCCTCCTCAGTCCGCTCCTGCGACTTATTGCGTTCGGATGTGTTTTTTCAGAATTTACTACTTGCTAAAATATGAGATATTATAAAAAAACTAAACGTACCAAAAATGGACAGCGTGGTGTCCATTTTTGGTGTAGATTGGATGTGGCCTGGATTACTAACAGAAAATGTCTTTGCCATCCATCTTTTTTTATTTATTGGCTTCATAACCAAACTTAGCCTTAAATATTTGACAGTTGTGTCATCTTTTTTATTTTATTTTGTAGAGCCCATGACATTAACCCAGAAAAATCCTCATTTACGTCGTCTTAGAATGAGTTAGTTTTGAAATTTTAAATTAAAATACTTAGAATCAAAATTAAAGAAAATAAAAATATGTGTCGATTCTTTTTGTCTATTTTCCATCCATTTAATAAAAAATAAATTCATAATTTTAACTTTAAACCTAAAGATGCCTTTCAGTTCTTCTGTTATTACTCTCTTTAAATTGTCCATATATTTTTATTAGACGTAGATTAAAATACATTTATAATATTGTTACAGTCAAAGGAGTCTTCATCGGTGCTCAGTTGTGATATATCTTCGGACGATAAGTTCATAGTGACGGGTTCTGGTGATAAAAAAGCCACGGTGTATGAAGTAGTTTACTGATCGGAATCTCTTTAGTAATTGCGGTCCACTGTAGTGAGATTGGTTTAAATCATTCGTTGTGATTGGCTGTTGATGAAAAGAGACGGGCGACATCAACGAACGCGAGAGCGGGATAGCTGCGACTTGAAACACGTAAATGATGAACAAAAATATTCTATTATAGGTAAGTTCCCGGGCATTTACTTGGCTGTATCATATTTATGTTAATAGATGATTACTATATGTACCGCGTTCGACAAACTATTTTCAGAAATTTTATTTAGTTATTGATTTAATGGGCATGGAGGTAAAAATTTCATTACATTTTAAAATGTTTTCTTCAACAGCCAATTTCAATCCATGGGGTTATTAGTTTCACTTTATGAAGAAGATATCACAATATCAAAAAAAAAATAGGCAATTTGACATTATGGAAAAATATAAATTTTTATTTTGAAACGAGAGATGATATCTGCGTTGTCTTGTTTACGTCACTGATGTCATAATTGTATTATTTCGGCGTCAGGTTATTTTTTGAAGGATTAAAAATAAAAATGTATCGTGAGCTTGATAATTTTATGTGCTTTTCAGAAAGCGGTCAAATTGTCTATTTGGGTCTAATTTTTCGAACCTGATATTAACAGTGGGTTAAATTATGAACATACAAAAGCAAAGTTCACTTGCAATCAAATACAAGACACGAAATGACAACTGATAACGAATTTCAATTAGTCTTATCTGAATTATACGATATTTCTTGAGTAAAAAATATCTAGGTATTGAAATATTTGCCCTATATTTTATTTAAATACAGGGTGTAAAAGACATGAGCAGTCAAACGAGAACCATATATTCTGCTCACTGTCATAACATTTTTCTTCCTTTAGACTATACCTGGGAAATTGATAGTTACGATTTTATTGAAGGTCAAAGTCATAATTTTTTTTTTAATTTTTTTATGAAAACGTATTCTATACGTTATTTCTTAATTATTGTCTAAAGAAACATTATCATTTTTTTTAGTATTTCATAACAAAAAATGGCTTCAAAAAGTTAGCGTTCAATGTAGCTCACTCGATGCGCACGGACACTAACGAACGGGGCCGCCGTCAATCAAAAATATCGCGGTTTTGCGAGTTGCGTGCGAGTTGAGCCCTTTACATTGCGCGGTACAATTTGCAATTTTTTGTAAAACCAAAAAATAAAAATCATTTCCCAGCAATATTTTTTTTGAAATATGTCTTATTTTGATGTATAGAATACGAGGTTTTCGTTTGACTGCTCATGTCTTTTACACCCAGTATAATACAGTGTTTACTTAATAACCCCGCACTGGTTTTAAGCGTATTTTTAATGTAACAAATAGATCAATGTTGCACCGTTAAACATGGATATTTTAGTGTTATTGTATATTTTTATAATGAAAATAAGAATCATTTTTATTATTTTATGTAAGTTTAATTTAAGATATTCTTACGGTCCACTTCGTACTTGTATTTATTATTACCGGGTAAGTGTAAATGACGGCGTATTTTAGCTGACTGAATGATAAATATTAGTATTTCAAGTGTTCTATAAAATTTTATTATTCGAGAATGTACAAAAAAATATGTAAATATTACAAATTAATTCATAAATTTTATTTTTATCTTTTGTATTAAATTTTGGGATTTTTGGAACACTTGGAGTAATATTGTAAAATGCAATATTCCTTTTAAATGTTAATTGTTTCACACTGTCGAAATAATGCGCACACAACATGTATTGAAGAAGAAATTGTTGTCCTGCGATCAAGTAAAAGTTATAAAATATACATATAAACACATCATGAACATAATTATGAGATCAGATCAGTTCTCAACTTATCGGTGGTGTGTGTATTTTATTTTAATTATTTTTTTGGTCAAAATAGCTGGTAAGACAGTGGCTTTGAATCAGCACGTATTTCTTCCAAACTGTAGTTCTATTAGAGTCGACTAGGTGTTTTATAACATAAATTATTGCGACCTACTTTTCCAGTCTAACCGCACCTGAACGAAGTGAACAGATCTGCATGTGACTGTTCACAGAAGCGTGCAAAGCCCCATTCTAATACTAATGGTGGACGCACATTTAAACGAATTTAAGAATCCTTTATACCCCGGATTTTCGATATTCGGATGACGTCACCAGACTCGGTGCGGCTGATGCGGACGACTCTGCGCTCGCATTCATTCTATTCACATATAATTACAGTTTAATGGTTTCTTTGGCGCGTTCGACTTAGATTCGATTCGTTCGCGTTCGGCTCGGCTAAATGTGCATCCACCTTTATACACCTAGAACCAATAAGGGTTTTTGATAAACCTGATGGCAAGAGGTGGCAGGACTTTGTATCAAAAAACTTGGGAAATTCACGCTCTAAAAACGTCATGTCTTTAGAGCGTTAATTTCCCATTTTTTTCAAATTGTCTGTCTATTTTTAATTAATGGTGTAGCGACATCTTAAAGGTTACGTCTTTTGCCAATGTCAAGTGAAAATTTATCTAAAGTAACATTAAATTGTGCTGTAGATTGATTTAAAAATGGAGTCAACACGTAATATGACAGGTGGACCTCGTGCCTCAGTGCTGCCACCGGGTGATTACTATTTTTCGATAAACCCTCATATCTCCGAAGGTCCAGACCTATTTCTCAATACTGATTAACTTCGGAGTCGCAGTCTATTTCCCTTTGACACAAAAAAATTACTAAGAGTTTTCGAACACCCCTAATACTTTAGCTGATACCCCGGCTAGGTTTCTTAGTTAGATTCTTAAGGGTTTTGTTTATTATGGACCAGTATTTTACGGTGTATGATAGGTACTTTATTTATGACACAACTTGATAAGTAACATACTTGAATTACATGTGGATTTTATAATTATATTAAAAATTTACAATTTTACTCTGTACCGACTCGGAATTGAATCTACCATTGAAATTCTTGAACTACACTCATTGCAATGATTTGATTATTATTTTGTAATTGTTAAGTACATACAATATTATAGTTCCTTGTTTTAGCATATTAAAAAGAACTTCGATAGTTAAGTTGGAGGTGCAGACTGACAATTGGTTATTCGAAATATTTTTTATTAGTATAAAAAATTGACTGTCCCCGTGACAATGGAAACATGTAAATGAGATAAAATCAGGTATAGATTTAATGTTATTTTTTGTAATAATTATCGGTTAATTTTAATGTGTCACCATTATTTAGAATTTTCTAAGATTTTGCATTTATTTTTGCTATTTTTTTAATGACAAATGTATTTCTTGTTTAACGGAAAAAAAGTATTTGTCTACACGAAGTATATTTTAATAGAAAATGGTTAGTGAATAAAGTGATGGCGAAATTAAACAATACGAGAAAGCAGAGTACTACCAATTTTCACCATGGCCATATGGTCAGAATGACAATTCCTACTTTTAACCTTCATACTGTTAACCTTAATTTTTGCATATAATGCATTCCACGCGAAAATTTTATCTATAAACTTATTATATTTTTGTGAAGTACGTTTTATTAAAAAAGTATCTTAGTACTTAAATACTTACAGAGAATTTCGATACCACGGAAGTGAACAGATCTGCAAATTGTGATATTAACTCTCCAGTAACAAGCAATCTATTAATTTTTATTGTATTTGTTACATCAGCAAATGATTGTTGTTTTCCATCAAATTAAATTGTATTACATTAATTATATTTATTATTTCGATAATGTTTTTGCATTTTTAATTTTCTATCCATAATTTTAAAACATCGAAAAGAAAATACTTTTAGCACTCAATCAACACACACAGACACGTCTCAGGCGCTCCGCAGACGACCGACGGGGCGCGGGGAGGTCCTTTTTGTGACCGCCGCGCCGTAGCAGTATACAATACAATAGGAATTGTATACTGCCACGGCTAAGATGTTTAAAAAGTAGGTATATAGTATTATGTATATTAACTATGGTATAGATGATAGTCGCACCCGCTCGAGAATGGCAACGAAAAAGTCAGGCAATTGCCGGACTTGTAATCAGTCGGGAATGCTCTCGCGTCTCGGCTGGTCTGACTTTATTACAACGCTTTAACTGTATTGGTGCGCGCTCGCTCCAATGAGCGCTAAACAGCAATCGAGACGTAACTCATGGGTTACATCTATCTCTTTCTAATAACAAGATTGCCTTATCATTTGTCACTTTCTTTTCGAAAAGTAAACATTACATATTTATAGGACTACTTGCGATTCGTTAGTCTCTCTAAGGCATCTATGTACTTGCGCCACTTTAAAATAATAAGTTTGTGTATAAGGTCATTTTGCCACAGCGGTATACATGTCCCAGTTCCAGTATATACCGCCACGGTGTTTTGTTCTATTGCTCGCGGCCAATTTGCTGCGAAATGGTCTCCTCTATCTATCTCTCTCTCTAACATACGCGTTAGTAGATGTGCTCTTTCTCTTTCACATTGCCGATCTCTAGAGTAGCATATATCTACCTAACGATAGATTTAAATTCCTTACGAATTCATTATCGTATCAAAAATTACAAATTCCTCTAGGTTAATTTGCTATCCACTAAAAACGCATTCTCCACACCACGAAACCTCACCACTGTGGTGTCGTTTACAGTTTTTTTAGGTAACTACACCACAGTAATGAAGTTCTAATACAAAACTTATGTATGCATTTATCGATATTAATAAAGATTAAATAACATAAGTAAGTATTATTACTCATATAACATCTAAAACAAAAAGTCCGGACAGACTAGAAGGCCGGACAGAACCCTAGAAGTCCGGACATGTCCGGATTAATCCGGACGGATGGTAACCATAGTTGCACCATTCCTAAAATCACACAACACCACACCACAGTGGAGCGGTTTGGTGGTGTCCTTGACAATGCATGCACTAAAACGAAAGTAATACGTGTAGGTAGGTATACAATATAATGGTAAGTATAGTAACTGGGTAATAAAACAAACAGGTACCTAAAGAATAATCTACTGAAAAACTTTACTGGAACCCAAAAATGTGAGTGATAATCATATTCTTTCTAATCTGTGGTGATAATGCGCAATAAAAAGAATGACTGCCTGTCATGAAGTGTGCCTATAAAGGATAGTAATAATAATAAGGATATTAGAACTTCGTGCTGACTGCCTGTAGACAACTGACTCCCTAACAGGAAGATAGAATATAAGCTTGCACCCTAAATAAATGATAACATTATCAGAATAAAGGACTCCACAGACGGGAGAAAGAACCAATCGCAGAGTGTCTACGCTCTGTGATTGGTTCGTTTCTTAACCAAGAGTCGAGAGATCTCATAATAATTTTTGTGAATACGGGTGTTACACCGGTTACACCCGTGGACTTACCACTGTCTTCACCCCTTCACCCTTTAGTCTTCACTCGTGTCCACAGATTAGAAAGAATATTTCTATTACCGCATTTACACTCGCGTACGAGTCGCGAGACGAGGTACGAGGCGAGAGTGTGAATAGACGCTCGCGGCCCGCCTCGCGACTCGCAGCGCGCGCGTCCGGGTCCGGAGCGGTTATTTGGGCACGAGTCAAAGGCCTAAACAACGAACGCGAGCGTGGTGTTTACCTTCGCGCTCTCGCACATTCGTGTTTCAACGTTGTGCCGCGCAGGTTATGTTTTTCGTTCCAAACGCAGTATACTGATAGGCGGGTTCATAAAGCAATGGATTGGTCGCAAGAAGAGACGTTTCGGTTCACAGAATTATTTCAAAAGGAACCGATAATTTGGAATCCCAAGCATAAATTTCACAAAAACAGCCAAAAAGTGAACGATGCATGGGCGAGATTATCCGAAGAAATGGGTAGATCTCAAACGCATTAAAAAAAATAAAAAAAAACTTTCATGGCAACCTTTTGCCAGCATCTTCGGCGCAAAAACAATCAATAAGATCTGGCGCAGGAGAAAATGAGCTTTACAAGCCAGTGTGGCTGTATTACTACGCAATGGAAGCATTTTTCTTATCTCGCCATTTCTTATTTACTTTTCTTTTATTTAAATTAGTTGCGTAGTAGTAGTAGAAGCTCAGTAAGTAAGCACAGAGTTGTTGGTGCTAACACTTCGACGTCCGCCATTCTTGCTATATAGCTCAAAGACAACTGAACTCGGCAAGAGTGTAAACAGGAAGCTCATTTACCATCGATCACGCGGGCCGAGATACGAGACGAGGCGCGAGGCGAGAGTGAAAATCTGGTATAAAGACCAAGAAGCATATATCTATCTTCGTGTTCGTGTCACACTTCGACTGACTGTTCATCTTACCCACGAAGATATAGGTAAAATCTCAGGTAAATTTATAATATAATAATAATATATTTTCACGCTCACACTAATTATCTAGCCCGAAGTATCATTTGAACTTGTGTTACGGATACTAGATAACGATCATATTTTTTTTTTAATATACATAATAATTTTAGATATTTTTATAAATAAACTTAAATAAATATATAAACAACCATGACTCGCAAACAAACATTCGTGTTCGTCACACAAACATTTGCCGCTACCAGGATTCGAACCCGGACCGCTTGATGTGAAGCCAGCTATACTGACCACTCCACCACGGCGGCGTCAGGTTAATATTTTATTCAAATTAATATTTTACCTGAGATTTTACCTATATCTTCGTGGGTAAGATGCTTATATTATAAGCTTCTTGATCTTACCACTTAGTTTTACCCGCAGCCGCACTCGACTTGCTCGCGCCCAATGACAAAATTAAATAAACGTAGTGTATTATATACTCTTTGAAATTAAATAGGAATTCTCTCGCGCCACTTTCCCGTTCGAATTCGAGTCATAGATAACGAAAAATATTATCATAGTTAACGAAAACTCCGAAAACTATATTACAGTGTTGCCATTTCATTAATCATTTTACTACTGAACCACGAAAATACGAAAATAGATAAAACTTCTTCCAGGCTTCCAGTTTTACAAGAAGCTTATATTTTATCTATCTTCGTGCAGTTTTAGCTATAAACTTATCCTGAACAAATAAGAATTACACACTGGGTATTTGCGAGTCGTGGAGCTTAACCAAACCAAACTTGAGTTACTGGAAGGTGACTAGAATTTATTCTAGTTTAAGGACAACTCGAGTAAATCCGACTTTAACTCGAAGATGACCCAACTCTATTTGCATTTGATAATTTGACGTGAATTTGGAGTGTTTTGCGGGAAACTATGGCGTCTGAGGCTTTAGACAACATGCATTTCGACAATCGCTCTCGCTATCGCTAAGTAAAAAAATGTATGGGATTGACATAAGCAATCGAAAAGTGATCGATTGCTTATGTCAATCCCATACATTTTTTTACTTAGCGATAGCGAGAGCGATTGTCGAAATGCATGCTGTCTAAAGGCTCTGGATGTCGATCTTTATTTCGATAATTCAAAATTGCTTCGCAGTGGATTTTGTGCAGTGACGTTTCGTTGCATAAGCATCCATGTTGACGAACAGCTATGAGGAATCATTGAAATAAAGGTTTTGTGTTTGGAAATCCCACTATTCAATTCTCATCAGTCAAAACCATGAGATCTGTTGCCTTGCATTTCTTTCCAAGCACTCCCTAGGTGCATTAAAATGTGTGACGCCCATATTTTAATGCAAACATCAAGAAACAAGACATGAATAAATATGAAGATATGGTTCAAAAGTCTTAGACACCAAGCCAAAAACCCTAACAAAAAAAATGACCTGAGTTTGACTGACACTTGACTGACAGTTCCATGTTTTTTTTTGCCTATTTGGCGAGAATTGTCAAGCATTTCAAATAATTGCATTTTAAATACCTATATAAAAAACAAGCAGAGTCAATAAAATAACTGTCTTAGCAGAATACTCGATACTGGCGGAATCCATTATATAGGACAGCGCCAATAATCTAAGAAGATGAAGAAGATTTATTAAATTTTTGCTTTAGATATATGCTCTCTAATCTGTGTGCTTTTCCTATGTAAACAATTATGGAACAACCCAACCTTTTAGATATAGTTCCAGAAGAACTATTTCAAACCCATTTTATTGGTGATATTGATCAGGTACAGAAGAAATTACAGTATGAAATTGAAAGAAAAAGAGAAGATCTACGGGCAATGGTTGGGTAAGTATGGATGTGTGCATAATAGAGACTAAACAACAACATTAATGAGTTTATCTTTTTTTAATCAAGCTAAAAAAGCATTTAAGTATTTTAATTTGTTTTTAATGTCCGTTGTTATTGTTTTTTGTACATAATTAATCTATTTAAGTACATTTATCATTGTAGTGAGAGATACCGGGACCTCATACATGCAGCAGATACTATTGAAGAAATGAAGGAAACCACAGCAAGTGCCTTGAATCACATTGGTGATATGATATCAGTATGCAAGAGCTTGCATGATACACATTTGGTAGGATTCAAAATTGCTGAGAAGTCTACAAGTCATAAGTAAGTTTTATTTATTGTTAGGTCTATTAATTTTGTGTATTGATTTGAATATGTTTTGACAAAGTGAATTGGATAAGTGTGAGCTGGTCATTTACTGCATTATTACAAAATTTGCAATAGATTGGATCACAACACAAAGTTTGAAAGAACAAAAAAGACTGACGAAAAAAGGTCAGTCAGCTGATTATGGGGACTAAAACTACATAATTGGTAAAACTAGACAATAGTTTCTCAATGATAACACCCACTTGGAGGTGTTTGAGGTTTTCCCAACTTTTTTCAATTGTTTCAATTGTTGAGTTTGAAAACTATCAAAACTTATACTAAGGGTGCGGATTTCCATTTCATCTCTAGTAAGGACCACCAGAAAATGTTGTTTTTTTTTAATATTCACAAATAATAACAGGCTTTTTGTCTCCCAAAAATAATGAGCTTAAAATTAGTTAGTAAATAAAACCATAAAAAAATGTCCAGGGCGGGAATCTTCCGCAATCCTGGCGGCTGTGATAACCACTATGCTACCAGGACACTGCTTTCGCTGTCAAAATTTTTCAGTGCCTTGTACTTATGTTTATATGGTAACATTGTTTCATTACATCTTTGAAATTTGCACTTCTAAGATCCGAATGAAATATTTTAACTGCGTCTACCACTACACTACTGGCGAATGCAGTAGTTAATAATCAAGTCATAATATTAGACTACTTCGCTGGTTCGTGATTTAAAGTCGACAAGTCACAATAAAAAATAAATCACTCACTCTAACTCACTCACTTGTTGAACAAATAGTTATTGTTTCATTACTTTTTAGTTACCACTTCAGCACAGATTCTGTGCACAGTATAGCTGTACAAGTGAAGTTATTGATGGAGATACCAGAGAAGATTTGGATATGTATAGAAGCTGAGGACTTTGTGAAAGCCACACAGCTCTTTATAATTGCAAGACATGTAAACACAGGTATGATTGAGAAGTGGACAATGTATTAAAATACATCGCACACACGCAAATACAATTCTAAGACTCAGCGCAGACATAGCAGTGCAGTGTAGTCTTAAAAAATCCTCTCCGATATAAGTAATTATAGTGCATTTGAACATAACAAAAAATGCTTGAGCGGCGTCGATGTGGCGCGCGTGGCGTAGCTTTTCTTACAGTGTTTCTTTATGAAATTTTAATTACTTCTATATGATTACTGGATTAAATTAAACAATTAAATTTTCCCTAAAAAGATTTTGAATTTTTTTTCTGATAACATTTACAAAGCCTGATATAATATTCAACAAAAGGTTGTCACTGCTTATGAAATTATTCCCTACATATTGTTTGGCAAACTGTTTTCGTAAATGAATGACAATGACGGTGGGAAGGGTGTTTTTTTTAATTATAAATAAAGACATTTCAACTTAAAATTTGACATTTAAATTTTTTCTGTGCACTTCAAGTGGCTTCACAATAAATTATTAATCCTTAAGATTTTTTTCCTTTTAAACAGTTAAACATTTAAATTGAGCGTCGCCGCGTCGGGGGACTGCTAATAAATGAAATGAAACCAGAATAAAAATATAAATATAAGGTATAGATTAGGTATAAATGTTGTGCAGACGCGAGAAGGTGGCAGGCAAAAAAAAACATAATTTTCGAAATATTTTTTTTTTTAATTTCCCAAGCTCATGTGTTTTTTTGCTTGTAGGTTTACAACTCCAAATAGGTGGTAAGAATGTGAAGCCAGGAATGCAGTCATTACAAAGACTGGTACATCAGCAATGGAATTCTGTGTCTAACTTCCACCAAACCATCATAAGTGTTTGCCGTCAAAAGCTGCAGGATGTGGACATTGATGTTGAGGTATTGAGCCAATAAAGAACTATCATGTCTTTAACATTTTAAACTCGCGTTGCATTAAGTATGATTGTATATGTAATAGATAATGACCGACATATAAAATTACTATAGTTAATTATAACAATAGGTCTGACAAACGTTTTTTACTTTACATGCCAAAAAATTCTACAAAAAATTACGAGAAAAACTGTGTTTTTGCTTTTTTCATATCTTAAAAAATGGCTGAGATATTTACGATCAAAGTGCGTATTTCCGGCCGAAGGTTGTTAAAAACGTGGACGGGCGCTCACCAGCCGATGACGTCACAACCTCGGTCATTCGATAGTCGTGCTTTCGTTCGCAAGCGACTTGGCAATAAAAATCAAAGTTATAAAGTTATCTGTGGTAAAATGGAAAACAAATACTGTATTGTGCCCCGGTGCTTCAATTCAACAGTTAAAACACCTGATAAACTCTTTATTTACGTGCCTATATACCCAAAAATTAGGAAAAAGTGGATGACAACCGTAAAAAGATTAGATTCAATAGGCCCTAAAACTAAAGCGCACTGCTGTAAAGACCATTTAGATTTTAAAAAGACCTACAAAACTTACGTTTTTATAGTACTATTGGAACGGCTTAACCGATTTTGATAAAATATGTCTATGAACCACAGTTAAATTCAAATTTAAAAAATCGCGAATGGTCTTCCCTTGACTTTCTCGTATACCAGAAAAGACTCAAAGGTTGATAGAAACCTTATATTTTGATGGTATACAGGCATGTTAAATTTTTGTCGCCCATCCGAGTACCGACCGCGCACTTGGTTGCTTAACTTTCGTGATCGACGGCGCAAAATTTGATAGAAACCTTATATTTTGATGTCATACACGCATGTTAAATTTGGTTGCATTAAGTTATAGCTATAAATAATAAATAAAGTTATAAAAGCGTCGATTAAACGTACATATGAAATCAAAATTTGAAAACACATTGGTACGTGGCGGGGATCGAACCAGTGCCTCCCGGGTAGGAGACGACGCTCTTACGCACTACGCCACCGACGCTTACTTTCTCGTACGTAGTAAAGAGGAAGTCTTGTCAACATGATGATGATGATGATGATGACAAGACTTCCTCTTTACTACGTACGAGAAAGTAAAAACGCATCGAAACCACAGCGGTTATACTTATAAACCTAACCAAAACAAACCAACCCACACATAAAATTATTCAAAAATGTCAGGTTTAGTATAAAAATATAATAATAGGTAGGTATTGCCTACTTAGAAACCGTTAATTACGTAAATACGTACCTACTAGGACTTACCTACATTTGTATATGGGTAAATACATAGTGACATTTTTTCAAGTGTATAGTAATAAAATAATCATCGAGACCTCGAGATCTTGATTACGAGTACCTACATAGTATTTTTTTTATCGCCGCTCATAATAGGTACTTACTAAATTAAACACAGACACTTTCAGTTAGGTTTAAGTTTGAACAAATACCTACCCGAGAGTAGGTAATGCTTAGGTACTTCGAACATACATATCTTTTCATCTTTATTCCACTAATTACGGCAGCCTTAAAATCTTGATTTTTCATCAAATATTGTGCCTCCGTCAAACTATCCACTCTTAGCAGATTGTCCGACTGACCAGAAAATCTTCTTCCATTGTTCACACTACACGTTTCACTCTGATCTGAGGTTTCACTTCAGTGTAATCGGATATATAGAATAATTTATATTATTTATTTGAAATACAGGCACATAGGAAAACGAAGACGATCGAAACAAAATAATAAAACGAGACGCGCGTAATTTAGTAGGGTTAACGTACCGGCCCGAGGGCCGCGCGGTGCCGCTGTACCAGGTTGTGACGTCACCGTATGAGCGAGCGTAATCTCGAAAATACAGAAAAGGGCTTAAACTTCTCGTCGTTATAACTTCGGAAATACTGCATGTATTAAAGTGAAATAAAAGTAATGTAATGTACATGATCTATGCTGCGATTTTAGGTATATTTGATAGTAATATTTTGACCCTTTTGTGTTCTCCATTCAGTCAGCAATAAATTCTAATTGTTATTATTTTAATCTGATATTTTGATAGGGTGTTAGTACTTGAGCTGTTATGTTCCGGAAGTATATATTTTACCACGATTTTAGGTAGCATGTTCCTGCCTTGTTAGCCTGTACCTTCTCGACTCACAGTCCATGGTGGAGTTATTAAACACCCTAATAAGCCTTCAAAGCCATAGCAGTCTCAAGTCCACCTTACGGTTTGACTTGAGCCACATAATAGAAGGAGACTCCAAAGCTCAGATCAAAGAGAAGATCGTGAATGGTGTCAGGATTGTTTTGAAGACTGTTCTTTTGGTGTATGCATGTTTTGTGGGTAAGTGATGCGGTAGTTAAATGGTTCGTGTTCTTATACAATAGCGGCGCGTTTTCAGGGGCTGAGGTGACAAGCAAGATTTTTTTTATGTCAAATGGTTGGCAGACAAGCATATGGACTGCCTATTGGTTAGCAGTCACCGTAGCCTATAGTTGCTTGCAACACTGACGTGACACTCGTTCGCTTCCAATCCTAAACCCTTCCATATTCAGTGGAGCTCTGGCGACCTTAAAAGCCTGCAGTTTGCAACGTAAGAGCACTAGGAAATAATAAGAAATTAGGTTGTCATATTGTCCAAAATCTCTATTGTAAACTCAGAGTAAACAGGACTGGAGTAGCCTTTGCCTAACATTACCCCTCTGCCAAACGCACAAGCATCGGATGCCTGTGCGTTATATAAAACTAGTTGAGCCGCCATTTTAAAACCACAATAATCAGAACGTCTTACCGTGCAGAGCTCCCACGAAAATGCCTGCCTGTGCTGTTTTTTACTGTAAAAAAAAGTCTAAAACATCTAGTATGCAAAAAGATGGCGTCACCTTTCATTTATAAGTATAATTTTTAAGATTTGATGATTATTTACTTCATATTTTCATATTTTAGCAGATTACAATTTCAAATTTCGCGCTATAGTCTCGTGGGGAGTGCGGCCGTGACGTTGTCAAACGAACTTCGGGCGCACTCCCCACGAGACTACCTAGGGTTGACCATTATCGCATTTCAATTAATAAGACAAAAATTAGAAACAGTTTGTTGGTAATGAATAACTGTAATTTTGTATTAATTAATTACCAATAATAATTTCGTTTTAACAATGTACGTTGCGTGTTTATCTTTAGTTTAGTATTAAGTACATACCTATACTTTTGAGGCTGCTTGAAGCCTATTGTTTGCCACACAGCATGGAAATATAAAATAATAAATAAAATAAAATAATAATTAAACTATTTTGCCTTTTTATTCATGCTGGGCGGAGCTCATAAACATTAAGAATAACTATCCTGTAGGTATATACTTCCAGCGTCCCTGACTTCATAAAATAAGCACGGGTAAAAGGGTAGGTACCATCGCCTAACCAGCACTGCCGATCATTTCTAAGAAACCTAAATTTTTTTTCGAGCCATTGGACAAATTGTTTTTTTTTTGTAATCAGCAACCCTAATTGATTTGCACATTTTTGCACAATAATTGATTTGCACAATAGTGATGTCAACTTCATCGATATTGTGATTTTACGAGTGAGTAATGAATGAATGAATGAAAGTAAAATACATAAATTGACAATATGTATTATGGTTTAAATTTGTATGTCGCAAGGAAATTGTATAATTCCGCAGTTTACATCGTCATCAGTTTAAAAAACACATACCCTATTCTTAGTTCTTCTTCTTATACTTGTCGATAATAAAACATAGCTTAGACAAATTACAGTTTGTTTCAGCAACCAGGTAATAATGATGATGTCAAAATAAGAATAAGGTATGTGCTTTTAAACTGAATGCATGGGGAAACTTGCCACGGTCTTCCAAACGGAGATCTATGCAATAATCCTCTGTGCAATGAGGATTATAGAACGTGTTAAAAAAAAACAAGGTTGTCTATATCCTAAGCGACAGTCAAGCAGCGCTCAAAGCCCTCTCAAACCCTCGTATTGACTCGGATCTAATACTCAATGCTGTCAAGAGACTAAATAGGGTCGGCCAGCACAATAAAGTAGAGCTGATCTGGGTCCCAGGTCACGAGGGGATTAAAGGCAATAAGAAAGCTGACGAACTGGCAAGGAAAGGATCAAAAAACCCATTCATAGGTCCTGAACCTTTTATCCCAATTTCCAAAAGCTACATCTGCAGAGCCATCAAAGAATATGTCCATAAAAGACATCATATGGAATGGACACTGTCGCCTGATATGAAACACATCCTTCACAGGAGACTGTCCTAGAGGATGGAGTAAATTCATATACGGGGATGGCAGACAACAGGCCCGCCGGATTTTGGGTGGGCTTACAGGGTACTACGCCACAAACCACATGCTCCAAATGAAAATTTCGACAACATCGAATTGCAGAGCATGTGGACACGACCGGGAATCCATGGAACACTTGCTATGTGACTGTGATTCCATAGCCAGGATTAGAATGAATATCCTGGGAATAGCCTACCCAAGGTCAGAGGACTACAGACTCTTCAAGCCCATGGACATAGTAAGGCTGATGGCCTACATATTCAAGGAGCGACAAGAGTAAAAAGACACGGCAAATGTAGCGGCAAATGTTTGTGTGACGAACACGAATGTTTGTTTGCGAGTCATGGTTGTTTATATATTTATTTAAGTTTATTTATAAAAATATCTAAAATTATTATGTATATTAAAAAAAAATGTCCGTTATCTAGTATCCGTAACACAAGTTCTTAATGATACTTACTTCAGGCTAGATAATTGGTGTGAGCGTGGAAATATATTATTATATTATATTATTGGCTGTTATTTCATTAATTTAGGACATATTAAAGTCGGAAATACCCTTATGCTTGGTTTCAAATGCTTGTAAATTAATCATTATACAATGTTCTTTATTCAAAGTAGTCTTAGATTTTAGTTAGTTTATCTAGGAATCTAAAGATATACCACATGCGTGGTAATTATTTATAAACAAAGGAAGTTACACAAAGCAAAAACCCGACCTGCTACCCCTCCTACTCTGCTCGGCGGGGTGGGTGACGTCATCGCCTGGCTAATGTATAAGACAGCTCTTTTGACAGCCGCCAAGCGATGGGTTAACTTTAAGCACTGTGTAATTACGTATGTGAGCATATCTTGAAATAATGATAAACGTCGCAGAACAGCCATCGTGGTTGTCTAAAAGGTCATTTAGCATCCATATACCTACATACGAGAGGAATGGAAATTAAGGCTAAAAACTCCCAAAAGTATTTCCGTTTCATGAAAGAGAACAGTTTTATATGTTACGGAATGGATCCAAGATAAAGAGTGGTATAGGGGCAGGAATTTATGCCAAAAGGTACAAATATTACCAAAGCTTGGGCAGCAATAATGCAAAAGTTTTCCAAATTGAAAGATAATGCAATTATTGCCTACAGAAGAACATAGATAGGATTTGGATGTTTTGCGTATGATTATTGTAAATTACATTTTCAAATTTACAAAACTGCTGTGTTTAATAAATATATAATGTTTACCTATTAATATTGATTATGAACTATTTAATAAATATATGTGTGTAATACATGCACATTGGATATGTTGATGTGTTCTGAAATAATAAATTTGCTTACCTGTTAAGTTTCACACATTTGATTTCTGATTCCGTAAAAAAATCCAGTTTACATACTTCCCAGTATCATACTAGAAAACTAACAATATTCACTATCGCTTTGTTAAAAATAATGTTTAAGTGTTCCTCCTTTCCATTATGGTTATATAAGCGAAAGGGTCCACAGTGAATTCTATATATATGTCGCAGGGAAATGATGAAAATAGGGATTTGATCAAATCCCTAAGGAATATGTTCAAATCCCTGCAGATGTTAAAATGACTATTAGATTTTATCATTTCTCTTATGAAATTAAGTGATTTGATCAAATGCCTGAACTGCTTTAGTGAAATGACAAAAATAAAAAACTAACGTAGTTAAAAGATTTTTATTAAGTAAATCAGACATTGCAAGACTTATAAATGTACAAAAATGGTTATAGAAGGTAATATCTAACACAAGTAATTATTTTAAACGAAAAGTACTTAAAATAATTAATGGGTTTTTTATTTATTTTTGTTGAAACAAGTCATGGATTTGTGGCACAAGCCAATTATGCCGACTGAAGTACCAATTTCATATAAATCGTTTTTTATATCTAATACCGTTCCTATAATATTATTTCCATCTAGTGGACCCCTATCTACCTTCGGAACATTAATTAAAATAGTGGAACCCACTAACACCTCCTTAAAAGTCTTCAGGTAAGAATCTTTAATTTTTTCTTCTGATATTTTCAGGTATTTTGCAGCATGGAACCTTTGATCTTTTATATTTACTTCTTTTTGACATAAGTAGCATAGAATTTTCGATCCATATCCTTCTTCTCCTACCGTGAGTATGCTGGACGCATTTTTGCAATTATGAAATAAATGGACCCTAGTAGATTCGATGCCACAAACAACGCAATGTGCTATTTTCTGGTTGTCAACTGCTTCACGTTCTGGTGTAGTGGCAAAACGTTTGTATTATATTTTTGAACAGGCGCAATAGGTGTTATAGACTCAGAAATTGGTATAAGTTTACTGTTTGACGATTCAGGTGCCAGCGGATCCTCTGAATTTGAATTGTCTTTTCACTAAATCAGTTCAGGAATTTGATCAAATGACTAAATTTAATAAGCGAAATGTTGAAATCTAATAGTTATATTAACATCTGCAGGGATTTTATCAAATTCCTTAGGGATTTGATCAAATCTCTATTTTCATCATTTCCCTGCGACATATATATAATAACACCTATTGTAAATACCTTTTAAGTGCAATAAACTATTACGTATAAATTTGTGTTTCATTGATATAGCCTTCGAAATCTGTCAAAGTTTTATATAGACCTCATATATATTATATTATTTATATTAGTCTTTGCAATAAATATCGAAAACTGACTGTTGTAGCGTGTAATATCATCATTTGATTTTTAATAATGTAGGTATACTAACGTAGTAATACATTCATTCATTGAACGAAACTGATTTATCGATATCGATATTCTCATGCTATGTCATGTTACTTCTCACACAATGACATTCGTGTATTAGAATAGAACGTTAACACACTATTTTAAGCACATGTGCGTGAAATTTAAAAATGTGTGTCGTATTATGCATGTGTGCGTTTGTAAATACGCAAAAAGTTTTTGTTTCTGTGTGCTAGTATTGAGTGTAGTAGTAACCTCACCCCCCGCAAAAAATGGCAGAAAAACATGTAAGAGAAATTGACTAATGGCTACTCCAGTCCTGTTTACTCTGAGATTGTAAACCATAAAATAATTCCCCATTAAAAAGTTCAAGGTAATGAGCTTCCTTTGTAGGAAAAGTACCTAATTGCAATAAGTAAAAACAACATATTTCAACAACAAAACATTCACAATAAAATAACCCAAATAAAATAAAGAACAGTGTAGGTATATTAATATTAATGAGCAGGTATTGAATGTAATATTTTGATTAAACGGAATTACCGAACGAACACCAGTGCCGAACCAAATATTCGTTGGATGCATGAAACCAATTCTTTTCATCAGCAGGGTAGTCAGATTTTATTTTATTATCTATCTAAGTAGATGTGATAAACAAAAGTTATTCGAAATGTGCACAATTCAGTTTTATTTTATCACTAGCTGTGCCCGCGACTTCGCCCGCATAGAATTTACAAAAAAAAATATTAGCCTAAGTTACTCCTTATTACACCAAATACCTGCCAAAAAAGTCCCGTCAAAATCGGTCCAGCCGTTTCAGAGATTAGCCGGAACAAACAGACAGACAGACAAAAATTGTAAAAAATGTTATGTTGGTGTATGTACCTTATATATATTCATATGCATGTAGTAAAAAACGGCTATTTCAATATTACAAACAGACATTCCAATTTTATTTATATATAGATGTATAGAAGATATTCCTAATAAGTTTTTTTTGTGTGGATTGTTTATAAATAGTCTGAAATTCCAGAAAATGAAGGAGGTGCTGTATTGGCGAAGCTAAGGGATTTATACAGAAAAGACTCGCAGCCTTTGGTCGGATTAGTACGCTTTAGTGACCCAGCTGGTTTGAAACTGTTGCCTACGGTCATCTCAAATTACAGGTATTGTGTGATTTGTAAACAGATTTATGTATTTTCATGGTCACACCAATAATATAGCCCAAAACGTAGTATTAATAATGAGCAAAGATAAATAAATGTAATACAAATATTTATCCCAACCAGTAGGTATTCAAAACCGAAAGCTTTATAGGCAGCGTTACTAAATATTCCACCACGGCCCAGAGGCCTTTTTTTGTCGGGGAGGTCAAATGCATTTACGCATCGTCCCTGCGGGGTGGTGCCAACCTCAGGGGATATGTGGGACTCGAGGTACAGGCGTACCCACTAAACATCCTCCCCGGCCTGACCTCCAGTGCGCTATTGAGGGACGGCTCGGGATCTGCGCACGTGAGCGCAACTACACCTCAGTGGACCCAACGCTGCCCGTCTAGGCACTCCTTGTGCACCAATTGGTGGCCAGCAGCCCACAGGGGCTACCGACTGACGCCACCCCTGTGGGCCGCTGGCCGACGCCGGCCTTATAGGCCGCCTCCTCACCGACGACTGCTCAACCTGGCACGTCCTCCTGACGAGGACACCGGGAGCTGCCATCGGACCGCATCCGGGGGACTTCGAGCGCGGTCGTGGCCCTGAAAGGGCCGTCCGGAACTAGCCGTGGTGGGAAAACAAAAACAACTCGACGATGGCATGTGACTTCGAATGCCAAGGGACACTTGACATCAAAAGCCACACACCCGCCGAGAAAGTTTCCCCACCACGTTACCAGGGTCCACCACGAGACCTGGACCCCACGGCCCTATACCTAGCTAAGCTAGCTAGGTAACCAAAGGCCCTAATGCTAAAAAAAATGTGACCCCAACATGAACAGGGTCCGAGGGCGCCCAAGCTTAATATGACTACACCTCACCGGCTTGCCCTATATAGCTACGCCACTGCGTGAGATGAAAATACGTACTAGTAGATATTCAGTAGTATCCATTTCAACTTTCTTCGAGGTATGAATTATTTGAGAAAAGAAAAGTAAAAATACTCTTATCCCAGACAGGATCCGAACATTCAACCTTTTACTTTCTTACCCAGAAAGTACATTTGAAATGCTGAACTCTTAAAATGTCACAAATTTACAGGCTATCGTCCAATAAGGAGATTCAGCCATTGGCTAAAGATGAAATCACAAAATGCATACAGGAGTGGAGTGTTTGGGTCAAGTCATACATAGACGAAAGTGTGAAGGCATTATTGCATAACATAACCAGAGTGAAAGTACTCCACGAAATCCGGGAAGAGGCTTTTAAAGTTGGTAAGTAATGAGCGGTCTTTTTATGTTAATGGTGGAGTCTTGACCTTCACTTCACCTTGACTCTTATTGTTCTTCAATTGTGTTTAATAAATGTCGGTCACCCATCTGAGTACCGACCGCGCACGTGGTAGTTTAGCTTTTTGTTTGTTACGAAGCATTAACTGTACAAATAAATGGCCGATAGCATCGACCAGTGTGGAGTGGAATGAGGTTCAGGTTATCAGTGATGTCGCTGAAATAATATAGTCTTCACCTCGTATTGCACTTTAGTTTATTGCACAAAATAAAATAAGGCAATTACATGTCCAGATCACAAATAAATATATCGATTAAAATAACTATGGAATGGATTAATTACAATTAACAATGTCAGACAGATGAACGAGAGCGAGCAGAGGTAATAAAAAAAAAAAGTTGAGTAAGGGAAGAGACAAACAATATTCTAGACCATAAATTATACTTGGCATAGTGAAAACTTTTAATCATTAACACTTCCCCTTAAAATTTTCATTATACAAACTGAATCCTACATTACAAATCACAACATGTATAAATTACATCAGTGACTCTAAACACATAAGTCACAAGGTCACAAAAAATTACACAAATAGATAGGATCCTATTTCATGGTCAAACTTTTACAAACACATGTCAAAGAGTTTATTCTTACATCCAATAGTGTCAGAATAAATTTCAATTTCAATAAAGTTGGAAATTAGGAACTTAACATTTCATTCCAATAAATTTAACTTATTAACAAACTGTCTATGTTTAACTGTACCAAGAGATTTAGTAAATATATCGGCAATCATCTCCGCTGTGGGTAAATACTTAACACTCAAGATTCCTTTCTGAACCAGGTCCTTAACAAAGTGATGACGTAAATCGATGTGCTTCGTACGTTTATGACAATAATCTTTTGACATTAAGATTTCATGTGCACTTTGATTATCATTAAACAATGTAATACAAACATTAACATTGGTAATTTCAAGCATGAAATTTTTAATGAAACAAAGATCTTTACATACATCTCCAATAGATAGATATTCGGCTTCCGTACTGGACAATGCTACACATCGTTGTTTACGTGCTTCCCAATTAATAACATTGTCACCAAGTTTAACCACAAAACCTGTGTAAGACTTACGATCAATTGTGTCATTGGCCCAATCCGCATCCGAAAATGCACTTATATTTAAATTATTTGATCCATAAAAATGAAGACAATAATTTAAGGTTCCTGCTAGATATCTCAGGACGCGTTTAGCTGCAAGCCAATGAGACTTGTCAAAACAGTGGCCAAACTGGCTCAACTGACTGCATGCAAATGCAATGTCAGGCCTGGTGCACACTGAGAGATACATCAGAGAACCCAAGAGTTCTCTATATCTATAAGTATCATCATCAAGACATTCTGATCCAACTTTATACAGTTTACAATTTGTTGCCATAGGAGTTGAAACAGGCTTACAATCTTGCATACCAAATCTAAGTAACAATTTTTTAATATACTCAGATTGATCCAATTTGATCATACGTTTTTCTCTACACCTTGTTATATTAATACCTAAACAACTTTTTAGTGTACCTAGATTTCTTACATTAAAATTGGATTCAAGCAGACATAACAACTCATTTTTATTTGAACTATAAAATATATAGAAATCATCAACATATAGAGCTAAAATGGTTAAATTATCTTTTACTTTCTTTGTATAAATACAAGGCTCACACTTGCTTTGTAGGTAGCCATTTTGAGTTAACAAATCATGTACTTTAATATACCAAATTCTACTAGCCTGCTTAAGACCATAAATACCCTTAAGTAAAAGACACACTTTATTTTTATTTATATTAAAACCTTGTGGTTGTTCCATGTAAATCTTTTCCTTAAGTTCGCCATTTAAAAACGCTGTAGTTACATCAATATGATCCATGTTAAGATCTAATTGAGCTGCTAACGAAAACAATATTCTCAAAGTTGAATGCCTCACTACAGGAGAAAAAGTATCCTCAAAGTCAACTCCTCGAACCTGAGTGAAACCTCTGGCAACCAGACGAGCTTTAAAACGGTCAAAATTACCAGAAGCATCTATTTTACGTTTGTAGATTCATTTGCTTTTAACAACATTTACACCTTCAGGGCGATCTACCAGTTTCCATACCTTGTTTGTAATAAGTGAATCATATTCATTTTGCATGGCAGCTTGCCATTGCACAGAGTCAGTACTAGACATGCATTCCTCATAAGAAAGAGGATCACCTGGTAAAACAGCTTCATGTTGAGTGAGAAGAGATAAATCAATTTCATAATCTTTGTACCTGTGCGGCATCTGGGAACGACAACTACGAACAGGACGCTCACTACACACAGGCGGCGACAACGCACACCCTTCCCCTCCAACTGTCACCTCAGGAGATGACGTCACACGGTCGTCATGTGACTCATAAGTGGGGGACACTGTTGGCTCCGTTTCGCTACCGGTACAGTAATTCTCCTCATCTGAAAATGTACAAGAACTATTAAAGTTTCTATTTTGCTCAACAGTATGACTAGAACTCGGTTTACTACCACTAGAACTAGAGTTCAGTTCAGTACATTGACTATTATCATTAAACTTTTGATTATCATATTCAATTTCATTAATATTAGAATTTTCATAATTGTAATAAAATATATTATTATAATAAGTCATATCAATAAAATCATCCTGCTTCTCATTCTTATAAAATTTATTTTCAATAAAAGCAACGTTCCGCGCAACTATTACATTCTTTGGATTAGATGGGTCTGCAAGTCTATATCCTTTCGAAGTATCACTATACCCGACAAAAATGTACATCTTACTTTTAGCATCAAGCTTGTGCCTCTTATGTTTTGGAAGTAATGAATATGCAACACACCCAAAAACATGTAAGTGACTAAGGTCTGGCCGAGACCCGGTCAACTTCTCTTCAGGTGTAAGACCAGACAAAGCTTCGGTAGGTGACCTATTTTTCAAATAGATAGCTGTCATTACTGCTTCACCCCAAAAACGCTTGTCTAAGCCTGCCCCTAACAACATGCATCTGGCCTTCTCTAAAAGTGTCCTATTGAGACGCTCTGAGACGCCATTTTGCTGTGGACAATAAGCTACTGATGTCTGATGTATAATGCCTTCTTTATATAAAAAGTTAGCAAACTGATGACTGCAGAATTCACCTCCATTATCTGAACGTAGTATTTTAATAGGCAACCCCAATTGCTTTTCTACTAAGCTTTTAAAATTGACAAAAGTAATAAATACCTCGCACTTCCTCTTGATGAGGTATCCAAAAGATTTCCTTGTGAAGTCATCGGTGTAAGTCACCAGGTACTTTGCGCCTCCCCAACTCGCAACTTGCATGGGGCCGCAAACATCAGTATGTATCAGCTGTAGTGGTGCACTTGCACGGTGCACAGTCTCGGCTGGAAATGATTTTGCAACCATCTTTCCTTCCAGACATGGCACACAGTCTTTCAAAGAACCTTCCTGAAAATTAACACCGCATGCTACACCATCCTTAAGAGCTAACATACCTGACTTACTTAGGTGGCCAAGCCTCCTGTGCCATATATCAAAAGACACCTCGGCTACGTTAGCACTCTGTTCATCTTGCACTGGCAAGACAACTGAAGAATACACCCCCTCAGATGACATATCACTAGCTTTCAGTCTATAAATTCCATTTATACTGGGGACTACAACTAATGGTTTGCCAGAAGTTACACTTTTATAAAATATAAGACAGCCCTCATGTCCAAACGTCACATTAAAATCCATAGATATAAGTTTACTAACAGATAAAAGGTTGGCTGACAAATCAGGTACATAAAGAACATCACACAACTTAATTTTGTTATTATTATTTAAATTAAGAATAACAGAACCTATGCCTATACACTGAAGAACAGAATTATCAGCAATTTTTACCTTATTTTTACATGATCGCATTCTAGTAAACATTTTCTTGTCATTACACATATGTTGAGTACAACCGCTATCAATAAACCATTCATTACATGTGGATACTAAAAATGCAGAAGCTAAATAAGTATGATCCTTGTCGTCTTTGCTATTCTTCATTTTATTATCACGTTTCATTTTAAAACATTTATTCTTTGTATGACCAGCTTTGTTGCAATAATGACAAATTATTTTCTTCAAATTACTTTTCTTGGATACAAAAGCAGATGCTGTATTTTCCTGACTGTTCCTTCGGAATTCTTCCTGGAGAAGGCGAGTTCGTACTAATTCACTTGTAAGTTGTGATGTCATACAAGCAGTTTCTAAATTTGAAACCAATGCTTCATATTCTTGTGGTAATCCTGATAATAAAATTTCTGCCACTTCCTCATCATCGATAACCCTTTCAATATCGGCCAATTGCTGCACCAAGTTCATAGTGTTCTGAATATACTCAGTCATGGAACTAAAGGATGAAAAATCTATCCTATGCAACTGTCTCAAAAGAAGTACTCTCCGGTATAGGCCGGTGTCTTCAAATACAGTACTCAAAGCTTTCCATGCTTCTTTACTAGTACGAGATTCACGAACATATTGATAACATTGTGGTCGCACGGCGAGACATATCCGGGCTAATGCACGCTGATCACTTATAGGGTCGGTATTCGTACCAAGCACACAATCCCATAGGCCTTCTAATGTTAGTAACATTTTAACACCAAATTTCCATGTGTTATAATTGTGATGACCTTCCAGCTTTTCAATAGGAAAACCAATCTGTGCATTAGAACGTACATCATTGCCAAAATCTGTCATGGTGAATAAAACAAACAAACAACTCACGATAATTCCTTTTTCCTCTTGGAGTATACTGGGTGCATAACCTGTACAAATAAATGGCCGATAGCATCGACCAGTGTGGAGTGGAATGAGGTTCAGGTTATCAGTGATGTCGCTGAAATAATATAGTCTTCACCTCGTATTGCACTTTAGTTTATTGCACAAAATAAAATAAGGCAATTACATGTCCAGATCACAAATAAATATATCGATTAAAATAACTATGGAATGGATTAATTACAATTAACAATGTCAGACAGATGAACGAGAGCGAGCAGAGGTAATAAAAAAAAAAGGTTGAGTAAGGGAAGAGACAAACAATATTCTAGACCATAAATTATACTTGGCATAGTGAAAACTTTTAATCATTAACATTAACTAAATAAAAATTTTGGCTGAATAGTCGTCACGTCAACCTTCCTTGCTCATCATACAAAATTTACGGCGGTTTTTTTTCCACGCTTACACAAATTATCTAGCTCAAAGTAAGTATCATTAAAAACTTGTGTTATGGATACATTTTTTTTGTTGTCGGGGAGGTCAAATGCATTTACGCATCGTCCCTGCGGGGTGGTGCCAACCGCAGGGGATGTGTGGGACTCGAGGTAAAGGCGTTCCCTCCATACCCACTAAACATCCTCCCCGGCCAGACTTTAAGTGCGCTATTACGGGACGACTCGGGATCTGCGCACGTGAGTGCAACTACACCGAGACCGTCCCAACGCTGCCCTATTCGCTATTATATATCGTGTTCGTCACACAAATATTTGCCGCTACCAGGATTCGAACCCAGACCACGGTAATATTATCTATACAGTATTCTATCTTCATACAAACGGTCGGAAAGCGCGTCATGCTACGCGCCTCGAGTTCGCGGGGCACCCGGTGGGAATCCAGTCGCGAATGCGCCGCAGCGACTACCGAACGGTGTGAGTTGTTTTTTAAGCAGTTAGCCGTGCTTAGACGTGCGATTTGTATTGTGAATATTTGATTGAATTAAGTAGATACCTACATAATTCAAAATGGCAAAGAGCAATATTTTTTATGTACCTATCTACTAGTACGTAATTTGTTTTTAATATTTCGGTATTTAAATTTTTCCATCGGGCATAATCTGGAATAATATATAAATAAGTGGATAGGGTGAAATAAGACACAAACAAGTAACCTACCTAGGTACGCTCGCGTTAAAAACAAAACTACATAATACGTAGGTAGGTAGTTTCCTAGACTAGGCTATCTACTTACTTATGTACCAACATATAACTTAACTACATATATTATAATATTAAATTTGATGAAATATCATTATGAAATAATTTACGAGAGTAATAAATGGTAGGTATTGTAGTGATCGGATTTTTTTGGTGTATACTGGCAGGTTGTTAGGTAATTTGGAAAAGAGACGGATTGTTGACAGGAATTGATAGATAGAAAATTATAAAATAGGGATATTTGTGCGGAGTTTAAAAAACAATATTTTGTTTGTTGATAATAATATGTAATTTCTTGAAAATAAAAGTGTTTCAGTGACAATATAGTACCTACGTCTCAGTCAAGGCGTAAATATTTTTGTCTCAAATCTATAACTTTTTTTTTTAAATATTACCTAAGAAAACATGTATTTTATTGAACACTTCCTATTTCATTCACAACATATTTTTTTTACATATAAGTAAAATAAAATATTTGCAATCATAGAACAAGAAATGTAGAAATTAAATATAAAGTAAATAGTAGGTATATAATGTGTGTATGTTAGTTTTTGTTAACGTTTCTTTTCTTTATGTATGTGTTGTTATATTTTATTAATAATTAGGTAATATCGTGCTCTGTGAAGGCGAATAAATTTATTTTCTTTCTTTCAAATTAAAATACTGTAGGCGGGCAGCCCTTCCGCGTGTTTACGCCCCGCTCGGCCGAAGCCAGTTATTTCAAGGACAGGGCCGAGACACAATACTGCATAGATAATATTACCGTGCCCAGACCGCTAAATGTGTAGGCAGCTAAAGTGACCACTCCACCACGACGGCGTCAAAGTATTTTTATTCTTTATCGATTTTGGTTCAAGTGTAGTTCTGTGTGAAGGCATTACTGCTATAATAGCTATAAATCAGTGATGCGTTGTACTGATGGGGAGTGGTGACTGAAATAAAATTGTCTTTTCAATTTCATTCCCTTTCAGATACTCCTCAACACTGGGGCGAAATATGTTCCTCTCTAGACTTGCCAGAAGTTCACGTATGGTGCCATTATTTTCAACCATTGCTGACGGCTCGTGTTAAAGCTATTATAGACAGCAGGTGGCTCAAAGTCTATGATGAGTTTAAGACGCAGATATTAGTTGATTTGACCAAAGTGTCCTCAGACACTGAGGTGGAGAGAGAAGCTGACATCAACTGGTTCGTTTGGAAGGATTTGATTGGAGAGACTGTTATTGAGTCGAGGAATGACGTTATTAAAGTAATGACTTCGTTGATAAATGGTAAGTATTAATCTTATATGTACTGCATATACATTCTAGACACTTGAATATAGTTAACTTTTATTTTCAATGGTAGGTTTGGTACATTTTGAACTCATTAGGGGTAGACAGAGACGACTTCTTTCCACTTGCTACGATTCATACATATTTGTATCGTTTCATCTACTCTCATTGCACGGCGAATTCGCTTTGGACTATATGTCATCAGTGATATAAGGTGAAAACTTGATTGATCGGAGGTATTTGTCATCATACATCAGTAATCTTTAATGATATAAAAAAATAATCCTCCAAAAGTAATCTTTAATGATATACAGGGTGTAAAAGACATGAACAGTCAAACGTGAATCATGTATTCTATACGTCAAAATAAGACACATTTCAAAAAATAATTGTTGGGAAATGATTTTTATGTTATTGGTGTTAAAAAATATTGCAAATTGTACTGCGCAACGTAAAGCGCTCAACTCACACGCAACTCCGAAAACCGTGATATTTTTGCCAGACGGCGGCTCCGTTCGTTTGTGTCCGTGCGCATCGAGTGAGCTACATTGAACGCTAACGTTTTGAAGCCATTTTTTGTTATGAAATACTAAAGAAAATGATAATTATGAAATAATTTTATTTTTGCGTTTACAAACGCGTAAATATGAATACTAGAAAAATGCACTGAAAAAAATCGACTTGCCTCAGGCGGGACTCGAACCCGCATCTTCCACCCGCCGTCTTTCTTCCGCCCGGATTGTGGAAGATGCGGGTTCGAGTCCCGCCTGAGGCAAGTCGATTTTTTTCAGTGCATTTTTCTAGTATTCATATTTACGCGTTTGTAAACGCAAAAATAAAATTATTTCATAATGTAAGGTAGTTTTATCTTAACTGAGCGTCAAATATTAGCAAAAATATTTCGTTCGGGTCTTAGAAGTGCAAATTTCAAAGATTTGATGAAACAATGTTTACCATAAAAACATAAGCACCAAGCACTGACAAATTTCGACAGCGAAAAGCAGTGTCTCGGTGGCGTAATGGTCAACGCGTCCGCCCGGATTGTGGAAGATGCGGGTTCGAGTCCCGCCTGAGGCAAGTCGATTTTTTCAGTGCATTTTTCTAGAAAATGATAATGTTTCTTTGGACAATATTTAAGAAATAAAGTTTATAATATGTTTTCATAAAAATATAAAAAAAAATATGACTTTGACCTTCAATAAAATCGTAACTATCAATTTCCCAGGTATAGTCTAAAGGAAGAAAAATGTTATGATGGTGAGCAGAATACATGGTTTTCGTTTGACTGTTCATGAATTATTATTATTATTATTATTATTATTTAACAGGTTGGCAGTTGAAACAACTGATGTAGACCTGTATCCTGTTAGTCTTTCTCTAGGTGTTTGTCCAATCTATTTTTAAATGCATTAATTGTCTCTGCTGATACTACTTCTGCTGGCAGTTCATTCCATGTTTTCACAACTCTATTACCAAAAAAGTGCTTAAAAGTATTTTTGTTTGCCAACGCTCGTGACAATTTTAAATTATGCCCTCTTAAGTGCGGGTTTGTCGAGTATTTGAAAATGACTTTATCAAAGCCCTCAAGATCGTAGTGCCCATGCAAAATCTTATAAACCTCAATCAAATCTCCCCGTTCCCTACGCTCCTTCAAAGTACTAAGCTTCAAACAAGCTAGTCTTTCCTCGTAAGATTTATTTTTTAGACATTTAGGTACTTTAGAAAATCTGCGTTGTACTTTTTCCAGTAACTCAATATCCTTTATCAAGTGCGGGCTCCACACCTGAAAAGCATACTCCAAAATAGGTCTAATGTATGCTTTATGAATTTTCAGAATCATGTCAGGTGTCAGATAACCAAAGGCCTTCCTGATGAGGTAGATCAAACTGTTAGCCTTTTTGGTCATAGTTGTGATATGGTGTTCCCACTTAAGATCCTCACTAATTTGTACACCCAAATCAGCCTGTACCTTTACATCTTTTAAGTTTTCATTATCAATTTGATATTTGAGATGTGGGTTTTTGTTGCCGATGTGGAGAACAGTACACTTAGAAGTATTCAATTTAAGCAGCCATCTCTTTGACCAGTTTGCCATGTGATCCAGGTCCGTTTGTAGGCGTTCGTAGTCAACTAGTGGGTTGGCAAAAATTTTTGTGTCATCGGCAAACATACTGACATTGCAATGTAGACATTTAGGTAGATCAAATGTGTAAACTATATACAACACCGGCCCTAAGACCGAACCTTGAGGTACACCACTGTTTATGTGTCTTTCGTCTGAAAGTGTATCACCAACTCTCACCCGAAATGTCCTATTGCACAAGAAAGCCTCTATCCAACCCAACAGTTTCCCTCGTATACCAACATGCTCTAGCTTATGGAGCAGTCTCCTCATAGGCACCTTGTCGAAAGCTTTCTCGTAATCCAGGTATATTACGTCAATAGGATCACGTCTATCATCACTAGATATCCAAGAAGATAAACAGGTTAGCAAGTTCGAAACTGTTGATCGGTGTGGGCAAAACCCATGCTGTTGATCACCTATCACCCTATGCTTGCCTAAAAATTTTCTCATATGGTTTACCAAAATCTTTTCCATCACTTTGCAAGCCACACTGGTCAAACTAATAGGCCTGTAGTTAGCAGGATCTAATTTGTTGCCTTTTTTATATATTGGAGTTACCGTAGCGGTTTTCCATAAATCTGGCAAAATTCCAGTATCGTATGATTTTTGCATCACAGTTGCCAAGAAATTATCGAGGTCGCAATTTTTCAAAATTAGCGGTGGTATGTCATCCGGTCCAGGTGAAGAGTCCATTTTTAGTTCCTTGATAGCAGTCTGTACCATTGCTCTAGTAAACTCAATTTCCTCCACTGCTTCTGAAACTCGAAGACATGGATCCAGTAAAGGCAATTCCCCAGGCGGTTCGCACTCAAAAACACTAGAAAATTGGTTTGCAAAAGCCTCAGATATTTCTTTTGGCTTAGTTACGACTTGCCCAAGATTGTCACGTAGTACCATTGGCGTACCAACTTTCGACGAGATCTGACGTCTAACATACGAATAAAATTTCTTTGGCTCAGCTTGAAGAAGGTCTTTTTCGTAGGCTTTACGTGATTTACGACTTAGACTTGTTAGTCTGTTGTTAATTTTTCTGTATTTATTGTACGTTTCGTCAGTCCCAGTCAACGCAAACCTCTTCCACAGTGTCTTTTTCTGTGATATTAATTCCTTTAAATCATGTTTTATCCAAGGCTTATTCAGTATTTTGTTTGGTTTCGTCATTAGTGGTACGTGATTATTTATGGCAGTCATTAATGTTTGGTGCATCGTTTCATATTGGATTCTCGCGCAAATCAAGTCATCAACTGATTGCGATAAGCTATTAGATATATCTTCATTGATTTTATCATAATCTGCTAATTTGTAATTTCGGATATTCTTTTCTTGCTGTAGATTGGAATTTTGCAATTGTAATTGGATGGTAGAGATTAAGCACGTGTGATCACTCTTGCCAATAGCAGACTCGTGATCTACATTTGTAATAAGTGACTCATCATTGGTGAAAATCAAATCCAAATAGGATGGTTGATTACCCTGTCGAAATCTGGTACACTTGTCCACAAGTTGATAGAGATTACTGTCTCTATACCATTGCACGAAATTCAATTCCCTTGGCTGTAGGTAGCCGCAGTCTTGGAGCGGCCACTTGACACCACCGAAGTTGAAATCGCCCGCTATCACAACTGTGTTTGATTCAGCCACTAGATTGAGTTTTTGCAAAATCGCGCTATCTTGCTCTATGGTTGATTCGTGTCCTCGATATAGACCGCATAATAGAATCTTGTGCAAACCCAGTTCAATATCAACCCATAAACATTCAGAGAAATTAAATTTTTCGTTGTATTGATCGTTTAGTTTTGAAGCCATGTTCTTGATGGTGTTAGAAATATAAATGGCAATTCCACCACTGCGCTTATTGATACGATCATCTCTATACACATCATAGCCCTGTATTTTTATCATTGAATCTGGTATTTCCGGTTTGAGCCATGTTTCAGACAAAATTATAATTGTTGGTTTTAATAACGCTACTCTTGCAACAAATAGATCAAACTTCGATGTGATTGATTGAATGTTTGTATAAAAAATAGTTAGTGAGACAAGTGAGGGTTGACTAACAATAGGTTGGCGGCTGCTAAAGTGGTTTCCTTTGGACTGTGTCTGGACATAGGTAGCAATAATTTTTGGCTGGCCCTGTATGTACTTGATAGTCAAATCTGTTTCTCCATTGTTGCTGCGCTTTTCTAGTTCGTCACGAAGATGTTTTAAGTATTCGCGTTGCAATGGAGTTTGGTCTGGTTTGATGGATGATGGGTTTGGCAGCTTCACTTTGTTACGCAAGATCTCAATAACATCACTTCTGCTTCTCATAATTACTTTCACTGGACGCGGTGGACCACCTGAACGAGTTTTAGGTGCCCCAAGACGAAAAACTTTAATGTTATCGGGGCTCACTTTATTGCTAACAGTATCAAAAACCTTTCTACATTCATTTTCATTCTTTCTACAATTAAACATGGTGTAATTGCATAATCGTTTTTTTATCAAGTATTTATATTTCTTATTGAACAGTATAATCTTTTTAAAGTTTGATCCATACAAAGTTGGGTAAAAAAATTCACCCTGATTATAAGGAGTTTTTTCCTAAAACAAATATTCATCATTTTTTCTGTTTTTGGCTATTGTATGTTGTTTCACTGAAAGTTTGTTACATTTTTGAGTGTGATGGCCGTTTTATGAAGGCGACAGGCTAACAACCTGGCACTATTTTGAGGCACTGCATGGCCCATACTGCCGTACGTGGGTTGATGTGTAACCAAGGTTTACCTAAAGCTATGCTCTACCCCTTGTGGGACTATGAGCGTGATTGTATGCATGTATCATCTCCGTTTAAGGTATGGCACGTCAAGACAGAGGTTTCTCGCCGACCTTAGAGAAGTTGTGCGAATCCCTGGACACCGAGTTACAGAGGTTGCTAGAAGATCTCAAAGTCTACCTCTACCAGGAGAAGAAGGGAACAACGTCGAGGGACAAACTTATCTTCGCTTACGAGGAGGAGGATGACTCAGATCAGATTTACAGCGACAAAAATGATATTGAAGTTTATTTGAGGGATGTGTCTGATAAAAACGTTCAAAGGTGAGTTTTGAAGCCATTTTGAAGCGAACTTGTGTGTAAGATCTTAAGATCGTTTAATAGTAACCCTTTTAAGCTTGAACTGACATATGAAGGTATAATATCTAAATAGATCACAACTTTACAAGGTGTGAAAAATGCGGCCAAGACTTGAATAACGGTGTGGGAAATTCTGTTTTTACATCTTGATTATCTAATCAGTAATGATGACTGCATACAAAAGAATCCCGGATCGAATCCTGGTATTTATAATTTATTTATTTATTTGCTTGTCACATGGTTACATGAGGTGTTACAATGAGTTTATAGATACAATTGGACACATGACACCCTGTGCGGTCACTGCAAACATAAATCAAGCGAGAACTATCACTTCATACAATTAACATAATAAGTACATATAATTCAGAATCAAACAATTAGATATTTCACCTAGCCTTATTTAAGTAGATGAGATACATTATATACAAAATTAAATTAAATAAATAAAAATCTAACTTTATTAAAGCATAGATACTTTTAATAATGGTATATTTCCCTTCATTAATAATTCATAATGACAGAATGGAGCTGACATTTTTTATGTGTCGTTAAAGAATTCGGTGAGGTCATAATACGCTTTCTCTATTAGGTATTTTTTTAACTGTCTAAAATATATAAAAATAGTCATTGAGGTTATGTGATAAACGCGAACATATCTGCCCGCCTAGCATGACCACCGAAACACGATATGATATGATATGATATAGCCATTTATCGTGTTGAACTGTCAAAAATTATTGGATATAACCGCAATCATGAAAATTTATCGTAACTGCGAACATGTATAAAAGCCTTATACATGTTCGCAGTTTCGATAAAATTTCAAGTTGACTGTTATATCAAATAATTTTTGCCAGTTCAACGCGATAAATGGCTATATCATATCATATCATATCGTGTTTCGGTGGTCATGCTAGGCGGGCAGATATGTTCGCGTTTATCAATAATACAAGTTTTTAATGATATTTAAGTTAGACTAGAATTGCCTTATCATTGGGATACTATAAAAAATTATATTATATAAAAAATACTATAAAAGACAAAATTAGTTTAACATTTCTCAAACTTATCTATGATTTAAGTATTTACTGCAAAAGCTTCTTGACATAAAGAGATTTGTATTTTAATATTCACTTTTTAGTATGATCCAGTATATAAAAGCATGCTTCGAAGAATCAACTCTACAAGCCACAGAACTCCAACAAAAAACCACTGCTATATACACGGCTCGTTTCTCGCAAGCAATATCCACCCTTTTGCCAAGTTTACGCAAGTGCTATATTGCTGAAGAACAAAACCATCTAGGAATTATAACTATAGATGATAACGCGCTAAAGAGATGGCAAGATTTGTGTAAAGTATTGAAAGACAATTGCTTGTACTGTTGGGGCAAATGGGTTGATTTGGTTCTGATTAAAGTTGAGGAGCTTACGAGGGACTTGCCTCAAGAATTTACGTTGGAAGCTAATATTGATTATCTGATGATGGTGAGTGTTTTAACATTGTATAGTCAACCATTTTTAATCTCCAGTGATTGTTGAAAGAAGTACGTAATGCCTTCTTTGATGTTTTTATAGGCAACTAGCTGACCCCACAAACGTTCCGCCGTTTATATTTTTCCTTTTTAACGGTATGAAATAAACTATCATACCTACCAAATATACACAAAATATTTGATCAAAATCGGTCGAGCCGTTTCGGAGGAGTGCGAGATGTTTATAAAGTTACCTATTAGATAAAGGCCGGTGCACATAATGTCGAAGCGCTGCGTAATTACACCCCGCGAAATTTTCAAACCCCGTCACATGCGAATTTAACATCCTACATGTTTAAATGAATCCGCGACTACCGCGAACTTACTCGTGGTTATACGCCAACAATTTCCCACTTTATTCTAACGCAAGCAAGGTTGATAATGGTTTGCCTTTGAAAAATACGATGCGCTGCGTTTCGGCTTAAGAGCGTCGGGCCTAAGTATGTCAAACATGTACTTATACTCTTTATTGCACAATATAATAATTAACAAAATTAAGGTATGCAAGTGAGAAATTGTTTCTTCAGGGTATCTCTTTAATCCAACCCAGATTATGTGTCAGAGACTACAATAATAAGCGTGTGACACAGAGTGCAATGTTAAATGAAAAAAAAAAACTTCTAATGTATAAATATACACTAACTTATATTTAATTAACGTTTAATTCCTAACATTTTATTTATCAATTTTATAAACAAATGTCCCACATAAAAAAACAGATACATAGTCGGGATTATTCCTAAACTCCATGAATAAAGTACTTACTGACATCGCTAGTCATATAGTATTTAACTGCGAGATTTTAAAATTCAAGCAGTCCAATCTTCGCGTCGTTCGGTTACTGACGTATTTTGGTTATGGTAATACTTCGATATATTTTTCAATAATCTTATTTACTTCTCCTTAGCAATGGGATGTCATTAAAATTGAAGAGAAAGATGACGAAGGGAATGCTATAGAGTCGACTATAAAAGTACCGGCTGGACCCTCCTTAAAACTGCAAGAGTATCTCTATTCGATTAGCAGAATATTAGACGAAGTAGTCCCACATACATTGCCAGTCGAAATACATTCCATGTTCATTGAGAAAGTTACGGATGTCACTTTCGCACACTACAACAGAGTTATAAGAGAAAGAGAGGCAGAGATAAATCAGCGGTGTGCGCTTCAGCTATTGATGGATGTTAGACACGTAACTTTGTTGTTAGTTCCGAGAGAGAACAAGAGAACTATGGAGTTGTCGCACGATGTATGTGAATTCCTCCGGCAGAAGATAGACCCGTTTGATTATGACGTGTTTTATCCGTACATCCAGACCAACTTGAAGAGGTCCGTGCAGAGAGTTCAGGTCAGTGGTATTTCCCTTTGTCGAAACATACAGGGTGTAAAAACAAATAAGACAAAGCTGAAGTTTACGCACTCGATAGTTCAAAACAATGCACTTAAAAAAATCATTACTAGGAAACGATTTAAAGTTTTTGGTGTTAAAAAGAAACTCTAAAAAATACCGCGCAATGTATACAGTACGCAAGTGCGCATCGTTCGATCGGCTGAGTGGAATGGCCCCTATATCGAGTGGTTACATTGAGCGCTGACGTTTTAAAGCCATTTTTTGGTATGAAATACTTAAAATTTTGATAATGTTGCTTTGAACAAAATTTAAGAAATAATGTTTTCATAAACATTTGAAAATCAAATTCTTAACTATTTTAACTTATTCTAACTTTGACCTTCAATAACTTCATAACTATTAATTTCCCAGGTATAGTCTAGAAGACAAAAAAGGTCCTAATGATGAGCGGAATACGTAGTTCTCGGCTTTGTCATAGGTCTTTTTACACCCGCTATTTTTAACTATTTAGTAATGTTATGTTCATGGATTCTAGGAAGAAAACATAGCTAAAAAATTCGGGAGTGGTCTCCCCTTGACTTTCTCGTATACCGGAAACGACCAAAAGTTGATTAAAACCTTATATTTTGATGTCATACATGCATGTTAAATGGTCACCCGTCCGATTACCGACCGCGCACTTGGTTGCTTAACTTTCGTGATAGACGACTCAAAAATTGATAGAAACCTTATATTTTGATGTCATACATGTATGTTAACTTTGGTTGCAATAAGTTGAAGCATACTCGAGTTATCGTGCTAAGGCACAGACACACAGACATAATTCCAAAACCGGTAGGTATTTTTGGACTCAGGGAGGTGTAAATCCGTCAAAATCTCGAGGTCGAATTTTTTACGATTACAAGACTTCCTCTATACTACGTAAGTATACGAGAAAGTAAAAATATTACCAGCAGGACAGGCAAATGATGTTGAAGCCATTGATAGTTTGATTTGAATTGACAGTGATATATATTTTCAGACTTTATTAGGCAGTTTGATCCTCCATCACGGTCAATTAACGGGCATTATTGGGACCAAACCAGTTCTATCCGGCGGTACTGGGGACAAAGCCGCAGCACTACTCGCCTCAGGGGACTCGCACTGGTTCTCGCTTCTACCAGTGGCAACACAGCCGATGCTTAAGAAAAACGAGAAACCGGTATGTTGAAAGAATTTCTACATAGTGAAACTTATCTTCTATGAGTATCTACTCTCAGTATATTTTGATCGGTTGGTTTTTTAAAAGTTATCACACTATGGGCTAGTGAGTGACTATAGTCGACTGCAAAGTAAAGGCGTATTCATACTGGGGTTAACCATTAATATTAAAGCAAACTTTATATTACAGAGTATTTTCAAATAGTAATACTAAATATAAATATGAATAACAATATTAATACCAAATATTTATTTTCAAATTACATTAGAATCGTCAGAATTATTATTAACATTTATAATAAAATAATTCGTAAAGAAAAAGAAGTTCGTGCTACGAAATTGATAGATAAAATTATGGTAATAATGCTTTACTAAGTAATGGTAGGTTTGGCACCACGCAATCGACAATCCGCGGTTCCCGTCATGAAGCTCAGATGATGCCACATCACGCTACTCAAAACTGTCAAATTTCTTGAATAATTTTTCAACCTTATTCCATAATCATAGAGTACAAAGTCTGTTGAAGAAATTTGTCAGTTGGTAGTTGCCTGATGAAGTGATGAATGAAATAAGATCATTTTATACCACTTTTCACAGTATTTTTTGTTTAATATCAAATCGTTATGTTAAATTAATAATTATAATGAAGATGATGAAGTAACATTGATCTTTATTTGCGCAGAACATACGACCCTTCGTACTCTGATAATACGGTATGATATTGTTTGGCCCTTGTGTACCTAGATTTTCAATTAATATATTAAGTAACAAACTAACACAATCCAATACAGTATTTTTATCTCACAAACGCGAGTGAACTATGACGGTTTGTGTAGATATACATGTACATGGTCTCTGTGACAGTTCTACGTTGAACACTTCAATGAGTCAGTTGAGAATGTATATCTGTACTCATATTCCTAGAGCTGATATACATACTGATATACCCTGTCATATAGCTCTCCTATAATTCCCGGCTTGAAAGTAATAGCTCCGAAGTTGCAATTCTTTTTGCAAATAATTTCCTTGAGCGAACTGAAACTTTTATGCCTTTAAATTGAATATTTAAAGAGTAGAAAAATAAATAAGCCAGTTTATTTAGGCGGTTCTTTAACTTTGCAAGATGCTGGCAAAGCTGTTTGAATGGAATACTTTACTTATGGGATGCTGCAACATCGCTGTAGCATTTGTGTTGTAGCTGTTGCAAAAAAACAGCTTTGCAAGTACCTGGTAAAGTTAAAGAACCGCTATATAAACTGCCTTATTTTTTCCCCCTCTTTAAATATTTAATTTAAAGGAATAAACGTTTCAGATAGCCTCAAAACAGGGTTTGAAGTGATAATTATCTTTGATAAGTATCCAGATAATTATCAAGATCAATATAGGTTGATAATTATCTTGATAAATATAATCGAAAATATTTTCCTCTTGTTATTTGTTACATTCAATGACTGCATGCACCAGAACGCACCACTTAACGTAAATAACGGAGATTCCCCGAGTCTTCGGGTTTTCGTATCTGAACTGTCACTTATTCATTATTTTCTTCGTTCATTTATTTTGTGTGTGGCCGAAACAAATAAATTGAAGTTGGTTTTTCAATTCTTAGCGTAACTTGACTTGTGTACAAAAATATAAAATAGATTGTTTCCTCAACATTACGTAATGTCATGAAATTGGGCTTATGTCTGTTTGATAATTATCGGTTAAATTTACATGATAATTAAGGCGATAATTATCAAAGGGCACATTTATCTTGATAATTTCAAACCCTGCCTCAAAAGACATTTTTTGCAAAAAAATTGCAACTTTGGAGCTATAAGGGCTGACTTACCTCACTACTTATCAGCCAGGTCTGCAACTCGGCAGCTCTGTGTTAGGGTATTTCAGGAGAGTTTTCAGAATACCTTAAGTATCTACTCAAATATATATGACAGGTTTTCAGCTTACCTTAAGTATCTACTCAAATATGTCTATCAGCTTTCGGGCTAACACAGCCTCGTTTGCGAGATAAAAATATTTTATTATGGTTTGTTCTGAAACTAATATAGTATGTTTGAGTTTTTGAGTACCTATTTTTAACAATATTTGGACGCCACCATAATGCGACGGGATTTCTTCTATATCATAGTTCTAGATGGTTGGCTAAATGTTGACATAGATTAAATAAAATAACAAAACTCCTCAATTATTTTCAGCATATCTATATACGTAGAAATTAAGTCTGAAAAATGCACAAAATGTGTCAATTTTGACGTAAATTGAGTGCACGCCCTTAAAGCAAAGATGTAGTATTTTTGTTGATTTGCAGGTAAAGAAAAAGGTGGTGGCTGCCAGCCCGAACAAGTCAAAATCAGATATCTCAGAGCTGATGACCAGTTCTCTACCAATCAACTTTGCGAACGCCAGATCTGGTGCCGCGTCATTCTTCAATTCCATGGCTTCTGATTGGTTCGGCGGGACTTAGGTTGTTAATTTAAACCAATAGAAAAGCGTTTCGGATGACGTATGTAGATGATATTTAATTGCTATTAATAATTATTATTTTTAATTTAATTATAACTTTATAATTGTAAGATAAGAAATATAATATAAATAATTGTTAATGAAATGCAGTTTCACTTCATTTTTCTACCATTATCATTCTAGGGATAATGTTATTATAGGTAAAACTATGTCTCTAATATGTTGAGTGCAAGTATCGTGTCATCTCTATATCCATATAAAAAACTTATCCTATCCTTCACCGAGGCGCAAGATAGTTGAGTTCGCTCGTTTCACCATTGATATAGAAACTGTAGGTCGGCAATGTGAAAGAGAAGGAGCATACAACGTGTATATTAGAACGAGTCAGATAGACGAGACCATTTCACGTACAGGCGGCCTAGTTCGGCCTGTAGTCACGTTGAAAAGAGCAATTGCCGGACTGCAGTAGGTACTATTTATCACGCACACATGCACATTACTCACACATTGGTGCATTTTTTGGTGTCGCCCTAGTAGAATCATTGCCAAGCTATAAACGTCAGTAATTATACAGGGTGTTAAAGACATGAACAGTCAAACGAGAACCATGTATTCTGCTCACCATCATAACATTTTTTTTCCTTTAGACTATACCTGGGAAATTGATAGTTACGATTTTATTGAAGGTCAAAGTCGTATTGTTTTTTAATTTTTTATGAAAACATATTCTAAACATTATTTCTTAATTATTGTCCAAAGAAACATTATCATTTTTTTTAGTATTTCATAACAAAAAATGGCTTCAAAACGTTAGTGTTCAATGTAGCTCATTCGATGCGCACGGACACAAACGAACGGGGCCGCCCCGTCTGGCAAAATTATCGTTTTGCGAGTTAGTGCTTTACATTGCGTGGTACAATTTGCATTTTTTTTAACACCAAAAAATAAAAATCATTTCCCAGCAATTATTTGGTTCTCGTTTGACTGTTCATGTCTTTTACATCCTGTAGATCTATACACATATTGGCGATGGGGAAGCATGGTTAGTATTGAAAGCTTACAAAAAAAAAACAAATTTAAATACAATAATATGTAATTAATACACAATAACAGCTTAATGAACGAAAAACTTAGACATTTATTAAAACTAAAACTACCTAAGCGTCCTCATCCTTCTTGGTGTCAGCAACTTTTCTGCCCAATAACCTGAAGTTGTCGCTGTAACCATCGTTGTACCCTCCGAAGTAGTTACCCGGGTTATTGGGTCGGTCGTAGCCGGGTCTGTAGGGCGTGAAACCGGGCCGGTTGTAGCCGGATCCGATTTGGCCCGGATAGTTGTTGTAACCAGGTCGGTAATTCGGGCGGTAACCTATAAATATTGTTTGGTTTTACATAAATAATATTATGTTTTAATAATTAATTGGACGTTTACGGAGATATTTTCATTCTGCATATTTTTAATTACTGTAGTTAGGGATAAAATACAATGTCTAATCAAAATAACGCATATCCTGAAATAGTTTGCTTGGAATCGGCTTCTGAATCGATTAGGTGCATTTTTTTTATCAAGGGTATTGTGAGTAATTTTACATTTAAATTTAGTTTTATCTTATAGTAATAAAGTTTTTTAAAACTAGTAAAAATGGACTGAAAAAATCGACAGGTGGGAATCGAACCCAGCATCTTCCGCAAACCGGGCGTCTGCGTTAACCATTAAGCTACCAGGGCACTGCTTTCGCTGTCGAAATTTGTCAGTGCTTGGTGCTTATGTTTTTGTGGTACACATTGTTTCTAGTTTTAAAAAACTATTTACGCGTTTGTAAACGCAAATATAATTCCATAATATAAGGTAGTTTCACGTCAAATATTTGCAGAAATATTTTGTTCGGATCTTAGAAGTGCAAATTTCAAAGATTTGATGAAACAATGTTTACCATAAAAACAGAAGTAATTAGTATTAGGTACCTATGTGTTTCATTTCATAGTCAGTAAGTAGATATGAACTCTTATTTTTTTTAAAAGATTTTCAAAAACAAACAAGGCCGGATTGACCATTTAGGCCAAATTGTTCCTGAACCTCTGGGAAAAATATCAGTAGTCCCATCATGAGACTACTCCACTGGCACTACTGGGAATACACGTTTGATAATAATTTATGACGTCACAAATTCATAATGCCATTCAAAATGTAAAGAAGAAAATGTTTTGACAGCTAATAAAAAGTATCTCAACTGACTTGACAGGCAATATTCTTATAATTATGCGACAAGCTCCCTGAAACATATTTAATAATATTTACTCAATCATTGTACCTACATTGTTCTGTGTTCCGTAGTTTACGCACAAAACATGCTACCGCTAAAACTGGTCACATTTTTGGGTGGGGTTTGTAAGGACTATATAACGAAAAGTTTAACCAAATACTACGTCGAATAATAAAGTAAGTTTAGTACTTTTGTTTCAAAGGAGACAATTATTTGTCTGAGCAAACAGTCGATCCCAAGTTTCCTTTTTGGAAAGATCAATGTAGTCTATTTACGAAATAAGCTTAATCTAGAAAATGTCTATTCACTTCGTCTTGAAGAGGTTTATCTAACTTGAAATGGGAAGCAAAAATACGTCGGCAAACAATGAATTCGTGTTGTAAGTAATTGTATTACGTTGTACGTACAGTTCGATTGAAACTGAATATTTATCGGCGAAATTTTAATTTGCGTTTTGATAGGATGGATGTACAGTCAGCTTCATAATGATATGAGGTGCCAAGGTGGTCAAAAACATGTTAGGAGCAAAGTTTCAATAATATCTTTGCATTTAAAGTTATCAAAATATTGTACACAAACAACCAGTCTTATATATCTTCATACCATAAATCTCCAATTACATATACACGATTAAAATGATCTTTTATATGTACACATCGTAACTGTTCATTGGTATCTAAGCGTTCAGAGTACTCATAAATATCTTCACTTACATAGATTATTCCATTTTCAATAGATTGAAAGTTAGACATTAAGGGCCTTCACAGATTGTTCTTTAATTTGGTATTTTTGCGATTTGTTATGTTTTAATTTAGTTACAATTTTCAGACGGAACATTTGCCATGGGAACTTGCCTACGGTAACAACGAATTTTTATGACAACTTCTGTCAGCGATTTTGTGAGCAATTTTGTTAGCAAGTTCATTTCCGCTCGTTCCTTTTTACAGCGACAATCACTTCGCCCGGGATACAGGCCGACTTTATTGATGAGCAACTTTTTGTAGCAACTAGGCGTTTAAGTATTGACCTCTGATTATTTTATATTCTATAACAAAATAGCTCAGCGATTGTCGCTAGTGGACGAACTCCCTAAAAGATTTTGAATTGATGTTATCAGAGATGGATAACCCAAGGTAACAAAATATAACGCAACAGAAATTAAAAAGATCATCATTATTGATGAGTTAGATAATATTTTAATTGAGACTCTCAGCAGTGTCATAGCAGATGATTGCATTATTGTGAGCAAAAAGAAAGAGAGGAAAAAATGAATGTAGTAATTGCATTGATGATTTAACATACAGAATAATAAAATAAACTAAGCCTATAGTAAAAGTTCTCAAACAATTGTAAATTCAACCTTTTATTTGTGAAAGAAGATACTCAAAAGTTATAATCGGTTAAAGTCCCTTAATCGTTACTGACAGGTAACCATTTCTTATAATCTAGGTAAAATTTACAACTTCTATAAATGACTACTCTTAGTAAAACATTAAAAAAATAATTATATTAAATGTCACACCTTCCTGTTTACTGAATAAAAAGATGTAGCATGCAGAAGGTGGTCTCTAGATCGAACGCCATAAGTTCATATTAAGTGGGAACCACAATAATATTTGAATTACCTAGATTATAAGATTTGGATACCTGTCAGTCACGATTGTGGGACCACCTTCAACCGATTATAAATTTTGAGTGTCTTCTTTTACAAATGAAAGGTGGAATTTACAATTGTTTGAGAACTTTTACTATAGGCTGAAGCATTCAAAAGCTTAAAATTGCAATGTGGACCCTCAACGGGAACGCAAACGACCATCCCGCACTTGGCCAGCGTGCTTGACTAATGTCTAATCGCCCCTAATGTAGGGTAGGCTCGAGACCCTCGGTGGAGACATTATATGAGCTGTTGATGATGATTTATTCATGACCCATGACACACTAAATTCGATTAAATATGCAGCCTTTTATCCAAAAACATATCTGAGTTGCAATAGAAAATTGCATTTAAATCTGTAAATATTTTCTTTTCATTGATTGATATTTTAATCAGCATTAAATTTCACCATTTTAGCAAATAATTTATATTAATAAATATAATTATTTATAGAATTCGGTAAAATTAATACCTTAGATTTAGAGCCCCTGCATTTGTCATATGACATATGCATATGACAGCTCTGGTTAGTTTACAGGAAGGTAGTATATGGACCGTAGTACCCCGGATTAGCGTTTAATTTTCTTTACTACCAAGATATTTTTGATAACTTTGAGTGCTTAGATACCATTGAATAGTTATTCGCGAATATATTATTGGTCATCTTAACACATTACATAATATTGGAATTGTGTTGTTAAGATAATATTGAGTACTCTGGCTGGTTACAACAATAAGATACTCTAACAGCGCATATAATATTGAATTTTTGTCTGTTAGATAATTTTGATCAGTCTTGACACTCAGATATTTATGAAGCTGACTGTACCATATAGGTATAGTAGAAGATCCGAACCTATATCGACCTTCACCGAGCTGATAATAGAATGAAACATATTTTATTATTAATTTAGTATATTAGAAAATATATTAAAAATGGGTTGTCTAAAAAAATCCTGGACAGACTATTTTTTTTTATTTTTTGAAAAATGATTTTTAAAAAAAAATGAATAAAATATTGCAACATCAAGATAATAAGAAAATTTTGTCCTGACTGATGGTAGAAACGGTATAGAATGTGCAGGCATTGGGTTGTCTATTATTTACCTGCGCGAACTACTGGGTTGTCAGGTATGAACAGGTATGTCGATATCAGTTACTTTCACTCGATTGGATAATAGAAAAAATTTTATATCATCATAAGCGCGCGACAAAATTTTCTTATTATCTTGATGTTGCAATATTTTATTAAAAATCATTTTTCAAAAAATAATTAAAAATAGTCTGTCCAGGATTTTTTTAGACAACCCATTTTTAATATATTTTCTAATATACTAAATTAATAATAAAATATGTTTCATTCTATTATCAGCTCGGTGAAGGTCGATTTAGGTTCGGATCTTAGACTAGTAGTAGGCTCTGTAGGTACCCTTTTTATTTAAAAAACGGCAAAGTGCGAGTCGGACTAGCGCATGAAGGATTCCGTACCATTTTGATAGGTTTTCACTTTTTCACTACCTAGTAATACTTAATGTAAGTATATGTATTTTACGGCATTATTACTCAATCACGAAACTTGGAACACGAACTACATTGATTCGGGTAAACATTATTCGTGTAAACCAATTTCGTGGTGGCGTGATTTCGGGATACAATAATTCATGTTCCAAGTTTCGTGATTGAGTATCTATCACGCCCATGTTAAAGACTTGACAATGTGAATTATGACTCTTTCCAAATCAATACTATGAAAACTGTAAAGAGAGGATAAAACTTGTTGAGTTTCTTGCCGGTTCTTCTCAGAACAAGGCCTCCTGGTAGACTCTTGAACCGATGGCTTAAAAATTGACTTTCATAAGTGTACAAATTGTACCTAAATGAATAAAGTAATTTTGACTTTGACTTTGACATATTTTACGTACCACCATATCCTGGGTAGCCACCTGCGCCTCCAGGGTATCCACCTTGATAGCCTCCCTGATAACCGCCGTATCCACCTGCGATGCAAATAACACGCCGTCATTAATTAAATCTTTGACCAGGAAACTGATGGTCTAGAGTCATCATCTCACATGGTGGTGTGATGATGAGGCCGAAAATGGAAACCTCAATCACAGAGTGACTGGATCCGCTAAAAGTCTGAGGCCTTAGTATGAGTTTTGATAGTTTTCAAGCTCGATCAAACGTATCGTCTTTCTTCATACATTGGCCACTGTTTCTGATAGTTTACGCTAGGGGCGCTAGTGGGCAATGTATGAAAAGAGACGATACGTTTGATCGAGCTCGAAAACTAGCAAACTCGTACTAAGACCTCTGAACACAACAACGCTGTTGTAATTGTCATGTCGAGAGACTGATATGATGGTAGCCAGCCTGGCGCCAAAACAAGTACCTACCTACAGTCAGCGTCATAATCGTCTAGGCGCCCATGAACGTGGACAAAAAGATTTTACAAATTCAATTTTATCGAAGCAACCGTGCCAAGATAAAATTGATGGCCGTGTGATGCCGGCAGAGTATAATAGCATCACCCCAAATTCTCTAGTGGGTGTCGTAGAAGGCGACTAATGGATCAGCAAAAGGGTATGGATCACCTTTTACTCTCCGTCCACCAATCCGCATTGGGCAAGCGTGATGGACTACTGCCTAGACATCCTTAGATAACAAGGAGAGTCCTTGTGTCCCAGCAGTGGGTCAAAATAAAAAGGCTGTTGAGATGAACCGTGCAGTGTACAAAATATCTCAGCATACTTTCTTTCAATTTTATCTAAGCAGTTAGTGTTCAAAATTATGTTAGCATAAGTATGAATGAATGAAATTGTTTTTATTCTAGGGCAGGTTTTAAAGTCAAGCTTTCGCCAGCGCGTGTGGCAACCACGAGCTTCGAGGGTCTTACATCGTTACATAGAAACCAAGCCCGAACGCCCCTGCGCTATGGAAATTCGTCCCTAATATTTGGCCGTGCTTACCACCCGCGCGGACGGTAAGCGTCACTGTAAAACTAGCCTAACACAAGATAGGTACCTACCATAGATACCTATAAATAGCTCAACGGTATTTAGTATTTATCTTATCATTATCAATGGTGAGAAAATCCACAGAACATCTATGTATTTGGGAAATTTAAACCTTCCAGCCTTTTAATTTTTTTTATATGTCCTTGATTACCTACTCTACTTAGTAGGTTTTGAATGATTTACACTTTCTAACATAATTTTGACCACCTTGACTGTTTTGATTAAATTGAAATAAAGGGTGCAGGTAAAGAACTAAAGATATTTTAAACACTGCGTGCTTGGATCAATTTATGGTAGGTAACTTTGCCAAGATAAAATTGAATTTCTCTACGTGAGTACTTTTTGGTCACGTTAGCCACTTAGATTATTATGGCGGGGACTGTACCTACTACGTACGTAGGTATACGTATACCATTGAGAAAGTGATTGAAGGGAACCTCTTCAGAGCTTGTCAGTTCCGGTGACCTTTACTAAGTTATGACTAAGGTAAATGCCATAGAATCTTCAACTAGTACCTACATTTTAAAACAAAACTGATAATCTAGGTACCTACATTACATGATTCATTATGCAGGTAGGAAGACATTTCGCTTCCCGATTAGGTAACTACTCGCGACAGTGCCAAACAGGCATTGATTAAATAAATTGCTCTCGTACCGGGAGACGCAGCGTTAGAGGCCACAAGGTGGACCGACAATCGGCCAACCTATTCAATAACCTTTTTGACAGATGAAAGTGATAATCTGATTGAATTAGGTACTGATCCACTGAGGATCCTCTACTTTACTGTAACGCTATTATGACACTTGTCGTGTAAAAACAGGAATGGATATGTAATTCACTCGGTGATTATCACTTTCAAAAGTTAGCGAATGGCCGGCTGGCGAAGGTCGCGGGAAGCCCGTAGATGCGGTCAGCGCAGGACCGACCGGATTGGAGATCCTTGGGGCCTATGCCCTGCAGTGGGCGTCTCTCGGCTGAAATGATGCTCAATGATTAATCGCGTAAAGACTCATGAGAACACTCACTTCCCTTGACCGCGATCGATTAAAAGGGTAACAAAACGATGGGCTAAGCTACAAAATCCGAAATCCATTAGAGACTACGCGGCTTACAGTGGCAGTTTATATAGGTTCTACCTACTTAGGTATATGCATTGAAATATAGAATGTTAACCCATCTACGAAGAAATATCTGCGGACTGCTGCGAGGAATGCCCTTCCTCGACTTGTCCACAGATATTTCTTCGTAATCGGACTAGACGCTCGAATTTGGAGCAGCCCGATCTGGGGTAGTACCTCCACCTTACAAAAGACCACAGTCAAATAACACTACATTTTGTGGTGGTGTGTTTCTGTTGGAGAGTAAGGTCGCCAGAGCTCCACGAGGTGACTATAGTTGGCAGCGCGCAAGTGTTACGTCAGTGTTGCAAGCGTCTATAGGTTACAGTGGCTGCTAACCATCAGGACCAGGCAGACCATATGCTTGTCTGCCAGTCACTTAACATAAAAAATATTAACCATAATATTTTTAGCACACGAGCGCGGGACTGTGTGTAGATTGATGATTGATTAAGTGCATATTGTCCTTGCGCGCTTTAGTACTTAGTGCTGGTACTGACGCACACATGCAATGTGCATGTACCTAGACCTATGTAGGTAGGTACAAAAACTGTCACGGCTCACCCCATTGACTCAACGGCTCACCCGAGTTAAGTGGGGAACTCACGGTTCCTCTATTTCCATGAGTCAGCGCGATGTTTTTTTTTATGTTATAAAAAGGTCAAGCAAATGATTCCATTCCACCTGATGGTAAGCAGAAGTAGAGTCCACATGCGAATATAGCTGGTGCGAGAGATACACTGCCGCGCTAGCCACCCTCGCCTTGCTGCCCCGCAAGGTGCTTCTTCACGCCTCTTTTGAATGACCCAGGATTGTAGGAAGGAGGGAACACGTGTGGTGGCAGTGAATTCCATTTCTTGATTGTGCGACAGAGAAACGAGTTGCCAAATTTCTTAGTTCGCGTTGGAATGGTAGCCACATTTTGTCGGTGACAACGTAGACCAGCACGCGTAGTCCTAAAAAATGTGGATGTCATCCAAAAATTTTGCCATTTGCGTCACTCTAATTTGTGATATTCCGAACACAGGGAACGATTTTGGCTTATTTTGGAGTGATGGCTTGGCGTGATGTGGCTTGGAGCGATCGTTAGTTTCCCACTTAAGTGATATAAAAATACTGTAACAGGTAAGATTGTCTTATATTAAAAAAATTACCGTAACCAGGGTATTGACCGGGATATCCGCTTTGGTAGCCGCCGTAACCGCCGTAGCTACCCGGGTACCCTCCGTACCCGCCTTGGTACCCTCCGTAACCTCCTTGGGAGCCTCCGTAACCTCCTTGGGTGCCTCCGTAACCTCCTTGGTACCCGCCGTAACCGCCTTGGTAGCCTCCGTACCCGCCGTTGTACCCTCCGTAACCACCTGAGCCGCCTGGGTAGCCGTAATTCGGCCTTAACAACCCATAACCTCCCGCACTGCGTCGTTGGCCGTCAGTAGCGTCCGTGCTGGTTTCTGAGATTCGTTGTGTTGTAACCAGGGCTAGTGAGCCCGCTAATAACAGGATGTGCTGGAAAAGAAATTTAATTATTTGTGTTAGGTAGGTAGGTACACTGACAGATTATAGTCACAGTATACCAAGAACAGTAATACGTCTTCATACAAACTGGCCGCTATCCATTAGAATGTGTGCGTGCGTACTGGGCGCCGTGTACTGTGACGCACACATTGACATAAAAATATGGGGGCATAAGGTGGCTGCAGGTTGTGTGTGATCGCGCGTTTTTATATCATTGCACATTCTCTACTCTGCATGCTTGCCGCTCGTTACCGCCCGGCACATTTACGAACCCTAGCGTCAACACAAGAATAGGCTAATAACTCGCCGACAGCCCGCAGATAAACTACTGTTCTTAGTATACTGTGTTATAGTCATTACAAGAGGTACCCTCCGTACCCTCAAAAGATAATGCAAGACAATAATCCAAATTTATCACGCGGTATCATAGCTAAAGCAAAATACATAGTGAAAAAAGTGGACTTGAAAATGTTTTGGGGTTTAAATTTTTATGCATGTGATGCCGGCAGAGAGATCCTCCTAAGGGTGTTGTAGAAGGCGATTAATAGATCAGCAAAGGGGTATTGATCACCTTATACACGGTTCACCAATCCGCATAGGGCAAGCGTGGTGGACTACTACCTAAACCTCCTTCGATGACAAGGAGAGACTTGTGTCCCAGCAGTGGGTCGAACTATGATGATGAGGGTTTAAATAGAACCTTAGTAAATCCGATAAGGGCTGGCGACCTCAGCTAAGTAAATTTATTAGAAAACATACGGGAAAAAATAGATACTATTGATTTTTCTTAATAAGATGCTGTTTTCTCTAATATGATTATTTAATAATCAAATTATCTACAACTTGAATAAAGTTTTAGGAAAATTGCTCTAGTAGTTTTCGAGTCACGTCACGTTATAAAGGTAAGACCTATATTCAAGGTAAGACCTATTTTCAAGATTTTTTTTAATACACTTTCGCTCGTATTCACAAACAATACTTGTCTAAGTAAAAAACAATGCTATGCAAAATAAGGCATTTCTTAGTGTGTGCCATATGGCAAGGCTTTTGAGGTCTCATAGTGCGCGTGGACGTACAGGGTCAATAGCAATTTTTAGTGTAAGTGGTCTAGTTTCAAAAACAATTACCTAAATTTTTTTCAAATTTACGTGTGATGGGTGATCTTCCAATTGATCAAAATTGCAATTTTGGTTGCAAATATCCCAGTCAATAAAGCCGAAAACGGTGGACTAATTAATTCAAAATGAGTACCGAATTTTTTTATATTTTTATTAAATGTAACAAGTTAAATGGAAACGAAAAATTTGTCGAAAAAAGTGCTCTGACCTTTTGTGGTCCGGACGACTGCTCTTAGAATACGTCGAATTCGTTCGTTTATATTTTTAAATTACAAGTTGGAGTATTTCTTACAAAGTCCAAGAATTACTTATATTAAAAAAATATAAAATTAATTTTACATTTTTCAGATTTAGAGCTTTTAGCAGCACCTTAGTATCTCCACAGCGTAAAAACTTGTATTCTCTCTATTATGTTAGCATGGAAGTGCCTACCTGACAGATTAACCGGTACCTAACATATATAGCAAAATAACTATGTCTGAAGTTTTTACATGTTGTTGAGATTTTAAACTTTGACTCTGTGAACTGTTGACTAACTAATCTGTTGATATTCTGAAGTGTTGAGATTTTGAATCGTTGATTTGGTGTCGATCTTTTGATTGCTTTTATTTTGATTTTTGATCTCAAATCTCACTCCCGTTATATCATGTGACATATCATACATCTTGTAAATATGATAAAATTAAAGTTTATCTCATACTTATATACCTAGAAGTAGAGACAGTTCAGAGTTGCTCCTTAGAAAAAGTTAAAAGGTTATTGATGTATGTACCTACTACAAATAACCCTGTAAGGGTGCGACACATCAAAATAATTGAATTATGTCGCCTATAAGTCTGTCTCCCACATAAACCCGACAACTTTTTGAGGTCAAAGTGATCAAGCGTATGGTCGATTTGTCATTCATTTTATTTTGGTAATTCCTCCGCATTGAGGTCAAGAGTAACCCGGTCCATTATACTATAAACCATATGAAGAATAAAATTTATGCGCTATTAATACTGCCAAATGTGTTCGCAAAAATTTGCATATATGCAAACATATACCTACATACGTAGCAGGCATATCGTATTAAAACATTTTGTCAGAATGTTTGCAATTTTGCGATTAGCTTATAGTTTAAAAGTGTTTTGTTTTTACATATTTATTTTTTGCATTTAATTTATAAGAATGGACGTAATTTTATAATTGAATGATTGGAAATTGAACGAAAGGAAATGTCGAATCAAATCGAAAGGAAATGAAATTAAATGGAAGTGTCATTTTATGTCTTTTTTCGTTTCTATAATCTGAATCTTCTTAATATATATAAATTACGTGTCACGTTGTTTGTCCGCGATGGACTCCTAAACTACTTAACCGATTTTAATCAAATTTGTACCCCGTGTGCAGTTTGATCCAACTTGAAAGATAGGATTCACGGTAGACCCATATGTAGGGTCGTCTGGGTAGGTACCACCGCCTTTCTTATTTCTGCCATGAAGCAGTTCGCTGTGTTTCGGATTGAAGGGAAAGGTAGCCAGGAGTGTAATTACTGGGCATGGAGGGCATATCATCTTAGTCCCCAGGAGGGCAAACGCACTTGTGGTGTTAAGTAATTTACACTTAATATTGCAAGTGTCTATAGGCGGCGGTAACCACTTAACATCAGGTGGGCCGCAAGCTTGTTTGCCATCTCGTAACATAAAAAAATAGGACAGTTTTTATCTTGATACGTAGTCCTCATTTTTTTTAAAAATGCAAATTCAATGTTGTAGGACAGTAGTATGAAATGAACACAGCAACGCATGGCCGGGAAAGCTAGTATTATAAAAAAATTGTTTGGTATTTCCAAACGTAGTCAAAATGTAGTATTTGGTACTTACAATATTTTACAAACAATATTTTGTCTAAGTACCTACTTACTGTTCTATTGTTAATAATTATTAGTAAGTACTTAGATATTTATTAAATATTATATAAGTACTTTTATTTGCGTATCTGTAAAAAAAGTGTTACTTCTGTATAAAGGAATAAATTCGTAATATTGAGAACTAACTTTTGCTTATGGATCCACTCGCTTTATGATTTATTTTTGAGATAACAGTCTATAGCTCCAGGGGGAAAGGTAGGGGACTACAGTTGGCAGCGCGCGAGTGTCAGTCACGTTTATCAGCCTACCAAAACTCATCAAAATTGGTTTAGCGCTTAGCCGTAAAAAGTAATAACAACTACTTAAATCACTTTCTTATTTACTAAAATTATATTTACTTACAGATTTTAAAAAAGAAACATAAATAAATGAATTACACCCGTAAATATAATATGCGCGAATTTTCTTTGTGGGATATAAGTAATTATTTATTTATTTTGAGGAATTACGTCAAAAATAAAACTTAAAAAATTAACGATAGTTGTTACTTAAAAAAAACAAATTAAGTTGTATCTTTGCCTTAAAACTCCTAGATTTTTTTGGTAAAGAACCTACAGCGTAATGTGATAAATAAAAAAAACTCACCAAACTATACATTTTCGTAAACCAAGATTCACTGCACAATACTTTGCACTGCCGACACAAAGATACAATTGATCACGCTCCGTTGATCTCCCAGCCTTTATATCAAGCTTCAAGAACAGATGACGAACGACGCTTTTTGCGTACGCGCACCTCCGCGTAAATAATTATTGCAATTACTTCAAATTTGTTCATACTGTATTGTTGATTCAATTATAAGATAATTAGTTGACAGAGAAATTGCATAAGTAGATAATAATGCGTGTGAGTTTAAACAATAGTTAGTTCCTTTTGTGAAGGAAATGATGTAGGAAATATTATTAGAGACAGATCAGCTGTTCTTATACGCCTAGTTGTAATTGAGATGATTCGGTAAAATAAGTTATGTCTCAATTCTGTTCCTATCGGATTTCTTGTCTTGCTAATTAGCGGTGTTAATGTGAGAAGGGATGACATAGGGAAGGTTGTATGTAGCAAATTAAATATCCTAACATTAATTGTAAATGTCGTAGGATAATTTAGAAATAAAATCGGGAGTGGTCTCCTCTTGACTTTCTCGTATACCGGAAACGACTCAAAGGTTGATAGAAACCTTATATTTTGATGTCATACATGTATGCATGTAAAATTTTGGTCACCCATCCGAGTATTGACCGCGCACTTGGTTGCTTAACTTTCGCGATCGATGGCTCAAAATTTGATAGAAACCTTACATTTTGATGTCATACACGTATGTTAAATTTGGTTGCAATAAGTTAAAGCGTGCTCGAGTTATCGTACTAACGCACAGACACACACACACACACACACACAGGCACACATACATAATTAAAAAAAAATATTTTTGGACTCAGGGAGGTCCAAAACGTATAAATCCGTCAAAATCTCGAGGTCGAATTTTATGACGATTACAAGACTTCCTATACTGCACAAGACTCCTATACTGCGTATGCGAGAAAGTAAAAATGGATCTTCGTGAAAATCCTAGTACCTAACGAATTCGGATTTTTACAATGATCCTAAAAATAGCTCGGATGATTACCAAATTCGTTCTAATGGGGGTTTACTAGGGTGACTAAAGCCGCACGATTTTCGTTGTACGGCAAAAATGGCAATTCAGCTAGGCCGCAGCCGCAAGCCTCAAAGCTTCTGATCGGCGGCGGTCGTGTGGCGAAAATCGCGTGGCTTTTACCTGTGTAAATCCCCTACAAATTTTCAATTGTCTATCGTTTTTCTTCAATTGTCCTAGGATTTTTGTGTATATCCAATTTTTCTAAATATCGACATAGATATTAGGTACAACATGTAACAGAAACATCGCAAAAGAAATAACGCACGCCAAGTGCTTCTAGTCTAATCTCAGAATCGGCTTCTAAATAGATTAGGTAGGTAGGTACAATAAAAAAAAATTTAAATATTATTGAAATTATTTTTCACAGTCACTCATTCGGTCAACAGTCTAATTAAAAACTATTTTCGGGGTGTGCCTAATTTCTGTTACATTTTGTAGGTCTAAACACTTTACTTAAGGTTAATTGAAATGAAATTAAAAGGAAATGAAATGAAATTAAAAATATCTTTATTTAAATGGACTTTGCGACGAATAATTATTAATATGCTGAGATGGAGAAGAAATGGAGAAAGAAACTCCACAGCTTACAGTTTCGTAATGATTTCAAAACATCATTACAGGTCAATAGATATATCAATATATAAATAAAAATGTTGAATGCGTTTTTGGGCAGATTTTACTCCCACGCATTTGTATCATTTAAATAATCATTTATCTTGTAATAAGCTTTTTTATATAATTTAGTTTTTACAGTCTTTTTAAACTTGTTAACAGGCAAATCTCTAATATTTTTCGGAAGCTTATTGTAAAAACGTATACATTGGCCCACAAAGGAATTGTTTATTCTGTGGAGACGAGTTTTATATAAAACCAGACCGTGTGGCATTTCTCAGAAAAATGCATAATGTTTTTCTTTACATATAGTAAGTTTTCCATTATATATTGTGAAGACACAGTTAGAATATTTATCTCCTTGAACTTTTCTCTGAGGGAGTCACGCGGATCTAGTTGATAGATTGCTCTAACAGCCCGTTTTTGCAGAACAAAGATGGTATTTATATCTGCAGCACTCCCCCAAAGAAGAATCCCATACGACATTATGCTGTGAAAATAACTGAAATTAGAGTTTCATTCTTGTGCATATTTATTATGGAGCCCCACTTTTGTATGCACCAGGGCGTTACCTTTTTTTGCGAGTAGGTCAAATGCAAGCTAAGCATCGTCCCTGCGGGATGGTGTCAACTGCAGGAGGTATGTGGGACTCGAGGTATATTCGTTCCCTCTCTACCCACTAAAAATCCTCTCCGGTCCTGACCATAGGTGCGCTATATTGGGGCGGCTCGGACTCTGCGTGTTCACGCAACACACCGAGTCACGAGCTAGTTTTTGGTTAACTAGAACTATGTTTTGCGTGGCGTGCGTTGGGCGTGCGTAATAACTATCTATAGGTAATCTGACATTACAAGACATGGACTAAAGTTAGACATGGCTTAAAACCACTTAAAACTGAAGCTGTCACTTTTATTTGCTGAATAAATGACAGAGTTAGCACCAGTTTTAAACCGCAACTAACTTTAATCCATGTTTTACAATAAGGGCGTGAGTTCAAAATGTTGGTCACCCATCCGAAGGCACGCTTTTAACAACACAATGCTTATTTGCAAGCCATTTCGCTTTGACCTTCATCTCGATACGGAATCCAGTGAAGCGAAGGTCCCTTTGTTCCGTCATATTATATGCTACTAGGTACTAATAAAAATAATTTATGTAGATGTGTCATTTCTATTTGGTTTTTCCTTTACTATTATGAAGTGTGCATGCGTAATCGTTGCTCGTTACACACAAGTTAACGCCGGAGGAGAATCCACTTGAAAATTTTCATCACCCATCTGAATACCGACCGTACACTTGGTAGCTTAGTTTCGTGATCCTTACAAAAAACCCACCACCACGGCGTTATCGACTATCGATCTCGATTCATGGGGTTTCCTACGCCATATCGAAACACTATTCACAGAAACACGTTTCCTAGGCGACATTTCATTTTAGATGCAAAAGTTCCTGAAAGCAATTAATTTTCCAAAACTGCATTTCTGGCGCTTCTTATGTCCTAGCGTTTCTCATTTAATTTACTGTCTATTGTCTCTTAAGAACCCGTTGCCTTTGGTACTTGATTAACGGTATTCGAACTCCAATAAAAAGAAGGCGTTTAATAGCTGGAATCAATCGTCTCTGAAAAATTTCTTGGGAATAATTTTACACAAAAGAAAGACTTTCTGTATATTGCAATTGCTGAAATATTTTCAAGTAGGTATATCTAAAACCCTGTCGCATTTCAGTTTACAAAGAATTCTCTTTAGACATCAATAATATAATAATAAACGTCAATATAAAACAGACTTCTACAACTTCTTCAGAAGAAAAGCAATACATCAAATACATTAGCAAACTTGGTCTCATAAATTTAGTTAGTAGATTTATGTTGTTTTATCAATTTAATAGTCAATAATGGTAAGTAATATTTGTCAATAACAAAACTGCAATGATTTAGGAATAAAACAGGAGTTTCTCCCGAGTTCTTGTTGTAAAAACACCCATTTTAGGTAACTTAAATCTACCGTACAAATATCATTTTCAATTGACATTGGCAAAATGCGTAACGTACCTAGTATCGTGACGCCATTAAATAAGAATAGAATAGAATAGAATATAACATTGACAAAGAAAATAATAATGCATTAGATTAATGTTTTGAAATGTAAGAAATAATAGTACCTACCACCTAACTATTAGATGATTAGTTAGACCATCGTTATGTGCTCGAAGGATTAGAAAATGCCATCTGTCTTTTCTATTGTAGGCTTTTGTTTTGGTTTTGTTACTTATTACCTTTTTTGGTGGCGCTTTTGACCAAACGCCTTGCAAAAAGTTCCGAATGTTTTCGGTTCACTAGCTTTTGCCTGCGACCAGTGAACGCAAAACAATGTGTGCAAAGCCTGCGACTATGTCTGCATGTAATTATTTTGGGGAGCATTTTTGGACTTTATTTGGACTTCCATTCGACCTTTCATCCCCAATTTCATCCCCACACAGGTTAAAATTTCCGAAATGCTAGAACTAACATTTTGTTTCTTTCTTATCAAGTGGCTCAATTCAAAGTTTCATGGTTTTATCTTCAACAAAGATGAACTTACAAACAAACTTTCATTCCTTATTTCAACCCCTTTAAGCATTTTCTTCGCAACTAAAGATAGCCTGTCATTTCCCAACATCTAGTCAATGTTTGACTTGTACCAAATTTCATTCGGTTCAGGGTTCGGTTCAGGGTTCAGGAATCGGTTCAGGGTTCAGGCGTGAAAGACTAACAGACAGACAGAGTTACTTTCGCAATAATAAAAGTAGGGAAGAAGTGATATTTATCTAGGTACATAAATAACCACAGGAATAATTAATTCTGTGTAAATAATGAATGTAATGAAATATGTACGGGCATAATTTCAGAACTACACGAGATAGGATAACTCTTTTATTTTTGCGTTTTTTACTATCAGGACAAGATTTGTATCAAAGATAATTTAGAAAAAAATCGCGAATGGTCTCCCCTTTACTTTCTCGTATATCGGAAACGACTCAAAAGTTGATAGAAACCTTATATTTTGATGTCATACATGCATGTTAAATTTGGTTGCAATAAGTTAAAACATGCTCGAGTTATCGTGCTAACGCACAGTCACACACACAGACGTAATTACAAAAACGGTATTTTTGGACTCAGGGAGGTCCAAAACGTGTAAATCCGTCACAATCTAGAGGTCGAATTTTTTGACAATTACAAGACTTCCCCTGTACTACGTACGAGAAAGTAATAATGTACTGAAAGACTTAGAAAACCATTGTTCTCTTTTTCACTTTTTCCATCGCACTTTAAATCGCAATAAAGAAGCGTCGTGGCGTAGTGCGTTAGGGCGTTGTCTCCCATCCGGGAGGCACCGGTTCAAACCCCGCCACGTACCTTTTTAATTTTCAAAAAGACTCGCACTTTTTTTCATTCATTTAGTTGTATAATTATGATTGTATAAAATACTCGGCACTATTTGCCGACTAATCGGCGACTAGTAATCCAAGCGTTCTAAACTCGATCCAGTATCTATGTCTTGACATCGACAATACTGCCATTAGATTCTATTCAATTCTTAATTAATGGCATCGCGTCGCAATAAACGTACGCATTTAGTCAATGTCAAGTGAAAATGTAACTAAAGTATTAAACATTGTACGGTTGATTCAGGTTAAAAATGGAGTCTCTCAACACGTGTTTTTACAACAAGAACTCGGGAGAAAACTCTACTGCCATTAGATGTTTACGGCCGTGTGCCTGTTTGATACCAACCCTAGGTGAGAATGACTACTATCTTTGGATAGCACCCGGGACCTTACCAGCGTAACGAGCCTTCCGAAGCACGTATGAAAATAGGGCTGAAATTTTGTCGGTCACCCATCCGAGTACCCAACCGTGTACTCGGTAGCTTAGTTTCCGTGAACGTTACGAGGACCGCACGACCGCGGCGCCAATCTAAAAAAATATATTATAATGTGGGTATTTTCTTACTCACTGTACAATGTGCTGATAAAAGTTAATTTTCTATACAGAAATTAGCTTGGGACGAATTGCAGAACAGATTATTTATTATTTTTGTTTTTTTTCAACTCGTCCTAAATGCCGTAGGTATGTGGGACCAGATGACGAATTACTCCATCGACCTCATCTGTATCTTATATACTTATCTATTGTTAATAAAAATTTTGAATATCTTCCAAGTTCGTTCGTATACCGGATGTTGTCTAGAGTGCGACAAATATTATCTGCTGTTAGGGGATTATAATCTTTTCATTATGAAACCAAATTTAATTTTGCCCGACGCATAATGTCTCGTACGTAATCTCTGAGCTGCGAGAAATTGCTTGCTGCGCTAAACCGGGACAAAACGTTTAATGACTTGTTAATGTAGTATATTATGCATAAATTAAATAAGTAATCCTCATTTTTTAGGGTTCCGTACCTCAAAAGGAAAAAACGGAACCCTTATAGGATCACTTTGTCGTCCGTCTGTCTGTCTGTCTGTCTGTCTGTCAAGACCCTTTATCTCAAGAACGCGTGGACGTATCAAGCTGAAATTCACATGAAATACTCAGGTCTATTGTCCCTTTAAGCTGTGAAAATATCAAACTTCTAAGCCAAGCCAATCAAAAGATACAGCCGATTATGTCGATATTTTCAACAAATTTCCGACACTCGCAAAGAAATCAAAACCTACAGGATACTTCCCGTAAACTCAGAATCTTGAAATTTGGCATGAAGCATTTTCATATAATGCAAATATAGGAAAAATTGCGAAAATCACATTTTTTTAGTTATATAATATAATAAAAATATTTTAATAAAATGAAACTTACTACCTTATTTCTCACGAACGAATAAAGGTATCAAATTGAAATTTATACCAAATACCTAGGTCTATTGTCCCTTTAAGCAGTGAAAAAATCAAACTTCTAAGTTAACGCGATCAAAAGATACAGCAGTTTATACAGACACCTTAGACAAATTTCCGACACTCGCAAAGGAATCAAAACCTACAGGATACTTCCCGTAAACTCAGAATCTTAAAATTTGGCATGAATCATTGTCATATAATGCAAATATAGGAAAAATTGCGAAAATCACATTTTTTTAGTTATATAATAAAATAAAAATATTTTAATAAAATGAAACTTACTACCTTATTTCTCACGAACGAATAAAGGTATCAAATTGAAATTTATACCAAATACCTAGGTCTATTGTCCCTTTAAGCTGTGAAAATATCAAACTTCTACGCCAAGCCAATCAAAAGATACAGCCGATTATGTCGATATTTTCAACAAATTTCCGACACTCGCAAAGGAATCAAAACCTACAGGATACTTCCCGTAAACTCAGAATCTTGAAATTTGGCATGAAGCATTGTCATATAATGCAAATATAGGAAAAATTGCGAAAATCACATTTTTTTAGTTATATAATATAATAAAAATATTTTAATAAAATGAAACCTACTACCTTATTTCTCACGAACGAATAAAGGTATCAAATTGAAATTTATACCAAATACCTAGGTCTATTGTCCCTTTAAGCAGTGAAAAAATCAAACTTCTAAGTTAACGCGATCAAAAGATACAACAGTTTATACCGACACCTTAGACAAACCGACACCCGCAAAGGAATCAAAACCTACAGGATACTTCCCGTAAACTCAGAATCTTGAAATTTGGCATGAAGCATTGTCATATAATGCAAATATAGGAAAAATTGCGAAAATCACATTTTTTTTAGTTATATAATATAATAAAAATATTTTAATTAAATGAAACTTACTACCTTATTTCTCACGAATGAATAAAGGTATCAAATTGAAATTTATACCAAATACCTAGGTCTATTGTCCCTTTAAGCAGTGAAAAAATCAAACTTCTAAGTTAACGCGATCAAAAGATACAGCAGTTTATACAGACACCTTAGACAAATTTCCGACACTCGCAAAGGAATCAAAACCTACAGGATACTTCCCGTAAACTCAGAATCTTAAAATTTGGCATGAATCATTGTCATATAATGCAAATATAGGAAAAATTGCGAAAATCACATTTTTTTAGTTATATAATAAAATAAAAATATTTTAATAAAATGAAACTTACTACCTTATTTCTCACGAACGAATAAAGGTATCAAATTGAAATTTATACCAAATACCTAGGTCTATTGTCCCTTTAAGCTGTGAAAATATCAAACTTCTACGCCAAGCCAATCAAAAGATACAGCCGATTATGTCGATATTTTCAACAAATTTCCGACACTCGCAAAGGAATCAAAACCTACAGGATACTTCCCGTAAACTCAGAATCTTGAAATTTGGCATGAAGCATTGTCATATAATGCAAATATAGGAAAAATTGCGAAAATCACATTTTTTTAGTTATATAAGGTTGATTCCTGAGAAAAGTGTTCTGATCGTCAAATCCGTGGCAGTTTTTTTTTCTCATCACAGGTGCTAACTAAAATTACAACTGAATAAACAATCAAAAAAGTAATATATCTATCCATGAGGCACACATTCAAAGTTTATAGATCGTCTTGAAAAAAATAACGAAATTTTTGGAGCCATGGATCTGATTATAGAATCCACGGATTTGATTAGAGTGTAAACAATACTAAAATGGATAGAATAAAGGAAAAACAATATATGTAAAAGGTTTATAGTCTCTTTATTTTAACATTAATTGGAATTATTTTTCAGTTTTTCACGTCTCTCTCTCTCTCTCTCTCTCTCTCTCTCTCTCTCTCTGTCTATCCTTAGCTTATACATTCTTAAGTTTTATGTTCTCTCTTAACTACAACCTTTCTCGTTCTCTAACTTACTTCTTATGTTGAAATTCACTTCTTAAATATGTTTATTTAAGTTTTATAATCAGAAACAAGGAAAATATGTCCAGCTACTTCTCGCGACCTTCGTCTCCTGGTATGCCACCGCTACTAGAGGGTCTTTGAGTCATCTTGACCGATCTTTTGAGGCCTATTGTAACTAACCACGCTTCAGTTCCGTAGGCCATTGTAAAGCCCCCGGTAAACCCAATATTCAACAACTTAATTGTAGAGCTTCCAACCTTTACAGGAGTTCCTAAGTACGAATGATTTTTGTTTTATCAATGTTCATTTTACTTCTGCAAAGTGAAGGATTGCTTGCCATTTATGTTGATGGGAAGTCATCTCCAGGCAAGAAGCTTAAACACGTCCTCCAAATTAACTCTGAATAGTTTTGGATAGCATCGCTCTACCTTACACCTCGCTGGAGCCGTATTGGCTTCGAGTCCTGGTCATGGAAGTGGACTGACACCGTGGCGTTTTATTACAGTTCCTGCAACACTTTGATGTCATCATCATCATCATTTCAGCCGAGAGACGCCCGCTGTTGAACAAAGGCCTCTCCAAGGTTCTCCATACCGGTCGGTCCTGCGCTGCCCACATCCAGCGGATTCCCGCGGCATTTACCAGATCGACCTTGTGGGGCCACCTTCTGGGGAGCTTACCAACGCTGCGTTTCCCGGTATGTGGCTGCCACTCGAGGACTTTACCGCCCCTAGCTGCCCACTGCCACTTAAGGTTCGCAATTCTTTGGACTATGTCGGTGACCTTGGTTCTCCTGCGGATCTCATCATTACTGATGTTATCACGCAGAGAAACTCCGAGAATAGCCCTCTCCATTGCTTTTTGGGTGACCTTGAGCCTTCTTGTGAGATCCCATTGTAATCGGCCACGTTTCGGTTCCATAGGTCATCACTGGCAACACACACAAATTAAAGACTTTCGTCTTGAGTTTCGTCTTTTCGGCTGTAGATGAGCCGAGAATATGCCGCGTAGCTTCCCGAACGCTGCCTAGCCGAGCTGGGTTCGTCGCTTCACCTCTTTCTGGAAGTTGGACTTACTCAGTTGGACTATTTGTCCCAGGTAAACATAATGGTCGACAACTTCCAGTGCAGAGCTTTCAACCTTTACAGGAGTGGGTGCGACATGATAATAAGGCATAATTTTTGTCTTAAACCGTATTCATTTTAAGACCCCCTTGTTGGGAGACCCTACAGAGATCGTCGAGCATTGTGCCCAGGTCTTCCAAGGTCTCAGCCATAACTACGATATCATTGGCAAAGCGAACGTGAACCATGTACTCGTCATTTATGATGCCAAGTGCTCTCCAGTCCAAAAGCTTAAACGCGTCCTCCAACGCAGCTGTGAACATTTTCGGCGATATAATATCACCCTGTCTCACGCCGAGCTATATCGTTTTTGAGTTCTAGTCCTGAAGGTGGACAGACATAGTGGCGTTTTCTTACAGTGACCGCAACACTTGTATGTATCGATAGTCTATGTGGCACCTCTGGAGTGACTGGAGCACGGCCCAGGTCTCGACAGAATCGAAGGTTTTTCTCATAGTCCACAAATGCTAAGCATAGTGGCAGATTATATTCTTCGGTCTTCTGTATTACCTGCCTCAGGGTATGTATGTGATCTATGGTACTGAAGTCTTTTCGGAATCTGGCTTGTTCGGGAGACTGTAAGTCATCAAACCTGCGCGCAAAATGATTCGTTATTAACCCTCAAAAACAGCTTATAAACATGACTCAGGAGCGTGATGGAACTAATAGTTCTTCAATTGGGCACTTTCGCCCTTTTGGAAGAAGAGTCACACCACGCCGTCGTGCCATGCATTTGGCGTTCACTTGGATGTACCGATAGTCTATTTGGCACCTCTGGAGTGACTAGAGCATAGCCCAAATCTTGACACAGTTGAAGGTGTTCTCATAGTTCACAAACGGTCAGCATAATGGCAGATTGTATTCTTTGGTATTCTGTATAACTTGCCGCAGCGTATGCATATGGTCTATGGAATTACCACATGCATACGAAACCTTTAAGGAATCCGATTTGTTCAGTAGGCTGGAAGTTGTCAACCCTGTCATGCGAGACGGTCTATTATATATCTCGAAGCACGGAGTACTCTTTGTCTCGAAAACAGGTTTTATGGGATTATTTATACGTAGAGGGACCATCCATTTAAAGTGGGTCTAAAGTCCTCTTTTTAATAAAACTTGAACTGTGTTAGCGTGATTTGTCAACAAATTAAGTCAAAACAACCTGTGTTGCTGCCAGCAGTCCTTCTAAGGTCATCAGACCAAGAACGGGTTGTTTGTAAGGCGTCTAATACTATGCTTGTCGCCACTCCAGCATTCATCAGCTCTAACTCTAACTTATCTAACTTATCGGTTCTTCGGCAGACATGTACAGCCTATTGCCACTTGAGCGCACTAATTCTTAGGGCTATATAGCAGGGAAGAAGTAAAGATATGTCTAAGCTTTCCAAATGCTGATGTTGCAGAACTGGATCGTCCTACTGGCTTCTACCCAACTGGACTATCTGTCCCAGGTAGATGTATTCCTAAACAACTTTGAAGACCAAATTTTCGACTAACAGAGGCTCTAGGATAACTAACTTGTGCATTGAACATGACTTTCGTCTTATCCAAATTCCTCGCAACACGTCGAGTGGCATCATTAAGGCTTTTCAGCATTTCAGAGCTCTTAAGAAGCGTTGTCTCTTTTTTTATGGAACAATATCACCTTATACTCTTGTTCCATGCCTGTGGGGTAATACACATAATAAAAGAACAGCGTCCAACAACTTTTGGAATGCCTTGTGGACTGGTGACGATGACGCAACATCAGATCCATGGGAAAATATCCATGGATTTGAGACTATGGATCTGTTTTTGACCATGGATCTGATCGTGACAATTTTGTTTTTGATTAACTACTCAAAAACTTGCAATAATATCGGAGATATTTTTAACTCATAGTAAACTCAGATGGCAAGGAAATCATATTCTAGAAACAGTTTTAACCATAGGTTCACATTTCTATTTTTTAATCGACCCACAGATCTTACCTACCCAGCTGTACCAAAATTAAAGTTAAAATAAGAACTGACCTGTAAAGTTATGCTTGTACTCGAATGACACAACTCCTCTATCAAAAGTTCAGGACACAGCTAGAGACCCTCGACAACCAATGACTGAAGGTTTATCTCATATTTACACCACTGAAATACTCCCATCTTGTCGTGGGGTGCAATTTAAGCCCGCCGCGTGACAAATCTTTACAACGGCTCAACTTCTCTAAATTAATAGGTTTTTAAACAAAATTTTATGTAAGAATAGAAGCATTTCTGTATTTTTTAATGATATATAAATTATGGTCATATCACGTATAGTTATAATAATATTAACGATAATGCTTCAAGCGAGATGCGTGTGACACGTCGAAAATCGGTAAAATGCCCCCGATTTGAGGTTTCAAATGTGATTTTATTATATTAAAACAACAATTAAGCAGTTTTATTTATGACGCCTCAAGAGAGTAGTAGTTCTTCAAGGTTTTGACAATAATTTTAATATTATAATCTAAATAATATAGATTATATTGGCCTGTGACACGAAAAATTAAGCTCCCCAGGAACCACCCATAATATAATAAAAATATTTTAATAAAATGAAACCTACTACCTTATTTCTCACGAACGAATAAAGGTATCAAATTGAAATTTATACCAAATACCTAGGTCTATTGTCCCTTTAAGCAGTGAAAAAATCAAACTTCTAAGTTAACGCGATCAAAAGATACAACAGTTTATACCGACACCTTAGACAAACCGACACCCGCAAAGGAATCAAAACCTACAGGATACTTCCCGTAAACTCAGAATCTTGAAATTTGGCATGAAGCATTATCATATAATGCAAATATAGGAAAAATTGCGAAAATCACATTTTTTTTAGTTATATAATATAATAAAAATATTTTAATTAAATGAAACTTACTACCTTATTTCTCACGAACGAATAAAGGTATCAAATTGAAATTTATACCAAATACCTAGGTCTATTGTCCCTTTAAGCAGTGAAAAAATCAAACTTCTAAGTTAACGCGATCAAAAGATACAACAGTTTATACCGACACCTTAGACAAACCGACACCCGCAAAGGAATCAAAACCTACAGGATACTTCCCGTAAACTCAGAATCTTGAAATTTGGCATGAAGCATTGTCATATAATGCAAAAATAGGAAAAATTGCGAAAATCACATTTTTTTTAGTTATATAATATAATAAAAATATTTTAATTAAATGAAACTTACTACCTTATTTCTCACGAACGAATAAAGGTATCAAATTGAAATTTATACCAAATACCTAGGTCTATTGTCCCTTTAAGCAGTGAAAAAATCAAACTTCTAAGTTAACTCGATCAAAAGATACAGCAGTTTATACCGACACCTTAGACGAATTTCCGTCACACGCTAGGGAATCAAAACCTACAAGGTACTTCCCGTGAACTCAGAATTTGATTTAATACGTCATAAATTGTAAACCGCTACGTTTGTACGGCGGAACCCTCGGTGTGCGATGGACTCGCACACCGAGGGTTCCGCCTTGGCCGGTTTTTTTTACTGCAAATTCAATGTTATAGGACACTAGTATGAAATTACTACAGCAACGCGTGGCCGGGACAGCTAGTTTATATTTATTTAGTTTATAAAAATAATAGATACATTACATACCCAAACACGGTCATAATATAACCCTAAAAGGGGTTGAGCGGCGCCTTAGGTAAAATTTAGTTACATAGAAAGCCATATGGGTAGTGCCTCAACAGGACAGCCTGTCGCCTACATAAGCGGGACATCATACCCAAAAACTAACACATTCAATGAACTAACGTACAAAAGCCAGCAACCAGGACATATATTATACTCTAAAGCGGCCTAAAGGCACACTTATCGCCTCGTAAAGCCTGTTTTTGTACTATGAACGCTACGAAACTGCTACGGACCTAGCGTATCGCTTCTTCTTACCGGTTCCGTCCTGGTTTTATAGAAAGAAAGAAAAAGAAATTCTCTTTAATTACATACAAAATATAAAAAGAAAAAAAACACATAGATAGCTACACTATTGCAGCCGAATTGAGCTACCAGTCAGCTTTATGTACCAGTCGATAGGCTAAGACGCTGATTTTCAGTGGCAGACGGTGTTAAAATGTACAGACCGGTACCTTATGTACCACCAATATCATTATACAAGATGTAAAAGAAATGAACAGTCAAACGAGACCATGTAATCTATACATCAAAATAAGAAACATTGCAAAAAATAATTGCTGGGAAATGGTTTTTATTTTTTGGTGTTAGAAAAAAATGTAAAGCGCTCAACTCGCACGCAAGCCGCAAAACCGTGATAATTTTGCCAGACGGCAGCCCCGTTCGTTAGTGTCCGTGCGCATCGAGTGAGCTACATTGAACTGTAACGTTTTGAAACCATTTATTGCTATGAAATACTAAAAAAAATGATAATGTCTCTTTGGACAATAATTAAGAAATAATATTTAGAATATGTTTTCATATAAAAATGAAAAAAAAATTATGACTTGACTTTCAATAAAATCGCAACTATCAATTTCCCAGGTATAGTCTAAAGGAAAAAAAATGTTATGATGGTGAGCAGAATACATGGTTCTCGTTTGACTGTTCATGTCTTTTACAAACTGTATAAATTACACAGACAAATACAATTAAAACTATACAAAAACAATTAATATTTATTATGATTATCGAACAATAACAAATACATTGCTGTGTTTGAAAACTTGCTACAAACCAAATGAAATAGAAAACGAGAAACAAGAAGCTGGCCTGAACGAGTGCTAAGATGGCACAATTTTATCGAAACTGCGAACATGTATAAGGCTTAATGTTCGCAGTTTCGATAAAATTTCAAGTTGGCGGATTTTTTTTTTTTTTTATTGACGTGACAACGTCTTATAATTCGATAGAGCCGGCTGCACGCACGAAAAAACATGACGTCATGCGGCGTTACCTCGCTCTGAATCTAATTCTCTAATTTGAATTTGGAATTATGTTCTTTAAAATTTAAACTTTCAATGATACCAAAACCAGCCAGATACAAATAGTATAGCCAAAGAGATTTTATTACAAGTTTATTCATACTTTAATGCGAAATCTATTAAACAAATGAAATTAAATTTTTCTTTTGAAAAATGCTACCATTCCATCAGTATTTTCTTAAGACGTTGTCACGTTCAACTATCGTCAGTAAACCGACTTTACAGACAACCAATTTTTTTTTTTAATTATTATCTGCGATCAGCTTATGACTATGAGCAGATTTTTTGAAGGCCAATATATTTTTCATTCGAGTGTGTCCTCCAGTAAGGACATCTACTCCATCCTTTTTCTGTTATCCTATTTGCGAAGTTATAGGATGTCTTTCCTTTTGAGACGCTTTCCATAGCTGCGAGTTGTAAGCTTAGCAGGAAGTGCATTCGGGTGTCCCTCCAGCCTGCTCCTGTATTTATTTGTTACACTCTGGAAGTTGGCGGATATATCCAATGATTTTTGACAGTTCAAAGCGATAAATGGCTATCGTGTTTCGGTGGCCATGCTAGGCGGACAAAGTTGCTAGGTTTTCATCGAAACCAGAAAGTATCACACATATTAAACCGAGTTCCTCTATCTAATTATATTATTAAAAACATTAACATAGGTAAGTATCGCTCAAATCCCAAGGATTATGTTACTAGCAAGGATTCAATATTCAAATGGGAGTCGTTAATTGCATATAATATTTATATTAACTGCGTGCATTACCTACCTTTTAGGGTATTGTAGACAATAACGTATTGTTATAGTGCGGAACCCTCTAGAGAGCGCGACGAAGGTCGCCCCGGCACTCGGAATTTTCATTGTTCAATTAGATTTATGGACGTTATTAAACAAAGAAGATTAATTTCAAATAATCTATTTGCGTTTTCAAAATTTAGGAACGTTTTTCAGTATAAGTAAGTAGTAGCTGTTAAATTATCTGTGGTTCTATCAATTCATTTTCGCAGGTATCTGATCTAGAGTTTCTCTGTTATGTTCAAGTTAGACTTATAGCTATGCTTTGCTTGTTGTATTAGGAGTGCGTTCCAAAACCAGATGAAGCCAAGTAGACAGCGTAAGATAGCTTTCTAATTGGTGTAAATTAACTATAGTTTAACAAAACTAACCAATGGTGAAAGCGCTTCTTAATAACGACCAATAGTGAGCTACCATTTACTCTACCCCGAGTAAATTGAGATCGTTTTGGAACGCACCCTTAGTAGGTATAAGAAATTCATTGTTATAAAAATGGTGTTATATTTTTATATAAAATTTGCTTTAGCGACTAAGTATTCTTCCCTAGCAAAGACTGTGTTATTTAATAACAAACAACTAATATTTAAGTGTAATCGATAATATCGACATACACGAATTATTATATTTTTATTTATTATTTAAAGACTAGGTAGTATTGTTCTCCCTAAAATAATAACAGAAACTCAATCTAAAAGAAATAAAAATTAACATAGTTCTATTCAAAATATATCCAAGGCTAATGACCTTTTTCGCCGTTGCGTCCAAAGAATAATCTTGTAACAAAAAAAAACTACAACAACATTGAAAATAATGACCTACAAGAACATCAAAACTTCCGAAACACTAAAAAAGCCTTATCGGACACTTGTTTAGGTCGAAACCTTTAAGGTCAACACTCACTAAATAGGTAGGTAGGCCTTCATATCTATGAGTAATATCAGATAACAGCTAATAAGCCAAGGAAACTGTATTTTCCAAGGTTATTATAACACAAACAAAGAGACTAGGTCAACTTTTGTAAGTATTTACCAACGAATTATTGGTGTTTACCTACTAATAATATAGGAAAGTATTTAATTAAGGTGACTGTACTATAAATACACACATTTCTCTGTTAAGCCATATTATCTATAATACTTCGGTGACCCCTTCCATCAGTCAACATTCTTCTAATGTGGAATTCTAATCTCTATAATATTTAGATTTCTATAACTTTATTTGGCATAATTAGAAGTAGGTACTTTTTAAAATTATTAAATAAAATAAACCTTTTATTTCAGACTATTAAATTGTTGTCCATATTTTGTTAGTACCTAACAAATTTTATCTTAATCTATGTTAGTATAATAAAAGAAAGTCATTCATTTATAAAATAGGCTTATTATTAGATTACATTATTAAATTATATTTTATTTAGATTCATAAATTAAACTTAAATTTAAATTATATTACATTACCTATATAATAATTATTTTTAAGGCGACTAGAACATTAATTTCATAACTAAAAAAAAAAATAACTATCTTGGCAGCAATTAAATAATTATTATTTATTTATTATGAATTATTTAAATAATTATTATAATAAAACTTAAAAATATATTTTTAAATTATACCAAATTAAATGGAAAATGAATAACGAGAAAAATACCCTTGTCATGAGTGAGTGTCAGTATTTTATTATTATTTTCCGTTTCCATTTAATCTACACTAATAAAATCTTTATTTATACTTGTATACTAATATGCCGAAGAGGAAAGATTTGTATGTTTGTAGCCATTAAACTTAAAAACTACCAGACCGATGTCAAAAATTCTTTTACCATTAGAATGCTATATTATTTTTGAGTGATACCGACTTTAATAATAATTATACTACCACACTCACACCAATTATCTAGCCCAAAGTAAGTATCATTAAGAACTTGTGTCATGGATACTAGATAACGGACATTTTTAATATAGGTACATAATAAATTTAGATAGTTTTGTAAATAAACTTAAATAAATATAACAAACATGACTCGCAAACAACTATTCGTGTTCGTCACACAAATATTTGCCGCTACCAGGATTCGAACCCGGAACTCTTTATGTGTGGGCAGCTATACAGACCACTCCACCACGACGGCGTTAAAATGATACTATACTAGTAGGAGCTCTAGTCTATAATAATATTATAAAGAGAAAATATTTGTATTTATGTAATAATCTTTCGTTTTTAATTCGTTTGTATTTATGTATCTAAAATATCTAATATAGGAATAGTTCTATATTAGAAATGTTTACATCGTTAGAATCCTACTTTTACGTTGAGTAACATAGGCTTTATTATTGCAAAAAAATACGCGGACAAAGTCGTGGTCGAAGCGCTAGTAATATTATAAAAAAGGATTTGTATTTTTGTAACGAATAAACCCAAAAATGACTAAACTGATTTTGATTAAATTTGGTATAAATATTGATTAGACGTTGGGAAAGGACATTTGGTACCCTTTATCGCGAAAAGAGGCTTGCAGAGGTTGAAATAAGGGATCAAATTTTGGCACTTGTTGGGAAATAAATAGATATTGTTTCTAGCATTTTGAAATTTTTTCCCGCATGGGGATGAAAGGTCGTATGGAAGTCCAAACAAAGTCCAAAAAATTGCTGCCCAAAGTAACTATTCGACGCGGACGAAGTTGCGGGCAAAAAGTGACGTAATTAAACCTCTAAAAAATAACGCCATCAGCCTACCTTTGGACGCAGTGACTCTGAATCTGCCGACGTTTTACCAAGTCACTCCTCGGAATATTATAAGTAATGTATTCTCACTCACATTTCCAGCCGCCTAATTAAGTTCCTCCTCTACTTAACTTTTTACACTAAAGAAGCAAGTTACCATTTTTCTTATAAAATGATAATCATAGCTATTATCGCCCGTTCATTTTGCTACAATTTCCTGCGTACAGGCGGAGCACAATAAAGAGATTTTATGGCGTCAGACGCGCTGTAAAATGACGTGGGAAAAACTAGGGATGTGATGAGAAATAGTTTAGTATTAATATTCTAACTAAACTAAAATTATAGTACTTTCGAGAAAAATCAAAGAGGGGGGTGTTTCCAGACAAATCGATTGATCGCCGATCGATCGAAGTTAATCGAAGTTCATCGTTAGGTGGTAGCTTTGATTGATCGATGGACACCGTTCCATAAAACGTCAACTATCGCGATCGATTGATAGAATCGATAGATGTTAGAATGGACTGTCGATAGTCGATCGGTTGACGATCGGTCGGTGTGGTAGAAACTATCTCTAGATCTCGATTGTACCTTTTTTTGCGTCAGAAAATGCTTTGGGGAAGGTGGGGCCACCCCAAAGTTATGTAGGACTCACCCTGTCAGGGCATACCCACTAAAAACTGACGTGTTCCTCTAGGTCGTGGCTTTAACGCACATAGGGTACTTGGTGCAGTCACTGTGTGCATCTCGATTGTACCTACTCATAGTTTTCTAAACGTATTGGCTGAAACGCTCTACGTAATGAGTTTACATAGCTTTTTCTCATCTTACAGTTCTTTTTTACAATTTCGTTCGAATCGTCATATTTCTACCCAACCAGGAAGACTTAGGTCGCCTGCTTTTGCAGTAAAAAATAAATTATTAACTAGACACACCTACTTACAAAATTTTTTTTTTTTCAAATTCGTAATGATAATTATAAAAACTTAGGAGCACCACACATCGGACGCGGCACGGGGCGGATGCAACCCGCACTGCGGCGCGTCGGGATAACATTGCTATGGTACTAACGCATTGCCGATAACCGCGCTGCATCGCGTCTCTGTAGAGCAACATATCAAAAGCGGCTCGTGCATTGTGCGGTGCTCCCCTATGGTCTTATAATCAGATTTCAAAATTTTCTTATTGATCATTTTTCACTAAGCAAACAGTTTGTAAAATTTTCTTTTTAGCAAAGTTAGAGCTCAGGAACACAGTGTGGAATAAAAGAAGTTAACATGGAAACATATTAAAGTTTCTATAGGCAGCTTTCGATAGGCAGACTCCATTTCTGTCTGTCCAATCCACAATATACTATATAAAAAGGGAGCTAAATCTGCTTGTTACACTAAATTAGTAATTAAACATTATTACACTAAATTAGTAGTACACTAATTATACTAATTTTCATACTTAATAATATTTGTTAATGCAAACTATGTGCTTTGCATCAGTTTTTTTAAACAAATATTATTGCGCCTTCCATGGATACTTGTGCCAGAGCCGAACTTAAGGAGCCAAAGAGCACTGCACTATACCAAACGCTATAGGAAACGTGTCGTCACTTAGCATCGCCGTTGTTGCATAAAATACACAATAATCTCCATGTTACTTATTCCACGCAAATCCTTTTTCATCCTAAGATAGGAAACCGTTTTGATGACGACGAAATCCATTTACGGACCATACCGCACACTGGCTAGGAGTACGGCATGTGCGGGACTCACCGGCGCGGAACAGCGCCGGTCCTACTCCGCTTAAACCCACCGGTACCCTCCTAAGCCCTTATGGGGACGTTTGGGATCGGCGCACCAGTGTGCGCTATTACACCAAAACGCCTCCGGGCCGATGGTAGGAAACCTTAGGATAGACATGCCAATAATTTTTTTGCATAGGTGGAATAATTTATGTGATTCCAAGTGCTTGTTGGTGCAAAATAAAAGTATAAATAAATAATGTTTTCAAAAAACAAAAGATGTGGCTAAATTCGTCGTGGTCAAACAGTCCTGTGTAGCTCAGTTGGAAGAGCAGTCGCCCGGATAGCGAAAGGTTGCCGGGTCAAGTCCCATTTCAGCACTTATCCATGACAGGAATTTTTCCCATGTTTTGGTTTTATATTTAATTTGGTATCAATTTCAATCAAATAAATACATAATTTAAAAGGTTTGAAATTAAAATTAGTGATAATGTTTAGGTATTACGTCCCACCACTAGCAAACCGTAGTACCCTTTAATGTAAAATTCGCTTGTGGAGTGTAGGTAAGCCATCCTTCGGGAATTCCGGGCGTCAATGTCGGTTTATCTCTTTATAGCCGTTGAAATTTAACAGTATATGACTGACACATACCTACGTTTATAGCGATAAAGCTCGGCTTGCCGCAGTCAATTTTTAGCCATAAAACGTGTTAGAATTAGAATTTGCATAATGGACACGAGTATTTAACAACATTATAAGCGTTAACAAATCTCAAGGAAGGAATAAACGTCTGTGTTGAATTTCGGAGAGTGTAGTACACATTCTAAGCATTATTTAAGGGAAATATCACTCTCGCGTAATCGTACCAAATATGGCTAGGCATAGAGAGAAGTCAGGGTAGTCAAGGGGAGTGCTGGTGTAACCATGCACTGCTTCTGGCTTTCCTCTCTGCAAGGCGATGGACCCGACACCCGCACGGTGAATCCAGGGAGGGGTCCACGTCCGGAAGCCTCCTCGTGGCGGACCCTGGTAACGTGGTGGGGAAACTTTCTCGGCGGGTGTGTGGCGTTTGATGTCAAGTGTGTCCCCTTGGCATTCGAAGTCACATGCCATCGTCGAGTTGTTTTTGTTTTCTCACCACTGCTAGTTCCGGACGGCAATTTTCAGGGCCACGACTGCGCCCGAAGTCCCCCGGGTGCGGTCTAATGGCTGCTCCCGGTGTCCTCGTCAGAAGGACGCGCCAGGTTGAGCAGCCGTCGGTGAGGAGGCGGCCTATAAGGCCGGCGTCGTCCAGCGGCGGCGTCGTCGAAACGGAGAAATGAAAATGTTGTTTATAAAATCTAAATGCTTTTTTGAGGTCGGTCCCAAACACAAGTGACAACGTTTATTTTAAATATTGAGGTTGGCACCGACCTCAAAAACATTTAGATTTTTTTAACACAATTTTTATATCTCAGGTTTTAGTTTGGAAGGCGTTTTTTTATTTAAAAATAACTTTTTTTTTTTATATAGTACTAAGTTTATATAGTACTATTATATAGTATAGTACTATTAAAAAATAATTTTTTTTTTTAATAGGCATTATTAGGGATAACTCAAAAACTACTCGTCAGATGTCGATCAAATTTAAATGGGACCACATGACAGGCACCAGCTTCCAAAGGTTGAAAGAATCTTCGAAATCGGCACACCCAGTAAAGAGTTATGAGGTGACAAACATAAAAAAGTCGAATTGAGAACCTCCTCCTTTTTTCAAGTCGGTTAAAAAGCATCATCCCTCATCCTACCTAAGGTACCCTATAACTATCTACACCTGAAGAAAGTGTCCTTAATTAGTTGCAGGCAGAGGAAATGCGTTCATTACCATTGCCATTGTTGACGGCTCTCTCGATTTTGCCCGAGTGCTCCACCGGAGGCCCGAACAAAGGCCACGTACAGAATAGATAAGTCAGCGCTAGGTTTTATAAAAATATTATAAGATGAGCGCTGCTTTTTCAGAGGGCATTCGTAAGTACCTACAAGGCAATTCAGCCTAGAAAATAAGACTTTTTTTTGTATATAACAGAGTGGTTGGTACATAGCACAACAAGCATCTATTCATGGTAACATAATTTTTCACATTTACAGTTCGCTCTACGCAGGGTTTGGCTCTAAGCGACCGCTGTTGTTTTTAGTAGGTACTTAAATTTAAAACTAGAAAAATGCACTGAAAAAAATCGACTTGCCTCAGGCGGGAATCGAACCCGCATCTTCCGCAATCCGGGCGGCTGCGTTGACCATTATGCCACCGAGACACTGCTTTCGCTGTCGTAATTTGTCAGCGCTTGGTGCTTATGTTTTTATGGTAAACATTGTTTCATCAAATCTTTGAAATTTGCACTTCTAAGATCCGAACGAAATATATTTGCAAATATTTGACGCCCAGTTAACGGGGGTAAGGGGGAGAACGACAATAACATCTGGTCGGCCCCAAATGTCAACCTCACCTGCACGACCGGAACCCAGGTACGGCGGCTCCCCTGCTGTCGTGGTGCCCCCTGCTGGATAACCGACGAGGCAATGGCGACCGAGCTGTGGCGGGATAACCACTCACCTGCTCGGGTGACCGGGCGGAAGAGGCTCCAGCGGCCTTGGGATCTAAATAATCTCTAAAATGTCTGGCGCAGAAGGCAAGGGGAAACCACTGCGGCTACATTCCCAAGAAAGTCACATGAGAGTTCCGTTAATTGAGACACGATCGCCCTGCAACCCGATTAGCGACCGGCGCTGCGCTGCGTCCGGGGCGCGCGGTTTGAAGTTGGTTACCGGCCATGGTGGGGTAGGAGACCAGGCCCTCCACGGAAACTCTGCTACTGGAAACCTTATCAAGCTACGACGCCTCCGGACGATAGGAACTTGGAATGTGCGCGGCTTGAATCAACCTGGAAAACTTACCGTATTGGAACGAGAGGTACTTAGGGTCGGTGTGAACATCTGTGGTTTAAGCGAAGTACACTGGAAAGGCAGCGGGCATGTATTGACAGACCACCACGCCGTTTACTTTTCTGGCAGCGACATCAGCAGCAGTAATGGTGTGGCCTTTTTAATACCTATACATCAACAAAAATGCGTGATGGGTTATGAACCGGTAAGCGATCGGATTATTAGCATCAAGATTAAAGCTTCACCGATGAATCTTAACATCGTGCAAGTGTATGCCCCCACTTCTGCCGCCAGTGACGAGGCAATAGAGAAGTTCTACTCTGAATTAGAATCTACTATAGCGAAGGTACCCAATAGAGAGTTATTGGTCGTCCTTGGAGACTTGAACGCTAAAATCGGGGAGAACGCTCATCGGTTGGGGAAGTGCGCGGGGAGATTTGGGCTCGGAAGGCGGAATGAGCGAGGTGAACGCTTAATACAATTCGCTTCAGAAAACGACCTGCTGATTGTCAATAGCCTCTTTCAACACCACCCTCGAAGGCTGTACACTTGGGTATCGCCCGATGGGAAAACTCGCAACCAAATAGATTATATCATGACTCGGTCGCGATGGAGATCATCTGTATATACATACATACATACATACATACGTTACCTGGGGCTGATTGCGGGTCTGACCACCAACTTCTGATCTCTAAGCTAAAGCTCAAGCTGACAGCAGCCAGAATCATTAAAAAGCCGAGAAAGCTGGAGGTGAGGGATGTTCTGGGATACCGTTCGATTGTAGAACAGAACTGGTCACAGTGGTCCGAGGCAGATCTGGTTAACGAAACGCCAGATGCACTGTGGGACCGAGCTAAGACACTAATCGCTACAAGTGTCTCGAGAGCCACACCAGCAATTACAACCCATAAAAAACAGCACTGGATGACTGATGGTGCCTTCGAACTTGTCGAAAAGCGCCGGAAGATGAAGGCAGCGGGAGGTAACATCAAGGATCTTAATAGAATGTCGGCTCAGATACAACGTAAATGCAGACAAGATCATAATGCCTACCTACGCAATGTATGTAAAGAAATTGAGGCTCATGCAGACAGATATGAGTCAAGGGACTTGTATCACAAAATCCGCCTCATTACGAAAACGCTGCCATCTAAAACCTGGGCTATCGAAGATCAGAATGGTCAAGTAGTCACTGAACTGGACAAAATTTCGGAAGTTTGGAGGAATTACTGTCAGTCCTTGTTTCAAGATCCTCAGTCGCAAAATTTCACACCTACAGAGCCTGCGAGTGATATGTTCGAGCCTGATATTCTTGAGTCAGAAGTAAGAGCCGCGATTCAACATCTTAAGAGTGGGAAAGCCACAGGGAAGGATGAGATCCCAATTGAAACTATACGAGCATTGGGAGAGCGTGGCGTTCATATTTTCTACATCATCTGCAACAAGATATGGCTCACAGGCAAATGGCCTTCTGAATGGGCTCACACAGTATTCACTCCTCTTCATAAAAAGGGTTCCACGAAGAAGTGTGGCAACTTTCGCCTTATTGCCCTGATTACACACGCTAGCAAAATAATGCTACACATTATAAACGAACGACTGAAAGCATATTTATCCAGAGAAATTGCGCCAGAACAAGCCGGATTTGTGAAAGGAAAAGGAACCCGTGAACAAATTCTCATTGTTCGTCAAATCATTGAGAAGGCTCGAGAATTCAACAAACCGACATACATATGCTTTGTTGATTTCTCCAAGGCGTTCGACTCGGTGAGATGGCCAACGCTGTGGAAAACACTACTGGACATGGGCACACCACAACACCTCGTGCACCTGCTCAGGGAGCTCTACGAAGGGGGTACAGCTTCAGTGCGGACAGATGACCTTCTCTCAGATAGTTTCCATCCAAGTGCGGGCGTGCGACAGGGATGCATAATATCACCTCTACTATTTAACGTCTACACCGAGCTTGTAATGCGAATCACTCTCGAAGACTGGAACGATGGTGTTGTTATTGGTGGATACAAAATTGCGAACTTGCGGTACGCAGATGACACCACCTTATTTGCGAGTACCGCAGACCTTATGGAAGAATTACTTCTCAGAATGGGGCGCGTAAGCCTTACGTTTGGGTTAAAAATAAACCGATCTAAGACCAAGGTTATGATTGTGGATCGCGCCAACGACAATTCGCCCGAAGTGACACAGATTGCGAACTGCGATGTGGTTCAGACCTACGTATACCTTGGCGCTTTAATCTTAAACAACGGCGGCTGCGTAGATGAAGTAATACGACGTATGGCCATAACCAGAACTGCGATGGAAAAGTTAAGGAAGGTGTGGAGGAATCGCAACATTACCAAAGCCACCAAGGTCAGGCTTGTGCAAACACTTGTATTCCCCATTTTTCTTTACGCAGCGGAGACGTGGACAATGCGCGAGTTGGAAAAGGGAAAGATAGATGCTCTGGAGATGTGGTGCTGGAGGAAGATGCTCGGGATATCGTGGACGGAATTCCGCACCAACGTGTCAATTCTTCAGGAGCTTGGCATCACGCAGCGTCTGTCGGCCATAGTAAAGTCGCGCATACTGCAGTACTTTGGACACGTCTCTAGGCGAGATGACAACTCCGTAGAGCGGTTGGTGATACAAGGGAAGGTGGAGGGAACCAGATCGCGCGGCAGGTCACCTTTGCGCTGACCAAGTAAAATCCGCAGTGGGTAGCCGCGTGTCTGAGTGCGCCAGACAGTCTGCCAACAGAGAGAGATGGCGGGAGATCGTGCGGAGAGCTGTGTCTGCCTCTACCACCGACGTGAACGCCTCAACGTGACCACGACCGCTCTGCCAAGAGCGAAACGACAGAGAAGAAGTTAAGATGAAACTACCTTATATTATGGAATAATTTTATTTTAGCGTTTACAAACGCATAAATAATTTTAATACTAAAAAAATGCACTGAAAAAAATCGACGTGCCTCAGGCGGGAATCGAACCTGCGTCTTCCGCAATCTGGGAATTTCAGTGCATTTTTTCTAGTATTAAAAATATTTACGTATTTGTAAACGCAAAAATAAAATTATTCCATAATTGCTAGGCAGTCAAACTTCAGTAAGCTTACTTTTACTGGCTGATAGAATATTGAAACCAGCCTATAGTCTACTAGGTACTATGGCGTTATCAAAAATTTTAAATTGCTATTTCTTTTCTTAAGCCAATTAATCATCAACAGCTCATTATAATGTCCCCATCGCGGGGCTCGAGCCTACCCCACATTAGGAGCGATTAGGTTTTAGTCCTGGCAGCCGTGTGATGCCCGCAGAGTAGAATAGCATCACCCCATATGGTGTCGTAGAAGGCGACTAATGGACCAGCAAAAGGGTAGATCACCTTATACTCCGTCCACCAATCCTCATTGGGCAAGCGTGGTGGACTACTGCCTAAACTTCCTTTGATGACGAGAGGCCTTGTGTCCCAGCAGTGGGTCGAATTAAAAAGGCTGTTGTGATGAGGCCTTAGTCAACCACGCTGGCCAAGAGCAGGTTGGTCGACTTCAACCACAACCTAAGAATTTCCTCACAGGTGTGTGCAGGTTTCCTCACGATGTTTTCCTTCACCGTATAAGCGTCGATTAAACGTACATATGAATTCAAAATTTGAAAATTGTAGGTATTGTATACGTTTGTATACGTGGCGGGGTTCGGATCGGTGCCTCCCGGGTGGAAGACAACGCTCTTACGCACTACGCCACTGACGCTTCTTATCATATTAATCATTTTCCGAGAATTGTGTACTTATATGTTACAGTCAAAACTCATAACCGGTCCAAACCACTTTTGACTGCAAAAATCAGGCATAAGTGGTTTTGCCTAATTTAACATTCAGCATATTGATCAAAATTCATTTAACACGGGTCCGCTGGGTGATGATAAATAAATAGCAATTGATGTGCGCGTTATATTCATAATTGAAATGTATGAAAAGCCCGTTTCTCTCCGCCCAGCTCCAGATCAGTAGGAACACAACCTAATGCTAATGTATCTTAGGCTTTTAGGATCTACAAAGAGATTGAAAGACAGGGATATTCAGAAATGCAAAATGACTGGAGAAGTCTGGGGGAATACTACACGTTTGATCGCCTTTGCTACTAATAAAATTAATGCCTTTCAGATCCCTAATCAGTGTAAATTAGTGCGTTCGGGGAAGGCTTCCGAAAAGACGTGCTACACATCCAAAGAAGCGACTGGAACAGCTAGGCACATATTAGTGGGATGCAGGCTGCCCCTACAATACGGCTTATTATTCGCATCGTCACGATAAGGTCTTAGTAACGTGAATCTTGTGATCGCTAGAACGCGAAAACAATTGACAACTAACAAGAGCCTCGTAAATTTTACTAAAGAAGGCTCAATACCGAAATTGAATCATAAACCGTACTCTATTTCAGACTCGGCTCCAGACTGGACTCTTCTGATGGACACGTATGAGAAACAATATAGGTAAATACCAAACGACGTAGCGGTTTCTGCATCTAGGCTGGACATACTTTACTCACGGACAGTCAAGCATGTACTGTTAGTAGAGCTGTACAGTCAGCTCTTGGTAAACGAACATGCCCAAAACCCACGCTATAAAAACCCATAAATACTTTGATTTAACAGACTAATTAACAAAAATGGCTATATTGTTGGTTTGTATGGTTATACCCACCAGCTAAATCTCTATTTAAGTTAATAAAATACCTCGGATTGTCTAGAACTTACATAAGTTCTATACTGGAACGCGTATCTAAAGCAGTTTTTTTTATGTTACGAGATGGCAAACAAGCTTGCGGCCCACCTGGTGTTAAGTGGTCACCGCCGCCTATAGACACTTGCAATATTAAGTGTAAATCACTTAACACCGCAAGTGCGTATGCTAACCTGGGGACTAAGTTGATATGCCTTCCATGCCCAGTAACACATTGGCTACCTTTCCCTTCAATTCGAAACACAACGAACTGCTTCACGGCAGAAATAAGAAAGGCGGTGGTACCTACCCAGACGACCCTACATATGGGTCTACCACCTAGTAATAGCTATCGCAGATAATCTCGCAGGCAGATAAGGAGAGACGTCGGAGAATTTAATGGGGAGTGCCGGTGCACCACAAGGTGGATTCTCTAACCCTATACTGTGGTCACAAGTCCCGGCACTGCGTATGAATTTGATGGGATTCACCGTGCACCCGCACGGTGAATCCCATCTAGGAGTTTTCATCTCTACTATTTTTGTTTTGACTGACGTTCTTAGTCAAAACCACTTTTAACCGATACAATTTGGTCACAAACACAATTACCCAATATTGACCAACGTACTTAGTTAAAACCACCTCTAACTGCAAAAATCAGTCAAAACTTTTTTTATAAATGGGCATCGGTCAAAACCACTTGTGCCTGATTTTTGCAGTCAAAAATAATTTTGACTAGTGAGTATTGCCTATAACATATACAAATATAATGAAGCTTTTTTATATCAAGCGTATGTTCTTTATAAGAAGATTACTTGTTTTTTTCTTCTTTCTTTCCCTTTTTCTTTTTCTAGTATTTTTTCTAATATTACAAAGATTACTTCTGTTATGCAAATAAATAAGATATATACCAATAAAGGTAATTTTTTCTCCCTAATACGCGTTTCTAATAAAATCTGAAACATTCCTTTCCGGCTAAACCGTGATACTCGTACTTTGTTTTTTTAGATCTACGGAATAAGTTTATCCTTTGTACTAATATCAACGCGAGAGAAAACAATTTTGCTCATATTAGACTGAGGAAATTGGGTTTTGTAAGAGGTTGTATATATTTTTCGCGCTCGATAAAAAATAGCTGTTGGAAGAGAGAAAGAATGGTGCACTTCGGGAAATTTATTTGGTTTATTACGGCCATCCTGATTTTGTTGATCGGGTTCGAGTGAAAAATGTGTTATTAGAAAGTCGAACTTACCTCTTTGGGTCACGCGAAAAAGAAGCAACCTTTTGGCTAACAGATAAAGACTTATTTATTTCGCAAAAAGATGTTAGAACTTTTGGATTTTTTTGTTATTCAATCAAATATTCTAAAATCCATACACGTTAAAGTTGAAGGTATATTACGTAGTGATTGCAAAAGATTCGTATTTCTATACGTGTAGAAATAATTAACTCGATAGGAGAAAAGAATTAATCAAAGTTGGCACTAAATTAACCGAAAACCACGATTAGTATTAATTAGTAGAAATAATGAAAAAAAAAGAGATATACTGAAACATTTCACTATATATTCTGAAGTGCTTAATATTGATGAAGTTAAATGTAGCTATAACATTAATTTACATATGTAATACATCCATAATTAGTAAAACTTCTAATGATACCGACTATGGAAATCCCGTGCTACCTTACGTTCATAGTAACAGCCAATATAATTCGATCCACTGCTGGGATATAAAGGCTTTCCTTGTCATCGAAGAAGGCTTAGGCAGTAGTCCACAACGCTTGTCCCATGCTTGGTGTACGGAGTATAAGGTGATCAATACCCCATTGGTGATCCATTAGTCGCCTTCTACGACTCCCATTGGAGGATATGGAGTGATGCTTTTCTACTCTGCCGGCATCACATGGCTTATGTTGTTATCACCTAAAAACTGTGGCTGCCATTCCAATACTAAACGAACTATACTATTTGGTATGCCAGCATACACCTTGTAGTCCTTGGTCCAAGGTGTAAAGAGGTCCACACATTTTTATCATCTATATTCCTAAACCTTATAATACGCTGTCTTCATTGAAATTTGCTTAACGTGAAGCCTAAATTATGTTACGGAAGTTCAGTTACATGATGACGATAAAACACCTCTGCAGTGTGATTGTGTAAAACCTCACTTTAAACTTCAAATCTGATTCCCCAGTGAGTTCTTAGATTGGCATTCTCAAAACACGATTGTTTATTCTAATTTACTCTAGCGCTACACTTGCGGGCGCGGCAGCGAGTTGAACTAACGTGACCGTGAGATTGTGACAAATAATGTATGGGATGGCGTAAGGCGTGGCATTCTGTAAAGGAATTCCCCCATCACTTCGAAGCTCACTTCGCACTCGAACCCGAACCAAAGTGTCAAATAAAAAGTTAGTATTTTGTGAGTCAGTTAGTGTAATCTCGGACGAAGTGTTACAAAATGTGCTAAAAATACATTTGAAATAGCTTCTAAAGGTGTTAAAATATACTAAATAAATTGTTGGTTAGTGCAAGGTGGAATCCTATAGCAAGCGAAATATCTAAATTAACCTTATTGTTTTAATCTAAGTGTGATGGCGAGATTCTCTCTATCATACTTCCAGCGAGTTTGATCGGTAGTAAACATTGCGTGGACTATTTTAGCCCCCACTTTATAATTCTTGATTGCTCCCCGCTCTTCTTCACGCTAAAACACCGCTTAAACAACGCCTTTAAGCGGACGCTTAATTAGAGCGCGCTGAAGTGTTTTGATGGCGGCACATTAATTCTATCTTGTTTTTCTGTTCTTGCGACCAATTATCTCGCAGAATTGCTCGGATCCTTCCCTGCGCAGTTTTAATTTTATTCCCAGTACCAATTATATCCTGCTTTGTGATCTACCGGGTAGGTACTACGGTGTTGAAGGCTGTATTATAACTAATTTTTATTCCATTATCAAGAAGTGTTGTTTTGTGTGATTAAATTTTGTTTTAGAAGTGGCTGATATTAGTTTAATAACGCTCATTTTAATTAACTTTCGGATTTTCTTCTTTTGCTTTGCAGGAGGACGCGGTACTTGGAATAAGAAAACCTTCGTCTGTTTTCAAATTAATTCGTTTATTAAATCACAGTCTCTTATTGCATATAAAATAAGATGTAATTGATATGGTAACAAGGTTTAATTATTAATCTTTGATCTATGATCTAATTTTATATCAAAGTCAAACATGTTTTAAAGTCATTATGAAGTTCGAATCAAACTGAAACAAATATGTTTTATACTGAATCAAAGGGGTTTATTTTGGTGGTCAGTATAACATCTGCGATATTTTGTTATGAAATGTTGACACGACTGTTAATGCCCCTGGTGCAAGCAAATATCGACTTTAAGGTGATTAACCGTTTTATGTACATTGGAGGAGTTTCAAAGCTATTTCCAGATAAATTGAAAAGTTAGAGACTTGCATGGTATGGGCATGTGATGATAAGAGATGACGAGTAAAGAAAGTGATGGGAATGATTGTGGATAGGTATAGAGGGAAAGAAAGGACAGAGAATATGATAGATAGACTGTGTAAAGATAATATCGCAAAGAAGGGTGTTAATGACAGTTAATGTTAATGTTGTTGAGATGATGACTGATCGAGGACAGTGGAAGAAAATAATAATAATAATAATAATAATAAATCATTTATTTCAATCACAAAAGCTACAATAGTGAATGATACAGTGATTAAGGTTTTAGACATTTAGTTATATAATGTAGCCATCGTGAGAGAGCGGAACCTGTACTAGGATACCCTGTGTTACAGAGTTCCGGCCCCCCACCCATCGGACACTCCAAAATCATTTGATTTTAGTGTACTTATAAATAAAAATCTATCCTAGATTACAATTACCTACTATTTTGTGCATTTGAGTGTCTTACGTGTTAGTGTTTAGGTAATATATATGTACAGTAAATGTGTTAATGAATGTGTATGTGTGTGTGTGTGTTTGTGCGTGTGAGCGTGAGTGTATGTGTGTATGCGCGTGCGTGGAGTGTGTGTGTGTATGTGATTCTAAATTAAATTATTAGGTCTTTATCATTATCTCGACATCTTCATGACAAAAATGTAAAAAGTAAAATGACGATACCTACCAAATGAAATTGGAACCTGAACAGAATGACAAATGAGATTACGGTATGGCTAAAATGAATATATTTTATAGAGTGACCAACAAGCATAAGTCACTTTTGACTAAAAAAAAAAGTCTAATAAATAATTAGTCGACTTATCACTATTAATATTTTACCTTGTTTTCCCCCGTTTATATTTGAACTAGCGACCCGCCCCGGCTTCGCACGGGTGCAATGCTTATGTAAATATGCATGTATTATACATATAAACCTTCCTTAAGAATCACTCTATCTATTAAAAAAAACCGCATCAAAATCCGTTGCGTAGTTTTAAAGATCTAAGCATACATAGGGACAGACGGCGGATAGCGACTTTGTTTTATACTATGTAGTGATAACTTACTTAGTACTTATGCGAGTCTAAGGTTGCGTTTCCACCAGAGATGTGAGAGGATGCGTAGCGAGGGATGTGTTTGTAAAGAACCAATAGAATCGCTTCAATTACCTCGCCTCGGTCAGCACAGGGGTAGAAACAGCTCGGCGGGATTTTTGCGCATACAAAACAAGCGAGGGATGTGTACGAGGGATGTGTGCGAGGGATGTGTTGCGAGGAATGTGGGTTGAGAAGGATGTGTTGCGAGGTTTGCGCATACTGTACCAGCCAGTCCATAGACGGAGTTTGTTTGAAGTAGAAGTGCACAAAATAGATATGGATACTTTAATAAAGAAGATACTTTTATATTTAACAATTTACGATGAAGAAATGGAAGCAAAAGATACGGAGTGAAGCAGAAGATACACATTTTACAGCTTCGCAACGCATCCTCGCACCAAACATTATTGCGCACTTTCACAGCTCCGCTACACATCCTCGTAGGCACATTTTCGTCGCACAAATTTGGTGGAAACCCCCACACATTTTCACTGCACAGCTAGACATCTCCGCAAGACACATTTCCATCGCACATTTCTGGTGGAAACGCAGCCTAACAGCACCTAGATAGTTTTTTTCTCTCTCTCTTTAATTATAACACTACCTACCTACTGCTGACACCCGTTTGTCTTCACGAAATGTTTGACCGCCACAGGACAGACAGTGCCTATATGTGGGAACATAAGAAATTGCTACCTTATGGAAAATCGAGCTTACCTACAAATTATAATTTTTCTCTCCTGTACCTATAAGTTTGCAAGCATTATTAAATTCAGTCGAGTTAAGGCACCGCTCGAATTTGGAGCAGCCCGACCTGAGTAGTACCTCCACCATACAGAAGACCACAACCAAATAACACTAAATTTTTGTGGTGTCGTGTTTCTATTTGTGTGTAAGAGTAAGTTTGCCATAGCTCCACGGGGTAGGGTAGGGAATTAGGGCTGGTAGCGCGCGAGTGTGACGTCAGTACTGCAAGCGTCTATGGGCTGCGGTGGCTGCTTGCCACCAGGAAGACCGTAAGCTTGTCTGCCAACCAACTTTTTTTTGTGTTCCTTTACTTATTTGCAATTAGCTTCGTGCTTTAAGCAAATGTTGTGGAGAATAAGCACTAAGTCATGTCGAGCGTGTCCTCCAGTGAGGGCATCTACTCTTTCAGTTGATATCGCTACAGAGGCAATATATCCTTCCGTTTAAGTCGCTTTTCGTGGCTTCGTGTTGTCAACTTGACTTACAATTCATTCGGGCGTCGTTGCAACCTTTCTTGATATTTCACTGTAGTATTGAGTAGGTACCTATTTCGTCTTTAACTGTGTTCATCTCCAGATATTAATGGCTCTCGATGGTGGTGACGAGCCATGGGGCGTTTGACAGTAATCGCAGTATGGCAGTATGCCAACCAACTGACAATATATTATATTGGGTCATTATCGGTTTACTAAAACTAAACGTGTAGAAATTCCCACCAAACAACATTTGCACGTCCAATTTCAATAGCCCTTACTGGATACCTTAAAAATAATGATGATAACAAAAAAACACGTCACGTTTCCAGTGTTGGCGTTCTTGACACGTCAGCTCCCCGAGCACGGTCTGCTGACAAACCAAGGTCCCATAATCGCTGTGACGTGTGACATCTCTAAAGAATTACAAGGGCCCTGCCCCCGACGCGTAAGGACAATGTTTCTTTACACTTTTGTTATATAAAGAGTGATTATCGGAGAAAATCCACGCGATTTGTTTGTGTATGGGAGGTAAAGCAAATCAAGATGAATATATACAAATAAATATAATAATTAGTATCTCGAATTCAGAACGCCCGAACTGAGGCATTACCTCTACCTTACAATAGACCGCTGTCAAATAACTACATTTTCGTAATTTATTACATCGAATTTTAAATAATTACTCCACGAATTTCCACCAATCCGCACTTAAGCAGCGTGATTGACTAAGACCTCATCGCCCCTAATGTCGGGTAGGCTCGACCCCTCGTCGGGGACGCTAGATGAGCTGTTGATGATGACCCCACCAATGTGATGCCGGCAGAGTAGAATAGCATTACCCCAAATCCTCCATTGGTTATAGTAGAAGGCGACTAATGGACCAGCAAAGGGGTATTGATCACCTTATACTCCGTCCACCAATCCGCCTTGGGCAAGCGTGGTGGACTACTGCCTAAACATCCTTCGATGGCAAGGAGAGGCCTCGTGTCCCTGCTGTGGGTCGAATTACAAAGGCTGAGATGATGATGATGATATGGTATGGTGTATAGTTTATGTATGTACTTATAATAATTATTGATGTAACATTTAAGTAGCATTTTTTTTACTTTTATTTGCATTTTATTAGTCACCTACACTACAATTAAGTTATTACAAACATTCATGGTTTGACTGGAAGAGATCTCTTTTAGGGATAAGTCCGCCCTTGCAAACTATGTATTATTTTAAAGTTATTCAATGTATTTTTCAATTGCAATAAAGAGTATATGTATGTTTGTATTTACGTATGTTCCGCCTTAGCGCCTAAACTATTTATCCGATTTTGATGAATGAGGTGTCAATCGATTCATTATTATGATCCTAGTAACATAGGCTACATTTTAACCGACTGTGACAAAATGAGGAGCCTATTTTACCTTGTAAACCCCGACTTTAACCGATTCCGATCATTCCTTTCTTTTTTTCCTCCTCCGTAGTCGTTTTATAGTGTTTTACACTTTTTGCTTGTTCATTCTTAATATTGCTCGTGCTTTTGCCACTAGGCTTCCCAAATTAACTCCATTTTAACAATTTTTACGCAGCAAAGAGCGCAAATAACGGTTTAATCAAATTATGATGCACTAGAGATTGTGGCCGGGTTCCCAAAAGGGGAAATAAATTATGGCCCCGGATTGGATGTCGTTGAAAAAAATGGAGACGAAATTTTAGCATTCCTCGGCGGGTGATAAATTTACATTAAAGTAGGAAAATAAAATTTCGCGAGACACACTCCTAAAGGGTTCCTGTAGGTACGGGGACGATATCCGGTCTTTACCTACTAACTACTACCTACTACTACTGTGTGTGTGCAATTCACACATTCCAGAAGTGTTCTGAAGAAGTTAAACTTCAGAAAAGTACCTTATTTTTATCGAAGTGGAATCCGCTTACGGACGATACCCCAAACTGGCTAGTGAACCAGCGGACCATTGGCTAGACGTGGGCCTGTGCAAGGGTCGCCCAGCGCCTAATCACCACGGCACTGGGAATACCTGCTAAACCACTCCGGTTTCCCCCATGCCCTTACTGGAGACGACCCGGGGTTTGCCGAAGCATTTCATCAGAAAAGTACCTAGCAAGGTGATTTTTTATGCAACAGACTTTGGCAACAGCAGATGTCTCTATATTGGTTGTCAACTTTGGTTAAAAACATCATGTTGTCGCTTTTTCCTTTCATCGAATTTTCAAATCACAGCTAAAGAAGTTTCACCTCAAAAACTGAAACCGTTACTGAACCAAAGAAGTTACAAAGCTGTGTATACAGCTATGTATACACAGCTATAATAGTGTGTGTGAAAATATCGGCAATTTCATAGATTGATTATAGCAATAGTCAAAGACCTGTTATTAAGTAAGCATCAACCATTGACTATAAAGAAACACACCGTTGAATTATTGTATCAGTAATTTCTTAATAATAAAAGAACTAGTTATGAATAAAGATAATATGTTTCTTTAGACATATTCTTTCTAATCTGTGAATATGTTACGTAGTTACTTGTATAATCCAATATTATCTGCAAGTTTACAAGGTGTGACGACACGGCGACCTTGCCTTTGACAAAGTAATACACAAAGATTTTTACGTAGTATATTGTACTGTCGTACATGGCAAATTGACCCCTATTACAACGCGTTAAGGTATAACCATTAAATTGCATAAAGATTATGAGCTATCAACTGGACATCAATAGATAAGCATTCGATTGAAGTTTATTGTCCACTATGAAAAGAGATAGTGTACGTATTGGGGTTACCTATTTCCAATATTTTTCAGTATATATACTACCTACTCTGTGACCGTGACCGTCCTTTGGCTTACATAATAATGTTGATGGTACAGTTGTAGAATATAGTTAATATATTCGCAAAATAAAAATATAATAAAAAAGTAATTAGGACACCTAATAATTTTTTATTGGCCGTGATATAATTTATCACGCCCAATTATTACTTTCTCGTATACTTAGTTTAAAGGAAGTCTTGTTATCATCAAAAAATTCGACCTCGAGATTTTGATGGATTTACACGTTTTGGATATTCCCTGAGTACAAAAATACCGTTTTTGGAATTATGTCTGTGTTTGTGCGTTGGCATGATGCTTATTGCAACCAAATTTAACATGCATGTATGGTATGACATCAAAATATAAGGTTTCTATCTACTTCTGAATCGTCGATTGTTAATATAGGTATTTTTATTTTTTGACACTTACCTAATTTATTTGATTTAAATATATTTAAAAAGGACGAAAAGGAGGACTGTAAATTAAAGAAAAGGACGCGAGAATAATTGGTAACACTTTTACTTCGATATAATTTACAAGACAATATCAAAAACCGAAAAATAACAAAGGTAACTAGGCAACCGCCATCAACGTCAAACTCAATTTATAAAAGTATAGACAATGTGGCGGCCAGTCGCCAACATGCCTGACCCCTAGTGCGAGCACTACAATACTACTGTGGCGACTGACCGACAAGGGACGAAAGAAGAACAGGTTTACATTGCTGGGCATTCCGTGGCCTCTCGTCGAGTTCCTCGTAAGTCGTCGCCGCGATGCTCAGTGATCAGACACTCTAGAGTATGTGAGTCGCCAACATTTTCAATATCCTATTGCAGGAGTTTCGCCTTGACTCTATTCAGCAATCACAGGGTCGATCAAACTTCCACAAAGTTGTGTCATGATCAAATATGAGTTAGGGTACCGTCGTGAAGAAACTGTGGTGAGGATAGCACCTTCGTGTAGGGGGAGCTGCACTGAAGTTGACGATGGCATCTGCTTTCAAACAAAATGTCAGAGACTTCCAAATGTGTCGTAACGTATAGCACCATGCGATTCCAACGCCTCGCCATCATGAAAATAAAGCGGCTTCCACTCCAAACGCTGCACAGATGAGTGGTAATGAAATAACGGCACACGTGCTCTCAACAGGAACGTTTCCAACCAGTCAGTGGGTTTCAGGCTTGGCTTTCTTCCTTATGCACACTAAACATTTGTGGCAGATCACCGTATGGACAGACTAGACACGAACCACTGGAGTAAATTTGGTACGCATTCGTGTAAGGCATAGCCAGCTCTTAAAATAAAACACAACAACACGCTTGGTACGGTGGCGACCACATAAAATATATACTTGCATTCTCGCTTAGGCCATCTTCAAAAGGCATTGGCTCTAGTGCTGCCAAGCAGCAGGTCTGAGGCAGAATCATGGACGTTTTCAACAAATCATCTCAGAGCGAAAGCTATCTAGCAATTAACAAGCAAGTTTTCTTCTGCTTACAACGTTAAATGCTAAGGAACAAAAAATGTATTAGACTAACTAATAACATCATTTTATAAAAAATATTGAACAAATAAACAAAAAATTCACGCGACAGGACGCAAGAATTTACTATAAAGATGCAGATGATTGAATTTCAGGAGAGAAATTAAACAGGAATGATGGGCTACGCTAACTGTACCCTATACAAACGTGATAAAAAAAAACAATAAAAATGTGTAACCCTATCAGTTACATTATAGTTGGTGGGTAACCAACACGACATGTTATAAAAATACACAAAGATAGCTGAGTACTAATGCGTTACGTCGCTACATAACAATAATATTCAAAAAAGAATACAACACTTCTAATTGAACAGCGATATAAACTTAAAATTTTAACAGTAAACAGAGATAATAAAATCGAATTCTTTCCTAAAAATAAAACATACAAAACAATCAATTATAACCTATGTGGAGCTGAAAAGGTTACATCGAACTTAATGGAAAAAATACAAAGCAAAAGTTCAGTCCACACATGTTTATACTTTACGTGGAGATAGTTCCCCCATTCTAAAAGGTGTATACCATCCCACCATGGGTGTTCAGTGATGATACTAAGAATTGCTGGTAGCACCAAGAATACACGATTCGATTCTCGGTGGAAGCACGATAACGTAGTAGTGGTAAACTTGCGTGAACCGGTATTAGTATGTAATCGTTTCTCTAATCTACTACGCTTATTGACGGTTGAGAGCGAGTTTGTCTCAAATTGCGACGAAATCCCCTGTGGGACCAACGACATGACCTGATGTTCGATAGACGTCGAATGTTCATAATTACTAAAATCTGTATAACTTAAAATATTCAAAGAATTGGACTTCTCTCTACCGGCCCCAAATATAACCCCGCCTAATAAAGTCCGACGGGCGACTGGCTCAGACTGCTTACCCGTACGAGACTCTCTGCTAATTAACAGAGGCCAGTCGCATGCATCGATTATGGTTGACGGTGTCGGCTTGTGATGAGTCAAAACATCTTTCCACTCTCGAAGATGACTGTGGTTTAGGCCTGCCATATTGATGGTCTGTGACTTGAGATTCAATGACGTCAAACTACGAGTATTATGAACGTCATAAGAAACATCGGAATCTCTATCTGCTGCGTAATCTTTCAGCCTCGCTTTAGTTAGTGGGCTCAACACAGTACTAAACAGCTCTGGGGAATATAAATATTCCTGCGGTTGTAAAAGCATCACGGTGGCAACGCAGTTGCGCACTTTATTAGCAAATGTATTGAGACATTCTACTGAACTTATCTGAGGAAAGTTCCGTACTGCAGGAACTTCATGAAGAACTATCTGCTCGGGACGCGTGAAGTTCCTCTCCAAGGCACACATGATCTCCTCGGGGTCCTTTGCAGTGTGGAGAAGCGCCATAACGCCTTCGCGTGCGGCGCCGTTTACTGCATTTCGCAGACTACAAACGTTGTCTGTTGGAGAAAATAACGATTTAGTGTCGTTGTACCTCTCCTTAAATAATAGCCACTCTAGAGGGTTTTCACCAGTGAAGGTAACCAACTCTGAATTTGGTTTGCGTGGTTGTGATGCTACAGCGTGAATAGCTACGGAGAGTTGAGGAATGACGGGCGCTGAAGATTTATCTGCGTTGGTCAGGTTGACAAATGCCACGTTGTCACGTGGAAGGGCGACACTACGCGGCTGCAAGGACGTTCCCTCTTTGACGCAGGGTACAACCGGCGGAGTGTTCCACGCAACGGGTTGGCTAGTCGGACATGTTGCGTCGCCAAGAAGCTTCGCGGTGTCTTCAACCCAACTATTAACTACATTAGCTTTAGCTAAGCTACGAGTACGCATGTGATAAATATCTGTGTCTCCAGCGTCGATGGCGGCCAGCTTTGCCTGCAGCTCCATCTCCTCAACTTCTCGCTCCAAACGTGACAGCTCACGGGCGCGCTCCAGCTCCCGGCGTTGAAACCGAACGTGCGCGGCCAGCTTGCGAGCCATGACCGTGGCCGCCGACCGCGTCGTCTCGCTGCCGATGTAGGGCTGAGAGCGTCGAGCTTGTCGTTCCAAGTCACCTGAAACTTGGACTTTCAACGGACTCGCAGAAGAGCCCGGTGCGACGTCGTATAATGAACGTGAAGGTGTGTTCATAGCGTAGCCCATCATTCCTGTTTAATTTCTCTCCTGAAATTCAATCATCTGCATCTTTATAGTAAATTCAAGCGTCTTGTTGTGTTTTTATTTTGAGAGCCGGCTATGCCTTACTCACGAATGCGTACCAAATTTACTCCAGTGGTTCGTGTCTAGTCTGTCCATACGATTATCTGCCACAAATGTGCATAAGGAAGAAAGCCAAGCTTGAAACCCACTGACTGGTTCTAATCGTTCCTGTTGAGAGCACGTGTGCCACTTATTTCATTACCTACCACTCATCTGTGCAGCGTATGGAGTGGAAGCCGCTTTATTTTCATGATGGCGAGGCGTTAGAATCGCATGGTGTTTACGTCACGACACAGTTGGAAGTCTCTGACATTTTATTTGAAAGCAGATGCCACCGTCAACTTAGCACGAGCAGCTACTCGAAGGCGCTAACCTCACCGCAGTTTCTTGTTGATGGTACCATACATACTCATATTCGATGATGTCATAACTTTGTGGAAGTTCGATCGACCCTGTGATTGCCGAATGGTTTCAAGACGAAACTCCTGAGATAGGACATCGAAAAGGTGGCGACTCACATACTCTAGAGTGTCTGATCACTGAGCACCGCGGCGACGACTTACGAGGAACTCGACGAGAGGCCACGGAAGGCCCAGCAATGTAAACCTGTTCTTCTTTCGTCCCTTGTGGGTCAGTCGCCACAGTAGTATTGTAGTGCTCGCACTAGGGGTCGGGCATGTTGGCGACTGGCCGCCTCATTGTCTATACTTTTATAAATTGAGTTTGACGTTGATGGCGGTTGCCTTGTTACCTTTGTTATTTTTCAGTTTTTGATATTGTCTTGTAAATTATATCGAAGTAAAAGTGTTACCAATTATTCTCGCGTCCTTTTCTTTAATTTACAGTCCTCCTTTTCGTCCTTTTTATTTAGTCCTCCTTTTCGTCCTTTTTATTGGTCCTTCGATCCGGCGCGAAGGACCAATAAAAAGGACGAAAAGGAGGACTGTAAATTAAAGAAAAGGACGCGAGAATAATTGGTAACACTTTTACTTCGATATAATTTACAAGACAATATCAAAAACCGAAAAATAACAAAGGTAACTAGGCAACCGCCATCAACGTCAAACTCAATTTATAAAAGTATAGACAATGTGGCGGCCAGTCGCCAACAATATTATTTAATGTGAGTTAAATAATTTTGAACGTAAATGACAGTGGCAAATAAAACATTTCCATGGACTGAACTTTTTTTTTGGGCTGAAAAGAATATTAGGTAGGTACTAATTCGAATGGAATAAATCGATAATACATATTAGCCTGAAATAGATTAAGTAAAGAATTTTATAGTAGTTCCTTGTCCATAGATAACGATAAATACATATCATTTAAATATTCAATAACGAGGTTTATTTACCTATAGATAACAGAAAACGTAGTTTGAAATTTAAAAGTTTTATATTATTTGCACAGCAAAAGATAAACTTAGTGTTTTCCTCATATATACATACAAGGTGTTTGGTACATGGGGTATGAAGCCGGCACCTACCCATGCTAACATTGTCATATAAATACTATGGTGATATTAAAAATCCATAAGCGAGTGTTCCTTGGTTCCTCTGACTGACAAGCCCTCTAGTCTCTTTTGTAGAGTTTCATTTTCTATATCGCGTAGAAAATTCTACAAATTTTGACTAGCCCTATTAAAAGCAGTTTTATCTTCTGTTCTACTAGAATAATGCCAGCGTTTCCTCAAACTTCTCTTCTCCAAAACTTTTTCTCTGACTATGGCGCGAACATTGTAACATATTTTTATTTTATTTTCCATGGCTGGTGTGCTGAGCCAGCATGATTTGGGTAAAGTACATTGCTGCATCCTCTATATCGTTTTCTGTTTTTTAATCCCTGGACGATTATTAATATCCAGACACAATTGATTTTAATTGTGTTCTCGCGCTCCTGAGCGCGAACGGGGCTTAACGAGTTAAGGCACCTTTTGGTTTAAGTTTGTGTTGATATATTCTCTGAATGCTTCCCAGTCCGTTTTCTTATTGCATAAGTGTGTTTTATTTTCCCTTTCAATTATGGTTGCACTTATTGTTGCTCTTATCGGTAGGTGATCCGATGTACTGTCAAAACACGTTTTAATTTTTAGATAGTGCTCAGTTATACTCTTAAAAACAAAGAATTCAATCAGATCACGGTTTCTCTGCGGGAAATAGGTTGGCTGTCCTGTAGTGAAAAGGCCAAGGTCTTTATTATCCAAGTACATTAAACTTAAATAAATATATAAACAACCATGATTCATGAACGAAATGATCGTGTTCATCACACTAACATTTGCCACTACTAGGACTCGAACCCGGACCGCCCCGTGTGTAGGCAGCGTTACTGACCACTCCACCACGACGGCGAAGACGACGACGAAGTTGATTTCCTTAATAGTTTTTTTTTCTATAAATATAAATAAGAAAAGTTAATCAACCATCCTCAATCTGCCCTACGCGAAAAATATTGATAAACATTGTGCTGCTAATCCTACAGTTCTTAAAAAAATACATGAGAAATCAACGAACTAGAAATGAAAACTGCATTGCAAATCAGCTATTATTACGACCGCACAAGGTCACTTTTAAACTATATGCAATATAAGGTCGCCAAAAAGTGGAATATGTACATAGGTACCTACATGTCATAATGCGTGGGTAGACCCTAAAGGTAAACCTCTAAGTAAAATATAGTAATATATCTTAGGTTTTCCCTAAGTTTATTGTTGAAGGCAAATATAGAAGAATTTGTATTATGATTTCGAAACAATTTATAATTCTAGGTAAACGTAACGACGAGGAGAAATACTTAACTATTAATTAGCATATTAAATTAATCTCGAATAAGGAGATCCAACTTAACATATACGCGAGTTGAATTTTATATGTTTTGTATGTGTTTAATCTGAGGTTTCAATACTCGCGCTCAGATTATTTTACATTCCGTGTGGGCAATTTCAAATTTTGTATACTTACCTATATCTCGGCAAATTATTATTATACTATACAAGATATGATTGATGTAATACTTGTATGTCAAGAATCGGAAAAACTTTCAAATCCTGATTTTCTCTACGTTTGACAGATGAGTGAACAGTTGAGACCTCAGGTTGAGACCATTGTTAAACATATCTAATGGTTGAGACTAGGTCATAGGGAGTTTCTCCCGAGTTCTTGTTGTAATAACACGTGTTTGTTGAATAGAATAGAATAAAAATATTATCTGAATTAATAAAATTGCAATATTTTAGTACACAATCATGCCGATCGGCATCTTCATGAGTTAGGTACCTACTTACCTAATTGAAGTCTTCTAAAAGCTTACCTATATATGTAATAACTTTTTAAATTTAAATGTCAATTTTATCTTCTTCTAAATTAATGGATTTTGCGGAATTACGCATTTATCCAATGTCAAGTGAAAAAAGTATATAAAACAACAATAATAGTACGACAAATTGAGTTAAAAATGGAGTATTTCAACAGGTGTTATTACAACAAAAACTCGGGAGAATTTCCTAAGCCCCATACTTTTAAAGGCGTTATTAATAAAATCCATTGTAAAACGCATTTAATCGCAACGCATTATTTATAGACTGGTTAGGTACCTGTCTATATACAAGGCGTTTGGTACATGGGGTATGAAGCCGGCACCTACCCATGCTAACATAGTCATATAAATACTATAGTGATATTAAAAACTTATTGTTGTAAAAAAATTCCCCTTAAAAATATATAAATAAATATTTTACAAAACGAGAAAAGCGGATTCGTTGTTAGTTACTTAAATTATAGAGATGGTCTCTCCATTAAGAGACTCTACTCAATAGAAAGTAGAACATTTAAGTTCTGGACTGAAGGCTGTTAATGTGATACCTTTTTAATCTTTTCATATTTGAGCTATCGTTGTTCAGAGTGACAGCCAGTTTACTTTTATGGTGAGATAATCTGACTTTATAGCGGTGCGTCGTGGGCGCACCCGTCACAGCGTTTATTTCCTGCTTAATAGTTTTTATAGACTATAGGTATTCTTGCATCTCGTTACATCTTGTCAACCACGGTGCATTTAGTATGGTACGCAGTACTGAGTTCTGGAATCGCTGCAGTATCTCGACGTTTGAATTGCTTGCTGTACCCCAATGCTCGATACCATAATTATGTCCAGACCGGTTTCAGGATGCTTTTATACATAAGCAGCTTATTACTGAGACTTAGTGTTGAATGCCTGCCCAGCAACCATGCCAGGGAACGAAATCGTATGTTTAGTTCATCTCTTTTCTTTTGGATGTATGTGTTCCATGTTTGTCTTCTGTCCAAGTATATGCCTAAATATCTTGCCATATCATTTTGGGGTAGTGTTTCATTTCCAAGGTGTACTGACGGGCAATTCCCGATTTTCAAATTAAACTTCACATGAACCGACTTAGAGGCACTAGCTTGTATCTTCCGCTTTCTTAGCCAGTCATATGTAGCATTTAGGTGTACTTAGAGTTTACGAGAGGCCATTGTGGGATGCCTGTCACTGGATAGAGCCGCTGTATCATCCGCAAAAGTTGCCAAAAGGATTTTGGGAGTTTCAGGAAGATCAGCCGTGAACAGGGTATAAGGAACGGGGCCTAGTGAAACACCAGCTCCTATTTCATAAAATTTTGAGGTGTCGCTATTTACAATAACTTGGAATATTCTATTCTGTAGGTATGATTTCAGAATGGTAAAATAATTATGTGGCAATTCCTTTCGAATTTTATAGAGCAGGCCTTCGTGCCAGACTCTATCGAAAGCCTGTTGGACGTCTTAATGACTGCAGAACAATATTGCTTACATTCCAGTGCGACCTTTATTATTTTGACTACTTGATGGATCTGTTCTATTGTCGAATGACCTTCTCTGAACCCAAATTGGTGATCAGGGATGAGTTTATTTTTTTCTATCACCAGCAGCATTCGACGGAGGAAAAGTTTCTCGAATAACTTGGAAATAATTGGTAACAAGCTATTTGGGCTGTAAGATGACACCTAAAAGTGGTCTTTACCCGGTTTAGGTATCATAATAATCTATGAAACCTTCCATGGCTATGGGTAATAAAATATGAGATTCTAATAACGCCATTAAAGAGCATGGTGAGGAATACGATGGCCTTCCTTGGCAGCTGTCTAAGAATTTCGGCTGTTATCTGGTCATATACTGGGGCTTTTCATAATGTAAGGCATGTTATGGCTTTCCACACCTCTCTAGGTGTAAATAAATTTATGGGACTAAGTTGTAAGTAACTGTGCAAAATCTCTCTGATTTCCCGTTCGGTATCATTGTTTTTTTTTTCGATGGAGCGTGAAGACATTTTGCAGAAATTCACCGAATGCTCTAGTTTTTTCTATGTCAGTCTTGCCCAGGTGCCATTTTCCAGCTTAAGAGGATGTTCTTGTTTGTGAGCTTTTAGGATGATCTTGTTAACACTATTTCAAAGCGAGTGTTCCTTGGTCCTCTGACTAAAAAGCCCTCTAGTCTCTTTTGTAGAGTTTAATTATCTATGTCACGTAGAAATTTCTACAAATTTTGACTAGCCCTATTAAAAGCAGTTTTATTTTCTGTTCTACTAGAATATGTGTCATAATGCCAGCGTTTCCTCAAACTTCTCTTCTCCAAAACTTTTTCTCTGACTGTGGCACGAACATTGTAACACATTTTTATTTTATTTTCCATGGCTGGTGTACTTGCATGCATGATTTCTGTATCATTTGGGTAAAGAGTAAATTTACACTTTTTTTACTTTTTTTATATATATTATTAATATATTAATATCCCTGGGACTTACCTTAAATAAAGACAACAAAAATTTCGTAAACTAACAAAATTTAGGACGACTGTTTTCAACATACTTGGAGAAAGTAAATTAAACTTATTTTTTACTTTGGCAGTACCTACCAAACTTTCAATCAAGTAGGTAGGTAGGTATAAAGGGATGTAAACAACTAAACAAGTCATTTAATTTTTTTTTTATGTTGGTAAGATTTACTTTCAAGCAGCTTTCAAGGTTTTTTTAATACACTAAAATTTTGTGTAAGGAGTCTAGCCTCATACGCCATTTTTTTTTTCAAAATTTACTCTTTTAAATTGATAAAAACGTCCACGTCCACTTAAGTCTGCTGTTAGTTGCGTGTTTGTTATGGTCTGTATGTGCTGTGTGTGTTCGAGTGTATGTTTTTCTCATTAAGGAAACGTTAACATTTTTTCTTTTTTTTAACCAAGTAGCACTAACTCTTACCATCATAGTTATTTAGTTTATTATATTTTAAAACCAGGCACCTTAAAGTCGATCAGTGGTGGGCTATGCGTGTGCCGACCTCGGTTCCGCCAAAAGATATCAAAGCCACTGTCTGCTACCTAATAGGTCACGTATCAGGCCGTCTCGCTCTGTTGAGCTATATTTTGAGCGATTATTTTTTGCTATGTAGATGTAAACTTTGTTTATTAAGTCCTAGTACCTAGTTTAATTTCATTTGAATTTATTGTAGGTAAAAGACAGCGTACAACGGATTAGCCGATCAAATTCTGAGCGCCCGTCTTTATGAGCTTCTTTTCTTAAAAATCAGATATTCTTTTTACTTTCTCGTATACGTAGTATATCTGAGGTGGTATAGAGGAAGTCTTGTAATCGTCAAAAAATTCGACCTCGGGATTTTGATGGATTTACACGTTTTGGACCTCTAATAAATACCGTTATGCAATTATATCTGTGCGTGTGTGTGTTTGTCTGTGCGTTAGCACGATAACTCGAGTATGCTTTAACTTATTGCAACCAAATTTAACATGCATGTATGACTTCAAAATATAAGGTTTCTATCAACTTATGAGTCGTCGAACCCGAAAGTTAAATAACCAAGTGCGCGGTCGGTACTCGGATAGGTAACCGAAAATTTAACATGCATGTATAGCATCAAAATATAAGGTTTCTATCAACTTTTGAGTCAAGTGAAAATGTGTCTTAAGTAATAATAAATTGTACGGTAGATTAGGTTAAATATAATACAACACGTGTTATTACAAAAAGAACTTCTAGCAAAAAGTTACATTTGTTGTTAGTGTCTGTTGCCGTGTTACTGTCAAGTAACATTTCCTCACACTTCTCGTCACGTCATTCGATAATATTTGTTACCTCAACACATCAACAAAATTTTGCTAATGCGGAAAGTAAACATATTTATGTCGTGCAACTCGCGTGTTGTTGAAGGTTACTCTTTGCTTTATTATAAGTTATTGGCGATATGGACGCGATAAGCAACATGCAAGCACTCCTGGCTAACCAGCCTGAACTTGATATAGGTACATGCGGATGGATGGAAGGTACTTTTGAAATGTTGTGTTGTAATAAAACACTCCAGATCCTCTTCATTACACATTTATTCTTATAAACTTGTTGGTAACGAATAACAGTTTTACACTTAGAAGGTAATCAGTGTAGCTTAAAATAACTATTTTACACTGCAGGACGCATCCTCTCTAGACGGCGGCTCCGAACCGAATGCCCTTTACCGTGCGTTCCAAACTTTAAATATCGAACGCTATGGCGGGAAAACTCAGCTCTCTGATTGGCTCACGAAATCAGGTGACATTGCTGTCGTTGCCCAATCGTTGAGCGACGCATTTTTCCCGCCAAATCGTTTAGCCAATTAAAGACATTTTAGTTTTGCCACAGATAATATAATACTAGGTTTTGCCATCCGAAAAGTATGATTGTGAGTCTACTTCTTTGTAATTTATTTGTTTGGGTTGTGTTGCTGTAGTATTATAATTTTTTATAATTTGTATTCTATTATGTTATGTTGTGTTTTTTTTTTACTATTTTACTTTAATTGGATTACTTAGGTATGTCCGCTGTAATTAGAAATGAATAAATATTTTTTTATAAACAAGTAGCTACAAAAGTTATAGACAGTTGTCGTGTTACTACTTAATACAAAGTCTTCCGCGGCGTCTGTTTGCGATTAACTAAAACATAAAAAAAAAATTTTAGTTAATTTGAATAATTTTTTTTTGTGTCGGGGGTTGCTTAAATTTTTTTAATTTAATTTTATTTCATTATTTTTAAATTAATTGTGGACCCTAATTCCTTAATAGTATCTATTCAAATCAAGAGAGAACTGATGACCTTGAAACGCCTGAACAGATTTTCATGAATTTTAGCTAAGAACCATCTTGATCAACTGATCAACAAACCAAAAAAACTGCATCAAAATCGGTCCATTCGTTTAGGAGCTACGATGCCACAGACAAACACACAAATCAACAGACACGTCAAACTTCTAACACCCTTTTTTTACGGTTGAGGTTAAAAAAATACTGAACGGATTTTCATGCGGTTTTAACTCTATCTATTGAGATAGAGTGATTCATGAGGAAGGTTTAAGAATATTATTTTTCAAGGTTTTGTGTAATATGGTTGAAAGTCAACAACGGAGCAATCAAAGCTGAAACATGTAGGCATAATATGCTTTGGGGTCCACGTCCGGAAGCTTCCTCGTGGCGGACCCTGGTAACGTGGTGGAGAAATTTTCTCAGCGGGTGTGTGGCTTTTGATGTCGAGTGTGTCCCCTTGGCATTCGAAGTCACATGCCATCGTCGAGTTGTTTTTGTTTTCCCACCACGGCTAGTTCCGGACGGCCCTTTTCACGGCCACGACCGCGCCCGAAGTCCCCGGGATGTGGTCCGATGGCTGCTCCGAGTGTCCTCGTCAGGAGGACGCGCCAGGTCGAGCAGCCGACGGTGAAGGAGTGGCTGCTGGCCACCAATTGGTGCAGGGAGTGCCTAGAGGGGCAGCGTTGGGACGGTTTCGGCGTAGTTACGCAGATCCCGAGCCGTCCCGTAATATCGCACTGAATGTGAGGCCGGGGAGGATGTTTAATGGGTATGCCTTTACCCCGAGATACACATATCCCCTGCGGTCGATACCACCCCGCAGGGACGATGCGTAAATGCATTTGACCTCCCCTTCAACAAAAAAGTCATAATATGCTCTACTAGCCGTGAGAAGCCGCGGCGGGTCGCTACTGATTTATAAAAATACATTCCAAATCAATAGCCGACGAACATTAACAAGCTCTTGTATTTGTTAAATGAAACGGAACTATGTGGGCTCATTATTTCCACAAATGACAATACAAAGCTGGACTTTTGGCTAGGGTTGCCAGTTAGATGTTAGGAAAGTCCTGACAACGAACCAGATATTGTAATTAAAATCCTTGAAATTGGGACAGTGAGAAAAAAAAAATAAGTATATCCTTATTACCAAGGTAATAAAGAGCATAGTAATTTCTTCATAGCTAAAAAAGAGGCGTTCCCTTTCCGAGCTGATAAGTGGGCTATGAACTTATAACTTAACATTTGCGATTGTTATGAAACCCAGGATCGACCTCATCATGCAGGCCGTATGTTTCTTTGATAACCACATGGCATAAAAAAATCTTTTAAACGCAGTACAATTCAAATGCCGGATAGTGTGAGGACAAACGTATAGAAGTCCGGTAGAATCCAAGCGGATGGTAATCCTAGTTACGGCTACATCGGCTTGTAGTGTAATTTTTTTTGGTGTAATAAAGTAACTGTTTTAGTTGTTTCGTATAGGAAACGCGAATAGCATCCATAGCGGATAGAAGCGGAAAACACATTTCACATACAAATTGAGCTTTTAGCGCAACTAAAATGGTTACCTACGTCTTTTACACTAAATTAAAAGTTAAATTATGGGTACAGATCCAGTGACTCAATGTTCCCGCCTCTTTAATTGATTGTGACATATTTTTTTCATGCTTTTTTTTGTTTTCATATTGAATTTGGAATATTTTTCAAACACCACAAATTTACCGATACCGATTTTGTTCATTGAAATATTCTTATTTGTTTAATTCAATGACATCAGTTTTCGGAATCTGTACACATTGATTAATTATTTCAATGAAAAATGTAATAGATTTCTTCAGTTTTTCTTGTTACCTGCGACATAAATGACGTTTACCAACAAAAGTTTCGAAGGTTTTTTGTCTTATAATTATGTAAATTTGCGATAAGGAGGACTAATAGATAAAAGAAATTAAATTTGAAATATTTTATTTAAATCGAGATAGAGATTATTACTAAAGCGTTTTTTAATACGCCGCCTGAATTCGACTTATAACATTTTAGTTATTGTAAAAGAACTATTTATTTTGCAAAAACATAACTTAGTTAACTTTTGTGAATATATTTAAGAAAGAAAGAAAGAAACATTTATTGAGACAATACAACAAACAAACAGAAATATCATATTTAATATTATAATATACAACATGTAAACTAAATAACGAACACCTTGGTGTAACCAACACCAAAAAAAACAAAAAGTACCTAGAAAATATTGTACAACATTTTCTGGGTACTTTTTGTTTTTTTTTTTTTATTTAAAAAAAAAACGTTTTTTTCAAAAAAAAATATTGAAATCAACTCGGAAGCCGATCCCAAACCACCTGTATTCAGGGTGCTGGTTATTTAGTTTACATGTTGTATACAGGATGTAAAAGACATGAATAGTCAAACGAGAACCATGTATTCTATACATCAAAATAAGACATATTTCAAAAAATTATTGCTGGGAAATGATTTTAAATTTTTGGTTTTAAAAAATATTGCAAATTGTACCGCGCAACGTAAAGCGCTCAACTCGCACGCAACTCGCAAAACCGTGATAATTTTGCCAGACGGCGGCGGGCGGCGGCCCCGTTCGTTTTGTGTCCGTGCGCATCGTGTGAGCTACATTGAACGCTAACATTTTGAAGCCATATTTTGTTGTGAGATACTAAAAAAAATTATGATGTTTCTTTGGACAATAATTACGAAATAATGTTTAGAATATGTTTTCATAAAAAAATTAAAAAAAAATATATGACTTTGACCTTCAATAAAATCGTAACTATCAATTTCCCAGGTATAGTCTAAAGGAAGAAAACTGTTATGGTGGTGAGCAGAATACATGGTTTTCGTTTGACTGTTCATGTCTTTTACACCCGTTATATATTAAATATTTATTTATATTTATATCACATTTAAATAAAATTATTTTATGTAACCTACCGTTTGTACATTGTGTTCCTTAGAATATGCATCAACGCTTAAATTAAATTAGTAATTTTTAATGCATCGACTTTGACATAGAAGATTGCTGGGATTTCGAAATCTAGAATCAGAGATAAAACCGAAATACTCGTAAATAAAATTAAAATTGATTTTAGTCAAGAAACATTAATTTTTAAGGAATAATTTTATTTTTGCGTTTACAAACGCGTAAATATAATACTAGAAAAATGCACTAAAAAAAAAGGCGATTTTTTTCAGTGCATTTTTCTAGTATTAATTTTTAACTTTCATTAAACCCAATTTACTCACAATTGTACATTTTTTTGACGGAAAAAAGCCACATATCCCACTTGAGATTATACAAGGTTCGGCTCGATTATTATCTTCTTTTATATTCGTTCAGGTATTTGAATGTCTGATTTCCAGTATAGTCTTTTACAAGTCCTTAAAACTATTATAACCTGCACATTTGTAAATTAATTACTACACAAGGCCGTAAAGACAGTGAGTCGGTTATAAAAATGTTATAACTTGTAAAATTAAGAGCAATCCTTCTAAAATAAAAACTAAATTAAAGTTTATTTCAGTACAAATGTAGGATGTTTACAAAAAAAATGTCTGTCGTACAGTCTTTATTTCATAAAGCTAAGTAGTTCTAATTTTTTTTAAGTTATTGATTTTTTTGTTACCGACCTGCTTTGTACTACATACATAAATACATAAAATTACGCTCGTAATTCCAAAAGTGGTTGAACAGAGCTTAAAGTAACATTTTATCATCCAGTGTCTAATAGTGACAGGTTGCCAGACAGGCGACACCTACACAATAGGGACTTCTAACCCAAAAAGTAGCAAACCTTAAGTATATATTCCACTCTAAAGCATCTCTGCAACTCATCATAATCACAACAGCCTTTATAATTCGACCCACTGCTGGGACACATGGCCTCTCCTTGTCATCGAAGGAGGTTAAGGCAGTAGTCCACCACGCTTGCCCAATGCGGATTGGTGGACCCCTATGCTGATTCATTAGTCGCCTTCTTCGACACCCATTGGAGGACATAGGGTAATGCTATTCTACTCTGCCGGCATCACACGGCAAATCTCTGCAGCTCGGGTATTTGTATTACAATCGAGATAATACCAACGTAAAACGTAACTAAAGAACGCCCAAAATAAAAGAACGTTCCTAACATGATTTAATCATTTCCTATTGCAATTCATCTAAATAAATAAATATATTCTTAGACGCAAGTTCTATAGGTGTATAAATTATATTACTTACCCTATACAGGGTGTAAAAGACATGAACAGTCAAACGAGAACCATGTATTGTGCTCACCGTCATAACATTTTTTTTCCTTTAGACTATACCTGGGAAATTGATAGTTACGATTTTATTGAAGGTCAGTCATAAATTTTTTTTTCATTTTTTTATGAAAATGTATTCTGTACGATATTTATTAATTATTATCCAAAGAAACATTATCATTTTTTTTAGTAACAAAAAATGTCTTCGAAACGTTATCGTTCAATGTAGCTCACTCGATGTGCACGGACACAAACGAACGGGGCCGCCGTCTGACAAAAACATCACGGTTTTGCGAGTTGCGTGCGAGTTGAGCGCTTTACATTGCGCGGTACAATTTGCAATTTTTTTTAACACCAAAAAATAAAAATCATTTCCCAGCAATCATTTTTTTGAAATATGTCTTATTTTGATGTATAGAATACGTGGTTCTCGTTTGACTGTTCATGTCTTTTACACCCAGTATACTAATACAATTTATGATGTATCATACAATTGTCAATCTTGATTAATTTTGATTACATTTGTGGAACGGGAATTTCTTATTTGTATTGACACCAAGACCTCTTGCATGAATGGAGCCGTAAGATTGATCATTTAGTTATTGTTCTTTCCATTCTTAACAGTGAGCTGTATCATTAATTAAGGTCAAAATACAAAAATATGGAGAAAATGTAAATTTTGGCAGAGTATACCTAATAGGACTTTAATGTTCATAATTTAATTTAATAGTAAATCACAGTTGCCGACTGGGTGGTCTACTGCTGTATACATCTCGCACTCTTGGTATCACTACAGTACGCGGTGGCTCTTCAATATCCTCCATCAAGGTCGGTCCTGATTTTAAGGTTCCTATGTAATACGCTCCACCAGCCACAAGTCCTATTGCAACTACTCCGCCAACCGCAACTAAAGAAATAGTTAGTGCTGTCCAAAAACCTTCCTCTGCTTCTTCTGGAGCGGGAGCGGTTGGACTTTCAGTTGGAGTAGTTGTTACTGGTGTAGATTCTACTGCTTCTGGTGTGGATCCTGTCTCATCTGTTGTAGATTCTGTTGCTTCTGTTGTAGATCCTGTTGCATCTGTTGTAGATCCTGTTGCTTCTGATGTTGATTCTGTTTCTTCTGATGTTGATTCTGTTTCTTCTGATGTTGATTCTGTTTCTTCTGATGTAGGTCCTGGTTCTGGTGTTGGTTCTGGTGTAAATTCTGTTGTGTCTGATGTAGATTCGTCGCTTGTATTACCTGATCCTTCGTCATTCTCGTCAGTATCGATAGCAATTAAATCATTATCAATTGTGAATAAATCGTATAGCTTATATATTGTTATGGATTCATATACTGCTACAAGATCAGCATTGTTTGTTAAATGCTCATTATTGCTTTGTGCATACTCATAGGAGTGTAAAATAACGAATTCACTTTTGGCACTGCGTCCAACTATATTTACCTGAAACAAGAAGACACAATTTTAAAAACTGTGTTTAGGTACCGGATTCTCTCATTTCGATTGGACTTCTTACAATTATATTAGATTTGATAGAATTATACTTGTTACTGTTTCAGTATTCTGACTTACTGTGAAACCTAAATATAAATAACATGAAAAGGAGTAATTTTATATAGTCGAAAAAGAAAAGAGCTAATTATACAAGCGACGAACTAAGAATGAATACGTGAAATGTAAGCGATAAATTATAAAACAATAACAAGGAAAATCAATTGTTATTTTTGCTGTTGGTAAAAATGTTATGATGGCTCTCCCAAAGTAATTTTATTATGATGAAAAACAAAAAAAAAAAACAAAAAGTACCCAGAAAATGTTGTACAATATTTTCTGGGTACTTTTTTTTTTGTTTTTTTTTTCAAAAAAAAAATATTGATATCAACTTGGAAGCCGATCCCAAACCACCTGTATTCAGGATGTTGGTTATTTAGTTTACATGTTGTATATACATACGAACGTGTGTGATTCATAAATGCTTGTAACGTATGTTATTATATTACTTATGTATAATATGAAGGAGGTAGAACGATTAATTGCAGTTTGAAAAATTAATAAATTAAATTATCATTTTCGAAACGGAAAACCTAGAAACAATTCTAATGAATTCGCGCGCAAAGAAACTAAACTCTCGCCTCCAATCTTTTCCTTTACACTTGTATGAACTATTTTTATATTCATCATCATCGTCATTTCAGCCATATGACGTCCACAGCTGAACATAGGGGATTCCCAAAGAACGAGGGCCTAGACAAGTGGCAAACGATAACAACGTTTCTATCAAACGCAATGATAATAGCCCCCCATCCACTAGCGTTTATTCCTGACAGAATGTCCAATTTTTTTTAAAAACAATTTTAAAACATTAGCTTTTTTATTTTTTTAAATTATGTAGGTACATACTATTATTTAACAAGCAAATCGCTATACATATTTCCCGTTCTATCCCAACTGTAACTTCTTTTACGTTTAATTATGTATTCGTAATCAATAAACTCACGAAAGTTGCAAAACAAGACTGTGTTGACATTGCCACTAAGTAAACTAGAAATAGTAAGAACTAGCGCCTATTATATGTCCATTGTTATTTATAATAAACTTCCCGATTGTATTAAGGAAATTCAAAAACAATCATTATTTTGCTCAATGTTGAAGGAATATTTAATTTGGTAAAGTCCTTACTGTCTTCAGGAATATTCATGTTTAATATTTTTATGTGCGTGCTTGTAATAATTGAATAGAATTTTTATAATTTTTATTTATTTAGATTTTTTTGATTTAAGCTAATATTTTGCAATGCCTCAACGGGGCTCATCTGTTTTTCCATGTACTAGTTTTAAGATCTTTTGTACCACATGACGCAATAATCGATCTATCTATCATAGAAATTGCAATAATTTGCTCAGGGGTACTTATGTTGATTTTAAAATGAAAGTATTTCATAAAGTTAACACAAAATGACCGGTATTCTTAGCAGAACAACAATCTTTTTAAAACAACAGGATATTAACCGTCCACTGGCGCGCAATCCTTTAGTTTAACGAGAAAACAGAAAATTGCAGGAAAGTATCAGTTCGTGTGTATGGTGACAAAAGGAATGTTTTTCCTCTCGGACTGGCGAGGAATGATAGAGTCGCAGGAGAAAGGAAAACATGTAGAGATGACATTTAGTTCAGTGGCCGCAACGGTTTTATTTAACCCTACGATTTTTCTCTACAGTTCTTCTATGAGGACAAGTCGTACGAAATAAAAACTAGTGGATGGAAGGCTAATTTTTGACTACGGTCGCCATAGAGCTTTCTCACTAAAACCTCCGTTTTATACATTATTATTATTTTGTTAGACGTTCAATGCAATCGACTGGCCACTTGTCTAGGCTTGGTCTAGGCCCCTGAGTGCAGACAAGTGGCATACGATACAACGTTTCTAACAGTTTCTATCAATGTTTCTTTCGAATGAATGACAATTTTTGACTACTACTCATACATTTGACACGTAGATTGAGAATAGAGAATAGATAAGTTATCAGCGTACACCTAAGCGAGATAGCAATGTATCTACATACTATACCTAAAGCTACAACAATAGACTAAGTATTGGCTTTTACAGCCAATTATACAACAATTCTGCGTATTAGAATGATTATATTGTTAAAACTGACATAAAATCACTTAAAATGATGAGAAATATCAAAGCACCACGCACTTGTCTGCCACCAAAGCAATGGTGGCAAACATAAAAATCCGATACGCAAACAGAGACAAAAAAAGTGTTTTGTCCTGCTCTCCCGTATATATCAGACATATAAGCTTTCTCACTCTAATAATTATTATTCTTTAGTAGCTCATCTATACTCTATTCTCAATCTACGATTTGACACTTAGACAAAGAATCCTGTAGACTGGGCATCCGCGTACACCCTGTAAGGGATAGACTGAGAGTTGACATGACAGTGACAGAAGTGACTTAAGTCAACAGAAGAGGCCAGGTTTTTAAAAATATTACCCCATTAAATGTTTATAATATTATGATTTGCCTTATTTTGAAATGTTTGAAAAATGTGTGTACTCTCGAGTTCATCTCCCTTCTCATGACTGGATGGACGACAATAGGATTTTTGAAGTGCGCCGTGCGCCGTGCGTCGTGGTGGAGTGGTCTGTAAAGCTAGCTAGCACATTAAGCAGTCCGAGTTCAAATCCCTGGTAGTAGCAAATATTTGTGAATTCGTGAACTTGACTCAATTTTGCTGGGCTTAATAAACTGAACACTTATGAGTAGATATAGTACAGAGTGATGAGTAAGTTGTCAGAGCATGAGAATGAGAGCATGAGGACACAACAGTCTCGCGATCATTTGCGTCAAGTAATATTTGTCTTAATACGTGTGCACATTAATACACACGCACGCACGCACTTACACACATATACACACACACACATACACTCTCACACGCACATACACTCACACTCACACTCACATACACACACACACTCACATACACACACACAAACACACACACACACACAAACATACAAATCAAAGTATTTATTGTTTTATAGCGTGGTAAAATGTAAATACAAAGTATAATACGATTTTGGTGGTACTCCTTTTCATGGTATGTACGAGTATTTACAGCTCGACCAGCAGTACGTGCTTGAATATCCGTGAATGTAAATAAATAACGACAACGTTAATTCCAAGAATTTATTGGTTTATAGAGCGCGGTAAAACGTAAATACCTAGTATGATACGTTTTTGGCAATGTCCTTTTCATGGTATTTACAGATTGACCAGCAGTACGTGCTTGAATAACCATGAATATTATGTCCTAGAAATCTGAAACATTAAGATAACTCAAATCTTTGTATTTACCCAACAACAAGGACAGCTTCAAATTATATTACTGGTATCCCTAAAATGCAGTATAATCCAGAAAAATAAGAAATCTACAAAATGACGCTCCGGCAGTCAAATTATATAGCAATTGACAACTACAACTAAACTACTAAATTTGGTCGGATTTCTATGACAATAATTGGACAATAATAATATTTTCGTAAGCAAATTTTCATGATTTTTTTAGTTTTCTATCAAGTTTGAGATCCTATATTATTCGATTTTAATCTAAACTTTATTGTATAATGCAAATAAAATACTAATTTAAAGTAGTTTTCGTACTTACGAGTAATAACTTATTTTCTCGCAATTTCGGTAGCTACAGCTTTTACAGCCGATTACACAACAATGCTTTGTAACAATCACACGCAGGATATAGTGTCCAACACTTGTACGTTATACACACTGATAACAACACTTTGTAAACACAAATATTTTGAATATTTACTATCACCAACAGTTTGTTATTTCGTTTCTTTGACACCAAAATTTTGTGTCAAATAAGCGAAAAGTGAAACTCTGACAAGGACAAAAATTATAATGGGTACTCTTTCACTCTTATGGGTATCTGTATACACCTATCCTTCTTACACTTAGTTGTCAAAACTCATGCCAAGTCTACAGGATTCTTTGTCTAAGATTTGACACGACGGTCGCCATGGAGCTTTCTCAGTAATACGTCAGTTTCAGATCTCTTCGGCCCCATCAGCCGATGCATTTTTATATGCCCCACCCACTGCCACCTAATTTGAAACCCAAACAATTTTGCGATTTTTTGGGTTATGTTCTTATGCGAATACACTTTAGTTCTTTGATTTGATCTCGCAAAGCCTCCCAATGGCCTCTCCATTGGGTGACCTTGAGCTTCCATATGAGGCCCATTGTAAGTAACCACGTCCCAGGTGCCATAAGTCTTCCCTGGCAACACACTGGTCAAAAATTTTCGATTTGAGACACTGCGGTAATTTATAATACAAGATTTTACGTAGCTTCCCCAACGCGCCCACCCAGCAAATTCATATTATGATGTTTTTATATTATGTGATAACCAGAAAAATATATCTAATCGGTAAAAAATAATAACGGATTAGTCACTTTGCTAGAAAAATTTACAACACGCAGTAGATTAGATTATTTGAATGTTTTGATAGATTCATATGTGCACGAGTAATCTATTTGTAACTATAATTATGGACCTCCAATCGTTCATCCTGCCCCAGGGCCTACTGACCTCCAAATCCGCAAAAAAATTATAATGCATCGTAATAACATTTTTACATTTATTTACTTGTATTTTAGACACTAAAAATAGTAATACAGGGTGTAAAAGACATGAACAGTCAAACGAGAACCATGTATTCTGCTCACCATCATAACATTTTTTTTCCTTTAAACTATACCTGGGAAATTGATAGTTACGATTTTATTGAAGGTCAATCAAAGTCATATTTTTTTTTATGAAAACGTATTCTATACGTTATTTCTTAATTATTGTCCAAAGAAACATTATAATTTTTTTTAGTATTTCATAACAAAAAATGGCTTCAAAACGTTACCGTTAAATGTAGCTCACTCGATGCGCACGGACACTAACGAACGGGGCCGCGCCGTCTGTCAAAATTATCGCGGTTTTGCGAGTTGCGTGCGAGTTGATCCCTTTACATTGCGCGGTACAATTTGCAATTTTTTTTAACACCAAAAAATAAAAATCATTTCCCAGCAATGTTTTTTTTTAAATATGTCTTATTTTGATGTATGTATAGTTCTCGTTTGACTATTCATGTCTTTTACACCCAGTATATCTGTCATCGGAAGATAACAAGATCCGCAAGTTTATAAATTTCCTAGGAAATTTATAAACTTTCGTAGGGTTCTAAACGAGAGATAAATTGTATTATTTTACGCCTTTGTATACATTTTCGCAAATTTATCAATTTGCGACGTCTCGTGGTAAACTAACGGATATCCATTAGTAAGGTTCTAAACGGTTCGACTAATCACAGAAGAGCTTTTAAGTTTACGCTTTTTACTTTCTCGTGTACGTAGTATAGAGGAAGTCTTGTAATCGTGAAAAAAATCTACCTCGAGATTTTGACGGATTTACACGTTTTGGACCTCCCCGAGTCCAAAAATTTTTTTTTTAAATTATGTCCGTGTGTGTCTATGTGTCTGTGCGTTAGCACGATAACTCGAGTATGCTTTAACTTATTGCAACCAAATTTAACATGCATATATAATAATAATAATAATAAATGTATTTATTAAAGCTTCCATTGGCTCATGAGCATATATAACATCAAAATATAAGGTTTCTATCCACTTTTGAGTCGTCGATCACGAAAGTTATGCAACCAAGTGCGTGGTCGGTATTCGAATGGGTGACCAAAATTTAACATGCATGTATGACATCAAAATATAAGGTTTCTTTCAACTTTTGAGTCGTTTCCGGTATACGAGAAAGTCAAGGGGAGACCACTCCCGATTTTTTAAAAGGGTATCATTTAAGCTATCGCCAATTAAATTCGTTTTGTGTTTCTTAAATAATAGGGTTTGTCCGGCAAAATCGTAGATTTGTCACCAAAATGTAGTGACCAAACAATATGAAATCAATTCCACAATAAATCACCTAAAATCATGGAGATTTAGGGTCTAGTATCAAATAAATGCTTTTGTATGTATAATATAGGTTTGTCCTAATAAGTATTTAAGCAAACTAATTTAAAGGATCGCCAATAAATCATATAATATATCACTAGAAAATTTCGACAGTACAATACATCGACATGTTGTTGTGTCTGTACTCTCACAAAAACATTGCACTCCGCCTGGTCATAAAAAAAATAACCCTAACCTACCCATCACTCAGCCATGTAGGTGCATAAAACACTATAATCTCTGAATAATCAGCGCTGGTTTGGATTTTGAAGGGCGCCTTTTTTTTCTTTTCTGGCCGGATTCACCGGATTGGTCAATTTTTAAAAGCGCGCCAATTTGTCTCCGCCTCTTTGAACATATTTTCATTAAAATTATAAATTGATGTATTAAATTGGTAATGAATACAATTATTTTAATAACACGAAATAAAATGTAACTACTGTATTGGTGACAAAATAACAAATGAAAAGGAGTCGTAGTCAGGGATACCATTCTGAGCACAAAACTATTATTTAAGTAATAATACTATTATTATAAGAACGAAGTTTATATTCATGTAATGCTCTACAATTTTATTGGTAATCCATCTCTTTTTTTACACATATATTAACATTAATTTGATAATTCATACCTGTGAACATTTTTTGCTTATCTGAGAACGAAAATATTTCGTGGCGACAGATCTATTTATTAGGTGATACAAGTTGATGACAAATATAAATTTTGTTGACAAGAAATATTAGTCCCCTTTTTAAAATACGGCTAATAACACACTGCTCTCTGATTGGTCGATGTTGACAGTAGCAATGCTTGTGTCCAGAGACTTAGGTACAATCAGATTTGCAAAAAAATAAACTATTTTCACAGTTTGTTGTAACTGTGTTAAAATTATCAACAATATTAAAAACTTTACAAAAACACACGAGCAACCGGTTTGTTTATGTTCCGTGGTGAACAATGGCGGTGGAGAGGAAGGAGAAGGAACAAGTGACTTAATCAACCAGTTAGAGCGCTCATGACGTTTGGTTATTGCTTACTTATTAGTTTATGCGTGAGTTCGGTAAGTTGATCAAAGCGAAAATATGAGCGTCAAATAATACAATTTATCTTTCGTTTAGAATCCTACGAAAGTTTATAATTTTCCTAGAAAATTTATAATTTTGCGGTTCTTGTTATTTTCCGGTGAGATATCAACATTTTATTAAATAAATAATTTGTGTATTTAATTATTCACTTTAATACTGACACCAAAAGGAGCCTTACTTTTTGCGTATTGCCTATTTTGTACGTATTAAGGTACTTATTTGTAGTAATTATCAAGGTATCTGCAGAAATCCAGCGTCGAAGCACTCTGTGACTTGTCTGTGACTCGGCATAAGCTGAGCCTAAAAACTTGTGTAATTATGTTTTGTTACTTTTATAATTTTACTTTTTGTGCCAAGTAAACGTTTATTCATTCATTCAATCAAATACTGCCCTGCGTGGAATGGAAGTGGCAGTAGGTAGGGGAGCAATGCTCGGCTGGCTGATGAGGCCGAAAAGTTACAAGTATTTTTATTACATGAATGTGGTTGAGTAAGTTTAATTTTGAAATAAGTATGTATTTTTGTACTTAGAGAGAAATAAAAACATTATTATTATTATTGAGCCATGACTGCATATTTGTGTACATACTATGCATATGCCCATATGTGCGCACAGCAATGAGTGGAAAAAAAATACTTAATCTGTAAAAACTAAAAACTTACGATCTGGTAAAATATGGTTAAAACGCCTTGATGCGGTCAGCACAGCCATTCGTTGTGGCGTTTTGTTTGGGGTGACCTCTATATTTAGCAGTGGAATTTTTACTGATATGGTGACAGTTGCGTAAATAGTTCAAATTAGGGTAACTACATAACAGGGATCCGCGTTCGGAAGCCTCCTCGTGGCGGACCCTGGTAACGTAGTGGGAAAACTTTCTCGACGGATGTGTGGCTTTTCATGTCAAGTGGCATTCGAAGTCACATGTAGGGTTGCCAACTCTCGAAAGGACCAACCCGGGAGAATTGTAGTGCAAGACGAACAGGTTGAGACTTGAGACAAGACGGTTTAGACTAGCAGCGCGCGGTGTTGTGTGTGGCCGCAAAGCGACTGAATATCGAAAAGTGAGCGACGGATGCATTTTTAATTTTTAGAAAAACCGGAGAAATTATTGCTCTCTCGGAGGTCGGGAGGTAGACCGCTATTACCGGAGTCTCGCGGACAATCCTGGGTGGCAACTCTCACATGCCATCGTTGAGTTGTTTTTGTTTTCCCACCACGGCTAGTTCCGGACGGCCCTTTTCAGGGCCACGACCGCGCCCGAAGTCCCCCGGGTGCGGTCCGTTGGCTGCTCGTCGGTGAGGAGGCCAGCGTCGGCCAGCGGCCCACAGGGGCTGGCGTTACTCGGTAGCCCCTGTGGCTGCTGGCCACCAATTGGTGCACAAGGAGTGCCTATAGACGGGCAGCGTTGGGACGGTCTCGGTGTAGTTGTGCTCACGTGCGCAGATCCCGAGCCGTCCCGTAATAGCGCACTGAAGGGGAGGATGTTTAGTAAATATGGAGGGAACGCCTTTACCTCGAGTCCCACATATCCCCTGCGGTTGGCACCACCCCGCAAGGACGATGCGTAAATGCATTTGACCTCCCCGACAAAAAAAAGGTAACTACATAACAAGAATTTTACTTACACGTGTTATGTCATTACGAGGAACCTTTAGCTCTAACAGGTACCAGCCATCGTTAAACAAAACGTTTTCACCGTAAAACTGACAATCGTATAATTTGGTTTCTTCTCCAAAGAATAAGACATCTATCCCACTGGATTCCGAGTCCACTTCTATGTACACTGTTAGATATAGCATGCTGTGTGTATCATATGTGATGGGAAACGTCATACAGCTTTCTTGTCCGGAACGAAATCCATAGAAACTTTCACTTGCACTTGATATACCGAGGCTATCGTAATTCACTACATTCCAAGGTGTTTTATATTCACAAAGGCCACTGTTAAAGGCATATGGACCCCCAAAACCAAGGGGGGGCAGTGTTGTAACAATTAAAACTACTAAACAATTTCGCGTGAACATTGCGCACCTATGGCGAGACTGTTGTAATTTTAGGACGCCTTATCACTATCATTATTGGGAATCGATAAGATTATTAAAATAATGAACTTTTTAAGACCGAGTCAACGATGACGGCAATTTTTATCAATTGGATTTTTGATTGTTCTACTTTGCTGAAGATACGTCAGAATCGGTTATTTATTTAAAATAAGTTATTTATTTAAAATATAAACGGCTAAAGGTCATAGCACACTTATCATCTCGCAAAGGCTAGCCTCTATTTTTACTACGAATTGGCTACCGGCTATCGCCTCTTTTTCATAGTTAAAAGAGGTTATACGGTTCCGAGTAGGGAATGCAATACCGGGATACTGGGATCCCGCATGCCATGTGCAGGACTAATCCCGTTCGTAAAATGAACGGAATCCCGCGCGGGATTAGCGGGAGTGAAGAGAAGCGAAATTCATGTGTCAGCATAGCGCACTCAACTCAATCTACCGTAGGTACAAGTTTGTATTACTTTACAAGCGACCCGCCCCGGCTTCGCACGGGTGCAATGCTTATGTAAATATGTATGTATTATACATATAAACCTTCCTTAACTCTATCTATTAAAAAACTGCATCAAAATCCGTTGCGTAGTTTTAAAGATCTAACCATACATAGGGACAGACAGACGGCGGAAGCGACTTTGTTTTATACTATGTAGTGATTTTAATTTTCACTCGACGTTGGCAAAATGCGTAATCTTCGTGTGTCGCAACGCCATTAATGTAAAAGAAGAAGAAGAAAAACTGATGATCGCTTTAATTGTTTGCTTGCACTCGGAGCGCGCAAGAGCGGCTCATGGGAGGGAGACACCCAAACGAAATATTAGGGGTTTAAGTATGAAATTGCCGTTTTGTATGGAGAATTTAACGAAATTTAATTTTTCCGTACAAATATATTTGCGATTTTTTAAGGAACCACAAATCTAAATTTTGTGTAAGCTACAGAATACTTAGAGAAAAAAAATTGAGAATTCATACCTGTAAAAAAATATTCATATTTTTATAACGGAGACGGGCACCTCGTAGGACTTGCTGTTTTTGAAGATGTATTTCTAGTGAAAAAAATAAAAATAAGAATAAAATTTTATACATAAATATAAGTCCTTGTAATTAAGTTTAAAATAAAAAAGAATAATGGACATAGCTATCGTATTAAAGCAATTATACATAATGAATAATGAGAAAAAATTTCATACTTTAACCCCTATTATGTTTTGTTTGCGTATTATTTTTGTTTTTTACTTCTGATTATTTGCAAAATTTTATTATTCACGCGGGATCCCGCAAATACCTGGATTGCGCGAGATCGAAAATGTCCAGTCCCGCAAATACCGGGATTGAGAATACATGTCTCTTTATATTTTGGTTAGATGCGTAAATATTTTGAAAATAGAATGGAATCTATTGGATGCTAAAACTACGCCACGGAGCTACTTTGATGCAATTTCACTGCCGTACTGATTTACAAGCTCTGTCTACGCAGGCATTTGTGTACTTAAGGAAACGTATAAGCATAATAAAGCTATAGCTTATACCACATATACACATAATGGTAGTATGGGTCAAACAGTATCCCAAGTAGTGACAGGTTGCCAGCCTATCACATACACTAAAGGAGCACCAAACCCAAAAATTAACAATCCTTTAGTAAACAAATCAACTAAAGGCAACGACCGGGATAGATGTTACACTCAAAATCATCTCAACAGTCCAAGTTGTTTTGTTGAAGAAACTAGGGGTGCGTTCCAAAACAATTTCGACGTGGACCCCATTGACATCTCGACCTGTGCGTTGTGTAATATAGCTAACTAGCTACCTAAGCTGCGCGTTCATTTTAAAGTACGCATAATTCTGATCCCCACTTAAGTATTGTCTATGAATAGGTTTTTACGACCCTGGCCGTCCACGTGCATTATGAGACCTCAAAATCCTTGCCATAATTATAAAAATAAAAATCTTTTATTATCAAGCTACAAAGGTTCATTAGTTTGTTAGTACAATTGCTTATGAACTATGTTAGAACTATGGTAGAACAAAATATACGGATAGAAACAATAAATTCAATTAAATTAAAGTTATAATAATTTATGACACGCACTGAGAAATGTCTTATTTGCATAGCACTGCTTTTTAGTAAGACAAGTATTGTTTGTGAATACGGGCGTGAATCCGAATCAACAAAGTAGTCGATTCATAAAGACTACTGAGCGCGGAAATTGATAAAAAAAATTGCTCTTGTGTGGAATATACAACTTTTCACCTGGCTCCAGCGAGAAAATGTATGAGAAAAACAAGACAATATAAATACAAGTTTATTACGCTAAAAAATAAAAGTAAAATTACTGCCATTGTGTAGATTGAGCGTTGCAGTTTTATTCTCCAGCTCGCAGCAAAAGCCGCTTTTGTTTCAAGATTTTACAAATAAAAAAAAAACTCTTTTGGTGCGAGGTAAAATGTTATTTGTTTATTTCAGCTAGGTACCAGTCTTTTCTTTGTATGAAGATAAGGACAGGAACTAGTAATCAAGGTATCATCTGCAAGCTGCTCCTATGCTCCAAATGACTTCGTGTAATAGAAGAATTGTAATGTGTTTTGGTACGAATTTGACTCGTTTCAACACGAACCATCCTGACTGAGACTAATACGTTGTCTCGCACTCTCTGTCTATGCACGACTAGTTCGCATAGTGTGCAAGGCATCTTAGTATTCGGTAACTAAGGATCGATTGTGCGAAGACCCGGTCACTTCGCGCTATACCCGGCACAGATATGTACCGGGGCGTTTCTCCCCACTTCCTCCCCGGCCTGACTATCCAGAGGAGGAAGTCCTCCACGACACGACGTGCCCGAGCCGAGGGCCGAGCCTTTAGAGGCACCCTCGGGCGCGTCGCTATCTTCCGATTCGGATGCCCTAAACTAGAGACTCTTGATTATTTGTGCCAGTTCTGGATTCATCACGCGACAGAGAGAAAAAAAAAGCCTTAGGTAACATTTTTTTCTTTTTATTTTGGCACAAAACAGTCATTACAGTAAAGCATTCATTACACTAATTAAAATTATAGAAGACAACGAGTGCCCAAATATTACCACATAAAGTACAATGATGAGCCAGCTGATGAACAGATAGTAAAATAACATAACAAATAACAATATACATAATAGACTTACGGTATACAATAATGTTGTGAGAGAGACTAATGTATACGTAAGCAATTAACATTTGAGTTTTTCAAATAATTTCGACTTAAAACTTTTGAGCGAAATGTTAAATAAGTCAATATCTATGATTCTTTTATTATACATGCGAAGAAAACGAGGGATATAATTATTACATGTATATTTTTAAAAGATTAGGGTGGTACAAAGCATTTTTATGCGATAAACGAGCGACCATCAATCTAGTCAAAAGGGAAATACATATAAAATTTATTTTAGATAGGAGGGTTGGGGAATCTATATGGTTATTTAGTATTTTAAAATGGAACACCAAGTCAAATTGTTTCCGCCGACATTTTATGGAAAGTAAATTGTGCCGCTTTAATGATTCCTTGTTCCATAACAATCCATAACAATACTTAAATCCCGAATGCTATCAACCATTATGTAAGATGGTGTTATTTAGTTTGTATTGAAATTTTAACTCGTTAAGCCCCGTTCGCGCTCAGGAGCGCGAGAACACAATTAAAATCAATTGTGTCTGGATATTAATAATCGTCAGGGATTAAGTGACACTTCTCTTGTGAAAGTTATTACATGACATTTATCAGTGTTCAGAAATAGTTGATTCTCTGTGTGAGTTTCTCCCGAGTTCCAATATCCAAAATCTACCGTACAATTTTTTTATAACTATAATTGAGTTTTCACTTGACATTGGCAAAATGCATAATCATTAAGATTTGCGAATGCCATTAATTAAGAATAGAATAGATTCTCTGTGTTATATTTGGGTAACGAATCCAACTCATATTGCAAATTGGAACAGTCATTTATACTAGTTACTGTTTTAAATAATTTCGTATCATCAGTATATTGTAGATATTTACAGTCACGTAGAACATTATTTATATCATTGATAAATATGTTGAATAAAACTGGACCAAAATGCAAGCCCTGCGGAACTCTAGAAGGTATTGGCAAGTAACTAGAACAGTAACCTTTAACACATACGGCCTGACTGCGATTTCGGATATATGACTAAAACTCAAACCATCTCAGTAGACTGCCATGCACACCAAGTCTCCAAAGCTTTTCCAATAACAAATTATGGTTTATTTTGTCAAATGCTTTAGAGAAATCGGTTTAAACGAGACGTCGTGTATACCGATTTCTCCGGTCCACCTGCTGGTTTTCATCCATCTATCTAAGAACATAGTCCGTAAAATTAACCATGATTGTATAAATACTTCTTGATTTAAGATAGCCATGCTGTTTTCAGAGCAGTTACTTTTTTTCTAGTAATTTTCCTAAAATGCATAAGTGCGTAAAATTGACAAAGTTAAATCTTTCTGCCTATTATTTGGTATTGGTGTCATTAGAGCTCTTTTCCAAACTCTAGGAAAGGCACCTGTATATAAAGATGTATGAAAAATAATTGAGACAGGAGTTACTAATTGTCTAGCACATTTTGAAATTAAAAGAGGATGTATATCATCAGAACCAGTTCCTTTGTTTATCTTAACTGTTTTGAGTACTTAAGTATCGTATTTTCATCCAATTTTATATGTCGTACATTAATGGATGACCTGAAAATATTTGCCCCTAATAGTTCTTATTTGACAGCCTACAGGTTACTGAAGCTTTCAGCAATGCTATCATAATGGAATTTGATGTGGACAAGTGTGCAGTCATGCATATAAAACGTGGTCACATAGTGGAATCCGCGGGTATACAACTCTCGGATTCTATTCCTTTAGATGTCTCTCCGTAAACGACACCTATAACTATTTAGGTATGTCACAGGCATTAGGCATCAATGATGCTAACACGAAACAGTCGTTACGTAAGCGTTTCTTGGGGCGCCTTTCAAAAGCCCTTAAAATTCTTTTGTTGGGCAGAAACAAGACCCGTGCATATAATGGCTGGGTCATGCCGCTATTGATGTATTGATGTATTCCTTTGGCATACTTAAATGGGCTTAAACTGAACTGGATGCCCTGGATAGAACAGTTCGTACATTGTTAGCTGCACACCGCATGCATCACCCACGTTCCTCGACCATGAGATTGTATAATATCCCGTGGAAGTGCGGTGATCGTGGCTCCTTAAACGCTAATACACTGCATAACCGCGAGATAGACAGTCTTAGGGAGTATTTTCTCCACGTCGATATGGGGATTGCTGCTGACAATGAAGTCTCCTCTATTTTTATTAAAAGAAAACTGGCGCAAACCTGTACTACTTAGTACTTCGGACCGCAGCGTTGTATGGCAAAGCAAGGAGTTACATATGGCAGATTGTACCGGGCCCTTCACGGCCGTGACGTAGGTTTACTAGACTCACGTTTCGGTGACCTTTTTGGTGAAACCGTCTGTGCAATTATGGATGAGGTTTTGATGACGATTAACTACCGGAGGTTTATCCTGAGAGATGGCACATTGGATATTTGTCGAGCGTGCCATCATCCGAGTGAATCGCTCAGACATATCATCTCCGGTTGTTCTCGTCTCGCAAATGGCTAGTATTTGCATAGACATAACCAAGTGGCTAGGATAATGCACCAACAACTTGCTTTGAGATACAACCTTGTGACCGTATGACCAAAAGTAGTTAGGATTTTCTTTAATTTTGTCCCCCTAAAAAGTTATATATTTATTATAAGTTTCCTTTTCTAGTTTACCTAAGCGAGATTTAAGCAATGAGAATAACCTATAATCAGCCTGTTGTTACACATAAAGCCACATCCGTCAGTTTAGGCCTCCAAATAGTGACAGGTTTCCAGCCTGTCGCCATGACTGACTATGATGATGATACATATAGTAAAAATAATAAACAGTTTAACTAAAGTTAATATATTTTTCAATTATTTCCTCCTATATGAATATCAAATAAAAAATTTCATTAGTTAAATATTACTTTTTCTAAGTACTTTTTTACCGTCAAAAACCTTACCACCGTTTCGGGAAGAAATAAGAAATAGCATGATCACAACCACATTATGTATACACTTCATACACATTTTGAAACTTTTTAAACTACATTACATAAATACATGTTATTTGGTACATGGTACAAGCGGGCACCAATCTTATTATCTTATTGTTATCAAAAACAGGAATTGTAAAGTAAATATTGTAATTTTTCATACATTTACTGTTTCAATGTTATGATATCACCATATTATTTAATTGAATAATTAAATGCTAATGATGATAGGTTTAAATTTAAGGCCACCAACACGTAAAACAAACGATTAAAAGTTAACCGTCAGTTTTTGACAATTTGATACGATACGATAAAATGTCAAAAACTGAGTCAAAAACAGTCGGTTACCTATGCTCCCAGCTTCATGGTCGGTTCACTAATAATTGCCTGTTTAAATGTTTGTGAACTCCAGCCTGAGATTATGAATACAATGCAATAAAACATGGCATTCCAATCTGTTGTTTATACAAAGATAAACATAAAATACAAGTTACAATTTCAAAAATAAGCACTATCACTACAAAACTTAGGTAAACTAAAAATAGCAATATTTTTTAACATAAATAATTAATTCATAAATCGAAATATAATGAAAAAAATATAAAAATATTCGAGATAACATAAAATTAATGTCTAAGAGCGAAAATTACAAAAACGAGTATGTCGAACAATAAAATTTAATAATTAAAATAAATTAATATTAGGTATTGACCAGTCTTCCAAGCAAAAAAATAAACAATTGCACTATTACTTTTTATAGTTATATATTAGCGACCACCCTAGGCACGGTTATTGACCTAGGCAAGTTCTCGTAGTTGCTTTCCATCATAGATTCTGCAGACTGTGTTCTTCCCTTTCTCCTACCAATTTCGTAGAAGAAGAAAAATAGTAAAGAAAGTCCTATGAATGAAACAAAAACTACCATTGTAATTGTAAATGCATTCCAAAATCCTCCTTCTAATTCAATAGGCGGTATTATAGTTATAGCGTCTTCTGTGGTAGAAGTGTCGGGATCACTAGTGACTGTGGTCGGTGCTGGCGTTACCGTTGGTGTATGTTCTGTGGTAGAAGTGTCCGGTTCACTGGTGACTGTGGTTGCTGGTGGCGTTAAAGTTGGTTCTTCTGTGGTGGAAGTATCGGACTCACTGGTGCCTGTGGTTGCTGGTGGCGTCACAATTGGTTCGTCTGTGGTGGAAGTATCGGACTCACTGGTGACTGTGGTTGCTGGTGGCGTCACAGTTGGATCTTCTGTGGTGGAAGTATCGGGCTTACTGGTGACTGTGGTTGCTGGTGGCGTCACAGTTGGATCTTCTGTGGTGGAAGTATCGGGCTTACTGGTGACTGTGGTTGCTGGTGGCGTCACAGTTGGATCTTCTGTGGTGGAAGTATCGGGCTCACTGGTGACTGTGGTTGCTGGTGGCGTCACAGTTGGTTCTTCTGTGGTAAAAGTATCGGGCTCACTGGTGACTGTAGTCGGTGGTGGCGTCATAGTTGGTGTGTCTTCAGTGGTAGAACTTTCAGGCTCACTGGTGACTGTGGTCGGCTGTGGCGTCACAGTTGGTTCTTCTGTGGTGGAAGTAACGGGCTCACTGGTGACTGTGGTTGCTGGTGGCGTCAAAGTTGGTTCTTCTGTGGTGGAAGTATCGGGCTCACTGGTGACTGTGGTTGCTGGTGGCGTCGCAGTTGGTTCTTCTGTGGTGGAAGTATCGGACTCACTAGTGACTGTTGTCGGTGGTGGCGTTATCGTTGGTGTATGTTCTGTGGTAGAAGTGTCCGGTTCACTGGTGACTGTGGTTGCTGGTGGCGTCAAAGTTGGTTGTTCTGTGGTGGAAGTATCGGGCTCACTGGTGACTGTGGTTGCTGGTGGCGTCACAGTTGGTTCTTCTGTAGTAGAAGTATCGGGCTCACTGGTGACTGTAGTCGGTGGTGGCGTCACAGTCGGTGTGTCTTCAGTGGTAGAACTTTCAGGCTCACTAGTGACTGTGGTCGGCTGTGGCGTCACAGTTGGTTCTTCGGTGGTAGAAGTATCAGGTTCACTGGTGACTGTGGTCGGTGGTGGCGTCACAATTGGTTCTTCTGTGGTAGAAGTATCGGGCTCACTGGTGACTGTGGTTGCTGGTGGCGTCACAGTTGGTTCTTCTGTGGTGGAAGTATCGGGCTCACTGGTGACTGTTGTCGGTGGTGGCGTTACCGTTGGTGTATCTACTGTGGTAGAAGTGTCCGGTTCACTGGTGACTGTGGTTGCTGGTGGCGTCACAGTTGGATCTTCTGTGGTGGAAGTATCGGGCTCACTGGTGACTGTGGTTGCTGGTGGCGTCACAGTTGGTTCTTCTGTGGTGGAAGTATTGGGCTCACTGATGACTGTGGTTGCTGGTGGCGTCAAAGTTGGTTCTTCGCTGGTGGAAGTATCGGGCTCACTGGTGACTGTTGTCGGTGGTGGCGTTACCGTTGGTGTATCTACTGTGGTAGAAGTGTCCGGTTCACTGGTGACTGTGGTTGCTGGTGGCGTCACAGTTGGTTGTTCTGTGGTGGAAGTATCGGGCTCACTGGTGACTGTGGTTGCTGGTGGCGTCACAGTTGGTTGTTCTGTGGTGGAAGTATCGGGCTCACTGGTGACTGTGGTCGGTGATGGCGTCATAGTTGGTATGTGTTCAGTGGTAGAACTATCGGGTTCACTAGTGACTGTGGTTGGTGGTGGCGTCACAGTCGGTGTGTCTTCAGTGGTAGAACTATCGGGTTCACTGGTGACTGTGGTCGGTGGTTGCGTTACAGTCGGTGTATCTTCTGTGGTAGAACTGTCAGGCTCACTGGTGACTGTGGTTGGTGGTTGCGTTACAGTTGGTGTATGTTCTGTGGTAGAAGTGTCCGGTTCACTGGTGACTGTGGTTGCTGGTGGCGTCACAGTTGCTTGTTCTGTGGTGGAAGTATCGGGCTCACTGGTGACTGTGGTTGCTGGTGGCGTCACAGTTGGTTCTTCTGTGGTAGAAGTATCGGGCTCACTGGTGACTGTAGTCGGCGGTGGCGTCACAGTCGGTGTGTCTTCAGTGGTAGAACTTTCAGGCTCACTAGTGACTGTGGTCGGCTGTGGCGTCACAGTTGGTTCTTCGGTGGTAGAAGTATCAGGTTCACTGGTGACTGTGGTCGGTGGTGGCGTTACCGTTGGTGTGTGTTCTGTGGTAGAAGTGTCCGGCTCACTGGTGACTGTGGTTGCTGGTGGCGTCAAAGTTGGTTCTTCTGTGATAGAAGTATCGGGCTCACTGGTGACTGTGGTTACTGGTGGCGTCACAGTTGGTTCTTCGGTGGTGGAAGTATTGAGCTCACTGGTGACTGTTGTCGGTGGTGGCGTTACCGTTGGTGTATGTTCTGTGGTAGAAGTGTCCGGTTCACTGGTGACTGTGGTTGCTGGTGGCGTCAAAGTTGGTTCTTCTGTGGTAGAAGTATCGGGCTCACTGGTGACTGTGGTTGCTGGTGGCGTCACAGTTGGTTCTTCTGTGGTGGAAGTATCGGGCTCACTGGTGACTGTGGTTGCTGGTGGCGTCACAGTTGGTTGTTCTGTGGTGGAAGTATCGGGCTCACTGGTGACTGTGGTTGCTGGTGGCGTCAAAGTTGGTTCTTCTGTGGTGGAAGTATCGGGCTCACTGGTGACTATTGTCGGTGGTGGCATAACCGTTGGTGTGTGTTCTGTGGTAGAAGTGTCCGGCTCACTGGTGACTGTGGTTGCTGGTGGAGTCAAAGTCGGTTCTTCTGTGGTGGAAGTATCGGGCTCACTGGTGACTGTTGTCGGTGGTGGCGTTACCGTTGGTGTGTGTTCTGTGGTAGAAGTGTCCGGCTCACTGGTGACTGTGGTTGCTGGTGGAGTCAAAGTTGGTTCTTCTGTGGTGGAAGTATCTGGTTCACTGGTGACTGTAGTCGGTGGTTGCGTTACAGTCGGTGTATCTTCTGTGGTAGAACTGTCAGGCTCGCTGGTGACTGTGGTTGGTGGTTGCGTTACAGTTGGCGTGTCTTCAGTGGTAGAACTATCGGGTTCACTGGTGACTGTGGTTGCTGGTTGCGTCACAGTTGGTTCTTCTGTGGTGGAAGTATTGGGCTCACTGGTGACTGTGGTTGGTGGTGGCGTCATAGTTGGTATGTGTTCAGTGGTAGAACTATCGGGTTCACTGGTGACTGTGATTGGTGGTGGCGTCACAGTCGGTGTGTTTTCAGTGGTAGAACTATCGGGTTCACTGGTGACTGTGGTCGGTGGTTGCGTTACAGTCGGTGTATCTTCTGTGGTAAAACTGTCAGGCTCACTGGTGACTGTGGTTGGTGGTTGCGTTACAGTTGGCGTGTCTTCAGTGGTAGAACTATCGGGCTCACTGGTGACTGTGGTCGGTGATGGCGTCATAGTTGGTATGTGTTCAGTGGTAGAACTATCGGATTCACTGGTGACTGTGGTTGCTGGTGGCGTCAAAGTTGTTTCTTCTGTGGTGGAAGTATCGGGCTCACTGGTGACTGTGGTTGCTGGTGGCGTCACAGTTGGTTCTTCTGTGGTGGAAGTATCGGGCTCACTGGTGACTGTGGTTGCTGGTGGCGTCACAGTTGGTTCTTCTGTGGTGGAAGTATCGGGCTCACTGGTGACTGTGGTTGGTGGTGGCGTCACAGTCGGTGTGTCTTCAGTGGTAGAACTTTCAGGCTCACTAGTGACTGTGGTCGGTGGTTGCGTTACAGTCGGTGTATCTTCTGTGGTAGAACTGTCAGGCTCACTGGTGACTGTGGTTGGTGGTTGCGTTACAGTTGGCGTGTCTTCAGTGGTAGAACTATCGGGCTCACTGGTGACTGTGGTCGGTGGTTGCGTTACAGTCGGTGTATCTTCTGTGGTAGAACTGTCAGGCTCACTGGTGACTGTGGTTGGTGGTTGCGTTACAGTTGGCGTGTCTTCAGTGGTAGAACTATCGGGCTCACTGGTGACTGTGGTCGGTGGTTGCGTTACAGTCGGTGTATCTTCTGTGGTAGAACTGTCAGGCTCACTGGTGACTGTGGTTGGTGGTTGCGTTACAGTTGGTGTATGTTCTGTGGTAGAAGTGTCCGGTTCACTGGTGACTGTGGTTGCTGGTGGCGTCACAGTTGCTTGTTCTGTGGTGGAAGTATCGGGCTCACTGGTGACTGTGGTTGCTGGTGGCGTCACAGTTGGTTCTTCTGTGGTAGAAGTATCGGGCTCACTGGTGACTGTAGTCGGCGGTGGCGTCACAGTCGGTGTGTCTTCAGTGGTAGAACTTTCAGGCTCACTAGTGACTGTGGTCGGCTGTGGCGTCACAGTTGGTTCTTCGGTGGTAGAAGTATCAGGTTCACTGGTGACTGTGGTCGGTGGTGGCGTTACCGTTGGTGTGTGTTCTGTGGTAGAAGTGTCCGGCTCACTGGTGACTGTGGTTGCTGGTGGCGTCAAAGTTGGTTCTTCTGTGATAGAAGTATCGGGCTCACTGGTGACTGTGGTTACTGGTGGCGTCACAGTTGGTTCTTCGGTGGTGGAAGTATCGAGCTCACTGGTGACTGTTGTCGGTGGTGGCGTTACCGTTGGTGTATGTTCTGTGGTAGAAGTGTCCGGTTCACTGGTGACTGTGGTTGCTGGTGGCGTCAAAGTTGGTTCTTCTGTGGTAGAAGTATCGGGCTCACTGGTGACTATTGTCGGTGGTGGCATAACCGTTGGTGTGTGTTCTGTGGTAGAAGTGTCCGGCTCACTGGTGACTGTGGTTGCTGGTGGAGTCAAAGTCGGTTCTTCTGTGGTGGAAGTATCGGGCTCACTGGTGACTGTTGTCGGTGGTGGCGTTACCGTTGGTGTGTGTTCTGTGGTAGAAGTGTCCGGCTCACTGGTGACTGTGGTTGCTGGTGGAGTCAAAGTTGGTTCTTCTGTGGTGGAAGTATCGGGCTCACTGGTGACTGTGGTTGGTGGTGGCGTCACAGTCGGTGTGTCTTCAGTGGTAGAACTTTCAGGCTCACTAGTGACTGTGGTCGGTGGTTGCGTTACAGTCGGTGTATCTTCTGTGGTAGAACTGTCAGGCTCACTGGTGACTGTGGTTGGTGGTTGCGTTACAGTTGGCGTGTCTTCAGTGGTAGAACTATCGGGCTCACTGGTGACTGTGGTCGGTGGTTGCGTTACAGTCGGTGTATCTTCTGTGGTAGAACTGTCAGGCTCACTGGTGACTGTGGTTGGTGGTTGCGTTACAGTTGGCGTGTCTTCAGTGGTAGAACTATCGGGCTCACTGGTGACTGTGGTCGGTGGTGGCGTCATAGTTGGTATGTGTTCAGTCGTAGAACTATCGGATTCACTGGTGACTGTGGTTGCTGGTGGCGTCAAAGTTGGTTCTTCTGTGGTGGAAGTATCGGGCTCACTGGTGACTGTTGTCGGTGGTAGCGTTACCGTTGGTGTATGTACTGTGGTAGAAGTGTCCGGTTCACTGGTGACTGTGGTTGCTGGTGGCGTCAAAGTTGGTTCTTCTGTGGTGGAAATATCGGGCTCACTGGTGACTGTTGTCGGTGGTGGCGTTACCGTTGGTGTATGTTCTGTGGTAGAAGTGTCCGGTTCACTGGTGACTGTGGTCTCTGGTGGCGTCACAGTTGGTTCTTCTGTGGTAGAAGTATCGGGCTCACTGGTGACTGTAGTCGGTGGTGGCGTCACAGTCGGTGTGTCTTCAGTGGTAGAACTTTCAGGCTCACTAGTGACTGTGGTCGGCTGTGGCGTCACAGTTGTTTCTTCGGTGGTAGAAGTATCAGGTTCACTGGTGACTGTGGTCGGTGGTGGCGTTACCGTTGGTGTGTGTTCTGTGGTAGAAGTGTCCGGCTCACTGGTGACTGTGGTTGCTGGTGGCGTCAAAGTTGGTCCTTCTGTGGTAGAAGTATCGGGTTCACTGGTGACTGTGGTTACTGTTGGCGTCACAGTTGGTTCTTCGGTGGTAGAAGTATCAGGTTCACTGGTGACTGTGGTCGGTGGTAGCGTTACAGTTTGTGTCTGTTCTGTGGTAGAAGTGTCCGGTTCACTGGTGACTGTGGTTGCTGGTGGCGTCACAGTTGGTTCTTCTGTGGTGGAAGTATCGGGCTCACTGGTGACTGTGGTTGCTGGTGGCGTCACAGTTGGTTCTTCTGTGGTGGAAGTATCGGGCTCACTGGTGACTGTGGTTGCTGGTGGCGTCGCAGTTGGTTCTTCTGTGGTGGAAGTATCGGGCTCACTGGTGACTGTGGTTGCTGGTGGCGTCACAGTTGGTTGTTCTGTGGTGGAAGTATCGGGCTCACTGGTGACTGTGGTTGCTGGTGGCGTCAAAGTTGGTTCTTCTGTGGTGGAAGTATCGGGCTCACTGGTGACTGTGGTTGCTGGTGGCGTCACAGTTGGTTGTTCTGTGGTGGAAGTATCGGGCTCACTGGTGACTGTGGTTGCTGGTGGCGTCACAGTTGGTTCTTCTGTGGTGGAAGTATCGGGCTCACTGGTGACTGTGGTTGCTGGTGGCGTCACAGTTGGTTCTTCTGTGGTGGAAGTATCGGGCTCACTGGTGACTGTGGTTGGTGGTGGCGTCACAGTCGGTGTGTCTTCAGTGGTAGAACTTTCAGGCTCACTAGTGACTGTGGTCGGTGGTTGCGTTACAGTCGGTGTATCTTCTGTGGTAAAACTGTCAGGCTCACTGGTGACTGTGGTTGGTGGTTGCGTTACAGTTGGCGTGTCTTCAGTGGTAGAACTATCGGGCTCACTGGTGACTGTGGTCGGTGGTTGCGTTACAGTCGGTGTATCTTCTGTGGTAGAACTGTCAGGCTCACTGGTGACTGTGGTTGGTGGTTGCGTTACAGTTGGCGTGTCTTCAGTGGTAGAACTATCGGGCTCACTGGTGACTGTGGTCGGTGGTGGCGTCATAGTTGGTTCTTCTGTGGTGGAAGTATCGGGCTCACTGGTGACTGTTGTCGGTGGTAGCGTTACCGTTGGTGTATGTACTGTGGTAGAAGTGTCCGGTTCACTGGTGACTGTGGTTGCTGGTGGCGTCACAGTTGGTTCTTCTGTGGTGGAAGTATCGGGCTCACTGGTGACTGTGGTTGCTGGTGGCGTCAAAGTTGGTTCTTCTGTGGTGGAAATATCGGGCTCACTGGTGACTGTTGTCGGTGGTGGCGTTACCGTTGGTGTATGTTCTGTGGTAGAAGTGTCCGGTTCACTGGTGACTGTGGTTGCTGGTGGCGTCACAGTTGCTTGTTCTGTGGTGGAAGTATCGGGCTCACTGGTGACTGTGGTTGCTGGTGGCGTCACAGTTGGTTCTTCTGTGGTAGAAGTATCGGGCTCACTGGTGACTGTAGTCGGTGGTGGCGTCACAGTCGGTGTGTCTTCAGTGGTAGAACTTTCAGGCTCACTAGTGACTGTGGTCGGCTGTGGCGTCACAGTTGGTTCTTCGGTGGTAAAAGTATCGGGCTCACTGGTGACTGTGGTTGCTGGTGGCGTCAAAGTTGTTTCTTCTGTGGTGGAAGTATCGGGCTCACTGGTGACTGTGGTTGCTGGTGGCGTCACAGTTGGTTCTTCTGTGGTGGAAGTATCGGGCTCACTGGTGACTGTGGTTGCTGGTGGCGTCACAGTTGGTTCTTCTGTGGTGGAAGTTTCGGGCTCACTGGTGACTGTGGTTGCTGGTGGCGTCAAAGTTGGTTCTTCGGTGGTAGAAGTATCGGGCTCACTGGTGACTGTGGTTGCTGGTGGCGTCAAAGTTGTTTCTTCTGTGGTGGAAGTATCGGGCTCACTGGTGACTGTGGTTGCTGGTGGCGTCACAGTTGGTTCTTCTGTGGTGGAAGTATCGGGCTCACTGGTGACTGTGGTTGCTGGTGGCGTCAAAGTTGTTTCTTCTGTGGTGGAAGTATCGGGCTCACTGGTGACTGTGGTTGCTGGTGGCGTCACAGTTGGTTCTTCTGTGGTGGAAGTATCGGGCTCACTGGTGACTGTTGTCGGTGGTAGCGTTACCGTTGGTGTATGTACTGTGGTAGAAGTGTCCGGTTCACTGGTGACTGTGGTTGCTGGTGGCGTCACAGTTGGTTCTTCTGTGGTGGAAGTATCGGGCTCACTGGTGACTGTGGTTGCTGGTGGCGTCACAGTTGGTTCTTCTGTGGTGGAAGTATCGGGCTCACTGGTGACTGTGGTTGCTGGTGGCGTCACAGTTGGTTGTTCTGTGGTGGAAGTATCGGGCTCACTGGTGACTGTGGTTGCTGGTGGCGTCACAGTTGGTTGTTCTGTGGTGGAAGTATCGGACTCACTGGTGACTGTGGTTGCTGGTGGCGTCACAGTTGGTTCTTCTGTGGTGAAAGTATCGGGCTCACTGGTGACTGTGGTTGCTGGTGTCGTCACAGTTGGTTCTTCTGTGGTGGAAGTATCGGGCTCACTGGTGACTGTGGTTGGTGGTGGCGTCACAGTCGGTGTGTCTTCAGTGGTAGAACTTTCAGGCTCACTAGTGACTGTGGTCGGTAGTTGCGTTACAGTCGGTGTATCTTCTGTGGTAGAACTGTCAGGCTCACTGGTGACTGTGGTTGGTGGTTGCGTTACAGTTGGCGTGTCTTCAGTGGTAGAACTATCGGGCTCACTGGTGACTGTGGTCGGTGGTGGCGTCATAGTTGGTATGTGTTCAGTGGTAGAACTATCGGATTCACTGGTGACTGTGGTTGCTGGTGGCGTCAAAGTTGGTTCTTCTGTGGTAGAAGTATCGGGCTCACTGGTGACTGTTGTCGGTGGTAGCGTTACCGTTGGTGTATGTACTGTGGTAGAAGTGTCCGGTTCACTGGTGACTGTGGTTGGTGGTGGCGTCACAGTCGGTGTGTCTTCAGTGGTAGAACTATCGGGTTCACTGGTGACTGTGGTCGGTGGTTGCGTTACAGTCGGTGTATCTTCTGTGGTAGAACTGTCAGGCTCACTGGTGACTGTGGTTGGTGGTTGCGTTACAGTTGGTGTATGTTCTGTGGTAGAAGTGTCCGGTTCACTGGTGACTGTGGTTGCTGGTGGCGTCACAGTTGCTTGTTCTGTGGTGGAAGTATCGGGCTCAGTGGTGACTGTGGTTGCTGGTGGCGTCACAGTTGGTTCTTCTGTGGTAGAAGTATCGGGCTCACTGGTGACTGTAGTCGGTGGTGGCGTCACAGTCGGTGTGTCTTCAGTGGTAGAACTTTCAGGCTCACTAGTGACTGTGGTCGGCTGTGGCGTCACAGTTGGTTCTTCGGTGGTAGAAGTATCAGGTTCACTGGTGACTGTGCTCGGTGGTGGCGTTACCGTTGGTGTGTGTTCTGTGGTAGAAGTGTCCGGTTCACTGGTGACTGTGGTTGCTGGTGGCGTCACAGTTGGTTCTTCTGTGGTGGAAGTTTCGGGCTCACTGGTGACTGTGGTTGCTGGTGGCGTCAAAGTTGGTTCTTCGGTGGTAGAAGTATCAGGTTCACTGGTGACTGTGGTCGGTGGTGGCGTTACCGTTGGTGTCTGTTCTGTGGTAGAAGTGTCCGGTTCACTGGTGACTGTGGTTGCTGGTGGCGTCACAGTTGGTTCTTCTGTGGTGGAAGTATCGGGCTCACTGGTGACTGTGGTTGCTGCTGGCGTCAAAGTTGTTTCTTCTGTGGTGGAAGTATCGGGCTCACTGGTGGCTGTGGTTGCTGGTGGCGTCAAAGTTGTTTCTTCTGTGGTGGAAGTATCGGGCTCACTGGTGACTGTGGTTGCTGGTGGCGTCACAGTTGGTTCTTCTGTGGTGGAAGTATCGGGCTCACTGGTGACTGTGGTTGCTGGTGGCGTCACAGTTGGTTCTTCTGTGGTAGAAGTATCGGGCTCACTGGTGACTGTAGTCGGTGGTGGCGTCACAGTCGGTGTGTCTTCAGTGGTAGAACTTTCAGGCTCACTAGTGACTGTGGTCGGCTGTGGCGTCACAGTTGGTTCTTCGGTGTTAGAAGTATCAGGTTCACTGGTGACTGTGGTCGGTGGTTGCGTTACCGTTGGTGTATGTTCTGTGGTAGAACTGTCAGGCTCACTGGTGACTGTGGTCGGTGGTGGCATCACAGTTGGTTCTTCGGTGGTAGAAGTATCGGGCTCACTGGTGACTGTGGTCATTGGTGGCGTCACAGTTGCTGTGTCTTCTGTAGTAGAACTGTCGGACTCACCGGTGACTGTGGTCGGTGGTGTCGTCACAATTGGGTCTTCTGTGGTGGAAGTATCGGGCTCACTGGTGACTGTTGTCTGTGGTGGTGTCATAGTTGGTGTGTCTTCAGTGGTGGAACTGTCGGGCTCACTGGTGACTGTGGTCGGTGGTGGAGTCACAGTTGCTTCTTCTGTGGTAGAACTGTCGGGCTCACTCACGACTGTGGTTGGTGGTGTCGTCAAAGTTGGTTCTTCTGTGGTTGTATGTGGCGGTTCGTTATATATTAGACACTTTTCTTCGTCCAATTCTCGCGGAATGTAACGAAATGCATCCACGTATACTTGGGGAATTCTTGTTCCCATTAATGTAATCTGAAAGAGGAAAGTTACAAAAATTAATCTCATTAAATAAATTTATAGCAAATCAATAAATTTCAGACATTTCCAATCATGCCAAATAAAATAGGAAACAAAATCTCTTCAAATTTGTAATAAGTATCTTATTATAGAAAACGAAAATCACGACAATATTTTAAGAATTTTCTTGCTTTTAATGTAAAAATAAGAATATACCTTTCATAAAAGGATCAAACTATAGTTTTGTTGATTGTTACGTGGATGGATCGTTAAAAATTTTGGGTAACGTCCTAAAAATATTTAAACTGGATTTTCTTTCGATTACATTGTGTGTTGTCATTTTGTGTCTTATTACTTTCTCGTACGTAGTATACAGGAAGACTTGTAATCGTCAAAAAAATGGACCTCGAGTTAACGGATTTATACTTTTTGGACCTCCCTGAGTCCAAAAAATTTTTTTTGGAATCACGTCTGTGTGTGTGTCTATGCGTTAGCACGATAACTCGAGCATGCTTTAACTTATTACAACCAGATTTAACATACGCGTATGACATCAAAATATAAGGTTTCTATCAACTTTTGAGCCGTCGATCATGAAAGTTAAGCAACCAAGTGCGACATTAAAATATAAGGTTTCTATTAACTTTTGAATCGTTTTCGGTATACGAAAAAGTCAAGGGGAGACCACTCTCGTTTTTTTATATCAAGTGACATTTGCTTCGGTTTCGGTAATAATTTAATCGTCTGTTAATTTTAAACTCACGTTTAGAAATTTGCCCTTAGACTGGAGTTCACGAACACATAAACAGGCGATTATTATTTAACCATCGATTTTGACATTTTATTGTATGGAAGAAATGTTAAAAACTAACGATTGATTTTTAATTGCTTCTTACGTCTTGGTGAACTCAAAAGAGACCTTAATTAGTGAATAAGGCTGGATCAACAAGACGTAAAACAAGTGATTATATAAGTTTTAGTGAACTCCAGCTTAACCAACATTTAAACAGGCGATTATTATTTAACTGACTGTTCTTGACATTTTATCGTATAGAAGAAATGTCCAAAGCTGACGGTTTACTTTTAATCGCTTTTTACGTCTTGGTGAACTCAAAAGAGACCTAAATTAGAGACTAAGGCTGGTGATCAACAAGTCGTAAAACAAGTGATTATCAACGCACATCCCAAACCACTGGACGGATCGGGTTGAAATTTGGCATGCAGGTAGATGTTATGACGTAAGCATCCGCTAAGAAAGGATTTTTGGAAATTCCACCCCTAAGGGGGTAAAATGTCCACGCGGACGAAGTCGCGGGCGGAAGCTAGTTTTATTATAATTATGGCAGAAATGTCAAAAACTGACGGTTTGCTTTTAATCACTAGTTGTACGTGTTGGTGAACTCAAGCCTTAGTAAAGATTTTATTGGCTAATGGCAGGTTTAAATAACATAAGTACCGATAGTTTCCATGGGTAACGGTAGAATTTTGACATAAATATTTTTTATGACTAGTAAGCGAAAGTGTAGAGGGTGTAGATATTCAAATCATTTAAGTAAAGTGTACATAGATAAGTTATTGAAACCGGCCATAAGCCGTATGAGGTAAACTACACGCTTAGACAATTAAATATGTTTTTCGTCGAATCACAAGGAATTTCGTACTTATGACAGTAAGCAGTGATAGGTTATGAGGAGGTCGATGAGTTCTTGTAGTAAAACACTTGTTGAGAGACTCTATTTTTAACTCATTGTACTGTACAATTGTTTGTTACTAAATACATTTTCCTCGACTTTGGCAAAATGCATATTTTTCATGTGTCGCAAACGCCATTATTTTAAAAGAAGAAGAATAAGATCTTCGTGTTCAATGGTTCGTAACGAAAGCTAACCTATCAAGTGCGCGTTCATTACTCGGTGACCGCAAAAAACTTTTCAACTCCATTTTCCCCCGTGATTTGGAAGGCAGGTAAACTGGTGGTTCCGGCCGCTGTCTAAGTCTAAAGAGAATTGTCGTTACCAAGGAGGATTGATGTCAGGCAGGCCGTAACTCATAGTAGGGGAGTTTCTCCCTAGTTCTTGTAATAACACGTGTTATTTTAAATAAAACAACTTTTACAGATTTAACTCGCGTGTAATTAGATTTTACATTTTGTTATTATTGCCCGACGTTTCGTAACACTTTTCAGCGTTCGTGGTCATGGGCAGTCATCCCGTGACCACGAACTTTTTATTTATAATGTGTAGTGTTCGCGCAAATCTAAGAGAACATTACGTGTTATTTTATTTATTTTTATAAAAAGGTCAAACCAATGACTTCAAATGTTGTGAGACTCCATTTTTAACTCGTACTACCGTACAATTTATTGTTATACTTACCTAAAATAAAGTTTTACTTGATGTTGGCTAAATGCGCAATATAACTAATTGTTGCGAAGCCATTAATTAAGAATATATAGTAAAGTAACTAATATTGTCAAAATTTGGTAGCGTGGTTTATATAAAAATTGATATTTTTTTAATTTATACTATTTATAGACGACTGTATTTTTAAATATCTAATATTTTGAATTTAATATAATACTTTTAAATGTGTTTTATACTTACAAACATAGTGTTGGTTGATGTGGTGAAGGAGGGTACATTTAAACGTAAAGTTCTCCAACCAGGTTCCGTCGCCACCTCCATTACAGAAGTAATAATGTCAAATAGTGTTTGTTGAAGGAATATTTGTAAATTCGATCCGGATTCCATAAATACATTTACTTCTATAACGCCATAGAACCCAGAGGGGAAATTAAATGACGAGATGCAACCGAACCCAGCAGTTGGTGTGATAAATGACTGACTTAAATTGTGTGGACTTTCAACATTAGTCGCATCGTAAGTAGAGACTTCCCATGATGGTAAGGACGCACATAATCCTTCTCCAGTTGTAAATAGCTCCAATCCTTCCTCGAAATTATAGGTCACACATTCTTCACAAACCACTGCAGTACATATCAACAATATTATTATTAGACATTTTCGTCGCGCCATTCCTACCCCACACTTGCTTACGGCGCTCCATAAAAATCTTTTACCCACAGTGAATGACAAAATCACTTTGATTGAGATTTAATTAAATCGACGCGTTATCAAAATACCTATACCTATATAATTTCGGTGGATAAGATATTACTTTCCTAAAACCGTGATAGCTTCTTATCTAAAATATTTAAATATCTAAAGACAATACGAAGTAATTATTGAAAAAGAAGTTTATTCTGACACATTTTATTATGACTTTTTCTTTTTCCCAACTAACTGACGAACAAGACTTCAGTCTGTTGCAGATAAACCTATCTTTCTTTCCTTTACTTGTAACCTTAAGTGAGTTGGTATTAATTATAACCTGCTAGCATTCGCCCGCGGCTTCTCTCGCGTCCATGTCGGTAAATTATAGCCTGTATGTCATTCTGATGTATGAGTTACATTGTTGTAAAGTTGAATTAAAATCCGTTCAGTATTTTTTGCGTAAAAGAGTAAAAAACACACATTCAGACATCCATCCACACATCAATACAAACTTTCACGTTTATAATATTAGTAGGATTTTTTTTTAAATCTTTTATTTTAACGATGCTTTAGTACACTCTAGGTCAAGGGGCAACTCGATTAATCATAGCTATTTCCTATTCTCGCTCATTATAAGAGTGTTTTATAAATAAATATATTAATATTGATTTCTAAGGGGCAGCCTTAATATTAAGTTAATACCACCATTTATTAAATTAATAAACGAAAGATATTTTTTCTTTAAAATCAAAACGACTATTTCTAAATCAAATGCCATATAAAAAGTTTGAAGGTTTTAACCTACGAATCAATGCCTATTTAATTGACATTGATGATATCGAAATCACTTTATTACTTCTCCACTTAAAGCTAAGATCTCAACATGACGCTGTCGTGGTGGAGTGGTCAGTATAGCTGGCTTCACACCAAGCGGTCCGGGTTCGAATCCTGGTAGCGGCAAATGTTTGTGTGACGAACACGAATGTTTGTTTGCGAGTCATGGTTGTTTATATATTTATTTAAGTTTATTTATAAAAATATCTAAAATTATTATGTATATTAAAAAAAATCCGTTATCTAGTATCCGTAACACAAGTTCTTAACGATACTTACTTCGGGCTAGATAATTGGTGTGAGCGTGAAAATATATTATTATTATTATTATTATTATTATAGTTTCCTGAAAATTTCGATACTTAAAAACAAAAAAATAAATTATTTTTAAATCAAAAAACCGCCTTCAAAACTAAAAACGGAGAAATAAAAATATTGTTAAAAAAAATAAAGTTTTTTTGAGGTCGGCGCCAACCTCAATATTTGTAATAAACGTTGTTTCTTTAAAATTTTCGTAAATTTACATTTTTTGACGTTTTTAGTTTTAAAGCCAGTTTTTTATTTAAAAATAATTTTGTAATAACATATTCAACCTAGGACCAACATTGGTCCTAGTATTCAATTCAACCATGTTCTTGCAAATAAATATTATTATTATTCCATGTCGGTCACACCGTATTGTGACACATAAATGTATAAATTTTTTGAAACCATAATATAGACACTACAGGACCAGGGTCGGCGAACGCACTGACCAAGGTAAAATAATTTAGCAGATAATTGTTTATTGACTTCAAGATTTTTCGGAATTTCTTTATAGATGCAAATACAAGGAAAAGTAATTATGATGTCAAAATATTTGAATGCAAATTTATGATCCTGATAAGCTTGCATAAAGTTACTGCTGTTATAAAAATAAAGGGGCATTTCCACTGATGCATAAACAGGCATAAAATGATGAGTGTCTTTTACCGTGCTTATGCTAACGACAGTGTTCGGTGGCTGTTCTGCCATACTCAACGCTGTTCAGTCACAGTCAGCGCTGTTCAGTCGCGTTTAGAACTTTGTTAATAAATAGGTATAGTTCCAGACGCTAACGAACGAACGTTCGCCGCTGTTTCGCAGTTTGTTCTTTAAATTTCTTTCTTACATTCTACATACACCGTGATTTTTAACCGTTTTAATTATTGAAAGCTGTGAAAGTGCCAGTCGCGTAAAAATATCATTTGTTCCATACAAAAGTGCAATACCTACGTAACCAATAGAACAGCTGACTTATTTTAATTTCGATGTTGGTCCCATAGCAAGAGTTGTCTGTATTGACGAGCGCTTTCACACTTTGAAGTAACTAAAACTATTAAAAATCACGGTTAATGGTAGGCTTTACTTTGCGTAAGTACACATTCTACGCATTAGTGGAATTGCGCCTTATTATTGGCTAATGCTTATTTATTAGTAATAATAATAGAGGAAAGGAAGGTAATTTGGGATAGCAGGGTTTCACAGAAACTAGTGACGTCAATTTTTATGCCCGAAAAATGTGAAAAAGAGATGTCATTTATTTAAGTGTTTCTATGGTTTGTGAGCTGCATTTACGTATACTATACTGCCAAATTAGGCTTTATGTGTAACCAAATTTTACCTAAGATTCTTCTTATATATTATATATATTATATAATATATATTATGTGATAATATTATGTGAGCCAATATGGACCCCCACGGTATACTACGTACGATTACGCGTGTCTATTCGTTCGAAGTAAACGTACCTGTTTGTTGATAAAAAGTGGCTTTATCATGGTTATTTTGGAAGTCTGTTGGAAACTCCCTTACTTTTGCATGTTTTTACAATTTGATATATGAAATTAAATGTTTGCTTTATTATCAAAAATGCCCGTCGGTCGGTTAACGTTAAACCTAAGTCGCTCAACAAACCGAAAAGTGTAACAACGTATCTTGTCAAGATATGCCGAAAAACCAGGTAAATAATCTAAGCGAAAAACTATGTAATAGTTTTGCGGAATGGTATTTGCATCCACTGTATGCATAATAGTAAATAAATTTATAAAATCTAATTTGATAGGTCATATAATATAATATCAGTTTGTGAATTAAACATGTCATGCACGTGACGATGTGACTAATATATCTATATTGTCACATTGAACTTATAATATAATAATAATAATATAATATATAATAATATTATTATTATTATTATATATTATATTATTATTATTATTATATATTTTCATGCTCACACCAATTATCTAGCCCGAAGTAAGTATCATTAAGAACTTGTGTTACGGATACTAGATAACGGACATTTTTTTAATATACATAATAATTCAGATATTTTTATAAATAAACTTAAATAAATATATAAACAACCATGACTCGCAAACAAATATTCGTGTTCGTCACACAAATATTTGCCGCTACCAGGATTCGAACCCAGACCGCTTGATGTGTAGGCAGCTATACTGACCACTCCACCACGACGGACGAATATGTTGTTGAATCGATAAATTAATTTAAAGTTATGTTTAATTTAAAAACTATATCACAATTACATTCAGATTTAAAGAAAAAATCAGAAAAAGAACATTTCTTCAGTGACAATAATAATTAAATCAAGGTTATGTGGTCAAAGTATGTATTTCGTGAGGTTTGCTAACTAAAAAGGCATACAGTACGTAAAAATCACAACGATCGATCAATTATATTGTAATCAGTGTCTAAGATAAGATAGTAACAATCTAACTGACATAAACATAAAAACTAACTCTGAGTATGTAAAATAAAATTACATGGAACGTGAAGTTAGGCACATACCAAAGCGATTGCAAGCGTATTATTACTCCAAGACTTATTTTAATTAGTCGTTAACTAACCGCATACGGGGAATCCCCGAACTGGGTACAACGACTAAGGGTCAGCGCAGACAGTGAAGAATAATTCTCGCGCGGTCTCAGGCATTCTATTTACGACTCACCTTTCTGGGTTACCGTGTGGTTACCGTATACTGTATTTATGCTTGTTTGCAACAAAAGTTTAGTGTCAACTATCACGGACTAAGATATGATTATTATTGCGCTTTTAGCGGAAGAAGAAAAGAAAGAATATCTATACATCCTAATTAATATTACCTATAAATGCGAAAGTGACTTTGTTACGCCTTCACACCCAAACCACAGAACCGATTTTAAAAATTCTTTCATCAAAAGAAAGCTATTTTATCAGGGAGTAAAATGGATGTCTTTTTTTTTTAATTAGATATGGTTACGAAAATTACAATAATGAAGTCATTATTTGACGTAAAAAAAAAACCGCCTTCAAAACTAAAAACGGGAGAAATAAAAATTTTGTTTATAAAAATCTAAATGTTTTTTGAGGTCGGTCCCAAATACAAGTGACAAAGTTTATTACAAATATTGAGGTTGGGACCGACCTCAAAAAACATTTAGATTTTTATAAACAAAATTTTTATTTCTCCCGTTTTTAGTTTTGAAGGCGGTTTTTTTTATATAATTTTTTTTTTCTGCTTTTTAGTGTTTTAAGTATAGAAATATTCAGGAAACTACCTCAAGATGTTTTAGACACACAAGTGATAAAATTACGATATCATCAATGTCAATTAAATAGGCATTATCAGGGATAACTCAAAAACTACTTGTCAGATGTCGATAAAATTTAAATGGGACCCCATGACAAGCACTAGCTTCCAAAAGTCAAAAGAATCTTAAAAATCGGTCCACCCAGTTACGAGTTATAAGGTAACAAACATTAAAAAAAAAAAACATACAGTCCAATTGATAACCTCCTCCTTTTTTGAAGTCGGTGAAAAACAAATTGACAGGCGAATTTGTTATTTGTTAGACAACTTCTTTAGTTAGTATGGAGATCCCTTTGACACTTTATTTGATGTGCGCAGCGTGCGCTGCACTTTTGTTATTTGTTACAAAATTGTGGTTACTATGGATAAAAAATTTCATTTCATTTCATTTTGTGGCCCCACCAATTTTGTCCCACCAGACTCGTAGCCCCACAAAGTTAGGGTTCGTGGTCCCACTACAAGTCCCACTGAAGGTGGCATTTAAGATTCATGAGTCGTAGTCCCACCCCGTCTCATAGAAGTAAGTCGAAAAAATAAATGAATATTGAAAAAGAAAAAAAAAATTCTTTTCTTTTCTATTTAATTATAGTAGTGGGACCACAAACAATTCTATATTACTATGACTGGTGGTCTCACTGCTTAGAGTCATAGTGTTGAAGATTAGTGGGACCACGAGTAACAGTGGGACAAAATTAGTGAGACCATGAGTCAAAAATCGCGAATTCATACGCGAGAATATTTTTTCGAAATTAAAAATAAAGATAGCCAGTCTCTTCAATGTGGGTTCAGGATGAAGCTTGCTTCCATTCAGCCTCATCACCTCTTACCATCGGGTGATATGAAGCGCAAGAGTTTCTCTGTTAAAGAAAAAAAAAACTTTTTTTGTGTCGGGGACGTCAAATGCATTTGTGCATCGTCCCTGCGGGGTGGTGCCAACCGCAGGGGATATGTGGGACTCGAGGTAAAGGCGTTCCCTCCATACCCACTAAACATCCTCCCCGGCCTGACCTCCAGTGCGCTATTGCGGGACGGCTCGGGATCTGCGCAGTGAGCGCAACTACACCGAGACCGTCCCAACGCTGCCCGTCTAGGCACTCCTTGTGCACCAATTGGTGGCCAGCAGCCCACAGGGGCTACCGACTAACGCCAGCCCCTGTGAGCCGCTGGCCGACGCCGGCCTTATAGGCCGCCTCCTTACCGACGGCTGCTCGACCTGACGTGTCCTCCTGACGAGGACACCGGGAGCAGCCATCGGACCGCACCCGAGGTCATCGGGCGCGGCCGTGGCCCTGAAAAGGGCCGTCCGGAACTAGCCATGGTGGGAAAACAAAAACAACTCGACGATGGCATGTGACTTCGAATGCCAAGCGGAGACACTTGGCATCAAAAGCCACGCACCCGCCGAGAAATTTTCTCCACCACGTTACCAGGATCCGCCACGAGGAGACTTCCAAAAGAAAAAAAAAACCTACAAGTTTATATGGAACCCTTCCCCATTCTTTACAGTTCTAATCCTCATGAATGGTGTATAGGAACCGTTTTATAGTTCTTCTGAGTCACAATAGAACTCCGCCTAGTTCGCCGTTGACCCTTTTTTTGACAGGGAGGTCAAAGGCATTTACGCAACGTCCCCGCGGGGTGGTACCAACCGCAGGGGATATGTGGGACTCGAGGTAAAGGCGTTCCCTCCATACCCACTAAACATCCCCCCCGGCCTGACCATCAGTGCGCTATTACGGGACGGCTCAGGATCTGCGCACGTGAGCGCAACTACACCGAGACTGTCCCAACGCTGACCGTCTAGGCACTCCTTGTGCACCAATTAGTGGCGGTTGCTCGACGTAGCGCGTCCTCCTGACGAGGACACCGGGTGCAAATATCGGACCGCACCCGGGGGACTTCGGGCGTGGTCGTGGCCCTGAAAAGGGCCTTCCGGAACCAGCTGTGGTGGGAAAACAAAAACAACTCGATGATGGCATGTGGCTTCGAAAGCCAAGGGAACACACTTGACATCAAAAGCCACACACCCGCTGAGAAAGTTTCCCCACCACGTTACCAGGGTCCGCTACCAGGAGGCTTCCGGACGTGGACCCCATCTTGTCCTGACCAAGGCAAGAATTGCTTTGTTTTAAAATCAATTAATGCGTTTTTTATTCATGCTCGCCACATTGACGTGAAAGGACTATGAACCAGAAATTTTTGGACAAGCTACGGATCACTCGCTCGATGTCAAATTTCCTTATCTACAATCCACAGGGAGCCACATTTTCTAATAAAATAAAAATGGTTTTGTGTTCAAACTGTGTTAGCACCTTTTAAGGTTGAGTAGTAAATATGGATCCTGCGGGACGAAACTATAACTTTGAAATGCAACAGCACTATCGTAGGGGAGGGTACCAATATAAGAACAACTTCTTTGTACATATATATGTTACCGGCCAAACCCGAATTTAGGATAAGCTAGTTTTAGGCCTAGGCCAAACCAATTAGTCCTTTATGCGATTTGGAGATATCCAGTGTCTTATGCACCTACCATGGCTGAGTGATGGGTAGGTTAGGATTATTTTTTTTATGACCAGGCGGAGTGTGCAGTTTTTTTGGGAGAGTCTTGTCTTTTATGCACCTACATGGCTGAGTGATGGGTTGAACTAGTTTGGCTTAGGGAAAACTAATTTATCCTAAAATCGGGTTTGGCCTGTAACATATACATACTATGTGCCACATGTCAACAACGAATGTTTTCGTATTTCGGCCGCAGATGCGAAGAAAGCTTGGAAAAACTGATTGTGGAACACCGAAGGTAAAAGACTCGGAACCGTATCGCCTTTTTTTACCCGACTGCAAGGAAAGGGTTATGTTTTTCGCGCGTACCTTGTACGTATATTTGTAATATTCTTTTACCTCATATCTTTCAAACGGCTGAACGGATTTCTTTAATTCAGGTATCGTTAGATTTGTCTTGACAGCCCAAGTATTCTTTGATAGTAAAAACAGGTGATGCGCTACTGTGCGTAGTCGTTTAGTAGACGCTGTTCCGAAGCGTTCAAAGTATAGAAGAGGTGATGCGGTATGGTGCGTAGTCGTTTCGTAGCCGCTGTTCCGTAGCGTTAATAGTAAAACAGAGGCGATGCGCTACGGTGCGTAGTCGTTTCGTAGGCGCTGTTCCGTAGCGTTAATAGTAAAAAACAGGCGATGCGCTACGGTGCGTAGTCGTTTCGTAGACGCTGCTCCGTAGCGTTGACAGTAAAAAAGAGGCGATGCGTTACGGTTCGTAGCCGCTGTTCCGAAGCGTCGATAGTAAAAAATTGGCGATGCGCTACGGTTCGTAGTGTTTCGTAGAGGCTGTTCTGTAGCGTTGATAGTAAAAAAAGGCGATCCGCTACGGTGTGTAGTCGTTTCATAGCCACTGTACCGTAGCTATGATAGTAAAAAATAGGCGATGCGCTACGGTGCGTAGTCGTTTCGTTAAAAAAAACCGGCCAAGAGCGAGTCGGACTCGCACACCGAGGGTTCCACCGTACAAACGTAGCGGTTTACAATTTATGACGTATTAAATCAAATTCTGAGTTCACGGGAAGTACCTTGTAGGTTTTGATTCCCTAGCGTGTGACGGAAATTCGTCTAAGGTGTCGGTATAAACTGCTGTATCTTTTGATCGCGTTAACTTAGAAGTTTGATTTTTTCACTGCTTAAAGGACAATAGACCTAGGTATTTGGTATAAATTTCAATTTGATACCTTTATTCGTTCGTGAGAAATAAGGTAGTAAGTTTCATTTTATTAAAATATTTTTATTATATTGTTAGCAGAAATGAAGAATGAATCGTTGCGAATCATGACGTCACCACAACGCCGCCATAAAAGTAATCGTTAGTTCGCTCTCAGCCCATTTGCTTGTCGGACGTTGTAGAGTGAGGTCGGTTGAAGTGGTAATCGATGTGATTTGCAGTGACTCATTTATTTCATCATTATTATTCGGTTATTGTGTAAAGAGTTGTTTTCTGTGCAATTGCTTGTTACTTGTTGTGAAAATCTAATTGAAAGTAAAATTGTTTTAAGTTACGATGATAATTCTTTATTTTTATTTTATTCCATTCCTGATTCCTAAAATCAGAAGTGGGATAATACTTCCTACGCCTACATTAGAGGTTTTTTAAGTTTAAAAGAGAAAATAACAAGCGGTTGCAGGGATTCGATTTGTTATGCCGCTACCGTCACAAAATCGGAAAATACGCCACCGCGCCATGAGATTAAGCGTGGTATGTACAAGCAAATCACATCGACACCATCATAGATCTCGTTCTTGTAGTCGTGGGTCGCGCTCACGGATGTCTAGGAGTGAAAATCTTTCACGGTTCCGTAGGAGTGATACTCGTGTGTCTACTCGGCACGTAGAATGTAGTTCGCAGTCTCAACGGAGCGCGTCTCGATACAGTAGATTCCATACCTACTCATTCGCGACTTCGTCACAACAGAACCGATTTACATCATCATAGTGACCGTCGCGGGTCACGTGTAACGATTCGATGGCGGAGACGTTAAGCGCGATAGTGTCTACACTAAATGCCATTGGGGAAAATACGGCGAGTGTAACGCCAACCCCGTCTGACCGTGTTCGCGTTAGATATACTCCGAATGTAACGCCAAACCCGCTGACCGTGCTCGTGTTAGACATATTGCGAGTGTACCGCCAAACCCGTCTGACCGTGTTCGGGTTAGAAGTACTGCGAGTGTACCGCTAAACCCGTCTGCACGGGTTCGTGTTAGAAATATTGCGAGTGTAACGCCAAACCCATCTGACCGTGTTCGGGTTAGAAATACTGTGAGTGTACCGCTAAACACGTCTGAAGTACTAAGAATGTAACGCCAAACTCGTCTGATCATGTTAGTGTTAGTCCTACCCCCGATGCGAGGACAGCAACCTAATCGCAGCGCAGGTGCTTGCCGATGCTAGCATTAAATAAAGCAAGGTGCCACAGTAACTTTGTATCTAACTTTGGTCTATCGTCTATCAATTACTTTGATGCGAGGAGGTAGAACGCACAAAATTGGCTAACGGTTGGTATGATTTAGTGTCTTGCTGGAGTTTCTCATTGTCTAAAACGAGACGCCAAAACCTAGTTACGTGAATGGTCAACCAACGACCACATAATGGTAAAATTTCGTGAGAGTTTAAGTCTATGTGTCATAAAATTGTTCAGGCGCAAATACTTTTTAAGGTTATGAACACAACGTCCGACAAATTTCCGACATACGCCGAGTACGCGCGTCGATCTCTGCTTTGTTTGCGTATGGTTTGGGGTTTGAGTGAGGATCTGATGGTTCGAGTGGTGATGCGTGGTGTTGATGACGCCCAGGTGGGGGTGGCGGCCGCAGGTGCCGGCTTGGCTACGGAAGGCATTGTTTCGTTTCTGGCCATTTGTGTCAAGCCTAGCCGCAGCAAATTCGCCGGCCATGCACCACCATGCTAGTGCTTTTGGGAAGCGCCACACTACGCCACTAGATTTCTAGTGCAACTGCGATCGGACTAAACATTTAAGTGTCAAGTGTACCAAAAAAAATATTGAGGAAATGAAATGAAATGAAAGGGCTCTTTATTTGAATGGACTTTGCTAAGTACTTTTGGATCGTCAAAAGCCCTACCACCATTTCGACCAAGGATACAGGTAGCTCAAAAATTAGGTACTTGTTCTTTGTGTAAAAAGACAGGTTACAAGGAAAGTGATTGTGTTGCCAAGGCTCGCTCACAGGGGCGTAATACTAATCAACGCACAGTTAATTTGTGTAATGAGTTAAATAATTCTTCAAAAATATTGACACATCCACAACAGTTATTCAGGGTACACCTGTGGACGTTTTGATAGATAGTGGCGAGCGCGATTTCCCTGATATGCGATTGGGCTCTCACTTTTCTTCTATTCTATTCTATTCTTGATTGATGGCGTCCCGATGCATTTACGTTGCGCGTTTTACCAATGTCGAGTGAGGGAGTGATTAAGTAACTAAGAATTGTACGGTAGATTTGAGTTGGAAGTGGAGTCTCTCAACACGTGTTTTTGCAACGAGAACTCGGGAGAAACTCATACACTTTTGCAGATTTAGCTCGCGAATGTGTCACACTTACAGTGGAATTCAGTAACTTTGCTTTCGATATTGAATTTATGGTTGTACCCGCAACTTGTATGAATACACCGATTATTATCATAACTGACGTTCTCAATAGAGATGGTGTAATGCGATGTATTACCTACCGAGGTGGAGTATCTGAGCCGAGTTAGGCCGAGCGTCTGACAGATGGAGGCGCAGAGCGGGTGCGCTAGTTCCTGAGCTGCGTGGCCGGGTCCGTCGCAGTCTGCGTGCTGACCTACCCGGCAGTCGCGCACCCTCCACTTGCGTGCCTCTGCCTGCGCGCCCTGCTTGCGCGCCCTACCTGCGCGCCCTACCTGCGCGCCCTGCATGCGCGCCCTGCTTGCGCGCCCTACCTGCGTGCCCTGCATGCGCGCCCTGCTTGCGCGCCCTACCTGCGCGCCCTGATTGCGCCTTACAGACATATCTTTCGATATATGTTGGGTTTCGAATTTGTATCCATATCCATTGATATGTGTTGGACTTTGGTCCTGCAATCTCGTATGGCTTAGCCTTGTACGTAGAATTGTGAGAATAAGCGATGTGTGTGGTCGATGAAGCTTGTAATAAGATGATTGTTAGTGAAGTAGAAGAAGTTAAGAAATAGCATCGTGTGTATCATTGAAAGAGGGCCTTGATTGTGTGAGGAATGAAAGAACAGGCAACTTTACAAAAAAGTTTTGTTTTTGTGTTCATGTTGTTTCTCATCGACAGATTCCGAAGCTGAAGACAATGATGACACCGGTGCTGAGCCCTGGTCTGCTCAGGTTGACCCTGTTGAGGTCTTCCATGAAGATATCTTGTGAAATGCGGCCGAGGACGGCGCATGATCAGGATAGGCCGTGTTAGCAGAAATGAAGAATGAATCGTTGCGAATCATGACGTCACCACAACGCCGCCATAAAAGTAATCGTTAGTTCGCTCTCAGCCCATTTGCTTGTCGGACGTTGTAGAGTGAGGTCGGTTGAAGTGGTAATCGATGTGATTTGCAGTGACTCATTTATTTCATCATTATTATTCGGTTATTGTGTAAAGAGTTGTTTTCTGTGCAATTGCTTGTTACTTGTTGTGAAAATCTAATTGAAAGTAAAATTGTTTTAAGTTACGATGATAATTCTTTATTTTTATTTTATTCCATTCCTGATTCCTAAAAATATTATATAACTAAAAAATGTGATTTTCGCATTTTTTCCTATATTTGCATTATATGACAATGCTTCATGCCAAATTTCAAGATTCTGAGTTTACGGGAAGTATCCTGTAGGTTTTGATTCCTTTGCGAGTGTCGGAAATTTGTTGAAAATATTGACATAATCGGCTGTATCTTTTGATTGGCTTAGCTTAGAAGTTTGATATTTTCACAGCTTAAAGGGACAATAGACCTAGGTATTTGGTATAAATTTCAATTTGATACCTTTATTCGTTCGTGAGAAATAAGGTAGTAAGTTTCATTTTATTAAAATATTTTTATTATATTATATAACTAAAAAAATGTGATTTTCGCAATTTTTCCTATATTTGCATTATATGGCAATGCTTCATGCCAAATTTCAAGATTCTGAGTTTACGGGAAGTATCCTGTAGGTTTTGATTCCTTTGCGAGTGTCGGAAATTTGTTGAAAATATCGACATAATCGGCTGTATCTTTTGATTGGCTTGGCTTAGAAGTTTGATATTTTCACAGCTTAAAGGGACAATAGACCTGAGTATTTCATGTGAATTTCAGCTTGATACGTCCACGCGTTCTTGAGATAAAGGGTCTTGACAGACAGACAGGCAGACAGACGGACGACAAAGTGATCCTATAAGGGTTCCGTTTTTTCCTTTTGAGGTACGGAACCCTAAAAAGAGGCGTTCCCTTTACGAGCTAATAAGTTTACCACGACTTTTACTCGACACCGCGCGAGGAATCCCTTGCTGCGTTGGTCTGCACGGGGTTCAGGATCCTACGGGATAAGAAGTGACCAGGAACTACTCCTATCAACTACCTATTACGTATTTTTTGTTTTTGAAATCTTTTCTCCTTAATTAGTTGTTATGAAAGATGTAACACTGCTGGTTCAATGCGGATTAGAAATACCTCTCTTTTTTACCTAACGTCTATTTTACTGTACACATATTTCAGTAAACTTGTTCATCTACAAATCTCAAACATTGCCATAAATTACACTTTTAACGACCCCGCTTGTACTAAATCTACAACATCCATAAAATAGTTGAAAGAACGAGAGCGTAACATTTAACCAATCGACAATTTTGGATAGGTACTTCAATCATAGGAAATTATCTAAAGGTGACGTTAAGATTTATAACTAATTAATACATAATTTTACTGATAAACCCTTCTTTCCACTTTTTTTTTAATAAAAAACGTCAAGTAAATGACTCCATTCCACTTGATGGTAAGCAGCAGTGGATCCAAATGTGAAGGTAGCTAGCGCGAGAGATAAACTACTTGAACCTGCTAGGGTCTCATAGATACAGATTATTGTATTGGATCCCTTGTGTCTTGCGGGCTCACGAATACTTGGTGTTATAGTTGACCCTATTGTGTGTTGTTTTAATTTTATGTATTGATATTATTAAACATTGTACTGTGCATAATACTTTTTTTCGCATTATAAAATTACTTAAATTAATTAAACATAATATTCGATTTTAGCATTATAAAAATCGTGATGTCATAAAGAACAGCTTTAATATAGGTAGGTACTATTCATCGGTAAAATAAGCTGGAAAATCTTCATACTACATATTATAAGATAACATATAAACAGACAAATATTTTATTATTTATTTACGAAGAGAAATAACCATAATTTATTTTCTATCTCATGTAGAGTAAAATAAAGTATTGCCAAAAACAAATTAAATAAGACCATTTCTTTTGTATTTTGAATTTATTATCTAGTTTGTAACGTTTATTGAACTTAATTTTGTAAATCACATTTACTTGGCAACCCAGTTTTAAAATTTGTCCAAAATTAATGCGAGACAATGATAACTATGGAAATCAAGGTAATTCATTATTTATCAACAAAAATCAAATCTTTTATTATCGCCGTGAAATCAATTTTAAATACTTAATATGATAAATATAATGTTTTCTTAGATTTGCGCGAGCACTACACATTATAAATAAAACAACTTTTACGGATTTAACTAGCGTGTAATTAGATTTTACATGATGTTATTATTGCCCGGCGTTTCGTAACACTTTTCAGCGTTCGTGGTCACGGGATGACTAAAGATGTAGGTTGTCATATTTTATGAAATAGTTAAATCTACCATCACTTTAATTATTAATTTGGAGTGTTCCGTTTTACGCAAACGGAGCTCACGGTGTCATTAGGTCTTGCTGTGTGGTGGTTTGCGTGAGTTTTAATAATTTTAATTACTGGATCCCAAGCAGGTGGTACGGCCCAACCATCTTCTCTATTGAATTTTGGGTGTTTCTTTATTTCAATAGCCTCGCGCAACATCCTAGGGATGTATCGACGTTCCTTGGCGTTGTCTTGTTTATCGAACCTTATATAATGATTGAGCCCTTCTAGCGTATGTTCACACACTGCAGGCTTCGTTTTGCGCCTAAGTTTTATGTCAACTATATGGTCCTTCACCCGGGTACCTATGCTTCTCTTTGTTTGTCCTATGTACGAGAGCTCGCAATCACAGTCCAACTTGTATATACCTGCATCTTGAAAGGGTATATTACACTTGACGGGTCGTAGAAATTGGTTAATCTTCTTTAGTGGCTTAAAGTAAGTCTTAATTGAAGCTCGCTTCAAGATGTTCCCAATCTTGTCTGTGGCTCCTTTCAGGTATGGTAAGACTGCAGGTTAACGCTCAACTGTGGCTGCTTTTACTCGGCGTGGGTGAGGTGGTCTTGGTACTTGCAGTTTATTTGCTTGCAGTACATGCTTAACATGAGTAGGCTCGCCAGAAAGATGTTTGTTGTTACAGATGCCGTGTGGTCTCTGAAACAAAGATTCCCTACAGTAGCATGCAAGATGACTAGGATGGTGGTAAAAGTCACCATTGAGGTATCTGTCTGTATGTGTTGCTTTTCTATACACATGGCTTAGACTATGATCAGGATTCCTAACAACCAAAACATCTAATAATGCTAGTTTATTATCTGCCTCTAGCTCCATAGTAAATTGAATTTTAGGGTTTATGGAGTAAGGATGGTTAGGAAATGCTGAAACCTTATCGGTTGGTAATATTGCCCTACCTACCCTTTCAAGATGCAGGTATATACAAGTTGAACTGTGATTGCGGGCTCACGTACATAGGACAAACAAAGAGAAGCATAGGTACAGAAAATAATTAAAACTCAAGCAAACCACCACACAGCAAGACCTAATGATACCGTGAGCTCCGGTTGCGTAAAACGGAACACTGTAAATTAATAATTAAAGTGACGGTATATTTAACTATTTCATAAAATATGACAACCTACATGTTTTGTCATCCCATGACCACCAACGGTGAAAAGTGTTATGAAACATCGGGCTATAATAACATCATGTAAAATCTAATTACACGCGAGTTAAATCCGTAAAAGTTGTTTTATTTATAATGATAATTATATCCATTTACATTTAATTTTTATTTTTATAAATTAAAGAAAACAGTTACAAAAAGTTTTACATTAAACGGTGTGAAAAAAAACCAATTTTAGTTTGTCCGCACACCGGAATTCACCATCGCGCATTCATAGTTTTATATTATAATCCAAATACAAACCGAAACAAGAATAAAATAAAAGGAAAGAAGTTTAGTCATTATGACTAAAATACAAATTTACCATTTTACCTACAATAAACATATCTTCAACATTATGTGCGAGTCCACACGGGGTGAAAAAAAATAACAAATCAATAAATTTTCGTCAATTATAGATTCACTTGGTTAATTGATATTAATGACAAAAAGTATTGCTTTAATTTTAATATTCAACCTAGTGATTTATGTTTTTAATGCTTCTGGAAGATGATTTATGTTATTTTATGGTGACATGCATTACATGATATTTTATTGTTACATGCATTACACAAATTAGATTTTTATTATCAGTTCAATGCAACACTGTATTGTAACCACAAAATTTATGAAAATAGTGTATCAAATTGACTTGTATATAACGTTATTACCAAGGTCACATGTTACCAATTGTGTAAAAAGATACTCCACTAGGACTGAATATCGAAGTATGAAGTATTGATGTATGTTAATTCTAAAGTGTAGTACGATGTACGCCAGTTCGAAAGTTTCTTTCGCGTTATCCGCGATGATTGCAGTAAACATTGCAATAGTCATGCAATAGCCATGTGACGCCGGCAGAGTGGAATAACATCACCCCATATCCTTGGTACCTCAATTTAAACACTCATTCCTCCAATGGGTGTCGTAGAAGGCGACTAATGGATCAGCAAAAGTCTACTAATCCGCATTGGGCAAGCGTGGTGGACTTAAACCCCCTCGATGACAAGGAGAGGCCTTGTGTCCCAGCAGTGGTTCGAATTATAAAGACTATTATGACGATAATGATTGCAATCGTATCACAGATACGCTGCTGCAGTAGCGTCTGCTACCACAGAACATTAGATAATTCTCTCTATTTTTTGTGGCTGCTAAGATACACATAGTCATATTATTGTTGTAATTACTTTTCCATAGTTTGTTGTTTTAACCCCGTTTTCCACCGCCAAAGAGGAGTGAATTAGGGATAACTAGCGGAGCGGCCTCCGTGTACATAAAATAGGTTTGCTTTTCCACCGAGAAAGAGTTGGGGAGTATTGATTTCCACCACCAAAGAGGAATGAGCGTAAGAAAAGAGCTGGCAACCTGAACTGAAAATGAAAAATGAATTTTGATTTCCACAGCGTGCGAGCTCACCGGGCTCAGCGGGCCGGGGTGCGTGGGGCGGCTACCGAGCGAGTCATTTTGAAATTAGATGGCGAGAACGCAGCGGATACATTTTTACTCTTTCAACATTTTCGCTCATCTCTTTCTGGGAGGAAACATTACCATGTCAAATTCGATTGCGAGTTGAAAGGACTCATTAATGAGTTCGCTCCGCTCTCTAGAGATGAGTGAGCTCATTTTTACTCTTTTTGCCATTTTTGTCATTTTCGCTCCACTAAACAGATGTATGCATTTTTGTATTGCGAGGTAAAGGGAGTCATTAATGGGCTCGCTCCGTTCGTGGTGGAAGACCATAACTTGACTAAGACTATAACTTGCACTATTATATATTTAATACCTACTTCTTCAAGGTCTGTTTTACAGGTTCTAAGTCCTTTTTTTCTTACTCGTCTTCTTCGTGTGGTTAGCCTGGAGGAGGTCTATGACGCCGCGGTCGTGGGTTATTCGCAATAATAATAATAATATCATTTATTCTCTCGCCACAATAATCAGTACAGGTTCTTATATCTATGCTATACTAATATTTAGTAATGTTAGGTACAACAGATTATTGCGGGAGACTGATGCCTAATCTAAGCTAGAGCTTGTATTTCAGGTCATCAGGACTCACCCCAAATATTTTATTGTATACATTATAGGAGCATACACAACTTATTCGTTCCTTAGTTTAATTAAGCAAAGGAAGATGAAATGATCACAAAAGCTAAGTTACTGATTGCGTGGGGTACTTAGATGGGTGATCGAAAAGTTTTCATCTCGACTTTCTCCCTGCCGTCAAAAGATAGCAGACCATAAAAAAACAAATCACGTCAGAAGTCAGAAATGGCGAGTTGTAAAATCCAGACACCAGATTCTAAGTAAGTTTTGACAAGTATAAAAAAACTTTTAAGTTGTCTGCCAGATGTCTCCTAATCTGAGCATGTGAAACCGGTTGTTAATAGGAAACCCAAGATTAGGGCATGAAACAGAGGTATTATTATATTTTTGCCCATGGAAAAGAAGTTACTCATTGACTCTCTGATCAGGAGATAGGAGAAGAGGGTGTGTGGCACTTCCAAGCTGATGTGTGCCTGTTTTATCCACCAAAACCTGCGGTGGTTTGATACGCTGTTATTATTGTAGCTGATCTGAAGGTTGCTCGCCGCACAACTAAAATCACAGTAGGTAGTGCAAATGCACCACCACCACACCATGCAGTTCCGAACGTTGCGTTCATCACAACAAGCTCACGACTTGCCTGGTATAAGCAGTATCCGTAGCCTATAGATGCTTGCAACACCGACGTTGCACTCTTATTACCTTAGTCTCCTTATCTACTCCGTGGAGCTCCTCCACATGCCTCCAATTCAATTGAATAAGACTGTAATCGCTTTAGTTGCAGCTACGATTGACTTAGAGCAGGGTTACTTAATTTGGGGTCCACGGATCCTGGTGAAGCGTGTAAATAGCTACCATATGTGGGGAGAATTTCGGCAACTTCTGATGGAATGGCGAATTTAATATTTCACCACGGCTAAGGACTGTACATCAACAATTCAGGCACATAGGTCAGATAAAGTAATCTACGACTCACCCGATGCTTTATCGATCATCAGCCTTTAGACCTAAAAATGTAGGCACAGCCGCTGCACGCAATAGTCCTGCGATTTTATGTGATCAGTCCCACAGTTACACCAAATACAATACAAAGTCACCAATTATAATTTACAATTATAGTTTTCTCACGAGCGAAGTGAGATTTATGTAAAATGCCGTCACGGCGAAGATTTACGAATATATTTTTGAATAATGTTACTTGCGGAGCCGTGAAAAAACAGAAGAATGCGCGGGAAGTTTTTTTTATTTCTTTTTCTTAATGTGCCAAAGTGGTGGCACGGCGTTGCGCCTTTTGGTCATCTTTCCGAATCACAGATTCCACACCAGATGGCGTCGCAGAGTACATTCACCAAGCCAACATGCTAGTATTGTTGATGTGAAAATAATAAAATAAAATAAATGTATAAAAGATGCCTAATTAGATCCTTTAGGAGTATGTGTACCGAGGGTTCACACCAGTTAACCCTAAACCCATGTATTAGGAAATTTTGCAATTCACGAATTGTATTGTTTGACCGCTCGCTCTACAGCGATGCGGGGCGCAGGGGGATTGTGAACCTAGCAACAATACAAAGTAAGCAAAACAACCACCTGCTGGCTCACTCACTCCTGCGCAGCATTTGTTAATACTAATACTAACCTTGTTTTCTTTTCCTAAAATCTTTTATAATAGGGGTCCGTGCCATATTTTAACTCTTGGAATTGGTACATGGTAATAAAAACTTTATAAAACTGTGCATTAGAGTGTCATTTACACCATGCTTTTTTTTGTTCACTTTTTGGGTTTGCTGCCCTTTTATCTAGGCAAGTTCACTCTTTACGAGACTTTATTTAATAGGTCAATAGCAATAGAGAGTACTGAAAAGGGGACATATTGACCAATCAAATTGTTTTATTACATTTTTGCCATCAAATGTGATCAATTTGTTCGATTCCAAACAAAGTATTGATATCGCACTATTCTCTATGTCGGACGAATCATTCCGACAATTTATTCGTTAATATACCAAAACCTGGCCGTATCAGTACCTTAATAAATCTGTAATGTTAAACGAAAGTTTCAATATCGAATTCCTTTCAAGCGAAGAAGCCAATTTTCTTTTCAGCGACAGGACAAAGAAAGGCGACGTCGGCTGACATCCTTTGTTGTGTCGCGACATTTTAGGAGCGATGCAAGACACGCCAGTATGAATGTGAGTATAATAAAACAGGACAATACTAGCTGTATTGGATGCGATCATTATGGGTTTTATTTGGTTGTTTTAGGTAAATTGTGACCACAGACGTCCCAATGTCGAGTAGATATGATTACAGTCATATTTGGCTGCCTCCTGAAGAGGGTGTGGGAGGAAGATATTCTAGCCGCTCCCATCCGAGCAGGAGTAGGTGAGAAGAATCGTCTCCAGCTCTAAGGTGAGCCCTGCACATAGAGTGGCTCCTAGTTACAGTCATATTTAGCTGCCTCCTGAAGAGACCACAGAGAGGGTGTGGGAGAAGGATATTGTAGCCGCTCCCATCCAAGCAGGAGAAGGTGAATAGAATCGTCTCCAGCTCTAAGTTGAGGCCTGCACATGGAATGGCTCCTCGCTTCGGTTTGAAGCCCCCTCTATTCTGAGGATTGCCCTAGTACTCTAGGTTATTTACTGTTGAGGATTGCGCTATACAGCAGTGCTCATACAATCGCGACAATTACTATGGGAACCTGAATCGCGATAGCGAAGTTTCGAAAGGTGCTCGATATACGAGTATATACAAGCTCCAACTATACACAGTTAGACCGCAGTCCATAGGCATACAACACCTTGCCCGGGAGAAGTACTTACTTTCGGATTTCCTACATCCAATTTTTTCCACTATCAGAAAATAGAATAGAGGTAATATACAGTAGCTGACAAAGAGTGTATGAAAAAAACTTTAGGGTAGGGATGATCGATATTAGAAAAACATCGATGTTGATATCGATGTCATAATCAAAAGCCCAATATCGGTATTCGATAATTATCACGAACCGAATATCGATGTTAGGTAACATCGATGCTTTTTGCACTGATAATAATTAACAAAAAATAAAATACAATAAAATTGTTTTAAATTTATTAAGAAACAGAACAAATTACTGAATATTCGAATATTTTTTATCAACTGACTGAAGGAAAAGTAATTTTGATAAAGAAGAACCTCTTAATCTATTGCATTGTTGATAAAGAGTAGAGCCAGCTTTTGAAAACAGTCTTTCGGATGGCGTTGATGTCGTCATAGTACTCAAATATTTCACGGCTATTTTTTAAAATTTTGGATCAATGATCGATTCCTTTAACATCGATGATACGATATTTTTCGTATAGTATCATCGATGTTAAAACATCGATGTTTTTGCTTCCAATATCGATGATCATCGATCATCCCTACTTTAGGGCTTTGGGTACAGTAATTAGTTATATTTCCAAAATGTACTAAGTACACTAGTTAGTGGTATTTTTAGTCAGTGCCCCGCTAACGGAGAACATAGAAGTCCTCAATAGGAGTAACTTGGAGGTTAGCCACAATATTCTTAGAGTCACGGTGACGTAAACAGCTCCGAATCAACACTTAATAATACACTACTCAAAAACCACAACGACTTCGAAATTACTCATAGGTATAAGTATTAGTTTACTTACGAGTGAGATTCTGCGTATATACTATAGCCGTGTTATGCCGACAGAGTAGAAGAGCATCACCCCATATCCTGCAATGGGTGTCGTAGAAGGCGACTGATGGATAAGCAAAGAAGTATTGATCATCTTATACTCCGTCCACCTCCGCATTGGGCAAGCGTCGTGGACTACTACCTAAACCTCCTTCGATGATAAGGAGAGGCCTTGCGTCCCAGTAGTGGGTCGAATTATAAAGGCTGTTATGATGAGATTCTGAGTATAAAGTATTATTATAATTAAAAATATTGTGTAATTTCTATACATGGAGGGCATATCATCTTAGTCCCCAGGATGGCAAACGCACTTGCGGTGTTAAGTGATTTATAGATATAGGGCATATGGCTGAAAAACAGTTAATCCATTAGGCTTTAAGTCTTTTTATACAATATTTATCACATAATTTGCTTTAGATAATTGTAATATCTACTACATGCTCATATGTGGCATGACATATTTAATTGCTATCAGCATAAATATGAGGATAAACTTTAAAAAAATATATAAATAGATAATCCTGTGGAACTAGGTAGCTACCATAGATTATGTACCTACTATAGTTGTTTAACCTGATAATAAATAAGTGTTTTATTGCAGTGAATGATAAAAACGTACATGAACAAGAAATCCTAGTAGAAGACAATCTAATCTTCTAATGAAGTATTACGGAAACAAATCATAGTAGGTATGTCTAATCCGTTTTAGGCAATTTGTGTAGATATACACAATCCGTCTTTTCTAGAGTTAATAAATAAAGTTAAAGACAAGTGTTATTTATTGAATTGAATAAAATGGAAGCAATTGAGTGAATTGCTTTAATGAATTTAATAACGATTTCAATAATATATTTATTTATTTATTTAGGTACACCAACAGCTCACACATTAAATTAATACAAAATGGAAATATATTAAAGGGTTACATTCTGATATATAGGCCAATTACAGGGATACTCAACTTTTTATCTTAAAGCAAATTAATATTGGGATTAACACAATATAAAATATGAGATTAAAGAAAATAATACATCATCATTTATCATCAATATAAGAGGCTAAAGGAAATATTAGTCTAATTAGTAAGTGATATGTAGTACAAGTAGTTTTCCTAGAAATAACTACTGGGGGAGCATCATTTATCATGAGAGATTTTGTTGATGATAACGATATAAGATTTTTAATTTAAACATTGCTGAGAATGGTCTAAATAATGGCCAAAGCCAATTACATTTCATTGAATATTTACAAAGTTATAATAATAGATATGGAATTTATTAACTTGTGGAGTTTTTTGGAGTCCAAAATCTACGAGTAACCAAAATGTCATCTAAAGCTCTGTTCAATCCCTTTTGAGATTATTTTAATGTATGTACGTATGTAAAATCTACGTCAACAAGCCACGGATTGTAGAAAACATTCGGACAGAAAAGACGGACGTGAGACGCGACTTTTCAAATTATACCGAAGAGATGCGTCGGAGACGCAACGCAGTTCCGCTATTGATCTCGCCCTCAGAACTATGCTTGGTAGGCACGGGAACCCGCTTGCGCTCTCGTCTCCACTCCCGTCCTCACTCCCGATGCGTCCCCATCTTATGTGTTTCCTGTGGGGTTTGAACAAAGGGCGGAGACGTCTTTTCATTTCGTCTCTTGTGTTGCCTCTTGAATGTACTTTCATACAAAACTTATGATACTCATAACGTATCGTAAGTTTTGTATAAAGTACATTCACGAGGCGCCGAGTCTCCGACGCGTCCTCGTCCTACATCTCTTCTGGCTGGCTTGCGCCTAAGGCTACTACAATCGGAATACCAAAACCTATAGTAATAAATAACAAATAAATTACGAACAAGGTAGAAGAAAGATGTTAGTCGATGCAAAGTAGACGTTATAGAAACGAGCGAACAAAACTTTGCAAAGTGGTGAGATATTAACTCATTGCGCAATTCATTGTAAAGGCGATTATTTGATTGATATTATCTTCAAAAAGTGATAAAGTATAAAATATGAGTAATATTTAAAAGCAATTATAATTATGTATGTGTGAACATTATTATTGCGTAATTAAATGCTCATACTTATATTGGGCAACCCTTTTAGTGTTTCTTTGACAATATGCAGGAATGTAACAGGCACTTTTTTATCATGCTTATATCTGATCAAAAAAGATATTAATCAATGTGTTTTTAACCCTTAACTGGTATCGGGGGTCAAAATTCACCCCAGTGAAACATATTTTGTAACATATATTTGCAGTTTTATAACCTACACTCCGGCGCATCGAGCTAATCTCATTACATCGCGGGGTGAGGCAGGCGACGGACTTTGGTCGTTCTAATATTACTGGGAACAGAGGTACGTACACTGCTGGGGTCAAAAATCACCCCCGACACCAAGAATAGCTATTTAAATGGACACTGTATTTATGACATATTTTATTTTTTTCAGCAAATAACCATATTAATGGCCGGTTTTTTGAATGAGGATCAAATTGCACAATTATTGGAAGACGAGGATCATGAATCTGATCCAGATACCTTTCGTGAAACCACAACAGCAGCCGTTTGTGACAACGAAGAAATTAGTGATTGCGAGGAACCAGAAGTAGATAGCTGCTGATGAGAGTGTATTAGAAACTGACTCTGATTCAGTGTGCAAAATAGTGTAGCAAATGTTCTCTTTTCATATGTAAAGTACATACTGCAAAAGCCATCACATGCACCAAATGCTAAGTGTTTTGTAGTGCATAATTTTTTCACTTCGTAGTAATTTCATTCATGTTGTCATTTTTTTATTATTTCATTAATCTCATATAATGTTCCTATATTTGTTATAATGATTATATAAGAAAATAGTACCAAGAGTTACTTATCCATAATTGTTATATTTTTATAGAATTTAGGTCTACTAAACTTGACTCTTAAAAATAATGTTAAAAAATGAGAGGTTATGAAAGGTTTAAAAATAAGTTAATTTTTTGTTTAAAAATCTAATAAAAGTTGTTTGATACTTAGTTTAAAAGTTGTTTAATTAAATAAAATAATAATTAACAAAAAAAAAATAACTATTCATATTTTGATAACTTAATTCATAATGGGGTCACATTTCACCCCCGATACCAACTAAGTTGCCCTTTTTTGCGAATCCAGTTAAGGGTTAATTATACTCGTAATGATAGAAGCAGAACCATTGCATTTTTTCCTATTTTATGAGACGTCGATAAATCAAATCCTTTCCCTTAAAATCAGCTACATTTTTCTTAAGACTATATGTATACATTTTAATCAATTGACACGCAAAATACAACGAGTGGCATTTCATTCAGGATTATTTTTAAAAACTTTTATGACAAAGGTTACAGAAAAATAGTAAACCATTCAAAGCGGTCCAAAGACATGCTTTTGTATATTATAAAGTATGCCAGGAAGATGAACACAACAGAAACTTACCTAGAAATCTGAGGCCAAGAAAGACAACTACTTATGAACACTTAAAATCGTGTCGTTAGGCAAAAAAAGTTGTTGAAAGGGCCAGATATATCGTTGGGAAATTATTGATGCAGGAGGCTCATGTCTTGGTGTAATGGCGTACATAAAGCACGTCGATCTAAAAATGCCATAAGGGCTTAGGATGGTACCCGTGGTTTTTCGTGGATAGGACCGGCGCTGTAGCACTTCGGGGAATCCCACACACGCCGTGCAAAAAACTGACGCACGAGGGTCTAAGGCAGTGTCTACAAGAACACTTGTTGCCACCATGCAATTGTCAGAATTCAAAAGAGGCATGAAGCACCATCTAGAGTGGCAAAAGGATGGTTATTGTAGTACGGCGCGTCTCTTGCACTAACTCTTGTCTTTAGCATCAGATAGGATAGAATCTTTGCTGGAGATTTTACAGTAAAAAAGATTCTGCCGTCGCAAAGTTGTTCCAGAAATCGAGTATAATAATCAAATTACACACAACAATGGCTCTGTATTTGTTGACGTTTCTTATCGATTTACCAAGAAATGTGATGATGTTTTTGTTAATTACGTTGTTATCAGCTTTATCTAAAATGTGCTAAGTGCAGTACCTACATCGAATGGCAATTTGATTATCTTAAGATGATGCGATAATTGATAATGTGCTTCCGTCATTCGACTGAACATGTTTGGAATGTTGATCCGGTCCAAAAAATTAATTTCAATACTTAAAGACGGTATACATTGGCCTAAGGTACTCGTAGATATATGCTACAGTTTGCACTCATAACCGGTTAAAAGTTTTAATTAGGTTATTTTTGATACAAAATCGAGAGGATATTTTGTGATTGGGTAGAAAAATTAAAATGCCTAACTACTATTATAAGTCCCTACTAATATTATAAATGCGAAAGTAACTGTCTGTCTGTTAAGCTTTCACGTCTAAACCACTGAACCGATTTTGATGAAATTTAGTATAAATATAGACTAGAGCTCGGGAAAGGAGATAGGACACTTTTTTTGCAAATAAAGGGTTGAAAAAGGGGATGAAAGTTTGTATGGAAGTTCGTCACTTGAAGATAAAACCGTGAAACTTTAAATTTAGGCACTTAATAAGAAATAAATAAATATTTGTTTTAGGATTTTTAAAATTTTGACCTGCGTGGGGGTGAAATAGGGAATGATTGTTTGTATGGAAGTTCATCATTATTAAAGATGAGAGAGAACCATGAATTTTTGAATTTAGGCATTTGATAAAAAGTAAATAAATATTTCTACTAGCGTTTTTGAAATATTTACCGCTTTCACGTATAACACCCGAACCCAATTTGATGAAATTTGTTACAAAAATAGAATAAACCTTGAGTTAGAATATGTTAATTTTGTTTTAAATAGGGCGGGCATGAAGGGGTTGAAATAAGGGATGAATGTTCGTATGAGATTCCTCATTATTGAAGATAAAACCACGAAACTTTGTATTTAAGCACGTGATTAGAAGTAAAAAAAAAATTGAAGGGTTTTTAAAATTTTGACCCCCTTGTGGGGATGAAATAGGGAACGAAAAGTCGTATGGAAGGTAACAAATGATGGAACGTAGTTTATAAAAAGGTTTTAAAATAAGCTATTTACAGTGATCTACAGCAGTTTGTATGTGTATTATTTGCAAAATAAGTACCCTTAAAATAAAAAATGCTACCCAAAGTAACTATTCCATGCAGAGGCAGGCAAAAGCTAGTTATACATAATTCATTTATCACGTCCATAAGTCTCTCTCCTAGAGCATTAAAAATACGAAAGAGTCTCTCTCCTAGAGTATTAAAAATACGAAAGTGATGATTATCTCAGCATAATGCCAGCAGCAAGCAATCATCGCAAGAAAGGTGACCAATCAACAAATAACAATTTACACTGACAGCAAAGCAGCACTGCATGCCCTGCGTAATAACAAGGTGACATTAAGCACACTACGTGAGTGCCACAACACGCTCAATATGGTAGTCAACTCAAACAATGTCATCCTTCAATGGATTAAAGGCCACAGTGGCGACAGAGGTAACGAAGCCGCAGATGAACTAGCGAGGAGAGGCGCAGGAATCACCGTCATCGGAGCTGATCCGATCAGTTGGTACAAAGGCAAAGTATATCAACAAACGAACATCATGCACAATCGACACTGGTATAACCTGGAAGACTGTAGACAAGCCAGGGCAGCACTGCCTACAATAAACACAAAGCTATCCAGAGTCCTCTTACAGCTACGCAGATCGCGTCTACGTCTTCTAGGCTTTAATCGGTCATAGCAATTTTAACAAACACCTTTTCACCCTAGGTATAACTGACAGCCCTCTATGCAGAGGATGCATGGAGGCAGAAAAAACAGCCGCTCACGTCCTAATAGAATGCAACGCAGTGGCAACACACCGGGCTCACTTCCTGGGCCATCCGGGTAGGCTCCAGGATGTCTTCAGAGATGTCAAGGCACTAGGAGACTTCCTGGAAGAGTTGGGCTGGCTGGAGTGACCGGCCTCTCACCCTCCGACGCAAAACAGGCGCATAGTCGTCGAGTTGCGGAGACAGCCCGTACGACGACGACGAAGAAGAAGAAGATGCCAGCCGCTCACAACAGTAAAAGGGAATGAGCAGAGCCCTAGATAACATTTAGTTACACATCTGGCAGTATAGGCCAGTGGCCCAAAATTATGAACGGTTGCTACCTGTTCCTACTTAAAAGGGCCATCAAAGCCAAAAAGTAACAACTGTATCATCGCAGCAATCCGGGCGGGTGATAAGATAAAAATATGACGAATTCGTTGTTAAAATATATAAATCGTTATCGATTCTCTAATGCTGACTATTTAATATGATTAATTTTATTAGTTTATTTGGACATATGAATTATGGCTCTTTCCGCATCAATACTATGAAAAATGTAAAAGGAGGAACAAAATTGCCGAGTTTCTCGCCGGTTCTTTTTAGAGCAAGGACTGGTACACCCGTGAACCGATAACATCAAATTTGACTATCGTAAGTGGGCAAAGTACAAATTATACCTAAATGTGTAAAGAAATATTTTACTTTGACTTTAAAAAATAACAAAGTAACGATTGCGGAGTCCAATCTAAGTATATCGGCGGAAACAAATTAAGCAATATTGAATCAGTCAGGCTAAGCTGTCAGGGAAAATTTTTGACGGCTTTGTGTAGTAAAATATAATATTATTTTGATTCGGCTATTTTCACAAGGCAGACGACAAAACCGAGCAAAAGCTTTATTATGGTTTGAACCTGCAAAGTCCTTTGATTCTTTGCATTAACTGAACAATACAGTCACTAAAGTCCAAAGTTACAAACAGTCACATTCTGTGCTTGGCTTACAGATATTACATTGCAAGTGCGGTGTCAAGCACCTGCTGTCGAAGTTTTGGCTTGCGAACCCGAATTTGAATTAGAATAGCGTCTGATTGGGCGCCGAGGTGAGCGAACTTCATCAGTGTGTTTTAGCTTAAGTTCGGAGATGGCTACGTGGGTGCCGGCTGGCCAAGTTGCCGAGACTCGACTAACCGCGCGTCGAGTTAAATGTTTGTATTAAAGCACAATATAAGGAGAAAGCAGAAGGGAAGCGATATCATGAATATCTTTTATTACACGTCGATCGACGATCATAACTCTTGGATTCATAGTGCGGATGCCGGATCCAGGATCAATCGCTTCACAAAAAGGAGATTCAGTTTCTAACTGGCCTTGGAAACCAGAAAATTAAGAGTATAAAATGATTATGTTTTTAAATATTATGTTTACAATTTATACCGGACAATTTATAATAATAATAAATAATTAATTTCAGACATGGCCACATTATGTTAGTAACAATGATCTTTTATGCTAGGATTAGTAACAAAGAAATTTAGTTAAATTATTTTGTAAAATTATTTTTTTATCTTTTTCTTTATATTACGAGATTACAAACAAGCTTGCGGCCCACCTGATGTAAAGTGTTCACCGCCGCCTATAAACACTTGCAATATTAAGTGTAAGTCACTTAACACCGCAAGTGCGTTTGCCATCCTGGGGACTAAGATGATATGCCCTCCATGCCCAGTAATTACACTGGCTACCTTTCCCTTCAATGCGAAACACAGCGAACTGCTGCTTCACGGCAGAAATAAGAAAGGCGGTGGTACCTACCCAGACGACCCCACCACCTAGTAATATGGGTCTACCACCTAGTAATTTAAGTTACAATAATTCATCCTGTTCAAATTACAATTTGGAAATTTTATAATATATTAGGTTGGGGAAAAAGTCTTTTCGCATTATAGTATGTATAAACTTGTAATAAAATCTCTTTGGCTATACTATTTGTATCTGGCTGGTTTTGGTATCATTGAAAGTTTAAATTTTAAAGAACATCATTCCAAATTCAAATTAGGAAAATGTGTGATATTCATTTGTTTTTCGTACCGCCAAGATGAGTGAATCTAATGAAGAAATTCGATACATTTTAAAATTTTACTACAAAAAAGGTAAAAATGCAACGCAAGCCGCGAAAAAAATTTGCGATGGTTATGGACCTAGTGCAGTGTCTGTGAGAGTAGCACAAATTTGGTTTAAGCGTTTTCAATCCGGAAATTTTGATGTCAAAGATGCACGTCGCTCTGGTCGCCCAATTACAGATAAAATGGATGCCATTTTTGAAAAAGTGGAGCAAGATCGGCATGTCAGTAGTTACGACGTAGCTGAAGAACTAGGAATTGACCACAAAACAGTTTTGGCGCATTTGAAAAAAACTGGGTACACAAAAAAGCTCGACATTTGGGTACCTCACGAGCTCACTGAAAGAAACCTAATGAACCGTGTACTCATTTGTGATTCTTTATTACGACGTAATGAAACCGAACCATTTTTGAAGAAGCTGATAACTGGTGATGAAAAGTGGATCACGTACGACAAGAACGTGCGAAAAAGGTCGTGGTCAAAGGCCGGTCAGGCTTCACAGACTGTGGCGAAACCCGGGTTAACTCGCAACAAGGTGATGCTGTGTGTGTGGTGGGATTGGAAGGGCATTATTCATTATGAGCTGTAACCACCAGGCAGGACCATCGATTCTGAACTCTACTGCGAACAACTGATGACATTAAAGCAAGAAGTTGAGAGAAAGCGGCCGGAATTAATCAACAGAAGGGGTGTGGTTTTTCATCATGATAACGCTAGACCTCACACATCTTTAGCCACTCAGCAAAAATTAAGAGAGTTTGGCTGGGAGGTGTTAATGCATTCGCCGTATAGTCCTGACCTTGCACCTTCAGATTTCCACCTGTTTCGGTCTCTTCAAAATTCTTTAGGCAGTGTCAGGTTAACATCACGAGAGGACTGCCAAAACCACTTGTCGCGGTATTTTGACCAGAAGTCCCAAAATTTCTATAGCAATGGGATCATGTCCCTACCTACAAGATGGCAAAAAGTTATCGAACAAAATGGTACCTACATACTTTAGTTAAATGTAAATAAACTATATTAAAAAATGTTTTGAATTTTCTTAAAAAATGCGAAGAAACTTTTTCCCTAACCTATTATTTTTCATTGATTCAACCCACTTTTTATTTCATAGTAGAAAATACATAATAAATATTGTATAGAACACGTTGTAAATGAAACTATAATGTAACTGTGATAATTGTAATAAATGTAAAATAAGAAATACGTGTTCTTACAAATAAATTTATAATGGAAGAGGAAAAAATTCGTTATGACATTTTTAACGTTAAACTATATCGTCTGTCATAGATAAATACTGTAGAGGACAGCGCGCCGCGATCGGTCTACCAGTCACTAACTGCAATACCTCCGTCCGATATACCCTCCCGTTTTTTGGAACTCAAGGTTGAATCTTGAAATCAATCGTTAAGACTAGTGATAAGTGCAATAGATATAAAATGTATATAGCCAATGTGTTTTAAAATAAATTAAGTGAACTACCGATGAGACTTTTACTCCTAAGAAAACAACAAGAACCTTCCTACAACCTAGCTTCACTTCACAACAATTCGTATACAGTCCACAACAAATACTTTGATAGAATTTTCTCCCGAGTTCTTGTTTTCACTTGACATTGGCAAAATGTACGTTTAATGCTCGACGCCATTAACTAAGAATATAATAGAATATACCTTGATACTAAAATTATTGCATTTTGCTCCAATTTAAATTACGCAATGTAAATCAATGAATTGTAAGCAATAGACAATATTTTTTTACAAGAGGGAATGGAAGAAAAGATGAATGGAATGGAGTCCTTTGCTCGACCTTTTTATAAAAAAAAAACGTAAAAATTGCGCCTTTAGCTTTTTGCACAGCATTTCTTAGCTGTTTTGTGCAAAGTTCCTATTTTCCAATGGGTGCAGACAATCCATCAAATGTTTGCAAATGTACAGTCGACCAAATTGAATCATGACCCACCTTAAGATCATTTTCCTACAGTTATTCTATACAAAGTAGGTTGAAATTCGCTTGAACATACATATCTTAAGTAATGAACCTGTTATCAATTTATTAGACACTGACAAGGCTATGATCACTATGATAAATAGATCGGAGTGTTTGAGTATTGCACGAAAATGTTTGTACGAATTGAGCACTACAATCCGAGCTCTTTGTTCTACCAAATTGGCCATTATACGGTTTGTTTCGAATATTGTCTAAGATTTTTGTTTCAATTTTGATTTATGGCTTTTTTAAAAAAAATCAGACTACTTCTTGACATCTGCATCTGACACATAACGTTATTTTATTTTTAATAATCAAGGAGCTTATATTTTACCTATAGAATGGAGTCATTAGACAAATGAACAAAGTGAGGGCAAAAGTTTTGACAACACTTGACATTTCTTGACATTTCTAGAGAGGCTCTGTCTCTTTCTAGTAGGGTGCCTGTAGCACAAATTAATCACGGACAGTCTTGTGCCACGGGTAAGGTCTCACGTGCTCCCACGGTCCTAAGATATAGGGAGTTAAATGAGACACGAGAGATCCGTGCAGAACAATTTATTAAATGGTGGTGTAATGCCCAATAGCGTGTACTCCCCTGGTGGTAGCCGGAGATGGTCTCGGTGAGGGTCGCTCGGTGGGACGAGTTAGGGCGGCTTGTACTGCTGCTCACTGTAAGTCCAGCCCTGGGCGGAAGTGAAGTAGCGGAGGCGACAGCGGCTACCTTAGCCTAATCTTGGACCCCAATTAGGGGTTAAACACATTAAATAAATAACTATTATTGCACACGATTATCAAATTAGTTAATTAGTATTAGGTAGGTCTTGTCGGTGCTCAATTTACTTAGCGAACCACGCAAGCGCAAGACCGAATCACCAAGCCTTTGTATGCGATTCCTGACTCGATCGAGACTGCCCGGCGACGCAGGCGCAATCTATCGGAGATTGCCCGCAACAGTCGTACGGTCACTAAAATGTAGCTTATTAACGTTGATATGGAGCGCTAAAACCTGTTGATAAATTTAGGAGGCGAACTGTAAAGAAATATTTCAATTAGATGAGCTTCCTTTATATCTTAATTTATGTAATATCTATAAATATGTAGTGTAATCTGATTTAATTAAAAAAATATATGTATGTAGGTCGATAAAATATGTATGTGTAACGTTACACTTGAACTTCGTTACGTTAATAAAACCACAAGTTGAAAATATTTTGAGTTTTGAGTTTTCCATGACAAAGAATTAAAATTCATAATAATTACTTTAAACTTTTTTTCCTGAGTGCCTTTTCGCACGGTAATGTTATGTATCTATTTTCGGCTCCCAGGAAAAAAATCAGCAACCGAAATACGAGGATTTATCGCTTCTGTGACTCTTGATTTTAAGAGGCACGTTACAGTTTATTATATAGCTTATCTCATGTCACGTCAACTCATAGACATTAAATTATTCTTTTTTTTTAGGTGCTAAGCATACATTTAAGGTTTTCCGGTTAGCAATGCTATAAAAATACATTGTGTGGTATACCGATCTAGCCGTTCTTGAGTAATGATAATAGGGCCATAATGAGGCGCAACTTACCAACTCACTACCAGACTTTCTTTATATTGATAGATATTACGGCTGAAAGCCGAAGTGCGGTTTTTTATACAACAGAAGAAATTGTTAGCTCTAGTAACTTTCCGTGAATTAGTTACATTAGTAACAGCTACTGGCTACAAATCGGCTAAAAGTAAATTTAGTAGCACTTGGTTTATAGTATAATACAGCAGCCTGTATAGGGTACCATGTTTAAGTACCCTTCATGTTACAGCAACATGAAGGGTACTTAAACATGGTACCCTATATGTTACAGCCTACATTATATGTAATATTTGGGGAGTTTTAGGCCATCAATATGAACAACTTTTTGACGCCGTCATGGTGGAGTGGTCAGTATAGCTACCTACACATGAAGCCGTTCGGGTTTGAATCCTGGTTCCGGCAAATATTTGTGCGACGAACACGAATATTTGTTTGCGAGTCACGGTTATTACATATTTATTTAAGTTTATTTATAAAAATATCTAAAGCTATTAATTTATATTGATAAAAATGACCGTTATCTACACTTACGTGCAATAAAATCGACCCAACTCGTCGGTTTCGATTCGACATTTATCGGTATATAAAAAGAAGATTAGGCAAATAAAACTTGTAAATATAATTCAAATCAAATCAAATAATTTATTGCATTCATGAATGTAAATAACAGATGTTCACAAACAACACCAGCACATCATGGTGCCCATTTGGGCATAGCATAATCAAGATAAAAGTGTAACGGACTAGATTAGAAATTATTCATACTATATTAACTTAATTCGAATGTATATTTCTTACGCTTTATTTAACCTACTCTAAACATCGATAAATGAAGTGTTGGTGACAATAGACTAATTACTTCGGAAATCCTGGTTTCTCATTTTTGCGTCATACGCCATTTTTGTGACTATACAGAATGTTAAAATTCAATTGAGTCATTGTATATTCAATAATTGATGATGCCTGATGCCCTTAAAACTATTTCCTCAAACATTTTAGCTCTCTGTATTAACTGTATATTATCAAGAAAAATTTTACTAACCAATTCAAGGGTTGCCTTTGAAAAGTGATTGAGTAGTGGTTTTATTGAAAAAAGGGCTTGAAGTTTGACATAAGTTGCCTTGAAAGTGTCGGTGTCTTGAAAGTGGAAGCTACATATTTTCGAACTTCATTAAAATTTTGTTTTTAAAGGCACAATAGACAACCATATGGTCCGTCGCTTCGGAAATCTAAAAAGAAAAGAAAATTTTATGTATAAAAGTTAAAAGTGTATATAAATATTTATGTACACTTTTAACTTGTAATCAAATAGCATATTAAAAACTATCATTTGATAGATTTTAATATGCTATTTGATTACAAGTGCAGAAGAGCGCAGTCACAATTTTATTAATACTGTCTGTCTGTGTGCAATGTATCTGCGTTGCATGTTAGTACATGCAAATGTGAATGATAAACATTATTACACTTGTACAATCCAATCAATACTCTCATTATCTTTTTCTCAAATAAAATAATTTACATTACACAAATTACATATTTTATTTGTAAATAAACATTTCGAACTAAAAATGGGTAAAACTATTTATGTATTTTATCTATGTAATAGTTATTTCAAAGAATTAAATGAAATAATCTATCAATTTTGATTGCCATTTATAAAAGGAATGGATAGAAAGGGATATTATTTCCTTATAATTCCGGAAATCCTAGTCACCCTAGTCATTTGTTTACAAATATTTGAATAAGTAAATTATGTACAAAAATTCATTAAATTCTAAGATAGGATTAAATGCGAGTATCAGAAATTTCTCCCTCTTATGGAGTTTTGCAAAATAACGCTAATAATCTGGAATTACGGGTGAAAAATGAAATTTATAGATTGAACAATATTATATGCAATTATGACACTTACAAGTGAAATTCACACTGCATCCTCAATACTACACACTTCTGCCATAGGAAAATAATGGTTAATTATCCATTTTGCACTATTTATCCTTATTTTAAAGTAAAAAGCCGTACCAAAATCGCGAGTCGATATTTATGAATACGTCAATCACGACAATTTATGTCATGTTGAGATTTCGGGATATTGACACATGAAGAGAGTGCTGCCATTACATAAATCCTTTCATTTCCCATAAGTTGTAGAAAGAATCACAATGATGATTTTCAAAATAAAATACAAACCTAAACATGAAAAGTAGATAAATATATTATATTTATTTCTTTCATTGATAATAAATACTGATAATTGAATACAATATGTTAAGTTTTTAGCTACTTTTCTACTTTTGTTTTAGAAAGATGGCGAAATACTGGGGAAATCTTGTTTCTATGTAGTCGTGTTTAGAAAGAGATGACGACAATTTCTAGAAAGAGAAATGTGAAATTTGAAATGTCAAGTATTGTCAAAATTTTTGCCCTCACTTTGTTAAATTGACTAATGACTCCATTCTTAGTAAAATCTCCTTGTTAATAATATTATAGTTTTTCGTTTTTCTCAGTAGTGAAAAGAGTTTAGTTTATGAACGACATCTTATTTAAAATTCCAATTGAGACTTTAGTGCAGTGATAACAAAGATTAAAATTGCATAGATCTCTGACCAGTAATGATGCATTTTTATTCATATCTAAAACGTACTAAGTGCAACACACATGATAGCGAAGAAACTAAATTTATGATCCTAAAGGAATTATCGGCCAAGTGGGTCATGATTCAGTTGGTTCGACTGTACATTGGGAAAACAGAACTGTGTTGCTTGATTAATTGCACTGCCAAATTGTTTGTACTCGGGGAGGATTTTTCCGTTGTTCCCGCTTGGGTTTGTTTGCAATGCCTCTGGAATTGAGGAGTTCGGTGGCGTATTTGTAGCTCTGATTGGTCTAATCTATGATGTTCCGCTGCGGTTGGTCCTGTTCGGTTTTTCTTGCTACTCTAGTGTCAATTTATTTCGGTCATTGTAATTATGTAGTGGTAAACGAAAGAGGGGACATCAATGACGTCACAGATGCCGCATACTATCCATACTGCGTGACATTTGAAAACTGTCCTTAACCTTAGACATAGGATCCTGGTCCTAACCCAATAATGCCAATAGTGAATAAAACAGAATATAAACAATATACGAGTCAGAAAGAGATAGCGTTGCGCTAGCTAAGCGAAATTACCAACTACCAACCAACGCTGCGATACGTGGTTGCCACTCAAGGATCTTTTACGCCCCAACGACCGTCAGCCCTCCTCGCAATAGTGTAATGGAATCATTTTCCTTTTGTAAAAAAAGTTTGATCATAAAGTTTTTTGTTTGTGAAATCAAGCTTCGAGCACATAGATAGGTAATTATTAATTTATATTTTTTTAATACCAATTTATTTTGTATGAAACTATAATTTAACTGACATAGATTTTACAATTGGTTAAACTCGGTTACTCACGAAGCCACGGTTCAATGATGAACGATTCTTTAAAATCGCATAATTAATGAACTATAATACAGTGTAATTGAATGTATGGACAGTGAAAGTGTCAGATTCCTCCGGGAATAGGTTACTCTTATTTTGAATACCTAGTCTAACCTTTTTCTTATTTCTTGATAATCTTTTCCTGGGATGACGCCGTAAATCTTAAACAACAATATGATATTTACGGTTGCCGCATAAAAACGACGCCTCTTGTTTCCCTAGCAAAAAACGGAGACTTATCGCCGTGACGTCACATCCGTTGACGTAAATCAGAGCCGGAAGACAGGTTATGGCCTGAGAGCAGTTAAAGGGAACACGGGCTAAATCCGTCAGAATTTATTGCTCTACAAGGACGCGTTGAGCTAACGTTTAGTTGGGGCTGTATATTTGACATAATGCGTGAAAGTTTTTGAAAAGTTATATCACTCGACGTAAGTCAATTCAACATAATATTTCATTATTGACAATTCATGTAAAACAATAAAAAAAGCATAAAATTAAATTAGAAGTAACAGTCGATTACAATTATGAGAATTATCATACAAATAAACCAAAAAAAAAAGAAAAGAAAACTTGATATGGTTGCATGGACAGGATTTCTTTGCTTTCATTGCGAACTAAGCAAAAGGGTTTATTTTGGCGCACTTTAATGGCGTCAGTCAGAGTTTTAATACAAAAATTGTTTTACGGGTATGATACGTGATTAGGCGGGTCACCAAGCGAGCAGCCTCGTGCGAGGCCCGCCGCACGTGGTAAACTTTCTGCCTCGCGCGAGTATTCTATCATCATCAACAGCTCATATAATGTCCCCAGCGAGGGTCTCGAGCCTACCCCATATTAGGGGCGATTAGACCTCAGTCAACCACGCTGGCCAAGTGCGGGTAGGTCGACTTCACACACAACCTAAGAATTTCTTCATAGGTATGTGCAGGTTCCCTAACGATGTTTTCCTTCACCGTAAAAGCGTCGATTAAACGTACTTACATTATGAATTCAAAATTTGAAAACACATTGGTACGTGGCAGGGATCGAACCAGTGCGTCCCGGGTGGGAGACGACGCTCTTACGCACTACGCCACCGACGCCATGACTATTCTATGTTTTGATGAAATTAAAACATAGAATACTTTTTATCCTGGTTATTAGTCCCCTAAGGATTTTCTCGAAGCTCCACGCGGACGAAGTCGCGGGCGGATGTTAGTACATTATAAAATGATTGGTCTGAAGGAGTGGCAATATAGCACAAGCGATGAGGACTGACGGCTCTTGGGGTGGAAAGTCCTCATATGGCGGCCGCGTCCCGGGAGACGCAGCGATGGTAGGCTCTCCACAAGGTAGGCTAAAGAGATCTGGTAAAGGTCGCGGGAAGCCGCTGGATGCGGGCAGCACACAACCGATCGGGTTGGAAATCCTTGGGCGGCCATGTTCAACAGTGGCCGTTTCTTGGCTGAAATGATTATATCTTCTATAATTATTTACGAATGCCATCAATATCCCTTTCCACCTTTCCCTATCTCCTTTAAATCTATTTGACATTAGTAGATATCAAATTCACCATTATTAAGACATCTAACTCACTTCACAAAGGCAATTAAAACGTTCGCCACAGTCGGTTAAATGTATCAAATGCTGTATTTCCAATCAATTGCGTTAATATAATTATACTGTCTAGGTTAACACGGATATGACGTCATAAAAGTTGGTCTCCCCAGCACCTTTTATCTTCTTACGCTCCATAAGAGGCGTTCAATGGGAACGGCTGCTCATGATTTTGCAATATGACCCTCACAGTGCCGGCTGAAACAATTTTGAGTCTTAAAGTAGAGACGTTAGAATACATTATGACACTTAAGATGGAGGTCAAGAAGTAAGCCAGAACATTCAAAGTTATTGGCAGCATCTCGCACGTCGCGACGAAGTTTGAATATCAATGTTTGTGCCCGAACCGTTTCGGATATTCGACATGTATTTATAGGCTGTTTACGTAATTGTTATTGCTTGATTATAATTGTAATGGTGCGTCCACACAGCCCGGTGGCCTGACCACAAAGCGTTCAGTGCCGCTGGCCAGTGAAAAAACATAAGTTTTAATGACAGTGTAAATGAATGCGTCTATAATTGTAAAAATAAATACAGCACTATTGTTAGAGTAGTATCTGAAAGAATTTTTGCTTAATATGACCACGTTTTTGAATCATCATCAATTTTATAGGCTGTTCTTTATTATAAACATATAATTCTATAATTCCTCAAGATTGTTTGTCAACACAGATGCTTGGGTATCAAAATACCACAACTTTCACTACACAAAACCCAGACAAACATTTTTGCAGTGTGCTGTAAGATAGGTAATTCGATTTTTGATTGTGCGAAAAAGAAAATAATTGCCAAATTTCTTAATTCGCGTTAGAATGGTGGCCACATTTGTGGCAACTTAAGCCAGCACCTCAGGAGGAAGCGAGAAGGTGGGCTTAGAGAAAACAACTCCTCAGAACACTGGTAGTAGTTTAGAGGCAACATCGCGATGTCATTATAAAGGTGATTTTCCACCAGAGATGTACTATGCTAAGTTGCTATGGGTTTGTTCAATATCCACCAATCATATGCTTCGGTTCAAATTGCATAGCACATAAGGAAACATGAATGGAACAATGAGTGAATGAATTGCATGCTCTGGATACGTGGCTGTGCACAACTCGCACATACCTTGCAAAGCTACCTTGCGACAGCGCCCCTTCACAGCATATCTTACTCGCTCCGCTACATAGCTTAGCATCAGTGGAAACGGTCACTTAGTTTCATAGGTTTTACATTCTCGCAGCATAACTGCAAAGCATTATCTCTGGTGGAAAAGCACCCTGAAAGTTTAAGAAGGTTGGTTACTTTTTGTGAACCAACCAACAAAAGCTGATATTCAAGGCAGATTTTACACTCAATCATAACGGGTGTAAAAGACATGAACAGTCAAACGAAAACCATGTATTCTGCTCACCATCATAACATTTTTCTTGCTTTAGACTACACCTGGGAAATTGATAGTTACGATTTTATTGAAGATCAAAGTCATAATTTTTTTTTCATATTTTTATGAAAACATATTCTAAACATTATTTCTTAATTATTGTCTAAAGAAACATTATATTTTTTTTTTAGTATTTCATAACAAAAAATGGCTTCAAAACGTTAGCGTTCAATATAGCTCACTCGATGTACACGGACACAAACGAACGTGGCCGCCGTCTGGCAAAAATATCACGGTTTTGCGAGTTGCGTGCAAGTTGAGCGCTTTACGTTGCGCAGTACAATTTGCAATATTTTTTAACACCAAAAAATAAAAATCATTTCCCAGCAATTATTTTTTGCAATGTGTCTTATTTTGATGTATAGAATACATGGTTCTCGTTTGACTGTTCATGTCTTTTACACCCTGTATATACTTACATATGACTGACGACTTTTACAAATGATTTAAAGCGATTCACAAAATGGCTGGTCACGTCGATTGCTATTAATAGCTGGAAAGTAACTTCCAAAATTCAATTAAACTTAACGCAAAATTAATCGTAGCGAAGACTTACCTACATTGTCTTTAAATTGAAAAGTTCAGTTTATGTATTACGGAGCCCTTTGAGAGAACATTTATTGAGTACTTCTAGCCTTAGTTGATGGAAAACTTTCTTATTGAACCAAAATAAAATTATGCCGTTGTGATTCAGATCTCTGCCTATTAGACTTTGACTGAGAAAATTTGCTTTAAGTAAATCGCATTTACGTAATACAAACTTTAATATAAAATGATAAAGTACCAAGCCGTAGTTGAAGTAGGTTTGAATCCAGGTAGCAATAAACCTTTATACATGTGATGAATGTTCACGAGTTGCACATAACAGTAGAGGTTATGGTTATCGTAATAGTGACAACAAAATGCAATTAAACAAGCAGAAAGTTTTAAAATTGCAAAGAGTGTAAAACATTGTTACCCTAACGGGATAAAAGAAAGGAAAGAAATCGGTTTAAATCGGAGTTTGCAAGGTATAATCGATTCCTCTTCTTATTAAAGTCGGTTAAAAGTAAGCCTATGTTACGCGGACCATAATAACAAATTGATTGACACCTTGTTCATCAAAATCGGATGAAAAGTCTAGGCTCTACGGAGGAACATACGTAAATACAAACATACATAGACCGCTAATATCATAACCCTTCCTTTTGGCTTTAAAGGTAATAAAACAGTCCGCTCGTTACCACAGTTGCAACAAGGAAATAAAGAAAACTCATTTATTTGAAAATGACAGAACATATAATACGCATAGGACAGTACAAAAGGCGACCTTGCTAAGAAGCAAGATCTCTTCCATGCAACCGGTAGTAAGAGGAGACTAAAAGAAATAAATTAAAATAGGTGCAAGACTCAGGATAAACATACATCATACTATTGAGAAGAATAATATATAGAAGACATATACATACATATATATAATAATGATCGTAATAGAATAAGACTACCAAGTTTAAAAGAGTAAATTAATAAATACAGAAATCAGTAAAGGGCTATTGATCATCTTATACTCCGTCCACTAATCCGCATTGGGCAAGCGTGGTGGACTACTGTCTAAACCTCCTTCGATGACAAGGAGAGGCCTTGTGTCCCAGCAGTGGGTCGAATTAAAAAAGCTGTTATGATATGATAAGGACATAAAATATAATGTATATAAATGGCCATCACTCAGCTTTATAAGGACGCAAGGCGACCGACACACCTTACTATGTTCGAACAGTGCGCGTGTAGGCCTAATATGACGTGGGGTGCACTAAAAGTTTCCGGAATGAATAAGAAAAAAATACTATTAAAGGTTAAAAAATAATTTATTGTTACAGCGGCGGACGGGCGACCATCGCGAGATTCGCCACTGAGATTGATACGACCGCGCTTGAAATAGTCGTCTGGCAGAGTGCTTCATCGCCAAAAGCAGATTGAAGCAAAGCGATGCTCTGTGGCGCTGTCAAATCACACTTAAAATCGTAGAAAATCATACTACGAAATTTTTCCCTAGTAAAATCCATGTTAGTATAGACACGCAATTTTTAAAATGGCGCCTAAATGTAAAAACAATTTGACAGTCAGATGAAGCAAACTGCATTCGACAGCCAAAGAGTTCCATTTTCAAATGTTGTATTTATTTTTTAAATATTGTTTATGTAAGTGGCCAGCTCCGGAAACTTTTAGTGTGGCCTATGTATAGTTGTTCCAGGTGGATAATGCAACGCGAATTTGTGTGACGAGTCATGGTTGTTTATAATTCATTTATTTAAGAAATCTAGTTTCTATAACACAAGTTCTTAATGATACTAATTTGGGCTAAATAATTTGTGTGTGAGCATGGTAATTTATTAATATTATTTTACTCCTTTTTTTGGTATATTTTAATGCCAGATTTCTCCTAACTAGAACCTGTGAAACCAGCCCTTAATGTTAAGATATTATTTATTGTAAAACGAATTATTTAGACATAGCATTTTGATAGTTCCGTGTGTCTGTGCGTCATCGTGTATTTGCTGCGCGTCAGTGACGGCTCTGCTGCAAAGACGCACACAAAAAAAAATGTGCACATTGCATGTACCCTCAAAAAGTTATAGTTCACCCCACGTTCCTGAGATGAAAAACTGTAACTGCCGTAACATCCACTTTATGATAGAGTTCTCGCAAACCCGTCTCACGATGGGAGGAGATGGCGCTTGTGCGCGTGACGTCACAACTAAGTTCCGTCGTACGTGACTGGACGTTTATATGGCGGTGAAAAGTTTGAGGGTAAGGTGAACTAACTTTATGAATAAAAAAAATGGTTTTCCAAACTGTAACTTCTAAGAAGTATGTTAGTAGGCCAGAGTTGGACAAGATAAAGAAACTTTGAGATTATATTTTAGAGGGCAAGTTGTTCTAGTATTTTAGTGAGTTATACTTGTATAGTATTTCCACAAAGTAAATAGTTTAAACTTCTATATACTGTGGTATTTCGTCAAGTAGGACAGACACAAACAGACAGAGACTATAGACTTCTTTAAACATATTTTTACTAATAAATTAAATACACAAATAGATGGAATAATTTGCCGATCAACATCAGAAAGAGTTCATCGGTAACTACTTTTAAACATAGGTTGAAAGAGTACCTCTCAAATTTGTCTTATGAGTATTTATTGATGTAAAAATATATATGTATGTTTATTTATGTATACTTATTCGTAATAGTTTTTATATATTGTGTATGTAATTTTATCTAAATATTGATTATTATGTAATTAAGATAATTTTATATTGTTAATGTTGATTTTGGTAATTTGCTGTTTGTACACACCAATCCCGCAACCAAATTACCAAAGTAAAGCTAGGGTTGGCTGGAAGTGACCTCTATTAGAGATAAGCTCACCTTTGTACATAATGTACACACTGTACACGAACATTTACGTATCTATACATATAAAATGCTTTTAGGGGGGTGAAATAGGGGGACAAATTTTGTATGGGACAACGTGATTCCTTGGTCCAACTTTTTAACGGAATTGATGGAAGGTTTAAAACGGTATAGAAATATATTTTGGCGGTGATTTGCTTCGAAGTTGAAAACAATACTCCTTAGTGCTTTTGATTTAAATTACGTTTTATTTTTATTTATTAAATAGTTTATTGTACACGAGAATTACAGAAAAGGAACACATAAGATTATAAAAAGTACAAAAGGTGTGGCTGATTTCTAAAAAAAAATTTCTTTCAACCCACCTGTGATAGGAAACACGTCTTAGAAACGTGGATGTCGCGTGTACTAATATATACTAACATAAATATTATTACTTATACTAAAAATACATATATACGTTTATATGATGCACTATTATATACTTATATATACATATTGTACGGATATATATGACGGCGCTATGACATTATTAGGTTCAATTGTAATTTAAATTGTTATTTTCATTGGAAATAGTCCACGTGGTATTGCGAGTGACGTCAGCGCCGCACGAGCTATCGTACGATGCGACGTAATAGTGGTGGGGCGCGCCTTTGTAGCAGCGGTGCGCGCTCGACAGAGCTCAGTCTAGTTCGAGGCGTCGCTGAGTGCGGACGTGTCTATGGTTGTATTAGGAATGCTTGTGGAAGCTATGTCCGACGGTTGTGTGATAATAGTTAGAGAGAAGTGAAGGTGAGTGCCTAGGTAAACCTACACACTGGGTCACAAGTCCCAGGCACTACTCTGGTTCTCCTCTTTGTGATGTGTGTTGATAAATTGACTCGGCATTCGTATGTGAGATCGTGATTTGATCTAAATCCTGACGACATCCACGACATCAGAAGCGGGATTGGTACCCACCATGCCCACTTTGGACGAGTACGGTCGTGCCGCCGCCGTCTGTTGCATTGGATAGCTTTGGTGAGTGTTTAAATAATGATTTTAAGTTTGGAGCTGTTTATTTCAAAGAAAGTTGTGTAGTGTTGAGCGTAGTGAATTATTTATTTCGAACTTAATTTTTAGTTAGATGAAGGGTAATTGAAATTATTGTAGTTCAATAGAATCGTAAATGTTAATTTTGCTGCATTGCTTTGTAATTCAAATTACTCAATCGTGGAAAGATTTTATGTCTACCCGACATAAAGAAATTAATGATTGGACGCCTGAAATTCTAGTCAAGGCCTAGGCGTGAGGTTGCCTATTTGCGTAGTATATTTTGTTAGGCAGTGTAATTGTAGATAACTGATGGTTTTGTGCCACTGTAACAGCGGCATATTTTATCTTGGTGAGAAATAGGTTTGTTAATACGTGTAGTGCAGTCTGTAAGTTTTTTTTTGCTCTGTCGTATCAACGTGCCAATAGATTAGATGAAATTATGAATGAATTATATTCTTAACATTTTATTAATGGTTTGCCCACAACACAAGTAATGCCACATAGAGTAGGTATAAGAGCAAGCTAAAATAATTAACCTTTTTTCATCTTTTGCTGGCCCAGTCTTATTAGTGAAGAAAAAAAAACGTGACTGATCAAACCTCATGTGTGTGTATAGACTATAGTCACCTGTAAAGTTACTGGTAGTATTGCAGTACTCAAATCTGTAAGGCCCCGGACCACCAAGTACCTAACGAAGTTGATATCGTGTTTTTTTTTTATTGTGAGATGTTAATTGGATTTAAGTGGCTACTCACGACATGCATTTTTTTACCTAGTGACTATTTGACACCATTGACCGTTTGATATGGAATCAAAAACCAACTGACAGTGTTTCTGGTGCAGCCGAAATACTGTGTTGTTGGAAAACAAAGAACTGTGTTTCCATTGGGCCGAAGGGACTAGCTATGAGAGTTGCTGAAGGACCGGTTTACAATTCTGATATTTGCGGCTTTGAGTGTGTGACAATGATGTGTTGTCATGTTGATAGAGCGGGTGATAGTGCTGGAAGTCTCAGGTAGAGTCTCAGGTAGAGTCTCAGGTAGAGTCTTAGGTACTCTTACGTAGAGTCTTGGGTAGAGTCTAAGGTGAAGTCTTGGGAAGAGTCTCTATGTTAGAGTCACATGTAGAGCCACTTTCGATTGTAATACCTAGAAAGCATCTAAGAATAAAATTAATCTAACGCCTCGTGTACATTGGAAATTTTGATATCGAATGGAGCATGTAGATTATTTTTTTGCGTTAGTTTGACGCGTTTAGAAAATACACTATATTTGTATCACACTTTATATAACGACCCAATCCAATCAATGCTATAAGGACTCTTCAATACATAGCTTCGTTGTTTGGTGCCTCAACTCGCGTCATGGCTAATCAGGATAGACGTTTTCTAGCAAAGGTTTCAGTGACTTTTGGCAGCGAAGTGGATTGTTGAAGTTGGGATACATCGTGGCATGTAGTTTTACAGTACAGTCAAATGAATTGAATGATTTGTTATGTTTAACTACTTTATTAGTTGTCGTTAGTTCCGCTACCGCAATCAACATTTTTTTCAATCGGCAGTAAAAAAAATCTGCAAATGAAAAATAGTATTCTGCATGACAAAGGCTTTAAATGGTTTGGTAACAAGTTCAATCACACTTGTTTTTTCAATGTCAATAGAACATACAAATACGATCATGACCATGTTCAGTTCATGCTATGCCAAATTGTATTGATCCTTTGGAAGTTAAGTGCTATCTTAGAAGTACCGCAGGATGTGCCGATGACGGCAAAAGTAAGTAAATTTCAAACAAAATGGAAATTTGTGTGTTAATACTCCCATAAGTGCGTAAAAAAATAGTCTGTGTGTCAGTAGTCAATGTGAAAGGTAGTCTGTATGACAAGTGGTTTGTGTGACGGTTCATCTGTGTGACCAGGGTCTGTGTGACTAGGGTCTGTGTGACCAGGGTCTGTGTGACCAGGGTCTGTGTGACCAGGGTCTGTGTGACCAGGGTCTGTGTGACCAGGGTCTGTGTGACCAGGGTCTGTGTGACCAAGGTCTGTGTGACCAGGGTCTGTGTGACCAGGGTCTGTGTGACCAGTGGTCTGTGTGACAGGTGTCTGTGTGACCAGTGGGCTGTGTGACAAATGATCTGGGTGACAAATAAGCCGTCTGCGTGAAAGGCCGTATGTGTGAAAGGTCATCTGTGTAACAAGCCGTTTGTGTGACACCCGTATGTATGCCGTTTGTGTATAGCTAGTCTTGTGTTATTTGATGTCAGACTGGCCGAGCTAGAGTATAGCAATCGAACGCAAGTTATCTTTTGCAGATTATAACCACAAGTAAGACACACGAGGACGTGTGATGATGCAGGATGGCCGTGACGGCGCTATGACATTATTAGGTTCAATTGTAATTTAAATTGTTATTTTCATTGGAAATAGTCCACGTGGTATTGCGAGTGACGTCAGCGCCGCACGAGCTATCGTACGATGCGACGTAATAGTGGTGGGGCGCGCCTTTGTAGCAGCGGTGCGCGCTCGACAGAGCTCAGTCTAGTTCGAGGCGTCGCTGAGTGCGGACGTGTCTATGGTTGTATTAGGAATGCTTGTGGAAGCTATGTCCGACGGTTGTGTGATAATAGTTAGAGAGAAGTGAAGGTGAGTGCCTAGGTAAACCTACACACTGGGTCACAAGTCCCAGGCACTACTCTGGTTCTCCTCTTTGTGATGTGTGTTGATAAATTGACTCGGCATTCGTATGTGAGATCCTGATTTGATCTAAATCCTGACGACATCCACGACATATACATATACGGTAATAGGAGAATACATATTTAAGATAAGGAAAGATAGTGGTCTTTTAATTTCTTCTTAAACAATGAGAGTGTACGAATTTCACGTATCGCCGGCGGCAGAGCATTCCATAATTTTGACCGCATGAACAGTAAACGTGTATATATAAAAATTTGTTCGGAAGGTACTGGAAGGATGTTTGAGTAGGGTACGGAGGTGCGATCAATGCGTTAATTGTTTAATATTATTATTGCCAATTGAGTAATCAATGGCGATTTAAAACACTACGATTGTTTAAATGAGAATTCCAAATAGATTGTAAATTTCCATCGTTAAATTAATCAGTATTAGAAAACAGCATCTTCATAAAGGTTCTGTGATCCAACCCCTTATCCCTGGGCGAACGTTCTAGAAGCAACTCAATTGAATGGGTCATGTTGTTTTGATATGCGGCGTCCTAGGTGAGCGATATAGGAGAAATCTGTCTATAGTTAGCTTAAAAAGCAGACTGAGCACGAAGTTAACAAATACGCCCCAGTCATGCTACTTCATCACAATCGCAAGGTTAAATTATTATGTGCATGGTTGGTACTCACGTGTGTAATGCTACGGCCACACTATCGTGATCAAAATCAAAATGTTCTTTATTTAAATTGACTTAAGACTAAGTGCTTTTAAATCGTCATAGTGGGGATAACGCGAAGATTCATGTTGTCCAAAAAATTTGTCCTATCGTGAATCATCATTGCGAATGCCTTTCAGGTGGGTGACTGAATGTGGAGTCTGCCGAAGTATCGCAAATCGAAAGACTACATCTTAGATTAAGAACATTATTCTTCTAAGGGCTACATAGTAGTCTTACGTCTGCTGGATTGGAATAACAACAAATTAATTGGCATAATACGTAACTCAGCGCTTTGACCGATCTCCTTTGCGGCTGTGCTTAACTTTCATTGCTTCGCAGTCCTTAAGACGCGCGCAATGAATAGTGTATATTACGGCATGCTCCACTAGAACATGTTATGTAGTATGGCCGCTAATTGCGACACTCGGTCTTCCTGTGAACTCCGCGATTCGACCGATCTCCTTAGATTGATATATCTGTGGATTCAATAAATTGTATTGAAATAACTTCCTTATTTTTTTTCTTTCATTTCATTTCTCACACAATCCAAATATGTCTTCTAAAGCCTTCTGTGGTCTTCTCCATTCCCCCAATCGCAACATTCGAGTTCATCACTCACCTAGTAACCATGCGTTTCAAACAACGTGTCCATGCTGGTGTCCATGTCGCAGGCAATTTGTATGATTCCGCATTTTACAAACTGCGTCGTCCGTTGGTATGAGAGTGTGAGATTGGTAATTAAAGTTCACGAAATGCAGAAAAACAAAATTTATGTACAATACGTGGTATTACAATACCATTTAGTAAAAGATTTAGCACTTTTTGCCGATTAGCTATTATTATTGTATTTATGGAATAATTTTATTTTTGCGTTTACAAACGCGTAAATATAATACTACAAAAATACACTGAAAAAAATCGACTTGCCTCAGGCGGGACTCGAACCCGCACCTTCCACAATCCGGGTTGTGGAAGGTGCGGGTTCGAGTCCCGCCTGAGGCAAGTCGATTTTTTTCAGTGTATTTTTCTAGTATTATATTTACGCGTTTGTAAACGCAAAAATAAAATTATTCCATAATGTAAGGTAGTTTCATCTTAGCTGGGCGTCAAATATTTGCAAAAATATTTCGTTCGGGTCTTGGAAGTGCAAATTTCAAAGATTTGATGAAACGATGTTTACCATAAAAACATAAGCACCAAGCACTGACAAATTTCGACAGCGAAAAGCAGTGCCTCGGTGGCGAAATTGGTCAACGCGTCCACCCGGATTGTGGAAGGTGCGGGTTCGAGTCCCGCCTGAGGCAAGTCGATTTTTTTCAGTGTATTTTTCTATTATTGTATTTAGTATAGCTCCGTAAATCGGCGTAGGACGTCGAATAGCCTCAGTGCAAAAACCTTCGCTTTAAGTAAGCAATACAAATAAATAGGTTCATGAATAATGCGGTCTGCTCACGACGTAGGTGTTCGCTGACGAGCCTGCTCAAGCACATCCTTGCAGACTTAAACTCTCGTTTCAGTAATAGCTGATAGTTTATTTCGCGACGTACCGCGGACGGCCTAATAGCTGATAATATTTCTTATGAATTGTTGTGGTTCGCTTTGTATTCGCCTTTTTGTTGTTCCGTGGTTGTTCCTTTGTTGTGCGCCTGAAGGTGCTATTTTTATTGGTGATTATTATTGTTTGTCTTCGGGCGTCTGTTACGAAAACTTGGCGTGGGAGCATTTTTCTTTGTCAGATAATTTTTTGAGTAAATGCTAAGACAGGCTATACTCATAGGTATTTAAAAGTTGGGGAAGACCGAAGGAACCACTTGAAGAGTTGACATCACGAACTCATTAGAATTTAGTACTTATAAAGAAAGAGTATATTATCTTCTTAACAATTATTCAAAATAAATATTTTAATTATTCTTAGTTTCTTTGTATTTTCCAAAAAAAAAAAACAATAAAGTCACGTTTATCGAAGCGTTTTTGACCTATCACTACGCTCGTATCAGTACCCATATAAATCGTAATCATAAATCGTAAATCCAGCGTAAATCATTTATTTGCCTATGAACTTATTTAGCTATTAATTTTAGCATGCAAATATTAGACTGACAGAACTTCAAAATTATACAAAATCAATTCATGAACAAGAATCGAACTTAAATATTATCAAATAATTTCAAATATAATGTAAGTATGTATGATCTTTAACACTCTAATAACAATACTCTACTTCGTGTAGACTGGTGCCTGTGCAAGGTCTATTAGTACCAGTCTGCACCTAATTGACATCCAAAAGGTGTTGGTCTATAAATTAAATGAACATACAGACATAAAGTCAACGAGTTTTTCCCATAGGTAGACACCACATATCACTTGTTTTCACTTGTTACAATAATTACATAATTTTTTTCGCTTTATCTACTTTTTTGGGGGGTATTGATCACCTTATACCTACTCCGTCCATCAATCCGCATTGTACAGCCGTGTCGGCCCAAACCTTCTTCGATGACAAGGAGAGGCCTTGTGTTCCACCAGTGGGTCGAATTGCAGTTGTTATGATGAAGTACTGGCGACTTTGCCCCTAATGAGCGGAGCATCCCGCGCCTGTATAGCACACTCCAAAAACATACATTCTACTTTTTCTCATAGGAATATGTAGGTAAATAATGAATTAATTTGCAAGATGAATAAAACTTTATGAAAATAGACCCAGTGGTTTCACATTTATGCCATTTTTTAAAGTAAAACCATTTTTTTAAAACCAATTACACACATATGCACACACACACACACACACGCTCATTCATAAGCATTAGCAAGGAAGCATGCAAATAGGCCGGAATAATTTTTTATTGTTTTTTAAATTAAAAAATGTAGAAAGTCAACCAGCAGACTCATCTCAGAGCTGTCGACCTTCACCTTAGAGTGCCGGGAGAGATTGAAAACCAGCGCGGTCCGAGAGTCACTCCCGTGACTGCATGAACTGAATCTCTTCCGTTGTCTTTATCCCTGATTTATAAATAAGTTTGTAATATTGAAAATTATTGAATGTGTTTAAAAAAAGCAATAAACTCTTTTTTTCTTCGTTATATTTTCAATTCCCTTTGATGCACCAATATGTAGGTACAATTTTTTAAATGTTTTCATACTATTTGTGTAAGTTGTCTGTTATCACACGTATAGTTTTTCGCTCTTACCTATAGTCAACCTATAGTTAAAACCCAGTGATTGTTAATGATACGAGCAATTGTTTTAGCACACTGACATTTTATTATTCATATAAATTTGACAATCTTTTGAATTTGTGATATGTACATAAAAACTCCTTATAAAATACATGGTAATATAAAAACATGGTATTAGAAAACTTAGGCTAAGGTGTTGGTCTTGAACAGTGATCTTTCGAAAATCGGTAAAATTGTATGTTACCACTACCGTCCTATAATCCTGTCTTCGATTTTGATATTCAATTTCTGGATCATTGATCAAATTATATACTCCATTAATTGTCAGTAGTTATTCAAATTCGGTCTTCGATTTCGCTCCCCTCGTATTTTAGATAAATTGTCGCGATCATTGTAAATGAATCGCTGAAATGATACTTCAAAGATTGAAGAGGTTCGAGTTAAGTCAACACTATTGAGCCTTTATTAGAATGAAGTGAAGCATCTCATTTGCTAATTTTACGAGAGGGTACACAATTTATCAGCTTATCACGTCGAAATGGCGGCCGGGTTACGACTTGAAAAATGTTCTTTTTTGTGGAAGAATCAGATAAGAGGAGATCGTAGGCCGTGGTTGTGCGTTCTGCAAAACGATCACAAAAGATAAGCTAATAAGTGCGTGGTCGGTACTCAGATGGGTGACCGAACATTTTTAATCTCGATTTCTCTCCGTGCTTTGGAAGGCACGTTAACCTGGTGGTCCCGGCTGCTGCTGAACAGTCGTAAAAACAAGTCACGTTAGAGGACAGAAATGATGACTTGTAAAAATCTGACACTAGACTAACCAGTACCAGGTTAATTACTCGAAGAAGAAGAAGAAGTTCAAGAGTGTACCTACTCCAAATCACCAGGATTGTATGTGATCTTTGATGAGAGCAGACATAAAGAAAATAATACGTAAGTAGTATGTGTTAGTCATTTCAAGTGTATGTGATTATCATTTCAAGAAGTATCAAAAGAAAACAAAAATAATCATCGATTTCGGTTTTACGGCAGATTTATATAAAATGGACCTTATGCCTTTCTTCCATAGGGATAGGCAGAGATCACTTCTTTCCACTTTTACGATCTTTACATATTTATTTCGCTTCATCTACTATCATCACAGTCCTCTTACATACTTGGCGATTAAGAGTACTTTTGACGTGACATTTCTTTAGGACGTTTCGAATATTTTTTTCTATTTATTTTGTTGAAAAATTTTGATTGATTTTATTGAAAAGCGTTTGCCTAAATCTTTCACGTCTCGCATTTCCACTTGCTTCCGATTAATAAATCCTTTTAGTCTATCTGCTTTCACTCACCCTTTCTAGATGACCGAACGATTTGAGCATCCCTTTCTCAATACTAGTCGCTTCACTATGTCTTCTTTCAAGCCACACCTCTATCTTATGACGTCATTGTATAGCCTGTCACTCAATTTTACCCCAGCCCTTCAAGGCTGTCATTTCTACCGCATTTATCCTGCTTCCATACTTTAGTGGTGGGACCAGCACACTGATAAGCATGATCGTGCCTTTTTAGACACCTTCTGACTTTTCGCAAAAGTACAAGCCCCCATTCACCATGTTCCCAGATAAAAGTTTTCGTAAATACGTATCCTAGCATCCTTAACTATACGAACTTTTTCACTTTTTAGTTTTTTTCCATTATTTAGATAAGACTGAATATGCTTAGTTTTTACCAAAAAGCTTTTAAGAGCTTATTTTTGCGTAAACACACTAAGTATAGCTAATAATTAAACATAAAACGTCATGGACGTTAAAGCTAAAAAGTGTGAAATTATTTCCAACCACAGAATTAGCCCTGTCCATTTTTCCAATATTACAAGGATTAATTTTCAATTTGCAAGCGCAATTGATAGGATTATTCTTTATCTACTCAGTTTCACCTTAGATTACTTGAGTACGTATTAATAAAACGGACTTTTTTAATGCTTAAGAGGTAAGCTCTTGGCCTTCACGTCACCTGATGGTAAGTGACGATAAGGCCGTAGATGGAATCAAGCTTCACCTGAACCCTCAACCTCAGAGGGACTGGCTATCATATCATTAATTGTCGAAACACAATAATGCTAATAAAACAACTTTTACGGATTTAACTCGCGTCACAGACAAGATTGGGAACATCTTGAAGCGAGCTTCGATTACGAAGACTTACTTTAAGCTGCTAAAGAAGATTAACCAATTTCTACGACCCGTCAAGTGTAATATACCCTTTCAAGATGCAGGTATATACAAGTTGGACTGTGACTGCGGGTTCTCGTACATAGGACAAACAAAGAGAAGCATAGGCACTTGGGTGAAGGAGCATATAGCTGACATAAAACATAGGCGCGAAATTAAGTCTGCAGTTTGTGAAAATACGCTAGAAGGGCCCAATCATTATATAAGGTTCGATAAACCACACATTCTTGCCAAGGAACGTCGATACATCCCAAGGATGTTGCGCGAGGCTATTAAAATAAAGAAACACCCAAATTGCAATAGAGAAGATGGTTGGCCCGTACCACCTGCTTGGGATCCTTTAATTAAAATTATTAAAACTCAAGCAAACCACCACAAAGAAAGACCTAATGACACCGTGAGCTCCGTTTGCGTAAAACGGAACACTCCAAATTGATAATTAAAGTGACGGTAGATTTAACTATTTCATAAAATATGACACCTACATCTTTAGTCATCCCGTGACCACGAACACTGCAAAGTGTTACGAAACCGCGGGCAATAATAGAACATGTAAAATCTAATTACACGCGAGTTAAATCCGTAAAAGTTGTTTTATTTACAATGTGTAGTGCTCACGCAAATTTAAGAGAACATTAACACAATAATGCTGTTGACAACATTATTATGGCGACATATTTTGATGAGATGGCGGTAGCTAGCTAGGCGAGCTTAAAAAAAATTCATACCACCAACCTAATCGAGTCCAATTACTCCCGTGGGGATCGATTCTTGACCTCTGGATTTAATTCCAGTTGGCGAACCCCTAGACTACGGCACAACATCGTTTAAGCCACCGAGTTTAGATATTTTCAATGCAAAGCGAAGTCACCACAGATTACGGTACGATCAGTTTAGCTGTTTAAAGTCGCTCAGAAAGCTATGGGGCGGGCTATGCTCGGAATCTCGAGAGAATCGATCAGAAATGAGATGATCCAGAAGAGAACTGGAGTAACCGTTATAGAAACAGCCCATACGAAAAAGAAGAACCGTCCTAGCCCAGAGTATTAGTGAACTGAAGTGGCAATGGGCTGGTGCTGTATGCTGTAGAAACGACAACCGTTGGATTAGACGTATTCTAGAGTGGAGACCGCGTCTTGGCATAGTATGGAGAGGCAGGAAAAGATTAGCGGAAGACCGAGCTCAGTGGCATGTTATAGGAGAAGCCTATGTCCAGCAGTAGACGAGTGTTGGTTAAACTTTTTGCTACTAGCGCTTAAAGTATCATGGTTTGTTTTGAGAATACAAGTATCTCTTTCTTTTATGAGAAGACACAACAAAAACTTTTTATGTTAAGTGGTTGGCAGACAAGCATACGGTCTGCCTGGCGGTAAGCAGCCACCGTAGCCTATAGACGGTTGCAACACTGACGTGAAACTCGCGCGCTGACAACTATAGTTCTCTTCCCTACCCCGCGGAGCTCTGGCGACTTTACTCACCAACAGAAACACAACACTACAGAAATGTAGTGTTAATTGACTGTGGTCTTCTGTAAGGTGTGTGTAGAATGAATAGGAATAGGTATAAAGGGAGATGAGATCAGAAGAAAAGATCGTTAGATTAAGTGAATGAAAGGCCTGCCCTGAGGTATCGGAGAAGTACTTTCTACGTGTTTGACCATTCTCTCTAATATTTTTAGAACTAAGCAAAATTCGTTACGAACCTTTACGTTATATAACAAATTTGAAATAACAAAAGTGTATTAAAACAGTCCACCACAATAATAGCACATTGTTAATGTTTTTTATTTATTTATTCGAAATGTATGGCGAGGCTTTAGTATACCAGCTCAGACTGGCTAGCGGCCAGAATTCTTTATACAAAGAACGCGCTCACAAAGAAATAAACACATCAAAGTACGTTATTGTGTCCAAATAAAAATCGATTAAGTATCACAAAAAACAAAAGACAATTAGATCAGTGAGGTGCGGACCAGAAACTCTTTATTTATTTATAGGGTTTGCGTGTGAAAGTAAAGGCGCATACACAGCTTGTGAGCGGCAGCATCGCGCTGCATTTGATGTTAATAATTGCTGCCATGCTATGTCTAGTCCTATGGAAAAAAGTTAATTTAACCGCCACAGAGGTATAGTGTTCCGCTCATCGGAAGTACATTCAGACGTTGATCCCTATCATGTCGTATGGAAGCGTCGGTGGCATAGTACATAAGAGCGTCGTCTTCCACCCGAGAGGCACCGGTTCGAACTCCGCCACGTACCAATGTGTTTTCAAATTTTAAATTCATATGTACGTTTAATCGACGCTTTTGCGGCAAAGGAAAACATCGTGAGGAAACCTGTATACACCTATGAAGAAATTCTTAGGTTGTGTGTGAAGTCGATCAACCCGCACTTGGCCAGCGTGATTGACTAAGGCCTAATCGCCCCGACATTATATGAGCTGTTGATGATGTTGATCCCGATGGACGTAAAAATATGTGCTCGTCAGTTCGACCCGGCCTGAATAGCTTCCACCATTTTCTCTCTTACAAAGTCTGTCGTCATAACAATAGGTTTAACAGCATTGATGTGGCCCGGACGATAACATTTATGATAAAATATGCAAATATGCAGTACCTGTTTAGTTGAGGGTTCCAGGTGAAGTTCCCTTCCACCTTTTGCTTTATCCTTAGCACATACCATCAAGTCAGATAAAGGACCATCCCCCTTAATGGTAAAAAATGCGGAAGTATGGTGTAGCAAATCTCAGAGAGGTGTGATACTCAATCACGAAACTTGGAACACGAATAACTCCATCCCGAAATCACGCAACCACGAAAATAGTTTACACGAATAATGTTTACCCGAATCAATGTACCACGAAATCTCAACGACGATGTGGGAAACGCCCTTAAATCGCTTCTGACACTCGCCGGCCGCTGCCGCGTCACGCTCGCTACGGCCAAGTATTTTTTAGATCTACTAACCGTCGGAGTACAGCGTAATTGATTTGATTCGTGGTTATGTGGTTTCGTGGTACATTGATTCAGGTAAACATTATTCGTGTAAACTATTTTCGTGGTGGCGTGATTTCGGGATGGAGTTATTCGTGTTCCAAGTTTTGTGATTGAGTAGGGTCTACTAACTTCTATGAAGCGAACAGATTGTTCGATATTCAATGTAATATTGCGTTCCGGCATGAATAATGACAAATACGAACGCTGGTGGTTGCAAGAGGCAGCAGTCAGCATTCGTTCGTTCAATCAGAGAACGGCTACTGCTCAATTGCAGCGCTCTTTGTGGACAGCCCCTAACAATCTCTTTCGACCCTCCATAAGAAGGGCATAGAATTGATCAGCTAATTTTATCGACGTAAAGGTCCACAGGTAAATGAACGACGTCGTTGCGTCAATACCATAAATTCGATTTTACTACAGGTAGGTCCCTCGACATATTAAAATGTAAATCACATGGCCAATTTAATTTCAGGCTTGGAGAAGCTTAATGTCGACACGTGAGTGATGAGCTAGCAGCGGGCTGTTATGCAAATTCTGTTTTTGTTGCAGGATTTCAAATTCATCTTGTTTTGTTCTTAAATAGGGAGATATACAAAGAATATTTTGCAGTATGAGAAGTGAAGCGTGATTCGTTCAACTTACTTATTTCATTAGTAGGAGAATCGATTTTAGTATTGAATATAAAATTATTTAACCATAGATGTATAATTAATGCGTTTAAGAAAACGCTAGCCAAAGTAGTTTTTTGTTTCAAGGTGGAATTGATTGCTGAATTAAAAAAATAATTAGCTATCATAACCATTTTTAACTGATTTGCTACTCAACACCTGGTGAAAGTTCAATATGTTGAACAATTTAAAATAATATTTGAAGATTAATAATCTAAATTAAGTTAAATAAATTAATAACCTTTAAGATTCACAATACTTTACAATGTGTCCTGTAATCTTCTGGGTTTCAACAATTTTCTTAATCGATTTTCGGCTTTATGACTCACGTTTATGGTTAAAAATCATTTGGAAAAATTTAACAGTTTTGGGTAGTCTGATCCCGATCAATCGACATTGATATTGATGCTCCGTACTCTTGAGTTTAGATACACCGCCAAATTAGATTCATATGGCGTGGATATTGAGTGCGGATTTTTGTAGAACTCAATAATATTTAGTTCACTCAATATGAATTAAATTTTGCGCTAGTGTCAAAACTCCAGAGTACGGAGCGACACAATATCATTATCGATCGATCGGCTTCCATTATAAGAGTAAGCCAACTGCTGTTGTCCGTAAGTACATTACTAATATTGATGTTTGCAAAAGGCTGTGTATTAAGATTGGTGGCCACGTCATTATATACCAAATACGCTACATCGTAGTTCTTGGGGCGTACAGTCCACAATAGTAGTTTCATGATCCCTGCCAGCCATAGCGCGAGCACCCAAACAAATCGCGTTAAACTGCTGACCCTCCAAGCCCAAGCTTGTTGCTTCACCATAATATAATCCAACGATTTCCAATAAGAATTCGAATTTAATATGGATTCCTTATTAAGCCTATCAGATTTTGGGGTCGCATTGGTTCAAAATTTACTGTAATCCCTAACATTGGGTTCCCAAAACGTAGGATAGGGTTGAACCCCACATTTACATTGCTTCCGCTCATAATGCGTTATAATGGAACAGTTTGATATTATTAAAAATATATTTCGTCTTCATTTGGAAATCTACCACCCCTTACAATCCAGAGGTCCTGCGATCACCTCTACATACATTATTACTATTACTATCTTGCTAGACCATTTTGTATTATGGAAATAATAAAATCTGTGTTTGAGCTTATTCATTACAAACATGCAAATATTTTCTCTTTATTACAATAAGGCAGATTTTTTCTTCTGACAAATATAATAGTTGGGTCCCCTATATGTCGCTGCCTTTTTTTTGATGACTTTAAATAGAAACTTTGTTTATTCGACGGTTCTTTTTCTGGTGTAGGTAACGTTACTTCGAAATTTTTTGATCATAAAATTTTCTGCGAAGTAATGTCATGTCTAAAACTGAAATAGGAATAAAAAAAAACATATTTAGCGCCATAGTTTATAGTAATTCGAAGAAATAACGCACCAGTATAAAATTATCGGGTAACCTTAACGCAAAAACAGTGCCTATTCGGAAGAATCAGTCAGAATGACTGCTTTGTGGTATGTCTAAAGCGCGTTGTTGTTTTATGCGGCAACGTTGCGGAAAATGTTATGCGCACTATTTAAATACATATACAGCCAATTCACGTTGATTGTTTTTTACGTTTGACGCAGCGGCAATCGTCGGCAAATGTATGGAAAAAAGAATGGCGCTTGCCGCGCTCGTTTTCTGCAGCGTTTGCCGCATAACAACCGCGTGGTTAAGTCAGCATTTTCCTACCCTGCTCTCAATTTATTTGGTGTCGGTGAAGTATGGCTTGATATCGACTATACTGCTTAAGGATTAGGCATTAGATTTTTATGGCAAGCCGCCTGACACTAACTCTCCTTGGGAACGACTGATATATTTCAACAGCACCCGAGACCACCAGCTTAACGTGCCTCACAAAGCACATAGGAAAATCGATTTGAAAAAAAAAAATCGGTCACCCATCCGAGTATCGACCACTCACTTGGATGCTTAACTTTCGTGATCGTTACTAAGAACGCATGATTATGGGGCCAACCACCTCGCGCGCTTAAGTAAAGCTATAAATTTAATACAACGAACGCAAAACTGTCCGCTTGAATGCTTGACCGCGTGACCGCTTTCTGTCTAAAGGATTAGGGATCCTTTAATAAGTAAGTAGAGGTACGATATTGACATTTATCCATTTTTACTCGTCACTTTATGTAGATATACACTCTTAAGAAAGAAAGTATCTTACCTTTATACAGAGACAACGAAACAGTAAAATTATCTCTATTATACAAATCCTAATCTACTATAATAAAACTATCTAGCAAGCTTATGCAATATTGCCAACTTTAATTTACATCGTCTCTACTTCAAATAGAGCTGCTTGCATAAGGCTGACCTCCAGTGCAAAGTCTGCCTTATCTGAATACTAATTACGCGTAACACGGGCTTCGTAGTTGAAATCTAATGTCCTTTGCTCGAATATTAAATACTCAAAAATCTTTCCTTGAAGAAATATTAAATCGAAGTATCATGAGCTCAACAGTTTGCTGCATCGATGCATCAAAATATCTGGACGACTGCTGCGTTGAGCATGTACCCACGCTGGGCGTCCATCGATGAGGTTACTTTTTTAATGATTTTGCTCTTAGCACTGCAAATTTCGGATTGGAAGAGAGCGGTAGACTTGAAGGTGTCTTTAAAGGCTCGGAGCTCGGCTCTCGTATATATGAGTACCTTATAGTGAACTCCATTTTATTAACTATTACAGGGAGCTCTTCGCCTTAATCACACTTGAAGTTAAGATGACAAGGCCACAGGTGAAAGCAAGCTTTACTCGGAATTATCAACTACAGGCCTAAATAGAGCCACGGGATTTTAGAAAAGACTTTTTAATACTATTTCGTTTGGCAATGCATGCATGCAACCTGCCTGGTGTCAAGCAGTCACCATAGCCTATACTATGCGCAATTGACGTTGGCGTTTTACTAGGTGGTAGACCCATATGTAGGGTCGTCTGGGTAGGTACCACCGCCTTTCTTATTTCTGCCGTGAAGCAGTTCGCTGTGTTTCGGATTGAAGGGAAAGGTAGCCAGTGTAATTACTGGGCATGGGGGGCATATCATCTTAGTCCCCAGGATGGCAAATACACTTGCGGTGTTAAGTGATTTACACTTAATATTGCAAGTATCTATAGGCGGCGGTGACCACTTAACATCAGGTGGGCCGCAAGCTTGTTTGCCATCTCGTAACATAAAAAAAAAACGTGACACTCACACGGTAACCCTAGTCCCCGTTCACTCACCAACAGGAACACAATACCACATAAATGTAGGAGTGACTGTGAAACTCTCCGTGCGTTCTTGTGAACTCAGCGCTTGCAAACATTTTAGTTCACTCGGCGCACACTACGGTCAGAATGGAATAAAACTGAATGACGTCACCTTGAACGCGGCGCTCGCATACATTTTTGTTCACTCGGCGCACACGAACTGGAATTTCTATACGAAATTAGACAACTCTACGAGTATGACATGCAGTAGACAAAAAACCTCGTCTGCGCTAGGCTCACGGAATTCTGAATCTGGATCCCAGATCAGAAAAACCGTCTATCTGTGGCCAGCCTAATGGTCTGTACGGGATTCAGAAACTCCATCTCCCCGAGAATCTCACTCAGCTTTTATGACACGGTATGAGAAGCGGTAGTCCTATTCGTGATAGGAACTGCACAAGACATCTAAATAATAATACATAATCTTTTTTTTTTGTTGAAGTAGGGAACAGCGGAGCCACTTGAATACGGAGCGACCAAACGGGGGTAGTACCTTCAACTTCAGAAGACCACAGTCAATTAACACTATATTTTTGTTGTGTTGTGTTTTTGTTCGTAAGGTTGCCAAAGCTCCACGGGGTAAAGAAGGGCTTGGGTTGGCAGTGTCACGTCAGTCTTGCAAGCGTCTATAGGCTACGGTGACTACTTACCACCAGGCAGACCGTATGCTTGTCTGTCAACCAACTGACATTAAAAAAAATCTTCAAAAGATTGTATCATTAGTTAAAAAATCTGACTTTCATTTTGTTTCGTTTGCTTTAGACACTACATCGCTGTTCTTACATAACGTATACTTTCAGATTTCCTTTGCTCTTCCAAAACATCGATACATATCTTTGCATCGCGATGTAGACGTAAATAGCTTGGGTTGTTTCAATTTAATTTACATCGGAATACGCCCGTCTGCGCGGAGCTTACGCCCGGGGTGGCAGCGGCAAGTGACAGATGTCATGCCCAGTTCATAATTTGCTTTGTTTATACTACTATACTATTCACCTTCTCTAGTTCTTATAGTTATTTTTTGTACAGAAAATTATGTGTTCTGTATTTTACATTTCACTAACCTCTGTAATGGGAGATTTTTGTATTTGCATTTGATCAATAAATGTTGCTGATAAAAAAATGGCAGGCATAATTTGTCGCATCTAAAGTGACTCGTCTGGGCACCGTTCGGGAAGCTACGTGGCATATTCGCGGCCCATCTACCGCAGTGTCTCAAGACGAAAGTCTTTAATTCGTTTGTGTTGTCAGTATGAGAACCTATGGAACCGAAACGTGGCCGCTTACAAATGGGCATTATAAGAAGTTCAAGGTCACCCAAAGGGCAATGGAGAGGGCTATGCTCGGAGTTTCTCATATCAGAAATGATGATATCCGCAGGAGAACCAAAGTCACCGACATAGGCCAAAGAATTGCGAACCGTAAGTGGCAGTGGGCAGGGCGCATTGCAAGGAAGACTGACGACCATTGGGGCGGAAAGGTTCTCGAGTGGCGACCACGTACCAGGAAACTGTGAAATGTAGACTGACGATCTAGTAAAGGTCGCGGGAAGACGCTGGATGCGGGCAGCGCAGGACCGATCGGTTTGGAGATCCTTGGAGGAGGCCTATGTCCAACAGTGGGCATCTCTGGGCTGAAATGATGATGATGATGAAAGTGGCTCTCGAACAGTCATACCAAATAGGGCTCGACAGAGAGAGAATTCAGGGTAGTGGATGTGGTAGACGGATGCCAGTCTGCCGCTGGATGCGTGCAGCACATCACCATTGGGTTGGAGATCCTTGAGCGAGGCCTCAAGTCCAGCAGTGGCGCGATGCCTCTCGGACAACTAGTTCGTATTCTCGAGGCCCCTCGGACCACGAGGCCGTAGGTATTCGCCCACGCCTCTCTCCGCCTCTGACTCCCACTCACGCCGCACTATCTAGTGAGGTACGGTCCATAAAAAGAGCAGTGGAGGTGAGTGCTTCTGGATCATCAGGGTGCACCTTGGTCACAAGTCCTGGCATTGTTCCTCTTTGCAATAAAATGGACCGGGCCAGGGTGAATCAATGGCATGAATTTTCGTCGGCACTGGATTTTTTCTACGTTATTGAAAACACAGTTACATTTTACCTGACTGATAGCCATTCGCTTATAAATCAATCATTGTCTATTCTACTCCAATAGATTCCACTCCTGCTTATTTGAATGAAAAACTAGTGCAAGTTAAGTACATTACAAAGAAAATTCCCGGCGATGCCGAGACAAGCGAGCGACTAAAAACGGTTCACTGAACTAGAACTGTCTGCTAAGAATTTTAATAAGAATACTTAGAATGTTTAAAATCATATTCGCAGTGTGGAAAGAATATCTTTTAGAAGGGAACAATGGGGCTTCGTTTTATTGGACGCTTTGTTTAGAAACTTATACAAGGTGCCAGGGGCAGGTGTCACTCCTGATTTGTTCTGAGCTATTCCTATCGAATGTAACTTTTGTGCTAAGAGGAGAAAATCAGGAAAAAACAAAGTTACTATTAGGATTTTCTTTTGGGCATTGGTAATTGCGGAAACTCATCTAGTGTGTCTAATTACATTAATAAGGGGATCACATTTCATTCGAATGTATTATTTTAATGTAATAATCACAGATATATCAATCTAAGGAGATCGGTCGAATCGCCGAGTTCATAGGAAGACCGAGTGTCGCGATCAGCGGCCGTACTACATAACATGGTTCTAGTTGAGCATGCCGTAATATGCACTATTCATTGCGCGCTTCTTAAGGACTGCGAAGCGATGAAAGTTAAGCACAGCCTCAAAGGATATCGGTCAAATCGCTGAGTTATGTATTCACTTGACTTTATCGGAAGGCGAAGTGGCGGAAATGTCACCACAGGGCATACACTTGTCACAAGTTAAACGCACGCTTGGCCTATCTCTTTGTATTATTAAATCTGTGGCATTTACTACCGTAACCAGTGTCGCAGCTTTATCCCCTCTACTCTCCGCGATTTGACCGATCTCCTTTGCGGCTGTGCTTAACTTTCATCGCTTCGCAGTCCTTAAGACGCGCGCAATGAATAGTGTATATTACGGCATGCTCGACTAGAACCATGTTATGTAGTACGGCCGCTGATCGCGACACTCGGTCTTCCTATGAACTCGGCAATTCGACCGATCTCCTTAGATTGATATATTTGTGATGCGAACCAAAGCAATTCTATCCTTTTTATTATTATTTCTGTGGTTTATCACTACCAATTCGAAAACATTCCAAAATTTATTGTATTAAAAAGCAACGTTAAATAAACAAATCGTGATAATAAGTTTTACGTTTCAGAAGCGTTGTCCGTGTCCCGCGGCGCACCGCACTATATATTGGTGGTCCGCTGACGGTCATCTATCAAAATTATTACCTAAGGTCAGCGTTCGTCGTGCTATCTTTGTAGTGTCGCAACAAATTTGCGGTGTTAATGCGTTTGCCGTGTAAACTGTAGATGGTGCAGGGCTGTCGACAGAACAGAATCTGCCTAATAACAATCTACAGGTTTTGTTTTTTACCTTCTGCAAGTTTGACAAATTACCCTGCAGTCGATGGGAGAAGTTCCTTGCAAGTTAAGACATCAGAGTTACAAGCTTTTACCTTATCTGGAGAAGAAAAAGGCTGGTAAGACCGTATAACCACCTCCGTGGTCTAGTGGTTCGTCTACTGGGATTAGATCCATAGAGATCCCTTTTTCGATCCTCTAGGAAGCTTCCACGCCAGATTGGTTGCGCCGGAATTGGTTTTGGTTTCTCTTTCTAGGATATATAAAAGTAGAAGATCGATAATAAGTAGTCTCTTAGCAATAGATGACTTTCAGAATGTCCCCGGGAGTTTCATGAAGGCGACCTTAATAGGTCCTGAAACCTTTGGAGCGAACCTTCATTAAATGATTTTTAATCGACACGTACCTCTTGTAATGAGTCGCCCTGTCATTGAGAATATCATCATCTGTTAGTAACAATGAAGTTTACCGTCTACCACACTCAAGTACCGATTCTTTTAAACTGGTAATTGGTGAATGTTGCAGCCCTAGACGTCCACCAACTGAAACAAAATTACCTGGATTACTTTTATTATTTAAGCTATATCGTAATATAAATATAGAACTACCTGCATTGCCAAATAAGTCTATGAACATGCCACTGCTACCTATTGATGGTTTAATTTAATTTATTACTATTTCGGCTCCAACTTTTTCTATATTTTTGCCTATCACCATCCTCAAGTGTAGAGTATTTTCACTAATGATACGGGTAACAGTCGCATCTTAAGAATAGAAAGAGGTTATAAAGGCTTTGTAGGTGGACCAAGTGCGCCACAAATATGAGCTCATTTTCAATGCTGATATTTGTAGAAAAACATACTATCGATGTGATTGGTTTAGTTTGATATTTGGTTTAGTTTCTGTCTGTAGTGTATGCGCATCCTATTCACCCTCTCACTTCCACAGACAATAACTGTCTCGTTCGCACCACGTCAGTTATACGAGAACCGTCGGCGAGAGCAGAGTGCGAGAGCCATTCGGTGAGAGTACGCGTGTTGGTTGTCTGTCCATTGAGTGCGTGGACGAGCCAGTGTAAGACAGGTTCTACAATTGGCGACGAGGACAAAGGTCAGATTGTTTAAGTTATTAAAACAAAAAATGGAAATGTGTATGTATGTATCACAAATGAAAAAAATAGGTAGGGAGGTACTTGTTTATAGCGTTGCAAAATGAGAGATTTATGCTGCCTACTATAAGTATAGTACTGCAGTAAGCTACGAATACTCTTGTCTAAATTGTAGATAAAAAATGTAGGTACTTATTACCCAACTTAAATAGCTTTTACCCAAATACTCGTGGTGTAATTCTTGCAGGTGTTGTTTATTTTGTATAACAAAGTGGGCAGATCTGTAAAGCGGTTTGTTACAAATAAAAGTGCCTTAAAATAGTAATAGTGTTTACATTCAGTATTTCGTTTTCGTTCAACTTTAATTGCGGGACAGATGCGCCATAATAATAAAATGGCCTGGACATTTGAGAGTACACCTAAGTTTACATTTTGTTCTTAATACTATTATCTACCTACAATTTTGTCGGTTTCCTCAGTATTTTTTATTTGTTCTAAGAGGTGTGTTAAACAGTACATATACATAAAATATTGCTTAAAATAATAATATATTATCATGATTTATCGATGTATAGATAAATAATTATGTATTGCCTTGGTTAAACAGCGCCATCTGTTGCAGACTAGCAACAACAGCTTGCAGCAAGCTGCTTGCTAACAAATCAATCTGAGTGCTACCGAATAGGTTAAAAATTGTAGTCGTAGTTACATAGATGTCGCTAGCAGTACCACTTTGTACATACGGAGTTCATTCCACGATAGCTCTTACAATTAATTGTATAGCTCTAATCTCTTAATTGACGAAAGGTAATAATCAACTTTAATAAAATTCGTAATGATGTCTTATAACTTTATATAGTAATTAAATTAACTTATAACAAATGTATAAATCATACTAGTCCACTCTTATTGTTTAAATGTTCATCGGGTGACGTGTAAAATAAATAAATATATAATAATAATAATTAAAATATACCGAACTGGTAAATTGCTCACATACGGTAGAATTATACCTAGCCATATAAGTAAAATCCATGATAATGTGATACATACATACCTTAAGTTGTTCAGTCGGTACAAATGTGCCGGGGTAAAATTGGTACAAATGTACTATGGCAAAGTTGGTACAAATGTACCATGGTTAAGGTGGTACAAATGTACCGTGGTTGAATGGGTACAAATGTCCCATGGTTTGTGGTACAAATGTACCGTGGTTGAATGGGTACAAATGTCCCATGGTTAAGTGGTACAAATGTACCGTGGTTGAATGGGTACAAATGTCCCATGGTTGAGTTGGTACAAATGTACCGTGGTTGAATGGGTACAAATGTCCCATGGTTGAGTTGGTACAAATGTACCGTGGTTGAATGGGTACAAATGTCCCATGGTTGAGTTGGTACAAATGTACCGCGGTTGAATGGGTACAAATGTCCCATGGTTGAGTTGGTACAAATGTACCGCGTTTAAATTAGAACTTTGGTACAAATGTACCCTAATGACATTGGAACGATACAAACAAAGTAGCAAAAGTATATGGTGCTGCCATTAAATTGGTAGGTTATGTCATGCTGCCATTAAATTGGTAGGTTGTATAATGTTGCCATTAAATTGGTAGGTTATGTCATGCTGCCATTAAATTGGTAGGTTATATGATGCTGCCATTAAATTGGTAGGTTATATGGTGCTGCCATTAAATTGGTAGGTTATATCATGCTGCCTTTAAATTGGTAGGTGCTGCCATTAAATTGGTAGGTTATATGATGCTACCATCAAATTGGTAGGTTATGGTGAAGGAAACATCGTGAAAAAACCTGCACACACCTATGAGGAAATTCTTAATAGGTTGTGTGTGAAGTCGACCAGCCCGCACTTGGCCAGCGTAGTTGACTGGGGCTTGATCACTCCTAGTGTGGGGTGGGCTCGAGCCCCTCGTTGGAAATGAGCTGTTGATGCGATTTAAGTGGTAGGTAATGTTGTCATTTAATTGGCAGATTATAATTATTATATGCTGCTATTTAATAGGCAGGTTTTGTATAAGGCGGTCTTGAGATAAAAAATGGTAATTTAGATTGTCGTCATTTATTTGGCAGATTATAATTATTATATGCTGCTATTTAATAGGCAGGTTTTGTATAAGGCGGTCTTGAGATAAAAAATGGTAATTTAGATTACGAACTTATGTCGTTAAAATTAATAATTACATTGTAATTAAATTACAGCAATTTGAATTATTTACTGATTTCACGACATAGCAGTTCGTTTGCTAATTGCAACACAAAACTGTAGCGATAAAAACGCAATGCTGTTAGTATTATTTTTGTGAACAGCTTTATAAGAAGTTATAAATGTAGTTGGTTAGTTGCAATTACATTTTGTATTCCTAATTGTTAAAGAATTACATTGAGCCCAAAAAGTAGCACTTTGCAAATTTTATGTGTAGAAATTAATATTATGACGACCGTATTGTCGTAGTTATAATTATTTTGTTATTCCGTGTCATTTTAAACGTTGAGATTAGTTCCGTGTCATTTTGTGCAGCTATGACTGCAATATAGTTTACCTTGGTTTTTATTTTTATTTTACCCTGGTGATATAAAGGGTTGTATTTAAATACATGTCACGTAAATTAGGTCCGAGTCGTGAATAATTAAAAAAGAAAAAAAATCTAACTCGCGGAGTGCCCTATTTTGTCGTGGTGTGATCAACAATTAATTTAGTCAAAACTTTGGTTTCATTAGACTTGACGGATTAGACCTCATGTTTGTATAGTATTGACAAGTGACTTGTAGACTGACTGGTATAGTCACAGGTAGTATCATGGGCGGTTAGAAACATAATGAGTAAAGCTGCTTACGTAAGTAACGTTAAATGATTAAGATGGGAGTTAGGTGGCTACTCACGACATGCATTTGACTAATAACTATTGGAAACCATTAACTGTGTGATATGGAATCAAAAAACCGAGGGACTGAGTTTTGATGTAGCCGAAGGACTGTACTGCGTTATTCGAAGCCGAAGTACTCTTGACTGAAGGACTGGTTGACATTACTGATAACACGTGTTTGCGTGTGTGCCGTAGTGTGATCATGGTCATATTTGATGGAGCGGAAGGTAGTAGGAACTTGACAGTCAGTCTTATTTCACAATTGTGCCATTGAATCACATGTGTTGAGTCACATGTGTGGAGTCGCATGTGTGGAGTCTCAAGAGAGTCTTTTGCGGATTTTTTGCAAGTTTCTTGTGAGTCACGTGTAGGGTAATATAGAGATAAATGCCAGAATGTTGTGTACCATTCGGAAGTTAAGGTCGAGGTCTATTGCGGCCTAAGTGATACCTAATGAGTCTCGAATACTATACGAGGACTCGAATAGTGTTCTAATGGCCGTATATTTGACCGTAGCGTGTAGTAAGTGGATGATGCATACATGCGCAGGGTTCCACGGTGTTGGACGCGCGTGTCATTGAGAGCAATTGTGATCGCTGTTCGGCTGCGAGTCGTAAAATTAGAGGTTTAACTCCAGTTAATTCAATGCAGTAGCGACGTTTGATATGCGGTACATGACCCTAGTTAATGATGTTCATGTTTTATTATGATCTCTAAGTTGCAATACTTAGTTTTAAGCATTGATTTAATGTACTAAGTCTTTAAAGACCTTATTCCATGTAATTTCGGTAGAGATTTCTAATGTTATTTTTGTTAGAAAGACGAAGAAAATACTGTAAAACTATTTTATTCACATACAAAGCAATAGTTAAGAGTGGTCGAAGCACATACTTTAGTAATTTTGATATTTTCTGGTTCTGGTTGAAAATGAACAGACCAATTAGATTGAGTTGGACCTGGAATTCAGGGGGCCATTTAAAATTATATGAGCACTTGACAATGACCGTTAAGTTTTAAAGGCACTAAGCTCTAGGCGTAGATACAAGTCTCTCATTCTCATGGTAGATTAAGCCCGAAGGAAAGTAGCTGTGGTCATCAGTGATTCAGTCTTATATAGAGTCTAATGTAGAGTCTTATGAAGAGTCTTATGTAGAGTCTTAAGTAATGTTTTATGCAGAGTCTTACGGAGAGTAATGTGTGAGGTCATATTATGTTAATGACATGAGTATGCAATGCAGAAGATTGTGTTGTGAGGAATGTTAAAAGGACATTCTTGTCCAAGAAATATCCTTCACTCGAAAAAGGTAGAAGGGAAAGGGAAAACTGTAGTACAGGAAAAGGAGAAGGAGAAGGTGAAGAAAGTTCAGATGAATAAACAAGGCGTTTTGAGTTATGTACAATTTATTTTATTTTTATTTGGTTCAATGCTTAGCAGTTGAATGAATAAAAAAAAAAATGTGATAAGGAAGGGATGTAGTGTATGCGCATCCTATTCACCCTCTCACTTCCACAGACAATAACTGTCTCGTTCGCACCACGTCAGTTATACGAGAACCGTCGGCGAGAGCAGAGTGCGAGAGCCATTCGGTGAGAGTACGCGTGTTGGTTGTCTGTCCATTGAGTGCGTGTACGAGCCAGTGTAAGACAGGTTCTACACTGTCGATTGGCTTCGATTTTGCTTGAAATTTGATTGACCTTGCAGGTAGCGCTAGCTTGTGTCTAATTGTAAGAAATAGAAGTGGGAGACGACCAACTACTGCGGTTCTCGTGTAAATGGTGCATGATCACCTTTCTAGGCTCTTTCTGTGTTCTGTGGTTGCACCCCTAAATGTATCCAGTCTGAAAGAGCATGTTATTTAATTATATTTATACATTTAATTACTTACTTTCATTGATTTCTTATCTCTGTATTAATAAACCGTGATATAGGTAAATGTAGGATTTCCTGCATTGACTATAATGGCCATTTACAAATCTCCGCTGCTGCTAAAAGAACCCTTTGTTTTTCTTTCCGTTCCAACTTTTTCTATGTTTGTCTTAAATCTGAGTAGGCGTTTAGTTTAAAAATTTATTTTCATATTCCAATTGTGTAGCACCCCTGTCAAAGCGGACATTAGCCGCGCCAGGAAGGAATAACATTGGACCGGAGTTCCGAGCGATATATCACTACGTTATTGACTATTACGGGGTGTTCTGTATATTTCTGTTCGATAGTGCGAGGTGATGTATTAGGCGACAAATGCTTTGCTTATACGGACCTATATTTACGCACCCCTGACCCGATTTGAATTTGATAAAGAAATTGAATTGTATAGCGTTAAAGATAAAATGTACTTGATCCCTAGACACTTTTGATGAGTGTACTTCCACACATGCTTTCCTCGTGACCGAACATTTTTAGCATCCCTTTCTCAATTATTGTCATCATAATCTTCATTCATTTCCTATTCATATTAATGCCACATAATATCAATATCATAATATCAATTATCTAACGCCAATAAATTATCATTAAGAACTTGTGTTATAGATACTAGATAACGGACAAATTAAATATACAATTATAAATATAGTATAGATATTTTTATAAATAAACTTAAATAAATATATAAACAACCATGACTCGTGAACAAACACACAAACATTTACTCCTACCAGGACTCGAACCCGGACCGTTTGATGTGTAGGCAGCGTTGCTGACCACTCCACCAAGACGGCGTCAGCTATATCTAGATAGAGTTGATAAAGTATTTAGATAGTTACAATCAGCGTTTTTGCAATGAATATTCGATATTCTGCCATCCGCTTTAATAAATAATACTTTGACAAACTTACGTAGAAAACGTAGAAAAGCCGAAACACAGATCCATTGGCTATTAAAAATGTATTAAATCCCAAAGGGCACGTCCAACACAGACTGACCTTTACGAAATTAAAGCTGTACACATCACGTTAGTATTGACAGTTTCAGACCTAGCACTGATCACAAAACTCTTTTTATTTTGTGCCCATAGGATATCGTGGCTATAGGATAGTAGCAAATTGTGTGTGCATATTATAAAATCAAACTCAAATCGAAATTAAAAAGTTCTTATGAACTTCGCTTAGTACATTTAAATAGGTCTTCTGAAGACTCCTCGCAGGTTAGTGTCAGACTCTGAAGGGGAGTGGTACTTAACTCGCATTGTCAGAAAATCTCGCTTCTGGCTATAAGCTACCGTTGCCGACTTGGACATTTTTGAACAGATTGGGAACACAAGTCGGTCGCAGTAAGGAAAATATGTGTAGGTCGCACTGGTTGTCCCTGATGTAGCCCCTACATCAGGGACAACCAGTGCGAGTGCGGTACCTCTCCGCAAACCATGGCTCATTTAATATCTTGCCCCGCATGCCCTATTAATTGCACGCTGGAAGAGTTGTGGAATGCTGCTGAGCCTGCAATTCGAGTGGCAGAATTCTGGGCGACAAAAATTTAATGGACATTGGAATAAGAAGCCATCGAAACGAAAGAAGAATTGAAATAGTCAAACCCTACCTTCGTTTCGGGATGAAATAATTGTTAGCTTATCGACTGTAACATAAAGAGTGGTGTAGCGGCCAATGCCGCTTCCTCATAGAACACAGAGATGGCGCTATAGGACAGTGCTCATACAAGCGCGATAATTAGTATGAAAACCTGAATCGCGCAAACGAAGTTTCCAAAGGAAAGTTCCAACTACAGACAGTTGGACCGCGGTTAAACTGTCTATTTTTTTTTATATTTATTGCAGATTGTCTTTGATGACATTTTCTGCGTCACCGGGTTTTTAAGAAGGCGAAGACATTGGGGGGTCCTCAAGCCTGTAGGTTGAACGTTCCTAGTCCTAGGGGATTACTGGGCGACCGAGCATCTCCCCTGTGGGGAGTCTCTCGACCGCCTAGCGTCCCAAAGGCGTCCGTGTCGGAAGGGACAAACTGTCAGTAGTTGGAACTTCTATATATAGCGAGCATCTTTGGAAACTTCGTTTGCGCGATTCAGGTTTCCATACTAATTATCGCGCTTATATGAGCACTGTCGTATAGCGCCATCTCTGTGTTCTATGAGGAATCGGCATTGGTCACCAAAAGTGGTAATCCGATTCGGCAATCTATAGTGCATGTATTTTTTTATCCTACTAAAGTGGAGCCAAAACTAAAGGTTACGATTTTAGCAATATGTTTGTATTTACGTATGTTATTTAATAGCGCCTAAACTATTTTTCAGATTTTGATAAATAAGGTGTTAATCGATTCATTCTTATAGCTCAGGTAACATAGGCTACATTTTATCTAACTTTTTACAATAGGAGGATTCGATTTTACCCCGATTTTAACTGATTTCATTCTTTTTTTAGCGCCGATATTTCTATGGTCGGGTTGCAGTTTTTTTTTTAACTGTTTTTTCTTGTTTCTAGTTATATTGTGTATGTACAACTTTATTATTTGCATTAATTAAACCAAAAAAAAAAAAAATCATTTCACAAGCTCGGAAACATGTCATTCGAAATCTGAGTGCAAAAGTGGATTTTATTCGCTAGTGTGGAAAGATTTTTTAAAATTGAAACCTTGAATTATATTTTTTTTTGTTAAATTATCTCTATTATTACAGGAAGGCAAAGTGATCGAGCACATACAGCCATGTCTTTAGTTTTCTATCCTATTTCTTGATTTATTGGCATTAAAACGTGGGTATCACACATTTTAATGCATCTGGGGAGTGCTTGGCGAGAAATGCGTGGCAACAGACATCATGATGGTGGCTGATGAGGCAGAAATCCCACTACAAAATTCTCAAAGTCATACACAACATAAAACCTTTATTTATAGAAGTTATGCTGTTTTTGCACCTAGCATTTTCTCCTCGCTGTAGTTAGGTGAAAAATTGTGCTTCGCTCGGCAGCAAAGTAATTCTGTGTCTCGTACCTTTGAAACCCTCGCTTCCATATCGTGTTAGTTTTAAAATCCTAATATGGTTTCTGATTGCCGATAACGTGAAAGCTTTTTTTTAATAATATAAAGCAAAAGTAACTAGTCACGCATTCTTTCATGGTTAGGTTCTTGAAAGAATAAACTAAATATTTTGGTCAAATATGTACAAAAATATAACCGTCAACCCTTTTTGCTAATAACAGACATTCCCTTTTTGAAACTCTGTTTAGATATTCCAGAATATTTAAAATTTTATAGCCATCACGAATTTAATATTTCGGGTCAAAATATGATTTACACATCAAAGGTTTACGAATAGATTCCAGTGGCTTCTGATGTCGAAATTTGAATCTAAAAAACAGTATACCAAGGCGGATTTCTAGGAATGTAAGAGGACGATTTGTTACCCCGGTTTCTTATCTGATCTTTAAGATGTATTAGAATGTGTTCGATAAAAAGAAAAAAATATGTCTTTACGTTTTTCTTTGTCAAATAACTTTTAATGTATGTCAAAATTTGAAAAAAGGGTCAAGCTTACTTTTCATACTTAATTGTCCCTTATTAAGTATCCATAGCACAAATTCTTAATGATATTTAATTTGGGCTAGATAATTGGTGTGAGCGTGGAAATTAAATAATAATAATAATACTAGAAAAATGCACTGAAAAAAATCGACTTGCCTCAGGCGGGACTCGAACCCGCATCTTCCACAATCCGGGCGGATGCGTTGACCAATTAGCGTAATTGGTCAACGCATCCGCCCGGATTGTGGAAGATGCGGGTCCCGCCTGAGGCAAGTCGATTTTTTTCAGTGCATTTTTCTAGTATTAATATTTATGCGTTTGTAAACGCAAAAATTAAAATTATTCCCTAATAATAATAATTTTACAGTCCTATCACAAAGGTTAATATTTCATATCTACATCGTAGTCAATTTATTATATGTAAGAGCTCCGTTATGAGGGAAAGGTGGGGTGGGGTGTGGATATGGGGTGATTCCGGATATAGTGATAAATGTACAAGTTTCTTACCCGCTTGTATCCTGTTATCTAGCTTCCATGGTCGGACTGAGTTACCAGTATAGTATATGTATACAAATATACAGGAGATTGGTACATGTCATAACAAGTGAGCACATAAACAAAGTTATCGCACCCCCAGAACGAAAGTGACTCAACTCAAAATGTTGGTAAATTGAGTTAAAAACACGAACTGACTCACAAAAATCTGATCTATCGGCTAGTCTTTCAAAAACTGACGAATTCGTGCTAGAACAGGATAAACAGACATATTGTGACTCTTTCTTACCCGCGCGTATAGGACGCGCCGTGTGTGTGTCTGTGCGTTAGCACGATAACTCGAGCATGCTTTAACTTATTGTAACCAAATTAAACGTACGTGTATGACATTAAAAATTTAAGGTTTCTATCAAATTTTGAGCCGTCGATCACGAAAGTTAAGCAACCAAGTGCGCAGTCGGTACTCGGATGGGTGACCTAAATTTAACAAACATGTATGACATCAAAATATAAGGTTTCTATCAACCTTTGAGTCGTTTCCGGTATACGAGAAAGTCAAAGGGAGACCACTCCCGATTTTTTTATTCAGTATAATCAATCTTCGATCTGTACAAAAAAAGTTGAATACAAGGAATATGTTTTTGACTGATCATTACAATAAATTTTCACCATTATTACATAAGGAAAGTAATTACTCGATCATTGAATTTCATAAAACGCTTTAAGATTTTTGCTCAGCAGTAATAAAAAAAAACTCTTCGCAAGAACTCCAAAAGCGGTGATGCAGCAAAAGCATTTCCAATCTAATATTGAAGCGGATTTATTGTAAGTCGATTTTCCCGTGTTCCTTATATTAAAAGGAAAATTTACAGTCGTGAGTATTTTTGTAAGCAAATAATATTAAGCAGGTAAGAATGCTTTCTTAGCGAATTTAAAGACGCAATCGATGATATTTCTGGGGTAAGAGATGGGACTAAAGATTAATCTTATTGTTTATAGAGTATATAGGTATTTGATTTTTTTTTGTTTAACTTTCCGTTTTTTGGTTTCCATATCATTTTCATTTTCATTTTCTTTATTAGGGACAATAAACAGTTATCACAATATGTATGTGCTAAAAACTTATAAGTAACAATAAATAATCATTGTGAAACCCACAACATTATCCACAAGTTATTTATGGAAGTGTTACAAAAATTTACAAACATCCAAAAATATTTAAAAATAAAAACATTTACAATATTATAATCCACATCAGAGACAAACAATGAGAATATGAAATTGTAGTACTTATACTTAACAGGTCAAGTGTGATATATATGATGAATATTAAGAAATTAAATAGTTTTTAAAACATCCAATGCGCGTTTTTTGAATTTTATGGGTGAAAAAGAAAAAAATGTCTAAATCAGAAAAATGTTCATTATACATGTCAACGAGACGCCTAAGCGGTGCGCGCTCGCCGGCGTGCGTCCGACAGGTTGGTGTGTGGAACAGCCGGCGCGCGCGCACCGCACGGCGCTGCACGCTGCGTGGCACTACATAACACAGTTCATTGCTCAATTCAGTGCAGTCAAACTTATTTTTACATATATTGTATAACGTCGCTACACTTAATAGGGTACGTCGGTGTTCCAGGCTAAGAAGATTATATTTTTCCAGTAATTGTGCGTATTCTGTCTTTTTAAATCTATGGTCAAAATCTACTCGCCGTAAGAATTTCCGCTGTATTCTTTCCAGTATATCGGTATATTTACGAAATATGGGATTCCAAACTGGTACCACATATATTGTTTTAAGCTAACGTGGTCACTATCATTTGAATGAAAGAAAACGGGATTTAAACCACGTACCTTTGATTTTTGGTTAATCCGATATTTCGGCGCAGTTACATGCGCCATGATCACGGATGAACACCGTGTTCATGCGCCATGATCACGGATGAACACCGTGTTCATCCGTGATCATGGCGCATGTAACTGCGCCGAAATATCGGATTAACCAAAAATCAAAGGTACGTGGTTTAAATCCCGTTTTCTTTCATTCAAATGGTACCACATACTCCAGTTGAGAGCGTATTAACATTTTATACAAAAACAATAAAGTTGAGGGACGCTTAAAGTCACAAGATGATCTCATCACAAACCCATACATTCGAAAAGCCTTATCCTTTATTGCATTTATGTGGTGGTCTAGGTGCAATTTAGAATATCCAAAGGGCAAAACGGGACCCTATTACTAAGACTCCGCTGTCCGTCCGTCCGTCTGTCACCATCGCTATATCCCATGAACTGCGATAGTTAGACAGTTGAAACTTTCACAGAATATTTATTTGAAAAGAAAAATCACAACAATAGTTAAACAAACTTATCATAATTATTAAGAAAAACCGTAACAATGCAATACACTTCAAAAGAACGATTTGCAAAATGAATGTCTGTTAAATGATAATTGAAAATATCATTTAACAAACATTCAATCATCAAGTTATTTTTGAAATGTAAATTAGTTGTAAAGTAAATGTTGACTGTGCTAAGCTGGCAATAAACATTATATACTCTTTTATATTCTCTATAGTTTTTCTATGGTTTTATTGAGTGCATTTTGTTATTTTTCATATTATATGCCATTGAGAGCAAAAGAAGTGGAAAGTTTTATTTTACAGCTTTTTTAACAATTTCCAACAGTAAAAATTTGTCAAGAATATTTTGGTTGATCCTTAATTTCAATATCGTCAAGCAATGCAACACAGTTTTCAAAGTTGATGCATTCAAACTAAGTCTTGACTTTTAACTTATCCCATCCAAACACAACACGAAAATTATAACAAATTACATTACAATGATGAACATTTGGATAACATCAACAATTTGGGTGGCTCACTAAACGTCAAAGCAATTTAATATCTTAAGCTCGAATATACAGCTATTCCGCGAAAATAATGCAACATTACCCTGCAATATGTAAGAGTAATGAGTTGCGTAATCATGTACGACGTGACTGGAGAACATATAATTTGTCAGTATTATATTACATGTACCTCGATATCGGCAGTAATAATATGCTGATTGACAAACAAACAGTTTGCAATATCAAATTTCGTCGAAACGAGAATGAAATTTCTTGCCAGGTTCTTTAAAGAGTAAAGTTAATATTATGATAAAAGATAGAAAAAAACCCTAGTCATAATATCTCTGTCTTCTCTCTCTGCTACTATTTTTCGTATGTTGGTTTATTTGCTCTATTCATGCGTATTTTAATGTATTTTAGTGTATTTTACCAATCCCCCCCCCCCCCCCCCGGGATCCTAATTTTTTGTTGGTTTGTATTTTCTGTATGTTTGGGTAAGAATCCCTTGCCTTTCCGTTTTTCCATAAGTTTTTCCATAAAGAAAAATAACTGTAACATAATGAGTCGAGTCGAACCGGTGTTATAATGGTCATTATCTTTTCTAGTTGTCGCCTTTTGTTTGTTGTTTCACTGGTTTTTAGGTTTTTTTTGGGTTCGAATGCTTGCACTTTCGGAGACAGGTATATAGCTGATGTAGATGTAGCCAGATGTAGCTTTATGTGTAACCAAAATGTTACCTAAAGGTCTGCTCATGACTTTAATGGATATAAGCTTTTGATTATGTTTTTGGTACATTTAAAAATAAACCGGAGGTGTTTTATCACTTTTCGACGTGAAGCATGTAAGAAATTACAAAATCTTTTGCTGGAAAAAATATCGCATTTCCTCCGCGTTACAATTAGAACATCTTAAAGGACCACAAAGGGCGGACCACAATAAATTATTGGGCCGAAGTCTCTGTTTTTTGTGTTCGAGAGTAAAAGTCATTAATTATAGCCGACGTATTGTAGATAACGCAGTTTTTACGAGGTTTTGTACGAAACTGGCAGAGGGAGGTGTTGGTTTTGTTTTGTTGAATTTCACAATCTTTATGTGATGTTTGAGAAATGTACCAAGAAATAACGTCATATTTAAAAGAAATGTTTCAAAATTTGGTAACCAAAATAACTTATAAAGAATGAAAAAAAAGTGCTGACCTAAACAGGATCGTCAGAACATGACAGAGAAACGTTTCAGTATTCTTGTTTATTCACGATAGGCTTTTTTCTAGTTTTATGGTTTTTACATTTTTCAATATTTAATTTGGGATTTCAAACCACGCCAAAAAAAAATATTGTCAAAAATCTTTGAGTGTCAAAATTAAGATCCCCATGTGGGTTATGTTTGTATAAAAAACTTCAAATATACAATACGTCGACTTTTTTCTATTTTTTTGGTTTTAAAAATGAGCAATATTTAATTTGGGACTTAAAACCATGCCAAATAAAAATTATTGTCAAAAATCTTCGTTTGTCAAAATAAAATCCCCATTTGCTTTTTAGTTGTTTCATAAATTTCAAATCTCAGCTTAAGCTCAGCTTTAAATATTCAACACAATGTCAAATACCTTTTAATTCAGTTTAAAAATAAAATCGGGAAATTTTAATTGAAACATAAAATTTCAAATATGCCTATACAAGAAACTATAGTATCTAGTATAATAAATTTGCATTTTCACCAGATGTTTTTTTTACTACGCTCACCAATTATCTAGCCCAATGTAAGTAACATTAAGTGATTTTGTTATGGATACTAGATAACGGTCAATTTTTAAAATACATAATAAATTTAGATTATATATTTTTTTAATAAATAAACTTATTTAAATATATAAGCAACGATGACTCGTCAACAAGTATTCGTGTTCGCCGCACAAATATGTGCCGCTACCAGTATTCGAAACAGGATCGCTTGATATGTAGGCAGCTATACTGACCACTCCACCACGAAGGTGTCTCTCAAGTTGGACACGAATACCATATTTCTTATACTCATTTATAAATAAGCAAATATAACTGTGGCATTACCATTTCTGTAACCAAGTAAAACTTGACTACGTCAAAGATTTTTTCGTGAAAGCAGAAGTTTAAGTCGCATATTTACGAGTGCACCCCAAACTTTATATTAACTCCGCCTACAGTATAACATGCATCCCGCAACTTTACGTATGTAAGTTCACAAACTTCTTTATTGTAGTTTAAACTTAATTGAAACCGGGGCCTGACTTGCTTCCTTGATTTTTAGTTGAAAAGCAGCGGGCGGATATTAAATTTGTGTTTATTCATAGTGCGAAATATTACTTCTTTTCCTCGTTTATCTCTAGGGTTTTTAATTAATTGTGTTACATTTTATTAAAAACTCAACTTCATTGTAAAAGAATGAAAATGAAGAATGAATAGAGTTGATGAGATTTTTATCTAACTACTGTAAACGATTAGCGTGGTACGGATATGTAGGTAGGTAATGAGAATAGATGATAATCAATCTACATTATAGAAGGCGAGGAACATCAATGTTTCTATAAAGGGAGAGGAAGACCGACGAGGAGATAGTACAGAGTGGAGACACAAAAGATCCCATTGGGTCGAAGTGCACCGTGGGGAAACTCACGGCCCCAACATAAGATAAGATAAGATAGTACAGAGTGTATGTTAGATAATATGGCAAAGAAAGGATTTAATGTTGACATGACAGCTGACCGAGTTAAGAGGAAAACATGTCACACCGATATTAAATAAACTTGGGAATAGTCCAAATGATTAAAAATTGTAACAAGAAAAAGAGTTTTAATAACTATAACCTGACTACGGGAAAAAGCGACGCTAAAAAAAGAATGAAATCGGTTGAAATCGGGGTTCACCAGGTAACATCGACTCCTTTTATTGTTAGTCTGTCGGAGTTACCTCACAAACAGCTCAAAAGTATGTAGTGTAATACATACACTAAACTATGCAGAAGTATAAGAAAAACTTGTTTAAAATGCCACAATTAAGATTTCAACTATATAATCGTGTACATAGATCACATTCTTACTCATTTCATCATCATCATCAACAGCTCATATAATGTCCCTACCGAGGGGCTTGAGCCTGCACCACATTAGGGGCGATTGGGCCTTAGGCAACCACGCTGGCCAAGTGCGAGTTGGTCGATTTCACACACAACCTCACAATTTCTTCATAGGTGTGTGCAGGTTTCCTCAGTATGTTTTACCATAAAGCGTCGATTAAACGTATGTGACGGGGTTCGAACCGGTGCCTCCCGGGTGGGAGATAACGCCCTTACGCACTACGCCACCAACGCTTCAACTCGACAATTGTTACTCATTTAATTTGATAATATTCTTCCTATGCTTGTTTTAATTTATTTGGCCTAACTAAACTAGCATTTATTTCGACTAGGCTATTAGCTGCTAAATAAAGAAATTCCGTTCATACGCAGACAGACAATAATACCATATGTAACTAATTGAAACTGGAGCTCGTATATCGATACCAGAACAATCGATACTTTTGCATCACTAAAGTACCAAACTCGTGAAATCATTTCGTTCCTTAGCTCGTTGACCTAGTTGACCAGAGGTGCAAATTTCCTTACAAATTGTGTACAGCATCACAGCTTAGACAAGTAGAAGTTTTAGGCATAACTATGTAATAAGAGCACCGTTCTCTACTGAAGATATAATAAAGTTGTGACTCTCTGCAACCTGGTGCATAAAATGTGGAATAGGTTTTTTTGAAGTTTAATTCCTTTTTTGTTACTTTTAAATGGGTTCGCTCTTGGCAACACTCTGAGCTGGAAGGCTAGGATGGAGCCAGTTTACCCAGAAGATGCCCAATGAGTCACACCAACGTTTTTTTTTTATCTAAAAAGTAGGTAGCGCGAGAAAAAAGAATCTGTTTTTATTTTTTTCCTATCTTCAAAACTGACTGAGATATTAAACGTTAAAGTACGGCTTCCGCGGCAAACTCCGACTAAGCGTCCGCGCCAGCGCGTGACGTCACGGCGCAACAAAAATGTGAAAAAATATATTCTTTAATTTAAGATACTATGTTGTTTTAAAGAAATTGATCCTTATGAATTACTCTTTCGGTTGGTATCATAAAATACAGGATGTTTTCTTTTTTTCACATATCACCGGTGAGATTCCCGGCTCCAGCAGGTGATTTTCAAAAATCTTTAAATGCAGTTTTAATTATTTTTGAAAATAAAGCAATGTTTCCTTTCAGTAAATTTTTTCCATCATCAATATTAAGGGTACTTTTCCTCCAACCACGATCTTTTTTCCATCCTGTATATATAAATTTAATAACAATAATATTTAAAGTAACTGCTAACACAAACACTTAAAATAATAAGTGCAAACCACTTTACAAATCAAATTTAAAGAGTATAAACCTCGTGTAAACAAACACTCTGCATCACCCACAATCGGACATGACTGTCGCACCGTGACATCATCTTACGAGCGCGCGAAGGAAGGCAAATTTAATAAATCGGTGAAACTTAACAACGCTGTAACTTTAGAAATACTGGCCCGATTTCGATGAAACAAAAACTATTATTATTGGCACGAGTATGCGCATAATTTGCAGTAACATTTATAGTAAACTTTTGATGTGTTGGTGTGACTCATTGCCTATTTACTCGAATCTTAAATAGAGCGGCTATAACTACTCGAGATATCGACGCTAGCAGGGAACTCCACTCTTTGGCGGTGCGTATAATAAATGACGTTGAAAACCGCTTGGTACACATAGGCGGAATTTATACGAGACAAGGGTAACATGCAGTCCATATAGATCCCCGATGGTAAAAAGGATTTCGTGCGTCCTGCTGAGATAATTAAGAGTATAACATCTGTCCTGGTTGTTGACCTAGGTTGGTTCACTGAAAGTTTAAAGTAGGAAACTCACGATCAGTGCAAGCCATACTACGCCAAACCACACTCTAAAATAAGCCAAAGTCGTTCCGCGTGTTCGGAATCTCACGTGGCTTGAATGGAGTGACGAAAAATTTTGGATATCGAAATCCATCACTCCATCGCTCTAAACTCCAAATCCGCGTGCTCCTGTGTTGCTAATCCCACGTCCATTTTGTGACGGGCCAGAAGTCGCTGAAGTCGCTGCTAGATAAGAATGAAAGTAAATAATAGCGACGCCAATAGAGTGATCGTGTGTTTGCTCAATTTTTGGATGACATACACATCGTGCCGACTGATGAAAATGGAGTGATCGTTCCTCACTTATTTTTTGGGTTTATTGACTCTAATAATAACATTTACTCGAATAACCCAAATGATTAATATCATAAGCCAACAGTGGCCATGCTAATCTAGAAGACAAATAGAGATTGCAAAATTATTCAGGGTACTTGTTTTGTTCCGCGGTAAGCCCCGTGCCGTGTAACCCATTACACGACGCGGCACGACCGTCAGGCGCTGCGACTCACAGCAACTTCCTGCCTGCGAGCTGACGTTAACTCTCATAAGCTTGGACACCGACCAACTAAGTTAAAACATATATCTTTTGTAGTAGACAGAGTAGAGGTGCGAGGCTAGGTGTTTCGTAATTATTCTTTGTCACTTCAGCACTTTCCAACTTATAGAAACTTTCGGAGACGTCAAAGGAAAAAGTAGCCTTTACAGTTCGGAGGATTAGTGTCGGATTGAAAGAGAATTGTTAAGTTGAATGCTTAATAGTTAATGGGACGCTTTCTTCAGATGTTTTGAAGTGTTTCCTCCTTCCTGGTCGGCCACTTATTCCTCAGAATAAAATTACATATGCACTATCACGTTCTTAGTCCCAAAAGGGTTTCACGGAGTTTGTGGTAACATTGGGTTAGTGTTAGTTCATCTTTGCTGGACGCCGTCGTATTGGAGTGGTCAGTATAGCTGCCTAATCAAGTGGTCCAGGTTCGAATCCTGGTAGCGGCAAATATTTGTGTGATGAACACGAGTATTTGTTGACGAGTCATGGTTGTGTTTATATGTATATTTATTTAAGTTTATTTATAAAAAAAATATTATGTATATTAAAAATTTCCGTTATCAGAATTTGATCACACAATGCAAATCATAAATCTTTATGAAACTTTGAAAACCTTTCGACAGTGAGTTTTGCAAGTTTCCATTTCAGTGCTTATGTGACTTGTTTTTTACAACAATTTTCGAATAGCAGCGGGCATCAGTTTAATGTACCTTCCGTAGCCTAGATGAAAATATACCTAAATTTTTTTGCTGATCCATCCCACTATCAACAACACACTTAGTTATGAAGTAATTTTATTTTTGCGTTTACAAACGCGTAGATATTTTTAATACTAGAAAAAAATGCTTAACTGTCGTATTACAAAGAATGCAAAGAGGTAGCTTTTTCAACACGCCCTCCGATTGCGCCATTCGTTCTTCCATTGCGCCAATATCAAGTGAAAATTTTAATAAAGTAACCGACAATTGTACGGTAGATTGAGGTTAAAATGGAGTCTCTCAACACGTGTTTTTGCAACAAGAACTCGGGAGAAACTGGCGCCATTCGTTATCGCCATTCGTCATACATTTTGACAACAGTTTGACAGCTGTCAGCAGTCAAAACGTATGAAAACGATAACGATTTGGTTTTGGTAAAAAAGTTATGAATAGCGAGATTAAGGCCCAGGCTTCTTTAAGGTGGAGGGTACTTAGGTTATTAGCCCAAATGGGTTAGCAGGGCGTCCTATACATCATGCTTGCTTATAAGTCGACTTGTCTGCTCCGAAGGTTCTCTGGTAGACATGATCATCCGAATACTTCAACAGAATGCCAATGTGCTAACAATTTCCTTTTGATCAACTTGCTTATAATTAATTAATCGTATTGATTGATTAATTTGTTTGAAGTTGTAAATATCTTTGAAGTTCATTAACGAATAATTTACGATCACCTGGCGTTTTCAGTTTACGCTATTCGTGCTTCAAAAATGTTAAATAATTGTGGAAAACCAATTTACCAATGTCAAACTAATTAAAACTGAAATAGAGGAACAGAAATATTCCAGAACTAATATTAGCCGTTTGGCAAACAAACTATTAAGCCTGAAGTCCATTTAAGCAATTACCTTTTGTGAAAGCGAGTAATTGAAACAAAGTAATTGTTTCGTACACTTCGAAGGCGTTGGGTGTAAATCAAAGAGCAAATTACTAAAAGGTAATAAATAAAGCTTAGATATTTTTATAAAGAAAATGTTCGTAAAATAAAGAAAATTTTCTCGAAAATTTTCAGTCAGATTTAACAGGATTTAAAAGGATGATGATTTCTTACACGTGTTTTTGTGGATTTTCCTGTTTCTAATGGAACAAGGACGTTTGGTATTTACGTCATATTCTAGTCATTCCAGTCATCTCATATTTTCTTGAAAAATATTATGATTTTGTGACTTAAATGTAGCGACATTGTTACTTTTATCTACATACAACATACAGTACTTAAAAACTGAAGTACTTAATAAAGGCTTTTGTGATTTCGAATCCGTCTTCACAACTTTATATGAAAAGCGTACGTAACGTAGACTTTTTCTTTTGACCCAAAATATTTTCTGAGTTTAAGTGCTCTAATTAGGCGTTGCTGCGTCATTTCTGGTTTAAAATTATCGCCTTCGTATTTCATTAAATGTATCCAGTAAGTACCCGTAGTGTAAGTTAGTATCAACAACGTAACTATTTCAGTTGCATTATAGCATATATTTTTTGCGTTTACAAACGCGTAAATATTTTTAATAGGTACAAGATAATATACACTGAAAAAAAAATCGACCTGCCCCAGGCGGGAATCTAACCCAGCATCTTCCGCGATTCGGGCGGCTGCGTTAACCACTACGCCACAACTAAGGTACTGCTTTCGCTGTCGATTTTTGTCAGTGCTTGGTGCTTATGTTTTTATAGTAAACATGGTTTCTTCAAATCTTTGAAATTTGCACTTCTAAGATCCAAACGAAATATTCATTACTTCTCAGAAATCGATCCTTATTAACAGCATTATCGAATGGTGTAATAATACAGGCTGTGTTTTTTTTTTCAAAATCATTGGTCGGATTCCTGGCTAGGATTATTGATTTTAAAAAAATAATAATGATGCAGTTTTTGTTTTCATCAAAATCGGGCTCGCGACTCCTTTGAGCATTTTTCGATATTCCTTATAGTTTAGGATTTGGTCCTGAAGGCCCACTTGAAAAATTCACTCTGTATATCGCCTCCCGGCAAAAAAAGTGTCATAATACAAAAATAGCTGTTTCGAGAAAATGTAACTTGAATGTTTTTTTGTTCATTTAAACATCAATAATTTAAAAACTATAATAGTAAGATAATTGAAATTTTATATGTATATAGCTTATTTATATGTTTATTATAGGCCTTGAAATTGAATAACAAAATCACTTTTTTTTTAAGTAACTTTCAAGAAACTTTTAATTTGATGTATATTATGACTGTTTTTTCGATTAAAATATCTGTAGTTTAAAAAATAATACACATTTAAATGTTTATCAAATCACCTTTATTTTTTATTTAAAAGGCTTCAATATTAATAAAACAAAACGAAAAAGTAACCAAATTATAAACTTCTCTATAAAATAAAATAAAAACATCAAAAACGACCTTCTGAAGTTTTTCCCTAATGAACAATCAGTCTTACTACAGTTTGTCCGAAAACAATTAAAGAATTAATCATATAACTAACATGATGATGAATTATTTTTCTATAACATACCTTAATGTAATCATCACCATTAAGTAGGTATACGTACTTTTATTGGTAAACTGTCTTTACTGTCAAAACTTAGGTACATACAATTAAAAATAATAAGTAAATTAATACTTTCTCTTTCACATGGTCTTAAAACATGAAAAATTACCAAAAATTTAAGATTTTTTTTCGCGTTAAAGCTGTTTCGGGGAACTGATCGTCTTTATGATTTAAACAACATCCTCGTGGGATCGTCCTGCTACAGTTTGAAAATCTTCACCTCAGAAATCTAAAAAGGTTTTACTGTAGTTAGCCCTATACCCTCAGACAGACGCTTCAATGAATAAAAATCACTAGTTGACATTTCTGTCACGGCATAGGGATTGCCTTTTTTTGGCGCATTTAATAACTTCAACGTTTCAAACATTTTTTTTATCTAATGCTGTATTTCCATCTAAAACAATTACATATAATTGATAAATCAAACCATAAACTAAGAGTATAATTTAAATATCACTTCAATATTAAGAAACCTGTACAAGAAGGTTCTCTAATATCCGCAATTATGCTTGGACTCGAACATTGCGAATGCATTATGTTCTGATCTTCAGTTTCGCACTTCTTATTTTCACATTTTTTTGAAGTAGAGGTATCGAGACCTAAGAAACAAAATGAAACCTTAGGATCCTTGGACAGCTGATATGCGGCCGTCTGATTTCACACTGTATTATGATAATCAGACCGATGATAAACATGCTTAAATGTAAAGTATCAGCCTGTCCCACTACAGGACAAAACCCTCAATCATCGACTTCATGTCTACACTGCAATCATGGAATCATGCATTATCACAAACCAGAGCAAAGTTCGCAATATCCAAATATTTTTTGTTCGATCCGGGAATCGAACACGGGACACCAAGATCATGGCCTGGTACTTAAACCACTAAAACATCGGGGCGGAATATAATATTTATTTATTTATTATATTACTAACACTGTAAGTAAAATTACATTATTCAATAAACAAACATTAAAAAATACGCCACGGGCATTAAGATTGAGTTCAATTTAATAAAGAATAAAAAACTCAACACAACATTATAACTCGTAATTTTTATGAAACAACACAACAAAAATGACATAACACGTATTGTGTTGATTTTTAAAACATCATTTAAAACGCAAATATAGATCAAAAACAGTCAAAAAAAGAGACACTTTACAGTTTATGTCTCTTTTTTGTATGATGTGGCAATATTTACAATGTTTTGTCGTCAACAATACAGTCATAACACAGATTGTGTCGCCTTTTTCGTAATACTTCTAATATTTCAACGTAAAACTTACCGATAAAAAGTCACATCGCACGATAATACGCTTTTCTGGCGACACAGTACACCTCTACTCTGTATTAACACAAATGTGACACTGTTCACGCCGGTGATCGGAGCGAAACGGGTCCGTGAAAAAGAGAACTTTGTGCCACCTAGCGTTAACAATATGCAACATAATAATGACGTTTTTGCAGACGAACAAATGAAATATGCGCTATTAAGTGCTGTGATTATGTCATTTTGTACCTAATATGTGTTGTGACACTTTTCTTGTCGGGAAGCGATATACTAAATACTAGTTAGCAGCCAGGTGAAAAAAAATTACAATGTGTATTTTTAATAGGCACTCTGTTCCAGATGGAAGTGAAACAAAGTGCTATAATTTTTTTTAGGTTTTGCTTTTTACGTTTTTATTTTTTTTCGTTTCGATATAAATAATCTACAACTCGCTAATTGAAGCCTGCTTTTAAGTCAAGTTAACTAACTAGAACTTCAAATTCAATTTGTTTTATCTACGAGATCTAAAACGACAGACTGTATCAGAAGTGTCGTGCCTGAGATCTCGTTCCGGAAATACGAACAAGTTTAGGAGTCGAACTTGTATTTTCTGAGGACGGTACACTAGAACTGCTGTAGGTATTAATGTCTTTCAGCGTTATGTAATATAATACTTACCTATGTTTTTTGCAAGAATACAGTACTTTTTGAAAACTGTTTTATATCAAACCTGGGGTCGTAATTAAGCAGTAGAATTTTTATTTAAATTTTATGCAACCGAAAATTCCTTAAAAACTTAGTTTTATTTTCGATTTTGAGTTTTCGCGAACGCTACTGTGTTAGTAAACAAAACAACTGCGATTTCAAAATCAACACAAAACACGATACAAATCTACTTTGTTTACTAACGGAGTGACGTCACGTCGCATTCTAATATGACAACGGCGATTTAAAGATTTTAGAGACAGATTAAAAAAGAGGATTTTAAAAATTGAATTATAAAATTTTAATCGTGTATTTATGAATAAATGTGTAGAATTGGACCATATTGAGATTCTTAGGCTTTTCATAAGATAAAAATGTCAAAATACATGTTTTTTTAAGTAAACGGAGAATCTCTTCCTTTTTGCTACTAATGGAAATTAAGAGGGCAAATAAAAAGATAAAGGTGAGACAAAAAACAATAAAAATTGTTTTTCTGCTCATCTGTAAAACTTGTCTCCAGGAAATTACTCAAATTTACATACAAATATTTATTTGCTTTTAAACAGGGTACATTGGATAGTTATAGTTATTTAGCTACATTGAATAGCATGCAAATATTTAAAAGGTAGCAAATTGTAATAATAATAATAATAAAATACATACATACATTGTAAAAATTTAATATTTAAAAATATAATTTTGTATGTATTTTAAAATTAATAAAGGAGATAATAATAAACTAAAATTCGTTATACAATGTCAATCAGAATTAAGATAAAAAAAAATAATTAATAATAAAAATAATTAATATTTTTTAGCAGGACTTACGTGCTGAGTAGGCCGACGATAGTATAATTAAATACAAAAGAGCTACATACATCACAAAAAAGTTTTCATTCCCTTATTACTGACATGAATTTAAAAAGTCATCTAGCATAACGTTCCCTAATCGTTACGTCTGTTCTATTCATCTAGAAAACCTACCTGTCCCTTCTAACTGATACTAGCTAATCTTTTCAGTGGAAACAATTTTGTGTTATCAATAAAAATGTTTTCTTATCTAGAGCTAGCTTGATCTCCTTATTTCGGAAGGTCAGTGTACACTTTAGCGTTTCTGAGAGCGGCCAGTTTATACTCGTCCGTTAGGGTGACAATCCACTGATGTGAAGATGAGCGGAGAAGATATGGTAAATTTTTGTCAATAGGCCAACAATCTATTACACTATTATCTAACTTCGATTTAACATTTATCTTAATCACAAGTAAATCTCGCGACAAGCTTTTCATGCTATTTAAAGTTTATTTTTATCATTTTAGTGCTTTTAATTTAAAAATATTTTTTTCTAGTTAATTTATACAGGGTGTAAAAGACATGAACAGTCAAACGAGAACCATGTATTCTGCTCACCATCATAACATTTTTCTTCCTTTAGACTATACTTGGGAAATTGATAGTTACGATTTTATTGAAGGTCAAAGTCATAATTTTTTTTTCATTTTTTTATGAAAACGTATTCTATACGTTATTTCTTAATTATTGTCCAAATAAACATTGTCATTTTTTTTAGTATTTCATAACAAAAAATGGCTTCAAAACGTTAGCGTCACTCACTCACTCGATGCGCACGGACACTAACGAACGGAGCCTCCGTCTGGCAAAATTATCGCGGTTTTGCGAGTTGCGTGCGAGTTGAGCCCTTTACATTGCGCGGTACAATTTGCAATTTTTTTTAACACCAAAAAATAAAAATCATTTCCCAGCAATATTTTTTTTGAAATATGTCTTATTTTGATGTATAGAATACATGGTTCTCGTTTGACTGTTCATGTCTTTTACACTCTGTATAGTACACAGCTATGCTCTTTTGCGTTTCAATGTAGTATCACCCTTAAACGCCAAAATTATTGCTCCACCCTCTTAGGTTTCAATCTAATTCCGAGCCGGGTTTTAAGAAAATTTAATTAACCCGGAGGTATTAATTTCTATGTATTATCGCCCATAAAATCTGAGCGATAAGCGGTGTCAAGTTTCGCGGGAATCGGTGTGAACTTTTCGGAATTATGGTTATGTAACTTTGTTCTCTTAACTTAGGGAGTCGGTGACTTAGTGTCGATATTGAAAACCAAGCAACGTTCGCCTTGGTGGGTGACCAAAAAATTGTGAAACGAATTCCGTTTTTGACGCAGTATTTGGCTAGTATGTGGTGAACAGATAAACTCTTCGTGTGTGATGTACCTAACATGACATTCAGACCCAGTCTTTCACATAGTCTACATCAACTATTGAATTTTTTTATTCAAGTTTCTATGTAGTGATTGCTGTAATAATTAAAGTGTTATTAATAATATTACCATCAAGCGTTGGTGGCGTAGTGCGTAAGGGCGTTGTCTCCCACCCGGGAGGCACCGGTTCAAACCCCGCCACGTAACAATGTGTTTTCAAATTTTGAATTCATATGTACGTTTAATCGACGCTTTTACGGTGAAGGAAAACATCGTGAGGAAACCTGCACACACCTATGAAGAAATTCTAAGGTTGTGTGTGAAGTCGACCAACCCGCACTTGGCCAGCGTGGTTGACTAAGGCCTAATCGCCCCTAATGTGGGGTAGGCTCGAGCCCCTCGGTGGGGACATTATATGAGCTGTTGATGATGATGATGAATAATAATATCAAAATAAAGTTATAAATGCGAAAGTTACTCTGTCTGTCTGTTACCTTTTGACGCTTAACTAAATAAAAAATATTTCATAGCAAACAGAGGAAGAAGTAAAGCTCTATAAAATTGTCTGTAGGCATCATCATCATTAATTGCATAAAAGCGGTTCCAATACTTTGGAAGTTTAAAGAACTATTTACGTATTAAATGGGTTTCACAAAACAGAATTACATGAAAACCTACTGCTGTTATTAGTTTTAGATTTATTAGCTTACATATTTTTAAAAAATGGTTTAAATAACAAATTGAGAAAATTTGAGCTTACAAATACTGAGATTATTTAGTTTTTTCAAGTGAACGCATTTTTTAATTATAATGTTGCCAGTATTATACTTGTTGCTTTCATAGAGAACAATAGTTTTTTTTAAATTTATGGTTTCAATCACACCAAGAACAAATGACACTGAATTTTCTTGCAGATTGGGGACAATCTCTTAAAAATACATGAAATCACGGTCTTTTAGAGCCGAGAGGAAAGCGACATACAACCCCATTAACCAGGGATATATCACCCAATCAAAACATGTTGACCCTCCGTTTTCTTAGGTGAGACAGCGCAATAAAACTATCTCACCCTGTGTCCGAAATTTAATGAAACAAAGGATTTCTTGCTCGGAGTAAATTATGGTCGCATAAAGTGCCGGTGACAAGAAAGAAAAGTTACTGCCCCTAAAGGGACCGAGAGTGGTATCACAGCAGATTTTATTACTGAAAACACAAAGGACGACGCCATTTTGTCCTTTGAGACAAGCAGACAAAAAATGGCTGCCAAGAAAAATGGCCGATAGTGTTAGTGGCTTTGTTTATAATTTTTTCCGCGGCGCTTTTTCTGATATATTACCTTCTTTCGTTTCTTGTGATTTCAGATGCTAGTATAGTGTGAGTTTGACTCGAGTTTGAGAATGATTTTTTTTGGGTACTAGATGCCCCAATGAACTTCGTACAACCTAAAATTCATTTCGTTGCATTGTGGTAAATCAAAAATTAATAATTTTCTTCTTTCTTCAATTGTGCATTAAAATATCGGTATCACACATTTTAATGCATCTAGGGAGTGCTTGGCTAGAAAGTGGAATTGCCACTATAAAATTTTCAACGTCATACACACCACAAAACCTTTATTTAAATCATATTATATGATTTTGTTGTTGATTTAAGTTGGTGATTTAAGATATAATTAAATTATATCTTAAATCACCAACTGGCGTCGCTGTTGTTCAAATAAGTATTGCCGCTCAATAGAATTTCCGCAGTTTTTACGGTGACAATTTGAGCAAATGCACATCATCATCATCTCGTGAGGGCCCGGGGTCCACCTTCCTTACCTTTCTTGCCCACTTCGGCATCCTTGGTGGAGAGACCGTTGGCACGTAAATCCTCCTTCGCGACAACAAGCTAGCGTTTCTTGGGCCTGCCTCTTTTACTGGCACCTGACGGAGGTGGCTTGGCAAGACATTTATTGCCAACGTAGGTTGCCGGCCTTTTCAAAACGTGACCGTACCAGCGCAGGCGACATTCCTGCAACATATCTGCGATGTCACGGACACGAAGGCTGCCGTGAATGTGAATTAAGATGCTGCGTTATATGTGTGAAACCCCACACATATAACGCAGCATCTTCATCCCCGTGACTTGCAACTCCTGCTAATGTTGCCCTAGCGCAGTTTACGCTTCACTGCCATATAGAAGAACAGGTCTAATGATGGTCTTGTTAATCTGTCCTTTCAGCTTGACCGGCATTTTGGGGTCACAAATGACATCCGGGAGGTGACCTCCCGCCATTTGGCCCAAGCCGCAGCAAGATATTCGGGCCTTAACGTCGTTGTCGACGTCTCCGGCACGATTAGTACCAGTTCCCTGATATTTGACCCTATCCGTGCACTCGACCATGTCTCTACCTATGGGGACAGGTAGTGGATCTGAACTGTTGCAGGCCATGTAATCTAAGCAAGTGCACAAAGAGTACCTAATTGAAATATTAATTGCCTATTTTTGTCATTGATAATAATAAATAAAAACACTTACAATTATTGCGTCACTTAGTTCCAGTTTTGACCACCGGGTCCGATAAGTTTCTGGCAACATGAAATATTATCAGTATTCAAATCAAATAGTGATAATTATTTGAGAGCTTTGATCAGTATTCAAATCAAATATTGCTAATCATCAAATTGTCTCATGTATCAGTGCTGGCATTGAGCACTACTACATTGATGCATTTAAAGTGAACGTGCATGTATCACATACCACACAGCAGCTCAACTGCGTTCGTGAAATAAAAATACGGTAGCAAAGATGGTCGAGCTTTTTGCCAGTGTCAATCAAGACATTGTAACGCTTTCTAAGTAATTGTTAACTTAAAGTTCCAACTTCAATTCACTGAGATCGATAATATTGATCCAATCGAATGATCTTTACTAACGAAATAGCATGTATGAAATGAAAGTAACGATAATACCTTTATGGATAAATTCACCAACCACAATACTAAAAGCAGGCAAGCGACATCTTTCAACAGCCTTTAACATCCATCCTATCCTGTCTACCTTCGCGAACACATCATCGAACACTTCTCTAAATCCCTCCTGATAAAACCGATGTATATTCCTACTCCTTCACTGTTCATGCAGTCAGATTGTGGAACGAATTACCGTCCTCAATTCGCGACTCTTAAAACAATAACTCAGGACACGACTAAAAGCGCATTATTTTTCCATAGCCTACTTACCCAATATCTCTCTTATTTATTTTTATTATAGTTAATCTAAGTAAATAATTATTAGTTATTTGTACATCGTGACTGCAATATTCAGTCCGATGTTCGTACGAGTATGATTTGAATGGAGCATTTTGTCTTTGCCCTTGGGAAATTCATTCCAACCCGATGTCTGCCAAAGCATGAATTTAACGGTTCACCTCTCCGAGACATTCGCTGTTTACTTTTGCAAATGGCTGATCTGATAGTTAGCTTTAGTGTCAATTATAATAAGGATAGTAGATTTTGTGTTCCAACTATTATGTGTAGTCGACGCCGTCGTGGTGGAGTGGTTAGTATAGCTGCCTACACATCCAGAGGAATATTTGTGTGACGAACACGAATATTTGTTTGCTAGTCATGGTTGTTTATATATTTATTTAAGTTTATTTATAAATATATCTAAAAAAATAATATTATGTATATAAAAAAGTGTCCGTTATCTAGTATCCGTAACACAAGTTCTTAATGATACTCACTTTGGGTTAGAAAATTGGTGTGAGCGTGAAAAATATATTATTACTAGCTTTTGCCCGCGACTTCGTCCGCGTGGAATAGTTACTTTAGGCAGCATATAATTTTTTGTGTAGGTACTTATTTTGCAAAAAATACACACACAAACTGCCGTACACTACTGTAAATGGCATTTTTACAATCTACTATTTTATGTTCTACTATTTTATCCTTCGCTACCTTACATGCAACCTTTCATCCCCACATGGGTCAATATTTCAAAAACGCTAGAACAAATACTTGCTTATTTCTTATCGCGTTCTATTAAACATTTGATGGTTTTATCTTTGGTAATGAGGAATCCCATAAAAAAATCCATCTCATATTTCAACTCCTTCATTCCCATTTTTTACAAAAAAGGTAGCTTTTATTCCATTTCGAGGTTTAGTCTATTTTTGTACCAAATTTTATCAAAATCGGTTCAGGTATAGGGCGTGAAAGCGATTAAGTTAAAAAGTCGCGTCCATTTTGAGACATCGAAAACTACAAAAATTATACCCATATTGATATCAAGTTTAAAATTCGCGTCCGCCATCTTGGATCTTAATATGGATAATCCGAACACTGTACACCACAGAAATGATAAGTTAAAAAGTAGCGTCCGCCATCTTGGATCTAGAAATTGATAATGTATTTGGAATCGCGACCCCCGAAAACTACAAAAATGATTGAATGCTATTGTAGTGATTTACGCACGTTGAGCTCTGTTAACTATTCTTTCCTACAGAAACAGAACACTACAATTTTACTACAGTCTATCTCTACTTACAGCAATGTCGCAACAACACAACAGAAAGATCCTTAATATTTGTGACTAAATGAGAGCGCTTATCTTATATTTTGCTATGGCAAATCAAGAAGATGACGGCACTCGGACAGTAGCCACTGTAAATTGTTCTACGGAATTTTAATTTAAAAGTTTTGTTTTCTGTTGCGTAGGACTTGTGTCATGTAAGTGAATGCCCTTACTTCTCAGGGTAAGAGCTCCATATTTTTTTTAAATAGGTAAGCGAAGGAATTTAAGTGGAGTCCAAATGCGAAGATAGGTCATGCGAGAAATAAACCGCCGCGCTAGCCCAGCAAGTTGCTTCTTCACATCATATCAACCGAGAGATGTCCACTGTTGGATATAAGCCTCCTCCCAAGTGCTTCTTTTGAATGACCGCAGAGTACATCCGAGTCAAGACAAAGTTCCTCTTGAGGGTCGGACGGTTGGAGTCACACCACAGTGTAAATTTTAACTCATTTGTGGTGAAAGTACCGACCGACCATCTGACGACCTTCATGAAGGAAGAATTTTGGCCGAAAGGTGTAAGGTTCCGGCGCTTCCGAGGCCGTCTACCTGACACCACTAAGCGTCACACGTCGCCGTCAAATCGTGTAAATTAAGTAATTTACTAACATAAGTTTTAAGTGTTATTTACTAACAAAAATGATATAACAGTATGTATGTTAGTTTATAAGGTATTTATTTTATGGGCCTTGGTAGCCTGAAATAAAAGTTTATTATTATTATTGTAAGAAGGAGGGTTCTACCTCTAGAAGTTTGGTGTTTGTTTTTCTTTTGTATTTGGTTCTGTGATGATATAAACAGAGATAACAATATATAAAGCTTAAATTAAAGCTTACTTTAAGTATAAATATACTAAGAAGTAAGTTACGAATGGTAACAATGATAGAAGACGTCTCGTAAGAACAATTAAAGTGTTAATTTTACATAGACAAATACAACTTTTCAACAAAAGTTTCTTTGAAATGTTCTTGTTTGATATTGATGAGAACTTCCTCCGTTCCCTCGTCTGCCAAGGTCGTTCAGGGTTGCCTCTCAAACAACATTATTCAACTTCTATATTTCGTTATAAACCCATATAAATACTTAAACAAACTAAGAGGAATTAGTTACACACAAGATTTTACATATCATTACTGCGTATATCTGACACACGCCATTACCGAATACATAGTTTAAACTTGACTTACAATGTTCGAGTGTGCGAAAGGTCTTAGGTGAATTTAATATCAGTTCGTCTGTTAAATTACACTCTATTCATATTCAAATTATTTTCTAGACGTTCTAAGGAACTACGCTGGTATAGAACAGCTATAAGAGCAGTAGGTTCGATATTATTGTTAATCTAATTTGACATGAAATGTTTGATTTTGTTGCTATGTTATGTGGTTGGCAACAATACGGCCTGTTTTGTAGTAAGCAGTCACCATATCATAATTATAAAAACTTGCAACACTGATGTGACAATTGCGCGCTGGCAACCCCTAGTCCCCTTCCCTAGCCCGTGGAGCTCTGGCAACCTTACTCACCAATAGAAACCCACAAAATAAACAAGAATAATTCTTACCCGTCTTGGGCAGAAGCTGAAAATCAGTGTTTTGCCTTCGTTTGTCAATTACATCACTGAGCTTTAGCCTGTTTGCATCGCTGCGACACACAATTTATGTAAAAATGATTTTATTTTTAAATTGTATTGTAGGTCTGTATTTGATTTTTATAGTTCATTTGTTAATTTTAAGTTTTAATGTGTGTCTATGATGATGAAAATAAATTGTCCACATATCTATATTTCCAGCTAGTATGGTTACGCTTTGTTACTTTACGCTTATCATCAGGCGTATACAGTGTACAAATTTGCCTTAAAAAAAAGAAAATATGTAGAGATTTCGAAACGCATCATATCAACCAGCAGATTATTACTATTATGATACATCGTTAACTTCGCAGAATTTTTGACATTAGCTTTATAACCATAATTTTTGAGTCGAATAAAAACTGTATAGAGTTGGAGGTTTGCATAATATCATTGTAAGTACTTAGTCTGTGGCGCTCTATATAAATTACTGCCAGAGAATTTCTGGCTTCTTACGATACTAGGAAGTCTTATACTTACTCTGTATACGTGTTTAGTTTTTTATAGCTAAGTTTATTATGCTAACCTGATTGAACTCATGGTTAATAGTTTAAAATTAAAAATAAAGGTAAAATGGTCTGGAGCTCCAATTTTAGTATTTATTTATCTTGATTAACCTAATTACAATCAGCTTTGTATCATTCAATCGAATAAAATTTAATGGAAAAACATTTCAGCCTTGCTTTGGTTAGCGGAATAACGTTCTATTTCATGTAAACATTTTTTTATCAATGAAACTGTTCATAAAAAATTAATACATATTTCAATGTACGCATTTTAAACTCTTCATCCAACAACTTTCAATCGCAGTAACGGTTTTCATAGAACGATGCATTCGTGATATGACGATAAATATTAATTTCTATATTATGAATATGACCATGTTGCCATGTGATGCCGGTATAGTTGAATAGCATCAATCCAAATTCTAAAATGGGTGTCGTAAAAGGCGGCTAATGGATCAGCAAAGGGGTATTGATCACCTTATACTCCGTCCACTAATCCGCATTGGGCAAGCGTGTTGGACTACTGCCTTAACCTTCTTCAATGACAAGGAGTGGCCTTGTGTCCCAGCAGTCGAATTATCAAGGCTGTTATGATGATTTCAGCCGAGAGATGCCCACTGTTGAAGATAGGCTTCACCCAAGGATCTCCAAGGATCGTTCCTGCGCTGCCCGTACCCAGAGGCCTCCGACCTTTACCAGATTGTCAATCCACCTTGGTCATATTACAATATGACTATTGTAACATGACCTACAACATAATAAATTGCTATGTTGAGCATTCATTTTGTATCTTCTTCCTAGGTCCCAATTTACTGGGGGTCGGTGCAATATGCTACATACTAGTATAGTTTTCAGCATAGTTTTATGGCCAACCGCCTGTGTAACAGCAATCTTAATTAAGAATGGGTGGTGGAGTAAAATTAGTTCAATTATTTTTGATAGGACGGATAAAGTCAATAATTTCTCATAACACAGCACTACGCCTGCCGCTCTAGCCCGCTGGCTTCGAGACCTGTAGGTCTATCTTTGATTATAATAATCAAAGAGGCCTATTCGCTAACTTTTTTTGACAGTTAAAAGTGATGATCACCGAGTGAATTACATATCTGTTGCTGTTTTTACACGAATAGGGCCATAATAGCGTGTGTGTAAAATAGCAATGAATATGTATTTCCCTCGATGAGCATCACTTTCAACTGTCAAAAAAGTTAACGAATAGGCCTACAGGTCGGCGCCCGCCGCCCCGCTGTCGCGCCCGCTCGTCACTGGCTTCGAGTCCGTGGCCTAAATCTTATTAAATCTTTATAATATTTTAGAATGTTTTTAATAAAAAAACTATGTCTGTACGTTATCCTTTTTATATTTGTGCAAAATAACCTTAAATGTAGGCATGTCAATGAAAACAGGAAAACGTACGGACATAGATTTTTTTACTTAGATTTAAAACGTTGAAATAAATCATAAGGTCAAGATTTAGGGGAAAACTTTTTCTCCTTTTATATTAAGACTTAATCGTTGAGACTAGTTAAGACTGAAGCGTCGGTGGCGTAGTGCGTAAGAGCGTCGTCTCCCACCCGGGAGGCACTGGTTCGATCCCCGACACGTACCAATGTGTTTTCAAATTTTGAATTCATATGTACGTTTAATCGACACTTTTACGGTGAAGGAAAACATCGTGAGGAAACCTGCACACACCTTTGAAGAAATTCTTATGTTGTGTGTGAAGTCTACCAACCCGCACTTGTCCAGCGTGGTTGAATAAGGCCTAATCACCCCAAATGTGGGGTTGGCTCGAGCAGCTCGGTGGGGACATTATATGAGCTGTTGATGATGATATTAAGACTTACGCGCCGTACTATCCACTTAAGAAATTTTCCTAAGGACACAGACAAATATACTTTTTATTTAATTTGTGCAAGTTTATTTTTATTTATCATACACATTACTTATGGACACCTACAGATATACATATACCGTCTCCCGTGTTGATTTTGCACACCCTAAACCTTCCCAGGGAAGTATAAATGCTCTTTGAAAGAGGGCCAGAAAATAAATTCATAGGTAGGTGCGTAAACAAACTTAAAAGAGGATAAGGAGGAAGTATTTTTCGTTCATGTTTGGACTGGCCGCCCGACTGGCGAACCACCTCGTACACTGGCGAGCAAAACATTCGAATATATATACAGGTTTTGATTTAAGATATCCTTATTAATTTTAGAATATATTTTTATTACTTCTGTTATACGCGAATATTGCTGCAATTACATTTAACATTTTAATTTACTTATATAGGAATTTCATTCTTATAAAAATATTATTTTAAGGAATACCTGTCCAGACCATCTAACTTCGTGACTCTACCGTAAAATGCATCAAAGAGCAGTTATAATGAAAAGGAGTAAAGTTTGACAGGTTTATTGTAATTAAAAGCACCTTGCAAGCCGACATGCTGAAGGATGTCTAGTTCGTTCGGCACATCTGGTATAGATGCAACCAAGCTTCATCGTAACATCAGCTATCTTCGAATCTACAGATTTCACATATTAATTTTATTTAAGTTTTAATTTATCTATACAATAAATAAGATTTTTCATTTTTGATCAAATATTGTTTTGAGCCCCTTTAGGGTAAAAGCACAGTGTAATAAATAAACCCTGTATAGTAAAAGCCTCCTCCATTGATTTCCCTTTCTGTCTATTTTTAGCGCTTGTCATCCAGAATTGTTCACATATAAGTACCTACTTAATATCAGATGAATGTTCATATGCTACGCTTGTTTATAAGAGAAAAAACAAATCGTGGAAGATAATAATTTAGATTTTTACATACTTGTACTCTCGTGCTCGTATAAACTTTAAAAACTTCAGAAAAAAGCAATGACTAACGAGAAATCTAAGAACAAAATCTTCCTTTAACAGTATCTTCGGTTTTTTTTTTTAATGTTACGAGATGGCAAACAAGCTTGCGGTCCACCTGATGTTAAGTGGTCACCGCCGCCTATAGACACTTGCAATATTAAGTGTAAATCACTTAACAACGCAATCATTTGGACTAAGATGATATGCCCTCCATGCCCAGTAATTACACTGGCTACCTTTCCATTCAATCCGAAACACAGCGAACTGGTTCACGGCAGAAATAAGAAAGGCGGTGGTACCTACCCGGACGACCCTACATATGGGTCTACCACCTAGTAAAGAATGAAGATGAAGAAGATGAATTAGTTCTAACCTATTGATTCTAACCCGTAATAAGATAAGGTAGACCTTGGTGGACAGGTAGCCCCGTATGGTCATCAATTCACATTTTGCGCACCCAATAGCGAAACTCTTTTCTTAAGTGACACATTAACTGTTACTCGCAGTGTAAAAGATTGCAAACAATACTTTTTTTTACCTTCTGAGAGTGAGGTCGTCTGATCATATAAGGGACATTGACGGCAAAGAGAGTGGCCCTCAAATGTGCCGGTTCAATGCCTCTCTGTGGGGTTCCAAATTGGTATTGCATTTATGTACACATTTAGCTCAGGTACCTACCATGATTATTTATATCCATAAGAAAGTGTATACGGTCTATTTTTTCTTGTGCTACTAATATTATAAATGTGAATGTTTTGATGGTTATACGTTAATCACTTGTTGATAGCAAACTGGGTAGGTCTATAGTCTTTTGGCAACTTAAAAGATTTTATATCTACCGTAGTTGCGATAAGCATCTGAAATGGGATTATGTGTGACTCTCTGCTCTCCACCATACCCACTAAAAATCCTTGAAGTCCGCATGTGTTGGTGTGACTTCATGGGGAACCCTGTAGAAGTCCGCAAAGACTCATGCGGCTGGCCTTTTCAGGACACTATGCACGTCTGAGAACATCCCGTAAAATCTCGGGATGTTCTATCAGCTTCGAGACGTGCAATGTGAGCGATGAAGATGAGGATCCCTTGTCTCGCTTTTGAAACGCGAATATTCACCGCCTCCTGCTGGTACCTACCTCCTGCGGATGAGTTCAAATAAAGGATCTTCTTCCCTTGACTGTTCTGCAGCCTCCTTTGGAGTATTACTTGTGCGCAAAAGGCGTCACTGCTTCCTAGCATGTCGTGCTGCCAGCCATAGCCTTAACTACGGTTGGTAGCAAGATCTGTACCGATTGACGCCGCGAGGACACTGCCCTGCAACACAGGACGCGCTCGTTAGGTAGGTCAAGGCCTGGATTGAAAACTTGGATACTTTTTACTTCGATATAAGCTTCTGTCGGATGAATTCACTGCTTTTTTGCAAAACGACATCCATGCGAATGATCAATATCAAGTGAAAGCAATCATTGAGTGAAAGTGTATTTAAGATCATATAAATCGTACGATAGATCGAGTTAAAAATTAAGTCGAACAAGATGTATTATTACAAGAACTTGGGTGAAACTCTTAAAGAGGAGTTAATACCCAATCAAGAATATTATTCCTACGCTTACTCATCACAGTAAAGTCGTAAAATGGAATCTATAAACTTTCCGACCAATTTGAAAATCAAAATGCCATTAATAACAAAAAAAATGTATGGAAGCCAAATCTACTTATCTAGAATTGAAATCATTCGTCGCGTTGGATCCCGCAGATCCTCTAAAGTAGGGATGTGACGCGTGGCGTATCGTATGATCGCTCATGTGATATCAACTAATGCGATCTAGTGATCCAAAACACTTTTTGATTAAAGTAACCAGTCAACCGTGAGTTAATATCGTAGGCTATGTGAATCGTATTTTGTTTTTTGACAGTTGATTTTTACTTTCTCGTATACATAGTAGTATAGAGGAAGTCTTTGTAATCGTAAAAAATCGACCTCGAGATTTTGACGGATTTACACGTTTTGGACCTACCTGAGTCCAAAAATACCGTTTTTGGAATTATGTCTGTGTGTCTGTGCGTTAGCACGATAACTCGAGTATGCTTTAACTTATTGCAACCAAATTTAACGTGCGTGTATAACATCAACATTTAAGGTTTCTATCAAGTTTTTAGCCGTCGATCACGTAAGTTAAGCAACCAAGTGCGCGGTCGGTACTCGGATGGGTGACGAAAATTTAACATGGATGTATATCATCAAAATATAAGGTTTCTATCAACTTTTGTGTCCTTTCCGATATACGAGAAAGACAAATGAGACCACTCCCGATTTTTTTATCTAAAAGTTATACCTATCTTGGTGAGTAATAATATACTTAATACCTTCGTCTAGCGGTTCTCCCGTCGTAGTTAGTTCCAGAGATCTCGGGTTTGGTCTCTGAGGGAGTACCAATTTGAGCTTTGCTTTGTGTTTGTTTTAAGTCCTCCTGGCTGCGGAGAGGGAGTGGGAGGACGACGCTCTAGAGGCTCACCTCCGGCATAGACGGATAGACGGGAGAAGCGGTACCAAATTTCAAAATCGGCCTAGAGTTTTTTAATTTTTTTTCGTAAACATAAAGAATCTTTCCTCTAGGGGATGAAAGGCAGCCTATTAGATATGAAGTCCAAGCTTCTAATCTAAATTTAGACCAAATTTCATCAAAATTGGCTAGCAGTTTTTGAGTTTATTCATTACAAACAAAAAAATCTTTCCTCCTTATTGTATAAATATAGATTTAGACCAAAGTAGGTACAAATAGTATGGAGTTTCAAATTTATTTTACGTTTTTGAATTTTTGGTGACACATATTATTTATTATGACTATTGTATTGTAGCATGGGCAGATGCTCCCTTGTTATACCATGTACCAAGCACCCTGCATATTATTATAATTTTGATATATTTTTAATTTAACTTTTATTTATTTGTGACTTTATATCTAATTACACGCACTCACGAGTTTTGAGATCGTCGGAGAATTTGAGACTTGAGACACCAGCACACTTCACCAGGTTCTATAACATGTCTTTTACCGTGCAGGCTGTTCTACGGTGGAACTCATTGCCTGTCCGCATACAGCAAGCACAATCCTTGAACACCTTTAAAAAACTGGTGCAAGAGTACTACTTATCACTGTAATATTCAATCATTGTCTTATTTTACGAACCTATATGTATTTGAACTTATGTATGTATTTACACATATTTATTTAGTATGTATAGCATGTATTACGCCTAATATACTTTATATTTATGTTGACATGTATTTTATTTATCTTTATGGAAAGTACTGCATATGTATGTTTATTATTTTTATTTTATTACATTGAATTAATTAAATCATTATTCAATAAAATGATACATCGCCATCTTCCCATGAATCTATATATTTTACAAATCCTGTCCATCCTAAGGTTACCTGGAAGAAATCGCTTTTAGTGATAAGGTCGCCCTTTGTACAATCTTTCATAATTGTGTTTCCGTATGTCTATATAAAACTTGGTTGATGTACAATAAAGCTATATTCTATTCTATTCTATTCTATCAACTGCGACTCGTGAACTAATGTTAGTGTTCTACCGCAATGCTATCGGTGAACCTAATAATTATTATCTAGACGGATAATTAACAAATTGATTGATTTGATTTAACGCAGCGTTTAGCAAGTAAGCAGCCACCGTAGTTTATAGACGCTTGCAACATGGACGTGACACTTGCCCGTTGACCTTTGTCGATTCTACTACTTCAGTGCGGGCTGCTCCGATTCGAGTGGTCCACCTTGCCTTGCCTCGACTTAGGTGACATTTGGTTACACATAAAGCCACACCTTTTCTTTTTTTTGTCGACAGAAAACGTTTTATACGTACCCGCAGCGGGAATAGGGCCCCACCAGGGTTATGTGGGAGTCACCAACCCTAAAGGTTGGCATACCCACTAAAAACTGTCGGATCCCTACTCTCCGCATATCGGCGGTTGCGCGGGAACGTTTATTCATCCGCACGGACCGTCTGCGGTTGGCTCAACAGGCCTCTACTCCCACTCTTGGGGTAAAGAGGGCATTCTAGGGATCTTGAATGCCCTCTTACTCACGAGGGCATATTGGCAAGCTTTGGGGCCCTATCCCATCACCTGCCGCCCCGACTACGGTAGCTGGAGCGTCGTGAACAGCCTTCTCTGCCTTCCCGTACGCTTCCGGCGGTTTGGGGCTGCAAGGGGGTCACTCTCTCGCACCCGTTCCGCTGCCTCCTTCTGGAGCATAACTTGCTCACAGAAGGTGGCCACTACTTCCCAGGACGGCGCACTGTCGATCATAGCCTTTACAATGGTCGACAGTGAGAGGTCCGATCTACACACTGCAATGACACTGCTGCGCTGCTGAGACCACCTAGCCATTTAATTCCTCAATACTAGTGACAGGCTGCCTGCCCGTCTCTTACATACTTAAAAGGGGCATCAAGCACAAAAAATATCAAACGTTCAGGGAGTCAACACACAAAAGCCAACCACTAGGACAGATGTTACGCTCTAAGGCCCGTATTACAGAATAACACTCAGAAATCAAGCATGTCTTGAGAACCGTTTGTCACTTTCTATCAAACACAAAGTGAAAGAGACGTACGACGCTCAGTACGGCGTTGATTCTTGAGACTCATTCTATAATATCAGCCTAAATAATCTCAGAAGTCCGAGTAACTGCAACGATTATTAAAAAAAAATGTTGTGGCATTGAACACCGCATGTAACCACAAATATAAATATCAGTGCGCAGCTGCATTCAAGCGTCACATCACTACTTCAAACGGGAGTCGAGATCCGATTTTAACTAAATTGAGTTTTATAAGATTTCTGCAACCCCCAACTGAAATAAGACCTTATGATATTGGTTCAGTATAGCATGCTGAGAGTTCATTTCGTGTTTTGACCTGGCTGTGTGACAAAGTATTTTTATACTACACCTGATCGGAACAGTTGCTATTATTCCCTCAAATTGAAAAGAAAAAGTTGATCTTTTGTTCGGCCTAAATATGCGGGAGGAAAAGTTGTATGAAATTCCATTTCTAACGTGTTTAGCGGAAGGAAAAGTTGTATGCGCGACGGTTTATCTAACGCACTAGTTTTTTTTATTTATTAGTGTCAACTAACAGTTTGCTAACAACTAACAACAAAAAGAAAGAAAGAGAAGAATTTAGGCGTAGGTACCGACTTACTAAAAGGCAGTTCACATGTCTTTGCCAAGAATTGAAGATAAAAAAAACAATTTATGATGACCATAAAGATCCCATGATCCCTTTATGGTCGTCTTAACACTTTGTCACTGCGTAGAAATGTGGCATCACTCTGCATCTTCTATCGCTTGTATCAGTTGGTTTTAATGAATGATGAAAATGAATGAATGATGAATGAATGAACCGCTTACGGTCGGATGGAATGCAACGCAGTGGCAGGACACCTGGCTTGCTACTTGAGCCACCCGTATAGACGCCAGGGAGACTTTCTGGAAGAGTTGAGCTGACTGGAGTGATCGAGCCCCTCACGTTCCAGCGCAAAATAGCTGCAAAGTCGTTTAGTTGCAGATACCCGAAACTACAAAGAAGAAGAGGAGTTGGTCGGATTTATACCAGCCGCTGCATTCCGCATCCAAACCTCGCGACGCCAAGTCGATCCCCACAGTCTTGATGCCTGCTGGTTTACAACCGTGCATTCTTCGACTATTGTCTGCCGCGGAACACAATACTGTGGAACCAATTGTCGTCAGTGGTATTCCCGAACCGATACGACCTCGAAATCTTCAAAGAACGAGCGTATATATTCCTTTCTTAAAGGCCGGCAACCACCCGGCAACACACTTGCGTGTTACAGATGTTCATGGGTGTCGGTGATTACTTACAATCAGGTCTGCTCCATTTTCCATAAAAAGACTATTTAAAAGCTTTGATTTTGATTCAGAAGTGTTTAAGTAATCAACAGCCAGAAAGCCTGCACGCCGGATTTCTATAAGTGTTTCGATGGAAAACAAACTGTCCGTCGGTTTACAAGCGTATCAATTCTCGTAACACTGGAAAGTAATTAAAAACAAGAGTACTTTACAGACTGTCCAGTGATTCATCACGCTGATTACAAAACACGTCAGTTGCAAAGTCCTCATGTTGCATATTGCCCGTAAATCAATGGCCGTTTCCCCACTCTTATGTAAATTAATTCACACTTCAGGTCCGAACATGCAAACGTTTTCCAACCTAAAACAGAAGAGAGAAAGTCGGTTTTAGAAAGTGATGTAGGCGTCATAAATATGTAGGATGTTATACGTGAAATTCAAACAAAGCATGAAGTGGTGATGTTGCTATTGAAACGTAAGCGTATCATGTCGCGTGCCAACATACTGGATCCTTGACAATAGAATTTTATGTTTCCTGTAAGATATTTATGTTGTTGCGCAGTGTTTTTTACTAAAATTCTGGCGGTTATTATGACAGAAGGTTGCAAAATTTTATTGGTAAACAACTTTTCACTATCATATTGTACAATTCGGTCTTGTCCTCCAAACTCAAACTCAAATTTCTTTATTTAGGTACAATTTGTACACTTATGAAAGTCAAGCTTCAAAAGTTGATGCCATCGGTTCGAGAGTTTCAGGAGCTTTAATGCTCTTAAATATATATAGTATATTTCATACAGCCATTTATTTCTTTATTTTGATTTATTTGAAGCGAGTGTATCGTCAGTATTGCAAGCGTCTATAGTAGCCTATAGACGCGGTGGCTGCTTACCACTAGACAGGCCATGCTTGTTTCCCAATCATTTGACATAAAAAAAAAAAAATGTTCCAAATTAAATCATTTTTGGGGCCAATGTAATTGGAGAACATGGTTTTAAATTTAACTTTTAAAGTATTTTTTTACAGTCTCTTCATATACCTACATACATATATGTCGCATCATGCATGCTAGCGTTAAAATTCAAAATGAAGTCTCATTTTGTGGATGTACTCGTGAAGAAAATTGGACCATATTTTGAATGTCTTTGCAAAATCGTGTGAGCAAATAGTATACCATATTTAGATACCTATATAGTCCGAAATATATTACTCCGGAAAATACTCCAACGCCGACTAGCTATAAGAGCTAAGATTTTTCGATGTAAATACTCTGTAGTGATGGCCTCTAGCCAGGTGGGTTCCAAAGAAGCCACCGTCAACTAAACTCCCCTAGTTCCTGGTCTGTTCAGTATTTCACTAATATCATTAATAACAGTTCATCAACTATAATTAAATCACATTTCAATTCATATGTCCGTTTAATCGACGCTTTTACGGTGAAGGAAAACATCGTGAGGAAACCTGCACACCAGTGGCGTAGCGTGGGTATCGGCCGCCCGGGGCGGAAGATAATTTTGCCGCCCTCTGATTTAGTTATTTAAATTTAATGTATACTATGAATTCTCAGACGTTCAAAAAGTATAGCTGCGTTGCACTCGCTCAAAAGTGGCAACGAAAAAGTCGGGCAATTGCCGGATTTACATTCTGTTTGGAACTAATAAAAAAAGAATCGGGAACGCTCTCGCATTTCGGCTGGTCGACTGCACTTCATTGCAACGCTTTAAGTAGGTATTCGCTCGAAAAACTGCCTTCCTGTGTTGTTAAAAAGTGTACAAATTAGGTACATATTTATTACTGTTAGAGACATGTAAAGGTGTAATTTCATTTGACAAATACATTTTTCTTATCAAACCAATTTCATATGGAACTTTTTTTGGGTTTATAAACGCATAAATATTTTTAACACTAGAAACCCCTCCGCCTGTCCGAAAAAAGGGCAGGTCGATTTTTTTCAGTGTATTTTCCAGTTTCAAAAATATTTACGCGTTTGTAAACGCAAAAAAATATTCCACACTATAAGGTAGTTTCATCTTAACTGGACGTCAAATATTTGCAAAAATATTTCGTTCGGATCTTAGAAGTGCAAATTTCAATGATTTGATGAATAAATGTTTACCATAAAACATAAGTGATCTATGCATAAAACTTTCTTTGAATAGTCAAAGTCATTATCGCTGATTATTAGTCATAAACAATTAAAGCACAAAATCTAAGCACAAAATATTCCTCGTGAACACATACTCTTTTCAATTGGTTCGAATTTGTAGTTGCAATAAAAATATGAAAAGGTTTCAATTTTTTTTTATTTATTGTGAAATTTTGCCGCCCTCTCAAATGTGCCGCCCGGGGCGGGCCGCCCCCCCTGCCCCCCCTACGCTACGCCACTGCTGCACACACCTATGAAGAAATTCTTAGGTTGTGTGTGAAGTCGACCAACCCGCACTTGGCCAGCGTGGCTCACTAAGGCCTAATCGCCCCTTTTTTTGTTGACGGGTAGGTCAAACGCATTTACGGATCGTTCCTGCGGGGTGGTGCCAACCTCCGGAGATATGTGGGACTCGAGGTAAAGGTGTTTGCTTCATACCCACTAAACATCCTTCCCGGCCTGACCTTAAGTGCGCTATTACGGGACGGCTCGGGATCTGCGCACGTGAGCGCAACTACACCGAGACCGACCCAACGCTGCCGTCTAGGCATTCCTTGCACCAATTGGTGGTCTGAAGTCCACAGGGGCCCCTGTGGGCCGCTGGAAGACGCCAGCCTTATAGGCTAGCCATACAGGATAGGAAAACCTTTTCCTACCCCTCCTCCGCCTACGCTGGGTGCATGGGAGCGGGAGTGGGCGAGGCCGCAACACCCTCCTCCACCGACGGCTAGTCGAACTGGCGCGTCCTCCTGACGAGGACACTGGGAGCAGTCATCGGATCCTGAAAAGGGCCGTCCGTTCCCCACCACGTTACCAGGGTCCGCCACGAGGAGGCTGCCGAACGTAGACCCCAAGGCCTAATCGCCCCTAATGTGGGGTAGGCTCGAGCCCCTCGGTGGGGCTCATTATATGAGCTGTTGATGAATTAAATCACAGCGGAATATTAGATTCGAAATTTTGTCCCATCCCGTATTACCAGGAAAGTCGTGACAACGCCTTCTCTTCGCAGAAAACTAGCGATCGTGGAATGATGGTTCTATTTTCATTGCGAATCATTTCAGAGCGTAATTTGTTACGGGATTCAGTTAAGCTTTTAAAACAAATTCAAATACAGCACCAATTATCCAATTACTAGTTACCATAAATCCGTATAAGTACTTACAGCGCCAGTAAATCCATTTGGGCCTAATAGACTGGGAAATAACGGAAATTGCTCGCTGATGCCACTGGTCCATAAGGCAATAACATTAATTGATTTCCATTCGATACACCTGCTACGCTAACTGCATTGTGTTATTGCTTTAGGATTAACGAAAATTTATACCTACAGTCCAGCCTCTTCAAGGCACTCCGGAGATTAAGCTAAAGCCAGTGTAAATATGTTATCAGTTATTTAATTTATTTATACTTTATTTAACACCAACAAACTAACTAAAGACATACCGTCTATCTCTTCCAGGCAACCTCAGGATGGAGGAATAGCATGGAGCAAGTAAACTTACAGGTAAGTTGGCACAACATGGAAAAGAAATATAGACTGTAATACATAAGCAATGATACACGACAAACACAGAATAAATATACACACACATAACATACTAGCTATCCCGGTCACGCGTTTCTGTGGTAATTTCATACTACTGTCCTATAATATTGTATCTGCAGCAAAAAAAATGAGGATTACTTATAAAGATAAAAACTGTCCTATCTCTTAAGTTGGAACATTACACACATTTAAAAAAGAAGTTAAAATCGGATTGTTAGTTTCGGAGTTCATCTCGGACAAAGATCGTGACACTTTTTTGAATTATATATTATTATAATAGATATCAACCTACGTACTATTAAATACATACACTACATAAGCATTAGTACACATACTACATACACAATGTTGTAAATACACTTATTTATAGTTATTTCTGGCTTTTCTCGCTCTAGCATAGCGTGTTCCTCATTTATGATGGATATTATTAAGTGTAAATCACTTAACACCGTAAATGCGTTTGCCATCCTGGGGACTAAGATGATATGCCCTCCATGCCCAGTAATTACACTGGCCTTTCACTTCAATCCGAAACACAGCGAACTGCTTCACGGCAGAAATAAGAATGGCGGTGGTACCTTCCCAGACGACCCTAAATATGGGTCTACCACCTAGTACCAATTTTGGAGTTGTACCTCTAGCATCGCGTAGTTCAGAATTTAAAAGCTCTGATGAAGAAATATGCAATCGAAAGAATAAAATATGCAAAGAGCATGCAATTGGAGTCAGTCGTCTGAGCGAACGCGGAAGAACACGTTATCAGAGGCAGCCGGTCTGTGTTCTTTGCTTCACACTTAGCGCAATATACAAAAGACGTGAAATGTAAAAATAAACCTTGTTTCAATCATGCAAAGCTCTATTTTACTTGCGATCTAAATCTGCTCTTCTTTCCGAGCCGCTCTGTGTGAACGAACACTTAACCTTCTCCGGGGCCTTGTGTCCTGGCAGTGGGTTGAGTTATTAAGGCTGTTATAATGATGATACTAAAATGTACAAAATTTCGAAATGTTATCGTACTGTTTGTGTTAGTAGTCTAGTTTAATAGATATATTTTTTATTTTCGCTCTCATTGTTATCGTGTGATGATCTTTAGAAATTGCATGTTATCACTCTTATCGCCACCTTAACTGTCAGAACACAAAGGCCTTTTCAACATCAAACCTACGCCTTCATTACAGGACTGTGCTCTTCGAATAATAAAAGTTGATAAATAATTTAAGTTATTCCGCCTACAGCCAGACGTAATAAAAGCATCAGGTGCATTGAGCTGGAATCAATTATGACTATTGCCGTGTACACCGGGGCACTTTGTTACAGGCAGGCTTATGACTGCATCTGGTATGCATACAATATTAACGTTACGAAGTGAAATGAATATTTAACAAGGGAACAAAAATCGATAGAAATAGTTTCAAAGTTAAAGTTAATACTTACATACGAATTACGATCAAGCTTGTAGTTCCAAGAGTGGTTAAGCAGAGCCGTAGGTAACATTTCGTTACACATAAAGCAGTGAACGCATGTTTTACTGTGACTACCGTCTTTGTTTTGCTTTTTGTATAATATCATAATATATAAGTTATTACTAGTAGAAGCTTACTCTTCCCAATCGGATCTTAATTTCTTTGATTGTTTTTGAAGTTGATGTTATTTAAAAATAGGTATGGGATTGTTTCTTGTTAATAAGGTATTTAAAACTTAAGTACTGTTAAGAACTCCACAGTTGTTAGATAAAAGACAATTTTCTTTGATAGGAATTGTCAGCGTTTTTTACTGTTTTTTTTTACACTTCAAGTCTGTACAAAAATGTTTTAAGTACAGTCTAATGCAATATTATTCGTATTATTCCTCATATTTCTCCACACATTCTCTACAAGTACCTTATTTTTTATACCACTAAAAATCACAGTTGGCGTACTCATTTTTAACCCACTTCAAAAAAGGATCGAGGTTCTCAATTCAATTGAATGTTCTTTTTTTATGAGTGTTCTCATAACATGTTTAGTTTTTCAGGCGGTTATTCTTTTAAAACATAATTTTCCTGCGCCAAATAATCAACTGTTCATTTTCTGTTAATTTAGTGGTCATAGCTTTTGTGGAGGACACTAATTCTTCAATATACCCATCAAATAAATCTATCCATTTTGAAATGATTCAGTTTCCAATTATGTGAGTAAAATTGGTTGGATTGCGGTAAATCATAATGGCACACGATAATAAAGTTTGACTGTTATGACAAGGTTGATTTGTATTTGCTTAATCGCAAGGATCAAATTTGCGTGTTTGATATTTTAGTGTGATTGAATAACGACTTGTTATCTCATTCAATTCCTTTTTAATTACTTATATAATCTATTACCTCCATTTGGTTAATCAAGTCGAAGTCAAAATACATTTAATTCAATTTATTTGCCAAATGTACATTTAAGAAAGCCATAAAATTGTTTAAGTGCTGTCGTTTCGTTGCATAAGCATTGAAATGATATTTTAAACTGTCCAGAAGTATTTGGTCGCTTTGACTGCTGCAATATATCTGATGGCGACTGTATTTATCAAAAAACTTTTAACAACAATATAAGTAGGTCCATGGCAAATTGTCTGTTATAATCTGCTCACGAAACATCAAATTCGTTTGAACTTCGTGTTCACCCGAATAGTCCATAATACTGTGCATTCTTATCGGTTCTGTTTTGAGACTTACCGTCGACATACGTTGTTAACTGGGCTTAATTAAACACACCCTTGCTAACGGCTCATTGTTGTGGTATCGTTATGTCGAATGAGCACTTAATGAGATATATGAACAGCTTTTGGGGATAGACACGTGATTGAAAGGATGATGAACTTTCGCCAGTTTGAATTGATTGTGCATAATCGAGACTTTAGAAATGTTTGAATTTATTTTCTGGACACAGGTTCAACATTAGTTAACTAAGTAGGTATTTACAAAAATAATTAATCTGAGTAAGTGGCTGCATCTAGTTCTAACCGGCTGAAGCTAGGTGTTGGGGCCTGAACTCGGTGGATGTAAAGAATTGTTAAGTTGTAATATAAATGTTTATTGTCCAAATTGGTAATGCGGCATACGGTCAAAGGTATACTGTCGATGAACCACGGTGTCGCAAGCGAGCCGCCGCTGCCGGCTTGCTGTGGTGTCAGCAATATGCATCGAGTTTGGTTATGTGCTCGATGGCAATATGTGACGGTCGCCCGTGTCACCGTAGGCTACACCTAGTGTTCGGTAATGAACCGAACACTAGGTGTAGCTGCGCTTCGGGTTCTAGTCCTAACATATTCGTATATATATTTATAATATGTATGTATTAATATTTTTTACAAGTATGTAAATTTTATTTGAAGTAATCTTAAGTTATTTTTCTTTACTATTGCATTTGTATCGCCTGAATACGATTTATTCTCTAACATTCATGGTTGACTGGAAGAGATCTTTTTTAGAGATAAACCTTGCAAACTGTATTATTGTATAAATTGTCATATTTTTTTAAGGGCGTATTGGGGCGTAAGGGAGTATAATAATAATAATAATCAAGTTTTGCGTTTGCGTTTAATCTGATCGAGTTAAATGGGCAAGTTTGAGGCAAGAGTAGACGAGAGATGTGTGGACGAGTTTTCTTTTTGCGAGAGTTGATGGTTATGTGCCCGGCTTCCTGTCACAGATCACTTTTATAAGGTCTTTCGCAGAAACACGTCAACTATGTGTATATGTAACGTTTTTCGTGGCACTGTGAAAATGGCGGACTTTATGTTTTCAAACAGTAAGTTGTTGTTACCCTAATCAGAATAATAATAATAAATAATCTTTATTCGGTTTCTTGTGAGTTAACAGAGACTGAATTGTGATTGGGAATTCCTTTGACATCCATAAATACCTGAGTTAGGAGTTCCCATTCTTCTGTAAATTGGGGTACAATGTCCGTGTTTTTATGATTAATTGTAAAAGAACCTATGAGTTAGCTAATGAGGGTGCTTATGGTCTCAGTTTCATACTAGCTCCATGTTTTGAGGATGGTTAATGGTGACTTTTTACAAAGGTGATAGTATATACTATTATTCATGTAAAAATTCACTATTTTTATTTCTTATTTATTTTGTTGTACGGAACTGTTGTTAACGGAACTTAATTTCTTATTTATTTTGTTGTACGGAACTGTTGGAATGTTGACAACGGAATTGTCTCCCCGCAAAAGCTGTCTTAAGCTTCTCAACTACAACAAAAGTGTGCTTTTTCCGTTTGGTTAGTTTGCTAACGTGATATTTTAGGGTTTTGTGTGTTCTCTAAATCGAGGGCATAACATACCGTCGCTTGAATGAAAGAAGACCACAGGAAGCATACAGGTTCGCAGTTGGAAATCTTAAAGGCTTAAATAACATTACTTTCAGTAAAGATCTTTGAGCCCTCTTGAGTTCGAGGAATTTCGTTTTGGTAGCACCCTCCCAAACTGGGATGCAATACATAAATATTGACTCGGCTAGTAATGTGTATATTTGTTTTAAAAGATGTTTTTTAGCAAATGTGTCTTAGTATTTTGAATTGCCATATCATCTTTTGAGTTATAGACATGATTAGTTCTATGTGATCATACCAACACATTCTCTGATCAAGGACCACCCCTAAGTATTTAGTGTGATGGACTTTTTTAATAATATCGCAAGAGCAATATTCATTAAAGTTACAACTTTGTATTTTAATGTTAAGGTCATTTTAAGGTTGCTTGCTATTTTATTTGATTTTACTTATATTAAGTGTTAGTACAATACTACCAACTACTTAAAATTTGAATTGTCATAGACATAAAAACGACTTCTTATGAATAATTAAGGCGAAATAATGACATTATGTAGGCAAAATTACACTCTTTTGTTATAATAATTTTTACTCATAATTGAAGATTTTATTTAAATTTAATTAAATAAAACTCAATATTTCTTTATTCACTTCATGATCAATCATATCAGCCGAGAGACGTCCATTGTTATCTTTTTTATTATTATTTCTGTGCTTGTTGGATATTGGATCCCCCAAGGACCAACAACCCGAACGGTCCTACGATGCCCGTATCCAGAGGCTTGCCGCGACCTTTACCAGATCCTGGGTAATTTTTATACTTCTGAAAGTCTATGATAACATCGGTTCAAGAGTCTACCAGCGGGCCTTGTTCTGAGAAGAACCGACAAGAAAGATTAATAGAGGTTCAATATATTTAGGATCACGTAATTTTTACTGAACAACGTGTAAAAAATCACTAATTCCATAGTTTACATATGAAATTGCTGTATACACAAGCGAGTATAGTTTAAATTAAATATTTGTTTTAAGCATTTCTGTGCCGTGTGTAGTCGCAACATGTTAAACTATTATTAAATTTTGGCGATAACAGCCCGCGTGTCGGTAACCTATTAAGAAGAATAGTCGGCAGCGGCAGAATTTATTATCAGGTGTACGCATCGCACCCCGAAGATTGGCTTAATTAAACTGAAATTTTACTCCATTGTTGCGAGAAGGCAACAATTTATGATATTTTGACTAGGTTGAATGATTCCCTAAAGTGTTCTTTCGGTGCCTAAAATTAATGCCTTACTATACATTTATAGCATTATCTTTACTCAAAACCGCTTAATAAAAAAATGTAAAAAAATATAATAGAATTATAATATTCATGTCTGTTCTTAAGGCGATGACCTTTACTCAAATCAATATTTTAAATGTATTTATTTAGATTATAAGAGAGAGGTGTTATAAGTTTGGCTTAGGTGACAATTCTCCGTGTGAAAAATGTGAACCGTTAAGGGGTTCAAATGACTTTGATGAATTCGATCTCGCCCAGTTGTCCATTTACACACATTCAGGCAATTTTTACGTCAACACTATACATGTGCAAATTCTACCTACAGGTAACACGTTGAAGGGTCCAAAAGGGTATTGAGATAAAGTCTGTACCTTAAAAAGGATATAGACTTTATCCCAATTGTAACAACTATATGGCGTGATGACAAGTCGGACAAGTACATAATTTATAACAAAATAATGATTATCATTTAAGAAACTTAATAAATATTCGAGGAAAGAGAGTGGCGAACACCATTTAGTATACAACACATGTCCATATTCTATGTTTTTGCGATACAGCTTCACAGAGGCGCTGCAGAAGGATTTAAAAAATATCCTACTTCCTAACTAATGTTATGATTGCGAATGTGATTTTGTTTATTTGACACGCTCTGACCGTGGGAAGCACGGCCAGATGTGCAGGAAAGAGAGAAATAAAAGATAGGTTAAATTTAACACTATTTATTAACTCAGGGCGTGAGTGGGGTTTCGCACTGGGGTTCTCGCACTTTAGAAAGAGAGACTTAGCTTCAGCGGTTAGCGCAGGAAGCGGCAGGAACCAGGCACGTCGACTACCAGCGTGGTCGGCGTGGGTTCAGCTTCGGCCGGTAGGGTGGCACGAAGCACAGCAGCGGAGCAGCAGGGTAGGCGGCTGCCCGTAGATAGGATCCCTGAAAATGTTTTTAAAAAGATATTAACAGGTGTTCGCTAAAGTCGACCGGCTAAGGTTAGGGTATAAGGGGACGAAGCTACAATTGAAATGTTTTAATAAAATAATTAATAAAAGAACTACAAGGGTAATAAAGTGATCAAAAAAATTATAAGATGTAAAGGTCGAGCAAAGGTCAACATGTGGTCACTATATACTATTTAAAGAAAGAACAGTTAATTTCAAGTAGAAATTAGTATTTACTTTTTAGCAACATATTAAATTAAATTAGTTATTCAACTCGATAGATTTCTAAACGCACCCTTCTTAGCGGTCTCATAGAAAATAGTTTTACAATTAATTGTTAAAAGAATATAGCTGTGGATTGTAATCTGTCCACGGCCCATTTAGTGGAACGTTTCACATGATTACAAACTCAGTACAATGTATAAGAATTAAATATCAAAATAATCATAAGTAACGTTTTGCAAATTTACCACTAAAAGTACCTAACCAAATTAAGGTTACCATATAGTGCAAGGAATTGAAATAGTAATTAAGACGTTAATTAAATGAAATTGCTATTTAACACTAGGTTTACTAAATTATTAAAAAGCTAGATGCAAAACGTTAAAATGATAGGTTAAGAACACACACTCACCCTAGTTCGGGGATCGCGTAAGTACTAGATACAGATATCTACTGAATAATTAACTGTAGCTGGAGAAAATGGAAGAAGAGGCTTCGTTTCTCCGAGCTACAGCTTATATACACACAATATTCTGGAACTTTCCCAAAAATTTGTAGTGGGAGTTCCGTTTAATGAATAATGCAGCCATAACCAAAGGATAGTTTATACAGAGTAAGTGAATCTATGGTTGAAGTAAAACATGTAAACAAAATAATTTAAAATGTTAATAAGAATATTTTATCGGAGAAAATACAAGTTAAAATATATAAGTTATTTAATTAATTTATGGCACAAATTAGATGGGCCAAAAGGCTTGTATACAAAGTTCGAGATATTTTTAAAATGGAGGGTAGTCAGAATCATTATTATAAATAATAGAATTTAGAAGCGGGTATCGGCGTCAGCCGACATGAGAACTGTCATTAGTAGACAGATGAAAACAAGTATAATCACAATAACAATTGCTGTGTTTATATTAGTTTTAAAAACAAGTGAAACTTAACATTAGTATAAAATATTTAATTATTATAGTTGATAGTTATGTGATGCTTTGTTTTGTATGGATTTTTTATTAAAAATCAACGTAAGTATATTGGAAGACGGTATAGACCGTGACATATCCCCCCCTTTAGTGTAGGATTTTGCTTGACAAAAATCCCCTAAAGAAGTCTACACTCTCAAAAGAAACTAAAACTTCAGAGTAATAGTTATATAGAACATTCAGACACTCAAGATACAACACAACTGCAAAAGAGTACCCTGCAACATTGACGAGAGGTATCGACAATACAAGATTTAGAGTCTTGGTAGTACCTAGGACTACAGATGCGAGGCAAAAGAGAGTAATCCAGTTGTTTAGCAACCGAAAAACAATAAGGTTACAGTTGTGAAAGTAAAATTAAGAGATACTTCAAAGTATTCTATAAAAGGATAAGAGCGCAATTTAGGTAGAACATTCTCCAGTTAAAATGGAAAAAATGGAAGGGATTTTTTTTTGAAAAAAAATTGTTTAGCAATTTTATTTTTATTATAGAAAATTTTGTAAAAAACAAGGCAATGAAATCACGACCAGCAAAAAGAACTCAACAAAAATTTTCATTTGGTTAGAACCAAATGCATTTGTGAACAAAAAAAAACAAGACAGCTTTATAAGATAAGGAACTGTTTTCTTATTTTAAAAATAATTATATTTTGTTTTAAATTATTCAAAAAGAACCAAGACACCAGAATGTATGTTTTGTTGCATTTTAAATGTTAGTCATAGTTTTTGAAATTATTATATTTATAGTTTTAGACTATAAATACAATAATCTTTTAAGATTGTTTTTATGTTAGTAATTTTAATATTTTACATTAGTTAAGAGTATTTATTTAGTTTAAAATCTTTGATATGCCAAGATCCTAGATTTTTACCTTTCATATCAACCAATTCATAGACCAACGGCGATAGTTTAGTTTTAATACGACATTTAATATATTTAGGAGCAAGTTTTTTAGAAAATTGCTTATCTTTGTCGCTTTGATAGTAAGTTTTTCGCCAGACAATATCATTAACGTTGAAGTCAAAGTTTTTGCGACGAAGATTATAAGGACCACAATTACGAGAATGCGACTTGATTAGAGAGCTTTGGACCTGGTCAAAGATTTTCCTTAGTTTTCCAGTATTTTCTGCATAGGCATCTCGAGCTGTGAAAACTATATCGTCGGTTTGATCAACGTCAACGTAGTGAGAACCACATGAAACCAATTCTCTCCCGAAGACCAGAAACGATGGGGTATATCCCGTTACTTCACTTACAGCAGTATTGAGAGCGAACTGAATTTTTGGTATATTTAGATCCCAAATCCTGTGATCCTCGTTGATGAATGTGGAAACAGCCGTCATAATAGTTTTATTATAACGCTCGACAGTATTTACCTGCGGCGTATATTTAGGCGTATAACGTACTTTAGGTACTTTATATTGAGAAAACATATGTTGTAATTTTTGACTTACGAACTGCTTTCCATTATCCATCAGAATTGTACTGGGAATGCCATGTACCAGAAAGACTTTTTCTTCTAAAATATTTGTTACGACTTCGGCAGTAGCTCGGCGTATAGGAAATAATAATGAATATTTAGAGAAACAACAAGTTACGACAAGCAGCATTGTATTTTGCTTCCTAGATGGAGGCAATGGACCAACCAAATCCACGCTAATCATTTGGAATGGTCTAGAACATTCCTTAGGTCGACCCATAAGTCCTAAGGTAGGGTGATTAGCATGTTTATGAGAGTTACAAGCATCACAATCATTTACGAACGTAGCAACATCTTTATGCATACCAGGCCAGAAATATTTTAAAGATATACGTTTTAAAGTTTTATAGATACCGAGATGACCAGAAGTAGGATTAGAGTGATTATCAATAATGATACTAGTGCGACTGTCTTTCGGAACTACCTCTTTCCATTCAAATTCCTTAGCTAAGGGATTTAAAGTTTTTATAAATTTGTATAATTTATTATCCTTAATTTTATAATTTGGAAAAGATGTAGGCGAGGATTTACAACCGTCAAATATCTCCAAGTACCAAGGATCTGATACTGGTGATGAAGATGGACTTGCACTATCTATAGCCGCTACAGGCACAGCGCGAGATAGGGAATCTGGAACAACATTGTCTTTGCCACGTCTGTGTTTAATGTCGAAGTTGAATGCAGATAGACGAATTCCCCACCTAGCTAGACGTCCTGTAGGGTTATTAATATTAAGAAACCATTTTAAAGAGGAATGGTCTGTATATACGGTAAACTTCCTACCATTGTCCAAGTAACAACGCCAATGTTCTATAGCCGCAATTACTGCGAGTGCTTCGCGCTCCGTAGCGCTATAGTTGCGTTCTTGGGCTGACAAGGATTTACTCATGTAGGCTATAACCCTCTCTTCGCCGTTTTGGAACTGGGTCAATACCCCACCAATGCCATAATCGCTGGCGTCGGTGTGAACTTGGAATGGTTCCGAATAGTCAGGACAAGATAGAATGGGAGGTGATGACAAACACTCTTTGAGTTTATTGAAAGCAGACTCTGCCTCCGGCGTCCAGACAAGAGGAGGTGCAGTCTTACCTTGAGAGGTAAGTTTGTTAAGAGGCGCAGCCAGGGTGCTAAAGTTAGGGATAAAGCGACGGTACCAAGAGGCAGTACCTAAGAAACGGCGAACTTCCTTCTTATTCGATGGTGTAGGATAGTTTGTAATAACGTCTACCTTCTCTGGATCTGCATGAAGACCACTCGAATCAACGACGTAACCCAAATACCTTAGTTTTTCCCTGAAAAACTGACACTTTTCAAAGTTAATTGTAAGGTTCGCGTATTTTAGTTTCTCTAGAACACGCGAAAGTAAAGACATATGTTCCTCAAAAGTATTTGACACCGTTATGATGTCATCGATGAAAACATACACCTTGTTCTCAAATTCAGGCCCATAAAAGAGCAAATCTACCAATCTTTGCTGCGTAGCGGGCGCATTAGTTAACCCGAAGGGCATGGACTTAAATTGAAAGGTTCCCCTAGAGGGAACATAGAATGCAGTCTTGCATCTATCTTCAGGCTTAATTAAAACCTGCCAAAAAGATTTTGAAAGATCAACACTGGAAAGATATTTAGCATCTCTGAGATTATCAAGTATCTCAGTGATATAAGGTAAGCTATAGGCATCCTTACGAGTGACAGAGTTTAGTTTTCTGCTGTCTAAACATAACCTATATTCACCGTTTTTCTTAGGTGTTAGAAGGACGGGATTAGACCAGGGACTATCACATGGTTCGACAACGTCCTCTTTAAGCATCTCATCTAGTTGATCACTGAGAATGGATTGTTTTTGAGGAGACATACGGTAATATCGTTGTCGTATCGGAACCGCATCACCAGTATCGATAGCATGAGTTATCAATGAAGTACGACCCAAACCACATTCCTCATAAGAAATTCCGCGAAATTTGGAAATAATATCATCAGCAGCTTCCTTTTGTTTCTCAGATAGTTGAGCATATGAAAAAATATGTTTAGGGTCATCAAGGGCTATGTTAGAAATATTAGTCTCCTGAGATGCATTGACTACTAGGCCATCGAGTTCACTAGGAAACAATCCAAAAGTTCTCCAGAAATCCATACCTAAGATTAGATTGTTTTGTATTTCTGGTACAATATAAAGTTTTATATTATAGGTTTTTCTATTAAAAGTTAAAGGTAAAATAAGGTATTTAGAAGCATAAAATTTTTGACCGCCAGCTGCAGAAAGCTGTAACGGATTACAAGAATAAATTTTATAATTATGTTTTTTGAAATATTCATCAGAACTATTGCCCAATAAAGATATGCCTGAACCAGTATCCAACAGACCAACGAGTTTCCTATTATTAACACATAAGTTTATATAGGGACGTGAAAATTTATTTTGAGATTCCAGGATTGGAGACACCGAGTGGTTAGAAAAGACGTTCGAAACAAAAGCTAACCACTGATTCCACTCGGTCTCACTGCAGAAATTATTAAATTTTGAGCGATCAGAGTCGCCATTTCTCCAATCCTGGCAAACTAGTTTTTTGGGTTGCATTTAGTGCAATCCGGAGTACGTACACCCTTTTTTCCACACTTAAAACATATTATTGTTCTTGGTTGTGTACAAGCCTTTAGACTATGCGAGTTAGTACGACACCTCGGGCAGTATAGAGTTGCTGAAGCTACAGCAGTAACAAAAGACTTCGGTTTTATAGTACCGTTATAAGATTTATAAGTAGGTTTTTCAACACTAACAGAAGCGCTGGATTTGCCCTTATAAGCGAATTCAGGAGCTAGAGTTGAAGAACTAGGAGCAGAAGGCTCATTAAATTTTTTAAACTGGCATTGTACTTTTTCGAAATTTTGGCATACAGCCTTAAGCGTGTCAATATTTAATATTGGCCAAACAGAAGCTAATGCGTTAGCATAACAAGGTCGGATGTTATGTGTAATGATCTCCAATTTTTCAACCTCAGGCAAGGGATTAGTAAGACGAGAGAACATGCCATCCATTATAGATAGGTAAATACTAATATTTTCGCCTTCGCCTTGAAAACGACACCTAATTTCTGACAAAAATTGGTAGTCAAAATCATGTGGACTAAAATCCGATTTTAAAGCATCAACGACCTGAGACCAACTATCCACCTTGGGCTTAATGCACCGGAACCAATGAAGAGCATCGTCCGTGAAAATTTCATAGCCGAAAGACAGCAACTTATCATGATCAATGCCTCTTGCCTCAACAAATTCGTCCACTTTTTGAACGAACGCACGCACACACGACTTGCCATTAAATTTTAGTTTTGATAAATCCGGAGTACGGTTTTTATCAACAGTTAGACCAATGATTGCCCTTTGCAAATCATCAACAGATAAGGTAGTCTTACTAGATGGTGACAATGTTCTAAGCTCGGTCATTTGCGACTCAAAATTTTGTTTGCAGTCGGAAAGAACCGCATCCAAATCATACTCGTCAACCTCGATCCTATTTAACCGGTGATAAATATGGTTGAGTAAGACTTCCGTTCTCAAAAATAAATTTTTATCGAATTTGTTATTTAAAGATTTTATATTTTTAAAAGATTTATCTAAACAGGCCACAACTCCGTCTAAATCCTCAGAAGGAGGCAAATGTGAAAGTGAAATTGTTTCAGTTGGAAACTCCTTATTCAATTTCACTATCTGCTTTCTTAATTCCAACACAGTGTCAGCCGGAGTTTGACCGCGCAAAGCAACCTCATATTCGAGCTCAGATTTTTGCAATGAAAGGAAATTAATACTTGTATTTTCTGCCATAGTAAAGTACAACACTATAACTTACAAAAGAGACTAAGGCGAGTGTGTGCGAAACAATTCAATTGCAGCGTTAGAGAAAAAAAAATTAAGTGGGTAGCTACTAAAAAATTAACAACCGGCAAAAATTAAACTTTTTTTAGTAAAAAGAATAGTAATAGCTTAGGGCTATCACCTAAGGAAAATTAATTATAAAATATAATTAAATTAAGTTTTAATTATACCAAAAATAAAAAAACATAGGTACCCACCTAAAACAAAAATTAAAATAAAAAAGAGAAAAAAATGAGAACCACAGAGCGAAGAACCCTGAGCGAGTTGGGCGCCACTGACACGCTCTGACCGTGGGAAGCACGGCCAGATGTGCAGGAAAGAGAGAAATAAAAGATAGGTTAAATTTAACACTATTTATTAACTCAGGGCGTGAGTGGGGTTTCGCACTGGGGTTCTCGCACTTTAGAAAGAGAGACTTAGCTTCAGCGGTTAGCGCAGGAAGCGGCAGGAACCAGGCACGTCGACTACCAGCGTGGTCGGCGTGGGTTCAGCTTCGGCCGGTAGGGTGGCACGAAGCACAGCAGCGGAGCAGCAGGGTAGGCGGCTGCCCGTAGATAGGATCCCTGAAAATGTTTTTAAAAAGATATTAACAGGTGTTCGCTAAAGTCGACCGGCTAAGGTTAGGGTATAAGGGGACGAAGCTACAATTGAAATGTTTTAATAAAATAATTAATAAAAGAACTACAAGGGTAATAAAGTGATCAAAAAAATTATAAGATGTAAAGGTCGAGCAAAGGTCAACATGTGGTCACTATATACTATTTAAAGAAAGAACAGTTAATTTCAAGTAGAAATTAGTATTTACTTTTTAGCAACATATTAAATTAAATTAGTTATTCAACTCGATAGATTTCTAAACGCACCCTTCTTAGCGGTCTCATAGAAAATAGTTTTACAATTAATTGTTAAAAGAATATAGCTGTGGATTGTAATCTGTCCACGGCCCATTTAGTGGAACGTTTCACATGATTACAAACTCAGTACAATGTATAAGAATTAAATATCAAAATAATCATAAGTAACGTTTTGCAAATTTACCACTAAAAGTACCTAACCAAATTAAGGTTACCATATAGTGCAAGGAATTGAAATAGTAATTAAGACGTTAATTAAATGAAATTGCTATTTAACACTAGGTTTACTAAATTATTAAAAAGCTACGAGGGTGGATTGAAAAGTTCTCGGCCTAGTCAATAAAATAAAGTACAATCCATACAAATTTATTTTTATTTTTCGACGTAATCTCCATCTAACTCAATGCATTTCTTCCATATGTTTTCTAAAGCGTCTATACCTGTTTTAAAAAAATATTCCTGAAGCTCCTCCAAATATTGACTAACTGCAGCTTTGACCTCTTCATTTGATGAAAATTTCTGGCGACCGAGGTGTTTTTTTTAGGTTTCGAAACAGGTGAAAGTCCGAGGGAGCCAAACCAAGTGAATAAGCCGAGTGGGGCAACAATTCAAAACCACAATCGTGAATTGGAACCATAGTCTCAACAGACGTGTGAACGTGAGCATTGTCCTGATGAAACAACACTGTTTTGCTCAGTTATCCTGGGCGTTTTTCTTTAATTTCTTCACGTAAACGGCGTAAAAGAGTGCAGTAGCATGCTGACTTAATGATTTCCCCATTCGGGAGGTAGTCCACCACGATGAAGCCATTCGCATCCCAAAAGACGGATGCCATCACTTTTTCAGCTGAAAAAATTGCTTTCGCTTTTTTTTGGGGTCGGTTCACCAGATTTTTCCATTGTTTGGATTGTTGTTTCGATTCTGGAGTATAGTGGTGAACCCAGGTTTCATCCATTGTTACAAACCTATTCAAAAAATCTTCCCGATCAGTCTCAAACATCTCCAAGCAGTCGCGAGAAATCGTGAGTCGAATTCGCTTTTGTTCAACTGAAAGCAACCTGGGGACCCACCTAGCAGAAACCTTAGAAAATCCAAGTTCGTGCACAATGATGTTTTGTGTTCGTTCATATGAGATGCCCAAAGTCTCAGCAATATCCCTGATAGTCAATCTGCGGTTTTCCAATATGAAATCACACACTACCGATGTTTTCTCTAGTCGTAGACGTCAAAGGCTGGCCGGAGCGAGGGTCATCTTCGATGCTTTCTCGACCACGTTTGAATTCCGCAACCCACTTTTTCACAGTGCTATACGACGGGGCAAATTCCCCTAATGTTGTTGTCATGTCAATATGGATCTCTTGTGGTGTTAATTTTTTTTACACAAATATTTAATGACCACGCTTTGTTAAATTTTCTACATTTTCCAAAAACGTTGCGCTTCGTCTCTCTCAACTCGCTCTTACTCAAAAACTACGAAACCCACAAAGAAGAAATTCACCATCGTGATAGCCAAAAGACAAACGAATTCAAAGAGGCTAGTATCATATAAATACCATCACTATTTATATGTCAGGCCGAGAACTTTTCAATCCACCCTCGTAGATGCAAAACGTTAAAATGATAGGTTAAGAACACACACTCACCCTAGTTCGGGGATCGCGTAAGTACTAGATACAGATATCTACTGAATAATTAACTGTAGCTGGAGAAAATGGAAGAAGAGGCTTCGTTTCTCCGAGCTACAGCTTATATACACACAATATTCTGGAACTTTCCCAAAAATTTGTAGTGGGAGTTCCGTTTAATGAATAATGCAGCCATAACCAAAGGATAGTTTATACAGAGTAAGTGAATCTATGGTTGAAGTAAAACATGTAAACAAAATAATTTAAAATGTTAATAAGAATATTTTATCGGAGAAAATACAAGTTAAAATATATAAGTTATTTAATTAATTTATGGCACAAATTAGATGGGCCAAAAGGCTTGTATACAAAGTTCGAGATATTTTTAAAATGGAGGGTAGTCAGAATCATTATTATAAATAATAGAATTTAGAAGCGGGTATCGGCGTCAGCCGACATGAGAACTGTCATTAGTAGACAGATGAAAACAAGTATAATCACAATAACAATTGCTGTGTTTATATTAGTTTTAAAAACAAGTGAAACTTAACATTAGTATAAAATATTTAATTATTATAGTTGATAGTTATGTGATGCTTTGTTTTGTATGGATTTTTTATTAAAAATCAACGTAAGTATATTGGAAGACGGTATAGACCGTGACATATTTGATACGCTATCACGCCTACACCAGAGAACCGATGCTAATAAAATTTGGTGTGGAGTTACTTGAAGACCCTGGAAAGGACATAACGCACGCTTAATAATAAACCGGAATAAGTCAAAAAATCAGGATTTCCACTTTTGTTAATAAAACGAACTAACTCCGAATGAAGAATAGGTACAATCCTTTCGCCGTGTGAAACAAACCAAAATGGCCGATTTGTTAGATCATTCTTCTTTATATTAGAAAAGCGCGCGACAATGCATTTCATGCGATAGTGATCCATTCAGTAATGCGGCGACCACGATGTGAGATAGGAGTTATTGTTTTGTGACTAAGGTGGAGTAAGGTGAGATAATTCGGTTTATTTGCAAACGCAGGTGAGATTATTTCACATTTTTTTTTTCTAATCTAGCATGTTTTCTTTTTATTTCACTTAAGTTGAAAACGGTGATAAAATACAGCATGTACTATTTAGACTTATTGCGGTTTATCTTTAAATTATTTTTAAATAGTTATAAAAGATTGCCTTTTAGTGCGTTTTAGTATAAAATTATAACTTAAATTCGGGAAGCAATTCATTTTATATCACTTTATTACCAAAACTATCAGCACATTTAAAAAATACTTGTATTTATTTCGGTTTATATTTTAAATTATCCTAAAGTCTCAATGAACTTTAGCAATTGCTGCAGTTTATTAAAAAAAACTTTTAATTATCTATTCATAAAAAGTAATAAATTACCCTGTTCCATAGTTTTGACCTGAATATTACGTTTGCAAATAGGAAGCTGCGTTGCCTAAAAACTTCTTATGATGAGTATTGATACTGGATGTACGTACTTACATATACGGATACACGTTAAGAAATAAATTGTAATTCAGTCGAAATAAAAGTAAGTAAATAGCATCGTATTTTCGTAGTTAAATATACCCTTAAACATTTTCACAGTCATGTTTGACAGAAAATTGGTGTACAGTTACTTCAATGATGTCCCGAAAACATGGTAAGTTTACCTGATGCTGCAGCATTACTAACAAAACCAATACCTCAACAACTAACAGCAGAGGTATCGTGTTTGGGCTCATTGGAATGGTATCAGTAAGTAGGTTATGTATAAGATTAGATAATAGATGTTGGACATTGGATGTTTCGATATTATTATTTAATCATAGATGTGAAATCTTAATTAATTGAGGGTTTTTATTTTTGTTTCTGTGTTATTTATTTTAGAGTTTGATCAACGAAAAATATCTGACGACGAATGAACCAACTGACGATCCGTGTCTCACCATACAGGGAGTTAAAATCAACAAGTAGTAAATCCAGGGCACCACCATTCTGAAAGTCCAGTTCCCCACCACGCAGGAAGTCTAGCTTATCTTCAAGCAGTTCTTCAGGTTCGTCTTCATCTTCTTCAGACTCGTCTTACTCTGGCTTGTCTACTGCGGATTCGTCTTTCTCATGCTCATGTTCCCACCAGGCTGTGATTATAACACACGTATACCCGAAGAATCGTCTACGAAACTTTGTAATGATGACGAGTCTTACAGAAATTAATTCATTGAAGTCCAATACTATTAAAAAAAGTACCAATTTGCTATTCTTATAATAAAATGGTTTTCAATATTAAGTACCTACAATCAATTGTTTGGGTTCACTTACCTACAATAATCAGAATGAATAAAAATTATCACACTTGCCTGAAAATGCTATCACCAAGTATTTGCTAGTTTCATATTCTGATTCTTATTCTCAAGAATCTGACGTGTGACTAAAACTAGTTAGCCTGAAAACTGTTAATTTTCCTAACAAAGAGGTAAATGACATTGAAAGAAAGAATTGTTAATCCGGAACACCTGGAAATTTCGTAAAATAATTAAATGTGTTTTAATAATAAATAAATATAAGTGTAATATAATGTCATCAATCAGCATTGAAACAGTATTATTTATTATTGTTTTTTGGATCCATCTAGCTCACGAAAAAATATCAAGTCCATGCCAAATTATGTGTTTTATCCGTTATTTACCGATGACAGCGAAGTCGATTTGAGTGAAGACGATTATAGTTATGTGTACACTAGTGACAACAGAAACAAAAATAAATCAAATAACTTATTTATTCCACCATCTGAATCGTCATGGAGTTCCTGTGTCTCTGATAGTTTCAGTATTGAGGTAAAAAGATACCAAAAAAGAAAAACTTCAAAAGCGAAACAAAATAAAGCCAAGCATTGACGTAACAGCGTTCAGTCGTACACATCTGTATCAAAAAAAGGAAAAAAATCCAAGTCGCTGTCTTTAACCACCTTATACGGACAAATGTCCTGTACCTGGGTGGTTGGCTTCCTGCATGAGCGTAGAATCCGTACCCTCTCTGACGGATGGAGTTCAAAGTTCATGTCAGTGAATACCAGTTTTCCCCAGGGCTCCGTTATATCCCGTACACTCTTTCTTCTGCTTATGATATGATGACGTTCATTGCTATGCAGACGATAGTACAGTCTATGCGGCCTATTTAGGACATACAACGACAGGATGAACGCAAGCCGTGGAGAATCGTTAGAATCTTGTCATTGAACTCAACCGGGGCTGGACCTTGTTTTCAAATGGAGTCCAACAAATAAGGTTGGGTTCAATGCCAAGAAAATTCAGGTGTGTGTGTTTACAATGAAAACGTTGTCATTCCTTTCCCTCCCTTCCTCTTCAGGGCTCAACACTGACACTACTGACATTATCAGCTTCCTTGCTATGGAGGTTTGCAGCGACTTCAATAAAGGCGTTTTTTCACGCCAGATCAACTGTGCTTGCTACATAAGACATAAGTATGGTCCTGCGTAAACTATTGCTCGCACCTGTGGGATAGCTTCGCCAAGTACTTACTCAATGCTTTCTGATTCCCTTCTGACTCTCTACTGATATCTCTTCCTTTTAAGGACCATGCGTGCTGGCTTAAGATGCCACTAATAAACTGTGGCTACCATAGATTTAATAATCTGTGGTTGCTACCATTCCAATGAGAACTATGAAATTTGACAACTCATTTCTATGTCGCACAATCAAGAAATGGAATTCACTGCCAGCATACTTGTGTTCTCCTTTTTACAATCCTGGGCGATTCAAAAGAGGCATGAAGAAGCATCTTTCAGGTCGGAAATGCCAGGGTAGCTAGCGCGGTCGTTTATTTCTCGCTAGGTGTCTTCGCATTTGGTTGGACTCCAGTTCTGCTTACCTGGTGGAATGGAGTCATTTGTTGGACCTTTTCATAAAAAAATAACAGTGGTTGCCTGGTTACTGTAAGAAGCCTATAACTGTAGATAAGTTATTGAATAACTGTAAGCCTAATTACAATTTGACAATATTATTTCTTAAATTCTACAAATAAATCTATAAAGTCTCATAGATTTTTTAATTACGTTGTCACTTTACCGAACCCACATTCGACCCAAGCCAAGATGGCACATAGTGTTTTTTTATATTTTGTATTACATTTTTGATGTTGTTTAACATATTACGTAAAGCTAAATCTTAAACTAAAAGCATTTGCTGAGGACTGAAACTTTAATGATAACTGATAACTTAACTTTAATATGTATTCTGTGATTGTTAAGAAATTACGTTCATTATTAAGTACAAATTATAAGAAGTTCCTATTACGACTGTTTACTATAACTATAATTGTTATCAGGTTAAGAAAGCAGTTTAATAAAAAACTCAAATGTAAACTGTTAACTAACATTAACAAATAAAGATGTTTTGCAAAATATTTCTGTACTTTAATTTCCGTTTTACTTTTAAAGTGTAATAAGTTATAAAGGTCTAAATAGATTATATTATTTATTAATACTAAACTGAATTATTAAATATTATTTTGCAAAAATTTTGATAATTTATCATTAATTTTTATACTAAACTGACATAAGTCGAAACTTCAAAAAGAAACTCCATTTATTAATTTTATATAAATGATATAATTAAACTATTACGTCAGTTAAATTTGCTATACATCTCTCTACAATTTAAGACCAAGAATATAAAAATCGCACCATAAACACGAGAAAAACATCAAAATATTCACAATAAGGTAAAGACCCAAAACTTTGACAGCGATTTCCCAAAAAAGTGAAATTTTGACTTATTCCGGTTTATTATTAAGCGTGCGATAAGATACTTTGTACCGCGATTACCGTTATTGACTCGAGCGTATCCGTATGTGACCACTTAAATGATAAGGAGCACCGCACATCGCACGCGGTGCGGCGAGGCGCGGTGCGGCGACCGTGGCTGTTCAATTTTGTATGCATGTATATGCAGCACCACACAATGATTGCGGGGCGGTGCCGCGCTGGTAGTACTAACGTCAACACGAAGTGTCAGCAAGCAATGCCGATAGATCGCGCCGCACCGCGTCTTTGCAGAGCAACGCACATCGCGTGCGTTGTGTGGTGCTTCCAAAGGTAATGAATTTGAGGTGTTTTCTTCAAGATAAGGCTTACAGTCATCCTTTTTTATTAACGTCACTCAAATCATTCGCTATCTCAAGACAACATGGGAGCGAGAAAGATATTATTGTCTATACCTTAGGTCTATACCGTCCGAAACAGTATGTGTCTTGCTCTTTCCACTGTCAAGATAACGCGCGTACTTAACTTAGCTTATAATAGAAACATTTAATAGCATTTTATCAATTGCCAAGACCTCATGACTCGGAACAGTTAATCAAGTTCTGCAATACACGACAAAGTCATGTACTCCGATTATGACGTGTCACGTGAAAATTTAAAACGCCCCGTACGTGCATAACTTACGGGGGACAAGCTCAAACTTACTGCCGAAGTATGGCAATAAAACAATCTTGTCTCGAATATTGCCCCATTACGTCGGACAGTTTAATTTATACCGTTGCTAAGTCATAAGGTAGGACAAGGAAGGGACATGGATGTAGTTAGTGCTGGATAGGATAGTCACCTCAAGGATTAGGGTGAGGTGATGTGGGGTTTACGGGCAGGCTCTTGATCTTCATTTCACCTGTGGGAGAAGGTGGAATAGGGTTTCACCAGGAACCCTCAACGATTGGGGTCTACGTCCAGAAGCCTCCTCGTGGTAACGTGGTGGGGAAACTTTCTCGGCGGGTGTGTGGCTTCTGATGTCAGGTCCCCTTGTCCCAAGCTAGTTCCGGGCGACCCTTTGCAGGGCCACGACCGCGCCCGGAGTCCCCCGGGTGCGGTCCGATGGCTGCTTCCGGTGTCCTCATCAGGAGGACGCGCCAGGTCAAGCAGCCGTCGGTGAGGAGGCGACCTATAAGGCCAGCGTCGACCAGCGGCCCATAGGAGCTGGCGTTAGTCGGTAGCCCCTGTGGGCTGCTGGCCACCAATTGGTGCACAATGCGTGCCTAGACGGACAGCGTTGGGACGGTCTCGGTGTAGTTGCGCTCACGTGCGCAGATCCCGAGACGTCCAGCAATAGCGCACTGGAGGTCAAGCCGGGGAGGATGTTTAGTGGGTATGGAGAGAACGCCTTTACCTCGAATCCCACATATCCCCTGCGGTTGGCACCACCCCGCAGGGACGATGCGTCAATGCATTTGACCTCCCCGTCAAAACAAAAAAAGGAACCCTCAACGACTGGGTGACTGGATATGTCATCATGAACTGCCAGATTATAAAAAACTAACTGTGCCCGCATCTTCACCCGCGTGTAATAGTGACTTTCGGCAGCATAAAAGTCTAAAAAATAGGTTTCAAGCTTCTAAATTTAAAAGTGACGTAATTTCCAAACAAACTTTCATCTATTTCAACCAGCCAGCTTACAGCCCTTTTTTCGCATTAAAAAGTAGCCATGTCCTTGTTGTGAAGCCGGAAACTAAGCTTAATTTTTTATTAAAACGTGGAAATGTGTGTTTTTTATAAATAAAGTCATTAAATAAAATCATCTAGGTTCTGTGACAGCACTTATAATTGTCAAGATCAATAACTTATTAATAAAAAGCATAGTCTCATATAAGGATTCCTTACTCCATTCTCCAACACCCTGCGGGCCCCCAAAAATCGTCAAACATGAATATGTTTCTGTGTAGGGCTTTACTTCTGAGGTGTAGGGGCATAATAAAGTTACCGTTTTCTTCTTCGTTTAGAAAATGAAATAATATAAATATTATAAAGAAAACTCCTCTCTAAAATCTATACCGGCTTGGCATACAGTCCTTTCTCAGACTCTATACTATCTCTGTACCAAATTTCATTTAAATCGGCTCAGTAGTTTAGGCGTCAGTGTGTAACACACAGACAGACTTACTTTTGCATTTATAATATTAGTAAGGAAGTTAGGATTATGAAGTATTTCTTGACCCATAATGTCAGATGTGGCTTTATGTGTAACCCAATGTTACCTAAAGGTCTGACATTTTTTATTATGGGCGTGATTGTATGTATAATAAAAACAAGATTAAGTAGAGTCTTATTATAACACTAGTGGTAGCCCGATGCTTCTTTCGCGTTAATGTCAGTTTTTATACACATAACCTTCCTCGATAAATGGACTATCCAACAAAAGAATAATATTAAAAGAACATAAGCATACATACTAGTAAGTCACAAAAGCAATTATTTACTAAAGGTATCATTGAACTAAATCTTGAAATCTCTCATTTATAATTCCTCATTGCATTTCAGAGTTATCAGCTTAATCTACCGCAAGTCGTATCTAGCTGCTGTTTATCCATTAAATAAGACTTGCCAACGAGACGAGAAACTTAAGGATTTATTACCGTGCAGCTTTCCAGAAGTTTTATCTTGAACACTAGGCTGTTAGCAGCGGCATCGTAAGCCACAAGTCTTGCTGTAGATTAACGTGATGGAATTAAAATAATATTTGGTTGACTTCCAAATATTAATCATAACAGCCTTTATAATTCGACCCACTGCTGGGATACAAGGCCTTTCCTTGTCATCGGAGGAGGTTTTGGCAGTAGTCCACCATGCTGGCCCAATGCGGTTTGGTGGACAGAGTATGAGATGATCAATACCGCTTTGCTGATCCATTAGACCCCTTCTACGACACCTATTTGGAGGATATGGGGTGATGCTATTCTTATCTGCCGGCATCACAAGGCATATTTGATACTAACTTTTAAAAATGCGACACACAAAAATTTGAGCTGTAACAAAAACATTTGTCATGCATGCAGATTATGGAGATGAGATATGCATAATAACTAAAATGGAAATGGGCGGGTCACGTAGCTAGGCTTACAGACCAGAGATGGACAGTAAAAACGGGTCCACGTTCGGAAGCCTCCTCGTAGCGGACGGACCCTGGTTACGTGGTGGGAAAACTTTCTCGGCGGGTGTGTGGCTTTTGATGTCAAAAAAGGTCCATTTGGCTGAAGAGGTAAAGGCTTGACGTAGAAAGACGAGATCGATTAATTTTAATTTAATTGTAATTTGGATTTTATTTAATTTCATTTTAATTTAGAAGATGCGAAAATGTTGCAAATTAGTTAAAAATAAATGTAAAATAAGCTGTAGGTTTTTCCATTATTTACCAAGAAAACGATTCATTTCTTCTCATTATTGCGTGACCGAGTGGGTCTATGACGATCTATTCATTTTTCATTTATCATCTTGTGTGTATATTATAATTATGCAATAAATGAATTGAATTGAAGATGAAAAGAACAACTGGCCCAAACTGGGGCCAAATAGCACAAGACAGAGACAAATGGGCAACTTTGTAGGTGGATACGGAGACAGAAAGAGCTCCTTTCGCATCTATAATATTTGGTTCAGAGCTTTCTATTCGTAATTTTCCCTATAATGTTGATCATCAACATTCACCGATCAGAACAGAGTGAAAATTATTCCATTATCGACCGATCTTAATTTTATTAGTAACTAGCGCTCCGCCCGCGACTTCGTCCATGTGGAGTTTTAATCAATATAGCCTATATCGTTTAGGAACAATGTAGCATTCTAATGGTGTAAGAATTTTTGCAATCAGTCTAGTAATTTTTGTGTTTGTTCGTTACAAATATACTACTGGTATAGATTTTTCATCTTCAGGTCTTAATTAAAGAAAATATACCTACGCCAATTTAGGGGAAAAATATTATGTAATACGTCAACAATTTCGACGGTCGAGATTTTTTTCTCGGTTAGCCAGAGTTCCATTACTGCCTCAGTGCTGTGGCGTCCAACGTCCATAGCTTGAGTGGCCGGTGGCGACGGTAAGTAAGAAAAATATAACTCGACAAAGACTGGGATATCGGTGATAAAGGATGTTTTATTAATACTTTAAAATTCCACCAACGATAAGACTGAACACTCAGAATTATATAGAAAAAAATATAGTTAAAAAAGGGCGCGAGGGGTCTGATTACCCCAACCGTGACGTTAAAGGTTAACGCTACGTGAGAATGAGAAGGAATACGACTGAGTCGAATCCAGTTCAAGTCATGCGTGCATGACATCTCTTGTAGAGAACTTAATTTGTATTTGTAATACTGCTACACGATTTGCATGCCTGGGGCAATCAAGGGAGGGATTTTGCGGAGTTTGACGATCTTGAAATATATGAAGGGTTTATGTTACCCTTTTGGTAGCATTTATATCGGCCCCTGTGTCTTGATTTATGGGCGGTCCATTTAATAGTTGCTTGTGAATTAAACATTTAAAATAATGAAATCAAGTTCTAAAAGCATAAATAAATTGAATATTATTTCACATCAATGAATATTCGCAACTAAACATGAAAATCATAATGATTTATAACTTTTGCTATGCATGCTATGATATGGAGATTTATTTAACAATAAACTTACTTCTAAAATGTATTTAAATATAAATAAACTATGAAATGTGAAGAAATGTTCGTATCCACCACACTAACATTTGCTTGGTGCTTATGCAGTGTTAAGCGGGAAAACTAAACTATGCTAAGCTGAGCTAAGCCTAACTAAGCTAAGCTGAGCTCAGCTAAACTAGAAATATGACCCTTACACACTAAGAACTTAGCGAAAGCTCATCCAGTTTTGTAAAGTTACAAGACGGACGTCACAGTACCAATAAATTGCTCATATATCCATAGGTACAAAAATACTTAACTAGGCAGCCAATGCCAAAGGAAGTGTGAAGGGGTGCCAGGGTAGGTGGAGGAGCTTAGCTTAGCTCGTGTAGCTGCGCATCGCAACTAACTAAGCTTTGCATACATATGTATAGTTTTATCAAATAGCTTAGTATTAAATAGTTTCACCTCGATACTTGTTTTCACTACGGAACCGAAACGTGGCCGCTTACAATGCCCCTCTAAGAAGATGCAAGGTCACTCAAAGGTCAATGGAGAGGGCTATACTCAGAGTTTCTCTGCGCCATCCTATAAGAAATGATAAAATCCGAAGGAGAATCAAGGTCACCTATAAGTGACTTTCTATTTCTATATCTAGTTAAGTTGCAATAGGCAGTGCACATTGCTAGGAGGACTGGCAGCTGCTGGAGTGAAAAGGTCCTCGAAAGGCAATTGTGTACCAGGATACGCAGGATTGGTAGACCCCGCACAAGTTGGGCCGACGATCTGGTAAAGATCGTGGGATTCATGCGGGCAGCGCAGAAGATCCTTGGACTCCCCCAAGAATATGCCTATGCCCAACAGTGAAACTCTCTCGGCTGATATGATAAATCCAAGTATGGAAACTGCTTTAGCTATGCGAGCTAGGCAAAATTAAGTTAGCTTAGTTTTTTGTCTCCAATGTGCCATCACCATCTCATACGGCGTCAAAAATTTAAAAGGAACTTCAATGCAAGCAAATCCAGGCGAAGATAGATACACCATACATTGATAAATCTCAAAGGCGTAGATATAAACAAGTTTCCTAGGCAACTAGAGATAGTGGAATGAGGTAAAACATTTGAATGAAGATGTTAACTGATAAAATAAGTTTGCCGTAAAAAATGATCTTCCTTAAACGTTCAAAGGCCTGGATAATGTTACAAGATACCCTACGGTTATAAAAGTAAACTTAAAAGATAACGATGTTTTCCACGCCTTTGAGGACCGTTTCTTAGAACTTCCTTCTCGTTAGGAAAAACTCTAGTCGCATAGTTTCAGCCTCTTGTCACTCGATACTCTGTCATTTTACGGCGAAAGAAATATTAAAGGTTTCAAAGACGTTACTATGGACACTCGAGAAATTAAATTGCGGGGGAAAAGTGTACATCGATGAATTTTTTGTTGGTTAGTAATATGATAATGAGAAATCATAACCCTTTAGTAGTACCTAAGACGCCGTCGTTGTGGAGTGGTCAGTAACGCTGCCTACACATCGGGCGGTCGTTGCAAATATTTGAGTGATGAATACGAACATTTGTTGCCAGTAATGGTTGTTTATATTATTATTATTATTATTATTTTTATTTATTAGGAATAACAAACAGTTTTCACAATCACACATAAATTTAACTATTACTAGACAAATATTGTAAACATTAATGTTATTTATTGTGAAGCCCACACCGTTATCCACAGATTGGTATAATGTGTTACTCGATATAAAACTAACGTGGACGGAAACTAGAAAAAGGTAACGATAACGATAGAAGCTGCTCCTACCACCATGCAAGCAAACACTTCAATCAACATAATTTTGATATAAGAGAATTAGCTAATGAATTAATGAAGTAAGAGTGACGTTGGTTGTTTCATTAATGTAGATAATCGTCATCCACGTGCATGGCAGCAAGAGACGACAAACAGAAATTATTTAGTATAAAGATTATTTAGTAAGATGTAGTTATACAATATCTAGATATATTTGTCCGTCATCTAGAATCCATAACTAGTTATTAATAATAATTTGAGCTAGTTAGTAGTTTTAGGATTATTTGGGCGAGATAATTGGTGTGAGCGTGATCATATGTTATATATTACTAAGATATAAGTAAAAAAACGTTAGTATGAAAAAAGGTTTCCTTTAAAAAACCATTAAACCAAAGATAAAAATTCCATTATAAAAATCTTTACAATATAAACAAAATATCAGAAAAGCGGGGTTTTACTCCATAAAGAAACTGCGTAATCCCTTACGTAGGTTGTAAATTGTCTCAGTGTTGGGTGCCTTAGATAAATCAAGTTCCGATTATCTCGCATCGAGATACAGAATCGATTCCTGACCTACTGGCCCATGATAAAGACAAAGGGTGCTTTTGTTTAACATTGTAACAAAGTTTAGGAAACACAATTGGTATATTTAAGCAAGGACAGTGGATTATATAAAACAAGTATAAAACAAAGTCGCTTCCGCCGTCTGTCTGTCCCTATGTATGCTTAGATCTTTAAAACTACGCAACGGATTTTGATGCGTTTTTTTAATAGATAGAGTGATGCTTAAGGAAGGTTTATATGTATAATACATGCATATTAATAATATTAATACATATTAATACATGCATAATTAATAAGAAATAAATTTTTTGGGTAGGTTGCAGCATCGCGCGATCCGCATCATCAGTGACGAAGAGGTAAGCAACCATCTTGAGCCTCTCCAATTGCGTCGCGATGTTGCTTCATTGACCGACTAGTGCTCCGAGGAGCTTTTGTCCCTAATCCCACAACTCTTTCTTTTAGGGACTACGCGTGATGGCTTACGGTGTCACCGACAAACTGTGGCTACCATTCTAACGCGAGCTAAGAAATTTGTCAACTCATTTCTATGTAGCACAATCAAGAAATGGAATTCAATGACAGCACACGTGTTCCCTCCTTCTTACAATCCTGGGTCATTCAAAAGAGTTGGCAAGAGCAGGGCAGCTACCGCGGAAGTTTATCTCTCGCTCTAGCTTTCATCGCATTTGGACTCCATTTCTACTTACCATCAGGTAAACTGGAGTAATTTGCTCGACCTTTTTACAAAAAAAAACAAGTTGTAGAGAAGGGAGCTAGTAGCAGTGCCTGGGACTTACAACCCAGATGTAGGGTTATGGAGGCCTTCTTATGCCTTATTCTATTCTGAAATTGCGTCTGTAACAATATAGTATTACCTTAGTAGCGTTCTGTATCTATTGAAGAAAGAGGTGATTGGCGATTTAACTGGTTAGATATAAGTCTGTCCTTGCAAAATATATAAATTCAATATCATCAATTAATTTACACTTTATTGTTTAATACCGAGCAGATATAAATCAAGTTCTGGGGTTGTTTTCCGTAAAGAGATTTTTTTTAAATTGCTTATTCTTTGTTTTATATTCTACATACATTTCAGGCTATATATTATCACAGATAATGTATACTTGTAATATTGTTAAGGTTAATTACGATTAAATTTTCAAATTTCAACCAGTTTTCATTTATAATATTTTTGCAATGCCAAAAGTGTTGTTCCCAAAATAGTTTCGCGGAAGTTTCCCGTCATCAATTTTAACCTGTCGTGAACTTTTGCCGTGTCGTGTATACGCCTGCAAACTGAATAAAAGTTAGGTGGCGACCGGCTAGGTTCAAAGTTTGTTGGGCGAAGCTGACTTGTATACTTGTAGAATATAATATACATTATACTACCTATTTATTACGATATATCATCACTCTTATAACCGATGTAGTCTCCGGTGACGAAAAGGACTACCTTCTCATCCCATGGATGTCGTAAAAGCCGACTGAGAGGGGTGTATCACGGAGTCTCGATGCACAAAATATCGATGAAGATCTTTATTTTACGTGCATCGAAGTGAAGATCTTTCGCGGTAACGTGGATCGAAGTGAAGATCTTTCACGATAGCGTGCATCGAAATGAAGATATTTCGCGGTAACTTGCATCAAAGTGAAGATTTTTTGCGGTAACGTGTATCGAAGTGAAGTTCTTTTGCGATCACTTGCATCGAAGTGAAGATATTTCGCGGTAACGTGCATCGAAGTGAAGATCTTTCGCGGTAATGTGCATCGAAGTGAAGTTCTTTCGCGGTTACCTGCATCGAAGTAAAGATCTTTTAAGTTAACGTAAAGCAGTTCTTTCGCGGTAACGTGCATAGCAGTTTTGTAGCATCGCATTATTTGTGCATCAAGATTCAGTGATATACCCGAATGAAGGAGTTTCAGAATCATATGCAGACCATCGCAGCAAGGGGTCACTCGTGCGGTGTAACATAAACCACCCACAGCAAAATTCCTAAGGAGGGTTGGTGTGAGGTAGGCAGTGGGCCATAAGACTATGACAAAACCTATCACCATCATTCGCCTGCTATGCTCCCAATTTTAGTTGTGGTCGGCGTAATATGTTTCCTTCTTCCACTTTCCTCAATCAGCCGTCATCTCAACATTAACAACCCTCTTTTCCCTATCACTATTCACACAGTCTATCCATCGTTTCTTCGGTCTTCCTCACCCTCTATATCCATCCACATTCATTCTCAATTTCTGTGTGTTTTCTGAGTATGGTATGCAGGCGCGGGACGCCGCACACATGAGCAAAGTTGCCATCGCTTACCGTCGCCTTAAAGCTCATTCTTACATTACAGTCTTCATAATATCGACAATACTGCTAAAGGATTTGGTATTAGATTTTTACGGATATTGACTCCTTGGGACCTGGCTCCTTACAGCTAATGACGTTATGTAATACAAAATATGGCTATCGAACAGCCCATGAAGAGCCAAGCTTAATGTACACAGATATTAATGTTACCTAAAAAAAAAGCTTGGTTGGTTGGTTGTTGTTTACGTTCACAAACGATTTATTTTTTTGATAGGCTGTTTTATCTTGGTTTTTATTTTGATTGCGTTGACTTAAAAGTTTGATTTTTTTCTCCAATTGGCCTGATAACTGATTAGTCGATAATATTTTAAACTTGATACCTCCACACGTTCCTGATAAATAGGGCCATCACAGCAATTCTATTTCGAAATTATTTTTTCCATTCGAGGCACGGTACTCGGTACCCTAAAAATGCGTTCAGTTAAGCTGTAGCACCCCTGCCTTCCATCAAATTACGGCCGCCGAAACCGCGAAACAGCCGGAGGCATCCCTTCATAGGTTTGTATCTCCCATTGGCATAACGCAGCTAATGCAGTCATTGGCGTCAAATGGCGGCACGCGGCTTAATCCGCGTGACGCCAGGAGGCGTCGTTAGTCCCATTTGCATAATAGCCAATCAGGGTGACGCTTGCGTCGTCACGTTCGAACCGAGTTTTAGCTCATTGACAGTTTGTTACCGTAACGGTTTATCGGAAACTTCGGTTATCGAAGCAAGGTGCCGTGAGATTTAATTTTTATTGCGAGCATTGCCTTCTAAATTCTTAGATTTATCATTGTTCAGTCGATTTCTCTAAACGTTGAAGTATTACCGTTCGTAAATCATAATGTACTGCTATATCAGTGGATGTTTTTTTGGCATGGCATTAAAAGATAGAATGTATGTTTTTCTTCATTTTAGGGCGCGTTCACATAGCAGTCCGTTTTACAGGTTCGTTTTATCGTATACGTTTTTATTCGGCTATTTCGTATGTAGTTGCACGAGCGAGTTCACACACATGACTGTATTCCAGATCCAGTAAAAAATACCGATCCGACAAAATAAACAGCGGTCCGTTTTACAGGTCCGTTTTATCGTAAACGGTTTTATTAGGCGATGGCGCATGTAGTTGTACGAGCGAGTTCACGCACACGACTGTATTCCAGATCGGTTCGATGCGTTTTGAACATTACCTGCAGTAGCAACGTATCCTATAAAAACGATGCTGTAAATACGGACTTTCTCTATGTAGTCTTGAGCTAATTCAACGTGTTCTGATAAAGTCATGTTTGAACCTCTTCAAACTGTAACTACACGACGACACTCTATCAGAACACGTTGATCTCGTGCGATCGCACAGTGCTGCTATTACTTGGTTGCCACAGGGTTTTGTCTAGTTTTTATTTTATTATTTTTATTTTATTTAATACCTTTTTCCTAGCATTACATACTGTATCAACAAGAACTTCTTATATTCTTCTTATATTATATCTTGGAAAAAATAAAAGTTTTATTGAACTTGTCCTGAGACTGCTCTTCAAATAAGCAGCCTATGCCCTTTTTTTTTCGCTGGGTAAAAATACATTACGCATGCCCTCCCGTCTGGGGACGGGAGGGGTATGTGGGACTCCCCGGGGCTGAACCCCGGGTCTACCCACTAAAACAACCCAGCGGCACTCCCTCTTCGCCATGCCGAGCCAGTCCTGCGAGACCGGCCCGAGCGCGTCTAGGGTAAGCAGCCTATGCCCTAGGACAACCCAATGAATTTGTTCTAGTCTAACGGGCCTAATAGTGTCTCATTCACTTTAAAGTTGACGTATTCAAGTAATTTGCCTAATGTTTTCTATTTATTCCACACGGGCTTAAATTTAACATGAATATTTTATTATTATTACAGATAATTATATCCAAGTTATAATGTAATATTAATTTCTGTTTGACAAGTGAGGATGGGATACCATGTTTTTTTTACTATTCTTATTATATTTCATTCATAAAAAAAGAGCTATTATTATTTTTATTTTCAAATACTTGTTATAATGGAATCTCATTCACTTTTAAAAGAATCTGGGAGTGGATAAGAACAATTTAACAAAAAAATATGTCAAGTGAATATATTTTTAAAATTTATAATGGCCTCTATTTACAAAATATCTTCAACAGGTTGCAAGCGGTCCAGGTGGACAGCAATTCCCTACGATAAATCCGGTACTTGCTCCAACTTTGTTACAGAGGTGATATGAATTTGTCTGAGATTCGAACCCCCATTTTTCACTGTTAGTTCACACGTAACACATTTTGCGCGCGATATCGAAGATTTAAAGCGCTGGATAGGTCATGATTCTAGAAGTTTAATATGTCAATGAATTAAACTAATAACGGTGTCGTCTTGCGTCGGGTCGTTACGTTCCCTAAAATATGGTTGAGCGAAGCGATGGCTGATTCTTGCGTCATGCCTGTGAACAGGTGCCGCCAATGAGACCTGGTCATCTCATGTTTTCTTGAATTTTTTATTTTTATTTGATGTAAATGTTAGACAATGTAGTTGTTTATTCTTAGATGGATAATTGTATGACACATGCCATTAATAGGATAATTTTGTTTGTGTTATGATATTGTGTAAATAACTAATGTATTAGGTATTGGATTTTTATTTTTTTTTATTTTGGTATGCACACATTGTATTCTTATAGATATATTAATTAACCAAAGGATCATAAATGTATGCTTAGCACCTAAATTGAGCAAAATCTATCTAACAATAACAAAAAATGGTGGTGGGTATCAAGACTTAAATTAATTAGTTCATTAATGTGATTAGTTGAATTATATAGAAAAGCTTAATTACAACATAAATTATTATTATAAATGAACCAAATGCGTGGGAGTAATAACTGCCCAAAATTTACGCATGTAAAACTGTAACTTTAATTATATTATTATTATCTATTGACCTGTAATGATGTTTTGAAATCATTACCAAATTGTAAGCTGTGGAGTTTCTTTCGCCATTTCTTCTCCATCTCAGCATAATAATATTATCGTCCCGAAATGGTGGTAGGGTTTTGACGATTTAAAAGTACTTAGCAAAGTCCATTTAAATAAAGAGCTTTTTCATTTCATTTCATTTCATTTCATTTCATAATATGTAGCTTGAGAAGACAACGCTGACATCACTGAACAAGCTGGTGGGAATAAATTCTTTGCGCATTATTCTTCTTCTTCTATATATAAATGGCATTTCGACAATGTCAAGTAAAAATGTACTTATAGTAACAGACAATTTTACGGTAGACTGAGGTAAAAAAATGGAGTTTCTCAACACGTGTTTTTACAACAAGATCTCGGGAGAAACTCCTGCGCAGTATTTAATAGTAACGGAGACTTCCTAAAGTGGTTTTATGTTAAGTATGTTAAATAAAGTTATGTTAGCTTTTTAAGGGCGGGCGCCGTTGTGTGTTTTAATACGCTATTAGTAAGACGGAAAACGCATAGCAACGTCTAGTCTGCTATTATTCCCAAATAGTGGACTGGCATTCGGTCTTGAGGGAGAGTGCACTTAGCGCAAAGATCCCCAAGGCAAGCCTGACCTGTTTTCCTTCCCGTGGTTGATGCTGTTATTGGTCTGGTTCCCTCAGAAACAGACGTAACTAAAACGCTCAGACGATATACCTTTCCCCACATATCCTCTAATCCAAATCCTCTCCTCCTCCTATCTCCCTACCCTTTCGACTTCACCCAATCCAAGGTGTGAATCGAAATCCATTCAAATTCCATTCAAACGAAAACAACCTTTACTACATAATAATGTAGTAAAGGTTGTTTTCGTTTCCGGTATCCGAACGAAGGCTTATGGGGAACTGTGTAATCCAGTTCGTTCACTGGTGTAATCTATAACTTTTAAGGTTTCGTGTAAAGATGAAGAACGAATAAACACATTGTGAGTATGAAAATAAATATGAGTAGGTTGACAGAGTTCTAGAGTTTAAAGAACCTTCCAGAATCCAAGGGAAGGGCCGCTCCTACCGCCACTGGGGTTATGTCGGATAAGGCTATCGGAAGCAGCCACCCCCTCAGGCGAGGAGGAGGTATATAGACAACATATAGACAAGGCGTCGGTGGCGTAGAAGGCGTCGGTGGCGTAGTGCGGAACAGCGTCGTCTCCCACCCGGGAGGCACTGGTTCGATCCCCACCACGTACCAATGTGTTTTCAAATTTTGAATTCATATGTACGTTTAACCGACGCTTTTACGGTGAAGGAAAACATCATGAGGAAACCTGCACACACCTATGAATAAATTCTTAGGTTGTATGTGAAGTCGACCAACCCGCACTTGGCCAGCGTGGTTGACTAAGGCCTAATCACCCCTAATGTGGGGTAGGCTCGAGCCCCTCGGTGGGGACATTATATGAGCTGTTGATGTTGATGATAGACTAGGGCATTAGCGTGGAAGGCGATCGCATACCATAGCAGGGACGAAAGTCAATCTTCATGTTGGCTAAGCGTCACAATCAAACTTATGGCTCCCTTTTGGATTGAATCCTAAGAAAAAAGGGGTACAGTTGCACCTTCCAGGTCGGCAAGGTGGCGGTGGCTAGTGTATATTACCTCTAACACAGCTATCTTGCATTTGAACTTCACTTCTGCTTATCATCAGGTAAGGTTATTTCATTAGCAGATGTGGCGCGCCAGTCAGTATTGCACGTGATCCGATACGCCTCGGTCGCATAAAACCCCTTGAAAATTTGGTGATTCCACCTGTCCTTGTGCTCGTGAATCGTCTCAAGTAATCCACTCGTATGTGGATTGCCACATACGTGCACCAATTGACATTGTGTTCCGTGTAACTTATCCATAATCAGGAGATACAAGAAGAAAAGGCCGCCGGCGAAGAAAAAGTGAAGTCGCGTCACTTTGGACTTCCTATGAAGCGAGAAAACTGCACAGCATCGTGTTCAAGGTCAGTGCGCTTATCCTTCCCTCCCACACACCGCCACTGGGGCGTTATGGGAACCTTACATAAACTTTTCTATCTAGCCTCGCCCGGTCACTTCATTGCATTTAAATTTTATTTTTAGTGTATGATAAGTATAGTATAACTTAAAATGAACTATAATAATTATCAACTGATACACCAACAACTTCCTCTTAAACTATTCCACGTTTTTCCTGTCCATCTAAAAGTTGTCCGGAAGAGATCGCGTGTATAGCGATAAGACCGCCTATTACACTGTCTTAATTATTGATTTCTTGCTGTATTGAACTTTTACTGGTGTGCAATAAATAATATTGTATCTGTTTTATCAGTAAGCGAGCCAAATGTGTTGCTTTCCTTAAGTACAGTATTTATACATACATTATACATTATAATTTTCCCAGAATTGGGCGTTAGATGTGTAAAAGCGAGACTTAGTCATTCCTTTGTTTTACTAGTGAATTGAAGAGTGGATTGGTTCTCTTTGAAATATAACGAGCTATGTTATCAGGCACTTTCGCGCTAAAACAATATAGGCATAAAGTGTGACACAAATTGGAATAACAGAATGTTTAAATTACCTATCAATGGTTCTCGAAAACAATTTTAGAAATCTTTTAAAATGTAAGTATACATTTTTATATTCAAATACAGCAGTTATGACAAAATGGCTATTTTAAAAATTTATAGGTATTCAAAATCAGATCGAAAACGATGCACTGTATTTTGCTGTGAATATGGGAATTTGTTTACCATCAGGCGGAATGGTGTCATTGTCTTATTTTTTTTTTGAAAATGTCATATCTTGAAAAATATCTTATTTCATAATAATAATATATTTCACGCTCACACCAATTATCTAGCCCAAATTAAGTATCATTAAGAACATGTGTTATGGATAACGGAATTTTTTGTATACATAATATTTTTTAGAAGTACCTATTAGACAATCAACACAACAATTTCAATATTCGAAAGTACATAATTTTATTACTTTACGGCAATTTTATCACACAGAGAAAAGAACCAAAAAATTCGGTGTTGCCAACAAACTTCGCTTTCTTCCGCACAAAATTGCCAACGAAAAAAATACTTAAATATCCGCATTAACAATGTTCAAGTCCGCTTAAAACTGATACCGCGGGATGAGGATAAAAGGAATATTCTAACAAAAATAGCATGTAAAGGAAGAAGAATGTTCCCCGAGAGTTATAAATGGCTGACAGTCGAGGCCTCTTCACGATTGCCTCAGACGGGGTTGGTTTGGTTTAACGGGTACCTCTGTATTTGTTGCCTAATAAAAGGACCGCATTAATGGCACACGGGGCCGTATTAAGGACATATATCTTGAGACTAGAAATAAATTGCGACAAACTTATCCCCAAATGCGCCACTATCCATCAAGCGATGGATAGTGGCGCATTTGGGGATAAGTCAGTTTTTTTTAATACTATACTGCATACTTTAATGAAATCAAGAACCCTCGTTCGTGTATTAGAGTAAACTAACTTCTGCCCGTGACTACGTCTGTGCAGGATTAGTATAAATTATAGATGTTGTGTTATTCTGATATGAGCTATAAAGTTTCATCAAAATATATTCAGTAGCTTTTGCATGAAATAGTAACAAACATCGATACAAACGTAGGATGTACTAAATTAAATTTGAGAAGATTTTCGAGACGAAGAAACTAAAAAAATATTCCTATTGCGATGAAGTACCTATTGAGATGGTTGTTGATCACGATAAGATCTTGTTTTCTAGTTCTTTCGTTAAAAAATGTAAGGCTAAGGCGCTGTGTCAAAGGTTCCAAGTAACTTTCTGTTCGCATTTATTTGACATAATATAGTCCATACAAAACTGGCAAGAAACCTGCCCTTAAGGTGACGATAAGGGCTGGTGACTCTGGTCATACTGAGTAAGGGATCCCGTGCCTGCGTAACACAAATAAAATGAAAAATCTAATGATTTTCCTTAACAAGATGCTATTTTTTCTCATTATAAATATTTAAATAAACAAATTATATGTAAAATTTGAATAAGCAAATAATCTGTTTAAATTATTCGCATTCTTCTATTAAAAAAAAACAGCATTATTTCAACCCGTTTCTATAAGTGCTATGTGAACCGAAGAATATGATTGGTGGATCTAAAACACGTCCATAACAACGTAGCATCTCAGATCTCTGTTAGAAAAGTAGTCTTAATCTCCTCAGTCATCTCATCATCTGGTCGGCTCACGTCTGGAGCTGACACTCCTACCCCCAGTCTACGGTTTTCTTGATAATTTCCAACTTACAAAAATTAGCTATCAATATTTTTATGACACACTTTGGTGGCAATCAAGCATACAGTTCTGCTGATAGTAAAAGGTCACTGCAGTCAATTGCAAAACTATCCCATGGGCATTGCTTACTTTGTAGGAACGTCTTTACTTCTTTGAGAAAAGCCCTTGTTGTAAGTCTTTTGGAAATTTGTTCACTAGGGCGGGTAGATCAACATTTATGTTCTTGGCAATCTAAGTATGTAAAGCTCTTTTGGTAACTAAAATTTATTTTTTAGCTATTTGATTGTACGCATAGCTTTATAACTGTATCTATTGTACGTTTATCACTTTATTATGAGCACTCATATTAATGTAGACTTTAGTAATATGAAGCAATTTTGGAGCCGACAAAGTAAGCTTTTTAATTTATTGCTTTGAGCTATCAAATTTAATATGCTTTAGTATTTTGTTATGACAACACGATGACGCAATTAAAACTTAAACCTAATTGGACAAAATTAATATTTTGATTACATGTTACGTTCGACGTCTATAGAAAGAACACGATGGGTTAAAGTAATAACGTAAATTAGTACTGAAATGAGGACATCCATTTTTGACTTTTTAATTAGTATGTACCATAATTATCATGATTCAATCAAACCAACGGACAGTACAAATGGATTGTAAAAGAAATAGGTACTTAATATTGATGAAATTTTTACGGACAGAGTAGGACTGATCGGTTCGGATTTGCATGGGTGATCTTATATGTCCATCAGTTGACGTCTGTTGGCTGAAATTATGATAATTATTGAAAAATATAAAAATAATGTTGATTTTAAATATGAAGCGAAAACAATTAATCAGTGAAGGGCCAGCCACTCAGGCAGGCAATATCGCCGGTGGAGGACTAGAAGTAAAGGCTCTGGCGGTTTCCCAGTCCCCCCACCAAGTAAGGCGATGTGGGAGTGACGCTGGGTTATTTTAGTGAGTATACCCGGGAAATTTTCCAGGGGAGTCCCACATACCCCTCCCGTCCCTCGGCAGGAGTCTATGTCTATGTCCAACAGAGGGCGTCTCTCGGCTGACATGATAATACAATCATTATCTTTATTAACTCGAAAACCAAGACATTAAGAAGACCCTCAACTGTGTTAAAATCACAATAAATCTTACATAGTTATTTCTGAAACCTCAACAACTTTCAAACTATTTGAAGATCTAATCAATACAAACAACTTTTTCAATGGAAGTAAAACTGGAATCGCGAAGAAAAAATCTACATAAATTTCAGATGAGTTTGGTATGGAACAGCTTAAATATATAAAAGGAGATATTTGAATGGTTTGAAGATTGTTGACGCTTTACAAATAACCCTGCATAGCCCGGTACACAATTATAAGAGTGATAAAGGCACTTAAGACCTTGTCCAGAAGAGCGATTTCGCCGCGAATCTTTACGTGCGAATACATAACGCGCCGTACTGAAGCTCAACGCGGGAATTTGAAACTCGTGCGAAGCTTGGACGCAATGTATTCAGTCCTATTACCTCGCCAACGCGCGTTGTGTCTTCGCGCGTAGAGATTCGCGGCGGATTCGCTATTCTGGACAAGATCTATGAATTACGCCTGGCTACATATAATAATTCAAGATATAAACAAATATCCCTGATAGCTGACATAAAACAAAGGCGCGAAACGAAGTCTGCAGTGTGTGAACATACGCAAGAAGGGCCCAACCATCATATAAGGTTCGATAAACCACACATTCTCGCCAAGGAACGTCGATACATCCCAAGGATGTTGCGCGAGGCTATTGAAATAAAGAAACACCCAAATTTCAATAGAGAAGATGGTTGGGCCGTGCCACCTGCTTGGGATCCAGTAATTAAAATTATTAAAACTCAAGCAAATCACCACACAGCAAGACCTAATGACACCGTGAGCTCCGTCTGCGTAAAACGGAACACTCCAAATTAATAATTAAAGTGACGGTAGATTTAACTATTTCATAAAATATGAAAACCTACATCTTTAGTCATCCCGTGATCACGAACGCTGAAAAGTGTTACGAAACGTTGAGCAATAATAAGCGAGTTAAATCCGTAAAAGTTGTTTTATGTATAAAATAATCCAGAATCCGTCCCTGGGCGATAGAGCCAGGTAACTAGAGACATAGCACTATTAAAGAGAATAACAGCCGCGTACGCTCATAATGTGTTAGGATTAACTCTGCAATAATAATTGCGGGAGCCCTGCATAATGATCGTTTCAAGTAAGAATCTCAGGCGGAGAACAATGTGTTTAGACTTTAATTAACATCATCAGCGGCCTTTATAATTCGACCCACTCCTGCAACACAAGGCCTTGTCATCGAAGGAGGTTTAGGCAGTAGCCCACCATGCTTGCCCAATGCGGATTGGTGGACGGAGTACAAGGTGATCACTACCCCTTTGCTGATCCATTAGTCGCCTTCTACGACACCCATTGGAGGATATGGGGTGATGCTTTTCTACTCTGCCGGCATTACATTGCTATTAAAAACAAAGTCTTGCGGTAGTATTAGTTTTGTATTAAATAAAACTTTTGCCGATTTAACTTGGAATTGGATCAGCATCGCCTTAACTCGAGCCATTAAGTATTCTTTGTATGAAACTCAAGTAACGCACACTAATCAGCTACGCAACGACATCGGATCGCCTCGGGACAAGCTCACAAACGAAGGTGCTGTGAGTGGTTAGCTTGTACTTGCAGTCGTCCACGCTTTGATGGCTCGTCGTTCGTGCGTAAGCACGGTGTCGCTTTGCTATAGCCGAGTCTGGTGGACGTTGAGGCGAAAGGCGATATGGTTATGTCCCCTTTCGAAGTTAATAAGTGAGCTACAAACTTTATTCTGATTATAAATTCCTTACAATATTGATTGATTTCCATAATTTACGTAACTAGTTTTTGGACATAAAAGGTTATGCCTTCTTACTTAAATAAACACTGCCAGATGTGGTTTTATGTGTAGCTCCATTTTTAACAGCCAAAAAGAGGCTCAAACATAAAATCAAAATACGCATCGTCACTGCGGGGTGGTGCCAATTGCAGGGGATATGTGGGACTCGACGTAAAGGTGTTCCCTCCATACCCACTAAACATCCTCCCCGGCCTGACCTTCAGTGCACTATTACGGGACGGCTCGGGATCTGCGCAGGTAAGCGCAACTACACCGAGACCGTCCCAAGGCTGTCCGTATAGGCACTTCTTTCACCAATTGGTGGCCAGCAGCCACTCCTCCACCGACGGCTGCTCGACCTGGCGCGTCCTCCTGACGAGGACAACGGGAGCAGTCATCGGACCCCACCCGGGGGACTACGGGCACGGTCGTGGCCCTGAAAAGGGCCGTCTGGAACTAGCCGTGGTGGGAAAACAAAAAAAAACTCGACTATGGCATGTGACTTCGAATGCTAAGGGGACACACTTGACACCAAAAGCCACTCACCCGCCGAGAAAGTTTGCCACGTTACCAGGGTCCGCCACGAGGAAGCTTCTGGACGTGGACCCTACACACACACATACCTACAGTAATTTTTTTATGGTTTGTTAATTATTGTTCCATTTAACTGTCAATGTAATGTAACGCTTTTGAACTCAACTACTGTGATGCAGGTACTGCCTTTGTAATTTTACTTGACAATAAAGATTATTAATATTAAGTCCAATGAAGACCGCACGGTTTTAGCACGCACCGGCCGTTGCTGCGGCACATTAGCTTTGCTCTTACCCATTTTTGCGCTCGCTAAAGGTAGATTGACATTATCATCAAACGTCGACGGTTAAACGATATGATTCATTTAGCTGACCCCGACAATTGCACGGTCACGACAGAAACACCTCTACGTTTTAACGTTTAAATAAAGTTACGCTTGGGTTGGTCGAGATGGAACCTAAAATTTTCTATTAAAAGCAAATGCACCTGTTTTCGATTATACCTGTTATTATATTTAGAAGATGAACCAACACAATTTAATTTCGCATAAAAATTGAAGAAGCTTTTTTACTTATTACACGGTATTTTAATTTCTTAAAATCATCCGTCTAAGAATGTTTGGCTATCACTCTCGCCGAGGGCACTCGAGTCTTGTTGGATTAAAGTATTCCAATTTAGGATAAAGCTACTCAAGGTGAAGTTGTTTATTTTGCTTCGCTCAAGACTCTACACTGACGAAGTTATGATGCAGATTAGTTACAAGTTGCATGTAACAATGTTAAGTTTTGCTGTGAATATTTTTGTGGGATCAAGCTTCTCATGTGCTTCCAACGGGTTGGTATTTGTTATTAAAATAATTTACGGTCTTCGCATCTAGCGTGTACTATGTTTGTCGAGACTGGAGTACGCCGTAATTACTTAACGAAAACTTCTAAGTTGCCTATTGATCTTTGATTAAATTGCGTAATATAGGTAGACCGCTTGGGATACACTTTGAGAATAATATAACATCTTTCAATTGTATACGTCACAGGTTTTAGTCCCGTTTCAGTACTTGATTATGACATGATTTCTTTCTTGGTTTTCGTTAATAAGCTTTCATAATAAAACACTGTTATAGCCTGTCATTATCATATATATTTTCAAGACCGACATTATAGTAAAAAAACAATAAATAATACAAAAAAAAAAGTAAAAAATATATCATCATTTCAGCCAAGAGACGCCCACTGTTGGACATAGGCCTCCCCCAAGGATTTCCAAACCGGTCGGTCCTGCGCTGCCAGCATCCAGCGGCTTCCCGCGACCCTTACTAGATCGTCAGTCCACCTTGTGGGGGGCCTACCAACGCTGCGTTTCCCGGTACGTGGTCGCCACTCGAGGACCTTTCCGCCCCAACGGCCGTCAGTCCTCCTTGCAATGTGCCCTGCCCACTGCCACTTAGGGTTCGCAATTCTTTGGCCTATGTCGGTGACCTTGGTTCTCCTGCGGATCTTATCATTTCTGATATGATCACGCAGAAAAACTCCGAGCATAGCTCTCTTCATTGCCCTTTGGGTGACCTTGAGCCTTCTTATGAGGCCCATTGTAAGCGGCCACGTTTCGGTTCCATAAGTCATCACTGGCAACACACACGGATTAAAGGCTTTCGTCTTAAGACAAAAAATATATAAAAGTCATAAAATGGAAAAGACTAAAAAAAAGTATGTGTTCCTACACAACTAGACCAACATCAAGTAATAACAAAACCACTGGGTCAATAATCAAACAATAAAAATTATTCTTTGCGAGATTGTGTCCATAGAAATAACCTCACGTTTCTCCGCAAGTGAACGCAAACTTTGGAAAGAAACCAATTATAACACCAGGATTCGGTGATTTCCAGCTGCGAGGGCCAATTCGAGAAGTTTATTTAAGAGGTATTAAAAGTCAACCCGGTCGGATCAAGTTTGGTGTATTTATTAGAGTTTTCACCTTTTCACCGTGTTGGAGTTGCGCTTGAGGTTTATTTGAATTGTAAAACACGTCTCATAATTTAAATTTTGTTAAATTCTCTTGGAGTAATTGTGAGTCACCAATAGATATTTTGTTTGTAAAAAAGAACCCATACCTATTTAAAAAACAAAGTAATGTTGTGAAAAGACCATGTAGGAATTTATTTAAACTTTATGTCCCACCAAGACGATTGCATCTTAGTAACCAAAATGTGAATTGTATGGCTATTCGAGTTTATAATAAATTACCAGATAAATTTAAAGACCTCAATATGAATTTATTTAAAAGACATGTTTTCAAATTTCTAATCAGTAAATGTTATTACTCAGTTAAAGAATATCTTGACGATCGTAATGTGAATGATGTGTAACTATTTGACTTTTTTTTTCCTTCTCTCCTTTGTTGATCTTAATTTAACTTAATTTACATTTATTAATTGACATGATAATAATATAATCTCCAAATTGACAATTGTTAACATTTCTATTTTTAATTCAATAATTTAGTAAAATCTAGGTAATCATCACATCAACATTGTATATATAAAAAAGAAAATATTATTTATGTAATATTTGTACGCCAATTGAGGCAGAATTTTGATTGGTCTCCATAGCTGTAACAACTTTGCATCAATGTACTCAAAATTCTTACAAATAAATAATTTCATTTCATTTCATTTTAAACTCAATTCAGTTTAAACTGAATTTAAACATTTATGCAGTTCTTGCACTACATCACTCTCGTAATCCCACAAATGTTCAGCAGAGCTTTAGGTAAAATTTGGTACACAATGCCACATTAGACGGTATAAACCACACAGTGATTCAAAACAATGACAGTCAAAAAGATGCATCAAACTGTCTTGATGGAGTGGTCAGTATAGCTGCCTACACATCAAGCGGTCCGGGTACGATTCGAGTCCTGGTGTTGTGTGACGACAAATGTTTGTAAGACTAACATACACAAAAACTGTGCAATTTTGACAATATTACATACATACATACAGGTCAAATTGATAACCTTCTTTTTGATTTTGAATGAAATAAAAATGGATTGAATATGAATTTAAAATTAATCGTTATTTTTATTACTTTCTTTCCTCTTATTTTTACTCCGCTATCGTAAATATTAATTAGCCGGAAGAAAAGGAACCAGGAGTAAATAAACTTCTATAGATCTTATCTAATCAACCACGAGTTACGGGTCATTTCCCTGGGACATCGTTCGCACGGGTCACTGGCGGCTCCTTCTTCCAATAGCTAATTTTTAAATATTTCACCTGAAATTACGACCCGGATAACCGGTTGATCTCGTAAGATTTTTTTTTCGTACCTTCCGACTTACGGAACCCTAATAAAAACGCAGCCGCGTCTCCTCGATTGGTATCTTGAAGGTAGGGTTCATATGCTTTTAGGAGTATTTAGGATAATAGGTGTTTGAGTATGAAAGATCATCATTGTCGGTATAAGAAAAGATTGGTCATCTTATTAATTTAGTGAAATAGAACGTAATAATATTTAATATTACTTTAATTTACATATAACCAAAACTTGGTGTGCTCAAAAGATCGAAGCGGTATTTCAAGCGGGCCCATCGCCTTAAATCCCCTATTTGGCCTAACATGGAATACTGCTCTCATCTGTGGGCAGGCGCACCCCAGTACCAACTTTTTCCCTTAGACCGCATACAAAGGAGAGGAGCTCGAATTGTTGACGAACCACTCCTTTCTGATCGGCTTTGGGATTGCATAGAGATGTAGCATCACTTTACATCTTCCATTGCCTGTATCACGGGGAGTGTTCTGAGGAATTGTTAGGTTGTACCAGCTGCTGAATTCCGCCATCGTCCCTCACGACGTCAAAATCCACCCAGTCAATCTTGATGCCTGCTTGTCCACAACCGTGGGATTTTTACGCAATTTCACTTTCGCCAGCGGTGTTCTTGAACCGAAATGACCTGAATATCTTTCTAAAAGAGTGCGTATGCTCTCCTTAAAGGCCAGCAACTCGTTTTTGATTCCTCTGGTGTTGCAAATATCCATGGGCAGCGGTCCCCTTTTCTATATAAAAAAACTATATATGGCATAAAAAGTACCAGCTTAAACAATACCTACCTACTTTAAGCGTTCATTTGTATTTGTCATTGTAATAAAAAAAATGTTGGCTTTTTAATATGATAACTATTATTTGCAGTTAGATAGTATATTTGTAAATAAATACTTTACTAGGGGTGCTATTCACGTTTTATATACAAATTGAGCTCAAAACGCAACTAAAATAGTTACGTTTTAAACGAAATAACTTACACAACGGATACTTAAAATAATAATAATAAATTTATTTCTTCTTATAGTGTTTACAGAAAAGATAATCCTAATTAATAAGACACAATGTAGATTACAGCTGATAACGAGGATAACGACGGCAGCCGTACTAGTATAAACTGTGTCACAGCTGCCTGCGTCTTCCACCCCGGGATATATATGTAATATGTAGCTGTAAAATAAAAAGCGTCGGTGGCGTAGTGCGTAAGAGCGTCGTCTCCTACCCGGGAGGCACTGGTTCGATACCCGCCACGTACCAATGTGTTTCAAATTTTGAATTCATTCATCATCAACAGTTCATATAATGTCCCCACCGAGGGGCTCGAGCCCACCCCACATTAGGGGCGATTAGGCCTTAGTGAACCACGCTGGCCAAGTGCGAGTTGGTCGACTTCACACATAACCTAAGAAGGTAGGTGTGTGCAGGTTTCCTCACGATGTTTTCCTTCACCGTAAAAGCGTCGATTAAACGTAAATATGAATGCAAAATTTGAAAACACATTGGTACGTGGCGGGGATCGAACCAGTGCCGCCCGGGTGGGAGACGACGCTATTACGCACTACGCCACCGACGCTTGGATTCATTATGTACGTTTATTCGACGCTTTTACGGTGAAGGAAAACATCGTGAGGAAACCTGCACACACTTATGAAGAAATTCTTAGGTTGTGTGTGTGTGTGAAGTCGACCAACCCGCACTTGGCCAGCGTGGTTGACTAAGGCCTAATCGCCCCTAATGTGGGGTAGGCTCGAGCCCCTCGGTGGGGACATAATATGAGCTGTTGATGAAATGAAATAGGAATCCATGAAATTCCTAATTTATGGTGTTAGTATTTATAAACTTTTGAGACATGCAGGTCGCGCGTAACACATGAATGGCTTAGAAGAAAATTGGAAAATAATGGGCACATTTTTGTAACTAAATACTAAATATCAAACTAAAACCCCTTGTTTTTTACCTAAAATTCTAACAACTAGAAAGAGATACTTTTAGGCTCAGTATGAGATTTTTTTTTACTAACACTTTTTTGATCTAGAGTCCACAAGGAACGTAGCTATTATTGCCCTGTACACAATCATAGTTCAAATTGGTCTGAGTATTTCGTTAGATTGAAGATCGAAAGTGAACTCGATGTAATAGGTTTCGGGAACTTTCTGAGAATTTCTCCAAATATTTTTTCTTTGCAGTATAGTATAAAAACGTTGAATCACTCCCGCAATGTTCAGTAAACGTAAAAGAATAAAATAGGTGCCACTTTTAAGCCCTGTTTCCAGAAAAGTTCTTATAAGCGTCTCTTCAAAACTGTCAATTTAACTGCGTAATATCTTCTAACCAGAATCAGTGAATCCAGTTTTTTAGATAATGCAAAGAAAATTAGAAGAAAACCTATTCCATTTGGTGCTTTTTCTTAAACTTGAATCCTGACTTAAGTTTTTCCTCAGGAGGATCGCGCAAAACAAAAATATTAAGCAAAAAAAACCCGTGTAAGGAATATAAAATAACTATCGGACCCAACGGACGTTGTCCTGTTAAAACACCAGTTACGAATTTAAACCATTTTCGAATCCTCTTGACAAAATCATCTTGTCCATCTGTTTGGAAGGAGTTCACATGGACCGAATAATCCCTCATCATTAACAGCTCATATAATGTCCCCACCGAGGGGCTCGAGCCTACCCCACATTAGGGGCGATTAGGCCTTAGTCAACCACGCTGGCCAAGTGCGGGTTGGTCGACCTCACTCACAGCCTAAGAATTTCTTCATAGGTGTGTGCAGGTTTCCTCACGATGTTTTCCTTCACCGTAAAAGCGTCAATTAAACGTACATATGATTTCAAAATTTGAAAACACATTGGTAAGTGGCGGGGATCGAACCACTGCCTCCCGGGTGGTAGACGACGCTCTTACGCACTACGCCACCGACGCTTTTTATACCGAATAATCCCTACTATAATGCAAAAATCGCTCTGTCTGTCTTTCTGTTACGCTTTCACGCCTAAACCACTGAACTGATTTTGATAAAATTTGGTATTAAGATGTTTTGAGACCCTGGGATGTGCATTATGATACTTTTTGTCACAGTAACCAACATTGACGCGAACGAAGCCGCGGGCAACCACTATTTATATAAATACAATCATTTGTGATTGATACCAAAACCTTATTTAATTACGGAAACAAATTTAGTGCCTTCCAAAAAAATAGTACCTACAATGCTCACCAAAATGGATATTTTGCTCACCAAAAACCACTTTTGGTGAGACTTTACACTTTTTTGGTGAGCATTTATCCTTTTTTATAGGTTGGGTTAGGTTAGTGCGGTTTTCATATAAATACAAGCCTTTAAATACAGACACGAAACAAAAAATAGATTTTTTTTCTTGCTGCGATTTTAGTATCCTCAACTTTCCATCTACGTTCGCACCAATTCGAACACGCGATTCGAATATCGTGGCTAAAACTTGTTTATCTGTCACACACTGCCATCAAAATAAGCAAAAAGGAGAAACAATAATTGAATCGGTTGGGGCCGGATAGACCCCGAACGTCGAGCGTTGATTGGCCGATATTCAAATTTGCGACTAACTACGTTTGACACGGCGTGTGCGCTGACAACATTTCGCGCCGCAGCTAATATTTTTGCGATGCCCCAAGGCTGTGGGTGTAATGGAGTGAGGAATAGGGTACTTAAGGTACCGCTACGCGGTTGGGTCTGGATTACACCTACTGGCGGTTAGGTACTTGAGTTGGAGAACATTTTTTTGCGCTTCAAAAACTGTTGTTGTAATCAGCCGAACTGTTCAGATAATTTAATGTAATCTGGTTTTTCTTAGTTGTTTCCCGGAAGGCTTCTTGTTTTTTTGGGTTTGTTGCAATTTATGCAGGCCCATCAAAAAACCTGTCGTCCTGTATGGATTTGGAAGTTGGGCATTAAGGCGGATGGATGAAGGGGTGCTATGTTCTGAGACCTCCCCAAAAGTCCGCTGGCCCTGAAAACCAGACGTTGCACCCTGGGCAACGTCTGGTTTTCAGGGCCAGCGGACTTTTGGGTCGTGAGTTGGCCACCCGATAGGCTGGTGGGCCGCCTTGAGCGGAACCGAGAGGTCGGTCGCTCCTGACACGCCGAGGAAAGCCAAACCAGAGGTCGCATCTATCCGCCACCTCTGAGAGCAGGGCTCTCAGAGGTGGCGGATAGATGCGACCTCTGGTTTGGCTTTCCTCGGTGGTGTCATGGGAGGCAGCGCCGCCCTGTCGAAACCAGCGCCTACGCGACACAGCCGGACCCAATCGAGTCTTCAAAACTTTACTAATATTTAACAAAAATTTAGGGCCGTGTGATGCCGGCAGAGTAGAATAGCATCACCCCATATCCTCCAATGGGTGTCGTAGAAGGCGACTAATGAATCAGCAAAGGGGTATTGATCACCTTATACTCTGCCTACCAATCCGCAGTGGACAGGTGTGGTAGACTACTCCCTCAACGTCCTTCAATGACAAAGAGAGGCCTTTTATCCTAGCAGTGGGTCGAATTATAAAGGCTGTTATAAAATGATGATGAAAGAAAAAGGGAATAAATAAAATACACATCAAAACGGGCATGATTTTGTATTCCCCTGAGAATGGAACCTGTGACCTCTGGATCTTAATCCAATTGGCGTACCACTCGAGAGAGGCAGAGGCTGGGTAATGTTTCGTCTACCCAAAAAAAATCTATTTAATTTGTAAAACTCATTATATTTTTCAAATTATTTTTCTCACAGTTACGACGTATCTGAAACACCCCAAGGAGATAACGTTGCACATATTTTAGACTAGTAGGTACTCAAATAAGTTATAACCCTGACCGTAATATAAATTATTATGGCGATTCCCTTAATGGTGAACTTCATACCTACCCATAGGGACATGAGAAAACGATCACCTGGTTATTTTATCCTTGTTTACCCTCTATACATGGGTTTTCTTTACTTTTGTTGTTTCTTAGATACAAAACACCGATTAACAACGCAACTCACACAATATAAGTTTATCTTATTTTCAAAGACTTTATGAGTCAAAAGTAAAAGTTTTATGTTTTTCTTTCAAACTCAAATAAACTTTTGAACATTTGTCTAAGGCAAGTGGAAGACGCTTTGACATTTCGATCACTTTGACATAAAGTTAATTAACTAAGGTTCAAATTATTCGCAATCTCAATACAACGTGGGAGCGAGATACTTATTATATTCTATACCTACGGCAAAAAATATCTCATCATCATCATCATCACAGCCTTTATAATTCGACCCACTGCTGGGACACAAGGCCTCTCCTTTCAACGAAGGAAGTATAGGCAGTAGTCCACCACGCTTGCCCAATGCGGATTGGTGGACGCAGTATAAGGTGATCCATACCCCTTTGCTGACCCATTAGTCGCCTTCTACGACACCCATTGGAAGATATCGGGTGATGCTATTCACTCTGCCGGCGTCACGCGGCTAAAAAAAATATCTGCCCTGCAAGATTGTGCTTGCACTTACTTAAGCGAGCCTTACTCAAGTTATCTTTAATCAGCGTCATGGGTTATGTATCTTTATACATAAATTTCGTAACTTAACACTAATTTAAGAGCGTAAAACATTGCTACGGACGTAGCGCCGTAATGTCGGAATGGTGCTACGACGCACCCGTAGCGCGTAGCATGGCATTAAATCGTAGTGAGTCTTTTCTATTCTTACCCCCGTATTCATAAAAACAAGTGAGTTTATTAGTGATTTACTAATTGTTTGCCTCTGTCGCTCTGGTATGAGATGAAAAAGACAAAACACTTTTTAACAAGGTAATAACTAAAATAGGTTTATTGAGTGTTTATGAATAAGAATGTAAATTAATAGCGTCACGATAAATAAACGTACGCATTTTGCCAAAGTCAAGTGAAACTGTAACTAAAGTAACAAAAATTGTACGGTTGATTTGAGTTAAGATGGAGTCTCTGGACACGTGTTTTTACGACAAGAACCCGGGAAAAACTCCTCGTAGTTATTGAAATAGCAGTCGCCTCCCGGGCAAAATACCTGGGATCCCCGGGTAGCCTCCGGGAGGCATTTGGTGACGTCAAGGCGCTGGGTGACTTCCTGGAGGAATTAGGATGGCTGGAGTGAACCAGCCCCACACCCTCCGACGCAAAACAGGCGCAACAGTCGTCGATTTGCGGAGACCGCCCGTTGCGAAGAAGAAGAAGAAGAAGCAGTCGCCTCTTCTTCTTCTTCTTCGCAACGGGCTGTAGTCGCCTTATCAAAAATTCAAAATTGTAAAGATAATTTCGTAATTTCCCCATACACTTTATTTTATTGATCGAACTATTTTGAATGGAGAAATTTGAAATTTCTTTTACAATTTTGATTTTTTTTCCCTAAAATAGTAAGTTTATGTCTTAGTTAGCATAAATAGGTGCTCGCTTCTTCAACTCTCTGCATAAGTTAAAAAGGGAACGTTTAAATAAAGTAGCTTACTCAGAACCCGTTTATTTGTATCGTGAAATTGTCATTTTATTCTGTTAAAGTAAAAGTTTTTTTAGTTATTTTGTCAACAGTTCTAGCGAGTCCGCCATCACAGTTTATATGCTGTTTTATGGGCACGTAAACTTACTTTGAGAGCGGCGAAGTCGTTAATCTAGTTTTCAAATGAAATAAAAATCACAATTTCACGTCCACTTAAAAAAATTGTGTTCGAAACGTGTGCTTAAATTGATTGAATCCCACCCCTGGGAGTTCGTGTAATTCGTACATCTGTTTCATGTGTTTTTTGTCTTTTTTTTGTTTAATTAAGTTGTCTGTTAAATTAATGAAGCTGATATCTCGCAGACGGATAAATGGCCGAAATCTGTATGTATAAATCATTGATACCTACACCATTAACTTCCCTCGAATTCTGTGTTGTTGAATTCTGTCCCTCAGAAGGCTATTGACAAAGCCAACCATAGTCCCCTCCCTACCCGTGGAGCTTTAGCAACCTTACTCACCAACAGAAACACACCTTCACAAAAATGTAGTGTTATTTAACTACGGTCTTATGTAAGGTGGAGGTGTTATCAAGACAAGATAAGGTTCAGTTACTACCTCTACCCTTGCGGGCTCGAAATTCGAGTGGCTAGTCGCTGTGTCTCTACCAAAGTTTTGTCGCAAGGAGCGGAGATCCATATTACTTAGTTTTTGTTGCCTATTTTATTTTATTAGGAAAGCTTACAGCTTTATTCACAATATAAACAAACAATGGTATACTATGAGCTAATTACAAGCTTCCACATATGGTGTTGTTAATGCAATGATTTCAATGACTGTAAACTTAAGTCAATATGAAAGAACCTCTCGTAAATAAATGTTTGTGTACTTTTGCTATTTGTCTTTATATTCGAACTAGCTTCCACCCGCGACTTTGTCCGCGTGGACATTTTACCCCCTTAAGGTGGAATTTCCAAAATAATTTCTTAGTGGATGCCTACACTGTATAAGGTATCTATGTGCAAATTTCAAGCCTCTAGGTTCAGCGGTTTGGGCTGTGCGTTGATATCTAAGTCAATAAGTCAGGACTTTGAATTTTATAAATATAAATTCATATCACATTCACACAATTGTACTGATCCATCATTCATTCGGTCTGAGCCGTCGCGCCATACGTTTTGCTCGTTCGTGAACGGTGTTACTCGCGGTATACAAATCGCTATGGCAGATAAAGAAAACTCATCTGCTGAATCGAAGCTCATTATGAACACGTCCGGTGCTGTCGACGCGTACCATCAATATGATCCAAATGGAACGGCTCGCTGGCGCGTTCGTTAATGTCATGAATTTGGCTGGGCGCGACGTCAAGTATCAAGCCAATGCTTAAGCCAATGCCTGTCAGTGACGTACAAAAGACAGCAACTGTCAGACTGCAGTACTATTTTTCTTGCACACATGAGCATTTTGTCTCACCCTAGTCGATTCATTGCCAATCTATAAACGTCAATAATAATAAATCTATGGCAGTAACTATTCCGGCTTGTCTAAGATTCCGGCCCTTTGGAATGTCTTATATTGCTCGTTTACAGCTATCACGTGACTTCGCTCCTCAATTGCTCCGGAGTACAATTTGTCATTTTGATTGCGTTGCTATGTCACTTTCGATAATAAGAAAGTTAATCACGTATTGATGTCATTAAATTACATATTTTATGGTTAGAAACACCCTTAATTATCAAATTTCCACAATTTTATTTATAGCCAATTTTATGAGAACATCGATGTTGATGTAATAAAAATCTCGTTAATAAAGTCAATGTTCCAGGCAAATTATTTAACGGTTAATGGTTTTCCGAAAAATAAGTAAAGTCGTTGCTATCAGTAGTTAAATTTCGATCGTATTATTGTTAAGTTCATGGCTAGTTTTCTTACGACCAGTATTTGTAAAACCGACTTGATCATCGGCGAACGGTAATTTCATCATCATCATATCAGCTCAGAAACGCCCATTGCTGAGCATAAGCGTCCACAAGGATCTCCAACTTGACTGGTCCTGCGCTGAACGCATCCAGCGACTTCTCGGAATCTTTACCAGATCTTCTGTCCACCTTGTTGGCGGCCTACCAAACCTGCGTCTCATGGTACCCGTGGACAGTAAACTTCTACAGTGCTGTTAACAATGTCGATACGAGAGGACGTTTTGCTAGCTGCTGCAGCGAATATTGTACTCATAAATAAGAACAGAAAAAAATGTATATGCTGGGTTCGTCCTAGTTTATTGACTAAAGAATAATACTGTCGTGAAATTTATTATGACAATATTTGTTGCACATGTTGATAACATGTTAAATACCTTGTTTTATTAACACATAATGCCGTCCATCACATAAAACATGTTATATATGTCGAAGAATCTGAATACAAGCAACGCCATCTAGTTTTAGTTTTAAGAGTTACGATTGTAACGGTTGATTTTTTGAGGACGTGTGATGATGCAGGATGGCCGTGACGGCGCTATGACATTATTACGTTCAATTGTAATTGAATTTGTTATTTTCATTAGAAATAGTCCACGAGGGATTGCGAGTGACGTCAGCGCCGCACGAGCTATCGTACGATGCGACGTAATAGTGGTGGGGCGCGCCTTTGTTGCAGCGGTGCGCGCTCGACAGAGCTCAGTCTAGTTCGAGGCGTCGCTGAGTGCGGACGTGTCTATGGTTGTATTAGGAATGCTTGTGGAAGCTATGTCCGACGGTTGTGTGATAATAGTTAGAGAGAAGTGAAGGCGAGTGCCGGTGCAATGTAGAATGTGCGCTAGGTAAACCTACACACTGGGTCACAAGTCCCAGGCACTACTCTGGTTCTCCTCTTTGTGATGTGTGTTGATAAATTTACTCGGCATTCGTATGTGAGATAATGATTCGGCTAAATCCTTGACGATATCCCCGACATCAGAAGTGGGATGTGTTGAAATAATTTTGGAGTCTATCCTTTTTTTAATTAATGAGGGTAGTGCAAAAATTCTTATTGCATTGCATGTACCGCGTGGCCGGTTGGAGTCTACGGGGGAGAAAATTTCATTATTTTTGGGCTACGATGCACCGTTTTAGAGATATTTAAGTTTTTATCTCGTGGTCCAGAAAAATTGAAAAATGTGTAGAGTAGAATGAAAAAGAAAATGAAAAAGCTTTTTATTTGAATGAATTTAGCTAAGTGCTTTTGGAACGTCAAAAGCCTCTCACGATTGGTCGTTCGTACGGTTTTTTTTTACGATTCGTACCCAGCATGCCCAGTTGCCCACTTTGGACGAGTACGGTCGCGCCGCCCGCCGCCGTCTGTTGCATTGGATAGCTTTGGTGAGTGTTTAAATCATGATTTTAAGTTTAGAGCTGCTTATTTAAAAGAAAGTGTTGTGTAGTGTTGAGCGTAGTGAATTATTTGTTTCGAATTTAATCTAATTAGATTGAGGGTAAACGAAATTATTGTTGTTCAATAGAATCGTAACTGTTAATTTTAACTGCATTGGTTTGTAATTCAAATTACTCAATTGTGGATAGATTTTATGTCTACCCGACATAAAGAAATTAATAATTGGACGTCTGAAATTCTATTCTAGGCTTAGGCGTGATGTTGCCTATTTGCGCAATATAATCTGTTAGGCAGTTTAATTTGAAATAACTAGTTTTGTGCCACTGTAACTGCGGCTTATTTTATCTTGGTGAGAAATAGGGTTGACCGTGTTCGTGCTATGCTGGATTGTATTGTTCCTTTGGAATTAAGTGCTTACTTAGAAGTACCGCTGGATGTGCCGATGACGGCAAAAGTAAGTAAATTTAAACAAAATGGAAATTTCTGTGTGTTAATAACTCCAATGTAGATCAAGAGGCTATGGCCTGTGAATAACATCTTTTGTGCTGTGACGGTTAAGCATACCATTTTTTTAATAATTAAGAGTGTATGATCCTTTGAATTACTATGTGTCACTTGTTTTATTTGCATTGCTTTATGGAGTAACCGAATGGAGGCTACTCGTGATGAAGCCGGATGGAGGCTTGTAACCGGATGGAGGTTACGTGTAGTTATGATAACCGGATGGAGGTTATCGGTATGGCGACCGGATGGAAGTTGCCATACGTGACCGGATAGAGGTCGTTGTGTGGTATGGTTACTGGATAGAAGTTGCCATACGTGACTGGTTGGAGGTCGCTGTCGGAAAGCTCTGCAAGTTACTAAATAGATTCATTGATGATATGAAGGAAATGGAATGTTTAACAGCCACATTATAGTTCACCTTATTTAAAAATTGTTTAAGTAGTTGTTAACTGAGACTGTATTCATTACTCTTTGTGGTCAGGAATGACCGAGACGTACATTGTTACTGTTCGAGAAATTTTCACTTGTTTCAGACCCTTCACACGAGGGCGTGTGAAGTGCAGGATGGCCGTGTCGAAGAATCTGAATACAAGCAACGCCATCTAGTTTTAGTTTTAAGAGTTACGATTGTAACGGTTGATTTTTTGAGGACGTGTGATGATGCAGGATGGCCGTGACGGCGCTATGACATTATTACGTTCAATTGTAATTGAATTTGTTATTTTCATTAGAAATAGTCCACGAGGGATTGCGAGTGACGTCAGCGCCGCACGAGCTATCGTACGATGCGACGTAATAGTGGTGGGGCGCGCCTTTGTTGCAGCGGTGCGCGCTCGACAGAGCTCAGTCTAGTTCGAGGCGTCGCTGAGTGCGGACGTGTCTATGGTTGTATTAGGAATGCTTGTGGAAGCTATGTCCGACGGTTGTGTGATAATAGTTAGAGAGAAGTGAAGGCGAGTGCCGGTGCAATGTAGAATGTGCGCTAGGTAAACCTACACACTGGGTCACAAGTCCCAGGCACTACTCTGGTTCTCCTCTTTGTGATGTGTGTTGATAAATTTACTCGGCATTCGTATGTGAGATAATGATTCGGCTAAATCCTTGACGTTATCCCCGACATATAAATATTATTTATAATCATGTTTTATTATATAATCTGAACTCACCTTTAAACATCTCGGCATTGTTATACAACATAAGAGAAATGCCTTCTAATTATTTCAAAATACGCGGAATAATCTCTTTCCTAGATATGTGAATGACGTACCAATTTCCGTAAAAGCAATCAGCTTTAATTACTTCAAAACAACAAAACAAAAGTTTATAATGAATTCTTATAACAAGCGCCCGAAGAATCAAAACAGCGAACCACTTTGTTTTGATCAATAGACCATAATAAGTACTCAATTCCTGATAAAACGTCTGTGCATTATTGAGTACAAGCTGATTTCGTTGGACGAATCAAAATTGATTCGCTCATTTAAATTTCCAAGTCTATCGCAACAGTCACAAGGGTCAATTACAGATCCATCACTTTCAAACGACGCTTTATTGATGTTCAGAAACTTCGTTAGGGCTACCAATCGGAATCTGAACCCAAGAAACTTACTACTAAGAAGTTTTGGCCCCTCTAATTACAATTTCAACAGTCCATCCAAAACTAGTTTCGCGGGAAAGTTTTGTTGAGAGGCTTTATTAAAAAACGCATAATGAAATGTTTGTTTTTTAAGTAAACGTAAACAAGAAGGTTTTCGGAGATTTATTTGAATCGAAAATATTATATTTCCTCTTAAAACTAGGGCTCGAGAAGTAATCGCACTTCTAGTCCTGACAGGTCCAGTGTGTTTTCGTTTTGGTCCAGAATATACCGTCGTATATACACACCTGCAATAACAAGGAAAACCAAATCAAAAGTTGATAGAAACTTTGTATTTTGATATCGTAAATGCATGTTAAAGGAGATTGCTCAGATCCCATACATGTTTTGCCCTAGAACCAACAATCATGAAAAAATATTTTCTAGGTTCGAAATTATAAGTAAATGACTGAATAAACATTGATTATTGACGGACACTTCTGAGAACTTAATTATTAGCATACTACTTACTGATATTGAGGTTATGTTTCCAAACAAATGTAAAATAATAAAAAAAGAAACTAGTAAGTAAACTAGGGAAATCATGCAAAAACTTATTTACAAAGTCCGTAGTTCAAAAAAATATCAAGTCCGTTGTAAGAAAGGCCAAGTAAAAATAAAAAATCGCATCGAACACCGTAAACAAACACAAACAACAAACACAAGCACCTTATATTTTTAAAATTCTCCCTATTAGGGGAAGGTAAAGGGCTCTAGGTCATACAGCCATGCCTTCAGTAGTTTTATTATAAAGAGATTGTATTTTTGTAAATTAAACAACTTCGACAAATCTTTGGCTGTATGTTAGAACACCAAAGCCATTAAAAAGGTGATCTTATGGTTTCTAAAACGGTAGAATGATAAAGTACTTTTTAAAATGAATATAATATGCAGAAGTGTCCGTTAGAATCTAATGACCGTTAATTATAGCATAAATTATAACAAGAATTATCAAATATCCCTATATTTTATTGGTTCTTAGGCCAATTTGAGCAATCTTCTTTGGTTGCAATAAGTTAAAGCATACTCGAGCTATCATGCTAACACACAGACACACAGACACAGACAGACTTAATTCCAAAAACGGTATTTTTGGACTCAGGCAGGTCCAAAACGTGCAAATCCGTCAAAATCTCAAAGTCAAATTTGTTGACGATTACAAGACTTCCTCTAGACTAGGTACGTATACGAGAATGTAAAAAGACGTTTCGGTACAGATTCCGTTCAAATCATATATGGCTCTGTATCGATCGATATGTAAATTAAAGGCGGTAGACCCATATGTAGGGTCGTCTGGGTAGGTATCACCACCTTCCTTAGTTCTGCCGTGAATCAGTTCGCTGTGTTTCGGATTGAAGGAAAGGTAGCCAGTGTAATTTCTGGGCATAGAGGGCATATCATCTTAGTCCCCAGGATGGCAAACGCACTTGCGGTGTTAAGTGATTTACACTTAATATTGCAAGTGTCTATAGGCGGCGGTGACCACTTAACATCAGGTGGGCCGCAAGCTTGTGTGCCATCTAGTAACATAAAAAAAAACTTAAAAAGAACTTCCACCTCAATGTTCACTCCAGAAACACCTAGATCTCGAAATAAAAAAAAGTATAATCCATCTTGAACTAACCAAGCTATTAGTGAAATACGCTTGCTTTACAACATCACGGCTCCAAACATATTAGTTTATCCATATAAAATTCAAAGTCCTCACAGAGATATCAACGTACAACCCAAACCGCTGAACCTTGAGACTTGAAATTTTGCACATTGATACCTTATACAGTGTAGGCATGCACTAAAAAAGGATTTTTGGAAATTCCACCCCTAAGTGTGTAAAATGTCCACACGGATGAAGTCCCGCGGGCGGAAGCTAGTTCTGTTATAAAATCCCAAACAACCATATAAAAATATTCTTTTGTTGTTAGGTAAGTCGCACTACATAAGTATTATTTACATAAATCAGATAATATCTACATTTTCCCGGAACAACAGTCACATTTTTATTAAGAAATGTGACTGTTCTGTTCCAAAATTATTTTAAGAGGAAAATCAAATAATTTCCGTTAACGTAACTCGCTAACTTTTCTCTCGATACTTATTGTTCCGTTTAAATTATGTTTATTGTAATTAACTCGTTAAGCCCCGTTCGCGCTCAGGAGCGCGAGAACACAATTAAAATCAATTGTGTCTGGATATTAATAATCGTCCAGGGATTAAACTAGCACAAACCTGGAATTTATATAAATTATTAAAAATAATCTAGAAAAATCACGTCTTCAAATTCAGTAGATTCTTAGTATTTTTCCGTTTCTATAATTAAAAAAATATAATATGGTATAGACGACGGCTACAGAAGGCTTACAGATCATTACTTACCTAAAACTGTCAAATTTCCTCAATTTTAGCAATGTTTAACCCTTAACCGCGTCTGTGGTGCGGGTCGCTCACTATTTTCGATTCCCATTATTCTTATGTAAGGGGCTGAGGCTGTATCTCAGAGCACTTCGAGCCTATGGGATCTTTTGTGCTTCCCCTTTCCTTATCACCCATCCCCGCCAACATCGAAAACAATACGTTAGGAAGAATACGATAATAACTATTAAACAGAGAATCATTAAAAATGTTGCTGAGATTCATAAAATAAATCACAAACTGCTTACTCATGTTTCATACTGTTGAAACGTCCTTTACAGAGATTAGTAAGCGAAATCCTCACAGTACTCCTTGGGGCAGAGGTTACCAACCTTTTCTGCTGGAAATAAAAATACTCACTTTAACAGCACACAAGACACCTTACGAGCTATTGCACATTTGCACGTAAGCCCAAAAAGTCGTTTAGAATTCCGTCATTCGGTCACCATTGAGAATTCATTTTAGTTTTATGTCCTCGTTGAGGTTAACAGCGTAAAGGAATGTGTGAGATGGACGAGAAACATTTTCGAGTCGTATAGGGCCATTCCGAAAGGCGTTTATAAGGCGCGGGTCGTTGTCACGTTATTGTGTTTTACGCTCATTCAGCGCTATAAGCAATAAATGATATTTGTTTCTATAAACGGGAATTTATTTGCGGGACGCGGCTCTGTAACAACTGTTTCAAACAGTTTGTTTGTAACCAGTTGACATTCTCGTCAGGTTTCGGTAATTCATTTAAATGGTTACATAACTAACGAGGGTTATTCCATAAAAAATAATGGTTGAGAATATAAGCTGGTAAATGAAAGCTGGTACAATAAACTTGTACACTATTGTAGGAAGGCGTTACCAATATAAAGCAATGTCTGTTATTTTACGTTAGGCACAAAACCTTTTTAGTGATTAATGACATCTTAAACTTTTGTAATGTTCTACAATTTTTATTTAATTTAATTTAAATTTTCAAAGAAAAAAGTCTGCCGGCCCTTTTCTTTCTTCTTTACAAGAACTACTGATTTAAATTGAAAAACTGTTTTTGTATCGGATCACGTCCATTTCAAGAAGAACGAACGAAGTCGCAGTCACAACTAGTAGACAATAAAAACAACGTCACAGATTACGATTGGAGATTAGCCCACCAAAATAACTGGCTTAAATTGAATGAGACGACCCCATTGTCCCATATTCTGATCTAAGGTAAATTAGAATATAATACCACTTCCACAATGGAGCACATCTGAATGGCATTATAATGAATTGTTATAGAACAGTTCATTTTAATCTTAGGAACGGTGAAAGCACCTACGTCTTGAAAGGCAGACTTTATAGATCCTCAGATATTATATTGTTGGCTTGAATAGGAGTCATTATAGAAAGAGAAATCTACTTCGTAGTAATATTTGAACGTTTTTATACGAGACGGGGCATTGTTAGTGCAATTTAATTTAATTGTTGGGGGTTTTCAATTTCTTTATTTGCGATGGAAAATCTCCGTTTGCAGGACGCGGGAAACGTACCGTAATTAATTGTCTACTGCACGTTAGAATGCTGTGAAAGATTTGTTGCTTTGTCAAATTGGTTCGGAACTGGATGTATCAGAGTATTGTTGTGTTAATAAATTAGTGCAAGATTTTTGTTCAATTATTCTGGTTTTGGTTTTTTAAAAATTAACTTAACCGTCTACGTTGTATAGTGGTTCGGTATCCAGAGGTCTCGGGTTTGATTCCCAAAGAGGACTTTGTGCTTGTTTGACTTGATAGTAGAGCTTTTTTTAAGTCCATCTAGTTAGCTACCAACACCTTATCAAAGTCTGCCAATAACAATAGTGTTAAAAACATTAATTGTGTTCCGACCACCATTCAAGAACCTTTCCAGTTCCTAGCAATGTGCCCTGCCCACTGCCAATTAAGGTTCGCAATTCTTTGGCCTATGTCGTTGACATTGGTTCTCTTGCAGATCTCATCTTTTTTCATATGATCACGCAGAGAAACTCCGAGCATAGCCCTCTCCATTGCCCTTTGAATGACCTTGAGCCTTCTTATGAGACCCATCGTAAGCGACAGTTAATTATAAAATAGCCGCTCTAATCTAGAGCAGCCTGAACTGGAGTAGTACCTCCACTTTACAGAAGACTACAGTCAAATAACACTACATTTTTGTGGTATTGTGTGTCTGTTGGTGAGTAAGGTCACCAGCAGCTCGCATCAAGAGGACAAGAGAACTAGGTTTAAAAACACCCGTGTATGACGTCAGTGTTGCAAGCGTTTGTGACTGCTTACCACCAGGCAGACCGTATGCTTGTCTGCCAACCTCTTGACATTAAAAAAAAACATTTGGTTACACACAAAATCACACCTGGCAACCCCAAAATTGAGTTGCTCCCGAGTTCTTGCTGTAAAAACACGTGTTGAGTGACTGCATTTTTAACCCAAATCAACCGTACTATTTTTGTTACTTTAATTACATTTTCACTTGACATTAATTAAGCGACGCGACGCCATTCATTAAGAATAGCATAGAATGAAACCCCAAAATAGTGACAGTTTGCGAGCCTGTCGCTTCTACGTCAAACATAAAAGGAAATCCGCCAGTCAGCACCTACGTATATCTTCGGCAACTTACACTAATAAGAGCCATAAAAAACTTACATATGTTTATTACCTGTGCATAAATTATTCGAAGTAGATAAAGATTTAGATATTCACTGATTGTGCGGATCGAGAAGTCATACAGGCGATAAGGTATGTTTGTATTCCACTATATTTAAGCATTTAGTTTAGGGAGAAAATATACATACTCCTACAAGCCACACTGAGTTTTAATGTTTTAATAGTGGTCCCGGTCACTCGCTATACATACCATTCGTGTTCACCTAACATATTCCTCTTGGCATCGAACAACGGAAGCAGAATATTAGTTGTTGCCTTGCTACTTACCACGCAGCCGCAGAGTCAAGGTTAAGCCCATAACTCGAACATATTATGAATTTTTCTTGTTAAAATTAATCGTTCACTTTATAACCAAGTCGCATAAAAACCAATCCTCGCTCCCTTATTACAAGAAATAATTAGTGTAAACTACAAAAAAATCACAAAGTTGAAACAACTAGAGTAGAATTACTTGTGTAATCAGCTACATTGTCCCTGGCGGCGCTCAGCTTTCGACAAAGTTTTTAAAACGAGTTCAAGAAAACTAAATAATGAACACTTAATACAAGCCAGCTCAAATGGGACTCGTACTGTTTGTTTTTTATAAAACATTGTTAGTGAGTGCATAGAAGAAGCGATGATAAATATTTTCGTTATAAACAACTTTAAAAATAAGTAAAACCGACTTCAAAAAGTGTAAACATAAAATATATTATTATAATGTGTGCTAGGTACCAACCTACCTTTTATTTTTTCATCGGAGTGGAATCCGCTTACGGACGATACCCTAAACCGCTGGCTAGTGGACCAGCGGACCGTTGGCTTGACGTGGGAGACGTGGGCCTGTGCAGGGGTCGCCCAGCACCTAATCACCACGGCACTGGAAATACCTGCAAAACCACTCCGGTTTCCCCCATGCCCTTACTGGAGACGACCCGGGGTTTGCCGAAGCATTTCACTGTGCCACCTCCGGGCAGTTCGACCCTAGAACCGACCGGAGACAGCCCTAGGGCGGGGCACCAGGCCTCACCCCAGGCCGGTGGCGGCCGTAGCCGCGTCCGGTCCCGATGTGAGGCCCACGCAGCCACCACAGGGCCGGCCTAAGCCGAACCTAGAGTGGCGCCAGCACCAAGGGGGGTTGCCCGGGGGGAAACCCAGGGCAACTCCAGACGTGACGGCCCTGTGCAATGCATATGCGAGGAGCCTACCCTCGCACACGCAGGCCACCTCCTAGGTTGGGAGAACACGTGCATTCAAAGCCGCCCGCCTTCTCCCAACCAACCGTCTACGCCGTAGGGGAGCGGCCTGAGGATCTTCCTCCCGCTCCCTCTCCGCAGCCTCCTTCTGCAAGAGTACACCCTCGCAGAAGGAGGCGGAGGTACCAACCTACCTACTGTACTGTTTGAACTCATCACATCCTGACTTGGAGACTATGGGACCACCTCAGAAATATACACTATCGAATAAAAAGAATTTTGTAAATTGGTCCAGAAATGACAGAGATATCGGTTAACATACCTTCCATCATCAGCTCATCAACATGAGATGATGACTAACAGACGCAAATACTAGAATAACTATAAAATTTGAGATATATATGCCTATAAAATTTGAGGGTTGCCTTCGATTTCCCTGGCTTCCCATCATCAGATCCTGACATGGTGACAATGGGACTACCTCAGGAGTATACACTATTGAATAAAAAAGAATTTTTAAAATCGGTCCACAAACGACATCGAAATCGGTGAACATACTTACATAAAAAATACATACAGACGAATACAGAATCTCCTTCTTTTTGGAAATCGGTAATAAATATCAAAGGTGTTTGTAAATAGTTCATAGCCTTTATCTCATATGATGATAAGCTTTATAAAGATAGCAAGTTTCACCAGGAACCCTTAACCACTAATCTTATTATTATGTGCCAGAATACAATAATTCTTTTAACATTATACGCAGAAATTTGAACTCTCCACGGGTTGAACTGGCACCTCTCCGTGGTTGGACAAGCTAAACCCACCAAAAACATTTTCATGTAAAATGTTGCGAAGACGGGACCATATGTCTCGCTGTGTCAAAAAATGATTAGATCTTATCTAGAGTCAAGCTTCTAACTCTAGAAGCCCCAACTTCACAAACTCTACACCTTAGTCAAAATATGTGGCTTGGCTGTTTCGCTACCGTCACATGGGTATAAGGTAAAAAAAAAATCACTTCGGTCACAAGAAAATAAAAGTAATATACCCTAGAGTTTCACCTTTTTTGTGATGATGGGAAATCCATTTACGGACCATACCGCACGCTGGCTAGGCGTTTAGCGTGTGTAGGACTCACCGGCGCGGAACAGCGCCGGTCCTACTCCGCTAAAACCCACCAGTACCCTCCCAAGCCCTTATGGGGGTGTTTTGGGATTACACTAAAACGCCTCCGTGACCTAGAGTCTCACCTAGTGATGTACAATACTCGAGTCCTCGAACCATTTTAGAGACCTGTATCAGATTTGCAGGCATGAGCTCGATTAGCTCGGTATCCCAAATCTAGCTGAGCGCGAGATCTCTGAGTAACGTATTGAGCCTTCAAAAGGGCTCAAAAATGAACGTGAGTGTCTGGTTTAAAAATTTGAGTTTAAGCTTGACGCTCAACAATGATTCAAGGCGAATTTTTAGATGATTTTTTTATCCAAGGGAACTAAGACTAGAGGGCAGAAAAAGACTGGACTTCTTATGTCATGTTCCGACGCTTACTTAAGCTGGCAGTCGTCGAGCTATCCATTAAACAGAGTAGAGCTCTGTAAAAGACTCCGAGCCCTAAGTAAAAGGACTCGGAGCACTAAAGATTTGTACATTACCATTCTCACCAAGGTCTTCGCCTTCTTAAAACTCCCGTATGCTCCTCTTTAAAGGTCATGTGCTCACAAGCAATAGTAATTCTAAAGAAGGTATGTAATAAATACACAAAGTCACGCTTTTTTCCTCTAGTGATAGACAGAGATCACTTGTTTTCACTTGCTACGATCTTTACATATTTATTTCGCTTCATGATTCAAGAAAAATATTACAGGATGATTTTTGTCTAATGAAATAAGCTTAGACGATGGGTTACACATAGAAATGATAAGGATAATATAAATGCCAATTAGTAAATAGACCGCTGATACACTGACAACGTAGCCCTAAAAGAGAGTAATATTTTTATCAAACAACCTAATCTAACAACATAATCTGATCACTCGGTTAATTGTACCGAAATAATGAAATAACTCTTCAAGATGTAATCAGGAGAGTGACGCCTGACGTAGGGTATGTTCTCAATTTTGGTACAAGCATAGCGGAATTACTTATTGTCATATAAAAATCAACACTATAACATTGGCTTTATAATGCTTGTTATTGCAAATTAACTGAGCAAATTAATCATGGCTATGACATACATGTTAGTGTTCACAAACACTCAAAATTAAATCCTAAATCAAAGACCTTAAAGGTTGGTTACATTATTTGACTAAGCATTCCGCTTCGCTCTTCGTCAGCGAAAACGCACCCTTATTCCGTATTAACTATGGTATTAATTTAATCATACGTCTGTCAGCTGGTAAAGAGCGTGCGGAGTGCATTAGTTTAGTTTGTCACGTGTTAATTAACATTTTGTTAATGCGCAGGGTTGGCATATATCAGAAGTGTTTGTTGAATTATTTCACAATTTTATTATTTTATCAGAAAGCCAGTCTCTGGAGTTTTTTTTTTTTTGAAAGATATTGCAGATTGTCTCTGATGACATTTTCTGCGTCACCGGGTTTTCGCGTCACCGGGTTTTTCTCTTGGGTTGCTTACTTTTACATCTCGTTAAATTTGAAGGTTTTATCAAAATAAAAATAAGACAAGTGTAATTAATAGAATTGCGAAAGCCTACCAGAGAACACAGTCACTAAAGGAGCAATTTAACGTAGGCTGTTGGGAGTAATTTACCGTATTTAAAAGACCGCAGGACTAACAAGTGATTGAGAAAACAAACCAAAGTTTCCGATATTGTGAAGCGAAATGACAATCGGAGATGGCATTGACCAAATCACATTGCTCGTAACACATACGTCATTGTGCATGGCTCATTAGAGAGGGGGCCGAGAGGATTTAAAAGACCAGTGAGCAAACCGTAAATAATATGGAAAGATGACATCAAAAAATAGCGGGCCAAAATTGGACACTGATAGCCCAAAGCAAAGTGAAGTGGATTAAAGCAGGGTTACACCAAATTGCTTGAAAAGCTCTAGATGATGATGAAGTTAAGAACATTTTATGTTGATAAGAGACTAATAATAACATAGATTATTAAGTAATTAATCGTCTCTAAAACTGACTATCACTTACAGCAATCAATCTAAAATACAATATTATAACAATACAGTGAATTCCAAATTGTTATCGCATTGGTAATACTTGTTTGTATGTACGATAAAATAAATAACTGTACTTATTTATTTACAAACTGGTTGCTACAAAGAGAAGTAAAATTTATACTATGAAAATATATTGACTAGTATATCATAAGAAAACATTGTCTCACTTGTAGAGATTTTTATTTACTGCGAGATTAGGAACGTAACTAATTTCATTATCATTAATTATATAAACATTCAGTAGATTTTGCTGAACAGTTGTAAATGTATTAACTACTTATAGCATTATATTTCGATATGTAGACAACCGAAATAAGCAGCAAAAGAAATAAATAAACGAATTTATCTTGCTTTGGTATAAGTGGGTGTGATAGATTTGGCGGAGCGTATAGTGTAATAGAGTATAACTATTATTAGAAAATGAGAATCTTTTATTATCTCTTATTCATATTTACCTACTAGAAATATAACTATTAAGATTGTCTGATATATTGAGAACGAGTAGCCACGTGAATGTCGATTATCGCGGCTAAAAACAGCCTATTCTTCTCAGGTTCTTGAATTATCTTCATACCAAAATAGGTAATTAATTGTTTATAATGTCACATACAGTTTCTTTCGAATTTATAATACTAAGCTCTGCCCAGACCTGTGCCCTGAAACCGTGCACACTACGTAGCTTGAAGGGATTTAGACGCATCTAATTCAGCGCAGTTGAGATTTTCGCGAACCATTCCCGTGCAAAAACGCGAAGTTCGCGACTCTCGCTAGCAGCTCGCTAACATGTCCAAAAGCGTTCTTAAGATGCCAGGGAAACGCACAGGTCGTGTTCACGGTGGAGATTATTACTTGCACTGTTTGCGTACATGTCCCAAAGTGACAAAACTATAATATGTTCGAGACACGCGAACCTCATGGTTCATCCACTTGCGCAAGTTTCGACAGGGCTTTCAGTTTTTGAAGTGAAACTTCTTTAGCACTTTAGCACCGTTGTGATTTGAAATTTCTATGAAATGAAAACGCGACACCCAAAAATTTTATGACGAATATAGGTAAGTTGGTTGTTCAACATTTTGATAACCAATACAAACATCTGTTGTTTCTGAACTCACCTTTGCTTCGTTTCTGAAGTTTCACTGCTGCTATGGGTGAATCGCACACGCACACACACACAAACACACACACGCACACGCACACACTCACACGCACACACACACGCACTTTTATTCTTTCTACCCTGGTCTTAATTTACTTGGGGTCAGCGAAGTATATATGTTACTACACTGTTATGAGACACTAACCCTTTTTGGAAATGCTGTTATCGATGGTTTTTTGTGTTACTTGATTGGCAGACAAGCATACGGTTTGCCTGGTTGTAAGCAGTCACCGTAACCTACAGTCGCTCCCAACACTGACTTGACACACGCGCGTTGCCAACCCTAGTCCTTTTCCCTCGTGAAGTACTAGCAGTACTTACTTACTTGTTAACTTTGTCCTGCCTGCGTGTCCTGCCTGCGCGCCCTGCCGGCGCGCCCTACCTGCGTGTCCTGCCTGCGCGCCCTGCTGCGCGCCCTACGCCTGCGACGCTCCGGAGCGCTGCGTCCAATCGCGTGTGCCGACTGCTTGGCCCCGCTAAGTCTCGATTATTTTTTTACATATCCGGACGTGCCCTATTAATTCAATAAATTCTTATAGTACCCTACCACTCTTTTATTTCTGGTAGGTACTCACTACAGTCTTGTGCTCCGTAACCTTCCGTTACGTGACAACTTGTTATATGTCTGTGGTCTTCTGTAAGGTGGAGATAATACCCCACTTTCCTCCAAATGCCAGTGGCTAGTTCGCTCTGCCCTACCTTGAGTAAAATTATTACGACGACCACAGGATGAGAAAGTTACTGTTTGAGCTCGGTAACTACACCGGCTAATATAATATTAGTATGGATAACATATTAAAATTGGACGGAATAGCTTTAGGTGAATTGGTTGACAACCCTATATAACTTGTTTAGGTATTCGCAATACAACCAACTCCCATTGGAGGCGAGCTGTCTTTCAACTAACAATTAGGTTAACAATCATCAAGAGAAAATAATGTTGTATTGTGCTGTGGTCTATTTAATGTAACTATATATATATCATGGTTGGTCGTCATGGTATGTAATTATAGTTTCACATGGCTTCTTCACAGAGTAGGTAATACATACAGTGGCTTCATGCTCCTAAAAATAATAGTTGATACTTCTTTCGAAGAATCGCGTTACATCGCTCAATAGATGGCGCTAGTCGACACAATCTTTTCGTGTATGTAGTGTGAAGTCTACTAGAAAGTATTTGATGCTGCATTTAATTTTAGGACTTCCTCAGATTTTTTGTCATGTATACACTTATTACTACCATACTCACGGCTGATGAAGGTATATTACCTTTACCTGTTGGTATTGAGAATCCTGTTGTCATTAGTTAACAATGTTCGTACATAACATTTTGTTTGTTTCGTGTTATTTTATTACTTCTGTTCCTGTTTCTACTAACTTGTAAGTATCTCACACACAAGCCCGCACGGGCATATCTCTACTCATATTATAAAATTACTACTACTTATTAGTACTGCCTTCTCACTTAGTCAGTAGCGTTACGGAATCAAGACGATCTGCAAAGTTATCGTCATTATAAATCAAAGATTTTTATATTTTCTTACTAAGCTTGTTACCATTTTTACCAACCCTATGAGCGCCTGGTGGCATTTATCAGTGAAATAATTTGCGATTGATTCAGTTCGTTATGCACTGATGAAAGATTATGTAAATACCAAAACGATACGATTTGGACCCAACTGATTTTGACCCAACTGGCACAATTAGGCAAATTGAAACATTAAAAAGATAAATATTTCAACCTATTTCTATTTCACTGCTAACTTTTTGCATATTTTGCACCGATTGTATTTACTTATTAGATTTGTGGGTCATGATTACACTTTATGACCATATAAAAATAACCAGGTTTGTAATCTCGCGCAATTCTTTATAACTATTCCTTGTGAATTGCTAACCTGACTCTTTATTCGTAAAATTTTAATAGCGTAATAGTGTATATAAATACACAACGCTCACAAAATAAAGCTTCATAAAGCCAGTCCGAGCTAAAACAATAGCGAGGAGCCATATTGACCCGAGTGAAAATTCAATTCAAGTTATAACAGTTTGTTTAGTTAGCTTCTCTAAACATAGTTGGTATGTCGTAGACTTGAGAGGCTATTTGTTCTGGAGTATTGTATAAGAAATTGTTTTAGTTATTTTGGTTTCAGCTGCTTTAATGCAGATGTTGTTTAAATAACACGGTTTCGTGATGCTTTAACGTAATAAGTGTAGGTCATTCTCGCTGGTTCCAGCGCATGTTTGTCCCATGGAACTACTGTGTCAATGGAAATAGTGAGAACGAATCTTCTCAGTACTTTCACCATCCATATTGCGAAGTGTGCTGTTTTGGGAGAGTCAAGTGTATTATATACCGACGTGGCTTAGTAATAGGTAGGTTAGTAGTTTGACAATGTTTCCTACTTCTGATCCAAATTTAATTGGCTTCCTATTCTCCGGCGCAGTAACTTGCACGTAATTTGTCTACTACACATTATACTTTTCTTAACTATTTCTCCTTCCCTTGTTTCGAAAGTTTTTTTCCTTTCGGTTTTATTCGTTAAGTGGTACTTTATCATCATCATCTTCTTACTCTAACTAGATATTCCCATCCATTCCTCAGATTTACTCACTTATTACTTTGCTGTGCATGTTGTCCGGTTGTGGAACTCTTTACCTGAGCATTTAAGGAGGGCTTGGACACTGAATTCCATCAAGAACCAATTTATGAGTTTTCGTGAGGAAACCTGCACACACCTATGAAGAAATTCTTAGGTTGTGTGTGAAGTCGACCAACGCGCAGTTGGCCAGCGTGGTTGACTAAGGCCTAATCACCCCTAATGTGGGGTAGGCTCGAGCTCCTCGGTGGGGACATTATATGTGCTGTTGATCACGTGGTTGCTAAGGAACAGAAGTGATTAGATAAAATATTGTCTCCAACCACAACAAATGCTAAGCACCAATTTTTTGCTTGTCCATGGCATTAGTGACTATTAGTGAAGAATGGAAATCATTGACACACAACCACTAGGTTTATTTGGGTGAAAACAAATTTTACAGCCTTTTTTATAAGAAGGTCAAGCAAATGACTCCATTCCACTTGATGGTAAGCATAAATGGAGTCCAAATGCGAAGATAGCTAATTTTTTATATATTTTTTTATTTATTAATTTGGAAGACCAACAGCTCATTAAACATATATACAAATTTATAATAGCTACATTTAGCCAATAATAGGTCTCCACGGTTAAAAACAAAATGCATAATTTATAGTCGTGTGAACTAACAATAACTTATAAGAGTAGGTAGGTACATAATCTCAGTTAAAATTACAATTTAAAAAGAAATCTTGCTTAATAATCGTCTCGCCGTTGCTATACTAGAGTGGAATAATGTCAAACTCTTTAGAAATGCACAACTCATATAAACACTTACTCGCTCGCCACAGAAATGAGTTTTGTCGATAATTTGTTGACACTAGTGGTAGCTCTGTTGAAGAGTAGTGCAAGAGATAAACCACTGCGCTAGCCACTCGCCTTACCGACCTGCAAGATGCTTCATCACGCCTCTTTTGAATGACCTAAGATTGTAGGAACGAGGGAACTCTCGCTGTAGTTACGCATTTAGCCAAATTGAGTATAACATGTGCTAATAATTATAATAAGACCACGGGTAAAAAATGTAAAGCGTACACATAGGACAGTTCTGGATTATTGCAAAGTGCTAAACTTCAACGAAAAAACTCTTCCGCGGAACTCAAACTTTACATTTTGAAAGTTCGCTCCTGTAAAATTCCACCGAATTTCAACGGAATATCACTCGAAACATTACTTTTTAAAACCTTAGCTTAAACCGCTATTCGATTCGAAGTGGGCTGGAATATTTGTTTGAGGGAACTTTCCAACTTAAAGTGCGCAGAGCAAGTTGAAACAACGATCTAGGGTGCCTACAGTTAGGAATAACTTACCTCCATTTCACTATTCAACCACTAGGGTTATTGTAAAAGCGAGGTTTATGAAAGTTTGCTTTATTATACGCTAAGTCTATTCCAGGCATGCTATTCTATTTTCAACGGTGGATTTAGGATCTACCTACTATAATATTATATAAAAATAAATATATTTCTGCGAGTCTACTGTTATAGATTGTTTGTTATTGCCTTCGTTTTTCTTTATTTAATTGATAATAATTATTATTTTAAGGGATATTTTGAATATTTTTTTAGCTAACTAGGTAACTCCACTAATTAACTGAACGCATACCAGATAAATGACTGCTTTGCAAAAAAAAAAACAAATGAGTAACTGAACATGTCCTACAAAAAAAAAATCACACAAAACAAGATGACCTTTTTTATCTAATTCACACCAAAAATGTGGTTGGTACATCGAATATATGATTTATAAAACAAAAATACGAATTGCTTATCAAAAATACTAACTTGCGCTCAAAATTTAGGTGTTTTATGGTAAAACCATACACTATTTTTTTTATGATCAGGCGGAGTGAAATTTTTTTTAAGAGTCTTAATTATGTAAAGATGACTGATTAAATTGTGTTTTATTTAGGATAAACGATGTTCCTAAAAGTAAATTAGGTGATGGTTTTCCTAAATTTGATTTATTTAGGGTGCATAATTACTGTGCAATTCAGTTTTTTTGGCGGAACTTTGAAATACTTTTTAAAAAAAGAATTTTGAAAATCGGTCTACAAATGCCGGAGATATCGGTGTACATACATAAAAAAAAATACATACAGACGAATACAGAACCTCCTCCTTGTTGGAAGTCGGTTAAAAAGGGAATATACAGATATCGATTTAAATACATGCCTTATTTTAATCACTACTGCTTGCATACTTGTGTGAAAACTTTGCACAAACCAATTTGAGTTGGCGCGGAGGTTACGCATTTTTATTGGCATACCCCCGTTTGTAGCGAGTTGCCAAGTAGCGGTTTCGTTGCACTGTGAACAAATTTAAGTAGGTACGCCAGTGTCGCAGCACCGACACACTTATGTTGTTATATGACAGAAGTTTTTGAAAATTGAACCCTTCGCTCCACATTGTGTTGTTCGCAGATATTTTCTTTCTGCGCGTATCCTTAGAATATGTTCTTATGCGAAATTCGAATGACTTTGAGTATAAAAATACTATTCTTTCTATCCTATTCTTAATTAATGCCGCCGCGTCGCATTAAGCGTACACATTTTGCCAATGTCAAGTGAAAATGTAAGTAAAGTTACAAAAATTGTACGGTTGATTTGGGTTAAAAATGAAGAATCTCTCAATAAGAGTTTTTACAACAAAAACTCGGGAGAAACTCCAAAAAAAAAATTACATGCTGCTTGTCATGTAAAAATATTGATTTGGTATAGTTCGGTCTGTGTATTGTTTTGCCGAGTTTGGGATGTAGATAAAGTAATGTCCTCTTAGATTTGCGCGAGCACTACACATTATAAATAAAACAACTTTTACGGATTTAACTCGCGTGTAATTAGGTTTTACATGTTGTTATTATTGTCCGACCTTAGAATAAGAACATACTAGAAGGATAGTTCCATACAATATGCCGCTTCAAAACTGACGCAAAAAATTTGTTATGTGTGCTAACGCTTACACACAGATACACGCACACTACTAAAAATTGGTGTGGTCACTAAAATCTCGTCACCCCAAAACCAGGTAATTTAAATAAAACATGAATACTACTTCTGATTTTGAAGTGAAACTTCTTTTTATACGATAGGTACATCGTAATTTGTAAATTCGATGAAACGGAAAAGCCACACCTAAGTTTTTGACGGATAGTTTTAAATAGAATATCAGGGTACCATTTTGGTGGTTTTCGGGGGTCCCGATTAAAAATATATATATATTGAGATCCAAGATGGCGGACGTGACTTTTTAATATAATATCAATATGGGTATCATTTTCGTGGTTTTCGGGGGTCCCGATTCCGAATTCAACATCCATTTTGAGATCCAAGATGGCGGACACAACTTTTTAATATAATATCAATATGGGTATCATTTTCGTGGTTTTCGGGGGTCCTGATTACGAATACGACATCTTTTTTGGAATCCAAGATGGCGGACGTGACTTTTTGACAAAATATCAATAAGGGTATCAATTTCATGGTTTTCGGGGGTCCCGATTACGAATACAACATCCTTTTTGAAATCCAAGATGGCGGACGTGACTTTTTGATATAATATCAATATGGGTATCATTTTCGTGGGTTTCGGAGGTCCCGATTCCGAATTCAACATTCATTTTGAGATCCAAGATGGCGGATACAACTTTTTGATAAAATATCAATATGGGTATCATTTTTGTGGTATTCGGGGGTCCTGATTACGAATACGACATCTTTTTTGATATCCAAGATGGCGGACGTGACTTTTTGATAAAATATCAATATGGGTATCATTTTCGTGGTTTTCGTGGACGAACACGTCGAAAATGATACCTATGTCGATTTTATATTAAAAAGTCGCAAACACCATCTTGGATCTCGAAATAGATGTCACATTCGGAATCGGGACCCCCGAAAACCACGAAAATGATACCCATATTGATATTATATCAAAAAGCCACGTCCGCCATCTTGGATTTCAAAAAGGATGTTGTATTCGTAATCGGGACCCCCGAAAACCATGAAATTGATACCCTTATTGACATTTTGTCAAAAAGTCACGTCCGCCATCTTGGATTTCAAAAAAGATGTTGTATTCGTAATCAGGACCCCCGAAAACCACGAAAATGATACCCATATTGATATTATATCAAAAAGTCGCGTCCGCCATGTCGAACTTCCATACAAACTTTCATCCCCTATTTCAACCCATTCAACCTTTTATTCGCGATAAAAAGTAGCGTATGTCCCTCCCCAAGATCTATATTTGTACCAAATTTCATCAAAATCGGTTCAGTGCTTTAGACGTGAAAGCTTAACAGACAGACAGACAGAGTTACTTTCGCATTTATAATATTAGTAGGGATAAATATTTCTACGCTCACACCAATAGTCTAGCCCATATTAAGTATCAATAAGAACTTGTGTTATTATTTACTTTGAATTCCTTTGCTTCGCTCTTGAATCAAAGTAGCGCCCTCGCCGTAAAAGTAGATTGTATGATAAGGGAGCAAAATAGCTCCCTTATCATACAATCTACTATTCCAAACCGGTCTAGGCGTAGAAACATACATAAAAAAGAAGGTTAAGGCGACTTGAAAACCTCCTCCTTTTCTTAAGGCGGTTAAAAATGTCCATACGTTAAGTCAAAACAATCTAATCATCAGATAATATTTTTTTTATGTCCTTAGTATTTTTTATAGAACAATTAATATGATTAAATTATTGCATTCGACTTAATTCTAAACAACCAAAATAGGTAAAATAATTTCTGTAACTGGCAGCACTCAGGTATTTAAAAATTACAAAATAAAATATTTGGTTTTTATTGCTTAAAAAGTGGAAATACAATAAAATATTAAAAACTTGCGTGTGGAAAGTAATGTTCTCACTCTTTTTATTTTTTTCAGTTCGATTATTACACCATTTAATAGCACAAATCGTCATTTTTTAATAATTTGTTGGAGATGCGTACGGAGTGCGTTGACCTCGAGGACTACGCATAGACTTTCCGTATTGTGCCAGTTAAGGCCTAATATTGGCGGAGCCAAATTGAGTGCCCGGATTCGGTATCTGTATGTTCTTAATCTAAGTGTCCGACGTTTCGTAACACTTATCAGCGTCTGTGGTCGCAGGACAATAATAATAACATGCAAAATCTAATTACACGCGAGAGAATTAGCGCTCGACAGAGCTCAGTATAGTTCGAGACGTCGCTGAGTGCGGACGTTTCTATGGTTGTATTTGGAGTGGTTGTGGAAGCTATGTCTGACAGTTGTGTGGTAATAGTTAGAGAGAAGTGAAGGCGAGTGCCCTAGGTAAACCTACACACTGGGTCACAAGTCCCAGGCACTACTCTGGTTTTCCTATTTGTAATAAATGGACTCGGCATTGGTATGTGTGATCGTGATTCGAGCTAAATCCTGACGACACCCCCGACATATAATAAATAAATAAATCATAAAATACTTTGATACACCTGATGAGATAAGCTTGCAGTGATTAATTTGAAATTTCAGACAGTTTCTCATCAAAACGTTTTAAAAAAAAGTCGAGAATACAGTTATAAAGTTTAATAGAGGTAAGGCACAGCCATGGCATAGCGGACGAGCCGCTCGAATTTGGAGCATCTGAGCTGGAGTAGACTTCTACATTACAGAAGACCACAATAGAATAACACTGCATTTTGTTGTGTTGTTTTACTGTCAGGTTGTAAGGTTGCCAGAGCTGAAAGAGGCAGGGAAGAAAGATAAATAAATAAAGAAAGAAAAACATTTATTGGCCACGACAGAACAACATAAAAATACCTACACAATGTTCTGTATGAGGCCAAAAGGTATTTTTTTTGTTGGAAAATGCCCTACGCATACCATGGGGCCAGTGTGGGTACGCCCCATGGTTATGTGGGACTCTCCCCCTCGTGTGCAATCTAGGCCGCTGTTCGGCCTAGACGGGGGCATACCCACTAAAAACCAACGTTTGCCACTCGCCACACGATGCGCGAGAGAGGTTGTTATTCGCACCCAACTCTCTCGCGTGTCAAGGCCAAAAGGTACCTGCCTCAGCATGTGCTCCTACGACATAGTGCCGCAGGAACGCTGTTTTTCTGGCAGGGCCTTCTTTGCTGTGACATACGGGTATCATGCTGTCCACAAAAATAAATAACAAAGATACATATAAGTAAATAAAATACTACGAATTTATATAAATAACAGGGATATATATAAAATACTCAACATATAGTTTTAAGCTATCTACGTACAACATTTATAGTAATAATTATAAACAAATAAATAATTAAAAAACAGAGAAGGGGATAAGGATTGTCAGCGCTTGAATTTTACGTCATTGTTGCAAGGGTCTATAAGCTACGGTGGCTTCTTACCATCAGGCAGACTGTATGCTTGTCTTCACAACAAAAATTAACCAATAGAAACATAGTAGCCATGTGATGCCAGCAGAGTAGAATAGCATCACCCCATATCCTCCAATGGTGTCTTAGAAGATGACTAATTGATCAGCAAAGGGGTATTGAGCACCTTATACTCCGTCCACCAATCCGCATTGGGCAAGCTTGGTAGACTTCTGCTTAAGCCTTCTTCGATGACAAGGAGATGCGTGTCCCAGCAGTGGGTCGAGTTATAAAGGCTGTTATGATGAACAGAAACACAATACCACGAAAATGTAGTGTTATTTCCATCGAGCACATAACCAATAGCAAGGTAATAAGCGCCCTTCGTCTCCGAAACAAGTTAATGTTTTTTCACTAACGTCAAACTGTCAATCGCTTAATTACTAGTGTTGAATTATCATAAATCTAAACGTGTATCGATATTAGCAGTGCAATAGCACACTATTCCTTCGAAATAGCTTTATTTTATTCGTTGTAATAACATTTATTTCATAAAAATATTATGAAAACTGTTTGAAACTTAATTCGCGTTTAATGTCACTAATTCACTTTTTTGCACTTCCACGGATCAATAATTTTTATATGTGTTACTTTCTGTATTATTTTATACTTTAACTCCCTATGATTTAATAATTTTATGTTTACTTATTTGACTGACAATGTTAAAGTTTGTTTGTCATTAATTCTTTATTTTGATTTTTCTGCGGAGATCGCTTTCTGGTACTTGTTTCTGGTTAGATTTTGATGAATTTAGATTTACTGTAAAATTTATAGGATTTTTGTTAATTCAATATTTATTTTCATAGCTAGGTAATAATATCGATAAAAAAATTTGCATGCCTGTGTATCCCCATCTCTACTATGACGTGTAGTTTCAATTGTTTGGCGGAATTATTTTAGAACAAAATATATGACATTTCTCCTCTATTGGTTATTTCACTGTCTTCTGGATCAAATTCTATTGGATGGACCACTATACTTTTAGGCCGGGCATTGTATGGCTTAAATCTTTACACGAACATGTTCCGCATGTACGACAGCGTGTTGCTATTACCATACGCTCGAGTGCCTGCCGGCAAAGCAAGTGGACATGAATATTCAGGAACAACTCTTTGTCTATATAGTCTCAGTTTCAAGTTGACTTGAAAGTGGAGCCTGGGATCATCTGAGTTAACTTGCGAGAAGATCGATCGACATGCTTTGTAGATAAAACAAATTTTACGGGTTAAGCTTCGTGTGTTTTACATTTTATTATTGCCCGACGTTTTTTTTTATTTCTACGCTAACAACAATTATGTAGCCCAAATTAAGTATCATTAAGAACTTGTGCTATGGATGCTAAATAACGGACAAATATAGATAATAACTAGATATTTCATAAATAAACTTAAATTAATATATAATCAACAGCTCATATAATGTCCCCACCGAGGGGTTCGAGCCTACCCCACATTAAGGGCGATTAGGCCTTAGTCAACCACGCTGGCCAAAAGCGGGTTGGTCGACTTCACACACAACCTAAGAATTTCTCCATAGGTGTATTCAGGTTTCCTCACGATGTTTTGCTTCACCGTAAAAGCGTCGATTAAACGTACATATGATTTCAAAATTTGAAAACACATTGGTACGTGGCGGGGTTCGAACCAGTGCCTCCCGGGTAGGAGACGACGCTCTTGCGCACTACGCCACCGACGCTTCATGAAATATATTAACAACCATGACTCGTGAACAAATATTCGTGTTCATCACACTAACATTTGTCACTATCAGGACTCGAACCCGGACCGCCCGATGTATAGACAGCGTTACTGACCAATCCACCACGACGGCGTCAAAAACAAAACAACAACCGTAACCGTTTATTACAGGTTTGCAGTCATGGTCACGAGAAGACTTTGGATTTAGATTGTCTTATTTTATGATAAGTTTCACATCTGTCAGGCGTCCCACGATGGCTTACATTTTTATCAAGTTTTTTTTTTGTAAATTGTGTTTTTCTGGTAGGTAAATAAAAGTTCCATAGCTGCATCATGAGGGTAGAATCCGGGATACCAGCACCATCTTACAGTAAACACTTAGGCTACGGTATGTGTTCATCGTCAAGTAGACTGATAGCTTGTATGGTGGTGGCCGTTGCGTCATTGAGCGCGTTTTACCATACACCACGACGAGTGTTCTAAGGAGCTATTTTCCCTAATCTCACCTTCTCTCTTCCATTTAAGAACTGAACGCGTGCGGGCTTCCGTTGTTATATTCCAATTCCAACTCGAACTAAGAAATTTGGCATCACATTTCTATGTCGTATCCTCCCCTCTAGTCCCTTACAATCATGAAGCATAAAGAAGCATCTTGCAGGTCAGCAAGGCGAGGATCGCTAGTGTGGGGTTTCATCTCTCGCACTAGCTGACTTAATTTCTGCTTACCATTTGGTGAAATGGAGTCATTTGCAAGAACTTTTAATAAATAATAACATCCAGTCAAAGGTATCACCGTCTTTTTCTGATATAAAAATTGTTCCAAAAAAGCAGCCGCCATATTGTACGCTAGCAAATATATTATCGCCTATGACACTTTTGTGATAAAGCCGTTTTGACACCCCATTTATCAAAATCAGCCCAACAAGGACGCTGCCACCAGGGATCAATACATGCATTTAAATATATACATTAAGTATAAAATGTTACAACTTTACTTCCTCTTCAATATTACACCCTGTTCCTTAGGTTTGATGTCCATGGAATGTCCAGATTAATCCATGTAATTAACAATAAAAATTAAATATACCAGTGCAGTCACCTACTGTCCACCAATCTGCATTATGAAAGCGTGGTGGAAGATAGGAAGTAGCCTATCTTCGATGACAAGCTGAGGGATTGTGCGTCTGTCCAGTTGTGGGTCACGTTATAAAGGCTTTTATGATGGATGCGGGAGTACTCAGTGTCGGTACGAACACAAATGTCGCCTTTATAGATTTATACGAATGAACTCGACGCGTGCGTGCAATCCCATCTTTTAATATTTCTTTTATACGAGATATTTTAACTTATGCTTTTGGTACGTTACGTCAGAAAACTGTGCAAAATGCACTCACTCCAACACGCGCCAGTTGTCGGTCTAGCGCGCGTGATAAGATTTACATGTGCGCTCTTTCCCTTTTCAAAAACGATCATGCGTAATCCCGCGCGTAAGAACGTGTGGTTAAACAAACTGGAGAAAAATTATCGCACGTGATTGAGGGCACAGGATTGCTCACGTGCGCTCTTGCACGCTCCTGAAAAGGTGTTAAGGTATCAGATATATTGGAGCAGTCATAGTGACCAAATATTTCTGAACAGTTTAAAATGTCAATAAGTTCCATACACTACAAGTTACCAATAATTTATCATTCATTACTTCAATAATATCTGAGCAGATGCGGCTCACTAACTTCTATACACACAATTAACCAATATATCTGAACACATTCATAACTGTATCTACGCAGCTGGGGAAAAGTGAACGTTTTCATAATATGTTTTGGTTTTGACTCAGGTCTTGATGGTATTTTTGTTGACACATGACGTGACACACACACACACTTATAGAGTGAGCTCACACAGGGTAAAACTAAACATTTCAATTAGTAGCTGATTAATAGAATGTAATGCTCAGATATATAAGACCATCTGCTTAGATACACTGCATGCATTCGCATCAAAATGGTGGCTCACGAGTTTGAGTAAAATAAATACTATACCTTCTTATAACTTCCATTTCTTAAATCAAACAAAGTAGGCATGTAAAAGATACTTTTTCGTTTCGGTTGATTTTTTACGGAGAAAGAGAATAATGGAACGGAAAGTCAACAAAAGATTTTTCTTTTCTCTGAAAAATACAAAAACGGACTTTTGTACATTTTATATAATAATATTGTCACCTAAAATGTTAGTTCTATTGAAGATGTGCTTAAAGGATTTGTTGCTAGTTCTTTGTAGGAAAAGTCTTCCAGAAATCTGGCAAAGGAAATTTAACTTTTTTTTTTAAATCATTAAGGCTATTAAAACTTTTACAGCTATTGCAATTAGTCTTCTTTAGTCTTACTTTGGATATACTCTATGAATAAAGCATACTAATATGGAAGAAAACGTGACTTTATGTATGTATGACTCCATGAACCTTCAAAAAATGCTGATATGGTAAATATGTTTTTACTTTCTCGTATACGTAGTACAGAGGAAGGCTTGTAATCGTCAAAATCAAGCACTGCATGGTCCGTACTGGCAGATGTGGCTTTGTGTGTAACAAAATGTTGCGTAAGGCTCTGCTCAACCCCTCATGGGATTACGAGAGTAATCGTATGTATGTATATATGTATGTAAGAAAGATCTTGCTGTCGGTATTAAAAGATAAAAAAATGTATCCAATATTCTATGTCGTATCTATTGATCAACTTAGTACAGTCTGACGTCAGAATTTCTGGAACAATGATAGATTTAATTTAACAGAGAATATGGAATTTTATAAGAGTATTACAAGGTATCGTGTTTCATTTATCAAAATATTTTTTATCCGGCATATTTATTTCGTATTATTTTCTTGTATATCTACTGAAAGACTATTTATTAAGTCTTTTTGTTATAAAAAGGTCGAGTTATTCGTCTACTGGTGACTATGAAACTCTCGAGAGCACGCGAGTTGGCACCTTCCTGACTAGCTGACTGTACATAAACGTCAGATTTTTACGAGCTAGCGAATTGACGACAAAAAAAAAACAGATATAATCGGCAGTAGCCAGCTCACGCGCACTCACGAGTTTCACAGTCGGCCAGTTGACAGACAAGCGAAAAGGTCAAACAAATGACTCCATTCCGCCTGATATTCGCATTTGCACTCAAAATGCGAAGATAGCTAATAGTGCGAGAGATAAACCGCCGCGCTAGTCACTCTTGCCTTGCTGACCTGCAAGGTACTTCGTCACTCCTCTTTTGAAGGACCCAGGATTGTAGGAAGGAGGGAACGCATATGCTGGCAGTGAATACATTTCTTGATTGTGCGACAAAGAAACGAGTTTCCAAATTTCTTAGTTTGTGTTGGAATGGTAGACACAGTTTGTCGGTGACAACATAGAGCACCGTAGTCCTTAAAAGGAAGGGAGATGGTGGGATTAGGGAAAAAAGTTTATCAGAGCACTCGTCGGGGTAAAGACGATAGATTGCGCTCAATGACGCAACATTGCGACGCGATTGGAGAGGCTCAAGATGTTCAAACAGCATAGTTTAAGTCTAACAATACAAAGTTGTTATATCATGTATTTGTCTGTGAAAACTTGGCTGGTCTTTGTACTATTTTTGTAAATACGAATACTTTCTTCTACTTTTAAATAAATGGCATTCGCGACACATAAAGATTACGCATTTCGCCAATATCAAGTGTAGTGTATGAAAGGTACTTGTTGTAACAGACGATTGTACGGCACATTGAGTTAAATTGGAGTCTTTCAACACGTGCTTTTTGAACATTATCTCGGGAGAAACTCTTCGTAGGTGTGAATATAAAAAGTAAAAGTGTTTGGTTATTTTATAAAAGGTATTTTTTAACAACTGTCATCTTTTGACAGCAGAAGAGATCACCGGCTTAAGTGCTTTCAAAAGTACGAAGTAAAATCGAAACAGAATAATTTTGTTCACTTCTCGACACATTAAATTATGAGATCTCAGAAGTTTTGGAATGAACGTCAAATGTAACAAACTATGTTCATTCATTTGATGATTGAATGATTGCTTTAACATTATGAAATAATTGCCAAAGATAATAAATTTTAGGGCTAATTTTCTGATATTATCCAACAAAAAGTCCTTTCTGAGACTCACAACAGACGTCTTTTAAGCAAACTAATTTCCGTATCGATACAAGACAAGCACTTAAGCGGAATATCCCTGCGTAATCCAATTTTTACGCGACACAACACGCCTGTTACTTTAAAGGGAAAAGAGTAAAAAGATTTAATGCTAATGCATTCGGGGAGTTCTCGATAAAAATAGCATTATAACAACAACAATAGGCGCTGGAACATCATTCGATCCTCGATCCAATTAAGAATACGAGTCAATTGATGCCATGCACACAATACGGTAGAGAAGAAGAAAGGGCGCCAACTTTCGCGCATGCGTCCACCAGAACTGCTGGAGGAACCGCCAGTCACGAGGTGTCAGTCCTTGGAGCGACGTCACGGGAGCCGGACGTCGTCTGCGCGGAAACGAAACACGATCGCAATTAATTCCGAATTAACGCGAGTGAGTCCCAACTTTTTAAATTGGGAGTAAGTCTTCGCTACCCCGGTTGGGTAGGCTCGGATAACTGATGCGGGATTTGGGGAGGTAGGGCACGTGCAATGCGCGAAGAGCGGTATGTTCGCGCTGGGCGTCTTTTTTCTGACAGTGTTGGACTTGTGTGTGCCGTTCTACCATCACCAATTCGCTGTTCATGTGACTGGTGGACAAAGGCTCGTTGACGAGCTTGCTCACCGGCACGGCTTCGTCAACCATGGACAGGTAAGAAACTTCAGAATTCTAGTCAATTATAATAATTCGAACACCAAATTCAGATATGCGTTAAGGTGTTAAATGTGTACTCATAGACTCTTAAAAGTAAGCTGTGATTAAGACCGTATTGCAAAATAAATACGACGGTAATATCAAAAACAGAACAGTTCCACTCAGAGATTTACTTTTCCCGCTTGCCTAAAAATTCAGGAAACTCGACTTAGTTTCACCCGTGAATAGGCACCTCTCATTTCTCCTTACGTTTCCGGCAACATTGCTTACTACCGTGGAAACTCACTTTAAGCTTAATCTTTTCGGGATCGCATGGCAATTAGGCTATACGTCATTTATGCATCAGAACATAAGTAGGTTAATGACAGAGTAGGCGTTTTTTGTAGTTAATGGTTTCGCCGATGAAACTTAAAACGTTCTTACGAATATCGTTCCGTTACCAAGAAGTAAGTAAAATGGTTTCTTTACACTTAGGTAGCATTGGAATTGCCAAGTAGATTTGATATCCACAGGACAACGGCAAATTATTTTAAATGTACTAAAATTTCCTTAATAAGAAATGAGGAAATTAATTTAGTATATAAAAGCTCACGTCAACTTTCCCTGCATTACATATGATACAATTAAATACCCAATCCCACGTTCATGCATCACATATGACGCAAGTGGGTATACGAAATCAATGTTTTTTATTCTCATCTTAGTTACATTAAAAAATATCACAAGAACGTCTTAGCTAGATATCTAGATATTTTGGTAAATAAATATCAAATGATCCGATAATTTTTTATTATCAAAAAAAACATTAAGCTCTAATGGACGTCATTAGGAGTCAATTCGATTTGGCCTAGACAGTCAACGTGTTAAACTTGTAGTGACATTATTTGACGCAATGAAAAACAAAAATCTAGTTTGTTGAATGAGTCAAAAATAAAAACTTCTCCACTAGTGTACATTGTAATATCTTAAAGAATAAATTAATAAGGAATGAATAAGTAGCATGAGAAAATCCGTTTTACGATTTGATAAAGCTATTTTCAAACCAATACCCTAGGTTCACTTTTTGGGTAAATTATTATTGCTGAGTACGGAATCTTTCCACAAAGGATATAATATTGAATTTGCAGTAATAAATGAGGGAATGTATTTTAATATACATAACAATGTCATGCGATTTACAAACATGAATTCAATGAATTTACAAATTGACAAATTCAAAATTTTCAAATAATGAATAGGAGTATATCCATTACTTAGTCAACAGCCTGTGTCCGTCCACTGCTGAACGTAGGCCTACATTACGGCATTACTTAAACTGTAGCTAAATAACTTATTTTAGTAAAGATGCGTTATTCGTGAATATGCCACCATTGAAGTGT